>OY728132.1:371432574-373932574 GCA_963277665.1 Viscum album
TTAGCGACCGCCAAAGGCGGTCGCTTAAGGCCGGCATTTCAGCCACCTATAGCGACCGCTAATGGCGGTCGCTATTGGCCTACAATGAAGAAGCTGATGCGATCACCATTGGCGGTCTCTATAGGCCTATAGCGACCGCCAATGGCGGTCGCTAATGCCCTTTTTTTAGTAGTGATGGGATGTCTAGGCGAGTCGAGATGGACCTAATAATTGTCTAATGGATGAGATGATATCCCAGATCATGATTTTATATCTAGATGACTAGATAATGAGTCAAACTAATTTCTCTCGAGTGGTTGATCATTTTAGGGATGTTTTCCCTAATGGATTTTAAGGAATCCCTCTAGAGTGGGAGGTGGAGTTATCAATCGAGATAGTTCTAGGTGCTAAACCTATATCCATTCCTCCTTACATGATGGATATTATTGATATGAAAGAGCTCAAGAGGAAACTATAAGATTTAGATACAAATGGGTTTATCCAACCTAGTAATTCTCCATGGGGCTCACTGGCCCTTTTTGTGAAAAGGATGGATGGAACCTTTAGGATATATGTGGATTACCAGAAATTGAACCAGCTAAAGGTTAATAATTGGTATCCTCTTCCACATATAGATGATATTTTTTACCAACTCTGTGGAGTTCGGGTCTTCTCAAAGATTTATTTGGGATACAATTATCTTCAGGTTCATGTTAGACCATCAGAAATACATCACACAACCTTTTAATAAGAATTATGGTCTATATGACAATTTTTTTATTTAATTTGGTCTCAGGAATTCTCCAACGATCTTCAGGTAACTGATGAATTGATAATTCCATCCTTATCTTGATTTGTTTTTGGAGGTTTTCATGGATGATTTCTTGGTTCATTCTCACAATCGACATGACCATGCCAAACATATTGATATCATATTGGGTACACTGAGAGAGCATTAGTTATATGTTAAGCTCACAGGGTTCCACTACTGGATGGATCTGACTCACTTCCTAGGTCACATTATCTCATAGGCAGTAGTATTAGTTGATCAAGAGAAGGAGAGAACTGTAGTTACTTTGGAGTGTCCCAAGAATGTATTTTAGGTAGAGATATTATTGGGTCTAGTAGGATACTAAAAAAATTTCATATATGAATTTTCTCGCTCAACAGTTCCTCATACGGGTTTGACCAAGATGGGTGTGAAGTTTGTATGGTTAGATTACTTTGAGAAGGCATTTTAAGAGCTGAAAGGGAGGTTGAATTTAGTGTCGATACTGATTTGTCCAGATCCAGGTATGAGTTACACTATTTACTCTGATTCATCATGTATCGAGAAAGGAGCAGTGCTTATACAAGGAGATAGATTAATGGCATACGAGTCTCGGAAGCTGAGGCCACACAAGAGGAATTACCCAATGCACGATCTCGAGCTGGATATAGTAGTTTACGCATTACACTTTTTGAGACATTACTTTGATAGTGTTTGTTTGGTGTACACAGACCACAAAAAATTTAAGTACATATTTACACATCATGAATTGAATTTGAGGCAGAAGATGTAACACCCCGAGATTTTATGAAAAATATTCTTTTAATTTCATTAATGTCTTGTGCTACACCAAGATTACCTTGCGCTATACACAACACCGTATTAGCTTGCAGTATACACAACACTATTCTTGGATCGTGTTACACACAATTTTGATAATAGTTATTCTATAAAACATTGAGTATATATATATATATATATTAAATGTATAAATGAAATATGGTTGGATTCTGTTATACGAAACAACGAAGGATTCTTGCGCAACACGCAACCCTAACTTGGTTTGCCTTACACGCAATCGCGACCTTCCTCGATAGTGTGTGTCGTACGCAATACTGGGTTTTACTAAACAACGATATATTATTATAATATTGTTATGAACTAGCCGTTATGAATAGTGTTAACTAAATTTTAAATTTTATAACATTATTATTCATCTTACACATTTTTAGAACATGGTATAAGAACAAAATAATTTTTTCGGGTAAAATAAGTATTTTTCAAAAAATGCAGTTTTGCCGCCTTTTGATGGCGCACCCACTTTAAATCTAGTTTTTGAAAAGTTTATAAGTTCAATTTAAAAAAATAAAATTCTTCTTTTGAATCATGAAATAAAAATTTACTTTGGATAAATTTTCATATCATTCTGGTAACTTTCATATTTTGATGAATAGTAAAAACACGCTCTATTTTAATTAAAAAAACTTTTTTCATCGCAATAATTTATATGGTTAAATTATAATATTGAATGGTTTTAAAGTATCAATAGAATATTTTTTTACCATTTAATATAATTTATGTCATTAGCATTGATTCTACCTTGAATTCATAGGATAAATCAATTCAATCTTTTGCAATGTTTTAAAGAAAAATCCATTTTCTTTCGACAACGAGATTAATTTTAAATTAATTTCTGCCAATTATGTGTTTTGAATTTGGAAAAATTGATTCCATATTTGGAATCAGTATGTTCAAATTATGTAAATAGGTATCTTTTATTTTTAGACATTTTGAATAATTACTGCGGTAAATATTTTATTTACCATGGTTAAGGGTAAATCCGGTAAATAAGGGTTAAAAAATAATATTATAATAATTCAAAATTACCTTAACACTTGTCCAAACATTATTGTTTGAGTCATTTACGACCATGGGAATCTTTGGGTCGATTTTGGGACCCCATTAAGTGATAATGACAATTTAGACTAATTAATTTAATGTAAAGGCAAAATAGACATAAACAAATATCGTTTAGTAATTAATTTGTATATGGTGTTATATAAGAAATATTTTTGACTATAAATATTCATTGGAAAGATAAAAAGATTTCCTACATGATATTATTTTGTTTAGAATTTTTATACATCTAATAAATTAGATTATTTATGACACAACGATGATGCAGTAATTACCTTTTTAAGAAAATATTAACATAATTGATGTTATAAATGCCCAAATAAATGTAATTTGAGACTTTTTATGACTTAAACTAATTTTCTAGGTTAATATGACATGTTATTGTTGATTTAAGTAACTTTTTTCGAACTTATCATTCTGTTATGAATTTCATAAAAATCATGTGCCAAATAGTGTCAAAATTGACATATATTAGTTTTTAAAACAAATATTATATTATTAATTGTTATTTTATTCATAAAAATCTAAGGTTCGGCCAAATGACTTATATAAGGTTATATATATTAATAATAAACAACTTGGGGTTCGTTTGGATTTATATAGTAAGTTTATTAACCATATAGTGTAAGAAAACAAAAAGACATGGTAAAAGTTAAATTATTTAACTTAGAGTTAAATCTAATTGATAATGTTAAAATAATACCCTAAACATGTCTAAATCCTATTGTATGAGAGGATTTCGACCCATCCCCACTTTATCTTCTAAATAAGACCCTTTAGAACCATTATAAACCGAATTTGACCTTAATATAAAATAATATTTTGAGATTTTCCTAAGGTGCCCCTCTCCTCCCTTATAAAAGGGCACCTCCTCCCTCTCCTCCTCACACCAATTTGAGAATTCAATCTCGGCCAAACCCTGACAAAATCTCTTCTACACTTCCATAGTATCATCCTAGAGGTCCTGGTTTTCTTCAAATACCATCCTTAGTTCTTTAAGTGGAGGTTAAGTGAAGGCGCATCAAAAAGAGGTAATATCCATTACCGATCTTTTTCAATTTCTTTCTTCTTAAAATTCTTCTTCTTTAGTTGTTTCATGATAAAGTAATAACATCAGTATTTCTTATATACTGATATGTGATTATATGTATGAAACAACCCTATTTCACCATCTATCCATCATACGGAAAAAGAAATCACCGCGCGTGCGTACGTACGGAATACCGTCTCCACGCCGTGGTGTAATCTATTTTCTGCCACCACCATAATTGGATGGGTATAATGGTGTAATGAGTAACTATATATGATTATTATAAAGTTATATTGATACTGAAATATTATACATACACTTCAACACATGTTCACGATCATGAGAACGATATCATCGCTCGTGCGTACGTACGGACTACCGTCTCCACGACGCGATGAGATTCATTCTCCACATTAACCATTCATGAATGATTATAAAGTATATATAATGAATAATAATGAAATATATGACATGTTAAATCTACTGGATTTATGTATATATATATATGTATGTCATCTACTTACTTCCATTCAAGACAATAAGGAAAGGAAAACAACGTTCATGCGTACATACGGACTACCGTCTCCATGAACGGTGTGTTTCATTTCATTTATCCATCTATTATATATATATATATATACTGAATATATATGATATATAAATCATGTTTTATATTCTGGAAGTAAGTAAATCATGATATAAGTAATAATAATGTCAAGAACAACAAGTCCAAACACCTACGATAAATGAAACGATTTTACCCAAAACGCTTCTTTAACATGGAATTTACAAAAGAACGGGTAATATAAAGTCATAAGTGAACCATATATGATATCATAACAATGAATATGATTCTGTAATAAGTTAATGACATTATTTAAATCATTATACAGGAGGTTCGGATACGTACAAAGCATATCAGACATAAGGTAAGGGAAATATCACAATCTCATTTTCATCCGAGATTGTTTATACTTTGGTATTTACTGGGGTGTATTTTATCATCCACATCCATGTTTCTTCAAAATATAATATTATTTCCATCCACCTACAATTGTTGAAATCCAATTTTACCCTTCGGTGAGATTTTAGTAAAAGATATGAAAGGAATCTTTTGTCGTTTTTTGTATGAGGTACTTTTTGACTTTTCCGACAAAACTACGAGAAGAATGTTTTTTAACTTATACGGCATGAATGGATTTTTAAAAAATTATTTCCAAGAAGCTTCCTTTACAAATTTTCATGTTTATTTTTAATCAAATTCTTTTTGTTTAAAATTGTATGATATGTTAAGAAAGGAAAAATGTTTTTGAAGTAGAAAGGATATTTTCCTCAAGAATGGAGTTCATGTATTTTATCAAAATTATTTTCCATCTAAGATAATAAAGGGTTCTGTTTCTATCCCTATTATTAAATTGATTTGATTATGTTGTGATGGAATTATTTTTATGAATTCCTTTATCTTATATGAATTGTTTTATGATGTCATGTTGTTTAAGAATCCCATTTTTATTACATGGGTTATGCAATGATGTATGATTTATGATTTTGTGGCACACATAAGAATGGTATCATTATGAGATGGGTTGGACCTAGATCTCCCTCCAATGCATTGGGTAAATATTTTATATCTCATGAGATAGACATGGCTGGAATGGTAGGTTATACCAGTTCAGTGAAACAGGACTGAAACTAGGGTGACTCGGTTCAGAAATGGACTTTGTCCACTAAGATAGTCTTGGAAATGAGTCTTGACTAATAAGAAATGATTCTCTATGATTATGTGTGTATATCACAAAGTTTCATGTTTTATGTTATGATTATTGGGATTACATTTCACTACTATGATTTATCCCATGTTATGAAATTATGATCTCTTTTTGCAGGTTAATATTTCCAAAAGATATGTTCTTATGAATATGATGTGATTGATATTTCTTTTTTTACCCTTACTGAGCATTTGAGCTCACCCTTTTATGTTTTCTTTTCCCCAGGATATAAAGAAAGGATTTAGGTAAAAAAAAAGATCTTTATGGGAGATGTTGAAGATCTTTCACCACGATTAGAAGATTATATTCCGAGTTTCCAAAGACACTAAACTATTACGGTCCTTGTGTGTGTGTTTTTGTTATGTACTAAGTATTCCGCAAAAGTAATGTAATGTCCATGTACGTTAAGCTTCGGGTCTCTACAGTTGGTATCAGAGGAAAGGTTTAGTCAACCTTTGGAAACTAGGATGTGAGAATGTTAGTGAGATCCCTAGAGATATTTCTAAGGTATGTCTAGGGATGTCCCTAAGGATAAGTATACGTATAGGATATAGTCCTAGAACTATGGTAACGATATTATAATTTAACCTAAGATGTTAGATATTAAGGGTACTACCCCTTTACTATGTTGTTTTCCCTAGCATTATTTTTGCCTCTCACACTATTCTTTTTGGGTTTTAGATGATGGCTGGAACCCGAAGGAACCATGTTGATCACTGTAATGGACAATGCAATGATTGTCCTTCTGAACAAACAAGTGTTATGGGAGATGGAGTTCAAAATATTATTGCTATACTTACACAAGTTATGAATCATTCTGGACTTCCAAATGAGCAAAGAAGGGAACAATATTCTATTGAGTCCTTCATGAGGCAACGTCCACCTTCTTTCAGTGGGTCTTCCGATCCACTTGTTGCTGAACAATGGACCAGTACCATTGAAAAGATATTTTCAGTTCTTCAATGTTCTGAACATGATAAAGTCATCTTAGTAGTTTATCGTTTGGAAGGTGAAGCTGATCAATGGTGGAATCTTATCAAGAATACGAGGCCAAGAGATAAAATTGAGTCCATGGAATGGGACGAGTTCAAGAACTTGTTTTTCAGTAAGTACTTCCCTCGTATTCTTCGAACAAAGATGGAAAAGGAGTTTATTGAACTAAAGCAAAATGATGATGAATCCGTTGGTATATATGAAGAGAATTTTACAAGGCTTGCAAGGTATGCATCTAGATTTATCATCCAACCTGAAAGTAAAGTTGATCGATTATTCAGTGGCTTAAAACCAAATCTTCGAAGGGCATTAGCTATAAGAGACTTCAGTAGCTATGAAGAAATTGTGCGTTGTGCTATCAATGTAGAAATGGAAGTTGGTGTTACTTATCCATCTCATAGTTTTGACAAGAAACGAAATATGGAGTTCAAGGAGAAATCTTAGAATAATGGTGAAAATAAGATGAATGTTTCCTTATGCTCAAAGTGTGGAAAGAAGCATGGTGGAGATTGTCTTAAAGGGACAAGTAAATGTTTCAAATGTGGAAAGGAAGGTCATCGGGCATTTGAATGCCACAATGATGGGAAGAAATGTCTAATGATGCAAACAAAGTAAGGGATACACAGAATGAACCTACTACACTTCAATGCTTCAAGTGCAAGGGAATGGGGCATTATGCTAATAAATGCCCTAATCCAAGGGTTAGTGATGATCGACATGAGCAACCACTTAAGGCAAAGGAGAAAGGGAAGTCACATGCGATCACCATTGGCGATGTTGAATATGAAAACGATGTGGTGGAATGATTAAGTGTTTATGTAATGGGATTCCAGAATAATGTTGTATATAGTATCGTGGAATATTAGAATATTTATGTATTGGTCTATTGTGGTTTTCAATAATTTTATGGCGTCGGTAACCATGAAAAGTGATTGAAATATTTTTGGAAAGCAGATGATATGCACATAATGAAGGGATAAAGAGAATCTAATATGTTTGATAGTATTCATGATATCATGATTGATATAAGGACTAAGTGATATCATGGTTTGAGTATATAGAATTTTGAGGATTTTGGTATGTGGAAAGTGTTAACTTTTAACTGCATACATGTTTTCACTAAGGTTCAATGGGTATTCAAGAGAGTACATGATTAAGGCCTTTGAATGTTTGGAATGTGACCAAAAAGATATATCTTATGATATATGGGGATCAACGATGGTATTAAATCTCTGGTAATCGCTTTCACTATATTATGAGAATGGACTGCAGTATTATGGATAAGCCTAATGATTAGAATGGATTTTGTTGGACATAAGTTAGTATTGTTTAAGGACAGAAGTTTTTTTCGATATTATTGATGGGATGTTATAGTAATATAGTTTTAGAAAAAGGACAACCTGCAGGACGGGCGACAACCCATCGCGTCGGACAAGGTTGTAGGAATCGAACCCACAACCGAAGTGCGAGTGGCCTTTATCGCCTACCACTGGCCTACGGGAAGTCCCTGGTTAGTATAAACTAGTTTTATTTTATTAAGTGGTATGATATATGAAGTATAAGTTCATTTTTGGAACCATATACGATTAATCTAACCATAAGATGGACTTATAACTTTTTCTAACCTTTTGTTTGAAAGAGATGGAATGACCCATCATTCTATCACATGATCTGCTAACACATCACGAATAACAAATTCAAATTCATTTCTTTAAGGGATGAAGTGGAAATTGTTCAATTCACGAACAAAAGTGAGATTGTACCAAAATCATGCAAGTATTTATTTTAATTCATCAAATTTAGGGAAATTAACTTGAAAACCAAAAATGTTGTCCTAGTTCCCTTATATCCGATTAATCAAATGGTACCTTAGATCATCACAAATCAATAGCTTTGTGATTGTTGGATTTTTCATAGCCATGTTCTCTACCACTCTCCATCAGAACTTGATGGTTAGATTTTTCTTCCATATCCATATTTTCACCTATGTTCTCCTACGTGGAAACCCCATGATGAGTTAATTTGGGTAACTGTTACATTTCATACTTTAGTTTTTTAAAAGCCATGTTTTGGTATTCCTTTTTACAATGTGGGGTTCTATTAAACAAACTTTCATGTAGTAAACCATTTATAACCCCGACGAATTTCGAGGGAGAAATTCATTTTAAGGGGGTAGAATGTAACACCCCGAGATTTTATGAAAAATATTCTTTTAATTTCATTAATGTCTTGTGCTACACCAAGATTACCTTGCACTATACACAACACTGTATTAGCTTGCAGTATACACAAAACTATTCTTGGATCTTGTTACACACAATTTTGATAATAGTTATTCTACGCAACATTGAGTATATATATATATATATATTCAATGTATAAATGAAATATGATTGGATTCTTTTATACGAAATAATGAAGGATTCTTGCGCAACACGCAACCCTGACTTGGCTTGCATTACACGCAATCGTGACCTTCCTCGATAGTGTGTGTTGTACGTAATACTGGGTTTTACTAAACAACGATATATTATTATAATATTGTTATGAACTAGCCATTATGAATAGTGTTAACTAAATTTTGAATTTTATAACATTATTATTCATCTTACACATTTCTAGAACATGGTATAAGAACAAAATAAATTTTTCGGGTAAAATAAGTATTTTTCAAAAAATGCAGTTTTGCCGCCTTTTGATGGGGCACCCACTCTAAATCTAGTTTCTGACATGTTTATAAGTTCAATTTGACAAAATAAAATTCTTCTTTGGAATCATTAAATAAAAATTTACTTTGGATAAATTTTCATATCATTCTGGTAACTTTCATATTTTGATGAATAGTAAAAACACGCTATATTTTAATTAAAAACAACTTTTTTCATCGCAATAATTTATATGGTTAAATTATAATATTGAATGGTTTTAAAGTATAAATAGAATATATTTTTACCATTTAATATAATGTATGTCATTAGCATTGATTCTACCTTGAATTCGTAGGATAAATCAATTCAATCTTTTGCAATGTTTAAAAAAAACCCGTTTTCTTTCGACAACGGGATTAATTTTAAATTAATTTCTGCCACTTATGTGTTTTGAATTTGGAAAAATGGATTCCATATTTGGAATCAGGATGTTCAAATTGTGTAAATAGGTAACTTTTATTTTTAGACATTTTGAATAATTACTGCGGTAAATATTTTATTTACCATGGTTAAGGGTAAATCCGGTAAATAAGGGTTAAAACTAATATTATAATAATTAAAAATTACCTTAAAAATTGTACAAACATTATTGGTTGAGTCATTGACGACCATGGGTATCTTTGGGTCGATTTTGGGACCCCATTAAGTGATAATGACAATTTAGACTAATTAATTTAATGTAAAGGCAAAATAGACATAAACAAATATCTTTTAGAAATTAATTTTTATATGGTGTTATATAAGGAATATTTTTGACTATAAATATTAATTGGAAATGTAAAATTATTTACTACATGATAGTATTTTTTTAGAATTTTAAAACATCTAATAAATTAGATTATTTATGACACAACGATGATGCAGTAATTACCTTTTTAAGAAAATATTAACATAATTGATGTTATAAATGCCCAAATAAATGTAATTTGAGACTTTTTATGACTTAAACTAATTTTATAGGTTAATATGACATGTTATTGTTGATTTAAGTAACTTGGTTCGAACGTATCATTCTGTTATGAATTTCATAAAAAACATGTACCAAATAGTGTCAAAATTGACATAAATTAGTTTTTAAAACAAATATTATATTATTAATTGTTATTTTATTCCTAAAAATCAAAGGTTCGGAAAAATGACTTAGATAAGGTTATATATATTAATAATAAACAACTTGGGGTTTGTTTGGCTTGATATAGTAAGTTTATTAACCATATAGTGTAAGAAAACAAAAATACACGGTAAAAGTTAAATTATTTAACTTAGAGTTAAATCTAATTTATATGGTTAAAATAATAACCTAAACTTTTATAAATCCTATTGGATGAGATGATTTAGACCCATCCCCACTTTAGCTTCGAAATAAGACCCTTTGGAACCATTATAAACCGAATTTGACCTTAATATAAAATAATATTTTGAGATTTTCCTAAGGTGCCCCTCTCCTCCCTTATAAAAGGGCACCTCCTCCCTCTCCTCCTCACACCAAATTGAGCATTCAAGATCGGCCAACCCCTGCCAAAATCTATTCTCCACTTCCCTAGTATCATTATAGAGGTCCTGGTCTTCTTCAAAGACCATCCTTAGTTCTTTAAGTGGAGGTTAAGTGAAGGCGCGTCAAAAAGAGGTAATATCCATTACCGATCTCTTTCAATTTCTTTTTTCTTCAAATTCTTCTTCTTTAGTTTTTTCATGATAAAGTAATAACATCAGTATTTATTATATACTGATATGTTATTATAAGTTTGAAACAACCCTATTTCACCATCTATCCATCCTACGGAAAAAGAAATCACCGCACGTGCGTACGTACGGAATACCATCTCTACACCGTGGTGTAATCTATTTTCTGCCACCACCTTAATTGGATGGGTATAATGGTGTAATGAGTAACTATATATGATTATTATAAATTGATATTGATACTGAAATAGTATACATACACTTCAACACAAGTTCACGATCATGAGAATGATATCATCGCTCGTGCGTACGTACGGACTACCGTCTCCACGACGCGATGAGATTCATTCTCCACATTAACCATTCATGAATTATTATAAAGTATATATAATGAATAATAATGAAATATATGACATGTTAAATCTACTGGATTTATGTATATATATATATGTATGTCATCTACTTACTTCCATTCAAGACAGTAAGGAAAGGAAAACAGCGTTCATGCGTACGTAAGAACTACCATCTCCATGAACGGTGTGTTTCATTTCATTTATCTATCTATTATATATATATATACTGAATATATATGATATATAAATAATGTTTTATATTCTGGAAGTAAGTAAATCATGATATAAGTAATAATAATGTCAAGAACAACAAGTCCAAACACCTACGATAGATGAAACGATTTTACCCAAAATGCTTCTTTAACATGGAATTTACAAAAGAACGGGTAATATAAAGTCATAAGTGAACCATATATGATATCATAACAATGAATATGATTCTGTAATAAGTTAATGACATTATTTAAATCATTATACATGAGGTTAGGATACGTACAAAGCATATCGGACATAAGGTAAGGGAAATATCACAATCTCATTTTTATCCGAGATTGTTTATACTTTGGTATTTACTGGGGTGTATTTTATCATCCACATCCATGTTTCTTCAATATGTAATATTATTTCCATCCACCTACAATTTTTTAAATCCAATTTTACCCTTCGGTGAGATTTTAGTAAAAGATATGAAATGAATCTTTTGTCGTTTTTCGTACGAGGTACTTTTTGACTTTTCCGACAAAAGTATGAGAAGAATGTTTTTTTAACTTATACAACATGAATGGATTTTCAAAACATTATTTCCAAGAAGCTTCCTTTACAAATTTTCAAGTTTATTTTTAATCAACTTCTTTTTGTTTAAAATTGTATGACATGTTAAGAAAGGAAAAATGTTTTTGAAGTAGAAAGGATATTTTACTCAAGAATGGAGTTCATGTATTTTATCAAAATTATTTGCCATCTCAGATAATAAAGGGTTCTGTTTCTATCCCTATTATTAAATTGATTTGATTATGTTGTGATGGAATTATTTTTATGAATTCCTTTATCTTATATGAATTGTTTTATGATGTCATGTTGTTTAAGAATCCCATTTTTATTACATGGGTTATGCAATGATGTATGATTTATGATTTTGTGGCACACATAAGAATGGTATCATTATGAGATGGGTGGGACCTAGATCTCCCTCCAATGCATTGGGTAACGATTTTATATCTCATGAGATAGTCATGGCTGGAATGGTAGGTTATACCGGTTCAGTGAAACAGGACTGAAATGAGGGTGACTCGGTTTAGAAATGGACTTTGTCCACTAAGATAGTCTTGGAAATGAGTCTTGACTAATAAGAAATGATTCTCTATGATTATGTGTGTATGCCACAAAGTTTCATGTTTTAAGTTATGATTATTGTGATTACATTTCACTACTATGATTTATTCCATGTTATGAAATTATGATCTCTTTTTGCAGGTTAAGATTTCCAAAAGATATGTTCTTATGAATATGATGTGATTGATATTTCTTTTTTTTACCCTTACTGAGCATTTGAGCTCACCCTTTTATGTTTTCTTTTCCCCAGGATATAAAGAAAGGTTTTAGGTAAAAAAGAAGAAGATCTTTATGGGAGATGTTGAAGATCTTTCACCACGATTAGAAGATTATATTCCGAGTTTCCAAAGACACTAAACTATTACGGTCCTTGAGTGTGTTTTTTTGTTATGTACTAAGTATTCCGCAAAAGTAATGTAATGTCCATGTACGTTAAGCTTCGGGTCTCTATAGAAGAGGTGGACGAAATACGTACATTGTTTTGACTTCGAGCTTACCAAAATTTCTGGTAAAGTAAATGCAGTGGTCGATGTACTGAGCATGAGAAATTAGATACAAGAATTTTAGTAGACCAATAGAAAGTGGCTGATTATGGTTTTGTTCTCTGAGATGCACTTGGACAATCAAGGGAAGACTTTTCTATGAAATATCTGGGTTACCTCTACCATTTTGGATAAATTCAGGATATGGATTCTATTGGACTCAGAAGAAACATTCTTATGAGTGAGTGTGGTAGGTGTGGACCCTCCTCCTAGTTAGACCATAGGTGAGGTTGAAATTATCTGTGCACTTGGTCATATATGGGTCTGTTCACACATGCGTAAGGAGATGATGTGAAATTTTCATGATTCATCTTAGGCAATGTACCCCAGTGTCACCAAAATTTATTGGGATTTATATGATCAGTACTGGTGCCCTAGTATAAAAGGAGATGTATCTGGTTTTTTCATGAGGTGTTCCACCTGTCAACAGGTGAAGGAGAAAAACCAATGACTACCTGATTATTTTACAGTAGCTACCCATCCTTAAGTGGAAGTGGGTTTACATCAAAATGGATTTCATGACATGATTACTATGATATCCTCAATGTAATTATGATGTATGGGTGGTTATTGAAAAGCTCATGAAGGTTGAAATTTTCCTTTTGATTAGGGAAACTTTTAGTTTGGATAATCTTGGAAGGTTGTATATTTGTTAGATAGTACAACTTCAAAGGGTCCCAAACACTATCATTTCATATAGGGATTCCCAGTTTACTTTATATTTTTTGCAAGGGATATAGAGTGATTTAGGTACATAGGTGCTTCTTAGAACAACATACCACACCCAGTAGATGAATAGTTAGAGTGAATGATTCATGTGCTTTAGGACATTCTATGAGCATGAATCTTAGATTTTGGGTGCTCTCGAGAGAGGCATATACCCCTAGATGATTTTTCCAACAAAAATAGATTTTAGGCTACTATTCAGATGGTGCATTATGATGATTTTTATGGTAGGCCATTTTGACCAACCTTGTATTGGTTAGAGATATGAGAGGCATCTATACATGGATATCATCTTATTTAGGATACCCCAGAGTAGGTGAAGTTGATACATAAGTAGATGGATACTTCAAAATCTCAAAATAATCATAAATTAATTGCTACAGATGAAAAACAAAATTTGAGGTTGGGGATGAGGTTTTGTTATTTGTTTCACTGAGGTTGGGACCCAAGATAATCGGTAGACATGGTAATATTTCACTATGGTATTTCTGGCCATTCAAAATTCTGGGGGGAGTCAGGCTGGTAGCCTATCAGTTGCAGTTACCTGAGAGGTACCCAACCATGCATGACTTCTTCCATGTATCTTAGTTGCAACATTACTATTCAGACCCATCTCATTCCTTTTATCCTTAGGAGGTTAAGTTATAGGTACATTCATCCTTTGAGGATCATCAAATATGCATTGTGGATCCTAACATGAAGGTTCTTCAAGGCTGGTTCAATCCTTCAGTATGGGTTCTATGGTATCACAACTGAGTATATGATGATACATAGGAGAGGGAGGCCAATGTATGATCATAGTGGCATGAGTTATTCATGTAAATTCTTGACCACCCTTGATAAAAAAATTTGGGGATGAATTTATTTAAGGGGATAAGTTTGTAAGAACCCAATTCTTCTTTGAGGTATGAATCCTTTACTTTCAATCAATTTTCAGTTTTAATGTTTAAATATAGCATAATATGAATGAACTTTTAGGTCATGGGGGTTCTAGGGGTGTCCGAGCCTGGTTTAGAGCCCAAAACCCAAGTTTTGGGGTGAAATACGCCTGGAACATTGTTAGTTTAAGCCATGCGAGGAAATTAACATAGTTAGATAAAACCATGATAGGCTAGACAATGATAAGGGGGAAGGAGACATGGTTAGACCAAACCGTGCAATTTCGGGTGCATGATCATGGAGCCGTGTCATTAATTTTGATAGTGGGATTTTTAGTAGTTTGCGCATGGTTATTCAAACTGTGTAGACAAACCATATGAGGTTCCCTTCTATATAGATAACCATGCACAATTGACACAAAATTATTTAAACCATATTCATACACCATGCAATCCTAATATTTTTGGTAAATTTTCAATTTTAAATCAAATTAAAATTCTTATTTAACCTAAGCTTCATTTCCTCCTCCTGCACAGCAGCTCACCTCCCATTGTGAGAGCTTCCTTGAGTGGATATTCATTGAATTAAGAGACCATATCCATTTGGACTCCGATTCAAGTGTATCTCATATCATTGGATCTTCATCACTGAGTAACCAATTATATTTTCCTGATTATTTGTTCTTATGGATATCAGAAACACAATTTAGTTGAAAGATAATATGCCCTATTATTAGGTTCTTTTTCCATTCTTCGATTTTCTCTTGATTCGAGATAAATCAAAAGATAATTTTGAAAGAGCTATCAAATAAGGACCTAAGGTATGTGGTATCATGAATTTCAATAATATTTGAACTGTATATATATTTTTGTTGTGATGTGCTCCCAATTATCAGAGCATCTCCCTTGAAATGAGTTTAATACTTTAAATTCAATTGATAGGTATAGCCTATTAAATTAAAAAGAACCATTAATTAATAGCTATAGGTTGATAACCTTGATTTGAAACCACCCCTTGTGTGTGTTATGTATTTAAATGGCCATTAAAATGGAATATGAAATTAGACCTTTTTGGTGTTCCCTTTACCCCTTGTCATGAGGTGTCAATAATTATTTTTCAATTGATGATCGAAACTGTGAATTGCTGTGTAATTGAATTTTAATATCAATTGTTAATTTAAATGTTAAATAAAATGGATGGAATGAACATGAACCTTGTCCCTTTCTATGAAATTACTTCTTAAGCTTGAGTTTTCATTTTTAAATGAAATGACCATGTGTAATAAATAGATGTTATTCTAGGAGATAGTTTGTTTAAGAATTAGTTTCTTATTATGATGAATTTCCAAAGTGATTATTGGATTGAAAGACCTTCTAAGATTGGAAAATTCATTTAGGCACCGTTTAAGGTGAGTTTTAGATGTAATTTTCTTGGTTTTGACCTTGATATAGTTAAATGATATTTATATTGATATTGGATGGCTTATATTCCTTGGGTGACACATGGATCCATATTAGAGTACGATAGATGTAGTTAATTGTCTTGAACATTTCTTTTTCATGAGTGATATTGGTACTCCCTTTAAGACTTCCATGGACAGACTATAAGGCTTGACTTATGCAGAGAGATACATGTCTTCATCTAAAAATTCTATGGATGGACTTAAAAGTAATTGATCATTTTTCCTGGGTGATACTTGGGGTCCCTTATTGGACCACTAAGGATGGAATCGAATGGAAGAGTTGTTACACCACACCTAAATCGATACATGTGTTCTTGAGGATCACCATGGATGGTCTTGTGGGGTGTTGGTTTATATTACACCTAGAGTGAGACTTGGATTCCAACATAGGAATTCCAGCTACGAGCTCATGTTCTAAATTTAATAATGAATGAAATTAGTTTTATGACACATATACCAAGCCAAAAAACAATCTTGGATTCAATTTTTTATTTTACTCATTGGATGGACTATTCCGAAAACCTTGATCATGTTATCACGGGGGATTCCAGGCTGCGTACCATGTCTCGATACATATTGATTAAATGTAATTGAATCATTAATTGAACATTCTTATAAATGATATAGGCATGAATATTAAATTAGATACTTATCTTATAAATGAAATTCATTAAATGAACTAGATTATAACTAAGAACCTTTACTTATAGGATGTTTAATTTACAGTACTTCTTTTATTTGTTATATTTTTCCTACACACTATTGTTATACATATATATTCACTGATTGGATAGAACATACCTTGGTTGGTTTCCTATTGGGATTATGTCTCACACCATGTTCGAGACACCGTTGGGTACCCAAATTGACTATATAATTATAGGTATTGATAAGGGAAAGTTCCCTACTAAAGCTTCTTGATTTCTATTTAATAGCAGAGGAGCATGGGACTGAGATGAGGCTTGTGATTCTAGATGGGATACTTTTGGCCTTTTTTTACTTTTTTTACATGTTCTGTATGTCTGCCTTGTATACCTATTTTATCTATTTTGTAGAGACACATGAATTTTATCATCATTTTTTATATGAGATGACTTCTAGTATTTATTATTGATTAATATACCATAGTTTAATTTTTTTCTTATTGTCATACTAATTGTGATACTTGAATGTTATTGATATTCTACTATGATACACTCTAGTGATGAGGGTATAGTCTCCCCACTGACACACCTAGGCCTTTAATGCTATTATGCAGACTCTGGAATCTGTGGATCTGCTTTTGAGGCCATGTGGCCAATCAGTATTGCAGCACTATTGAGTGGCATCTAGTTCTAGGATGTTAAATGTAAAATCTCAGAATACATTATCTAATTTTGATGAACCATTCTATAGAAACATTTCTATATTTAGTGTTATAGAATTGGAATCTATGTTTACTATTATAAAAGGATAAATAGTGAGGCAATTTGAAGATATTAAAATATCTAAGAGATATTTTGATAAGATAAAAAAATATTCTATTCCAAAAATATAATTTGAATATATTCAAACGAAGTATCAAAGTCTATTTGAAATATCAATCTCAAGAGAATATTTGGATGCTTTTATTGCGGAGATAGTAATTCTACTAGAGTAGATTTGAAAATAAACTATTTCTAAACCTATTCTAAATTACATGATATATTTTTTAGTTAAATAACACTCTTCTTCTTCGAAATAATTAAGATCTATAAATATTCAAATAAGGATAGACCAGTCTATAAATTTTAGCTATTAAGTGTGGAATTTTTTAGCGCATCTAATGTGAATATAAACAATTTAACATTACTAATAGACACAATCCATTACCATCCTTCAACATGACCTATCAAAAATCAAATCCAAAATAACTTTCTAAATATTTGATGTTTAAAATAAATAATTATTCTATTGTTTTTGTTTAATATTTTACCAGTTTAATATCTTTATATATATTTTTTACTATTTAAGTGAAAAAAATATGTACAATTTTTCATGGGATAAATTTGATAAACACTAAAATTTTATTTCATACTATTTTAAATTCATTGTGTGTTTTGGAGATTTTTTTTGAAATTTATTTAATATTTTATATGGGAACTTTCAAAAATACATTTATTTATTTTGGGAGGAATATATTTATTTATTTTAAATCATTTATATCTCTGAAATTTTTATAATTTAATTCAAACCTATATATTTGTTGTTTAAATTTATATGGGCTTTGTTATCATAAAAATGGATGTTTTTGGGATTATGTTGTTCCAATAATTTTAGTATGTTCTTAGTGACATTGATTCTCATAAACACCCTAATTTGTGTAAATAATAAGTTTACATTATGTGGATTAAATGATAATGGTTATTTTTATTATAGAATCATTTTATATATTAATCCAGTGGAAGCTTATTTAATTTCTTAAGTATTATGGTTTTTTCAAAGGAGTTTGAAATACTCTTTATCGCTTTATTTTTATTTATAACATAAGGCATGTGAACCTTAATTTTGGTAAGGAAACATACTTTTTTACCTAATGTTAAGAGTGAATGTATGGATCCATAACCTTAAATTTGAAATCAAGCCTATGTTTGAGGAACTAGAATATGGTTTATCAACCGTACCTTTGAAACCAATCCTATGTTATCAACATTACTTTTGAATTTTATAACGACACAAAGAAACCCTATGTTTAACATGTTCAAACTACGAGTTTTAAAGTTTTTATTATTTTGAAGATGTATATAATGATATTTATCAGATTAAATATATCATTAAATATATTTAAAGACCTATTTTTGGGATCTTCTTCAAAGAATTAAATTGATCCTATATCTAAGGAAACATATGATTTTATAGGTATATTTAAATTCAAATTATCATAATTTATCAGGATATCTCTATAGATCTTCTCGACCTCAAGAGATTCAAGATCCTTACTAAATACCATGAGTTCCATATTTTCAATTTAAAGGTGAGTATTTTAAATTAATATTTATAAAGTTGTCTCTAGTTCTATATCAGAGCTACAATTTAGAGGCATACATGTTTTGAACCATCTATATTTGATTGATGTTCTATTGGTACAATTTTACCTCTTTGTAAATCATTTTTTGTAGCTTGAAAAAGAATCTAGCAAAGCTACACATTGGAGACATACATGTTTTATCTGCTGTCACACGTTCTCTATAATACTGTTAAAAAAAATGAATCCAGCTCAACATTGAAGATATTCTATATTTATCATTTTCTACTACAATTATAAGATGACCCAATACTCAACATTTTTATCTATATCCTTTTATTCGCTATTTAGGTGATGAATTATTGTACTGAGTCTTGGTAGAGTGTCAGCTTCTCATACTATGATGTGGTTTTTTCACTATAAAATTACCATTAACCCCTATAAAATACTTCTTGTATGGTGTAAAAATGTTAAAATTAGTTGTATAGGTCCTAAAAAAAAGACATTCTAGTGAAAATATCGAAGCTCACTAAGAGAGCATTAGGGGAGTAAACTAGAGGATTTTTGTTCCAAGAACCACAATACATATCTATGTGTTTTTATTTCCCTTTTTTTTATTTTACACTTATTACTCATATTTAAGAGATAAGGAATGGTTCTCTTTAAATTAGGAGGGATTCTTTGATTATGTCATTTTTTGGGAAACAATTCACCCCCATCTCATGCATTCATCTTATTTATTTAATAAAACATATTTATGGGATGAACCTCTATGTACACATTGTTATTATCCATTTAGTATAATTCAATTATATATTGGGAATGAATTTATTTTATTTATATAGCGCCAACATCAACTTCTCGTATAAGAAAATAAATTTCCATATCTCACATCGTCATTATATTTTATACAAGCGAAAGGATGATGATGAATATTTATTGGAAACTTTTAATCATTCCTGAAATTTATTTACCTATGATTAAGAATATATAGCTCAATCGATTGAGAAAAAGGATAGGAATATCCTTGAATAAATTACGATTGTGAGGGAATATGATGATGTATTCCCTGAATATTTTCATAGTCTTCTTCCTTAACAAGACGTTGAGTCCATGATTGGAATTATACATGGAGATCTAAAGATATGTATGAGTTCATATAGAATGACACCATTAAAATTGAATAAATAAAAAAGAAAATAAAAGGGAATCTTGAAAATGGATTCATGCACCCATGGAATTTACCATTTCATATCAGGATACACTTTTTTGAAAAATATGGATGGGTTAATTCATATCTACCTTGATTATCAAGGACTCAACAAAACCATGATAAAGAAAATATAACTTATAATGTATATTGATTATGTGTTTAATCAACTATGTGGAGACCAATACTTCTCTAAATTGGATTTATGAATGGGATATCATCTATAAATGTTGAATAAAGAAGATATCCCTAGTACTTATTTTCAAATAAGATATTAACACTATGTGCTCTTTGTAATTCCATTTGGACTCACTAACACTCAAATAATATTTACATACAAGAATGAATATGTTATTTGGAGAATAAAATTACATTTTTTGATATTATTTATATATTATACTCTAATATACACTAAAATCAAGAGTTCATGAAAATAATTTGAACATTGTAATGAATAATTTTGATAAAAGATTAGTTATATGAAATTTCTTGTAAATGTGAGTCTTGGATAGAGAAAGTATCGTTACTGGGCCATGTTATCACAAGAATGATGATATAGTTTGACCCTTTTAATGAAAGGGTGGTTGAGAAATATACTAGAGAGATTTTTGATATACAATGATTCTTCAATTAATGGTTAAGAAGTGTCCTCATGAAAAATGATAAAGTAATATATTACTAATAATACAATTAATGATCCATAAGAAAAATTATTCTATACACGACCTAGATTTTTGGGTTGATATATTCAAATTCATGATTTTGTGGGGTTATCTATATAGAGGGAAGTGTGACATATATGTGGATTTCATGAGTCTCTATAATATATTCACATAGTATGAGCTCAATATAGTAAAAAAGGTTATTATTGCTGATGAAGGATCATGATTCATTAAACCATTAACATATGAGGAAGGCAGATAAATTTGTATATTCTTTAAGTAGATATAATCCTACAACATTATACATTATGAGAATTAAGAAGGATCCAATTTCCTTATACATGCAATGGAGATACATGTGAATGATAATGTAAGGAAAAATATCATACCTTACTCAAATGATGACACAGTAATATATTCTATAGATAATTATTGTAGCATAGAGGGAAGATGTTGAGATACTAATGAAGTTTTATGATATATGAACAGTGAAAGAGGAAAACTCAATAATTTATGAATAAGGCGTTTTAATATTTGGGTGATGACTATGTGCACCATCCAAAACATAGATAAAAGAGTTATTGAATGATGCATAAGGATCGATATTATCTGTCCAAATTTGGTGAAAAAAGATGTATAGATACCTATTATAGAACATCTTATGGGATAATATAAATATAGATATTGTGTAATATACATTAATGTTCTTGGTATGTTTACAAGTAGAGGGAAAAAAGAAAAATTGTAAATTGATAATGAAACCATTAACTATACTTATTTAGAAATATGATAATAATACTATGGATTTTATCGTAAGTCATTCAAAGAAATTAAATACACTAATACCATATTTTTTGTAGTGAATAATCTCATAGAAAATTAAAACATCATCACCATTTAATGGGACTTCTCGTTCGATCATAAAGAAGTGTTGAGGTTTCTTGTAACACCAATATATATTTTATTTGATTAAGATCATAGGTTCACATCAAATGTATAGAAAATTATTAAACTTACATTGAACATAGATTTAAACTTAAATAAAACAAATAAATCATTAAATAATGACCAATATGAAAGAAATATACGAAAACATTTAGATATATTGAGATTTTATCTATGAATTTCAAATGAGGTTTGGACTAATATCATCTTATGGTTGAGTTCTCTTATAACAATATCATCCACTTGATCATTAATATGGTTATTTATGAACCTCTATATGGTAAGTGATTTAAAACACTCACATATTTGGATGAATTTGGTGAGAAGAACCAGTTGGGACCTTAATTGTTTGATGAAATAACAGAGAAGGTCATGCCCTTTTAGTGATACAACAGAGGAACATAGAGTCAATAGAAGAGAAATTCCAATAATTATTGATGATATCTTGAGTTTTAGGTCACAAATTTATAGTTTCTCAATTTATATCTATGAAATAGAGTCGTGAGTTTTGGAAATAAGGAAATGTTATTTCCTATATACATCACAACCTATGAGATTTATGATAACATTAGACTAGTGGTCTATTAACTAGAAATCCCACAAAACATGTATCATGTTCATGTCTTTTTCCATGTTTCCATTTTGTGGATTCTTATAAAAGATCCCTAAAATTTTCTAAATCCAATGGGAGTATGGTTAGAGAATGATAATTGGGTATTATAATCAATGGTTAAGTAACTACTATAATTTTAATAGAATAATTAGTATAGAGAAATGATTAGTGCTAATTTTTTTATATGGGATAAATTATTGACTCAAATTATAGGATCATAACTTTTGAGGCCCATTTATATGATATTGGTAGTGATATATCATCATTGGGGTTCTCCCTTGACCAATCCCATGAAAATTTTAATGATTGAGGCAGCCATGGAATTCCCTATGAGAGAGTTTTATCTTAAAGTGGTGATCAAAACTAGATCAATGTTAGCCAAATCACCTCATGAAAGTTAAACCTTCACACAAAGGTCATTGAGGGCCTATGTCTGTATAATAAGGGTATATATATCTATGGGATATGTAGTATTTTTGTGTAAATTTTATTTGAAATTAAATGGAATTTACTTTGATACCGTTTTATTTCATTATTTATGAATGATGTTTGCAAATGTTGATATTTATTAATTTTGGTATATTAATAAGCATAAATATATGTAACTTATATTATAATACATTTATATTAATTTTTTAATGTCATTATATATGTTTTTGACATACATAAAGAATAATGGTACTTTTTTAGAAAAACAAATATTTTTTATTTTAATTAAAAACATTTTTATAAAAAATTTCAAATTTTGAAATAATATTTTTTTCCTCTGAATGGTCTTACAATAAACTTATTATTTTTATATAAGTTATAATATTATATTATGAAGTCTAATTTAATTATTCAAAGGGTTGGAAAATTAGTTGAGTAATAAAAACTAGTTTTTTTAAATAAACATGACATCTATTTAAAAATTAAATTTTAATATTTATAAAAATAATTTCTTAAAATGGATTTCTTTTTTATATTCATAAAAATGAAAAATTTATGGGATTTAGTTATTTTTATATTTTCATAAAAACAAAATATGGTGGTGAAATTATAAAATAATATAGAAGTAACATATATTTTAATAGTATATATGAACAAAATATTAAGGTTTTGGGAAGTTAGTTGATTATTTTAATGTCCCCTATATTGTATAATCAATATACCCTTAATATATTTTGAAATATTCTGTAACTATGTGATGAAATAATATTTCAGTCTAATATTTTTTCATAGAACCCCATCTTCCTCCCTTATAAATACCACCCATGACCACCCCATTTATTCACTCCTTATTAGACTTATCCCACCCAAAATCTACCCTAATATCTCCCCAAATATATACCCACATAATATAATCTGTTGTATCAAAAAAATAAAAACTTAAAGTGCCTTAATTTGTATTCTAAGAGTGAGCATCCACTGGAAGGTGTACCATTCTACACCGAAAATTCTTATATGATTTTCTTCTAATACCACTTCAAATATACTCTATACATAAATGTATGATAAAATAAATATTATTAATATGTTGAATCAATATTATTATAAGGGAATATCCATCATCCAACCAAAAACAATCAAATTCAAATGAAAATGATGTTCATATTATGGACAACTCACTGTAACCATGAACAATGTGTTTTAAATTTCACCACCACCATCATAGATGGATAAAATTAACATATTATGGTTTAAAAGGATAAAATTAAATATATTTGATATTTTTTAATTATAATCTAGAATGGATATATTTATATAAGGTTAAATAAAACCAAATAATTTCCACATGGTTATAAAAACTGTCTAAATGAACCAAGTGTATAAAAATAAAATTTACACTAAATGAATCATCCATATCTAAAAAAATATAAAGATATTTGAGACCACATAATCCATTTTAATAAAATTATGAAAATTCCCTTACTCCTATGGTGTTATAGACTAATTATAAAAGAACTCTTATAATTTTTGATAAAACCATTATTATTTCAAACCTTGTAACTAATATCCATGGGAAGGTAAAACATAATTATAATTTTACAGTAAAATAATTATAATCTAAAATAGAATAGTAATAATAAATAAAAAATTTATAAAAATGTTTCTAAATTAACTATTTAAATAATTTAATTTGATTATTTATGAAGTTAGGTGAATGTATTGAGAAAATACAGATACGAGGTAAGAGATCTTTTGAACCACCTTCATTACATTTAAGTTATGGATTTTATTTCCTTTTATATATTTCCCTCAATGATTTTATCACATATTTCTTTCATATTATATATATATTTACCATATATATACCATTATTATGTTTCCTTTATTTTTTGGAATTATACATGTTCATCATGTTCCCTTCCTAAATACTTATTATAATAAAACATCTTTAAAAGAAATTAGTCCTTCTATTACCTCTTTTAATTTCCATATCAATCAAATGATTTTAACCTTAAACTATTTATAAAAATATTCATTATTATATAGAAAACCACAAGGGTTCATTTTTGGTTTAATAGAAAATATTATGCTCTTACCTTCCTTAAAGGTTCTTTACTCTATTACATAAAATAACACATAAAAGGTTTATTTCCAAGCATACTTCCCCACTCTCTTTTATGTATTCACTTCAATTGATTTTTTTCATGATCTAAGAATCATTATTCCGTTATTAATGACCAATAATGATTTAATATATTCTTTTATTATAATATTTACGATATGTCATTTGATTATACTCAATTATATGAATATATAATCTATTTACTTATCATTGGTTTTTATTAATCTTATGAATTATATTTTATTTTTCTAAATGGTATATAAATTCATATACATGATATGAATTTTATGGGTTGGATCATAATTATATATCCCCCAATGTATTGGGTAATTTTTTAATTTAATGAGATACCATGTATGATGAAAAAGAAGTTATCCTAGAACACTATGTTATGAAGACTTGTATGTGAGCCTAGAATTATGATCCTGATGTCATTATATATGTTGTTTCCACATATTTATGATTCCAGGATCTTATTATATTATTTCTATTATTCCATGATGTGATACTTATGACCAGTTTCATTATGATATAATAATATCTCTCTTTAATTATTATGTTTATAATCTCCCAAAGACACTAGACCTATATATTTATAGGTACCATTTTATGGAAAATTATATTTAAATCATGAAATAAAATTTATAAGGGACTAATATTGATATAGGATGTCTCTTGGAGTTCCCAAGTAGATAAGTCATTGTTTTTTCTATCAGGTTCACATATGTTGGCCAGTGTTCCTTGACCAATTTATTTGGTTACCCCATTTATTTTATTTACATTACCCAAAGGTATGATCCCATGTTGTAATTGGTTAAATCATGTTTTAATTTCAAGTTTTAACATTATACTCCACTTCATTAATTTGGTTTTAGTGATTCTTATATTATATTTAATTTTATTATAATTTTATTTTCTTGGTACTTACACACCTCTAATTTTTCATATAGTACTAATCAAACATGGTTTGAATTACAAAATACTTTTTATAAAAGAAATTGTCATTTTTAAATTGAATTTTAAAACTATTGATAACAATTTTTATTATTAAAGGTATTATATTGATTCTTGGTAATATTATATTAGAACCTTGAATCACTCCATGTACACACCCATTTGGGTACATATAATTGGTATTATATTATTCAATAAAAGGTAATGTAGGTACTTACATTTATAGAAAATATTGATACCTTCATTTTTATTATATGGTTATTATTGGGGATTCTGGATCATGAGGTGGTGGATAATGTGGTTTATTTAATTGATACTCAAAAGGATATTTATTCTTGGGATGTTTATTTATCAAACACTCAATCATTATCTTTATTTCGATACTCTTGTATATTATACTTAATATATCACATTTATTTAATTTTATATTTTGATAGTTATTATTTTTTGTTAATTTTATCATCTTATTGTATATTTGGTTTAGATATTATATTTTAAAACCATTATTATTATGTGAAAGGTGAACGAACGTATAAACACATCACGATAGATTCATAAATGAGATATATTTTTGTTTATTTTTTTCAATTATATTTTCATTATTAATTTTTTTATTTGATACACTTGATGCCTATCACCAGACAATGGTGAATTAGAAGGAATTTCATGTCTTTTTGGAGGCTATATGATGGCCCCAAAGGGAATCATTAAATACTATAGGGATAGTAAAATTTAATAATTTATATTTAACTCGAAAAATGCAACTAACTAATTAAATATATAAAGAATAAAATTTGTGGTTGAACCCATGAGATAGTGGAAGTATTTTTTTAGGAATTCATATATTGTTTATTGAATTGTTTTTAAGAGAGAGTGGTAAGTATTAAAGTATGGTTTTGATATCAGTTTCAGAAATCATGCCAGATTTTTTGTAAATATGGATTAAATTTTCTTATTTTTGTCATTTCCATAAATCATTGTATCCTTCCATAAGTGAATCAAAAAATGAAATATCAGAAAAGATGTTCAATTAAATAAAAAAATAATTATTTTAAATACTAAAAAGTGTATTAGTCAAATTTAAAAATCAAATCCCCCCATACTTGAATGCAAGATTTACCTAAAGAATAGAATCTCAACATACATAGAAAAATGATCACATTACCATGATATAAATTCAATTATACTAATATAAATTGAAAATGTGTGGTATTAAATGTTTAAGAATCACATATAAAAATTTCATCAACTCCTCATCTTTCAACGAAAGAATTCATTCATATGTTTCACCTTTTCTCTTTTTTAAACGACAATAACTCTCTATTTTTTTATATTCTAATTCATTATTAATATGAATTATAATTTTAATTTATCTCAATTTAAATATTTTCACCCATAATCGTGGTAAAAATGTAATTTAATTATATATATATATCTAAAATCATTCTCCTTACAAGGAAAGAAACGAATCTAATTTCTCTACCCTATATAGAAGAAATCATGAATAATCACAAGGGCTTCATCATTAGGTTCAAATGAATCAAAGGATTTTATGTAAGTTAGTAAATGATTTAAAATAAGTAAATTCCAAAATTAATTTAATCTATAAATTAATTTTCATGATAATAAAAAATATGTTCAATGAAAAATTCCCCTATTATAAAAAATCACCATCCTTTATCCCAATAACAGAAAGTAGGGTCATGAAGCAGTGAAGTACTATCAATGAAACACCCTATTTTATTATTTATTATTTTCTTTATTCTTTGTGTTATTCTTAGAGAAAATATATCATTGACCACCCAATAAAAAATTAACTCCTCACAAAACTATTTTTATTAAAAAAAATCACTGATTTCGTAGTGGGGATTTTTTAATATCCCATAACATAACCTGATTTTCAATTTTTTTTCAAGAGCGCAAGTAATTAGTTCAATAAATGAAATTCATGATACATTCCAAAATTTACATTAAAATCAACCCCACACATATTTATATTGATACACACATCTCTTCCACCATGCTATCATCTCCCCCACACAAATTTTTGTTAATCATGGAAAATATATAAACTGTGATAGGAAAGTATAAAGTAGTATTTTAATGAAACACTTCTCCAATAATGAGATTCAAAGCTTTTATAGGATTAATAATTATTAATGTACCTCTATATATCAGGACAAGGGATAATATAAATATTCTTTAATAATATTATTTATGACTATATACAATCATAGCTCTGATAAGATGCAAAGCAACTTATTGAAGGAATCATACCTTAAGACCACTTAATAAATATAATCGAAAAAGTAATGGAAATATTAGTCTTATAAAATGTCATAAGAATGAGGATATATGTCTGTGACAATCAACCAATTAATTTTATATGAATAATAATATCAATTATCAAAAATATCAAATATTCAAATCTTATAAAATCACAAAAAAATGACCATTAAAAAAGGTAAACCATATCTATAAATCAGGAATTTTCAAATATAAATCACCATTTTTATATCTACAAAAATACTCTCTCCATTTTCTGACTAAAATTTATTGGAAAATAAATTTAAAAAATAGAATGATTATTTTACTAAGTATGTTTTGTCTCCTAAATTGGGGATTAAATAAAGATCAAAGTAAGGGTATGAAATTCATAGTTAAAAGCTCTATTTTTTTTAAAAAAATTTGTAGAGGAAAATTAAATAAGGAATTGAAAATCATTTTACCCTTAATTTAATTATTTAAAATGGGGAGTGTGAGTTTTTTCTTGTAATAAAATGACTTTTATTTGAGGTATAGAACCTTTTAATTTCAGTTTTATTCTATGGTTTTATCATTTTATGAATTCTTATTGAGGTTTTGGAACAAAAAGAGTTTCTATGGCCATTTTAGAGTCCAGATCCCTGAATTTTGGAGGAAACAACTAGGCCACATGATTAGCATAAACCAGGTCACCCAGTTTTCATAGTTAGAAAAACCATATGAGGTGTTGTAGATCTCTATAGAGGGGAGATAACAGAATATGAATGATTTGTCTAATCATGCAATGTAATCTGTGTGGGGGTGTGTTCCCTTGGAAGAGGGAGATACATGTGTAAAGTGTGGTTATAAAACTATACTCCCCAAATATGTGGTCTATTTTCCATGGATAGTACCTGGCGAATTGTTGGTGAAGGGTTTGGAAAACTGTGTAGCCAAATTGTACGCCTATTTAAATTTTGAGTGAAATATCAAAATTTCCCTCCCTCTTTATAACTCCCCCCTCATTCATTATTTTACCCTCTAGCAGACAACACCTCTCCTCCTCTTTTTTATAATTTTCACACTTAAATATATTCCTTAGTATATCTTCTTCATGTGATGTTTGATAAATCCATCGTCTATATCATTGGATCCCTCTTGGTAATAGCTTCAATATACTTCCTTATTTATCAATTTTATCTCATTTTCTTTGGTGACAGATCTTATAATATTTTTTAGGTTGTTTTTTTATTCCACTATTTTTTTCTAATCTAGTAAAAACTAAGGTCCGACATTGGATAAGGATTTTTTACACATAACGTAGTTGGTATATGACTTATCCCTAAAATTAAAATAGTTTATAAATTGTTTAGACTATTCTCAAACTAGTTTCACCATTTTCTACTCCTTAAATTAATATTCCTTGAAATAAATCATCTAAATTGAAAACTAAGTCCCTATAATGACCTTTTGATATTTTTTTATATTGATACCTCAATGCCAACCACCCAATTAGAATGAGTTCTTTATTATGAAACTAGTATCTTATATTGTGATTACCCGAGACACCGTTAAGGTGTGCTTGACTTGAAATTTAACATGGTAAGTACTAATTTTAATTAAATTAATTCATAAATCATTAAATAGAAATTATACATATTTATATAAAGAAATCACTTGGCATTGATAAATTATTATTGAATTGGAAACTTGTGGCATTTTCGTTTTCGACCCTATCACTTATAATGAATATCGTTGGGATGAACCTAAGTTATCTATAAATGGAATGAATATGAAATGTCCTATGATGAATTATGAAATATATGAAATGAGTATACGATTCCTATTTCATATAGAACTTTTTAATCTTTATAATAATGTTCATACTTGAGTTCCCTTGGATTATTAATGGAATGCCTTAAGCACTCAGAGGACACCATTCAGATTCATTGACCTAGTTTCCAATGGAGATACCCACCTTAGAACTCATTCCTTGTCTTATTTAATGAATGCATCAATAGTTTATTGACTATTAAATTGAAACTCCTTCCATATATTAGTATTCATTGGATGCAATCCTTGGATTCAGTGTGATGTCTCCAGACATGCAACACATTTGATTATTCTCCTTGAGATACGATCATTCTTAGCCTAGTGATTACTTTGGACTTGATCCATGGACTCTGTAAGAGATATTTTCAGTGGAATTTGTTAGGTATACCCCCTGTATTACACTTATCCCTTATTTCATGGATGCATGGCTATGTACTATAAGCTAACCTGAACTTATAAGGTCATGGATTCCTAGGATAAAGTAGGTATTGTTGGCCAAGTGTCCCATGAGAAACCTAAGATTGACTTGGGTTATATTTATTCCCTATTTTAATTTGATATAAGTGCACATTATTATAGTTTATATTCATATATAATATTTATATAGAAAATATTTATAGTGGCATACTGAGTTTATATCACACCCTATGTGGGACACCGATGGTACCTTAACAAATTATATGATTGTAGGTGTGGACACAAGGAAGCATCTTATGGATGCATGAATTCTGGTATTTGGATGCGAACTTGGTAGCATATGATTCATCAAGTTCTCAGTATTATTGAATAGTTTTTGGTCTTTTTGATTCATTCATATTTTCCTACTTTAATGTTTGTTTGTTCTTTTGTAGTTACATGACATCATTATTGTATATCGAATTTTTTATACTTTTTAGTTGATTATTTATGGTTCATATTTTTATGTTTGTTCCACTAATTTATTTGTTATTACTACTTCAATTGATTATTTATACCCTGATTACTGTTGTGTTACATTATCATCATGAGGTTATAGACTCCCCATAGTACCACAATGGACCCTTCCTTCTCGTGACATCCTATATTGTATGGGGAGGTGTTCTTAAATCCATAAAGTCATCTAATTTGACTACTATTACCTAGTGAGATGGATCAGGATGTCACAAAGTGGTATTAGAAGTTTTTTACTTTCCATTACTATTTTGGGATAGTAGAAAAGAGATTAGTACATGTCAGAATTATGAATGATCCTTTTTAAGAGAGTAGTAATCCCATGTCTGGGAAAAAACCCAAATTATATAGGATGGGATATGATGTTCTAGTTTATGCCTATTATAGTTGATTTGATTCCATTTTTGGGTGACACACATGACATGTGATTTCATTATTGTTATTATGATGTTGGATTACATTTTAACATTGTACTGAGATGGAAATGAAACATTGATCACACAATTTTTTAGGAACCTTATTTGATTTATATGTCATACATTAGGCCATTCCATATATGTTTCATTTTCAGATTACTTGATACTTGTTGTGTGTTCCTTGAGTGATATTTTTGTTTTGAAATTAAAATTTGTACTTGGAAAAGGATAATAGATATTCGGTAATTAAGGTGTTTGTATCAACCTAAATATTTTGTTCCTATATAATTTGATTATTCCAACTTAATTAACCAATTATCACATGTCTAATTTATACAAATGAGGTTACATAGAATGAAAAATTAGTTGGTTTGGAATATATGGATGTCATTTTAGTTTAAAGAGTTGATGTACCTCTATAAATTCAGAATTTTGATTAATCTAGTCAAATTGTATTATATTAACTATTACATTATCCTATCATATGTAAAGGTTTGGATGTAATTATATGAAATACCAATTTCAATTTATAAATCATGTACATGTATGAATTGGGAATGGTAGTTCACTTAACTGGTATATCATGTAAATGAAATACCTATTAAATCATTTAATTTAATATGTTTGATATTAAATAGTGTCTCAAATTATAATTTAAATAGAGTCTTCCTCTATAACTTTCAATTTACAAATTTTACACTAGAACCCTGATAAGAAATAGCAAACATGACCCAGACCCGACCTTAGTAGTGGGAACTAGGTGGCATCTCTAGTGATTTATCTCAGTCTTATATGATTCACAGACCTAGATTTATGAGTGGTAAGAGGGGAAAGACTCTCATATAGGAAGTCTTGAACATATCCTATTATTGTATTTGTTATGTATAATGCTAAATAATATCTGAGGATTGTGATTTGAATTTGTAGAGTAATTCCACCATGAAATCCTTGAGTTGAACACTAGGAGGGTGGTAACGACCCTGATCTGAAGGTGGTGATCCATGAGCTACCTATGTTACGTCTATTAGTTCCACCTATGTAACCTCCTAATATAGACAATATAGGTGATTATTCATAGTTTTGAGATAGATTCATGTATCGAATGCAAACTATGCAGGGAGCTCCGTGACCTACCTCTTTCATACCAGAATTAGTCCAATAGTCTTAGCAGTAGCATCCACCCATGTCTTTGGGGGATGGTAGAACCTAGGCCGAGGAGTCATGGATGGAGGCATTTTTCTAAATTTTAGTTCATTTTGAGACACATTCTTATAGGAGAGTGAATATCACTACTTACATGATTTGTGATTCTACCTAATGTTGGTGGGATGTTCTAAATTAGGAAGATCAACACTGGGGTATGACATCAGATAATTTACAATATACTTTTATAAATTATTATTCCTAGAGATTCTAATAAAAAATAGGGCACCAAACATTGAAGGGGCCCATTTTTTTCATGGAATACTTAACTCACTTTACCAAGCTTCGATATTTTACACCGACCCTAGAAGAATATGATCTATCTAGGGTGGGGAGCTTCATGGATGGGATTAGGTACACCATATAATATTAGGTAAATTTATTCATGTTGTCTAACATTTCAGAGATTGTAAATAAATCTCTTATCCCTGAATCCAATATAAAGAAATATTATGGTATAAAGAACAATGGATTAATACCATGATAGAGTAGCGATTACTCCAGTAGTAAGAAAAATCATCACGAGAGATCCCAATAGGGAAGTGGTATCCAAAATTTCTACACTAGAAGTTCAATAGTGTTTTGTTAGTGTGTGAGGAAGGCCACTTGATGCCTTAGTGTGACAGGAACCCAGTTGAGTGTAGATCATGTGTCAAAATAGTCCATTTTCATAGATTCTTTTGGACTTTCTGATATGTTCCTATTGAGAGAGTATCCATGCAATATCCACCTTTTAGAGAAGGATTAATAGATCTAAAATAGGTAGGGAGATGGGGTATCATTATATGGTTAGGTTGAGGGGGAGGTCATGGCCTTGGTATCCATACTTATATTTTCTAGCATTAGTGGAGAGGACCCACTCAGGGTAGTCCAACTGTAGCTCAGGGACATGGATCATGCTAGTTGCATATGGTACAAATAATGACTGAGGAGAAGAGAATAGACCTGTATATAAAAAAAGGTAATATTCTAGTATCCTATACTATAATACCATCTTTTTTTGATATAGGTTCCTCATACTCATTTATTTCTGTATTGATCATGAAAAGTGTTGGGCATGAAATGCAGTACTTATATGGAATTATGATACTTGACACTCCATTGGGAGTTCAATCAGAGAGAATAAATTAGTGTATATAATTTCCCCTTGAGGTATGAAGTTATCATTTCTTATGGTACCTCTTTTTCATTGAGATAAAAAACTTTGAATTAATTCTTCGGATGTACTAGTTGGTCCCTTATCATGACTATATGGAATTCTATCACTATAGTGTATCATTTCTATCATCAAAAGGCAATATTTATTTTCACAATGGTGAATGGGATTTCATGAAAAATAGAGCTATACCAAATAATCATAGGCTAGGTAGAGTGAAATCTCAAATGGATATCCTTTATATGAAGGAATAAGGGATACATGAGGTTGATTTTCCACTTATAATAGATCATTTTAGGGATGTATTTACAAACTATTTTGATTTATTACTTCATGATAGTGATAGGTTGAGTTATTAATAATTATAGTCTTAAGATATTCACTGGTATCCATTCCTCCTTATAGGATGGGAACTACTATGTTATAGGAGCTCAAGAGGCAGATAGAGTATATGAAATTTAAGGGTTTTATACAACCCAATACCACAACTTGGGTTTTTCTTATTCTTTTTTCTAGGAGGTTAGAAGGGACCTTAGGAAATTTATGGATTACTTGTTGGTTCCAAGCACAAAAAAAGTATTTATATGTTAGTGATATATTAAAATTTCTTCAATAATAATTCCTTGAAACCTATAGGGAGGATCTTTTTCATCAAATTTATAATTAATTTATTTAACATTTGATGAAATAAATACCCAAGTTTAGGAAAATTATTTTTTAGTGAATGTGATCATATGAAATGACCCTTTACTAATTCCTTTTTTGTGATATAAGGATCTAAGGATAGAATCCCTCTAGTGGTTATTCACAAGTGCTCCTAGATCTCCAAGAAACACCACTCAATCTTCAGGTTCTATAATAGAGAGTCGAATGTAATTAATTTTTAATTCTTGATCACCCATTATTTAATATTGAATAAATATCTCATACACTTCTACATATTGAGAGGGATATAGAAGAAGGAGTTGATAGATAATTATTTATGTGAAATAATTCTCAATTCTCAATTTTTTCATGCTCTACACAATAGACATAATTATTTATTTATAGAGTTAGAATTTAAGTTAAAATATTATTTAATTACAAACCGTCCATTAAATAACATTTATTATCTTTAATAAACCCCATGAAACATAATAATAATTATATTATTTTTGTTTTGTGGTGTGTACCAACTTATGTAATAATAAATATTATGTAAATGTTTTTTAATTAATATTTTTCATCAGACTCGGTCTTCGTCTGTTCAAGCTCTTCTTGAATTTATCAAACAACCAAATAAATATTTTACTCATAAATACATATTTAATCAAAATATAACAAATAATTATTTACTAAAATATTAAATAAATAAAATAAATATTTTATTCACAATCTAGTGAATCAATATTTATTTAGTTTATGCAATCAATATAACCTGAATAAAAACATTCCTCACACTTTAGAATAATATTAATTCAACATATTGAACTCAAATAGAATTTAATATATATCAAAGGAAACAATTAGTGTGATACCCTATTTATGTCTAAGTGATGTGATGACGTGACAGTGGTGATGGTTCTGAGACGATTGGACGATGTGGTGATGATGGTGGCGAGGTGTCTCCTCGATGGTTGGTTTTTCGGGCTGCTTGATTGCCGGGGCTTTTAGTTTTTCCAATGTTTGAATTTTGAATTTTGAAATTTGAATATGGCTTTTGTGATGTGGTTTTCTATGCAATAGTTTATGTGGGTGATGTTTGGTCTTTATTCGGTCGTTGTGAGGGTTCCACTCACCCATAAAGTGGTATTTTGAAAATGACAAAAAAGGGATTTGGAGGACACACCCAATGTATCCAACTTTACTATGAACTATTATGCTCATGGTTTATGAAATATATCTAAGTACATGAGTTTAAACATGCATTAATTACAATATTAAAGCCTATGCACTATCAAACACACTCATGGATAGAGATATCCTATGAAAAAAACATGTGGAATTTCTAATGGAAAGGCTATTCTCATAATCTCATGTCTTGGAGATTACCAAATGGGAACTTCATGAGAAGAAGCCACATGTACTTACAAGTACTTTCACCTGACATTCTATGTAGCATGTTTCCTATCATAGTTTATTATCCAGTCACAAAATATTATTTGAGAATATCTTCATATAAAGTCAAGGTTATCATCATAGTAGGAAATTGTTATGAATTTATCAATGTGATGTATAATGTAGGACATTATTACATTAGATTCACACAGAACAAAAAAATATTATATAATAAGTTTTATTGATATTCAATACATAAAACATATGTGTAACAAAAGAAAAAATAGTTGGTCCTTAGACACCAACTCCAACAAACTCCAACTTATACTAGAACCAACTACCTATGGATTTCAGTGTACTAGTCCTTGCATGGTAGTCATGTTTCTACTGAGTCAATAATTTTTTAAAGGGGTCCTCCACATTGTATTCCATGTAAATAATTCCCACTAAAACTTCACCCCTCTATGAAAATCCCTTAAGAGATGATACTTTTGTGTTATGTGCTTCATCCACTGATGTGACCATGGATCTTTTAGAAGAGACACCACAATAGTATTTTCACAATTGAATATGATAGGATCTTTACTTATAGATACCACATCAAGATCTTGTATGAATTTGCGCATATATACTACTTATTTAGATACCTCATAAGACTTAATATGCTCAGACTCTATTGTATAATCTGCAACCACAACCTTCTTTGACATCATCCAGCTCACAACACCGGTATTCCAAGTGAAGATGTATCCAATTTGTGACTTTATGTCATATTGATCAGTTTGGAAATTAAAATATGCATATCCTTTGATGACTAGTTCCTTATATCCTCTATATAATAGGAATATATCCTTAGTAATCCTCAGATACTTATGGATAATATTGACTGACATCCAATGGAGGTCACCTAGATCAGATTGATATCTTCCAACCACACTTAATGAGTAGGAGACATGTATCCAAGTACATAGTATAACATACATGACTGACCCAATCACTAATGCCTATGGAATACATGTCTTTATGTTCCTTTCCTCATCTGTCTGAGGACACATTTTCCTAGAAAGATGAATTCCATGTGATGTTGGAAACAAACCCCTCTTGGATTATTCCATATTGAATTGTTTCTATATCTTATCAATGTATGGAATTTGACTTAGGGTTAGAAACCTCTTGGATCTATCTTGATGGATTTTGATCCCAAGAATATATGATGCCTCTCCCAAGTCCTTCATAGAGGATCATTTATTCAACCAACCCTTAACAAATTGTAAGACTGATATTTCATTTCCAATGAGTAATATATCATCAAAATATACTGTTAATAAAATGACTGCACTCTCACTAAACCTTTTAAAGCCACATGACTCACATTCATTCATTATAAAACAAAATTTCATTATGGACTCATCAAAACAAATGTTCCATGACCTGGATGATTTCATTAATCCATAAATTGATCATTGAAACTTGAATACCTCGCTGGAATTCTATGGAGTTAGAAGACCTTCAGGATGTGTCATGTAGAAATCTTCCTAAAGGTTACCTTTAAGGAATTCCATTTTGACACCCATTTTTCAAATATCATAATTAGGGAAATCCTTAATGTCAAATATAATTATAATGGATTTCATCATTGAAACTAGTGAAAATGTTTCATCATATTCAATGATGTGATACTATTGAAACCCTTTTTCAACTAGTAATGCTTTATAGGTACTGACTTGACCTTCCATGTCCAGTTTCTTCTTGAATAACCATTTGAATCTAACATGATTTACATCTACTAGAAGGTCTAACAAAACCTAGAATTGGATTTTATACCTGAAATACAATTTAGAATTCATGGGTTTTTTCCACATGGAATCATCTGTGCCACTTACTTCTTCTTTATTGGTTAGAGGGTCATTATTATCAACTAATAACGAGTCACTATCATTGATTATTGGAAAACCCTACCATTATGGTTCTCTAACCCCTCTAATAATCCTATATAGTAATTGTGTCTCTAGAACAAATTCTTCTTCCATGGGGCTTTGTGGGTTTTTTTCCTATACCAATTCTTGTATATTTTGAGCATGGACTTCATCGAAGCCTATATAACTACCACTATCTGTTTTAGAGATAATATCCTTCTCAATAAATGTGGGATTCCTACCAGACAATACCTTTTTGTATAAATGATTATATAGGTAGAATCTCTTTGTTTCTTTGAGATATACTATAAAGAGAATTTTTTTCCTCAGAGTGAAAGATTGTTACCTGAAGAGTCCTTAAAAAATGCTTCACCACCCCACACATATAATAAAGAAAATAAATGTCTCTTTATATTATATAATTGGTATGGTATAATATCCATTTATTTAGTTGTAACTCATATTACTAAGTATTATACTATTTGTAATGTGTATCCCCAAAACAATAATAGAAGAATCATATGGCTCATCATTGATATAACCATGTTGAACAAGGTTCAGTTCATCCTTTGACTTACACCATTCCACTAAGGCATATTAGGATGATTGAGTTGAGATTAAATCATGAACTCATATATATAATCAATGAAGTCTCGATTAAAAGATTCTCCATCATGGCCTAAGCAAAGTTTCTTAATCTTCTTATCAAGATGGTTATCAACTTCATTATTGTATTCCTTGAATTTATCAAAATAATCTGACCAATAACTCATTAAGTAGACATATCCATATCTACTAAAATAATTAGTAAAAAATATGAAGTATGGTACCTACCACTCGATTCAATAGGAAATGTTCCACACACATCGATATTAACTAATTCAAGAATCTATTTATCCCTTTAACCATTCCAAATAAATGGTTCTTTAGTCATTTTCTTTGTGAAAATGAATGACATACACCAAGTGGTTTTAGTTCAAAAGAATCTAAATATCCATCTTGATGTAATTTAGTTAATAAATTTTCACTTACACGACCTAGATGGTGATGCCAATTTTGGGTGTGGTATGAGTCATATAATGTAACTTTGTTATCTATTTACATTATTTGGTTCACATAATAAAACATATAAAGAATATTATTTAAATGTGACTTACCATAAAAAATGCTATCTTTATAAAAGAAGAAAAATTTATTCCCAAATTTGATAATAAATCCATTTGTATCAAGTCTAGATAAAGAAATAATTTTTTTGATTACTGAAGGAACATAATAAAACCCTTTTAATCCAAGATCATTTTAGCTGAAAGGTGAGGTGGTTGTCTCCAATAGCTACAACAGTATGTTTGGCTCTATTGGCTCCTCGAATATGTACCTGTACATGGTCAATCTTTCCAAATCTACTTGGTTCTTGTTTTTTAATACATATGTGAGCACCATAAGCTGTATTTAATACCAAATTTGTTGAAATAGATGAATTACACTAAAAAAACTCACTTGATGCTTCCCCTTTTTTCGTTATCTGGATATAGGTTTTCTTCTAGTGGCCTTTCTTTACACACAAGAAAAAAAAATCATTATATTCCCTTAATTTTCCATTAATCTTCCTCTTCTTGGAAGGTTTTCAATAATCTTTAGGCTAAAAGATCTTCATTTTCCCTTTATATTTTTTCACCATAAGAAAGGAAGAGTTTTCACCCTTCATATCCTTATCTACGAAGTGAAGAAGAGGAAGAATATCAAGCAGGAACTTATCAATGTTGTTCAAATTACAATTCATAAGAAAGATAAAAAATCTTTGAGGGTATGATTCTAGAATGAGGTAAGTGCCCATATGTTCTAGGAGCTTAAAACCCAAAACCTCTAAGTTATCAATGTAGCTAATGATTTGGGCTATATGAGGCCCATATGGGCACCCTCTCTAAGCATTCTTTGAAAGAGAACCTTGTAAATCTCAAACCATTCCTATCTATCCCTCTCCCAGTAAAGACTAAAAAGTTGATGAAGCATGATATACACATCCATGTTTTCATAAGACGACATTATTTCACTAGAAATTGATGAAATTTTCAAAAATTGAATGTTGAACACATTTCTCAAATGTTTTTCATCGACAAGGAACTCTTCATCACAAAATTAATTTGTAGGCAGATCATGAATTGATTATTCTAACATGTAATATTTTTGTTGAGAGTGTAGCACAACCTGAAGGCATCTAAACCACTCTTGGAATTTACAACCTATTAGAAGGTTATATTTTTTCTATATTGATCATAGGGATAACGTGGATGATAAACTTTTCATTTTATTTGACAATTGAATAGATCAGAATATTAATGCTTTTATTGATTTCAAAATTAGTGATAATTAATAAATTAAATGCCTTTTTATTTATTTAATAACCCACTATTTTATCAATCCTCAATATCCCTCACCATTGAACTCATAATTTATAGTTTCTTTGACATTCTAGTGGAATTATCCCCATTAATTTTCTTAAATATCCACACATTGGACATTAAAACCATAATAGAAATATTTGGTAGGTAGTCCTTCCAATTGCGGCTTTTCAGCTCCATGATCCATTTAGTGGATTTACCTTTCTTGAAATTAGGACTTGAATTTCCACAACACATGCCTCTAAATTTTTATTGAATATACTTTATCCATTAAACTCAATAAATATTTGGTTAAGTCAACACAAAACTATCTTGTGAACTCCCTGATAAAATTAAGTTTCCCTAATTTGGGCGTGTACTATACTTAATTACATGGTTTCATTCCAAATTAAGTAATGAAATGATTAGTCTGACTTAATATTTAATTGAGTTATTTTAATTTAATATTAATACATTTTATATGGTTTTATACATTACATAGCTTTTTAATATTAAGGGGATGTTACTTAATTAATTAACCATTTTGGATAAAACATTTACGTATAATTCAATTATTTAATTTTTTCTTTGCCCATTAATTCATTTGTTTATGTGATCAAAAACTTGCATCGATAAAATAAATAATTAAATATTCAGAAATAAATAAATAATTAAATTAACCATTTATGAGATTTATCAAATGGTTTATTTAATAAGGAGACATTAAATCAGCTTTTGAACTAGGGAAAATAACTCTTATTCCTTGTATTTTCATGAGTTACAACATTCCACCTATCCACCTATATATCACCTGTGATGGCATCATTATGGATCCATCTTGAACCTCTTCCACACTCCTTGGTTTTCTCTATTAATTACAAATATTTATTACTCACACACAGGTGAGGGGAACAAAAGGATTTGTTAGAGGTGATTACATATATATCTTTGGACATACAAGTACTAAAAAATAATGGATGGAGGGATAATTCATATAACATCATTTAATTTAATATTAAATAATTTAAAACTCATGAAATAAATTAAAATCAAACATAAAATAGATACATAAGTTCTTTTAAATATCACAAATGGTCATACATGCAATGAATATACAAAAGTAAATAGATAACATTCATTTCATTATGTGTTATTTTATCATTTAAGATAAAACACATGAATTAATTAATTACTATATTCCATTTTATCTTAATAATCATCTGATCGTATTTGGTGATACCCATCATTAATGGAATTCATGGAAAATAAACAGAAGAACCAATAATGATATATTAATTAAACTAAATTAATTGATAATTAAAAATTCATTAAAACCATTATTAAATTATCAAACACATAATAGTGTTCCAATAAATAAAATATGGTTTCAATGCTAAAATTTTCAAATTTAATGAAATTTTTAATTTTTTACGTTAATGGGAGACTACACGACGTGCATATCCACCTACACACTAGGTAACATGATTTTCATATATCCAAGTCACATGCCTAGGGCTTTAGTGTGTTAACTCATCCTGAATACATGGAGTGTGCTTTATAGCTACACACCATGTATCGAATTTCCTTGTGTCAAGTTGTCCTAGTTAACACATGATGTTTAATGAATACAATGTGTGTAATTAATTGTTCAGTACATCTAGATACAATGAGCATGGGTATGTAGTGTGTGCTCTGGATGCATTCCATATAACTCAGATTTATAGGCCAAAGATTTGGATCTTCTCGATGGAATCTCCGGTCATTCTTCAATTTTTCTTAAATATTTAAGAAAATGAAGCACTAAATAAATATTACTATTATGTTGATAATATGATAATTCAAATCATATTAAGGAACAAATGAAATGAAATGAAAAATCAAGGCATAATTGTGTATAGTTAAAAAATAAATTAAATAATTATAAATTTAAACGTGATAACTCTAATACCACTTATCAGTTCCAGGCATAGAAAAATCATGTGGAGGTTACTGATATATTAAAAATTATTTTAACAATAATTTCTTGAAACCAAGAGTAATGATATTTCATGGAGAATTTATAATTAATTTATTTAATATTTGATGAAATAAATACCTGGGTTTCAGAATTTTTTTATTAGTGAATGTTGATCATCTAAAAAGTCCCATTCAGATTACCTTGCTTGCACTGTGAGGATCCTAGGATAGAATCCCTCTAGCAGTGATCCCCATGTTTTCCTATGATGTCCGAGAAACACCACTCGATCACTCGGTGATATCACGGAAATTCAAATGTACTGTGTTGTTTATTCTTGATTGATCATTTTTTGGTATTGAAGAAATATATCTTTAACTTCTCGTTCTTGAGAGGGAGATAGGAGGAGGATTTTAGAGATAATTCATTGTGCACAAAAATTATCTATTATCCATTTTTGTATTCTCTACATAATAGACATAATTGTCTATTTATTGAGTTAGGATTTAAGTTAAAATATTATTTAATTACATACCAACCATTAAATGACCTTTGTTACCTTTAATAAACCCCATTCCAGATAATAATAATTATGTTATAATTATTTTGTTGCACGTTCCAACTTGTGTGATAACAAATTTTTTGTAATGGTATTTTTAATTAATATTTGTTACCAAACTCGGTATTGGTCCATTAAAACTCATCTTGAATTTATTAAACAATCGAATAAATATTTTATTCCTAAATTAATATTTTATTCACAATCTAGTGAATAAATATTTATAAAAATACTCAATAAATAAAATAAATATTCTTTTTCAAAACTGGTGGATTAATATTTTTTAATTAACGTGATCAACGTAAATTGAATAAAATCATTCTATAGACATGAGAATAATATATATTCCATTAATTAAACTCAAATAGAATTTAATCGAGATCAATAAAAACACATAGTGGGTGGCCCTCTAGGATTATTTTTCATTATCATTAGGTGGACATGCCTAAAGCCCCAGATTACTGTCTAGTAATGGGTCAAGGAACCTTAGAGAACAGACTTAATGTCTCAAAAACAAAAACCACATACAAAAACTTACTATTAATATAATACCTTTTTCACAATATCTAATCAATAAGGTTTCAAAGTCATGTCACTAACCTATATTCTTGATATGGATTTCTTTGAATATATGAAATAAACACATCATGACACCATGCCCATGGAATTTAATGTGACATTTCTATTCCAATCAATGTGTCAAGATATCAGCTTCTATAAATATGGAAAGGAAAAATCCTTCCTCAACTTATTCATTATTGATATGTCACTGATGACACACCGAACATATCCAACTTCACCATGAACTATTATTGTCATATTCTATGAACGACATCTAAGTAAACGAGTTAAAACACCAATTAATAATAATCTTAAAGTATAAGGACCACCAAACATGCTCATAGATAGGAATATATGATGAAACCAAAAGATGGAGATTCTCTATTGGTGGGTCCATTCTTATAATCTCATTGCTTTGAAATTATTAAGTGAGAAATTCATGGGAATAATCCTCATCTATACATGAGTACTCACACATGACATTATATGTAATACATGTCACATCATAGTATGTTATTAAGCCACATAAAATTATTTGACAATATCATAATAGCACATCAAGGTTCTCATCAAAGCACAGAACTGCTATTAGCTTATCGATCTAACATGTAATATAAGAAAGTATTACAATAGAGTAATGAATACTAATGAAAAATATATAATAAGATGTTTTATTAATATTCAATATGTAGAATATACATGTAATCAAAGTATAAATAGTTGGTCCTAGGACACGAAATACAACATTACTGATGGTTAAACTAGCTTGTAGTTGAGAACCTATATCTATTTCCATGAATAAATGATATTTTTGACCATCTCTATGGAGATAGGGTATTTTCAAATATTTATTTTGGCCATGTAATAACTAGTTTCATTTTATACCTTCATATATGCCTCATAAAACATATCATAGTAGGAACAATATTTATAGTATTTAGTTATTCCATTCATTATGATGAACATGCTGACCTTTTTCATGGCCTTGATGAATTTTGTTTTCCACCCATACCAAGATTACATTGTTGCGGTGCTTGAAGAAGAAATCATTGTCTACTCACAGAACCAACACTATATTTCTAAAGACCATGATATCATTTTAAGTACACTAATAGAGAATAAGTTGTATTCCAAACTTATGAAATGCCACTTCTTGATTGACATGGTTAACTTCTTGGGTCATATTATAACATAATCAGAAGTATCAGTTGAACTAGAGAAGGTGATGCCAGTAGTATCCGGGTAACATCCCAAGAAAAGGTTTGATGTATGATATTCCTTGGGGATAGATATATATATATTAAGAATTTTATACACTATTTCTACAGTATTTCAGAACTTATTACAAGATTGACCAAGAAGGGTGACAAATTTATCTTGTCTAAACCATAAGAGAATTATTTTCATGATTTGGAGGGAAAATTTAGCACCTATCCTATCCTAAACCCACTTGATCCTAGAAGAGTCTATACCATGTTTTTTGATTCATCAGGCATCAGAATAGGTGTAGTTCTGATGCAGGAAGACTGAGTTTTTGTATATAGGTCTCAATATTTAATTCCTCTTTAGAATAACTACCCAATTCATGATCTAAAATTAGCAGAAATTTTCCATGAATTATGTTTATAGAGACACTATTTGTGGGGAGAGTTTTTATTTGTTTATATGGATCACAAAAAGCCACAAATATATCTTTACATATCATGATTTGAACCTCAGACAATGGAAATGAGTCAAATACCTTAGGTCCTTCAATTTTGAGCTTGTATATACATATGGAAATGGAAATGTAGTTGCCAATGATCCGATCTGAAAAAACAATACACAAGATATTTAATATTCTAGTGATGAATGTGGGTTAATTAATATTATTTATGAGATGATTCTAGAGGTTTTGGAGAGTCAAGAGTGGAATTTTCTTATGGCCTTAGTGGTATCCTCATCACTTATGTATAAAATGAAGAGTAGGTAGTTATTGGATCCAAAAGTGTTAGTCCTATGGGAAAGTATTTCAAGTCCATACCCATTTCTTATTTGGCCAGTTGATGGAGATGATATATAAATTATACATGGACATATCTTGGTTCTTACAAATATGCTAGATGAATTAATGTGAGAATATCATGCATCATAATGGGAAGTGCACCCAGGGATTTCCAAGATGTATCGTGATATGCGCTGCCAGTATTGGTGGCCTGGGATGAAACATAAGATTGTTAGTTTTATCACAAGGTGTTCCACCTATCACTAGGTAAAGGCAGAACATAAGACACCTGATTGGATGATACATCTATTACTGGTTAATGAGATGAAGTTGTAATGTTTTTTGGTACTGGTTTACTAAGGTCTCCTTGAGTTAGTGACATATTTTGGGTAGTCATGGATAGACTAAGAAAAGTAGCCCACTTTCTTTCTATATAAGGTAATTTCAAAGTTGATTAGTTGGAAAGACTATACCTCCATGAGATTATATGCCTACATGGGGTCCCTCATAATATCATTTATGATAGTTATTATCATGTTTTTTCAAGGTTTTATAATGGGTTATAGAAATTACTTGGTACACAGGTACATCTGAGTACAAATTACTACACTCAGACCAACAGATAGTCAGAACAGATGATAATTTTTAGAGGACATGCTTTAAGAATATTTCCATGATTTAGGGGGTTTGTGAGAAAATATATTTAGCATTTAGAGTTATCATACAATAAATGATATCATGAAACCATACATATGGATCCTTAATAGGCCTTATATGGTAGTCCATGATGATCACCTCTATGCTGTCTAGAGGTAGGAGAGGAAACACTACATAGAACTCATATAATTTAGTATACTTTAATGTAGCTATATATTATTAGGAAGTGCATGACTACTGCTCATTCTAGAATAAAATTTCATGTTGGTCACAATAAATTACCTCTATATTTTGACAATGCGGATCAATTTTTCTTGCATATTTCCCATTGACTGGGTTATAAATGGATACAAAGGGAATGGAAGTTGGCTCCTAGGTTCGTAAGACATTTCATGATCATGGAGAGAGTCCGGCTAATAGCCTATCATTTACTATTACCTGAAATGTACCATGAAATAGATGACATCTTCATTGTTTCACATCTTGTCCATCCCCATTCTAACTCATCACATATTTTTTATCCTAAGGATTTATAATTAGAAGAATATGATTCTTTTGATGAGAATACCATTAAAAATGTTGACCATAGAATGAAAAAAATTTAGGTAGTTATGTCCCTTTCATATAGGTACTATAGAAATAAGGTCATGTACATAATGAAAATTGGGAGTGGGAGGCCGATGTATGTGCCCAGGGGATGGTGTAATTCTCAAATGATATTTTACCACCCTTGGAAAGGAAAACTGGGGAAAAGTTCCTTTAAGGGGGAAGCCTATAGTAGATCATATTTTGTTTGATGTATGAAAAAAATTTAATTTTAGTTTTATTCTTTGGTTTTATCCTTTTATGAATGACTAATGAGATTATGGAGGAAACAAGGGTTCCTAGGGAATGTTTAGAGACATGAATTTTGGAGGAAACAACTAGTCTGCACAGTTTATAAAAACCATGCAACTTAGTTTAAATAGTTATACAAACCATATGGGGTGGTGCAAGGCTCTATAAACGTTAGCACATGGGCTACACACAGTTTTTCTAATTGCACACTACATACTATTTGGGGTGTGTTCCTTGGGTTGAGGGGGATGGAGGGGTAGATCATGGTTAGATAAATAATGTTCCCTAAATATGTGGTCCACTAACCATGGATAGTATATAAAACCCATTTGGGAAATGGTTTCTCCAATAATGTGGAAAAACATGATACTATTTTAATTTTTTCTTAAATGACTAAATTTACACTATCACTTTATAACTCACCCTCCTTTTTTCTTTTCTCCTACAATAGACGACACCTCTCCTTTTTTTTCCATTGATGACTCTCACTCTTAAATCATGGACTCGGTAGATCTTCTCCATCTGATGTCTAATCAATTCAATAATCATCTCATTTGATACCTCTTAGTAAGATATTCAATCCACTTACTTTTTCCCTTATTTATCATTCTAACTTTGATGGAATTTTGGTGAAATCTCTCATCCACTATTTTTACTATTTTTTGCTCCAATTTGTTTTATGATCCATGCCCAAAAAGTTCTGATACTAGATGAGTCATCTGATATAGGTATTACATTGTCGGTATGTGACTTATCCCTCAAATTCTGACCATTAATAAATTGTTTCCATTGTGTACATTTTAGTTTCACTACGAGCTGCTACTTATATTAACATGGCTTAGACTCAATCATCTATGTTTTAAAATAAATCCCCAATGAGACCATTTGATATTCTTAGTGGATGATACCTCAAAACCAACCACATAATTAGGATTTGTTCTTCATTATGACATTAGTGAATTATACTATTATTAAATAAGACACCATTACGGTGTGATTTACATGACCTTTACCAAGGTAAGTCACTATTTTAAATAAGTGAATTCATAAACCATTAAATAGAATGTATATATATTTATATATAAATATCACATGGTCATGATAAATTATTATTGAATAAGAAATTGGTTTCATATCCTTATAGACCTTATCACTTATGATTAAAGGTGTTGGAATGAACTTAATTAATTTATAGATGGAATAAGTATGAAATGGACTATGATGAATTAAGAAATATATGAAATGAGTGTATGATTCCTATTATATTTGGACCTTTTTTATCTTTATACGAATGTTCATACTTGATCCCACCTTAGATTCCTGATTGAATTACTTGATCAATTAGAGGATTCCATTCCATTTCATTGAGTTGTTTGCCAAGGGAGATACCCACATATGAACTCGATTCTTTTCTAATTATTTGAATTCCTTGGTGTTTTACCAATGATTCACTTGGACATTCTTATAGATATTTGTATGAATTGGATTCACTCCTTGGATTCTGCATGATGTCTTATGACATGCGCAACCATGAATTATTCTCCTAGGGATCCAATCATGCTTAGCCCATGATTTAATTTACAATTGATCTGTGGAATTAGCTAGAGATATTTCTAGTGCAATGAATTTTTTACACCCCTTGGATTGAAGTTATACATTATTGCTTGGATGCATGGTTTTGTACCATGATCTATCATAAATTTATAAAGTCAGGGTTTACTTGATTCTTCTTGGATTCTTTTTAGTATTTTTTTATCTTTATTACTCCCACAGTTAATTGTGTTATCTTCTCCAATCACAAGAATGACTAATTTAATGAAAAAATCAGAAAAGATAACCAACCTATGATTAATCATGTATGGTCATCCAGGTTACCCATGAGGATCCTGAGTTCAAATTGAGTTATATTTATTCATAACTTTACTTTCATATAACTGCAAACTATTATAGTTTATATAAATAGGATGGATTTGTATTGGCATCGCTCGTGGTGTCCTAATAAATTTATCTAACACCCTATCTAGGCCTTTGATGGTACCTAAGAATGTTATATGATTACATGTGTGGACAAGAGGAAGCATCCATTTATGGATGTCTGACTTATTATTTTAGGATGGGTGTTTAGTAGTAGATGATTGAGCTTGTGCCTATGATTCTTAGACAGTTTTTGGTCTTTTTGATTCATTATAGTCTACATGATTCCATGTATGCATGTTATTTTGTACATACATGACATAATTATTGCATATGATACTATTTTATCTTGTTATTTTATTATTTATGGCTCAGATGTTTAGGTTTATTCCATTGTGTTATTTATTATTACTGCTTTCATTGTTTATTTATAGCTTGTTTACTATTATGTTCCACTATAATCATTATGATATAGTCTCCCTATAATACTACGTTGTACCATAAATGTTAGTAGGAATCCATTATCATACGGGGATGCATGTTTGAGGCTACATGGCCAACTATTTTTACAACTATTACGGGGTGAGGTGATCCAGGATGTCACATGTCTGTACCATTTCACAACATGAATCAGAATATCATAACATGAATAATCTAGAGGAATATTTTTTAGTTACCTTCTTATTGATTTATTTATATTAAACTTATTTTATACCTAAAAATGAAAATATAAACGTCAAAGTATAGTCATATTTCGATTTTTTCATACAATTTGGGGGAGTGTGCATAATTATAAAAATAGAAAATTAAGAATCCTCCCAGACTCATGTTTACTACTAGAATCCTTGTTATTTAACATCATTGGATTGAACCTACCTCTTTTCAACTTATGTGATAGGAGATCTGAAATATTGCACTTCATTTAGATCTAAAAAATAGCCTCAACTATGACCTATCCATATAGGCCAACCCCTATCATTCATCTGAATAATGAAAAACTCTAAATTTGGGTAGCCTAATTTCAACCTACATCTGTGAAATAAAGTAGTATTTATTAAATTCATAAAAACTAAATGGAAAATCATGCACCATCCCAACCTACTGCACCTCGTTAAACAAGATGGAATCAACTTATCCTCTTATGTCATTAATTAATTATTTATTATTTAATTTCCTCCACTTTTTAATCTTCTATATGATAATAGCCACCTCACACTTTTATTCAACTATAAAAAACTTTCTTCTTCATTCATGTTGTCCTCTTCTAATTCATTATCATATTTAACATCATATTTCTTTAGGATACAATGAATGTTAAAACTCACATGTTCTATACCAACTCTATGACATAGTTCTCAATTTTTTACATATATCGATGCTCATCTAGTATATATGAAATATATTTTTAAGATAATGGAATTGATTTATTCTTCTACTTCCTACACCAAAAATTAAACTAGGAAGTTAGATTTATCCTCTTGGACTATAATGTCTTCAATAACTACCTATGGGTATTTTACCATTGAATTTGTCAATTGGAGTGAAACTATAGTGTTCTTCATCTTCTATAGCCCAAGGATATTGAATTTATTGTATGAAATAATGTTTACACTAGAATATAGATCTCATAGATCCTTCCAAAATTTTATAGACCCAATATTTCTATGAATTGAAAAACTAACATGTCCATACTACATCACTAATTATTTTGATACAATAGCTCAACACTCCAATGTGAGTTGTATGGTGTCAATCTCTTCTATTTTTTCTTTTTGGTCACTAACCCTTTCATGAATTTATTATATTTAAACATTTTAGTGAATGGTTCTACCAAGGGGATATTAATATGAAATTTCGTGAAATATGCAAAAAAAATTATCTATTTTTGCATCGATTTTCCCAAGAACTTATCCCTATAGAAAAGGTAGCGTCATATTATATAATTGATATTCCTATTTTATTTCTACATATTATATTTTCACATTTTATTATTATATCAAAACATCACTTATTCTCTTTCATATATATATTCTCTCTATTTTCCCCATAATTCATGGATTCTTTCAATTGTTTTCCCACTTCCCAAAAAGTTTTCCTAAATTTCTCTACATGGGTGGACATCAAGGATTCCTAAAATTATTCCTCATATTCTTTCAATATGTTTCACTATATTTTTTCTAACTTAGAATTCAATGTATAATAGTGAAATGTTTCTCAAGAATCATGCTATAATTCCTTGATAGTTTTCCCTTAGTATTTTGAATAAATATTTAGATCCATGATGGGAGATCTAGTGGTCATCATGATTTTCACAAAGGTATCCTACAATTTATGATCTTGGATAGATAATGATTTCACTTTCAATATTTGAAAAACCATAACCCTCTTTTGATACCCAAAAAAATGTTGTTTTTGTGGACACAAAACCTAAAATTTATTTTTACGGTTATAATCAATGTAATTTACTTCTTATAAACACATACCTTGGGTTTTTTTGTTTTCCCATAATTGCATCAACATTTTTGGTTATAAAATCTATCTTAGATCTTTAGACTACTATTATCGACTATGTGTACACCTCTTCTCCACATCCTATCTATATTCTTTTGGAAATTGTTTATCTTAATCTCATATTGTAATTTTTATATCCTTTATGAAGATGTCTTCATAAATGATTCTCTAGTTTTAACATCCACAATTGATCTATTATGATGTACACAACCTTTATATAAAACTTCAATTAAAATATTTATCTCAATACTATGATTCTTGGATTCTATAATTAGGGAATTGGAACACCATCATGTGTTATGTAGATAATTATCCTCATAATTATTTAAATTCGTAAATTTTATGTGAATTTCCATGGATTTAGAGGGAATATTATATTCAGTTAGAAAATTTCTTTTAAACTCTTCTCAGGTTGTTATGGAATGTGTTGGAAATATTTAGATCCACTACTTTGTGTAGTACCATAATGTAAATTAGAAAAGTAAAAGTTTTATACATATCATGAAATATTATATAAATGGAAATTATCAATATTTTTCATAGAAGTTTGCTATATGTATGTTTAGATCATTATATGGTAGTATAGATAATTCCACTATATCTGAGATCATATGACTGATTTCTAACTTTCTATCTAAGTGAATTGTATTCATTGGTGGTATGGGTAGTCTTATCTAAGATATAGTTTTCAATTTTCTATTGAAATCTAACACTGATCATAGTCTAGGATATATTGGTCACACACATCTAGCCATGTGATTTTGTTAAAAAATGACAATATTAATTTATTCTATATTATTCTTTAAACATTGTTTAAGTTTATAACCAAACTCAAAGATATCTTTGACTTGAGACTAAGTGTCACATTCATGAATTTAGAAACCTGAATCCCATAAAATGGATAAAAATAGTTTATATAAGGAAATAAAAATAAAAGTAATAAAAAATTTCTAATATACTTGGTCACCATTGCCAAAAATGGACTAAAAAATTTGATATCCTTGAAAGGGAATCATAAAATCCAATGCGGATAATACAATTTAATAATTTATATTTTACTAAAAAATGAGATTATATAATTATTATAAAGTATAGTGAGTTTAAAGATGAAACCATGAGATGGTGGAAGTATATTTTTAGGTATTTAAAATACATTTTTTACTTGTTTTAATAAATGAGAAAAAATAATGGATGTTTAGTTTTGAAATCAGTTGGAGAAAGTGTGTTAGGGTTTTCTAGATTCTGGTATTATGTGCTAGTAAACATATAAATTAAATCAAAATTTAATGATTGTTATTAGATTTGAGATAGGGAATATCCTTGGTCTTGGTATCCCCTCCTTAACATTAAAATATACCTTTTCCCATGGTCAAATATTAAGGGTTTTTAATTAATTAAGATTCTTTGTAAAATTGTAAAATATATTTTTCCTAAAATATTAATTGGTCATTCCTAGATCAAGGTAATTTCATGAAAATTTTAATAAATATTTTAAAATTATTATATAAATTTTCATTATGTAGAAAAAGGAAATAAAATTATACTGAAATTTTGATTGAAATAACCCAAAACATGAAGAAGATATGAAAAATAATAATCCAGAAACACCCTCCCACTTCTTCAACATCACTTAACTCAAGTGGGGAGTTAAATTATCATTCAACTCATGAAGGAGTGAGAGGGAAATGGAAAATAAAATAATTTATAATAGAAATTGTAGTGTATAATGGATAAGTACCCAATAATGATGCAACACTTTACACCAGGCTCTGGAATTCTAATGAATTATCCCAAAAATAGAGCACTTTTCTAAAATTTAGTGGCATCAAAAGTGCTTTGATAGAATTTAATTGTCAATTAAAGTGTTCAATGACTCATCCCAATTCAATCATAGCAGTGCATGAATTTTTCAGGTCGAATGGAATGACATGGGGTTTTAAATTTGATATTTGAAAAATGTATGGTAGATAAGAGAGAGGATAGTTAGTATTTTAGAGGTTGGTGTATAGGATTATATAGAAAGCTATTGTTTAGGTTTAACCTTGACATCCAATAGGTGGTTTAGATATGTGTCATGAATTTGATCTTAATTATACTGTATTATGATCTGATTAATGTAATTATCTATGATTATGAAATTTAGTGGTATACTATGGTTAATTTATAAAATAAATAATGTTTTCTAGTGCTTTTGAGAAAGAAATTAGAGGTGCACGGTTTTGGTTCATGGTCTATAAAACTATTTTGTGACAAAGTGACCCAAAATACATACCTTTCTAGTGGAAATCATATTCATTACACATGGTCCTCCAAACCGTGTGATAGAATCATGTGAAATTGTATAATGATATATATTTTTTTTCATTTTTTCACCCCATGGGTATTTTAAATATATATTTTTTATTTTGTTACCTTTTTATTAGAAATTGGGAAAATTTTTGTACTTATTCAGTGTTTCTTGAAGTCCAGTTTTATATTTATTGAATTATGTGTTTCAGATTTTATATATTATTCATTCCAGAGGGACTTCAATAATTATAGAGTAGGAATAATGAAAAAATATACATGGTCTAACCCATATATAGACCCTAGTCTCCTCAAGTCAGTTATCAGAATCTTCTAATTATTGGGTTGAGATGGAGATCAAGAATATGATCATGTGGTGAACCAAAGAAAAATATTTTAGTATGTTAAATCCACTCATATTCTATAGTTATAGAGGATATCAGGAACCTAATATGTGGATGGATAAAGTAAGGTACATAATTGGTTTTGTTTTTATTCCGAGGACATATAATGTTTGGATGTACACATATGTGTTCGAGGGACCAAACCATAAATGGGGTAATCTTTAATAAACCATGATTTTAGTAAAAAAAGATTCCATAAAATAAATATCATGATGAATATCTCAAATATTATGCAATACCAAACTAAATTGAAAAATGATAAATTAATAAAATAAAATGTTAAAATACGACTAATATATTATAATAGTTAAATTAATGGGTACTAATAGTAGTATCCTCTTTATGAAAACCATGTAAAAATGGTAAAATAATAGAAGATTCATTTCTTTTTCATAAAATACTATTTTTTCCTTGTATGAGTTTTTTTATTATGATTAATTACTCTAATATTCATAAAATTAATTTGATAAAATTAGAAATTTCTTTTATATATCAAAATTATCCTAATATAAATTTTTGTGATTTTTTGGAATAATTTAATATTTGGTGAATTATTTAAAATATAGTTTTTAATTAAACTATAACATCTCTAATAATAAAAATAAATAAGTATAACATAAAAACCTATAAATCATATTTCATGATTATAGAATTTATTTATGGACTGAAATTACACATTTATATATTTTTTAATTTATAAAAATCATGTTTATTATTTTTGAAATTAATAATTTTTTTAATAAAATGATTTTTTAGTCATGCACTTTTAATTAAATTTTAACTATGTGAAATTAGGTTTTTTATATCTTTTAAATTCACATAAATCTCATTTAGTCGAAAATAAACCTATTTATTTCATTAAAATAAAAAACGTTGATATTATTTTCTGAAACATAATATTTTTCTTCAAAGTATACTTTTTCTAAAGATGGGGTTCTATGTATTGCATGTTATAATGTTAAAACTATTTTTTCATATAAATACATTTTATTTGATAAAATTTATTTCATATTTTTCATTTACAAGTTAAAATTATGTAATAAATCCAATTTTATATTTAATCATTAATGGTAAATTACTTATCTTAAAAATAATTGGCAATTTAATAATAAGAAATGGTAAATGTAAAAAATATAGTGGTAAAATACATAAAATCAAAGTTTAAGCTTGTGTTAAAATGTATTTTTAAGATATTATAGACCTTAAACCTTTTCCCTATCCATTATTTTCCAATATTAGATTCATTTAACCCTTGATTAGTGACTTCAGCTTTTATATATTACAAAAATGAAACTCCCTCCACTAATAAAAGGACCCTTAACCACCACAGTTCTATTAAAAGATAAATCAACATTGTTCAACCCAAATTCTACCAAAATATCTCTAGAACATTCTTAGACACATGAAAGTTATTTTTATCTTCTCAAAAGGCCACCATTCAAGGGTTTGACCATTTTTACATAATATTTTTTACAACAAGGTATAAATTCCTAATTACTCTCTTTCCATTTCAAAGATTTTCTTTATTTTTACATGTATTTAAGATCTATTTAGTCCATTATAAAATAATTATATTATTATTGTTAATATATGAAATTTTTTTATAATGATAAAATAATAACTTACTTGTCTTTCCATTTTAATTAGAAAAATGGAAGTACCATTATACTTACATACGGACTACAACATCTATGAAGGACGTGTAATATTTTTCAACACTTCCTTCCATATATAGTTAAAATAGGTTATTTAATGGATTAATATTATATCTATAATATTATTAATATCCTTAAATTATAAACCATTACCTACCTTTCTCACGTTACACAAAAAAATGAATGTCTCTCATGTATACGTGTGGACTACTGCATCAATAAAAGTAACGTATTGCATTCTTCACTCTATTATTTTCATATGTATCTAATTATATTTAAATCTAGTTCACCATATTAATTAAATCTATATAATATAATTATGTAACTATTGTAATGAAATTACAGTAAAATTATCAACTTCATAACTATATTCACATATTGATTATAACAGATTTCTATTTGGGTTAGTTCAAACACCAGTTTAAAGAATTACATAAATTTGTATCATTCATGAATATGGAAACATAATTTTTAACACACAATGATTCTATATGTATTTACTTTTAAATAAAAATTGAATTATTTGATAACTTACGTTATATGCAACCCCAAGTCAATATAAACAAGGATATATCAAATAATTATAATATAGATGCTAAATTAACATAAATGAATAGTAAATAAAATTTATGAAAAATATTTATTATTTTATTTATTAATTAAAATATATTGATTAATTCATAATAAATAAGAACCCAATTTTCAGTAAAATTATTATACATATGAAAAATATATGTTCTTAAAAAATGGTTTCTATATAATTTTACAACGGAACATTAGAATTAATTTCAAAAATTTATTTGATTAAATTAATATAATTTTTAAAATAATATTTTCAATATAAATTTATGATTAATTTTTAGTATTTTTCTGAAAAGATTCTTTCCAGTGAATAGTAAAAAATAATGATATTTGTAAAAATTGTAATTTCTATTCAACCAAATTTCTTATTAAAATTTTAAGTTGATTCTAATGTAAACTAAGACTCGTTTAATTATAAATAATATAAAAAATTACATATGTCTAATAATTTTAATTTACTTTGGTATAAGTAATTTTTTTGTGATTTAAAAAATATGTTTCTATGAAAAATTATTTTTATGCACACAATGTTTTTTAACATAATTAATTAATTTAATCTCTATTTATTAATCGTTTTAAAAAAATGTAAAAAAATATAAATTTAATATAATTTTATAAAGTTTATTTTATTTTTTTACAAGTCATAGAATGTTAGTTATTTTTTTATGCTTAATGATTTTTTTTGAAAAACATGTTTACCTAGGGGTTTAAACCTGAACATAAGGGTATGATTGCCACCCAAAATTATCAAATTATTATTGGATGAAGATATTTAAATTTTTTTTATTCTATCATTGAATACCTAGAAATTTGGATCCTAATTACCATTAATGTGACCATAAAATTTTGAAATTTTTAATAAATTCAATGTGTGACCCTCCCCTCACCTTTAAAAGGATCCTCTACTCCTCCCTTATTGAAGCCATTTGATCCCTCTAACTCATCAAAAACATTCTCTAAATTCTTAATATAATTCTTACCTTCTTCCTAGAGCTTATAATATTATCTGAAGACCTATCCTTAAAGGATTAAGGTTTAAGCTATTAGAGTTCTCTCAAAGATGAGAAGTTTAGAGCACATTTGAAACACGATGAGCTGTAGAAAATGGTTTATTTATTTTATTTTTATATTCATGAGACAAGTTTGATATTTTAAACCATCATTCATTTTATAGGATTGATTAACAACTAATTAATTTCTTTTTTTATATTCATGTAATTCATTGGGGTTCAATATTAATATCTTACTCTTTCTATACATGGACCTCGATTCAAAAGATACAAAAGTTATAAAGGTTTATTTATCTTATTTTAAATTATACGAGACCTATTATATATTTCAAATCATAATTTATTTTATGTGATTTGATTAATCCCTAATGAAAATATTTTTACATATTATTTAAATTCATGTGTTTTAATGATCCATATCATGCAATTGTTTTTACATTGACTTTAATTTAAAGGATACAAATGATTCATGGGTTTTATGATACAATATCATTTCCCTCGAGAGTATTTATAATTAAATTTTTTAATAATGAAATTTCATGATTTATCTCTCCTAAAAATTATTTTGATTATTATCCTATAGTTATTTTTTATATTTGATTATTTCATATCATTTTAATCACTTTAATTACTCAAGAGTCCAAAATGATGTTTTTAAGGAATATTAAAATCATTTCTCACTTTGGTCGGTAATATTTTCAACCACACCCATATAGTATTTATAATACTTTTATGAGTGTTTTTGATATTCCAAAATGATTATTTAAATTCATTTTCAAATATATTTTTCTTTAATTACCAAGGTCTATTTTTTTTTTCATTTTACAAACGTGGTTTATTTGAGTTTATATCGAAAATGTGAAAGGAATTCATGTTTTAAAATAAACCTCATGGTTGTATTACCCTATAACCATGAATGATCATTTATTTGATGATTTTTTATAATTTTATATAATTATTTTAAATGAAATTTTTTTAATTAATATTTTTATTTTTATTGGGTTTCTAAGTAAGTGATTTCAAAATGAAATGGGTATTTTCTTCAAGAAATGTTCTTGTGATCTATTAGAGGAATTTTCTTCTATAATAACATCTATTGACATTTCTTTTGATTTAATATGGGTATGATCCATTGTTTATGTATTTATTCTTCACTAGGATGGTTTATGAATATGATTATGAAGTGATTATAAAAACTATATCCTTTTAAAAAGTTATTAAATAATGATATGGATAATGTTTTATGACATGATAACACACATATATATAGTTTTTGTTATGTGATGGGTGGTTCTATTATAAACCATGGGTAGGTGGTTAAGTTATAATCCAAGATTGGATGGGTCTATTTTAGTTCTCTAAAACATTTGTTAAAGAAGGACATATCATAAGATAATAAGGACTCTAATGGGATTTTATCCCAACTCAATAAGGATTTTTCCAATAATATTTTCTTGGAGTGAACATTGACATTAGAAATAATGGAATAAGTACTCAAAAAAATCTATTATGATAGTCCTAGTTGTTATCCTTGACTAAAAAACGATTATCTATTCTTTTATGCATTCCATAAACTCACTCATTATTCTCATTTTATGTTTTTAGAGAATATGATTAATTATTGATGATTCCTCACTCTTATATCATATGTAAAACGTTTAAAAACCCTTCCAACTTGTTTCATGATTAAAGATATTTAATTTAATGGGTATTATTATTATTATAAGTTATGATAATGTTCTGTTACCCTTATTCTTATTTAATGTTCACTTATGATCATTTATTGATATCACTTGTGTTTACCCTTATTAAGTATATGAGATCAGTTTTTTTGTTTCTATTCCATAGGTTATAGAGAAATTTTTTTAGATATGTTATATCTAAGAAGGGTTATCATTGTGAAGAACTAAATTAGAAATGATGTAGATATTTCATATAGAAATTTCTACGTATCCATTTTTCCAAAGAATAAACATCAATTGTTATTAGGTGTTTATTATTGGGAAATAATTTTATTATTCATCTAAAATGATTTAATATTTATGTATGAGAAGTATGGATCACTATAGTTGGTATTATAGATAATATTTAGAAAATTTTGGAAGTTAGGATTAGGAATATTAAGTGATAATTCTTTTGATAAGCCTATGTGTAGAAAACATCTTAAGTTGTGGTAAAAAAGAGAGTTTGGTTTACCTATGAAATTACATTCCTATCTGAATATTATACATTGGTGTGGATTTTTAATAGATACATATATGGATAATAATACTAAAAAGAGTTGTTTGAGTATATCTCAACCATAATTCTTTTGTAAGGTGAATGGTATTTTGCGCACATAGTTTGACTCTCTTAAAGGATATTGTAGGTTAATTCAGAATTTCATTTTGAAAATTTATGAATTATTTGGTTAAATAATGATAATGGATGTCCTTGTATAACCCTAAATTTTTATAGGTTGAAAATAAGGTTTCAAAGTTTATACATCCTATGATTTATTTTTCATGATTATATGATTATTCATTTCTTTTTCTCATACAATGATTTTTTATAGTTAATGGATGGAACTTGGAGAAATAATGCTAATGCTAGATGTGATCAACGATATAATTATTTTCATCTTGAATTGGAGTAGGAAGTTTAGTACTTACAATTATCACTAATCATCTATCAAGAAATATGTTTGAAAAAATAAACATAGTTGAGTTTCCTAATAGTTCAAATAAGAAGAAAATGGAATTTTGTAGATGTTTATGTGTCAATGATCATAGAGGAAAGAAAATTCAATTTTCTTCATGTTCTGAATGTGGGAAAAAGCACTATGGAAAAATTATCAATGGAATGGGAATATCTTTATAGTGTGTAAATAAAGGATATAAAAAAAGTAATTTCTAAGAAATTAGATTTATTATATGTAGGGAATATGATAATTATTTGATTTAATTCCCTATTTCAATAGTGAACTCTATGAATAAGGAATGGTATATTATATGTCTATCTTTGAAGTAGGTTAATATGGTTAAGTGAAAAAATCCTCTACTATAGAGATACGGTTTTCATCTTAAATATTGTTATAATTTTCCCATAAAAATATTATTATTCCTTATCTAGTAGAATCTAATGTTATTTTGAGAATGAATTTTATTTCAATACATAACTCACATATTAATTTCTGAGTATGGGAAGTAACATTTGATATTATGAACCAACCTAGGATAGAATATTAGTGTGATGATAAATCTGAACTTATAATGAAAATTATGTTCATTTCATGGGTCTTGATTCTTATTCAAAGAGGGTATACATCTTATAGGGTTGTGTAGAAACTCAACAATGAAAATAGGACTATTTTATGGGAGATTATTGATATCTATCTTGAATATTTACCTTATCTTCCCCCAAATATTGAAATAGAGTTGTCAATAGACCCCATACCTAGGGCTACACCAATTTTAATGAATCTATTTATAATGAACTCGATTGAGTGGTAGGAATTAAATAAGTGAATCTAAGAGAATCATGAAAATGGATTCATTCTTCCATGTGCATCACCAAGGGACACACTTGTAGTTTTTATTAAGAATAAATATGGATCAATGTGGCTTTGAATTGATTATAATTAACTTAACAAAACCACTATCAAGAATAAGTATCATCTACACCATATTTATGATTTGTTTAATGAATTATGAGGAGATAAATATTATTCCATGACTGATATTTGATATAGATACTATAATTAGAGGCCAGTGTGAAGACATACCCAAGACATTTTTTCTATTTGAGGTGTTAACACTATTAATTTATAGTGATTCCATTTGTTTTTACTAATAACCACGCTATCGTCATTGATTTATTTAATATAATATTTATATATTACCTTTATCTGTTTATGGCAGTCTTTATAGAATATATTATTATATATTCAATGTTTAAGGAAGAGCATTATTATCACATGAGGATTTCACTAAAGACTCTATAAAAGTAGAATTTGTATAAATTTTTTACCACAAGTTGATTTTGGCTACCAAATGTTTATATTTTGGGTCTAATAATATCTATCAAATGGTTTTTAGTGGATCCATAAAAATTATATGTTATTGAATGCTCAGAAACACCATTATGATAGAATTGTGTAGTTTTCATGGATTGGATGGATATCATAAAATAATTTTGAAGGATTTGTCATGATTTTTAATCCACTCTCTATGTTAACTCCTAATTGAGTTAAGTTCCCCTGTACTTTTGAATGTGATGAAACTTTCAAGGAAATAAAGCGAATATTGGCCAGTGAACCCATGCTTACACTACTCTGGATTGAAGAAGGGTTTGTGATTTATAGGGATATATTAAAAAAATTTATAGGGAGTGTTCTTTATTATAATGATATAGTGATATATTATGACTTAATCCAATTGAATGTTTATGATAAAAATATCATGAATCATGATTTTTAGTTATTAGTTGTAATATAATCATTAAATACATGGTTGAATTATATTTATAAGAAACGTAGTGACATATATATTGATAAAAATGATTATATAATATATTTCCGTAAAAATGTTTGTAAAAATTCTAAATAACATGGTTTAATTTGATTAAATATTATGAATACTCAATACACTACCACCCTGGAAAAGAAAACAATGTGGATGCTGATTTTATTTGAATGGTTCATGCTAGCTCGTCTATGATGAGTATAATAAAAGATCCAATATTTATGGATTTTCAAAGTATAAACATTGAAATATTAATATAAGTGGAGAAATAAAATATTTATTGAATGAGTGTTAAACCATCTATCAAATTAAAGATTAAAGAGTCTGAAAAGGAAAAAATAGAGCTGAAAAAGACGGTGAGAAATGTTCTTGAGTTCAAACATGACTTTGATGAAATGATAAGGTCCAGAAACCGAGTATGTGTCTCATAAATGAATTAAATGAAGGAGGAAATACTGTGAATTCAAAAATAATTTTGATATATTGATAAAATCCAGGAACCTAGTATATGTCCCATCGATAATAGACATGAAAGAGGAAACATTATAAGAAGTTAATGTCTCATAATTATCTATTAATCCAATAATTATGAAGATGTATGGAGGAATAAAAGTGTATTTCTAGTTTCAAAACATGAAGAAAGATATTAAGAAGTATGTATATTGGTTCTTGGTATGTTAAAAAGTTATTGTTAATAGACATAAGTCTAAGGAGATGTTACAACCATTACCAATACTAGAATGGAAATTGGAAAACATACCCATGTAATTCATTACCAACTCCTAATAATTAATAAAGGTCAAAATAATATTTGGGTTTTAGTATATCACCTTAAAAATTCATAAAACATCATTTATATAAGATAATATTTCACTCTTGATCATATTTCTAGGATATACATTAAGGAAGTGGTAAGGTTAAATGTGGTTCCTTATAATGTTGCATCATATTAGAATCTGAGGATTACCTCAATGTTCTAGACAAGTTTTTAGTAATCTCTATAAAAAATGATTTTTTAGTAATTATTATCATACATAGATAGATGGTTAGTCTAAATGGACAATTAAAACACTAGAAGAAATAGTAATATCTTATTTTATATAGTTCAAAAGAGGCTTGGATCAACACATTTATCTATTTGTATTTTATTACAATAATAACTTTCCACAAGCATTCATATGTATACATATGAATCCCTATTTTAGAATAAGTGTATAAATCAGAAATACTTGAATAATGTTGGATAAAGAAAGATTTTGGGACCATATATAGATGAAGAAATTACAGAAAGGGTTAGATCCATTTATCATGTCATCAAGGAAACTCCGAGTTTATATAAGAGTTATGTTTACTATCATCAGTGAGATATGAAATTTAATTTTATAGAGAGGGGTTATAAATTATTTTATCCATGGAATAATGATATGAGATTTTTAAATAAGATAATTTAGATACATAGGTATATTCTTCCCTTTGAGATTCATTATAGATTTGGGACTGTAGCTTATAGCTTGGCACTCCCACCAAACCTCTCTCAAGTTCATGATTTGTTCCATGTATCTCTCCCAAGAAGTACAAAAATAATTCTTATCATGAAATTAACTAATAGGTTATATATTTCCAAAATTATATTTAATATTATGAACTACCAGTATAAATATTGGATCATAGATATAACATTCTTCAAAACAATAATACTCACCTGGTTAATGTTCTTTTGTGGAATTCGATATTTTAGGAAGTAACATGGGAACCTAGGTATGTGATAAAATAGAGATATACTCATTTTTTTATACTATTGTGTTTTTATTTTTAAGGATAAAATCATTTTAGGGGGGGGGTTATAATTTTGAAACCCCAATATTTTATATGTATTTCTTCTAAAATGTAACTTGATTTGGTCAATATCTTGTCTTACACATAACCCTGAGTCCATATGTACTACGATATAGTAAAATGTTATAACCTTATAATTAAATTAAAAGGTATGAATATTAATTGGAAATTTTTGAATAATATATAAATTTATTTTTATAATTAAAATGTATTGATTAATTCATAATAAATAAATACTCAATTTTGAGTTAATTTATTTTACAATTGATAAATATGTTTTCTTAAAAAAATGGAATTAATCAAATATTATAATGTGAAATGTATAATTAATTTCTATTATTTTAATAATTTTTATTTTAGGAGATTATTATCATTTTTATCATTATAACCTAAATATTTTATTAAGACTAAGTTTTATGATTTTTCAAATCAAATGTATTTTTCAATGAATAGTAAAAAATAACAATTTTGGAAAAAAGTTTCAATTATTTTCAAGAAAATATGAAATTATGTATTTAATATGATATTAAGATATCCTAATAATACTTTAATTAATAATTATATAATTAATTAAAAAGAATTTTAATTCTGAATAATCTTTTTATATGTTAATATTTTGTCTTAAGAACACATTTTTCTAAAAATAAATATATTTATGCATTCAATGTGTTTTTATCTTAATAAATATCTATTTATTAATGGTTTTAATGATATGTGTTGGTTAAATATTTAATATATTATCTTAAAATTCATTTTATGGTTTTTCCAAGGAAATTAATTGTCCCAACTTATATTTTATAGTTAAAAAATTGTATTTTAGAATGGGTTAACAAGGGGGTTTATACCATTAGATAAGGGTACAACATATACCAAAACTATAAAACTATTTTTGGTTAAATATATATAATCCTAATATTATCCTAAATTTTAATATAGTTCTATTTGGATCCATATTCCAATGGAAGTCACCATAAATAATTGAAATCAATTATAAAATTCCTTGTGTGTACATCTCCACACTTATAAATGTGAATCTATCTTCCTCCCTCATTCATATCATTGGAGAATTCTAACTCTGCCAAGACTGGATTAAAAGGATACATATAATCCTTACCTTTAACATTGAGATTTTGGTCATCTCATAAGAAAAATCCTCTAAGGATTGATGTGTAAGATAAAGGATGACTCTCAAAGATGAAGATGATTGAGTTCTTACAAAGAAATACATAATTGAGGTAAGTGTTTCATTGTCTTATTTTCAAATTCATGATCCATGTTTTATATTTCACACACTTATTTATTTTATGTAGTTCTATTAGTTCCCAGAGATTGTATTTGTAGATATTTATGAAATTAATGGGGTTTAAAGAGTTGTATCATGTTATTTATTACATAGACTTCAATTAAAATGATATTAAAGTTGTAACAGTTTATTTTTATCATTTTAAAATTCATGAGATATGTTATAGTATTCAAAGTTTTTTAGAATTATCTATACGGGGGGGGGGGGGGGGAGGGGTAATAATAATTTTTAAAAATAAAACTATTTTTTAAAAATTTATTTATGAAAGTTATCAGATGATGTTTTTTTACTAATTATCATTATATACAGAGTAATAAATAGTTTATAATAAACAATATATACTTTTCTCATACCATCAATATAAAAATAAGAAACATGTAAATAAATGTAAAAAAACTTATACAGATTAAAAAATAATTATTACAAATCATTTATAATAAATCTAAAAACTTTAACATTTAGAGTTAAGGAGGTTTTTAAATAGAGTTATAATATAAAATATATTACTCTTATTAGAACATATTCCTTTCTCACAAAAATAAGTCCCTCAATCAAATGATTGGATAGAGATTTTATTTCCATAGACATGGGAACCTTGTATCAGACCGATCAGAATAAACTTCTATCTCTCTACCCTAAGGCCCCTCAATCAAACAAGATCAAACAAAACCATTACAAAAGAAAAAAATCTTATGAAATTTATAACAATATCCTAACGATGGATACCATTGGAAAGAAATCTCAAAATATTACAAGGATGAAATCTAAAATAAAAAACCATAAAAAATGATTAATAGTAACTTGAAATATTCATAGTTGTAAAATATTAATCCTACTTGAATAAATCTCTATCTTTAGGCACACCCCCAATGGTTGTAATTCACATTTCCCAGAGTTGGTTTCAACAACCTTTGTTAGACTCCTTACTCAATTATAATGCTCATCATATCATATGTATCTAAGATTTTCATAGTTTAAAACAATATAGTGTTTGGAGGTTTCTTCTAGTAGGATTAAGATATTTCATATAGTTTAATGTATAAATTTTTTAATATATTAGATTTAATAAAATTTTAGCTGGTAGACATGTCTTTCTCTATCCGATAAAGTTAATCTGATAGATTTGTAAGAACATTATTTGGTGTCATTCATTGCACTATATATACTTGACATTATAAAACTTTTTTGGTCAACATGTTATCCTTCCATAAAATGTAAAAATATATATGTTCATCCAATACACATGATAAAGATCTATCAGATGGAAGTGATATACTCTTTCCGATAAACATAAGATTGTTCCATATGAGGGAAGGATTATTTTTTATTTTTTAAAACATTAAAATTTTCTAAAGGATATCTTATGTATATAGGAAGTTTAAAAGTTATAAATTTATAAAAATTTATGGAATTGTATTTTTACTTTCAAAATAATGGTTAGAAAGGGTAAAAAGAGTTCTTTTGACACAAATAATCTCCCTATTTTTGAATGAAAAGAACAAAATTTAGTAAATAGAATAAATAATGTTAAAATTTTTTAGATTTCACTCCTGAAAAAATTCAATCATTGATTTTTAACATTTTTTGTAACATCCATGGCCTATTTCTCCATCATGTGAGTGATATGAATGGGTTACATGACCTTAGTCACCCCTCCCTATAGGTCAGAGGCTTCTGACTTGTAGCGAGGGTGTAAATAACATGTTGGGTAGACAATACCCTCTTGTTCAGAGTATAAATAACATTAAAAACCATATATACAATCATAAATTCACCCAATAAGAATAAAATGAAAATATTAACAATCTAATAATAATAAAAACTATTCAATGATTGGATGAATGTATCTATATTACTTATTGAAATAAAAAAAACTAAAAAAAACTAAACATACTTGATAAAAGAATCCAATTCCATAGTCTCAAACTCCAAGTCAGTCCCTTTTTAAAAATACAACAAATCTAGTAAGAAATTAATCAACATAGGGACCCTTTCCCTTGTCCAAAACGGAATTCATGAAATGTTCCAGAGTACCAATAAGTGGCCCAAACAAAGAGTGATTATAAATCAGTATGACAACACCCACAATGTATAAAGAATCCATTTTTAAATATATTGAATGAAATAATATGATAAATAATGGTATTAATTAATAAATTAATACTTCATATAAAAGTAAACCTTTCGAACCTTGATCTTAGGGGTGACACCAAAGGTCATCCAAAACAACTTTAACATATTGCCAGATATCTCTGAGCACGTCAAGGGACCATGCCATCTATATCCATGACCATCCCAGGGTATAGACCACCAAATAATATAAAATAACCGGGATGATCCATATAATCAATACAAAATTATTAGATAGAGACATATATGGATTACAAAGTGACTAAGAAGAGACCTAAAATCATTATAAAATGACATGGTAGAGTCCAATAATCAATAAAACATATATGAGAAAAGACCTGTTATAATTACAAAAATATCACATATATCATAACATTCACATTGATTAAAAAATCATTTATCAGTTATAATCCATTTATTCCATTTATCTATGTTACCAAATACCCTATTATTCAAATTTTATGATATTCCAACCCCATCATTATCAAGATAATTCATCACAAATTTAAAGGTAGGATCTCTTCTTTGGTGGTTGCAAGTCTGGTCTCAATACAAATGTACTTGAAAAGTTCCATGGGAATCTATGAAGTATATTTTCATTAAAAAAATGAATTAACTCTTCTGGTAGGTCACATGCATAGAGAGATAGAACAATCTCACTTATTTGATATAATAGAAGAATTGGAAACGGACATTTGGGAGATTTTATAAACCACCCACCTAGAAAGAAGAGAAGATATAAACAACCCCTTAATGGATGAGGTAGAGATCAGATTTTCCCTCCCCATTAATGAAGGATGAATGTTTTATTAAAACAATACTTAAGATCTTGATTTGGGTTAGGAAATCCTAAACTATGGTTTCACTCATAGAAAAAATGATATAAGAAGGATAATATGAATTGAATGTATTATCTTCACTCTCTTAATCGAAAATGTTAAAATCCAATAGAAACTATCTTTTTTAGAGAGTAAGGATTCAAGGTCATCCATGGAAGGACTACAATCAAGAGAAATGAACACATTATCAAGATACATGAAACTAGAGGATTAAAAAGAGGTTGGTCATAGTATATTCACAATATCAATAGGGGATTCATGTTTTGAATGATTCAATTCCCATATATTCCATATAATCTAATATATTGTCTTAGAAACCCATAAAAGTCCCTTTCACATAATGTACCCATAACACTCTATGATTTTTTTAGTTCATGGGGTCTGTTCATGGGATGAATGAAATCATGTTGTTTATCTAGAACTATTTAGGATCTGAATGGAATTAAAGGGGTCATCCTATAACTATTCAATGTATAAATGATGATAATAGATTATTCCCATAATAATTCAATGCATGAATGGTGTTCATGGGTCTTCCCATAACCATTCAGGTCCTGAATGAAGTTCATGGGGTTTTCCAAGAGGAATTCACATAATGAATCAACAATTCATGAAATGAAATCACAATATAGCTAGAATCATATACCTCACTTGCTACACCTCTATAGTACTTATCCCAACTAACCCAAGGCACAAAAACCAAGTATTAAAAGAAATAAAACCCAACAAAATATGGTATACCAAATATTAAAGAGGGATATACAGAGAAAAATATGTGATCTTATAACCTCCTCACCATATAATATCCTATCAGAAATATTTACTCCAAATAATATTTGTGGGTATTAGTGAAAACGTATAGCCACTTTATTTTAATTTCTAATTACCTCTCCCAGGTCCCCTCTTGAACATACATATTCTACCACTACACCCACATAAGGGACATTGTCTTCCCATAAAGATTATTCTCACTACCGTCCATGATATGAATTAGATACTCATCAAAGGATAAATCAACATCATGCTTGAAATAAACAACATATATCAAATGATAATGGCCATGATGATATATATGAAGATGTGAAATATGAAACATGTTATTCATGGATGTATAGGATTATGGAAGGGAAAAACGGTACACCAATGGACCAACCCATTCCACTACCTCAAAAATCATAACAAACATATGTTCAATATTCCCTTACTTCCTGACATAACATTTCTTTATCTTAGGATACACCAAAAGAAACATTAAATAACCAACCTCGAACTACAAAGTTCATCTTCAAATTTTGGAATATATTTTCTTCCGTCTCTATATATCAACCATTTGATTTATGATCAAATAAACTTTCATAGACATATACTATGTGTGCCTAGGCCTAACAAGCACTGAATCACCAACATATAACAAAAAAGGTCTAACAAAATGGATTTCTACATCATGTCTCGAGATGATCCGTTTGGATAAATGATATAAAGATATTATTATAAGATAAATCCCTGAGTGTCAAATGTTACCCATAAGAACAAAAAAAATCTAAAACATAGGATCATAACATATCGAACAAAATCTAAATAAAACTAGTAAGATTTTCCTTGATCCAAAGGATGGTGGGATGTAATTACAAGTAACTATGATCTAAAATCTTTTTTAAAACCCTTCTAAACTAAGATGTGAAATAGGAATCACAATTTTAAATAATACTCATTTTAACAACGTGTAGTTGAACTCTATATGTCATGTTGATACTACCCAAATAATCAATAGTTAAGGTATCCCTAATAAGAAATTTGTGGGATTCCTTCTCCATTTTACCCATAATAACCCATAACACATCATTCTTGCAAGTTTTCATGGGTAATACTATCATGAAATCATATTGAAATCATCTCATAACCATTTGGGAATGGACAGAGGTTAAAATAGCCAAACATACCACTCATGGTCAACCTTCACCTACTGATATGTGAAATATCTCACTATAATCCCAAATATATCCTTCTTTAAACATATATAACAGTACTATATACAGATATCACAATATATCTTTGTCCATCCCGGATGTACTGCCCTTCTACAAGCATGAAACTCTCTCATTATCACCATAGGTAAACCTATAGAAACCCATATAAAAACACATTTGAGAAGGAAATCTCTAATTCCAAGAGACCACACCTATGGTGTATCCCCACCATATAAAAAGTCCCTTAGAGAGAAGCCAATAAAATATGAAAAATTATTAATCTTGATCTGGTCCAAAAGCATGGGTATAATAGATGTTGATATTAGAGGTCCTCATCCATGGGACTCCAATACATTTAGACGAATGCATATAAAGAGTACCTTCATCTTCCACTCATCATAAGACTCCTATAATAAATCTTTCAGTACCTTTAGGATCAAGGAATTAGTGACAATTTTTCCTTTTCATAGTTTGTAAGATAGATCAAATTCAAAAGAATAAAGATACTAAATTCACCTCCTTTATTGATGTTTGAGGTCTTGTTGAGAAAATATATAGTTGTGTCTCTTTTCATTCATGTACACCACAACACTGTTTCCAAATAGATAGTTTCTTCACAATCTCAAGGAATACACTAAAATGCTAATTCTATATATTGAATATGTTAATTCATATCATATGGTATTATCTATATAGATCCACAAAAAACAACTCAATCCTATAACATTAGAACTTCTCCTAGTCTGACTCTGTATGTGTCACAATACCCGGTATAATCATTACCTAACATGAGAAAGGAGAAGATCTGTGATGAGGTAAGCCTACTTATTAACTCATAGTAATCCTTTTTGCAAGAATATGGACAATAAAAATTCAATTCATTATTGGTTCTCTCAAATATTGGCATGAACAGATGAGATATTTCCTATATGAAATAATGATAGTAGCCTCCAATACCAAGAATTCTCTGGATCACAATGAAATTCTTGGGCCACTCCCAAGAAACCAAGAATAAAACCTTCTCCGGTTCCATTGAAACTCTAGTCATAGAGATAAAATGACCAAATAACTACACTATATCAGTCAAGAAATATAATTTTGATAGATTGGTGTAATGATGATGCTCTATCAATGTACTGAAGATGATGTTAAGATATTGGGAATTCTTTTCTATAGATTGTTATTACACCAAGATATTGTCTATGAATTCCAACAGAAACTGATCCATGAAAGGATGAAAGAGATAATACATCAGGCCCATGAATACTGTCGATGCATTCACTAGATCGAATGGAATCACCATGAACTCATACAAGGCTTACCTACTCTTCAAATCAGTATATGATATGTTAATGTTGTATCACTCTCAATTGGTGATACCCTGACATTAAGTCAATGTTAGAAAAAATATGGTCATCTCTTAGAAAAAAGAATAGATTGTCAATGCATAGAATGTGATAATGGTTCTTGACCATTATCGGGTTTAGTCTCCAATAATCCACACATAAGTGCATGGTTCTATCCTACATCTTGTTAAAAAACATGGGACAACCCCATGGATATTTACTATGCATTATGAATCTCTCTATATAATGATTATTCAATTAAAAATTGATCTCACGAAGCTCTACTAGTGACATTATGTAAGGAGGGATAGAAAAAAGTTTAACTCCCAACACAAACTGTAAAGACCCAAATATATTATAAATAAATAATACATCTTCAAAGACGAATATTCATTACATAACATAATTATTTATTATATAATCGATTAAGTGAGGTGCCTTTGGAAAAATGGACAAAAAAACAAATAGTCTATAAGTGATATTTATCATCTCCCACTATATTTTTCATAGCAATCACCCTTCTTAGACATATCATAAATAATAAAATTAATCACAATATCATGAATAAGAACCTAAGAAAGGGTGATCTCATATGATCATTAAGGGGAAAAAGGGATATATCTATATATCATGAGCATAATGGTATGAGAACATGAGAGTAACATTGTAAAAGAAATACCTTCATATAGAATATTATAAAATTGATTCATGGAATAATTCATTGTAGTTTATCAGTCTTTAATGATAAAAGAATCATATAACATAAACCCTGGAGACATAACACTGGTATAATACATAGATTTGTAGAATTTAGATTATTATAGAAAATAATCTCTTTTGTAGTTCAATGAACATTTAAAATACTTCCATATTAGAATGAGATAACTCTCCAAACCATCATAGTAGTTAAAGTTTACTCCCAATACTATCATAGTGAAATGTTTTACTTACTGAACTGGGTTCACTCTCCATTCTATTTCTATTTATCTCATGAGATATCAATATTTACCCAATGCATTGGAGGAAAAAATAGGTCCCCCTATTTTTTGTTATAACATTTCCACCATCATATAATGAAAACTATACATAGTGTTTCACAAGATCATAAAAAATTCATCAAATCAAAACCCAAGAAAAAATGGGCTTCATAACACATTTATCATTTTAGAACCCATGAAAAGAAATGGTCTTCATAAATCATTTATCATATCAGAACCCATGAAAGGAAATGGTTTTCATATAACATTTCATAATAACATAACACATGTAAATGAAATTGTTTTTATAAAAATATCTTCATTATATACGTAAAAAATCTATATAAATAATGAGAATAGTACCTTTGGAATATATCCCTGGTAAATCATAAGTTAGATGAAAGGATGTCATCTTACATGGAAAATTATTTTGAAATATCACATAGAATGTCTAAAAAATAGACATTCCAAATTGAAAAAACTTTTTTAAAACATAAAACATTTTCAAAATAGTTTTATTTGAAAATATCCTTAGAAATATATAAATGCATCTTTAAATTAATTTTAAACATATCTTGAGGAAAATAACATATTCACTTGGAAAAAACATTTTAAAACATAAATAATTTTCAATATAATTTTATTGGAAAATAACCTTGTAATATTATAAATAAATATTAATAATAGTAAGTTCCATGATGGTAGAATGTACCATTCATGATATGAATATTAAAACAACGATACCTTTCATATTCTAGGTACAATACAAAAGGGAATTATTTAGAAGAAACCATGAAGACTACATTCAATGTTTTTTATAGAAAACTCAAATATGGGTAAAAAGTTAGATAAAGGTAACAATTTCTTTAATAAATAAATATTAGAATATTAAAAAAAAAATTGAAAACATTTTTTGTAAAAAATAATTTTGGAAGAAAATGGATTTTTGACTAAAACGATAAATAAGGTCGATTTTATTTGGAAACATTCTTCTAAAATATTGAATACATATTACGAGAAAAATTATAGAAAAGAAGTATTTTTATGACATAACTGGAGGAGAATAAAATTCATGAGTTTTGTATAAGTGGATCATAATATTTCATCATCGGGAAGAATATCCATAAATAATCCCATAAATGATGAGATTTAATCAATAAACCATTACCACTTTGTTAACATTGAATAATAACCCCCATGAAAGAATAAAATTAAATAAAACATAATATATCATGAGAAATAAATTAATTACAACACTTGTGAATGTGTATGTAAATAAATGTTATAAAATAAGGTAGGTTCATAACATGACATATATATCAATGAATGTAAATTGAGACAAATATCCCTCACCTATTTAGTTAAATTAGAACTATAAACCCCATGAAAGATAGATAAAAAGGATATTTAAATACCAATAATTACAATTAGAATCATCATAAAATTAATTAATGGGTAGTATATACACAACATATTAGAAACAAATTTAGAATATGGCATGTATCTCATAGAAAATAAAAGTGAGACTAAAATACCATACATTAAGTCTTGATTTCATTCGTATACTTTCGAACCTAATGTATAATAAATATATGTTTGCTATAAATCTATTTAAAAAAATTAATTATATGAATACATACATATATGAATTACTTATGACCTTTTATTATGTTTTTATTACCAATTATTCATTAAAATCATTTTCCAGATAATAACCGTAATGTTTTTTGTGCATGTTTAGATTTTTTATTTTTAGTCCCATTAATTTTATCTTGTTAAAATAATATATATAATGTTAACTATGATATAAATATCATATTTATTATATATATAATATATTAATCCATAAAATTTATAGATATAAAATTAAATACATCGTTCGTGGAGATAGTAGGTCATACATTCACATGAATGTTATTTCCATTTTCTCAAAAGATTGAAAGAAACAACGATAAAAAATATATTACCATTAAATAATCATTTTAATAATATATAATATATATATATATATATATATCACATATTATTATTCAATTATATTCTTATTTCCTTCCATATATACCGTACATGAAGAATAAATCACATTGCTCTGTGAGGTAGTAGTCCTCCATAAACACGAGCAATGTCATCGTATTCCCATTGAATTGAAAGTAAAGAGATATATGTGATTTAATAATTACATAAGTATACATATTTTTCCATTATAATATATATATATATATATCTATTCTTATTAAAATCCAAGTAAAATAGAAATGAAAAACAAATCAAATCTTTTCATGAGGCGACAGTCCACTGTACACACAAGAGGCGTTATTATTTTCCAATAGGTTTGGAGGTAAGAAGGTATATGTGGTATTGTAATTAAATAGGTATTATAATATCATAAATATCATATATAATCACCAAATACATAATTATATCTATCTATTAGTGGTGGTTATGGAAAACGAATAACATCGGTTCGTAAGGTGGCGGTCGTATGTACACAAGAATAATGATTTCGTATCCAATTTAGGGGAAGAAGTGATTGATTTTGGTTTTGTAAGTAATATAATAAAATATCAGTATATGATATATATATATATATTGTAAAATATTAAAGTAAGTGTAAGAAAAAATAAAATAAAAACTCATGTTAATGAATTTTATCTCTTCTTCAGAGAGCTTCTTTATGTTTACACCAAAATCATTCTTAAAATGGGTTAATAACCAAAATAGGGACTCTAGGACGAGTTTATGGAAGAAAGGAATTTATTTTGGTAGTTATTGTCCAATGAAAAGGGGTTTTTTAGTTTTAAAGTGGAGAGGACAGTGGGTGGCCTTTTATATGTGAGATGAGTGACCTAGTTGTAAATTTTGAAATTAAAAAGGTGTACCAACATTTTTAACATTCCAAAAGGAATAAAAATGAACCATTATAGATTATAAGAGGTTATAATGTCTAAATATTACAATATAATGGTTGTTGTGAAAGATTCTATGTCATTTGTTCCATTATCTATTTTAGTCTGACCCCCATTTAAACTCATTTTGTCCTTAATCATGGTAATTTATATTTACTATTTTTACTCTTCATCATGATTAAAAATTATTTTCAAAATATTTGATAGTATAATTTATAATTATGACAAATATATAATCCATTTTTTAAATTTTAATTCCCATAAGAGTAAAAGTTCAATTTAAAATTTTTCCCACAACCGCGATGAAAAAGTGGTTTTCAATAGATAAAAGTTTCAAAATTTTAAAAAGTTATTATAAAAAAATTCACTAAAATATTTATTTAAATAATATAAATTGTATTAATACATATATAATTAAACTAATTATAATTTTAAAACCATATTAAAATAATTTTTATTTATTTTAATGGTCTAAAAGAGATGAAAATTCTTAAAAAACAATTATTTTTCATTATTCATTGAAAAATTTATCCTTTTAGAAAATTATAAAAAATTCATTCAAAGAAAATTTTGGAATGGTTATTTAAAATTTTAAAATTATTTTTTTAAAATAAATTTATAAATGTGTAATTAATTTAATATAATTATAAAAAAGCCGAAAAAACAACTTTTAAGAAAAATATAGTTGTAAGCATAAAATTAGTTTTAGTGGGATCTCTTTTCTTGAAAAAAAATAAGAATGTTAATTTTTTTTATTTTTTATATAATAAATATATATCACTAAAATCCTTCACTAAAAGTGTTTTGTTTAATATATTTAGTCAAAATGTGTTTGTGCTCATAAAAATAGTTTCTCTTAAAATGATTTCATTTTTTAATGTATTTTATTTTCATTTATAATTAATTGGTCCCCAAATAATTAATTATGTACACATGTATAAACCATATATTTTCAAAATTTAGTTAATCATATTCATACCCTCAATTCCAATGTCTATATGATAACTATTATATTAAATAATCATATATTAATTGTATGTGACTTTTATTTTAAACTCGGTGTAATTTATAACATAAGATACACTTAATGTTTCATGTAAAATAAGATAAAATTAGTATTGAATGTAATAAAATATAAAAATTGTGTTTAATGTAACAAAAAATATCAAAATGATTAAATATATTTGTATAAAATATTTTACAAAATTTTAGGTTGTTACATTCTATACCCTGAAATAATTTTTCCTCATATTTTGAACATGTGCATGGTAAAAAAGGGTTTATCATTTGAAGATACTAATTTGGGAAAACCATATCAAAAAAAGGGTTAATAAAAATTCCTCTTTAAAAGAGATAAATTTCTATGTAATGGTTTTATGGAATAAAAAATAAAAGGTTTCCAAATAGGATAATGTAAGCAATAAGTAAAGATTTATACATTTAAGAAAAGCATAATGTCAGAATGATGAAGGGGAGTGATAGATATAATAGATCATAAAAAAGTGAATGATCATGTGGAAATAAAAAACTAGAAAACCATTAATTAATGTGGAGTGAAAAAGTTAATTTATATCATTATAAATGATTTTAATATGATTTTTTTAATCTCAAGATCCTTTTCCTAATAATGGGTATTTTTTATAATAAGATATACTTACTTGATTTCATTCAATTTAATAAAAACTATCACATAATTTGGTTTTGATTTAATCAATTTCCACATCACCAATTTAAGAAATGAAGATGAAATTTTCTTATTCTTTAATCACTAGTGGATCATACGATCCATAAAATAATGACGAGTCATTCCTTCATTCTCAAGTTATTATAAAAAATAGATTTATTGGCACATGTTATCCAATAAAATCCAAAGTTAAACTTAATACATTTACTGAATAATCAAACTTAAGGCTCCATCATATCTAACCAAAATTGAAATGAAAAAGGTTTGAAATAATTTCACTAAATTTCCAAAAATCAAATTATCATTAATTCCCAAAATATCAATAATAAAAACTTAATGGTCACATACCTAATATTTGAAAACATTCATCATTTATTATCTAAAAATATGGTAATAACCATAATTACCATAAAACTATAATGGAAAAAATACATTCTTCCTCATTCCTTAAATAAAACTACATATTATTGAATATATTCAATAAATCCAAACATGTTGAAAACTCCATAACTATTAATATATAAAACGTTTTTGAAAAATAATTAACCAGTTATGGGATTATAAATACTATCCAGTTTTATTTATCCATATCTATCATCTCTTTAAGAAAAATAAAGATTATTTTATTAACATTAGGTATATATTAATGTTTATCTTCTTGTAATCATGTGTTTTCTATAAAATATCACAATAATGTTAAATAAAATTTCTTGGTCATCACTACCATTAATTATATTCTTCAAAATCCATAATGAAAAACTTCTACAAAAAAATCCATATTTATTTCTTGACTTATTCAATATAATTATTGAATTCGCATAAAAACTTACTTAAATAATAAAAATTCATTCTTGGACCCCTAACTATTATTTTTCATCATATTTCATAGTACTTATTTCCTTTCAGTAGTATAATCGTTACTCATTCTATCTTATAAATTCTCTTCATGAAATTTCCCCCTAATTTATTTATTCATATAATTCCCTTTCTTTCCACATTTATAATAGATGATCGTTGATGATTCCTTAGGGAAACCAATATTCTCATCAATTTCATGTACTGTAAATTTCATTTACCTCATAAATAGCTAACTATGTATTTTTATTTTATACCTAAAAAAATCTTATCTTTCTTTTGAGACATTACCTAGAGTTCTTCTTACCACATTATCAAAATAGAAGATACTAATTATTCTTTTCTCTATGGTCTCCACCACCCAAAATATCTATAAAATCTATCCTTTTCTTATTTAGGGAGGTTGAGAGTAGGTTAAGGAGCATACTATAAATCCAATATATTTATAATTGTTTAGGAATAATGATAACATTCTTCACTCCATTAATCATCTCATATGGTTTCTCTCATCACATTTTTTATCACATTCAATGTTAATACAATTTATTCTAATTACCTCTGTTGAATTAAACAAAAAAACATAATTTAGGTAAAAATATTCATAGATCAAAACCAAAAAATCATAAAAAATCACCAATATGATGTCTAAATAATAACACCCTCTTTTAAATATATGAAACCTTAAGTTTAAACTAGGACATTTATGGTCATTATTTAAAAACATAATTATGGTTTTTAAAGAGTTTGTGAATATCCATTGAATATCACCTAGGATTGTATAAATAGGTGTATATAAAGTCTAATTATTATATACTAGGTGATGATTGAGTCTAGATCAATGCACCCTTTTCAGTGTTGTAAATCATATGTACCTATATGTCAGAGCTATATTCACATGTAGTATCTAGTAATAGATGAAATTTCATGGAAACCACTCACCCTATCCTTTACTATAGTCAATGGATAATTTCTTATACTTTGACTCATCATTAGATATATAATTATATGTATCCTAATAAATATCCCTATAAATATCCCTATAGATCTCACTAATGTTTTCTCACCGAATTTTCGAAACATTAACTAAACCATGATCTGATACTAACTATAAGTAACAAAGCATATCATACATAAATATTACTTTTTAAATGATAAATATTAATTTTATAACATATCAATACATGATAAGATCATTCAGGTCTAGTGAATTTGGAAATATAGATAGATAAAAATATGGTCCATAAGTGAGGTACATCATCCCCCACTATATTCTTAATAACTAGAACCCTTATAATAAATATCATACATAATACATTTAATTATAACATGAGAAAAGGAAAATTAAGAAAGGGTAATCTAAAATGACTAGTAAAGGTAAAAAAGGGATACATCAACATATACTGATCATAAGGGTATGGAAAAATGTGAATAATCATTCAAAAAATATACCCTAAATTTTATATATCATAAAATTTTATTACGGAATAAATATTAGCAGTTCATATGACATGAATCATAATGGAATCAATGAACATGAAGTATGAGAATTTAAAATTGGCATAAGAAAAATATTTTAGGTATACACATAAGCATATAAAATCATTTCCTTGATTGGTCAGATCTCATTTCCAAGAACATAATAGTGGAATGGGTTCACTATACAAACCATTTAAGTAGTAAAGGTCATCTCCCAAGGATATCATAGTGGAAATAGTACCTTACTATACTAGTTTCACTCGCCATTACAATCTTGTCTATCTCATGAGATATCAATCTTTACCTAATGACTTGGAGGTAGATATAGGTCCCACAAATCATTATTTATAATGTTACCACTGTCACATAATGAAAACCAAATATAAGTGTTCCAAAATATTATAAAAAATTCATCATATTAGAACCCATTAAAATAAATTGGATTTAAACACATTTATCATATATAAACCATTAAAAATAAATGGGATTAAAAAATCATTTTTCCTATCAGAACACATGAAAATAAATGGGTTTCATAAAACATTTCATCATAGCATAAATAATGAAAAATAAATAGATTTTATCAATATACCTTTATAATAAACATAAACTATCCAAATAAAGAATGATAATAGTATCCTTGGATCATATCTACATTAAATAATAAGTAACATCAAAAGATGTTATCCTAGATTGAAAATTATTTAGAAAGATCACATGGAACATTTTTTATGAGAATATCCTTTCCACATTAGAAAATACTTTTTTAGAAACTAAAAAATTTTCAAAATCCTTTTATTTTAATGTTTCCTTGCAAAAAATGTAAAGGATTCTTTAAAAATATTTTAATAAATTTCTTGGGGAAATAACCTTTTCACAATGAGAAAAAATAGTTTAAAATAAAAACAAATTCAAAAATTAATTTTTTTTTAAAAAAAATGGAAACTTATAAAGGAATTGTTAAAAAAATTAGTTTCCATAATGCTGGAATGTACAATTTACACTGTACACTTTAAAAAAATATTCCTTTCACATTTTCAAAAAATGAAAAATAAGAATAGTTCCAGGAAAAAAATGAAGATTCATTAATTTTTTTTTAAATGGTCATAAATTGGTAAAAATATCTTTAATAAACTATGTTTATATTGTTAAATTAAAAAAAACAATTTTATAATATATTATTTTGAAAGAAAAAACATTTTCAACCAAAAAAATAAATAATGTATATTTTATATAAAAACATTATTATAAAATTGTGAATACATATAGTGAAAGGAAATTAAATAAAGACATTTATTTTCATGACATAAATAAATAAGAATAAATTTCATGATTTTCTTGAGAGATAGATCATAACATTTCATCACCAGAAGAATAAACATAAATAATCCAGGTAAACGATGAGATTGAATCATAAAACCATTACAAATTTAGTTACATTGATTCATAATTCACATAAAATTATAAAATTAAATGAAACTTGAAATATCATGAGAATAAATATATTCATGAAATTAAATTTTAATGGGTTTTTAAATACACATAATAAAATATGAGTGGTTCATAACATGACTTATATCTGAAATAAATAAAATTGGGACAAAAATACCATAATGATTTTGTAACTTTTGAAATGTAAACCCCATGAAAGGGAGATAATAAAATGAATATGTAAATACATATAATTTTAAGAATCAAAATCATATAAATAACTTCATGATCATTTTATACACTTCAGAAAAATAAACACATGGTGAATATTTGGCATGTGTCTCATAGAAAATAAAAGTGAGATGGAAATCAATTACCTTATGTCTTGAATTATTTCATACATATTCAAAACTGCTATATAATAAATATATTTTCACTATAAATATTTTATATAATCATAATTATATATATCATACCCTATATGATTTACTTATGGCCTTTTATTACCATTTTATTATCAATTACTTGTTAAAATCAAGTTTTAAATAATAATAGCTTTGTTTTTCATGTTTGTTTATATTTTTTATTTTTGATGATATTAATTTGATCATGATTAAAAAATATTCTGAATTTAAAACACGATATAAATATCATATAAATTCAATTTAATGTTTTTATTTCATTCTATAAAAGTTAGAGATGGAGAATGTAATACACTGGTAATGGTGATTGTAGACCTTACTCGCATATAAACAATGTTTCCATTTTCTTGAAAGATTAAAATAAATAATGGTAAATAATATATTACCATTCTAGAATATATTTTATTTAATATATATAGCCTATTTTTATTTAATCCTTTCCTTGTTACCTTCAATGTAAAGAGTACATGAAGAATGAATCACATCGCTTCCGAGGCGCTAGTCCACCCTACACACGAGCGGCATTATCATATTCCAAAAATGAAAATTATGGAGGTATATGTGATATAATAATTCTATAAGTATAAATATTTTACCAATATAATATATTTTTATAAAATCTATCCTTATTAAAAACCAAGTAAAATATAAATTAAAAACAAATTAGATCTGTTCATGGGGCGGTAGTTCACCGTACACCTGCGCAACATTATCATCTGTCAAATGGATTAGATATAAGATGGTATATGTGTTATTATAATTACATAGGTATAATAATATCAAAAATATAATATATAAACATTAAATCCATCATTATATCTAGTTGTAAGAGGTGGTGATTGAAATTATATAAGATCAGTTTTTGAGGTGGTAGTCCACTGTACAAAAAAATGATGATTTTGTATCCCATTTTATGGAAGAGGAGATGGATTTGGATGATTACCTTAAAAAAATTATTATAAATACTAATGTTATTATTTTATCATATGTGGGAAATATTAAAGGAGGTGTAAGAAAAAATAAAACATAAATGAATGTTTAAAAATTTCACATCTTCTTGAGAGAGCGTTATTAGGTTTGCACCTAAAGCCTTCTTAAGAGGGATTACTAACCAAAATACGGCCTCTAGGCTGATGGGATATAATTAATGGAATTATTTTGACTAAGAATTTCCAATACAAAGGGGTTTTTATTTGTGATATTGATAGGATAAGGGGTGGCTTTTTATAAGTGAGGTGTGTTGCACACTTATAATTTTTGAAAAGAAAAAAGGTGTAGACATGTTATTTACATTCTAAATGGCTCCAAAATGGTACATTATAGAATATTTAATGTTTTAATGTCAAAATGTGGAAATAAAATAGGTTTTGGACCTATTTATAGGTAATTTTCCTCTTATCATTTTAATTTAACCCCCAATAAACAAGTTTTAACCTTAACTACGCCAATTAATTATTAATCTTTTTAATAGTAATTATGTTAAAAAATAAATTTGAATTTATTAGAATAATATAAAATATTTTTATTATAAATATGGAATCGATTTTTCTAAATTTAATTCATATAATTGGAATAATTTAATTTAAAATTTAATCCTAGAGAAGTGATAAAAAAATCGGTTTTCCAAAGTGAAATGTTTCAAAATATTAAAAAGTTTATATATCATAATACAATATAAAATTGATTAAAATTAATTAATAAGATTAATATATATATAATTGAACTAATATTACTTATAAAACCATAACAAAATATTTTGGTTGTTTTTAAATTACTTAAAAAATATCAAGATTCTTAACAAAAACTAATATTTTTAACTATTCATAAAAAATTATATTTTTGAAAAATTCTCAAATAATTTACCTGAAGATAATATTTTAATTATGATTTAGAAAATTATATTTTTTTATTAAATAAATTTTATATAAGTGTAAAAATAAATTTTGAAATATGTGTGGAAAAAGTGAAAAAATTGCTTTGAAAAAATATTGTTTTAAGTAGTAAAATTGGTTTTATTAGAATATCTTATCTATAAAACTCATAAGATGAATGTTAAATATTTGATTGCATATATATTATATAAATTTCATAAAAATTATTCTCAAAAATTATTTGTTTATTTTTTTAAAATAGTTTTTTGTGCATAAAAATAGTTTTTCAGAAAAATATTTCCTTTGTTTTCAAAATGTTTATTTTCATTTCTCATTAATTGGTCACTATATAATTAAATATATATACATTTGTAAACCTTATATTTTAATAATATATTTAATCCTATTCATACACTCCATTACAATAGATAGGTGATTAATATAATATTAAATAATTATTTTTTAATGGTACGTCACATTTTATTTAAACTCAGTCTTTCATAAAACACCAGTGACACTCAGTGTTGCATATAACACATAATAATATCATTGTTTCGTGTAATGTATGATAAAATAGGTGTTTTTACAAGATAAATGGATAACAAAAATCTCAATATGGGGGTGAGTTGAGTTACTAATGTTTTGTTTACTTCAAAAGACCCTCTTCAAAGTATGTGAGTTCAGAGAATTTTTTTGAACAAAATAGGAAGTAGAAATATAAATGTTTAACAAACATATATTGAACACAAGGGATTTAAAGTGGTTTAAGGAATATATTTCCCCCATTCCACTCTACCAACACTTTACTCCACCATTTTAGTGATTATCACTATCACAACCCTTATCCTAGGGGATCCCAGTTGAGTACAAGTTGCTATTACTTATCAAAAATGTATAAGAGATTTAAACTAGTATCTCCCTTTTCAATAAATATTCATGACCTCAACACACTGACTTATAAGGATTTTAAATAATAATATATGAATAAAATATTGAATAACTATTAAAGCACACAGTTTCGAGAAGCAACTCACAGTAAATGATGATACTTTATAAGAAGATGATAAATTTGAAAGTTTAGATATGGAGGATATTACATTGCTTTGATAGGCTTTTATTCACAAAATGTGAGAATTTTTATGAGAAGTTATCTATGTAAACACATTTTTGTTACTATTATTATAATTAACCAACATTAAACATTACATAATTTTGCTAATTAAACTAGAATACACTTATTACATTATCAAAGATCTTTTTGACCTCTAGTTTTAGAGAATTATATCATAATGACAAACCACAAGAATACAAAGTGGATACTACAAAAATAGTACCCAATTTTTTTCATAATATAAATGTTTGTTATATAACATGAATTTTTCTCATGAAAAATCCTCACAACATTCATCTTGTATTCTTTTCTATTTTCCATCGTTAAAAAACTGTAGAAAACATTATAAAACATGGGATGAGCACAAAAAGCTCAGTAAGGGGTATAAAAATAAGGAAAGAAAGAATTAGTCTATTAATGCGTATAAACATATAAAATAATTTTACAAAGATATACTTATCACCCTTAAATTATCATATAATTACCATGTGAAAACATGGTATTTCCATAAAACATAGAAAATATAAATAAATCCATAAAGGTATCTTGGGGCATTTCTTACTAAAGATTGTAACCATCATGATTACCATATGATTTGTAACCCTCATGACTACCCCAAAACAAAACCCTCATAAGTACCTTATTATATAACCCCTATGAATACTTTATGGTGTAACCATCATAGTTACATTTGGAATAACCCTTACAGTAAACTTCCAACATAAACATACCCAATGCATTGGAGGGAGATATTAGGCATAACCTTCATCAATAAAAATTCCCAATAACAATAAAATAATCATAAAAAATGAATAATTTCATTATAAAAACAGTAATTATTATATTTTTTAAAAATATAGATTTATAATAGGATTTTTAAATAAAAGTGCCTTACCTAAGGTTTTAATTCCTTCAAAGATGTTCAAACCTCATCTTGAATTCTAATACTTGATAACCTCTTTAAAAAACTTGGTTTTATCCTTTTGGTGAGACTAGAAGGTATTTGACATGGGGAAGAGGATTGATAAATTAATTGGGTTAAAATTAAACAAGATACATGGTTTTAGAGGTGTAAGGATAAGAGGTAGTGAGGAGTGCTATTTATAATGGAGGAGAGAGGTGTTTTCTCATTATTTTATTAATTAGTTTGTTATCTTGGATAAATACTATTAATAGTTTTATAATTATCAATAAATATAATAAAAAATTAAGAGGAGTAATATATTATGTTGATTACATCAACAACGTCTCAAGGAATAGTTTTTTTAAATTATTATGTATATATACCATAATTTACCATATTTTACTACTGACAAAAAATTCTTGTATTTTAGAAAAATACCAAAAATTTACCCTAACTATTTATTGATGTGTAAAATTGAAAAATGAAATCTATTTTATAAAAATAATTTTATGAAAATGAGAAATTTAATTTTAAATTAAAATCATTGTTTATTAAAAAAATAGAAATTTTAACATTACAAATGATTTAATAAAACATTGAAAAATTAATTAAGGTCTCATAAAAATATCTTATAACCATAAGGAAAAAAATATTAATTTACGAATCTATTTTAGGAAGATAAATTTTATTTTAAATTATCATATTAATTATAAATTTTTTAATAAAAATTAATGTGTCACAAAAATACCAAAAATTAATCTATCATTTTCAAAACAATAAGTTACTTATTCCATTATATAAATATATCATACTTTTAATAAAATTTTATATAAATTTTATTTATAATTTCATAGGTAATGTTACTATTTTACTTTTATAGATTTCTTAATTTCAATAAATACCACTTATTTTATTATACATTTATAATGAATTTGAATATTTAATTCCATAATGAATTAAAATTATATTTTATGTTCCTAGATTTTTATATTCTCTCCACCTTATGGAAATTTAGTCCTCACAATTTTTATTTACTAATTAATCAAGTGGAAATAAATTTACCTCATATCTCTTTTAGATTCCCATAGGTCTTCTTCAAACATTCGGTTTCTCCAAAAATCCTTAACCTGGTGAATTACCTAATTCTGCAATACTTTCTCTCCTCGACCAAGAATCTGATTTGGGTTCTCTTTATAAATAATGTTTTCTTCCAACTGAACTAATTCTTGATGCAAAACATGAGGTGAATCTCACAAATACTTTTCAACATTGAAACATAAATTAAATTATGTACCCGAGATAAACTCAGAGGCAATGATACTTAGTAAAAATAGGGTCTGAATTTCTCAATAATTTCAAAAGGTATAACTAACTAATAAATTAGAATTCCAGTCTTACCAAAATGAATAAAACTGTTCTAAGTAGAGATCTTAAGGAAAACATGATCACTTACCTTGAAAGAAAAGTCTTTCCTCATGTTAGCTGCATAAAATTTTATCCGGCTCCAAGCTATCCTCTTGTGTTTCTAGACCAACTTTACCTTCTCAACTAATTCCGTTATCAATTATAGTCCCATAAACTTTTATTTTTGAAATTCATCACAAAATGATGGATTTCGACATTAATTTCCATATAATTCCTCAAAACGTTCAATCTATATACTATAATGAAAACTGTTATTATGAGAAAACTCAACTAAATAAATATATTGATACCAAATTACATGGTAATCCATTGATAAAGAAAGGAACATGTATTCCAATATCATAATTATTTTATCAATCTATCCATTGGATTGGGGATGAAAGGTTGTGCTGAAATTCCATTCATTTTCCACTGACTTCTGAAGTCCTTTCCAAAAGTTAGATGTGGAATTAGGATATCAATCAGATATAATAGTTAGAAGAACTCCATGAAACATAAAAATATCTTTGAGGTATAGTCAAGAAAGTTGATCTAGACAAATAGTGTCTCTAATAGAAAGGAAATATACAGATTTAGGAAGCCATTCAACAATAACCCAAATCATATTATTACCTCGAGGAGAGTTTGGTAGTCCCACCATGAGGCCTAGGGTTATATTTTCTCATTTCTACTCTGGCATTGGAAAAGGCAGTAGCATCCCTTTGGTAGTTTTCACTCTGCTTTAACATGTTGACAAGTAAAACATTTCATTGTAAAATAAACAATATCTTTTTTCTTTTCATCCCACCAATAATACTCTCGAAGGTATCGATACATATTAGTAATTCCAGGACGAACTAAAATCTGAGAAATATTATATTCACTTAACAATTATTTCTTCATTTGGGAATCACAAGGCACACCTAATATATTTTTAAATCTCAAGATACAATCTTTATCAAAATTAAATTCATGAAATTTTTCTTTCTTAACTAATTCTACCTTTTTCTATAACTCATAGTCTTCCTTCTGCACTTGATTAATTCTGTTTGGGAGAGACGAGTGCACTAACACCTGAAACAAAATAGAGGAATTTCATGCACTAAAAAATTCCAAGCCAAATTTAATCAAATCATTAATCAAGGGTTCATGTTCTAAACAAAACATGGTTAATGAAGCATGATGTTTTCAATTCATGTCATCCACCACTTTTTTCTTTTCTAGGATGGTAATTGATCATGCAATAATAATTATTTATTAGTTCTATCCATATTATATGACTCATATTCATTTCATTCTAAGTGAATATATAAATCAAGATTTTATTTTCAGTATATATTTCACATTTGGATCTATATAAATGATTTATACATAATTTTAGGAAAAAACCACAACTGCTTATTCCATATCATGCATGGGATAATTTAACTCATGAGGTTTCCTTTGTCTTGAAGATTAAGAAATTACCTGATCATTATTTATCAGAAAACAAACAAATCCCTTCAATGAAGCATCACTATAGATGACAGAATCACCATTTTTAGAAGGCACAACCAAAACTAGAGTAGTCACCAATCTTATTTTCAATTTCTAAAAACAAACATCACATTTTTCTATCCAAAAAAATTTGACCCCTTTTCGTGTTAAATTATTTAGAAGGCTAGATAACCAGTAACATTTTTTAAAAAACCACTAGTAATAATATACTAATACAATAAATATTCTAACCTTCTTATAATTTTTAGATTATATACATTCATAATTTTTTTGGAAGAATCAACCATTATTCCGTCCTTATATACAATCTTCCCATGAAAAGAAATTTGTTAAAAAAAAATCATATTTCAAATATTTTCTATAAATTTTTTTTTTCTTTGAGAGTTTGAAAAACAGTCCTTAAAATTTTTTCATGGTCCTCATTAATTTTTGAAAATACCAAAAATGTAATCAATAAAAACAAAAAAAACTTATCCAAATATTCACAAAATATTCTATTAAAAAGATCCATGAATACAATAGGATATTTTGCCAAACCCAAAGGCATAAAAAACACATAATTCACATATCTAGTATGGAATGTATTTTTTGTAATGTCATCCACGTTCAACTTCAGTTGATGGTTCTTAGATCTTAAGTTAATATTGAATAAATACTAAACTCCCTATAGATGATCAAACAAGTCATAGATATGAGGTAATGTATACTTATTCTTAATAGTAATATTATTTAAATATATATAGTCAATGAAAAGACTCATACAACCATATATGTTTTTAACAAACAAAACAGGATCATCCCATGGTGAAGTGCTTGGATGAATGAAGCCTTTATCAGGGAACTATTGCAATTGATTTTTCAATTCTAAAAGTTCCACTTGATTTATTATATATCTGGGCTTTGAAATTGGATTAGCATTATGAACTAATTCAACAATATATTCAACTTCATAACTAGGTATGACACTTGGAAACTCATCAGGATAAACATCCATGTATACATTTACCACTGTCACATGATTAATATGAATAGTTCCCTTATTTTCAAAAATATGTAAAAGATAACTTTTATTTCCATATTTTAATAGTTTATCAGCTTCTCAATTTATTATCAATGTTATGGATTCATTATTGTATACAAAAAAAAATATTTTTGAAAAAAACTTTTTAATCTCTACAATCAATCTTATCATATAAACATAAAGCCAATCCGTACCCAAAATAACATAAAAACTCTACTCAAGGTGAAACAACATGGTTTAAAAGTAATGTATTTGCACAAAAAACAACAAAAATATTATTATAATTTATTTTTTCCTTCTCATTTTCACGTTTTTTTACCATAAGTTTTGGTTTCATTTCTTGAGGTGAAAATTCCAATTTTGCAGAATTGTTTTCAAAAATAAAACAATGTGTAGACCTCATATCAAAGAAGACATTATCAACAGATGAGTAATCAATAAATGTATGTGACACCACTTAATTGGATGGCCCAAAAACATTAAATATAGTCACATAGTATTTCAATTCACCATTATGCTTATAATCTAGTTTCTTTCCATTATTCAGATCTTTATTTGGGTATGTATTTTTATAATACCCCATCTCACCACATTTAATACACTTTAGAGTTTTCTTATTATAATTAAACCTAAGGTTGTTATCACTGAAATACTAGGACATATGTCCAAAAATACCACATATAAAACATTTCCTTGATTTTTAAGGCATTCCCAGGGGTTATATTTTCCTCACTTCCCATAAACAAAAAATTATACTTTCCTACCTTCAGAATTATGTGATTTATTCTTTCTCATTTCCTTCTATCTGGACCTTTTATTTTTATTGTTCTGAAAGTACATGCGATCATCAGAAAAATCCTTTTATACCCTCTCAGAACATTAGACAAGTTTTTCATTAATTTTTAATTAACAGGAGGTTAATTCCCTTTGATATATTGTCTTTAATTCCTAGTAAAAATGATTGATTTTACTATCGAGATCTTGAATACGATTTGGAGAATAAATTTAAAATCAGGTAAAGTTTGATTCATACTTGGGCACCGAATCTTTATCTTTTTTTTCAATTCAAATAATTTCCTTTCTATCCTACACCAAAACACATTAGGAAAATACTTTTCAAGGAATAGATTCTACAATTCATTCCATTATAAGGCATCAATATCTTCGTTTTCCCAGATTTTATTGGCCATTGATCACAAAAAGTTGGATTCACCTCCAAAATGATAAATAGACTGACTAACCATTAAATTTTTTGAACACCCCATGACATAAAATATCTTTCCAAGAGATTTAATCCACCCTTCAGCCACTATTGGGTCAGAAAATCCATTGAAAGCAGGAGGGTGTTTCCTAATAAAATGTTACACTATCATCATGTTCCTTTGTGGTAGATGTGGTTTTTATATTGCATGAATTATACCACCCTTTTTATATTGTATAAACTGATACATTACTATCACTGACTATATAGTTCAAATTTCTACAAGTCTAGGCTCCAAATTTAGAAGTATATCATTCTTTCGGTGCCTTTTTTTACTTCAACTTCCCTGTTTCTTCTGTGGAAAACCATCCTTAATGGACATATTTTAGACAAATAAACATGGTAATATTCAAATAATATATCATTTAAAATTAAAAATAAGGTAAATATAATTTTAGGGTATTAAATTAACATCATTCTAACCCCTAATGTTATCTAAATTGTACTCTGATACCAACTATAAGGACCTTTCCTTAAAACATTACATAATCAAGTTAATTAAACAAGAATACACTTATTAAATTCACAATGACATTTTTGGAATATATTTTTAGAGAATTTAGTCAAAATGAAAACCCACATGAATACAAAGTGGGTACTACTAAAATAGCATGTATTTTTTCAAAGTAATTTTTTTAATATAACAAGAATTCTTCCCATGAATAATCTTCACAACAGTCAGCTTGGATTATTTTCTCTTATCAATCCTAAAAACCTATAAAAATATTTTAAAACATGGTATGAGATTAAATAAATTAGTAAGGGGTATATAAATAAGAAAATAAATCATTATTCCTTGAATACATATAATAATTTGAAATAGTTTTCACAAAGATATACTTCTCACCCTTAAATTATCATATACTTAATTTGTGAAAACATTAAATTCCCTTAAAACATAGAAAACATAAATAAAACCATAAAGGTAACTTGGGGAATTAATTACATGATATTGTAAACCTCATGGATACCATATGATTTTTAACCCACCTAGATACCTTATAATGTAATCCTCATTACAACCTTATGATATAATCCTCAAGGATGTGTTATGGTGAAACCATAACATTTACACTTGGAATAACCCTTACAATCAACTTCCAAAAAAATATACCCAATGTGTTGAAGGGAGATATAGGTCCCACCATTCATTATAAATAATTACCAATAACGAGAATAACCATAAAACATAAATAATTTCATCATAGAAACATTCCATTTTAAATTTTTAAAAATAGAATTTTAAAATTGGATTTTTAAAGAAAATTCCTTTACCTCAGGTTCAACATACTTCAAACTTCTCTAAACCTCATCTTGAGTTCCCCTCCTTGAGAATAACCTTAAGTAACTTGGTTTTGGCATTTTGGTGAGACTATAAGGTCTTGGAAATGGCGAAGAGGCTTGGGAATAGAATTGGGTAGAAATTAAACAATCTACAAGGATTTATTGGAGTGAGGTGAAGAGGTGGTATTTAGAGTAGAGGAGAGGGGTGATTTCTCATTATTTTATTTATTAGATTATTATTTTGGATCAATAATATGGATAGTTTAATAATTATCACTAAATATAATAAAATAATGATGGGTAGTTCGAGATTATGGTGATTACATCAACAACGACTCAAGGAGTAGGGTACATAACTTATTATGTATATATATACTGTAAATTTCTATATTTTACTATTCACAAAAATCATGTATTTTAAAAAAAGCAAAAATTTACCAGGACCATTTCTTAATTTATAGAATTCAAAAATTAACTTCATTTTATGAAAATAGTCATTTATAAATGAGAAAATTTATTTCTGATTAAAATCATCATTTATTCAAAAAATAACAATTTTAAAATTATAAAAAGTTTTTTAAAATATTAAAAAATTAATTAAGGTCTCATAAAATTATCTTACAATAATAAGAAAACAAAATATTGATTTATGAATCTATTTTACGAAGGTAAAATTTCTTTTAAATCATTATATTAATTATAAAAGGTTAAATTAAAATTTATTTTTCACCAAAATACCAACACTTAATTTATGATTTTCAAATAATTTGTTTACCTATTATATGATATAAATATATCATATTTTTACCTATCTGATATATAAATTTTACTTATAATTTCTTAGGTGAGATTACTATTATATTTTTATAGATTCATTATTTTTATAAATACCACGTATTTCATTATACATTTCTAATGAATTTTAATATTTAATTAAAGAATTAAAGAAAATTATTTTATAAGTAATTAAGTTGTTATAATGGTTAGAGTATTCTTAATAGTGTGTGCATTGTTGTAAGTCTCTATTTCATGTGCTTTCATGTAGAGAATACGTTTTCCATTTTAATATCATCTTTCAATTTCTACTTAGTTATACAAGATAATCACAACAGTAATATTGATAATCCATTGATAATACATTCTATTAATGACATATATGTATTATTACTAAATATAAAAAATAATTTTACAATTTAATTGTTAGAAATTTTCTATTCATTAGAACATTTTATTCATAAAAAAATGAAATTTTATACAAATCGTCCTTTCCTTAAACGGGAAATCCCTACTATGATACAGTCCAAAAGCATGAAATGGATGATCAAGATATTGAAAAAGTAATCATAATATTATTACTAAAATCTAGATACTCATAATATATCAAACTATTAGTACTTTTCTCAGAAGATAAATTTCTAAAGGACTTCATAATTTAAAACATATCTTTGAATTATATGGTTTGTAAGATAAACTGTATTCAATATTGCAAAAGAAAATTCTTCAGCATAAGACAAATATGTTATAGAGGTGTGATACTTAACTTTAAAATGTTCATATAACACTCATAAGATATTATTTTACCAATAAATGTTTTATAATATAATGAATTTTACAGCTCAACTCTGACGAAAATAATAGATTTTGAATGATGGGGTAGCTAGTGTATTTTCTTCCTGAGATATTATCTCAGGTAGTGAGATAAAATTTTACATGGAGTTTTTCTAATTCTTATTAGATGAAAGATAATCTTTCAACACTTTAGTTATTTTATGATAAAATACTTTTTCATAGATTAAACACTCTACTTGGTGTAAGAAAATCACTTGTAGTCAGCTTTATGTTAATTCTGTATAAAAATATATCATCTGAAACACTTGAGGTAAATTGATTTGAATAAAATTAAAGATTTTGGGCATCATCAAAACACATAAAAACTCAGATATGTTTGAATAACATAAGTTTATACAAAAAAATCTCGATTTTTTATGATCATAGATTTCATTGAATAATAAAAATAAATTTTATAGAAAACAAATGATTCAAAGATATTTTAATTTATTTTTTAATCTCTTTTTTCCTCTCTAAATAGAAAATTTTGTTTTCTTGTTCTTATCCCATTTTTTAGGATATAAAAAATAATTAGGATAATGAAAAATATTAAGTTTAGAAGTTCACATGAACAAGTATAAAAAGTTAATACTAGAAGAATGTGAATAGAATTTGGCCTGAAGTTTTCTTGATTGAAGAAATAGAAAACAATAAAATTTGAAAAACATTAATAGAATACCTAAGGGAATTCAATATAAACTATAATAACCATGAATAAAAAAAGGAAAATAATAGTGATTATATTTAAAAACTAAGTTAGAATCATATCAAAAACACATTCATCAAAACATTAATGTAAAATAGATAAATTAATTAAATAGATAAAAAATAAGAATTTAATCATTAATTTTTTTTAAAACACTATTAAAATGTTTTTAATATTCCCATTAAACTAGGAACATAAACTATGAAAGTGTTATCAACTTTGGAATGTGAAATTATTTTTAATAGGTGGTTTTTGGAATAAAAGAGACTGACTGGATGGTAGAGATGATTAAGTAAGGGATCATCAACCATTTCTCAAAAAACATCACCCAAAGTCAGTAATGTTGCTCCAAGTCCTACATGATAACTTCAATCAATTATTATAGAGGTGTATTGGATGTTTAGAGGATCTTATTGAGCTCTCAAAATATTGAAATTATATGTAGGTACAAAGGATATCTTCATGGATAGTTTAGATAATGTTTAAGAGACTTCTTTAAAAAACCATAGATTTTACCTAATTTAGACATCACTAGGGTCAAAGATATCTTTATGTATTTAAGAGGTGGATGAATGGACATTGAAAATACGAGGTCCTAGTAAATTTCTCCCTAAAAATTGGAATACATCATTAGCATAAGAATAGATTCTTCTCAACATTCCATTATTAAAGTAATCCAAATGAGTTTTGAATCCATTCTAGACCTACTAAGATAAATTTTCAATGAAATTTTGTAGACATCCCTTATTTGAACCACCAATGACTAATTTATTCAAAATTCAAACTGATTATCTAATATACTGACTTGGTGATCAATAGAAAATAATTCTTTCCTTTTTTAGACACTTTTCATTATTGATTTTCACCAAATTCACCTATATCTTCTTCTTCATCTTCTTATTCCAAATAATTTGGAATTAAACTGATTATAACTAGTTGATGCAACTGTTCAAAATTATTTTTTAAAACTTATAATTTATTTATAAATATCTATCCATTCTTTTCAAACCATTGATAATGAAACTGATAACCTCGTGCACTTGAAATATAAGAGTTTGGGCTTTTGGAAACTTTTCTATTGACCATGAAGTAACCTACTTATTTGAATTATTGATGAACAAAATAGATTCTTTTGGAAAAACAAAAAACTTTGTGAATTAAATTATTATATCCCATTAATTATCCAAAATAATTTCATTTAATATAGGTTCACATTTCATTACAGCATTGATAAAAGTCATTATTTCTTTTGTAAGAGACACTCCTTCAAACCATGAGTGTAAATCCACCTAATTGGCGGATTCTCCTATAGGTTTCATTTAGAGTGTTTCCAATATAGATTAAACTATAAGATTTACTTCATAAATATCTTCTTTAGAGACTTTGTTCTCATGAAAAATAATAATTTAATTTATAATCTCAACCAATTGAGCTTTTATAGATTCTAATTAAGACATTAACTTAGAGAATCTCTCCTGAGAACTCTCAAAATTATCCATTTTATCTTCAGGGAATTATGAACTTATGTGCTTTTCATGGATAAGAGAGTATACATTATTTTATACTTTTATGCTTTAGGTATAATTTTTTTCATTTTCTCTTACATGAGTTACTACTTTAACAAATAGTGATTCACCATATTCTGATCTAATTATTCTTCGTGCAAAAAAAAAAGATTCAACACCTGAGATAGAGAAATTAAAACAAGATTTAAAACACATGTAATTATTGAAAATTTTCTTTATTGGCCAATATTAATCAATAATGCAACCGTAAAGGATAATATTTACCTATTAAAAGAAAAATTAACAAAAGTAGAAAGACTAGGAGAAGGAGGTGAACTCTCTTGAGGAGTATTTCTATCTCTACGTTGAATAATAAAAATGAATTTTATTTTCCTTTCAGTAAGAGTATTATCATTAATAACATATCTTACTTCAAAACTTTGAACTATTTTTCTAACATAATTGGTTTATGTGTTGGGGTATGAGTAAAAAATCCACTTGAAACTACCAGGAGGGATAAATCCACCTGATTCTATACAAGATAAAATTCAAATTCCTTTTTAGAAGTTATATGTATCAACTCACATAAAGGTGAATTCCAATCGAAACCACTTTTCAAAAAAATATTTTACCTCAACATTGTTAGTCCATAACAATTAGTTGCAATATTTTTGTCTAGAAAAACACCATATTTATGAAATAATAGTGTTAATATTTTTCCTAAAGGATTATAATTTTGAGACTTATTCTAAACTTGATACATATATCTCATAATATAACATTCCATTTTGTCAATATTCTTATTTATAAAGAAATAAATTAATGTAAAAAATTTAATGGGAATTTTTTTGAAACAAACTATTTCACTATATGATGGAAGACGAAATAAATTTTGTATGAACTTTTCTTTAAGGTTCTAAATCCTTCACCTATTTCTTCTATTTATTTTATATGATGAAATGGGATTTCATCATTATCGGTCGAGTCACTTCATCTACTTGTACAAAAGAGTTAGTTATCTTTATGTAGTCATCATCAAGAAATTTTAACACAGAGGCTATTGAGAGAGAGTTTATCAAAAAGGGTTTTTGGTTCACAATTTGAGTGAACATGTATTCATTATCACCAAAATGCAATATGGATGTGTCATAGAACTCCCGAAATTCTTTCACAAAAACAAACTTGGATTTTCTTTTTTCAATGAAAAATTCATAGAATTGATTTTTGATTATCTTTTTAAGAAACATGTCTATTCTATCTAGAAATATAAAATATGTTGGTAATAAATATAAAATTTCCTTACCATAATTTTATTATTAATTATATTTCAGTATCCCCCATATTTTTGTTTGGTTTTCACCATTCCAAAAGAGATTTAGAATATTAGAGGGTTAGGGAAGAGTGGTTAGAATAACATATATATGAGGGTTTGAAGGTTTGAGAATTCCTGATGCATAGAACTAACATATTTCCTTTTGTTTTGTAGTGAAATAAGGTTCACATAGTATTGTTTAGAGTAATAATAATTAAAATTACATGACATGTACTATTTTATATGAATAGAGTTTAAAATAGTGCTCTTAAATCTAAAATAATTAAAATATTTACTAAATTACAAAAATTATTCTTCAACATTCATAAAATTGAATTCAAAAAAATTTAAATTAACTTAATTTTAATTTAATAAAATCAAATCTATGAGTAGGAAATTATTTATTAAAAACATCTACAAATTTTGTTTTTTTTGAAAACAAATTCTAATGAGATATCACCTTTCTATGGATGTTATATTAAGAAATGATGTCTCAGATAAATGTGCTTTGTTCTAGAATATTTAATTGGAATTTTTGAAATATTGATATCACTTATGTTATCAAATTTAAGTAAAGTAAATCCAAAATCCATTAGAGTGGGTTTCATCCAAAAACAATTGTGTACAACACATGTACAAAACAACTTCCCACTAAAGTATATTCTATATCATCAGTTGATAATGCTATAGAGTTTTGTTTCTTACTCAACCATGATCCTAGATATTTCTCAAGAAAATGATAGGATCTTGATGTGATTTTCATTATAGTCTACATAAAAAAATCAGTATCCCAATATGAAGTTAAATTAAAATCCATGGTTTTTGGAAATATAATAGAATAAGATAAATATTCTTTTAAATATCATAAAATCATTATAGAATAATTTAAATGAAGATATTTTTTATTATATTGAAACATTTTACAAAGACATACTAAATTTTTTTTGTATACTATCATTTTGATAATGAAAACATCCAATGATTCCTCTATACAACTTATTCTATAAATCATACTGTTTTGAAGACAAAACTTATTAGGTTAATCTAGTGTGTATTTTATTTTCTTTAAAAAAATTCCACAATATTTTTGTTATATTTTGAAATCCTATAAAATAATTTCACTATACCATTATAATAATTTAAAATTATTTTTCCATGTGTTTGAGAAAATCATTACATATTTTATTTTAGGAATCCAAAATTAACATCATAAACATATATTTATACTAACATGATATCTTTAGATGATTTTTTTCTAAAATATATTAGTTTCTACCATTCATACTATAAAAAAATGATAAAATAAAATTGCATAATCTCCCATTTCATGCTCTTGGGGTTTGTTTGAGTCCATAGAGAACCTTGGTATGTTTTAAAATATAATTTGGAAAGTGAGGGTCTTAAAAAATAGAAGGTTGTTCTTCATAAACATCCTACACTAAAATCCAATTAGAAAAGTATATTTAACATCCATATGATATAAAATGAAATTAATATTAGATTCACATAATAGAGGAATTATGATTACTTCTAATCTAGCTATAGGGGAAAAGGTCTCTTCAAAAACTATTCATTATTATTGAATATAAGATTGTTCAACTGATATTTAGTTATTTGTAATGGTTACACCAAGATCATTGTTTGTTTCTAAATTAATATTTTTTTGATAATTGGATTACTAGAGGGTCTTCAAACTAATTCTTATACTTTTTTTATTCTGAAATGATTTAATTCAGCATGAATGGATAATGTCCACCTTACATCTGCAAAAGTTTCTTCTACATTTTTTAGTTATATATATGATAAAAAGGAAATAAATATACTAGGTTTCCTATATTTCTTCTAATTATAACTCCTTCATCTAAGCTTAATATAACTATTTATAAAGGATGATCCCTAATATTTATAGCTAATATACGAAGCACATGGTCTGGTTCACTAGAATCAACCCTTATATGATTTTATTTATGATAATAATGTTCCAAATCAAAATCATTGTTGTTGTTAAAGAGAGATTCAGGTATCATGTACTTAAGAGAGTAATTAAACATAAAAGTTTGAATCATTTTGTGATCAAAAGGATCCCTTTCATCTTACATCAAATGATTTTATTCTTCAATAATCCTAGAATATTTATTGAAAACTCTATAATCATTGGTAGTATTAAAATAACCTTAGAATATACCTTTATCATCTTTTGGATCAAATTCACCAAGATTATACTTGGTGTTTAAGATGTAAAATTTTAATCCAAATATGTTAAAGTAACCTACCTTTGGTTTTCTATTACTACATAACTCATTTTTTTCTACATTATAATTGGTTTTATTTGAGCTCTATTAATGAAAAAACATTATTTGTTAAAATCCTTAGTCAAAAAATGAGTGGGCATGTCATATTCACAAATAAGTTTCCTTACAATTTATTTCAAAGTCATATTCTTCCTTTTAACAACACCATTATGTTTTGTTGTCCTGAGGGTAGAAAATTTATGCTAAATACTTTGCATTGAGAAATATGAATTAAATTCACGATTCTCAAATTCTCCTCCATGACCACTTCTCAAAGTATAAATTTTAGAGTCTTTTTTATTTTTCACAATGTTGATTAAATTAATAATAAAAAAAAATTTCACTCTTAAATCATAAAATGTAAACACATGTATATATTGAAAAATAATCAACCAACACATAGGAAAATGATTTACTAGCAAGACTTATAGTCCCAGTACATAAAATATTCATATAGATAATATTTATATGTCTAGATATGAAAACCACTTTAGTTGGATTAAAATACGACTTTTGTGATTTTCCATTTGACATGAATCACATAGTTTCATTTTATCCAATTTACAATTAGTCAAGTATAAAATCAAATGATTCTTAGGAAAATATTTTATGGAGTGAATAATACAATGCCAAATCCTTCTATATCAAAATCCATGATTCATAAATTTCATAATTCAATAAATTAATATTATGTCTACTCAAGAATTAAGATCTATTGTGTACACATTAGCAGTTATAGGTTCTTTGAAATTAAGATAATTATATTTGAAAAATAAATAAGAATTCTATGAAAAATCAAATGAATAGACAACATCATAAAGTTGTGAAATACTTATCATGTTTTGATTTAACACTTTGACTTAATGATTCTTTATGAGAATTGATTATGTATTTCAAACTGATCCAACACCAATAATTTTACCTTTAGATTTTTCACCAAATGTGACATAAACTTAATCTATTTTTTATAATGAGTGAATGTTTAACCAATATACACCTATATTCCTTGACCAACCACTCTCTATAAACAAATTTTTATTATTGTATATGTGGTTTGTTCCCTGTAATGAAAAATCGGACAACATGATTTTTTTACAAAAATGATCTTGTGTCTAAGAATGTTATCTATAAATGAATTAGGGATCAAAATATGTTTGTGTTTTTCCACAAAAATAGAAACACATATTGAAAAATATTATTTATGAAAATAAATTCTGATTCCAAAGAATTAAGGATTTTTATGATTACATATGTTAACATAATGTCCAATTTCTTCACAATGAAAATAGAAAAATTTAGAATGTTTTTTTAGAACTATTCATTACATATTTTCTTTTAAAGTATGGTCCTTTCACCGAGACATACTATTCAAATTTTTTCTTTTTTGACTTGATTTTGACAAATTATTTTTTTAGATAATATTTTTCATTAGTGAAAAAACTTAAGGAATAATTAATGCTTTAAACTTATTTATATATGTTCTCTATTTTATTATATTGTTCATTATATGAGGTAGAAATCTTTTTTAATTATTCATTAAAATCTAAAATTTGATTTCTCAAGTCCTCCTCTATATTGAAATTTTTATTATAAGAGTACTTGAGAGATTTTTTTCTCCTCTAAGCATTCATACATACTATATAACAAGGTATAATATTCATTAAATTATTTATATGTGATTTTTTGATTTGTTGATTCACACTCATGATTAAAATATTAATAAAAATGTACACCATTGGAATGATCCATAAATCATAAGTTGGACTTTTGATTAATAGATTTGGATTCTGATATTTAGGATTTAAATTTAATATAATATTTAGATCCAATCCATGTGGATTTTATATAATTATTTTATTTCTTCTTATATCCCACATTCATGAATAATTTTTTTTCCAAAATTGTTATTTTCATGAAATTTTGGATAGTCTATCTTGATGTATCCATGATTTATGAACTCATAATATCCCACTTCTCTAGAATTGTAAGCAATATTATTTTACTTGTTGAAGGGAATTCCAAAAACTATTCTTTTGTTATATATTTTTGTTGGAAATTGTTCCCAAACTATGTAAGTTCATCATTTGATCTAGAATAGATTGAAAATATTTGTTTTTAAATGTTTTAGAGATCTATAATACTTTGATCTTCTTATCATCCATAGAAGTAGAAACGTTAACAGAAACATTTTCTTTATTTATTATTTTATATTCTCCATTAAAATATTCTATTTCATCTTTGTACATCATACAAGTTCCAATGATATGTTTTATTTTGAAATTATTAACATCAGCTTGTTTTCTGATGGTAGCTATGATTCCACTCCACTTGGGTGGTAAAACTCTTAGAACTTTCAATGGTTTCCCTAGATTAGTAATAGGTGTTTGTAGAATAAAACATATATTAACAATCTTAGTTAGTCTTTTATTTAACTAAGTAATGATTTATTTTTTATCCATTTTGAATGTGTCAAAATTTAGTTTAGAAGTATCATTTTTAAGGGACTTCACATTTTCATTAATTTATTATGAATATTCAATAGTGGTCCACATCTCATGATCCATTTGATACTGAGAAAATATATTTAATTCAACTAGATTAAATCTATTGAATATAGAATTTATATCTTTGGAATTTAGATCATAGTCTTATTTGGTTGTAGTATCCCATGTTTTAGGTTATGTATTCAGAATTTCATAAGGATTTATTACTTTATGATAAAATTTTAATCCAATATACATTAAATAGATGGTCATATAAGCCTTCCAATAACCATAATTTTCACCATTAAGGTATCAAGATCAAACCATTGACATACCTCATTAGATATATATCATAGAATCTATTTGAAAACATATATTTAGAATTAATCATTTGATAGATTTGAACTAAATATCCAAGATCACTTATTCAAATTATTGTCCTGGAGAAATGGCTAAATAAAATTTCAAGAGAGGTGAATTGCATTCCTTATTTTTTTACACTAAACCACCATCTTCTAGGTATGTGATTTAAAATATTTTATTTGAAAAAAATAGGTACCATAAAGATAGAATTATAACATAATTATGTTTAACAAACTAGATTTATATATTTTTGTGGAACAGAAGACACCCATCTCACTCCACTCTATGAGTCTGTTGATTTTCACTATTAATGCCCCATTCTCAAGGGATCCTAGATGATTAATATTAAATGTTACCTATTAAAAATGTACAATACATTTCAACCAGGATTTATATATAAAATACATATTCCTCAAATTAACACACTCACTTACAATGAGTGTAAAATATTTTATACAGAAAAGTTTGAAGAAATATTATTGCACATAATTTTAGAAGAAATTGATAGTAGAGGAAGATATGTCCATATAAGATAATAAAAATTAATTATTATATATGGATAAAATTTTAATAAAATAATTGGATTGTAATAATGACACATTGTCATTTCTATGAGATGTTGTCTATGTAAACATATTATTTTTTGTTTCTATTATCGAAGTATTTGTAAGTGTGTGCACATCGCTCTCAGTATCTATTTTGCATGTATTCATGTTGTAACTAAATGTTCATTTTATATGTCATATTTTATTTAGAAATTAATCATATAAGATAATAAAAATTATAAAATTAATAATCCATTGATAAGAATAGATGTAAATAGAATTCACCCATTCTTTACAAATTTAGAAAATACTTCTGCATCAGCGATTTTAGAAATGTTCTCATTCTTTTGATCCTTCTATTCCTGAAAAGTTTTCATTTTATACAAATCTAACTATCCTTAAATAGGAAATAAATTCTCTAATACACTTCGAAATCATGTAATGACTTACCATGAGATTATGAAAGTAATCATATCATTATTCATAAAAACTATATATTCATAAGATAAACAACTAATATAACTATTCATCGAAGACAAATTTCTGTAGGAATCCATAAGCTAAAACATATATATGAATTATACTATGTGTATGAAAAACATAATTCAATATTGTGTAATATAATTCTTCATCTTAAGATAAATATGTTACAAAAGTGTGATACTTAACATTAAAAAATTCAACTGATGCTCGTAATACAATCTTTTAAAAATAAACTTTTATTTTAGATAATGAATTTTTATAGATAAAATCTGACTAAAATAACTTTCTTTGTATTATGTGATAGCCAATGGATTCTCTTCATAAGATATTATTTTATACAATATGAAAAACATTCACATATAGTATTTTTAATCCTTAGGAGGTGGAAGATAGTCTTTAAAAACATCAATTCCCATAAGATAAAATATTTTGTTGTAGATTAAACACACTACTTGGCTTAAGATAATTTATTATAGTCAGTGTAAGATAAATTTGGTATAAAAATATTTTATATGAAAAAATTTATATAAACTAATCAGAATAAAAGTATAGATTTTTTGAATCGTCAGATTATATCAAAATAAAGATATGTTGGAAAAAAATAAGTCTATACAAAAAGTTTTGAAGGTACCAAAAAATGTCATAAATATTTAATTTATTGGTAAAAAAATATTTAACAGAATCTCACGGTGTTACACAAACTCAATCATAAACTAGATATCTCTCTTGGTTGGTAAACTAGATAAATATTCAGAAAAAGCATCCTGAAAATAGTTCACCACTGGATAATGAGTATCCTACTTCATTTTTCTAGCTTCCACACCAATGATTTCTATTTTATCCATTATAAAATCCAATGTAAAATGAATTAGTCTCATTTGAACAACTCAAAGATTTCATTCATGTTGGTGATGGAAAATTCCCTCTTATGAAAATATCAAGTAAACTATCCTATGATAATATTTGATTTTATTCTGGCATATAACTAGCCAATTAATACCCATAATAAAACTAAATTCTTCCATTTCCAAACCAAAAATATCCCAAAGTAAATGACAACCACACATTTTAATAGAACATTCCTTGTTTCATTTGATATCCTCTGACCACATTCCCAATGAAATTTCAATGGAGACTATGATATCAAATTACTCCACAATGAAACCCAAACCATTTTCAAATAGAGTCGATAAAATGGAATGTGATGCTTCTATATAAAAAAATTAATGCAAGGGTAGATGATCTAAAAATCATACTTTTGACTATGGAAGGTCCTACATCTATACTGGTCCAAAAAAACTATATATTATGTAGCTAACTTGCTTCTCTTTCTTAAGATCCATTTTGACTTCCATGTGTTACTTCTAGTGACTGGTACTAGCACTTTAATAGATACCTAGGCTCTTCATATATATATATCACATATTTTTAGTTGAATATTGAATAAAATTCTTAAATAAACTCCCATGTACTGTATAGTTTTTTGCATTTATATACAAGATATCCAATATTCTTATGTCATGGATGATCTTGAGAATCTACCATAATGATCCTCCAATATATTACTTCTCACATTCCCAACACAAAACCTTATTCATAAACTATTGAACGGAAACATAAGAATGGGTGAGATCAGATTCATATTTTGGATAAACAAGGGTGATATCAATGATCACATAAGCATAATATGAGCATAATTTTATGAGAACATGGGATTAATATTTTAAATACATAGCTTGTCTAAAAATTATCTTAATACCAAGTCATAAAAAAGGAAAATCAATTTATAAGGTAGGAATAAAAATAGAATTCATTGAAAATGGGAAATGACCGCATAATATTAATATTAGAACAACAAAAAAATCTTATAACATTTCTAACATGTATAAATATAATTGGTTTAACTCATTATGTTAAAGACCTGAAATCAGACTATCACATAAACTTATTGACATGAACCCAGGTTCATATATAATCATATGAACCTGAAATCTAGGTCTATTCAATAAATTTATGGACATGAAAACTAGGTCCATGCATAATCTTGTCGACTTGAAAACTAAGTATATGTATAAAATTTTGGACACGTAATCAGGTTTAGGAATAAAAAATTTAACTCACGAGTTACCCATATATACTCGAGGCATTGTAGGGATATATAATTTTTGTCCCACCATACACTTATTGAATATTATACATATATATACCAAAAGATCACCAAACATTTATTATATTAAAAACCATTAAAATAAATTGGTTTTATAAACATTTATTCATAGCATAACCGATGAAAAAATGGTTTCCATAAACATTTCATCACTTATTCATAGTGAAACCCATAGAAAAGGAATGTTTTTCATAAAATTATTGTCAGGATAAATATAAAACTTATATTTAAAGAATAATAATTTAATCATTGGATGATATCCCTAATAAAACATATGTGACACAATTTTTTTCATCTTAGGTGAAAAATGTCATTAAGAGACTCATTAGAACATTTCTTGAGGAAAATACTCTTTTATCATTGGTTAAAATATTTTAAACTTAAAAAATTCATTAATTTTGGGGAAAATATATTAATTTAAATGATCATTGGAAACATGTAATGGAATCGTAAAAAAAGTGGTCATTGTGGGGGTAATTCCATTCATGCTGTATAAATTAAAATAAATAATTCCATTCACATTTTTGTAGAAAAATTAAAAAAGCACCTCATTTGAAAACAATATTCCTTTAATTTTTTAAAAAAAGTAAAAAATGAGTAAAAATTATTTTTTTAAAAAATATTTTAATAATAAAAACATGTTTTAAAACATTTTTTAGAAAAACATTATTAGGGAAGAAAAAGGGTTTTTAGTCGAAGAGAGAAATAATGTCGACTTTCATTAAAAAATAATTTTGGACTATTGATTATTTATGATGAGGTAAATGAAAGGGAAACATGTATTTTAAAGAAATTACAAGAAGATAAATTTTTTTTTAGTTTCTTGAGAGGTATATCATAATATTTCAAATTAAAAAACATAATCATAAACAATCCTGATAAATAATGAGATTGTAAAATAAAACCCTTACTGCTTTGGAAACATTTGAATCATAATAACCATGATGGAATGAAAATTAGATGTCTATGTAAATAACCTTAAAATTTATTAGGGTAATCAAAAAATAATTCATGGTTAGTACATACACTACATTAAAGAAACAAGTGGTGAATATAGAATGCGTCTCATAGAAATAAAAGCGAGGCAAAAATCCCGTAGCACTTTGGTATAATTTCAATAATAAAACCCCTGAAATAAATAAATTAAAATGAAGCATTAAATACCATGAATATAAAGATATTAATGTTATAAAAATTTAAATGTTCTATATAATCACCTAATAAAATGATATAGGTTCCCAATATAACACATGTCCCAAAGAAGAGTATTGTAGATGATAAACCCTTACGCCATGTTTATCCTTTCATCCTTCACATTAAAACATAATTAATTAAATAAATAAATATATATATTATTAATGAATTATATAACCACACTCATATATATCATATGATTTATTATTTAGTTATGAAATTATATATCCGGTTTACTAAAATTTGGTTATTAAAATCATTGTTCTGGGTGGTAACTACTTTGTTTTTCATGCCTGTTTTGGTTGAACAGTCTCGGTTTTTGTACATTAATTTTGATTATATAATCTAAATTTTTTTAATCATGCTATGAATATCATATATTTTCCTTATATTAATAATTATTTTAATCCATAAAAGTTAGATATAGAAAAATGAATTACATCGTTATTGGAGATAGTAGGTCGTTCATATGCATGAACACTATTTTAACTTTTTGACGGATTGAACAAATAATGGTCAAAATTAAAAAACCTTATAAAATAATTTTTATATAATATAAATCCTATATAGTTATAAAATTCATTCTTATTTCTATCCATTTGAAGAGTAGATGAAAAACAAATTACATCGCTTGATTGATGTGGTAGTCCACACATACACATGAAGGACTTTATCATTTTTGAACATTTGTTAAGGTAAGAAGGTATACATGATATTATAATTCAAGAATAATAATTATACCATTAATATAAATCATAAAAATTAAACCCATCATATTATCCATTTATAAATCATGCTGAATTAAAATGAATTGTATCACTACGTGGAGAAAGTATGTTTTATATATGCATGAGTGATAATTTAATATTCTATTTGATGATAAAGAGTGTTTAAAATGGGTGGTTAATAATAATAATTAATTTTAATTACATTAAGAATAATTAAGTATTTATTTTATTATATAGACCAAATATTTATAGAATTTTAAAGAATATTTGAATAAAAAGTGATTAGTTAAGGTGATTACATCTACTTTGAAAGAACTCGTTTTGATATCCTACTAGAGACCCTAACGTTAGTATTTTTGGGATACCTAAACATCAAGAATTTATGTAAGGATGTTTATAATAGAAATGTGATGGTCTTGGTCAATCTAGGTTTCTCAAAGTACTGTAATGATTTGATGGAAGTGGAGTCCTTTTATAAGGGAAGGATGTGACATAGTTAGAATTATAAAAAATATTAAAATAAAACTAAGTAATTATCAAGAAAAATGTTTCAAAATGGACATTTATTAAACTATAAGGTTTTATATGGTTGATAAATAATAAAGAAAATATATATTTTACAATTTTATGTGGAATTTTAAACCTTATCTTTCAGTTTAACCCCAATGTTAACCTGTTTTTAACCTTACCCATAGTAATGACTTTTTCACTCGTAAGGGGTTATAACATTAAATATAAAGTGAAAATTGGTTCATAAATGGATAGTGGATTATATTTTAATCCATATATTATCAAAATTGAAATATTTTATTATTTTCATTATTTTTAAATAATTTAATAAAATATTTTTTTGATAAAATATCATTAATGTCACGTTTAAAATTTTTTATTTAATTTGACAGAAAATGCATAAAAGAAATATTGTAATTATAATATAATATATTTAATCAACACTAATATGGTATAATTATCTTTTAAATTCCTCGAACACTATAACTCACTAATATTATATTTCTTTTACTATTTTTAGAATTACTTATTTTATTTTTTTATTAATCGAAGAAACACTGCTTCAGCATTGAATTAGAATTTAAGGTAATTATATTATTAATAAAAATTATAAATAAATTTACATAAAAAAATCCATAGTTCTCAATAAATACATTTATATTCATTAATATCTGGATTTTTTCCTTATATTCATACATAAAATATATTTATAATTAGGAGAGTGACACTTTGAATCTTACTTTTCATTAAATATTATATTGGTAATTTTCTAGAAAAGATTCCATAAATAAAATAAATTTTGATCCTAATGTGATATGAGTGAAATTACCATAAAAAAATTTTAATATGAAAAATTATTTCTCTACCACTTAGTTTTAACCTTGAATAACCTGATTCACCCTTTATCATGAAGATAAATTTTACCATGGTTGGTATTCAAATTGATAAAAAATGATGAAAAATTTATAGGGCCTATTTAAAAATTATAAAACTTTTGATTAAAATTATGTTATCCATTTTTCATTAATCAATTTCTATTAGTGGAAGAAATAAATTTTATATTAAAATAAAAAAAATAAAAATATTTTTTTGTGAAAAATTGCCTCATTTACATCTATAAATATCTTCAAAAAATATTAAAAAGTAAAATTTGTTCTAATGATCTTAATTGGATTATTTAAAATATAATAGAAATGATTATAATTTGAAATTATTTTAAAAAAATGGATCCTTTTACATTCCTTAAGAAAATGTATATCTTTTAATAAAAATATAGTACTTGAATATTCATTAGAAAATCATTTTTTAAAAAATTATTGAAATTCAACCTATGATAATTTTGATATGATGATTTCTAAAATTTAGTTAATATTATGAAATATAATTTTATGAATTGACTAAAATTAAATATAAAATTTTCCCAAAAATCATTTTTGAAGGAAATATATTTTTGAAAAATAATATGGGTTTACTAAAAAATGAGTGACTAATTAATTATAATTTATCAATATTTTTATTTTGAGTATGAAATATATATATATATATATCATAACATAGTTAATACTATTGATACCCTCTAATTTCATAGCTATGTTATAAAGATAATATTATAAAATTTCATTATTGATTTTAATCTAGAATTTCATGTAATAAAATCCAACAAGGAAATTAAATTTAATTAAAAAAAATTTCATAAACTCTCAAGGTTTTACCTTCTTTACCACTTTAAAATATTTTGTCCTCGAAATATGAACATGATCATGGTAATCAAGGATTTTACATTTGAAAATTCCTTTTTGTAAACCCAATATCTAAAAAGGGTTAATAAATATTCATCTTAAAAATATAATTAGAAATATGAGGATCATATTAAATAGAAAAAACTATGTTTCCAAACAGGGGAACATTATTGCGAAGTGTAAATACATGCATATAAGAGAAAACTATATCCCAATGAACGATATAGATTGATAGATAGAATTTTAAGGTTAATTTTAATGATTAAAAAACCATTAATTTGTGATAGGTTAAGAGGCCATCAATCCATGATAAATGAATGTAAAAGTATAAAATTATATTTCATGATCCCATTCCTAAAGTTGAGGGAACAATATATCGAACATGATAAAATATATTTACATGATTTCTTTACATTTTATTAGAATAATTATATCCTTTGGAGATGCTTTTATGAGTTTCCAATTTATATCTAACTCTATGAAATTAATATTCAATATGACTTTTTAATGTATGAAGAAATAAAATTTACTTCCAATAGATTATAAGATATTTAAAATAATGTCTTTACTTCTATCTATTTATTTAAAAAAACAAAAATTATTGGCACATGTTAACCAATATGATAAATCATATATTTAATCTCATACAATAATACCCTACATTCAACTAAAAAATTCCATAAATTGTTAACCATACGATTACTTTAAAATATGTTTGAACAAGGTGGGAAGCAAAAAATTAGAATTATTTGATCACATATCATATCATTATCAACTTATCAATAATATAAATATCTCAAAATATCTAATTCTATAATGTATATGCAATGATCAAATATTCTTCAATATAAATTAATAATTAGCAAAAATAAAGTCCCAATAAATAAATATATTCTTTGCAAATATAAATCACCATTTATTCCTAAAGTAATCTTTTATCATATCCAAAACAATTTCTAATAATTTTTTGGGTATAACCTTGCACTGGAAGACGATCACAAGTTGGTTCAGAATATCAAATATGATTTTCTTATTATTCAAATTTATATAGAATCAATATAGGGAGGATTAATAAATTCTTTGAATCCAATAAAATTTCACTATAGTATATTATTTTCATAGGACTTTTTAATATAATAATCAACATTGAATCCTTAATTATAGAGTGGAGGATAAGTGTTACCTAACTATCATGATTCACTAAAACAGTGGTGATTGAAAAATATTTCCATTTGTCCTTTGACTTTGGAGGTTATTGTGGATTATTATCATTATTATCCATTGGATCGGAGAATTTATTCGAATAATTCCCAAAATCCTTAAATTTATAAAACTGAATTATGAATAGTTTATTCTATTGAACCACTATTAATTCCTATAATTGAATTGATTCTACACATTACTTAAATAGTTTTTTGATCAATTGATAGGTTTTACACAAATAAAGAATTATCTTGTACCTTTAATAAATTCAGCTGAGTGTTCTTTGCCCAATTTTTTTCATATATGATGATGAATAATTTTATTTTCACCATGTGATAATCTAATAGAGCTTACATGAAACTACATAATCATTTTATAATCACTATAACCACAAGGGTATTCAGATTCTATTTCTACATTGAGTGCACATCCAATAATTCCCTCAGAGCTTCCAAGTAATGTATAGAAAATTAAATCTGAATAATTAGATTCAAAACACTAAATAACCAATCTAGTTTTATTTTAGGGAAAATGATTAAATAAAAAACATACTATTGATGTTTTGTAAAATTTTACTTGTAGGAAATAAATGATTCTTCATCCTTCATATAAATATTGAATAATTACTTCTATATTTTTTACAAAAAACAAGAGGGGATTACAAAATGAAAATTTCCTCTTAATATCATCATATTCCATAGAGTCAATTTTAGTATCTTTCCTCATATTATTATTATTATCCCCCATTGATCAACTTATTCTTATTTAAAATTAGAAAATAGGACACCATTTTCATGGTCCGAGCATGAAGAAATAAAAATACCTTTTCCATTGCATTGATCCATTTCTTAACAACAAGTGTATTAAATGACCTATAGAAGGAAGGTATACATTGTATTATAAAATATTAAATGGAATGTTTCTCACTAAATATTTTTATATGTTCAAAAATACATTTTTAACACTTATATCAGGAGATATTTGCGTGAGAATAGACACAAAACATTATATCCTAGATTCAAATCCATTTCTTTTCTCATGAGAAAAATTGACCAATTTTTTATCAAATTCATTTTTTATGTCATTACATTGGGTTATAATAATTTTAATAAAATAAAAGAGTTTATTTTGAGAGGAAATAATCATTGTGGAAACCCACATAATTAGTAAGAATCATTTATAGTATGCTTAAATCATGGAACATTATTCTCAATCCATGAAACCTAATGTTTAATGAAGTTTATTCATGAACATCATCTATTAAAAACATTCATAATGGTTCGTAAATAATATTGTGAATTAACCCTATCATATCCACCTAGAGTATAAAAATTAATGTGCTATAAGGGAAAACTCATTGTGCAATATAATTATGTTTGAGATATAATTGACATGATATTTTTGAGGTTACTACCCCTAGATTAATATATTCCAAAAACATGTCCACTTATAGAATCTAGCTAAAAATTTATTTCTATAAAAATAAAAAATTCTCACAATTTCATAAAAATTATAATGTTACTCTTTGCTTAGACATATCCCCATGATTTTATACAATGTTATCTTATCATAATATTCAAATATTAACTAATAATTTCATATGATACCAACTATAGTGACCTAAGATCATCATTTATGAATATCACATATTCTACCTGAACATTCAATACAGTTTTCAAATAAACACCCAAGGACCATAAAGTTTTATTATATTTGGATAAAAGATATGCAATATACTTCTGTCATGAATGATCTTAAACATCAGAAATAATGATCTTCTCACACAGTATTATACTTAGGCATATCCAACTAAAAAACCCCATCAAAATGCAGGGAAAGGGAATATAAAAAAGAGTTTTCTCAAGGGATTAATAATGGTAAAAATGGGTGATATAAATAGTTAACTAGGCATAAAATTTTCGAGAGTTTATGAGAACCTGATCTTTATATTTGAAAACCATACCATGCATAACATAGATCATAATCCTGAGTAATGGAATAAATATTGACAGTTTATATGACTTGTATCATAATGGAAATCAATGAACATGATCCATGAGAGCATAACATAGAAGTTAGAATATGACGAAAAAAATATTATAGCATTATGAACATGTATAAATAGAAACACGTTCACTCATAAAGATAAGTAAATAGAATTAAGCTCTCTGATAATGTTATGGACATAAATATATGTCCACCCCTAATATTATGGACATAGAATCCAAGTCCATGTATAAAATTATAGACATAAAATACAGGTCTATACATGATCTTATGGACATGAAATACAGGTCAACACATAAACTTGGGAACACTAAATAATGTTTACAAATGACATATTAAACTCATGAGTTTCCCATATTTACCCAATTGATTAAAGAGATATATAATTCTTTTCCCACCAATCACATAATGAAAATAATAAATATGTATTTAAAAATATCATAAAACATTATTCATATTATAATACAAGAAAATAAATGGTTTTCAAATAAATTTCATCATAGTATAACCTATTGGTTTTCATAAACATTTCATCACTTAATTATATAATAACTTGTGGAAAAGAAATGAGTTAATTAATTTTTTTGTAATTGAAATGATAAACCATCCATATAAATAATATGGATGGTATCATTTGATAATATCCTTATTAAAACATAAGTAACCACATATGATGTCAGTATAGATATGTAATGTCTTTAAAAGACTCATTGGAACATATCCTGAATAAAATGACCTTTTCTAATAAAAATAACTTATTTAAAATCTAAAATTTTCAAAATATTAAGTGAGATTTTTTCTTTTAATATAACATTAAAATAATGTAATAGATTCTTCAAAACCATGAGTAAATATGATTGTGGGAAATTCTGTTCATGGTGTATATGTTAAAAGAAAACATTAGTTTCACATTTTTGTAGAAAAATAAAAAAATATAATCATTTAATGAGAGTATTACTTTTAAAACTTTTTAAAAATTCTATTTATGTGTAGAAATGACCCAAAAAAATATTTTATAGTAGTAAAAACCATCTTTAAAACATTTTTAGAAAACATGGTTATGAAATAAAATGTTTTTTCAACCGAATAGAAAAATAAATTCAATTTTATATAAAAACATATTTTTAGTATCTTGAGTATCAAAGGCGATGGAAATTAATGTAAAAAATTTATTATCAATAAAAAACAAAATTATAAGAATATTATTGAGTTTCATGATAGATATATCATATTATTTGTTTATCATAATCTTAATAATAAATAACCCTAATAAACAATGAGAATGGGAAATAAACCCCTTTCCACTTTGGTAACCTTTGAATAGTTGGACCTAGAAATGATATTAACATATATGGATATGTAAATACCAATAAAATATATTATAATAATCATAAAATATTTTCATTTAAATTTTATACACCAAATAAATGAAACAATTGGTGAATATGGCATGTGTTTCACAAAAATAAAAAATGAGACGTAAATAATTTTAATTTTGGTAACTTTTGAATCATAATCCCCAAAAAAGAAATAAATTTAAATGATAATTTATATAATGTAAACATAAATATATTAATTACATAACCTATCAAAGGTTAAGTATAAAAACCTCATAAAATAAGATATGTGGATAACATAATATATGTCCCAAAGATGATAATTTGGGATGATAAACCTTTACTCATGTATTTCCATTCCTCATTTTTACTAGAACATCCTCTATAATAAGTATATATATATATATTATTCAAGTATTAAAGAACCATTATTATATCTTCCATACCATGTATTACTTACCTATGAAATATTATAACCTTTTTATTAATATTTTTTATTAAAATTATTGTTTTCGGTGATAACGATTTAGTTCTTCATGCCACTTTTGGTTTGGCTATCCTGGTACATGTATATTGGTCATGGTTACACCATATCAAGAATTTTAATAATTATATTCATATCATATATATTTATTATATATATATATATATTTATTTTCATCCATAAAAGTTACAAATAGAAAATGAATTTCACCATTTTTGTAGATGATAGAGCATATATACAAATAAACAATGTTTTTAATTTTTGATGTATGGAACTAAAGAAATGTAAACTGTAATTGTGATTAAAATAATAATTATTATATCATATAAATTCTATATATTTATAAAATATATCTTTAATTCTATCCATTTGAAGTAGAGATGAAAAAATAATCACATCAGTTAGTGGAGGTGGTAGTCAACACATACGCACAAATGACATTATTGATTTCATATTGTTTGGAAGGAAACAAGGAAGATATTATATTATCATTAAAAAATAATAACAATATAATTAAATCATATATAAACATTAAACCATCATAATACCCACACATATAATATGGTGATGAAAAATGAAATGTATTGCTACGTGGAGATGGTAAGTCATACATATGCCCATGCGATACTTTCAATTTCCATTTTATGGGAAATAAGTTGAATAATTTTTTTTGATAATCCTAATAGAAAATATTTATATTTAAGATAATGATTTTATCATCATATGATATATACTATAGATTTTGGGGAGGTAAAAGAATAATTCCAAATAAAGTGATCAACTAACACATTTACCTTTTCTTTGAATAAACTCTATTAGATATTCTATTAAAGACCATAAGGTACATGTTTCTTTGATAAAATAAACTTTATAACTTATATAGTTATGTTTATAAGAAATATGGACAAATATTGGTTGAGCTATTTTACACAATGTAGCTTAAATAATTTATGTAAGACATGCCCTTTTATAAGGTATGAAAAACACACACTTGGAATTATTAAAAATATTAAAATAAAACTAAGCAATTTTCAATAAAAATAAATCAAAATGGACATATATGAGAATATAAAGTAGGGTATAGTTAAAATATAAATAAATAAAATAAAATATAGACTGGTTTAAGATGTATTTTAAGCCTTATATTTTGGGACAACCCCTAATTCAACCTTTTTAATCTTACCAGCAATAACATATTTTTCAATATTTAGGGGGTTATAACATTACATATAAGGTGAAAAATGTTTCATAAATAGAAAATGGAGGTAATTCTAGGCTGTAAAATATCCTCCTCTTCGTATTTCAAAATTATAATTATTTTTTAATAAATTAACATAATATAATTTTGATAAAATATTATTAATGATAATTTTAACACTATTCATTAAATTTGACATATAAACCTAAAGAATTTTTTTAATTTGAATATAATCCAAAAAATAATCACTAATATGTCATACATATCTAAAATATTAAAGAAACACTATAAATCACCCAAATTATATTACTTTTAATATTATAAAAGTTATTTATTTTATTTTTCTATTAACTGATGAAATACCACTTTGGTGTTTCATAAGGAGTTACAGAAATAATAACATTAATAAAAATTAAGAATAAAATTACATATGGAAAATAATTTTTTAATGATAAACTTAGACTTTTTTATTCATTAATAAATTTCATTTGCCTCAAATTTGACACATAAAATATATTTAAAACTAAGAGAGTGACCCTTTGTAACTTTATTTTCTTTCAATATTATATAGCTTATTTTCATGGAAAAGTTTCCATTAAAAAAAATATTTAGATCCTATGATAAAAAGGTTCGAATTAAATTCTTAGATTGTGAATGATAAAAAATTATGGCCTTACCACTTTTTTACATTAATTTTTATTAGAATGTATCCTTGGACATGATTGAAACAAAAAATTAGTTTTCAATAATAATCGGTATTTTTCATATTTACATTAAAATAAATTTTCTAGAGAAATCCTAAAAATTCAACCTATGATAATTTTGATATGATGACTTCAAAAAAAAATAGTTAATTTTATAAAATAAATTTTTAAATGTATAAAAATTAAAATTTAATATTTTATCATAATATAATAAAAACAATTTTATGGAAATGTATTTTAAAAAAATAAAATGGATACTAAAAAATGAGTGATTAATAACAATGAATTTATTAACACATTTATTTGAGTACGAAACTTATATATATATATATTTCATAAAGTATTTAATCATATTTATTCCCTTCAATTTCATTGATTTTTTATAGCAGTATATAATAATATTTCATAGTTTCTTTAGGCTAGATCTTGCGTGTAACCTAGGCTATTAAAAAATTAAATTTAATTGAAAAAATCATTAAATATTGTGGTTCTACATCTTATGTGCTGGGGTATGAAATCCTCTACCTTGTCCTGAATGTCTAGTGGAACTATAACTAATAGTTTGCTGAGCAGTATCTGGTTCCCTTTTAGGCATTGGTACCTATCTTGGTCCCCTATCACTACTCTACTGTTATGGGCCACTATAGATTCTCTGTAGGTGAAATATTATGCTATAATAACGACACTCCACAATAGTGTAAGTACATAGAGGTTTCTAGTGGAAAACATTATACGTTAAAAAAATCACTAAGAAAATGTTTTTATCTAGATTCCCACTTCTATGGATTCTCTTACCTTTAATACCATGGTAGTAATTATAATAGAAACACTTCCTAACACCAGTGGAAGATCTCCCAAACTGGCCTGCTATGACAAGCTAGACACCAATCAGGGAATCTCTAATGTTTCCTTCTATGATGAGGGCTTTGTTAGTCATGTAGGAATTTTTATTGAAGATAAATTTATCCACTTATGAGTTTATCAGATAATGAAGCCCATCCAAGAAACATTTCATCTTGAAAATCTCATCAGCTACCACGGAAAGAAGAAAACACTATAGGCCAGTGAAGTGTCCAACATCATCCATCACTAACATACCATCCTATGTAAAGGGAATTAAATCACAGTTCCTATCATCCATAAATATATCTAGATATAAGTGTCTCATAAAAATTATCTTAAATTGCCTCTAGGATAACTCTTTGTACTACTCAGCTTCCTCCACAGTGTCCCACCAATGCACGACTACACCTCAAGAGATGTAAGTATCAAGATCCACCCTCCTATCAGTGGGTGACTCAAGCTACTTAAATATCTTCAAGATTAGATCGATCTATAATTTGGATCAATAGATGCCCCCTCTTTAGTGGACGTAGAAAACTTTTATAGTTGGAACTATCTCATTAGACAAGATATCAAAGGAAATGTGTGAAAAGTCTCCCTATACATGGATCACATAATCCTCAAAAATCTATCATGGTGTTGATCATCCATCTGATTCTATAGATTAGTAGGAATTTCTGACTCAACTATATAATGAGAATATTTGTTAACACTATCCTAATTCTCAATACAAATATTACAGGGAGGTATTTTCTATAAAAGGTTTAACAAACTTCTTAGAACACATTATACAACCAAATAACCCTCAATAGTTAAAAATAGTAGAACACCATTGCCTCAAATTTCCTCCATACATGGCTGTAAAATTGAATTGGAATAACATAATATTTATTTAATTTCTTTTACCTAGAAAAATAAAGGGATTAATTGTCAAAGATTACACAGGAACATATATTTATCACATGAAATAAAATATCACCTAGGATTATAAATACATGTTAATATATATCCTTACGTGCCTATCATGATTCATGTATAATCATCTCATTCCATAAAAACCAATGATTAAAATAAAAATTAACTATAACATCACATATCAAGTAAAATTTCCCTGACCCTAGAGCCACTAAACTAGTTCCCCAAGCTAGGTCAACCCATGACCTCAATGGTGCCTCCCCATACTCTAGAGGAAACCGAATAGAACTGAGGGTATAATAATCCATATAGGGAGACTATATCCTTTTTACCACAGTAATAAAAAACAGTTAACAATATAAATAGCAAATATAATATCTAGTAATACTTAAAAAACCCTTTTCAAACATCTCCCAAAACTGGGTACAAACCAAAAATCAACATCAATTATGTCATGTCATTATAATTGTTCCAAAATGAAAGAAACCCTAAAATAAATTTAACTATATAAATTCCCAAAACTTTCTGACATCACATATAGATCCTCATCTATGAGTATACAAATCCCAACTCAACTCCCTAGCACTAGGCCCTTGACCTTATATGAACATGAAATAATTAAGTCTTCTCAAGTACCCAACGACGACCTGAATAGGGTGTGATTACATCTCAGTAGGTCACCACCAATGGTGTCTAAAAAACATTCAATCTAAATTGACAGTGGATGAAATTATTAAATAAATGAAAAGTAAACAAAGAATATTTCGAGTTCCATTAGATTATAATATTTACATTATCCATTCCTTACCTTAGTTATTATTTCCATAATTTGTAACTTTTTCATTACTTAATTCATTATTAACATGTTTTCCATGGGTTAGGCATTTATATCACCATTCATAAGGAATAATGTAATGTCCTTGTATCACTGTGGATAAATATTTCACAATCAATAAATTGCACTTAATGTGGAGCCTCAGTCTAGGTAGTTTCATCAAATGAAACCATTAGGGGAATAGAGCATGAGTTTGGCTCCCTAACCTGTGCATTCCTGGGTGGGACTAGTGAATCAGTCCAACCCTCCCATGGGAGTAGCCTTAGTCTTTTATCCCACCACTAAACCTTGTGAACATGATTATTTATCCATTCACTACACACATATCACATAAAAACCAACCATAGAAAATACCAATAGTGTAACACCCAGAGATTTTATGAGAAGTATTATTTTTAATTTATTTTATGTATTGTTTTGTATGATACCCCAAGATTTTCTTGCACTATACGCAACACCGTATTAGCATGCAGTATATGCAACACTAATCTTGGATCGTCTTACACACAATTTCAAGTTTGTTTGATAGTAGTTATTCTACGCAAAATTTAGTATATATATATATATTTAACGTATTAACAAAATATAGTTGGATTTTGTTATACGCAACAACAAAGAAGTCGTGCACTACACGCAACCTTGACATGTCTTTCATTACACGCAATCGTGACCCTCCTCGATAGCGTGTGTTGTACGCAATACCAGGTTTTACTAAACAACGATATATTATTATAATATTATTATGAACTAGCCGTTATGAATTTTATTAACTAAAATTTGAATTTTTTAACATTACTGTTCATCTTACACATTTTCTAGAACATGGTATAAGAATAAAATAATTTTTTTGGGTAAAATAAGTATTTTTAAAAAAAATGTAGTTTTGCCGCCTTTTGATGGTGCACCCACTTTAAATATAGTTTTTTACTTGTTTATAAGTTCAATTTGACAAAATAAACTTCTTCTTTGGAATCAGGATATTAAAATTTACTTTGGATAAATTTTTCATATTAATCTGATAACTTTCATATTTTAATGAATATTAAAAACACACTATATTTTAATTAAAAACAACTTTTTCATCCTAATAATTTATATGGTTAAATTATAATATTGAATGGTTTTAATGTATAAATAGAATATATTTTTACCATTTAATATAATTTATTCCATTAGCATTTATTTTACATTGAATTCATAGGTAAAATCATTTCAATCTTCTGTAATGTTTTATCTTTTAAAACTCGTTTTCTTAATAGCGTGATTAATTTTAAATTAAATATGAAAACTTCTATATTTTGAATTTTGAAAAATGGATTCCATATTTAGAATAATTATGTCCAAATTATGTTAATAGGCTACTTTTTATTTTTGGGCACTATGAATAGTAACAACGGTAATTTTTATTTACATCCGTTAAAGATAAATCGGGTAATTAAGGGTAAACCTAAGATTTTTAAATTAGCCTAACACATGCCAAAATTATATTGGATAACTAAAAGTTGACCCATACCACCTAAGGGTCAGATTAGATTCATTTTATAGACTTTTGACCATGAAAATATTTTAATTATCATTAAAACCAAAGAATGTGACAACATGTCACTCTCTTAAATATTATAAGTATAATAATTTTAATTCAGTGATAAACTTCATTAAACTTCAAACATAAATAGTCTAAAGAAATATAACAAAATTATATACATCATGAGAAATTATTTATAATTTTTAGGGATTAAATAATTGTCATTAATGGTGACACAATAGTGATGCAGAAATTGTTTATTTAGTGAAAAATCAATAATATAGTTTTTATTAAAATAACAATACCTATCAAAAAGACCAGAAACTTGACCCAACATTATCGGTAAAGTATAGATATACCCTAATAATCCAAGGGTAGATTTTTGGACCATTTTGAGCCTTATAAAACCGATTATGAAATTTATATTATTTTATTTTAAATGATGTCAAAGATGCCACCTTCATAATTTAATAAATATAACAATTTAAATGTTGTGATTTTAAGATGATAAATTCATGAACAAATATTATTATGAAAGTTATTATATTTATAATCTTCATAGGATTTTATTTTAAATTTTTATGCAACAAATAAGTATATTAAATAATTATAAAAAAATGTTTTAGTAATTATTTTATTAAGAGATTTACCGAATAAAAGGTTTTAAAAATATTAAAATAAATATTATATGAACTACTTAATGTGATCCACTAATTTTCTTGATATATATGAAATTTTATGAATCTATTAATGATTTTAGTTCGAATATATATTCTGTTAGGATTTTATTTAAATAAAAATAAATGAATAGTGTCAAAATTGACACTATTGTTATTTTATAAAAAAAATAATATAAAATTGTTGAAAAATTAAAAAAATATTTAGAAATTATAAATTAAAATTTATATGGTCCAAATGTCATAGATTATCCAATTATGGACTATTAAAAACACTTAAGTAATATTAATAACAATTTAAAATTTAGAATCTTGTTACCACAAATAAACTTAAATAGATTAAATAAGGATAAATCAAGTTGATAATGTTTAAAATAAATTCAAAACATGTATATATTTTATTGGGTGATGATATTACAACCCTATATAATCTAATATTCGGATTTCAGTCATTTTTGAAGTTTATATGTTGGTTTTGAATTTATTAATAATTAATATTTCTTATAATTCCAAAGGTGCCCCTCTCCTCCCTTATAAAAAGGGCACCCCTTCCCTCTTCTCTTCACACCCTTTTGAGCCTTGAAGCTCAGCCAACCCCTATCCATTTCCCTTATCAACCTCCTTATAAACATACTAGAGGTCCTAATCTTCTTCAAATACAAATTTTAGTACCCTAAGAGGAGGTTTCAAAGAGGCATGTCGAAGAAGAGGAGGTTCAGAAACGTAAAAAGCATATTGGACCTAAGGTAAGTGAAAATGTTGCAATCTCAGTTGTTTTCTATCCAAAATTGCTTATACGTAAGTATTTACTGGGGTTACATTTATCATCCATGTCGAAGTTTTATAAAAATGTTTTCATGTATGTTTAAAGTCCTTTTTACCCATTTTTGACTTTTACTACATGGTATGTAAGGAATCTTTTTTTTGTATACCATACGAGGTACTTTTTGACTTTTCCGGAAAAAGTATGAGAAGAATGTTTTTTTAACTTATACGGCATGAACGGATTTTTATAGTTTCATAATGACTTATATTAATGAAGCTTACTCTACAAGATTTCATGAATATTTTCAACAAAATCCTTTTTCTTTTAAAATTGAATGGCATTTTGTGAAAAGAAAATGATTTTCAATAAGAAAGGATATTTTCCTCAAGAATTCATTTCAAGTGATTTATCAAAACCATTTTCCATCTAAGATGACCTTATTTCATATGTATATTTTTCAAGTATAATTTCTCTATGATTTATATGGTTTCACTTTTCTTATGATGAAATGATATCCATTTTTTTATATGGATTATGTTCTAATGGAATGATGTTTATGAAACCCAATTTATTCTTTGGGTTATGATGAATGATGTATGATTTTTTTGTGGCACACGTAAGAATGATTTCAATATGAGATGGGTGCAACCTATATCTTCCTCAAATTCATTGGTTAATGATTTATTTCTCATGAGATAGACACAGCTAGAATGGTAAGTTAATCTGGTTCAGTGTTATAGGACTGAAATGAGGAGTGAACTCGATTCAGAAAGGGGCTTTGTCCACTAAGATGGTCTTGGTAGAAATGCATTGGCTACTATGGAAATCATAACATGTGTTGAATGGTTTCCACAATTACATGTTTTATTCCCATTATATTTTATCATGGTTGATGTTCCATTATGATATATGCCTTACGTAATTCCACGATTTATGTCTTTTCTCAAGATTTTGATGTTTAAATTTCATGTTCATGTTTTTGCTTTCAAATGTTTATGGACTATTTTATGTTCTCTATGTTTGACCTTACTGAGCATTTGAGCTCACCCTTTTTATGTTTTCTTTTCCCCAGGATATAAAGAGAGGTTTTCGATAAGAAAAAAAAGGAAGATCTTTATGGGAGATATTGAGGATCTTTCACCAAGATTAAAAGATTATGTTCCAAGTTTCCAAAGGCACTAAACTATTACGGTCCTTTGGTGTCTGTTTTTATTATGTATTAAGAATTATGCAAAAGTAATGTAATGTCCATGTATTTCATGCTTTGGGCCTCTACAGTTGGTATCATAGGAAAGTTTTAGTTAACATTTGGAAACTAGGATGCGAAAACTTTAGTGATATCCCTAGATATATTTCTACAGTATGTCTAGGGATGTCCCTAACGATGAGTATTTGTATAGGTCATAGTCCTAGAATTACAGTAACGACATTAGAATTAAACCTAAGATGTTAGATATTGAAGGTACTCCCCCCTTGATTATGATTTTTTCCTCTCACACTATTCTTTTTGGGTTTTAGAAAATGGCTGGAAATCGGAAGATTCATGATAATGGAGGATATGATGGACAATGGAATGATATTATTCATGAGAAACCAAATGAAATTGGATCTGGAAGTCCACATATCGTTATTATTCCAAATCAGCAATCTCATAATATGATCAATAACCTCAACTTTGGTAAGTATCCTGACTCATCTAATAAAATAAAGATTGAGTTTCATGATGATCATAGAGGAAAGAAAGTTCAATTCGTCTCTTGTAAATCATGTGGGAAGAGGCATCAAGGAGAATGTTTCAAAGGAACTTGAAGATGCTTTGGATGTGTAAAAGAAGGACATAGATCTAGTAATTGCAAAGGAAAAGGTTTAGTTAATACCATGGAAAAGGATAATGGTATCTCTAAGACATCAACAATAGTTAAATGTTTTAAATGTGGAATATAAGAGCATTATGTAAACCAATGCCCTAAGGGAAAGTCTCATGAAAAGAATCATCATGGCCATATGGGTAGTATTTATATTGATGATGATGAAGAGACTACAAATGATATGTGAGATAAAAGAATTGTTGAAGCTCAGTCAATATTTTAAAAAGTTAGTGTAATGATTGTATGTTTATCAAGAATAATGTATGGTAATATGGAATAAAGAAAAAAATCTAAGGATTGTTACACTATTTCCTTTGCTTGAGTTTTGAAAGTATATGATGAATGGTACCGGTAACCATGAAAGGTTATTCAAATATTTTTGGAAGGTAGATGATATGTGCATACTGAAAGGATAAGAAGATAATGAGTTGTTCGATAGTATTAATGAGCTCATGACTGGTATAAGGAAAAAGTGATATCATGGATTGAGTATATAGAAATTTTGGGATTTTGGTTTATGGAAAGTGTTAAATTTTGACAGCATTCATGTTTTCACTAAGGGTCAATAGATATTCATTTTTCAAGAGAATACATGATTAAGGTATTCACATGTTTGGAATGTGACCAACATGTTTTATCTTACGATATATGGGGGATAAATGATGGTATTCACAAGCTCAGCATATGAAATTTCTTGTAATTGTTTTTTTATACTATGAGCTTGGACAGAAGTATTTTAGATAAGCCTAAAGATTGGAATGGATTATGTTGGACATAAGTCAATATTGTTTAAGTCTAGAACATTTTTTTGATATTATTTATGGGATGTTATACGAATGTAGTTTTAGAAAAAAGAAAACCTGCAGGACGGGCGACAACCCGTCACGTCGGACAAGGTTTCAGGAATCGAACCCACAAACAAAGTGCGACATGCCTTTATCACATATCACTGGCCTACAGGAAGTCCCTGGTTAGTATAAATTAGTTTTAATTTATTAAGTGGTATAAGATATGAAGTATAAGTACAATTTATGAAACATATACAATTAATCGACTTCTGTATATTTAATAACTTTTTCTAACCTTTTGTTTGAGACATATGGAATGACCCATCATTCTATCACATGATCTACTAACACTTCAGGAATAAAAAATTCAACTTCATTTCATTAAGATATTAAGTGGAAATTGTTCAAGGCATGAACAATAGTGATATTGAACCAAAATAATGTAAGTATTTCTTTTAATTCATCAACTATGGGGAAATAATATTTAAAACCAAAAATGGTGTCCTTGTGCCCTCATATCTGATGAATCATATGGTACCTTAGATCATCACAAATTTATGGCTTTGTGATTGTTGGCTTTTTCATAGCCATGTTCTCTACCTCTCTCCATCAAAACCTGATGTTTAGATTTCTCAACCATATTTTCACCTATGTTCTCTTACGTGGAAACCTAATGATGAGTTAATTTGGGTAACCATTATGTTTAATACATCACTTTTTAAAATTATGTTTTAGTATTCTTTTTTACGATGTGGGTTTCTATTAATGAAACTTTCAAGAAGTAAACCATTTATAACCCTGACGAATTTCGAGAGTGAAACTCATTTTAAGAGGGGTATAATGTAACACCCTGAGATTTTATGAGAAGTATTATTTTTAATTTCTTTGATGTCTTGTGTTTTATTATACCCCAATATTATCTTGTTCTATACACAACACCGTATTAGCTTGCAGTATATGCAATACTAATCTTGGATCGTGTTACACACAATTTCAAGTTTGTTTGATAGTAGTTATTCTATGCAACATTGAGTATATATATATATATATATATATATTAAATGTATTAATGATATATAGTTGGATGTTTTTATATGCAACAACAAAGGAGTCGTGCACTACACGCAACCCTGACTTGGCTTGCATTACACGCAATCACAACCTTCCTCGATATCGTGTGTTGTACGCAATACCGTGTTTTAATAAACAACGATATATTATTATAATATTATCATGAACTAGCCGTTATGAATATTATTAACTAAATTTTGAATTTTATAACATTATTATTCATCTTACACAATTTCTAGAACATGGTATAAGAAAAAAATAAATTTTTCGGGTAAAATAAGTATTTTTAAAAAAATGCAGTTTTGCCGCCTTTTGATGGAACACCCACTTTAAATCTAGTTTTGACATGTTTATAAGTTCAATTTGACAAAATAAAATCCTTCTTTGAAATCAGGATATTAAAATTTAATTTGGATAAATTATTCATATTATTTCTGATAACTTTCATATTTTAATGAATAGTAAAAACACGCTATATTTTAATTAAAAACAACTTTTTCCATCGTAATAATTTATATGGTTAAATTATAATATTGAATGGTTTTAAAGTATAAATAGAATATATTTTTAACATTTAATATAATGTATGTCATCAGCATTTATTTTACATTGATTTCATAGGTAAAATCATTTCAATCTTCTGCAATGTTTTAACTTTTAAAACTCGTTTTTTAAAAGCGGGATTAATTTTAAATTAATTACTGCAACTTCTGTGTTTTTAATTTTGAAAAATGGATTCTATGTTTATAATTAGTAGTTCCAAATTATGCTAATAGGCTAGTTTTTATTTTTGGGCACCATGAATAGTAACTACGGTAATTTTTATTTACTTTAGTTAAAGATAAATTGGGTAATTAAGGGTAAACCTAAGATTTTAAAATTGCCCTAACACATGAAAAAATTATATTGGATAACTAAAATTAGACCTATATCACCTAAATATCAGATTAGATTCATTTTATGGACAGTGACTATGAAAATAATTTATTTATTATTAAAACCAAAGAAAGTGACAACATGTCCCTCTCTTAAATCCTATAAGTATAATAATTTTAATTTAGTGATAAACTTCATGAAACTTTGAACATGAATAGTCTCCAGAAAGATAAAAAAATTAGCTACATCATTATAATTTATTTATAATTTTTAGGGATTAAATAATTTTCATTAATGGTGACACAATAGTGATGCAGAAATTGTTTATTTAGGAAAAAATCAATAATATTGTTTTTATTAAAATAACAATACCTATCAAAAAGATCAGAAACATGACCAAACATTATTTGTATAGTATATGTATACCCTAATCATCCAAGGGTCTATTTGTGGACCATTTGGAGCCTTATAAAACCGATTATGACATTTAAATTATTTTATTTTAAAAGATGTCAAAGATGTCACCTTTATAATTTAATAAATATAACAATTTAAATGTTGTGATTTTAAGATGATAAATTGAAGTAAGAATATTATTATAAAATTTATTATATTTATATTCATCATATGATTTTATTTTAAATTTTTACGCATCAAATAATTATATTAAATAATTATACAAAAATGTTGTAGTAATTATTTTATTAAGAGATATACCAAATAAAAGGTTTTAAAAATATTAAAATTAATATTATATGAACTATTTAATGTGATCAAAAAAATTTATAGATATATATGACATGTTATGAATCTAGTAAAGCTTTTATTTCGAACATATCTTCTATGAGTATTTTATTTAAATTCAAATAAATGAATAGTGTCAAAATTGACACTATTGTGATTTTATAAAAATAACATAATATAAAATTGTTTAAAAATTACAAAAATATTTAAAAATTATAAATTAAAATTTATATGGTCCAAAATGTCATAAATTATCCAATTATGGAAAATTAACAACACATAAGTAATTATTTATATCAATTTAAAATTTAGAATCTTATTATCACAGATAAACCTAAATAGATTAAAAAAGGATAAATGAAGTTGATAATGTTTAAAATAAATTCCAAACATGTCTAAATTTTGTTGGTTTATAATATTACAACACTATATCATCTAATATTCGGATTTGAGTCATTTTGGAAGTTTATATTTGGGGTTTGAATTTATTATAAATTAATATTTCTTATAATTACAAAGGTGCACCTCTCCTCCCTTATAAAAAGGGCACCCCTTCCCTCTTCTCTTCACACCCTTTTGAGCCTTGAAGCTCATCGAACCCTAGACCATTTCCCTTATCAACCTCCTTAGAAACATACTAGAGGTCCTGGTCTTCTTCAAAGACCAATTTTAGTACCCTAATAGGAGGTTTCAAAGAGGCATGTCGAAGAATAGGAGGTTCAGATACGTACAAAGCATATCAGACCTAAGGTAAGGGATAATGTTGCAATCTCAACTGTTTTCTATCCGAAATTGCTTATACATACATATTTACTGGGGTTATATTTATCATCCATGTCCAAGTTTTATAAAAATGTTTTCATGTATGTTTAAAGTCCTTTTTAACCATTTTGGACTTTTACTACATGGTATGTAAGGAATCGTTTTTTTGTTTACCATACGAGGTACTTTTTGACTTTTCTGGCAAAAGTATAAGAAGAATTGTTTTTTAACTTATACAGAATAAACAGATTTTTATGGTTTCATAATTCCTTATATTAATGAAGCTTACTCTTCATGATTTCATAAATATTTTCAGTAAAATCCTTTTCATTTAAAATTGAATGGCATTTTGTGAAAAGAAAATGATTTTTAAGAAGAAAGGATATTTTTCTCAAGAATTCATTTCAAGTGCATTATCAAAACCATTTTCCATCTAAGATAACATTATTTCATATGTGTATGTTTCAAGTATAATGTCTCTATGATTTATATGGTTTCACTTTTCTTATGATGAAATGATATCCATTTGTTTTATATGGATTATGTTTTGATGGAATGATGTTTATGAAACCCAATTTATTCTTGGGATTATGATGAATGATTTAGGATTGTTTTGTGGCACACGTAAGAATGATTTCAATATGAGATGGGTGAGACCTATATCTCTCTCCAATACATTGGGTAATGATTTATAACTCATGAGATAGACATGGATGGAATGGTAAGTTAATCCGGTTCAGTGTTACAGGACTGAAACGAGGAGTATACTCGATTCAGAAAGGGACTTTGTCCACTAAGATGGTCTTGGCAGCAATGCCTTGGCTACTATGGAAATCATAACGTGTGCTGAATGGTTTCCACAATTACATGTTTTGTTACCATTATATTTTATCATGGTTGATGTTCCAATATGATATATGCCTTACATACTTTTACGATTTATGTATATGCTCACTATTTTGATGTTTAAATTTCATGTTCAAGTTTTTGCTTTCAAATGTTTATGGATTGTTTTATGTTCTCTATGTTTGACCTTACTGAGAATTTGAGCTCACCCTTTTTATGTTTTCTTTTACCCAGGATATAAAGAAAGGTTTTAGGTAAGAAAAAAAGGAAGATCTTTATGGGAGATGTAGAGGATCTTTCACCAAGATTAGAAGATTATGTTCCAAGTTTCCAAAGGCACTAAACAATTACAGTCCTTTGGTGTCTGTTTTTGTTATGTATTAAGAATTCCGCAAAAGTAATGTATTTTCCATGTACGTCAAGATTTGGGCCTCTACAAATAGAAATATCCATATCTATAACAATCAATATAGTAATTAATATTATTACCTCACCCATTAACACATTTTCCAATCACATTACATATCCATTTAGCCCAATTACCATTCTCGTGCCTTAAAAATTTATGAATATCCAAAAATTACCATAATTTAGAAAATATTCACCAATTAAATTACATTGTCCAATTTATCCCAATTATCAAATCACAATAATCTTTTCAATTATTAATTTCAAGTACAATTATTATATGAAATAGAATAAACACTTTATTACATTCAACCCAATATGTATACCCCATAATTACAATGTATTAACCCGTTTCACATATTCAAAAATTCCATTCTACAACTCAATTTATATGTTCTACAATTCATAATCCATTTCCAATTTATCATATTATTTATTTCATATATACAAATCCTTTTAGGTATTTCAAAAAAATTGATAGGCCATTCAACATAATCTCAACTTACCCAATTAACCCTTTTTCAATCCATGCCAAACAAACCCTTATTCCATTATCAAAACCTAGGAAAAACTATCAATATTCCATACTCAAATACACTAAACCTATTCCAAAAGTTCAATATGGGCTATAAATTATCACAAGTCAACTCTACAATTAACATTACTAATTTCTTTGATTGGGAATACCGATGCACCCCATGGGTGACCGTAAATCATTATAATCATCCTCAATGCATCCCATATAGATCATGAGGGGTATAAATAGTTAATTATCCAAAAAAATTACTATATCTTACTCAATGTAACTAATTCACAACAATAGAGAAACACGATCTCAACACACATGCAAAAATCTATAACAAAACTATGGGATATAACTTGTAGACCAGCTACCTTGACCCCAAAGATGTAATCGTGGACGTAGATCCAGATTCAAAAACCCTATAAATCCCCAACCATGATTATACTAGAAAAATATGGGTTTATGGATTTATAAAAACATGGGAGAAAATAACAACCCAAATATGGAAAAGAGAAGGAATAGGAGCATCAGACTTACCCAGGGATTCGATCCGCAACCAATGATGCTCCAAACGGACAAGAATATAAGGAGAACCACACTAGATAAGATTGGGTCGATTTGGGTTATTCTATAGGGTTGATAGGGAGATAAATTAGGGATACATCAAGTGTGGATCTAAATATTCCATAATGGAAAAATTGTAAATTTTCTAAATTTTATTGGGGTGCACAGTTTGTCCGTACAGTTTTCTAAGTCATGTTCAAAATGCAAGTAGGTTACTACATAAGGGGAAATGGTCACATGGTTACTTATGAAGCTCCAAACTGTTTTAATAACCATGAAATAACCATGTTTAATACCACTATCTAAGGATTCATGGTTTTCCTAGGAAGGAAACATTGTATACTTAACCATGCACCAACCATGCACACTACACAGGTTGGACTGGTTTTCCTTATTTTCATGTCTGAAAACCTTAGAACACCCTGGAGGCTCTCCTTACTCCTAAGAAAAATTTAATTAACCCAAAATAGAAGATTAAAACCAAATTTTAATCAAGGGTATACCTTCATGAAGACTGGGATCTTACAAACTCCCCACCTTATAATGACTCATCCTCGAACCGCATTCTAAATCATCAATGAGATTCCAAAACAAAGAGATCAGGACACGAGGACCTCTATGCATTCCCCTTTTATATATTTATCATTGAAAATTAAAACGATACAACATAATTTGAATAGAATATATGGTCTTTACCTACACTAATTCCTCACCACAACCCACAATGTGGACCAAATACTCCTCAAAGGACTCATCAAATTCAACCATACATCAACCACTATAACTTCATAGAGAAAACATAGAAAATAGTACATAATTAATAGAAAATGGTAATATAGTATATAACATCATACCATCATGGATGAACCAATCAACACATCATCTATCTTATCCTATTCACAACTCATGACCCGAATCACTTGGCATCATTTTACCCTATCTTCAAAACACTATTTGTTACCAAAACCCAATATCACACAAAAGAAAAAAAACGAAATTTCCAATAACATTTTATGAATTATGTGGATCCACCATTCTTGTCCCATTGATCCCATTATATAATCATACATGCAATCTCCACCAAAACTCTCAGGGACCTCAACCGATTAAACCTGTGACAGCGCATACTATCTGTTCCTACTCACATGAATAGTGATCACTTGAGTCCCTCCAACTCGAAACTATGATCATGTCATCAACCAACCACATTCCTGTTATGTTTCTCTCCACTATATTTAGCTATTTTACAACCTCAATATTTATGAAAGACCACCATAATCTCAATTAAACCTTCACTTTTTACATGATGTGTTCCCAACACATCATGCTCGAACATCCATAAGGAAATTACCCTGTATTAGTATCTAGGCTCACTATTGATACAATCTGGGAGGATATCCATAAACCATAGATGAGATGAATAATATCCACTTGACATCAATTGAGTATTTATTCATTTGAAAAGTCTTTTCTACTAAAAAAACCAAACTAGAGGTGGGTCACAACTTACCACATCCATTCCCATTTACCATGTCAGATCGGACGGCCCCAAATGTCTTATCCCAGAACACCCATTTTCCACTACTAGCAAAATACCCATTTTTACCTCCCCAAGGAGATTACTAACTTTAATCCTATCATTATCATCCAATGTTTCTATCTAGGTCATTACCTGACCTCCTTTAGAATTCTTCCATCATGACATATCTTCCCTCCAAACCATCAGCATGCTCCACTGCCCCATCATGATTTCAAACACAGGAACTCCTACTATTAATAAAACAACTAAAGAAATCTAGGCTATCACTAAAACCCATTAAAAATGTAAAATGTAATTATAATCCCAAAAGATCTACCTAAGTTGATTTAAAAAATTCCACATCTATCCCCCATTCCGAGCCGAGTCGATCTATTTCCGACTGACTGATCCTGGAATGCTTAGCCTCACCATTGGCATGAAACTACATCACATGGACAAGGTGAATTTAACTGTAATGAAATTCTAATACCACCAAAATACACTTACCAAAGTCTACATCATATTTGGTTAGAGTTATATAACCCAACCTCTCTTGCCACAAACAATTGTCATCTCTTACCACCCCCCTTCAACAGATTGGACACAAGTATCTCAAATTTCATTTGGAACTAACTTGATCCCAAAGATACCACATGGATCAATCAAGCACCATAAATGAGGCCCACCCAGTATCTATGAGAGTACCAATGTGCACCTCATAGGTTCTTAATTGGAATCCTAGTGCCACTAAATCAACTCAACATTCTTATTTCCATATCCAGGACTGAGTTATCACTCCCCACCATAGGAGGGTCATTACTATTTATCTCCATGAGGGATTCTAGCTACAAGTCATGCACTAAATAATAATCCAAATGCCAAAACATAGACATGTACATCTAGAGTTTCCCAGAACAATAAAACAAACATCACAAAATGCCCATTCCTAGCTTCTGTGAACGATACCCTTGACATTTGTCGACAACTGGTCCATCCTAAGGCCCTCACCCAAAATTGTTGATGGTGTACATCCCATCATCCATCTTCACATATATCACCCCCATGATCATACAATCCATAATGTACCTAATCCAACCAAAACACCTTCAAGTATCTTGGAATAAATCCACAGCCTCTCAACACAGCTAGGATGATGTCAATACGTTTGGAATAATTGTCACTAGATAAGGTATGATAAAATGTTTTTGAAGAACTCTACTAAAAATATATCCATTCTTGATGTCACATCCCACTATGGGACATCATGACCTACCGAGGATGTTAGGATTCCCTTCTACACACATCTCATCAGTACTTAACCACCAAAACTCATTCATGATTGCCAACCAAGACTCACCTACCCCCCATGATCATCATCCAAACAACCGTGAACCAACATTTCATGTGGAACTACATATAAAACACCCCTTTAGATCCTTTGGTATGCCCCTAATATTTAACAATAGAAAAAATGGTCCATCACACTAATCAAACAAACAATCTCTCATAGAACCATACTTTCTACCTTGGTTTCATAGAGAATAATAGCCACATATCCCGATTGAAATCACAGCTTAGAAACATGTGCCCACAAATGGGCTTCATTATATCCCTTACGGTGTCATAGTTTCATGTGACCACTCTTACATTGACTTTAGTTACCAAAATCCCACCATCACTTCAGTATAGCCCAATGCCCACTTACTCACCTAACCATACCTCTTAGTCTATCAGCCTCATCAGACCCATGGAATTCTCAACATCTCACCCAAAAAAAACTATTCATACAAACAATATTATCCACATGACCACCCTCAACTCAGGTGTCACCTTAAAAACCACATAATCTATCCATGATTCAGTCACCCTTGGCTCTTTTACTAAAAAACAACGTCAATACCTCTATTAATCATCACCCAAACAGAAGTCTCAATCATACATATGATAAAACCCTTTGAAACAAACCATAAAACGTACCACAAGAACTCATTTGACCTTCTGAAACAACCATTGTACAACTATACCATTTATCAAAACTCGATAGTACTCATTATGAATGAATTCCACCTTTGTAGAATATCCCATGCTTCATATTTTAAGGCACCTACATCACTGGGCTAGCCTCCCACAAGGTCAGCCTTGATTTCCCCAAAACTATCAACATGAAACCACAACTCAAGTCACATTATCAAACAGTAAACCCTCTAGTTATCCCTAAAGGATATGCTACCACTAGGAAACATTCTACGAGTCCCATAGTCAAATTATAAGGCATCCACCAATGTGAAAGAAACCCAAAATCTCTAGAATCCCATCCAAGCTCCCTCATAGGTCACCTTGATGGTCAAATGATACCATCTCCTTAAACTGGAGTCCTGAAAGCAAAAAACATTGATCCTATATCAAAACCACATACATAAATTTTTGAATGAATCAATGTTCATGAGTGTCCCTCTAACCCCCACTTCGATAAACTCTTTGCCTAGCACACTCATCAACCATTTACTCTCAGTTCCACACCAAAGGTAACCGAACACATACATTGGCACAATGAGATGAAAACCCTCTCTGGGATCCAAAACACAACTCGCGAGGTCCTAACTCACATGGTCACTAAAATATAGGCACCATCCTTAAGTTCCACTATGTAATTCATATGCTCACTACCCAAGAGAGTTCCCACACTAGCATTACCAAAAACAATCCTCAGGAACCAAAGGACAAAACCCTATTAATGTGCCCTAAGAACATATCATATGCCGTATCAGAACCAAAAAGGCCACAAAACCCAAATCCATGGTCTCAAACAAGGGTAATCTCACTACCAGAAAACACCAATACAATAGTCAAATAAGAAACACAAAGAATACCCACTACTCAGTTTTCCCAAAAGTTACATCACCACATATCCTTTCATAACTAACATCTCTTCCTTTGAAATTATGTAATCACACTCTAAAATCCATGTTCACCTAATTATTCAAAATTCCCTACCTTATTCATAACCATAATACAAAAAAAATCTATAACAAAACTTCTATTAATGATATTTAGTATTTAAACCCCATATGGAAATGATATTATACTATCGACCTTAAACAACAAACACCATAAACACTATTCCCAGAGTCATGATCACACATAGAAGACTGGCTTATGCTATCCCTACTACAGACATGGAAGAAATGGGGTAAAAAAATTACATAATCACATGTCTTTCATCAAACTCCTTTTTAAATAATTTACTCTTTTACAAGAAAAATCTATTTTCTTAGGCACATTACCAATTTCAAAACATGTTAAAATCATAAATTTAACTCATGTACTCTAATTAAAAAAATTTATTTATTCATTCAAAAAATTTATTCCATTTTACCAGTTTTCATCATCTTTATTAGACAACATTTTCATTCAAATTTTAGGAAATTAAAAAGCATTCCACCCTTCATGTTTCACACACCTGTCCAATGTGTGGCTATCGTGATTCATTCTACCTATATCATTAGGTTCCTAAAATGATTCATGAATGAAAAACCTCATGTTGTTCTAGACATGATAAAAATATCATAAATTAGTCAAATCATAAAACATATGCATCACCCAATAGGGAAATACCATTAAACTGTAACAATATACATCAAGAAAAATAATTATCACCCTGGGTGACATGGGTTTTCCCTTGTACATGGGTTAGCTACTCCCAAGAATCAGATAATATCTATGTCTCGACACATCCTATCCTCTTTGTGTACCATAGAAATTATAGGACCCAAGAAAATAACTTCTCTGATAACATTTTGTAACATCCCAGATCTGGGATCCACTAAACCGGTTCCCCGATCCAGGTCATCCCAGGACCACAAGAATGCCTCTCCATACACTAGAGGCTCCCGAATAGTGGTTAGGGTCTAATAAGACATATGTGGAGACTATATTCTCTTTACCAGAGCAAGACACAATAGTTAACATTATAAATAAGTAAAACAATATGTAATAATCCATAAACATTCATTTTCAAACATCTCCCAAAATTGGGTACAAACTAAAAATCAACACAAACCATGTCATGTCATGCTAATGGTGCCAAAATGAAGGATACCCCAACATAAAGACAACCATTTGAATATCCAAAATGTCTTGAATAAAATTCCGTATTCTTATCCATGCATATCCCAATTCCAACTCAACTCCCTAGCACCTAGCCCTTTCCATTATTGGAACCTCTAACAATGAAGACTACATGGGAATCCAATGACAGATCAAGCATGGTGTGAGTACAAGTCAGTATCATGCCACCAATGGTGTATAAAAAATATCTAGTGTAAATAGATAGTGCATGAAAGTATCAAATACATGACAAGTAAACAAATAATAGTTTGGGTTCCATTAGATAAAAATATTCAATTTAACCATTCTTTACCTTAGTGCTATTTTCCATCATTTGTATCTTAGTCATTACTTAATTCATTATCAACATGTTTTCTATGGGTTAGGCATTTACATCACTATATATAGGGGAAGAAGTCAAGTCCCTATCTCATTTGGGATAAACATTTCACAATCAATAAATCTAACTTACCTTAAAGGCTCATTCCATATAGTTTAATTGAATGCAACCATTAAGGGAATATAGAATCAGTTCGAATACCTAACCCATGAATTCTTAGGTGGGGTTAGAGCATCTGTTTAACTCTAACCATGGGAGGTGCCTCAATCTTTTATCCTACCCCCAATCCATGTGCACATGCTTATTTATCCATTCTCCACAAACATATCACATCACAACAAACCATAACCAATACCAATAATAATATCAAAATCATTAACAATCAATATGGTAATTAATACTATGCCATAACCCATTAACACATTTTTCATTTACATTACATAGTCATTTATCCCAATTCCCATTCTCATGTCTGAACCCTTTATGTATATCCAAAAATTCCCACACATTAGCCAATATTGACCAATTACCTTACATTATTTCATTTTACACAATTATCATTTCTCAAGAATTAATCCACTTATTTAATTTAAGTATAATTCATATATCACATATCACATCCACTTTATTACATTCAACCCATTATGTATACCCCATAATTCCCATATATTTACCCATTGCACATATTCATCAATTCTTATATACAAACATATTTACATGTTATTCAATTCCCAATCCATTTCCAATTTAGCACGTTCATGATTTCATATATTCTAATCCTTTTAAGAAATTAAACATAACTCATAGGCCATTCGACACAATATCAATTTACCCAATTAACCATTTTCAAGCCATATTAAACAAACCCTTAAGCCATTATTAGAACTTAGGAACAACTATCAATTTTCAAATTTCAACTCCCATAATACCATTCAACATGTTCAATATTGACTCTAAATTATCCCAAGTCATCTCTACACCTAACTTTACCAAATTATAAATATGGTAATATCAAAACACCCCATGGGTGGCCTTAAATCAATCTAATAATACTCAAAAAATCCCACGAGAATCATGTAGGGTCAAAATCATTAATTATCCAACTATTTTACTAAATCTAACTCAAGGTAAAAAATTAACTTCAAGAGGGAAGAAAGCTTTCAACAAAAATTCAGAAATCTACAGAAAACTATGGGATGTAACTTGTAGACCACATATTTCGAATCTTATGATGAACCTAGTCCTAATAATGGTTATTGATCTTGATTCAAATGCCCTTTTAAGTTCTAAATAAGATTCCACTGTAAAAATTTGATTTTATAGATTCAAAAGAATATATGAGAAAATAGAAACCCTAATCTAAAAAGGAGAAGCAAGGGGAACATTAGACATACCTAGGGAATAGATCCGTAACCAACGATCCTCCAAACTACCAAGAATAAAAAGATGAATAACCTTGGGATGATTGGGTCAATTTAGTTCATACTTATGTTATAGAGGGGGGTAAATGAGGTTGAAATCAGGTGGGGATATAAATACCCCATTATAGATGTTGTTTTTAAAATAATTTTTACTTTTATGGGGGTGCAGAGTTTGTCCATATGGTTCGCTAAACCATGTGAAAACCATACACAAGATACTATCTAAGGGGATAAGGGAACACGGTCACCTGAGAATCTAGGTATAGTTTGACTAAACATGTTCCAACCATGCATAATGACACTATCCAAGGTTTCAATATTTTCTTGGGAAAGACACATGGTTTACTTAACCCTGCGCCGACCGTGCGCCTTGTATATGTTGGACTGGTTTTCTTTATTTTTTGTGTTCCAAACAACTAGAACACCGTTGAGGCTCCCCTTTATCCTAGGAAAAATTTTCTTAACAAAAATAAATATTGAAACCCAAATTTAAAATAGGGTACACCTTCAAGAAGACTTGGATCTTACGACAAGTGAACATCCAAAGGTGAAGTAACTTTAAAACTATAATAAAAGAACATCAGGAACAAAAATACCACCCTTGGGGATGTGGGTTTTCTAATATAAATGGGTCAACTACTCCCATGAACAAACTCATTTCTAATCCTTAACATATCCTAGTCTCTTTTCTAACATTAAAAAAATATAAAAGTAAAAGAAAAGAAACCTGAAAATCTAATAACACATTGTAACATCCCTAGATTGGGTCTCCCTCATGTGATCAAGCCATATGGGTTACATGACCTCATGCATTCCCCCCATACTCTAAAGACTAACAAATACTAGTGTGGGTGTACATAATATAGTGGAGATACTATACCTTTTTGTAAAGAGAGTCAATAACTATATAAAATTTCAATAAAAAAAATTCACCGTATGAGAATAAAAGGTAATAATAAAAAATACAATAATAATAAAAACCATTTAATGATAGGCCAAATTTATTTGGATGACTTAGTGAATGTTAAACAAATAAAAAAATAGACTCGATAAATTAATCCAAATACCTATAAGGGACCCTAATTATCCACCTTCTCTAATGTCCAACCCATACAATAATAAATCAATTAGTAAATGAACTCTTTCCCTTATTTAAACCTACCTCCTAGAAATATTCCATGGTACCAAGTGTTGTCCTAAATAGTGTGTGACTATAAATTTGTTGGATAAAACCAACAATGTCAAAATAATATAGTCTAAAATGTAGTGTATGAAATAATATGTTAGATCAGGGTATTAATTAATAAATTAGTACTACATATAAAATTAATCCTCCAAACCCTTGTGCTTTGGTTTGACACCCAAAGTCAACCAAACTTGCATTTTCATGATTCCAGATATCTATTGGATTGTTGTGATACCATTCCAACTATATCAGTGGATATCCTAGGGTATGAAAGACCAAAAAGTATGACTTAACTGAGTAGAGACCTATAATAATTATAACATGATTGAAAATTTTCTTATATGAAATATAGTATGAAGATTCAGAACATTATATATATTACAACATGATTGGTTAGAAGCCTATAATAATAATAATATCTTGATGTATAAGATCCATATAAGCCTTAAAACATATCCCGGTAGTTCCCTATAATCATTACAATAATATCAAACAAATCATCTCATGAAAATTTAAACACCGCATTACCAATTAGAAACCATTTATTTAATTGAGAGATGTTATCAATTACCATGACATTCTAATTTTAGTATACACCAAAAACCTCATTAATAAGAAAATTCACCACATGTCAAAAGTAGTTTCACCGATCACTTCGCCAAAAATATAGTATTAATGTTAATGGACCCTATATAATCCATGGAAGTATATGCATGTTGTTTTCATCAAAACTATGAATTATCACTATACGTAGGATGTGTGCATGATGTGTCTATATTATTTAACATAGTGCATATACTGGAATAATAGAAAACACAAATTTGGGAATTTTTCTATACCATTAACATCAAAAGAAGAGAATATGAAAAAAAATTCAAAAACATTTAAGGTAGCAATCAAATTCATCTCTCCCTTCAATTAATACTTAATATTTAATCATCAAAAGGAATTAGATTTCGAAATGGGATAAGCAGTATTAAATTAGGGTTCCCATAAATGAAAAAAATGATACAAGATAGATATGAAGAATAGAATGGATTACCTTAACTCTCTCGATCTGGAACTCCATGATTTAATAGGAACACATTTCTGGTTTGGATAAGAAAGCTCCACTTTCATTAGAGAATGGGCCACAATCGATAGAAAGGAACACATTAGGGGGATGCACGACATTAGAGCTTCAAAATGAGGATCACAACATCTTATTAATGGTGTGAATAGGGCATTCACATTTTTAATACCTCAATTCCAATATACACTAAAAATGCACCATTTTGGATTAAAACCCTATAAAGCCCATTTCCCATTATATACCCATTGCACATCATTATATTTTCAATTGAAAGGGTCCATTCAAGGGTGAATGATATTAATGGGGTCTACCCATATTTTTATAAGGAAATAATAATATTTATAGGGTTCTATAAGAACTATTTAGGGCATGAATGAAGTTCACAAGGACTTACCATAACCATTCAGGGCTTGAATGAAGTTAATGGGGTATTCCCAAAACCATTCTAGGTGTGAATGATGTTCATAGAGTCTACCAATAGGAATTATTGCCATGAATCAAGAATTCATAGTGTGAAGTCACTATATATCCAGACTCATATCCCACTCCTACTACACCTCTACAATGATTAACCCATTCAAACCAAGTCTCAACATCAAAGGTTTAAATGAAATATAACCTAACTGAATAAATATTACCATGACTTAAATATAGGATACCTAGAAAAAATTTAAGATCATAAATTTACCCTTTAACCATAATGTTTAAAAATTATCCTACCTTTATTTTAATGTTTATACATTCTATTTTTCTCCCCCTGTGTTATTTTAAAAAAGGTATTTAAGAGTTATAATGTGTTCTTTAGAATATTAGAGAAAAAAATCAATATAAAAAATATTATATAAAAGTAATAAAAATTTATTACTCATACACAGAAAATAAAAATAACCATTATGCATCCAAAGAAGATAGAAAAAAAAAATCTTCAAAAGAAATTAGTTTTTATTATTATAATTATATAAGAGTTAAGAAATAAATCTTTATTTGATAGCTTTTTGATGGTAGCCTTTATATTTCATAATTCATCTTTATTTCATTATGTATCTGCAAAAAACTGACTACTAATTTTCAAATTCGTATTCTATAGATTCAATTCTCTAACATTGTTTGGATATTTCATTATCTTATTGTATGAAATGTGTTTTTAAACCATTGATAGTCCTTGTTCTCTCTCTAACATCAATATTGATAAGATATGCATATTTCAGGATAGTTTCATTTTCAATTTTGATTCTATTGGCTTGTTCATATAATTATTTTATACCCCCATCAATGTGATTCATCCATCTAATATAAAATTTTAATTTCTAAAATTGAACATTTGATTTTACTTTCAAGTCATTGAATTATTATTATTTGTTGATAAATGTATCTAGATGTATTTTAAGTGATCATGAAATCTCAAAGTGATCAAATTTTTATTGGATATATTTGTAGAGAGCTTGGATTTCAAGAAATAAATTCAATTGTTCTTTAAGTATTTTAATTACATAATCGATGTAATTTATATTCATTTACATTATTGTTTAACATGTACATAGATCATTATTTTATGACTCATAAGTGATATCTCGGAGTTATTTTCGTAGAACACACTACTGCCCTAATTATTATATTTCTACAGAGAATGATTGATAAATTTTCATGACAACTACCTCTTTATTAGATGTAACATTTTCCAATGATTTTTATTTGGATTATTTATAATCATTATTTCAGGATTCCTCTTTCTCTAATTCAATAAGATAAAAAACTTTTTCTAACTGAGAAGATAATGAATTTTTGGATTCAACCTACATCTCTTCTATATCGAAATACTTCCTTGACACTCAAACGACATTATGTTTTTCTATGAAATTATCATTTTGGGTACATAATAAGGTTCTATGTAATGAAAATATTAAACATTACCTTCATTTTCATTACTAAAATCTTCTTCAATAAATTTTTCAAGAGATACTATTTATACACATTAAAAAACATTAGTTTCCTTATCCTTTAGAAAATTCCGAGTAATAGTTTTAGGAATATAAGATGAAGGTTATTTTAGTAAATCAGATAAAGGTTCAACAAGAAATTGATAAATAGAACAAGGTTATTCCAGTATAGTAGACACTTTTCATATCTTTTCATTAATGTACTACATGTTTTCATTATATAATTTTTTAAAAATTTATCCTTTAGAGAGAAATCCTCATCCTAAACCAAATCGAAGGACGGATGTTCATTATTATTATCTTGTTTTTTCCATGAACTTGGTAAAATTTTCAAGAGACATTATTTTTTCTTTTTCTTATGGAGATCAGAAATTTTTTAAAATTCCTTAGTAGACCTAATTTTATAAAAAACATTATTTTAGAGAGCTATAACATCCCCAATGGCAAAAAACATCATATCTTTGTCTATGAACTTTTTCAAGGATAGAATGAAAATTAATTTCATCATGGTTATAATTTCATCACCAAAATTTTGAAACATTTTCTCTAATAAGAACACAAATATTATTAATCTTTTGATCATTCATTAAAGTAAAAAAAATTTGTTGATGAACATTGTATAAAGGGTAATATTATCTTTACTGAACCAATCTTCAATGCATCAATATTAGAAAAATTGATTTTTATTGTAACATCCCAGGTAAATAAATAATATTAAATTATAAGGTTTATCAATATTTGTGAATAAAATATTAATATTACTTTAAAGGGAATGCTATGCTCGATGGCATACCCAATACGCAACACTGAGTTTCTTTGAAATCTTACGTTGCACACTAATAATATAATAACATTATAATAGTTAACGCCTAGCCATTATAATGGAGGGAATGAACAGAAATAACTAAAAAATGATTAAATATGTTTGTTAAATATTTTTAAATTTATCCAATAAATTTTAGAGGCTTAAAATCCAAATGAATCCAATTTTAAGAATAAATACTCTAATATTTTTAAAAGATTGTTTTACCGCCTTTTGATGGAGAACCTTTTTTAAATCTATCTTTTGACAATTTTATAAGCTCTATTTGTCAAAATAAAATTATTCTTTATGATTGGGACATTGAAATTTACTTTGGATAAATTTTTGGTATGTTTCTAACAATGTTCATTTTTTTAATGAATATTGAAAAATATTGCATTTTACATCAAAACTGATTTTTCATATAATTTAAATATATGGTTAGATTATCTTTTAAATTGGTTTTAAAGTTTAATTAGAATATTTTTTTACAATTTAATTCAACGGTGGTCATTAGAATTAATTTCTCTTTGAAAATGGACATAAACAAGTGCCAAACGTTTCATAGATACTGCTTCCAAAAAACCCGCTATTTGTTTTGACAGCGGAAATTAACTATATGATTTATTAATGAAACGTCTATGTTTTGAATTTGGTAAAATGGACGTAAATTCTGAATTTGAAATATCAAATATATCTTAGGGTTAATTTTTGTAATTTTCCTGATAATGGTTTTTTTAATGAATAGTGAAAAATACAGTTTTAAATTCAAAACTGCCTTTTCATCTAATTTACTTATATATTTATATTGTCAATTTAATTTTTTTTAAGTATAATTGAATTATTTTTTTATCACTTAATAAAATTTTGTTCATTGGAAGTAATTTCACTTTTCAATTGGATGTAAAAACAAGTCAATCTTTTGATAAATTTTACTTCTTAAAAACCCGTCTTTTGTTTTTACAAGGAGATTTACATTTAAATTAATTACTACAATATATGGGTTTTGAATTTGATAAAATGGATTCCATATTTTGAATCATAAGGTGAAAATTATGTAATTAAGACTCTTTTGTTTTTGGACATTATGAATAGTAATGATGGTAATTATCTTTAATTATCGTGTTTTATTAGTTATCGGGTAATTAAGGGTAAGAAAATAATATCATAAAAATATAAAATGACCCAAAAATGTGTACTAATGCTATTGTTGGTGTCTTGGAAAACCATTTTATGCCTTGTTCCAACCTTGGGACCCCATGTAATAACTTTAGTGTGATAGTGACCTTTTATCATATTTTTTTTAAAGAAAGGAAAATGTAACCAAAGTATGTAACACCTAAGTAAAATAATTTTAATTTTGTCTACATAAAAGATATATTAAAATATAAATATCCATCGGAAATATAGAAATATTTCCTACATCATAGTAATTTTTTTATAATTTTTAGACATAAATAAATTAAATTATTTATGACATCATGATGATGGATCGATTACCTCATTAATGAACGATTTAAATAAAATGAAAAGATAATGTAAAATATAAGAATTACACTTGGAAAAAACATATTGGATGAGTATATTTCAAACCCTTATCACCTTATCCTAGAAATATATCAATGTGGGACCTTTAAAATCTGAAAGTCTTTTTAAAATAAAGTAACATTTCTTGACTTTCCATGAGTGCCCCTCCTCTCCTCTTATAAAAGGCCCCCACCTCTACCTCCTTACCCACACCTCTCAAGACTTTGGCTCGGCCAAACCATACCCATTTAATCTCTAAACATCCCTCTATTCACTATTGAAGCCTCACCTTAGGCAGAAAGCTCTTCAAGGAACCCTTTTGGTTCAAACTAATGGGAGTTACCCGATTTAAAGGTAATGTCTTCTCTTATGTTCTTTTGTTTTATTTTGCTTCTCCAACCCCCTAAACTATTTTTATTACTTTCTTTTGTAAAAAAACCAGTATATTAAATATAATAGGATTTTATTATAAGAATTATTAGAGCTACACTTACACACACAACCGTATAATGGTTAAATAACATACTATTTCTGTGGATGGCGAATTACTGCCTCACAAAACGATGATTGTTCAATATTATTTTATCACCTTTATAGGTTGCCATTGTGATGTAACTGTATTTTATAAATGATATATATGGTATTTAGGTTTTATATATGCTTCTGTATTTTATATTTAAATCATACCTTTATTCTTTTCATGTTGTGCAAATGCGATAATTTCATATGAGGAAGTGCGGACTACCGCCCCTCAAGTGTTGTGACTTGTTAATGAAATACATGGAATGTATAAAGAATGAAATTAATTAACATATGTGACCTATATAACACATATATTATACTTTAATTATAATATATATATATCTCTCAATTATTTTTAATTCCATTAATATGACAAAGAAATGAATGTAGCGTTCATGCGTACGTACGACCTACCGTCTCCATGAACGACGCATTTCATTTCTTTCTATCTCCAAATGTTATGGAATAGTATAAAATGAATATTTAATGGATATATATGATATTTAAATCATTAATACTATTCTGGAGATTATTTACTTAAAACTACATGGATGATTCTTTTCAAGAAAGTTCATTTTTGACTCATGTACCAAACATCGACAAAAACATTTAATATGAACTCACATAATTATCTAATTATTATAATATTATAATATGTGATATGAATTGAATAATAAAATTTAAATTAGTTCTTTAAGAAATTATAAATTGAAAAAAGTTTATTATTCAGGAATATAAAGAAACGAACAAGACAAGTTGAACTTGAGGTAAAGGATCCTACCTCTCTCTTTCTTTTTAAGTACTCTTTTTTATGTAACTTACTTTAAGCTCCTATTTATTATGTCGGGGGATGTTATTTTATATTCCTATTTCTATAAATTTTATGTTAATATGATGACAGACCCTATTTTATCTCATCAATCCATTTTTGGAAGTTTTATGTGGCGTCGTTAGGCTGACGAATTTTCATAAGGGGATTTTCATCTCACTTTTTATTCCCATGAGATTCATGCTACATTGGCCACTATTTCCTTTTGTGTGGTGTATATACTGCCCATTATTTTACTATTTTTATAATATACTCTCATTTATGGGTAGTTACATCTTTATTGTATGACCCTTCTTTCATGGGGTGTGCGTTTTGACAGTTGCCCAAATCGGTAAGGGAACCTTTCACACTCCTCTTTTAAAAAGACATATTTTGTTATATCTTTTAATTTACATCTTTTTATGTTGGGATATGTTCTTATATATCCTTATTGATGTAAATTTTATGTCTAAGTGATGAGATATCATTTTCTCTCTCATCAACTAATGTTATGAATTTTAAAGTGACGTCGTTAGGCTGTCGAATTTTACCAAGGGAACTTCTTAACCCAATTTCGATTTCTTTGGGTTCAACTTGTAGTTATTGAATATGTCATCCTATGAATATGTGTGAATGAAATCTGTTTGTTTTACACTTAATATCCACTTATATTGGGTGTATTTATATTTGTCACACATAATTATGAGATTGATTTATCCTTAATTTATGGATACCTTATTTATAAGGGATTTCATCTCATTTTACAATTCTATTGAGACTTCATTGTTGTTATGCACCAATTCACTATTATATGGTGTATATACTGTCATTTGGAATAATATATCATAAATCCCTTGATTCTCATGATATTATAAAGTCTTTATTAAATGTTATTCCTCAATTATTGTATTCAAGTGTCTCTCATTTTGTTAAAAACCCTTTAACTAAAATATCGTTTTAAATGTTTTAATGATTTATTCTTAGAAATATTTCTCATTAATATCCATGTTTTCAAAATGGTTTTAAGGATTTATTTATATGGATATTAATGGTTTAAAATGTTAAAATCTTCAAAGTGGTATGGGACACTTTGATTCAAAAATCTCTTTATTAAATGTTTTAAATGGGTTTGAAAATGGTTTTTAGAATGGATTTATTATTTCAATATCTTAAAATGTTATATTGTTATTGCAATGTGGGAATGTTATCTTTCATTTATGCTTAAGTTATGTGCTATTGTTATGTTATGGTTCTTGGGCATTGTTTATGAAGACGGGTGGTTCCTTGTTAAACTAAGGGCGGGTGAGCCCGATATAGCTCTCCAATGAATTGGGTAACACGAAGGGGTTAAACGCTACAGTTTCTTCGAAGAGATTTAGGGAATATACTGTAATGGGTATTCCAAACATAACCATGAGGGTTACTACCTACGTAAGAATGTTATGAATGCCTCATGTTACCTTTATGTCTTTTTATTTCTATGAGTTATTCGTAAATATTATGATTTCATGAGGTATGTTAAATTGATTATGCTTTATGAGTAAAGTATGATTTCATTGATTCTTGTGTATACGTGGACTAATTTTTTCATTCCGTATTTTTATAACCCTTACTAAGCTTTTAATGCTCATCCCAAGTTTTTTTGAAATGTTATTCACAGGACATAAAGTTGAATAGGGTCAAGGATGGGATCAAGGAAATGTCAGGATGTCTAAAACATGGAACTAGACATGACTCTTTTATTCAAGAGTTTTTATTTTTGTGAAAAAAATGGAAGCTGAGTAGATGTGTCTACTTTGTAACCTTTGAGATGTAATAGTTACGTCCTAATTCTCTAAAACTCTAAACCTAAAAATATCCTCAATGTGAATTATCCATTTAATTCAATAATAAGTAATGTTTAAGGCCGGTTCCTTATAGTCAATATCAAAGGTCGGTTTAGATAACTTTAGAGGTTAGAGTGTTGTTTATGAAAAAGTGACAAGTTATGTATAACCACAATGGTTAGTATATTAGATGGAGTCATTGTTTTTTTAATGTTATAATGAGTTTTAGATAACTTGGATAAGTATATCTTGGTGTTTATCTTCCTTTTTATTATATGATGATTTTACTGATATACTCACACTGACTTTTTTGGTTTTAGTTAATGGCTGGATCTAGCAGGAACCAGAGTAACAATGGATTTGAAGAAAACTGTGACAGATTTATGAAAGAACAACTGAATGATATGGGAGATGCAATGAGAACTCTTGTGGTTATCCTCAACCAACTATCTGGAGTCACGATTGACTACCGGAACCCTAGTGATTTTTATAAGGCATCGTATATGTGAGAAACAAATCCCTACTGCATTTCAGGTAATAATCATAAAGTTAAGTATGTTCAAAAACCTATGTGTCAAATATGTGGAAAGAAACACATAGGAAAATGTTTCAAAGGGACAAAAAGATGCTATAGATGTGGAAATGAAGGTCATAAAGCAAGAACCTGCAATGGAAAAAGGAAGCATCTAGTTAACTCTAGGAAAGGGAAAGAAGTTCTTTCTTAAGGATCAATTGAATGTTTTAAATGTGGTGTGCATGGTCATTATGAAAACACATGTCTTATGAAGAAGTTTCGGGAATGGGGTCACCAAGTTCGTACAAATATTCATCTACCAATACCTAATGCCATTTTAATTGAGGATGAAGAAACTGACAATGACCAATGAAAGGTATGGATTATTTCTTAACATATGTTTTCCTATGATTGGAATCTTAGGATATGATTCATGATTTTGTTTGTAGGAAATAATTATTTCAGAATAAGTTGAAAAGGAATGGCTAATGGATCATGAAGAATGTTGAATGAGTAAGAAGTCAACATATAAGGGATTCAAGAGTTATGGTAGATTTTTGGATGGTGAAATTCTTAGATGTATAAAGTCTCTTTTGATGAAGGGGTTACATTAGAAGACTTTTTATAGTAACCCTGATGTTTGATATACGAAAATTTTATTCAAGGAATAATTATCCTTTCTTTTGTGGATATAGTTATAAAGAACCATTTCGGTTTATATGATCCTTGAATTTGAGGCAATTACTGGATAATACATTTTGGGTTGCAAAATGGAAGTTATTAGATACCCTTGTGGTTAAAATATGTTATGGTTATTTTTTAAGATTTTATCTCTTTTTGGGGGGATTTTTTAAGAATTATATAGTTTTGGTAAAAAGACAACACACAGACCGTGTGACAACCCGTCGCATCAGACAAAGCTGCAGGAATCGAACCCACAACCAAAGTGTAATTGGTATTTTTCACCTACCATTGGACTACGTGAAGTCCCTGGTTAGTTTGAATGATTCTTTTTAGTTAGATGATTTTATGAATTAAGAGTAAGATTATTTTGGGTTATCAATGGAAATGATTAGCCTATCATGGAGGATATGTGATTAGGTTAATTACTTTTCAGTATGAGACTGTAAGAGTAACTGATGTTATTTTGGAGAAAAATGTTAAGATTTATTTTAGGAGACTATGTGATTAAATCCTTCAGATATTTGGGTTTCAATATTAGTTTGGTTTACTTTGAATAATTTTATGGATAGATGTATATTGAATGGTCTTTGTTGAACTTTGGGTTTTGTTTGACAAATTTTGGAGATTAGGAGTAGTTTTTATTTTTGTAAAAAAAAATCCTTTTTGGGTATTATCTGATCTCGTACTAAACTTTTTGGTTTGGTTTTGGTTGAGATCTAAAGACATGGGAAATATATAGTTCTCTTTTGTGGATTAGGTGATTCTCAATAAGTTTATTATAGTACTATTAATGCGAACAAGTCTTCCTAAATACTCATCTTTTGGAGAAAATCTGAGTTTGATTAAGGAATCTTGTAAAATTTGAAAGTCTATGTGACAATTAAGTATGTTTCATTATGATTTAGTTAAGCTCAAAAATAAATTCCTCAATGAAAAGTAACTTAAAACAAAAATGTTGTCTCTTAACTTTTCCTACTGGGGAATCAAATACCGTTTAACCCATCACATGTTTGTGATTTTCTTGTGGTTAACTTTCTCCTAGACATGTTTACTATCACTCTCTATCAGAACATGACCCTTTGTTTTCTCCTGCATATATATATTTTCCTACATGGAATCCTAGTATGGGTTAACTCAGGTGACCTTTTTACTTCTCTCCCTTTCTTTTAAAGTGATATTTTTACTGACTCTTGTTCCGATGCGGGACTTTCAATGAAGATTCCAAGCCCAATTTTGAAATTGCGAGGATGCAATTCTCAAAAGGGGGGAAGGATGTAACATCCCAGGTAAATAAATAATATTACATTATAAGTTTTATCAATATTTTTGAATAAAATGTTAATATTACTTTAAAGGTAATGCTATGCTCGATGACGTACCCAATACACAACAACGAGTTTCTTTGAAATCTTACGTTGCAAAGTAATAATATAATAATATTATAATAGTTAACGCCTAGCCATTGTAAGGGAGGGAATGAACAGGATTAACTACAAAATGATTAAATTTGTTTGTTAAATATTTTTACATTTATCCAATAAATGTTAGAGGCTTAAAATCCAAATGACTCCAATTTTAAGAATATATACTCTAATATTTTTATAAGATTGTTTTACCGCCTTTTAATGGAGAAACTTTTTTAAATCTAACTTTTGAAAATTTTATAATCTCTATTTTTCAAAATAAACTTATTATTTAGGATTGGGACATTGAGATTTACTTTGGATAAATGTTTGGTATGTTTCTGACAATGTTCATTTTTTTAATGAATAGTGAAAAATATTGAATTTTACATCAAAACTGCTTTTTCATCTAATTTAAATATATGGTTAGATTATCTTTATAATTGTTTTTAAAGTTTAATGAGAATATATTTTTACAATTTAATTCAATGGTGGTCATTAGAATAAATTTCACTTTAAAAATGGACATAAACAAGTGCCAAACTTTTCATAGATATTTCTTCCAAAAAACCTGCTATTTGTTTTGACAGCAGTAATTAACTATATGATTTATTAATTAAACTTCTATGTTTTGAATTTGGTACAATGGACATCATTTCTGAATTTGAAATATCAAATATATCTTAGGGTTAATTTTTGGTATTTTTCTAATAATGCTTTTTTTAATGAATAGTGAAAAATATAGTTTTTAATTCAAAACTGACTTTTCATCCAATTTATTTATATATTTAGATTGTCATTTTAATTGTTTTTAAAGTATAACTGAATTATTTTTTTATCACTTAATACAATGTTGTTCATTGGAAGTAATTTCAATTTTCAATTGGATGTAAAAACAAGTCAATATTTTGATAAATTTTAATTCTTAAAAACCCTTCTTCTGTTTTGAAAATGGGATTTACTTTTAAATTAATTACTATAATTTATGTGTTTTTAATTTGATAAGATGGGTTCCATATTTGGAATCAGAAGGTCCAAATTATTTAATTAAGACTCTTTTGTTTTTGGACATTATGAATAGTAACGACGGTAATTATCTTTAATTATCGTGTTTAATTAGTAATCGGGTAATTAAGGGTAAGAAAATAATATCATAAAAATATAAAATGACCCAAAAATTTGTCCTAATTCTATTGGTGGTGTCTTGGACGACCATGGTATGCCTTGTTCCAACCTTGGGACCCCATGGAATCACTTTAGTGTGATAGTGACCTTTTATCATATTTTTTTAAAGAAAGGAAAATGTAACCAAAGTATGTAACACCTTAGTAAAATAATTTTAATTTTGTCTAAATAAACGATATATTAGAATATAAATAGTCATTATAAAGATAAAAATATTTCCTACATCATAGTGTTTTTTTATAATTTTTATACATTAAACAAATTAAATTATTTATGACATCATGATGATGCAACGATTACCTCATGAATGAATGATTTAAATAAAATGAAAAGATAATGTAAAATATAAGACATACACCTGGAAAAAACCTATTGTATGAGTATATTTCGAACCCTTATCACCTTAGTCTAGAAATATATCAATGCGGGACCTTTAAAATCCGAAACACTTTTTAAAATAAAGTAACATTTCTTGACTTTCCATGAGTGCCCCTCCTCTCCTCTTATAAAAGACCCCCCACCTCCACCTCCTTACCCACACCTCTAAAGCCTTTGGATCGGCCAAACCCTGCCCATTTCATCTCTTCAAACCCCTCTATTCATCATTGAATCCTCACCTTAGGCAGAAAGCTCTTCAAGGAACCGTTTTGGTTCAAACAAAAGGGAGTTACCCGATTTAAAGGTAATGTCTTCTCTTCTGTTCTTTTGTTTTATTTTGCTTCTCCAACCCCCTAAAATCTTTTTATTCCTTTGTTTTGTAACAAAAAAAGTATCTTCAATATACTAGGATGTTGTTATAAGACATATTAGAGCTAAACTTAAACACACATACGTATAATGGTTAAAGAACATACTATTTTTGTGGATGGCAAATTACTGCGTCACGAAACGATGATTGTTCAATATTCTTTTAACACCTTTAAAGGTGGCCATTATGATGTCACTGTATTTTATATTCGATATATATGGTATTTATGTTTTATATATGCTTCTGTATTTTATATTTAAATCATACATTTATTCTTTTCATGTTGTGGAAATGCGATAATTTCATATGAGGAAGTGCGGACTACCGCCCCCTCAAGTGATGTGACTCGTTCATGCAATACATGGAATGTATAAAGAATGAAATTAATGAACCTATGTGACCTATATAACATATATATTATAATCTAATTATAATATATATATATCTCTCAATTATTTTTAATTCCATTAATAGGACAAAGAAATGAAAGTAGCGTTCATGCGTACGTACGACCTACCATCTCCATTAATGGTTCATTTCATTTCTTTTTATCTCCAAATGTTAAGGAATAGTATAAAATGAATATTTACTGGATATATATGATATTTAAATCATTAATTCTATTCTAGAGATGATTTAATTATAACTACATGGATGATTCTTTTCAAACAAGTTCATTTTTGACTCATGTACCAAACATCGACAAAAACATTTGATTTGAACTCACATAATTAACTAATTATTATAACATTATAATATGTGATATGAATTTAATAATAAACTATAAAAGAGGTCCTTAAGAAATTATAAATTGAAAAAAGTTTATTATTCAGGAATATAAAGAAATGAACAAGACAAGTCGGACTTGAGGTAAGGGATCATACCTCTCTCTTTCTTTTTAAGTACTCTTTTCTATGTAACTTACTTTAAGCTTCTCTTTCTTATGTCGGGGGATGTTATTTTATATTACACATTCAATAAGTTTTATGTTAATATGTTGAGAGACCCTATTTTATCTCATAAATCCATTTTTGGATGTTTTATGTGGCGTCGTTAGGCTACCGAATTTTTATAAGGGGATTTTTTTATCACTTTTTATTCCCGTGAGATTCATGCTACATTGGCCACTATTTCCTTTTGGGTGGTGTATGTACTGCCCATTATTTTAATATTTTTATAATATAATCTCATTTATGGGTAGTTACATCTTCATTGTATGATCCTTCTTTCATGGGGTGTATGTTTCTAAAGTTGCCCAAATCTGTAAGAGAACCTTTCACACTCCTCTTTTAAAAAGACTTATTTTGTTATGTATTTTAATTTACATCTTTTTATGTTGGGATATGTTCTTATATATCCTCATTGATGTAAATTATATGTCCACGTGATGAGATATCATTTTCTATTTCATTAACTAATGTTATGAATTTTAAAGTGATGTCGTTAGGCTGTCGAATTTTACCAAGGGAACTTCTTAACCCAATTTCGATTTCTTTGGGTTCAACTTGTAGTTATTGAATATGTCGTCCTATGAATATGTGTGAATGACCTATTGTTTTTTTACAATTAATATCCACTTATATTGGGTGTATTTATATTTTCCACACATAATTATGGGATTGATTTATCCTTAATTTAAGGATACCTTCTTTATAAGGGATTTCATCTCATTTTACAATTCTATTGAGACTTAATTGTTCTTATGAACCAATTCACTATTATATGGTGTATATACGGTCCTTTGGAATAATATATCATGAATCCCTTTATTCTCAGGATATTATAATGTTCTGATTAAATGTTATTCCTCAATTATTGTATTCAAGTGTCTCTCATTTTGTTAAAAACCCTTTAACTAAAATATCATTTTAAATGTTTTAATGATTTATTCTTATAAATATTTCTCATTAATATCCATGTTTTCAAAATGGTTTTAAGGATTTATTTATATGGATATTAATGGTTCAAAATGTTAAAATCTTCAAAGTGGCATGGGACACTTTTATTCAAAAATATCTTTATTAAATGTTACAAATGGTTTTGAAAATGGTTTTGAAAATGGATTTATTATTTCAATATCTTAAAATGTTATATTGTTATTGAAATGTGGGAATGTTATATTTCATTTATGGTTAAGTCATGTGCTACGAGTATGTTATGGTTCTTGGGAATTGTTTATGAAGACAGGTGGTTCTGTGATAAACTAAGTGCGGGTGAGCCCGATATAGCTTTCCAATGTATTGGGTAACGCGAAGGGGTTAAATGCTAAGGTTTCTCCAAAGAGATTTAGGGAATATATAGTGATGGGTATTCCAAATGTAACCATGAGGGTTACTCCCTATGTAGGAATGTTATGAATGCCTCATGTTACCTTTATGTCTTATGATTTCTATGAGTTATTCGTAAATCTTATGATTTCATGAGGTATGTTAAATTGCTTATGCTTTATGAGTAAAGTATGATTTCATTGATTCTTATGTATACATGGACTAATGTTTTCTTTCTATATTTTTATAAACCTTACTGATATTTTTATGCTCATCCCATGTTTTTTTGAAATGTTCTTCATAGGACATAATGTTGAATAGGGTCAAGGATGGGATCATGGAAATGGAAGGCTGTCAAAAACCAGGAAATAGACATGACTCTTTTGTTCAAGATTTTTTATTTTTGTGAAAAAAAGGAAGCTGAGTAGATGTGTCTAATTTGTAACCCTTGAGATGTAATAGTTATGTCCTAATTCTCATAAACTCTAAACCTAAAAAGATCCTCAATGTGAATTATTCATTTAATTCAATAATAAGTAATATTTAAGGCTGGGTCCTTATATTTAGGATATTGAATGTTATGTTTTTGGATGAAATATATTAATGATATATCTTGAACATTGATATCTTATCTATATAAATTTATGGGAATTATAATGTTATTAATCCACATAGCATCTATCCATTGATCTAATTGAAAATGTACTTCTTTCATTACTTTATTATAAGAATAAAATAGGGTAGTTTCTGCACAAGCTTTCAAAAAAGATCAAATATTCTTATATTACTTATGAGTGACAAATGTATCTTCTCCTTCTAATGGTATCCATATAAGATCAATGATCTTTTTGATATTGAGAATATATAGTTCCTTATAAAGGATCAAGTATGCATTATTCAGCAAATAATGTTCATTAAATATAGAAAAAATATAAATTTCCATTATGATCATCAGGTAGTATAAATCAAATTCTTGTTTAGATAATCATAAGGATTATTAACCTTGAAAAACATTTCTTATTTAAAAAATGATTCATACCTATCAAAATAGTATTGATAAATCATTTTTTATTTAATATCCTCTTGATTAGAAAATTCACTAGAATATTCCATAGGTTTTGATCAGATAGACTGAGAAAGATCAAAAAGATGAAAAAGATTAAACTAACTTTAAAACTGATTAAATAGAAGAAAATAAACATAGAAATAGATCTCCTCATAATTCGGGAGATGAACGAGTTGTGACCCACTTTTCCTATATATATATTTGGGGAGAGAGATGATCCAAATTCTAACTAGATATAATGTTTGAGAACAAACTTCAAAAAAATATGGCATTCAAGAGATTATGACTTAAATATTTTAATAATGTTTTTTATTATTGAACTCATCAAACTTTTGAGACAATTTTTTAGAAATCATTGAATATTATCAAATCGAATTTTATTCCAATGAAACTAAAAGATATGTGAAAATTCTATTGAAAAAAATTTACAACTTTTATAGAAAGCACATAACATATTATAAGGATATAAATAAAAATTTACCTTCTAGAGAAAATAATCATAGACATTCCTATAATTGTTTTCTGGATAATATATAATTCATGGTTAAAAAAGGTTATTATTCTTCCCAATGTATTCTTAGATAGATCTTAGTCTGATGAAACATATGATTCTTCATAAAAAATTTGGAAATTTTATAGAAGGAATAAGAAAGAAAAAACTAAGAAACATTTCCCTGAATATTTTTAAGGAAAACAATGAAAATATTAAAAAAAAAGAAAAAATATTCCAAAATTTTTTAGGAGAATTTTCTATAAGGAGATAGTTAAACATGAATTATATTAATGATCATTTTATATTGATCTTTCAAAGATTTTTTTAACATATTATAATCTATCAAAATTGAAGGGTTTTTAAAAATATTATTAATTTTATCTTTTATTTCGATAATTTTTTATAATAATATCTCTTTTTATGTGATACTAATGGAAATGGTGTCTTATATATATGTTTTTGACTTGTGAGTGATGTGAAGGATTTCAACTTAAATTCTATACACTTTTTTATAAAAAAATTGATTTTTACAAAAAATCATGTCAAAATTAGTGAGTGTGTCTTGCATCCACAATACCTGATAAAAAAATCATCCAGCTACTAAATATTGATATTTAATAGTGGAAAGTGATACCAAGTGTTGTTTAATACAAGATCAAGAAACTTAAGCTTCTTCTATGAAATGAAATGTTCTAAATGTACTTTTTCAATCCATTTTACATATACCAAATTCAACATCTAAAAACCTTATTTACTCAAAAATAATTTATATAAGAGTTGAATTATACTATATAAATAGTTACAGTATGGTAATGAAAAATTCAAGTTTCATATTTAAAATTAGTCAATTTGGATTAGTATCACATTTGACACATAATCATACAATAATTTTGTATCTAGATGACGAACTATAACTTATAATAAATTAACTGTAACGATCCAGAGAATATAATTGTTATTTTTTCCAAAATAAATGTTTGTTATGTAATATAATATAGTATTATACACATAAAAAACATATAGAAACAACAAAATTTTGTTTCATTAATGAATATATTTTCACTAGAATTCAACTATACGCATAAAAATTCCAAACATTACAATAGAACAAAAAATATAAAATAAGAAGAGTAGAATATGAAAATTTTGATCTTTTTAATCTTATAGAACCACCACCACCATGAAAAACACTAAATTAAATTAATAGGGTATTAGTAAACCAAAAAAAATATTATAAAATGATAATATATATGCTTGAGAGTAATTATGGTGACTGTTGAATAAAATAATTAATTTGTATTTATAGAATGTTTTGTGACCATTGTAATAGTAATATGACCCTTATAATAGTTACCCTACCATTGAAATAATAACATTGCCATTGGGAATAGTAACCTGATTGTTAGGAATAGTAACCTGATCTTTGTTAATAGTAACTGTACAATTGGAATAGTAATTTCACATAAAAAAATAAAATTTAATTTAAAAAATATTTATTAAGATGAGTTTAAGAAAATGTAAATATTATAATACTATAAAATAAATTTAATGTTTAAAAACTCAATTAAAATATAAGAACATTTTCAATAAACTATATTTTAATGTATTTTATAGAAAAAATTATACTAAAAATAAAAATAACCAATTTTTTAAAGTTATATTGATTACATAATTTCATTTATAGAATCATCTTATAAAAAGTGTTGAATGTTTTTGTAATTTTCTTAAATACTTGTATTTTTATGTGAATATTAAATATGCTGAATTCTAAATATCCCTGTTTTATGATATAATGGTAAGAAAATAATAAATTAATGAATTAATATATTATAAATTATTTATTTTATCCCAAAATTAGTTTAATATGTTAAATTTTTCTTTTAAAAATAATAAATTTAATTTCCAAACCTTAAAAAGTATTTTCCAATATCTAAAGTAAAAATTAATCCATTAAAATAACATTTTGTCAATTATTATGCATTCCTTTTTATTAAACCAGTAAATTGGGCTTATAAAGGGTTTTATAGTCCTAAATCAATTTTAATTTATTTTTATATGACTAATAATTTCAAAATATAACTATTGAAAGGCTCGGCTTGGATAAAATATTTTATTCAATATTATGACTCCAAAATCCATATCTCCTCAAATATAAATAACCCATCACCCATCCCTTGGAACATGACTCCTACCTCACTTACCATGTTATGAGATGACCCATTGATGGATTTATAGGCAATGGTAACTCGGGTGTGATTCCCAAAGCTCACCTTTAATAGGACATGGGAAGACAACTAATGTCAAGTAGTCCTATCACACACAAGGGAGGAATTAACCTAATGAACCTATGCACATGCACACATCTCAATGAAACCAAACAATGATGAAAGTTAAAGACAACTGATACCGAAATCCATGCATAAAATTGATCCCAAAATCAAAGTATGAAAATATCATTTGAATGCATAAGGTCCAAATATAATCCCACTCTAAACTGAAAAAGAGTCCAACCAACTAAGAAGGATAAGATTGCGATCAAATGAAAAACCCAATATATACTACTGTATTTGTATCCTGAACTATGCTATGCATTGTCCTGGTCTTCCTTGGAATCCATCAAATGATATGTAATCTTCATAAGACATCACATATTCAATAAGATCCCATTCATGTGTGTGTATTACAATACCCAATTGGACACTCTAAATCACCAAACATAAAGAATCAAGAGAATAACCAGCTCATCATCATAAAGGAATGTCAATTATGATATGTTACAAATATACTCATAAAATACAACAAGTATCAAAGATGTATCAACCATACTTCTATCCATGATATCATTATTTAGGATTCTAGGTAACACTTTTTTGATAGATCTCACTCCATGTGCTATGCTATCACTGATGGCGATCATCTAAGAAGTTGTGCTCATTGTGTCTCACCAAATAAGCTACCTGAAATAACTATGAAGAGAATATGACCATGATAGGGGATCACACCCAAGACCACTAGGGGATTCCACAAAACAGATCTGGAATTACCTTCTAAGTAGGGGATCAAAGCCTATGTATGTTGGTCATGCTGATGCCACACACCCCACATAGGGAAGCATAAAGAATGATAGAGGATCCCACCCTAGTCTCATAAATAGATACCAAAAACTTTATACAAGACTAAAAGAATATAAGGGATCATAATCTTATGATGAGGTTGTAATTCCACACTATACCCTCAAAGGTATGGACCAAGGGATCACACTCAGCCACTACAGGTCTACATTGAAACTATTTTAGGGAATTCACCCACACTCATACCCGAGCTAAATTGAGAAGAAAGAGGGATCCAGACTGCCCTCTACAAAGTACATGATGTTGTAACCAAGGTTTTTCCTTACAAGAAATGGAGTTTGGTTTGTGGTTTTTATCAATCCTCACATGTAATATTAGAGAATTTACAATGTAAGGGATCTTACAGTTCAAGATGAAAACAATATTGGAGGTGGTTTGTGAATTTACGCACAAGGCATGTTTTTGGATCATTTCGTTGAATTATAATAAAGGAAAAAAGTGCACAAAATAATATAATTTTTTTTTCAAAAGATCAGGTAGCATGAAAGATACTTGCGCACATAATGTGACATCAAAAATGGTTTTCCATTAATAGAGAGAATATTGCATATATGGTCATCAAGGATAATAAATAAGTAGCTACCCTATATAATACTATGAAATTTTCTAATAAAGATCATGTTCATTTTCCGTGTGAAAGAGTTTCACATAGAAGAGTTGCAAAAAAATAAATTTTGTGTTAAGTGTTACTTTGGTCTTTAAAGGGAAAGTGAAACATGTGGTGTAACTGTGAAAAAGAAAATGGGTGCATAAAAGATCAGGGTTATGCGAAATTCATCTTGTGTGACAATCCCAAATATTGCATGCAAGAGTAAGTATTGCATGCAAGTGTTAGTGTGTGCTTCTAGAATGTTTTGAACAAAAGGATTGTTTGTTCAGTGCATTCAAGTGCATCAATTAAGGGATTTGATGCAATTGGAGTTTCATGATAGATAGAGACAAATAATTTAATTCCAATCTATTTAAGAGACCTTCAAATTGATAAATTGAGCTAGACTTCTCTCAAATTAGTGATCTAGGGGGAGTTGAGTAAAGTGTTCTGAGGGCTGTAGTGTGCTATCCCTAAAATATTGTAAAGGAAGTGTTCTTGGAATATCATAACAGTGTCTAAACTTATGTATTCTACAACTAGTGACTATTAGGGGACTTTGGAATGACTGAAACTTTTTCAGATTATTCTCTATGGTCTATCCCTTAGTGGTGAACCATGTAAAATTGTTGTGTTATCTCTCTTCATGTGAATTTTTGATTGATGATTGAATCTATCAAACAAATTTAATGAGTTCCGACTAATGTGAGAATAATATCCTCTAAAATAAAAGAAAATTTTTTCACCCTGATTAATACCTCCCCTCCCAAGGTGTTCAAGGGTCTTACACATGGTGTGTACCTTAGGGGTACATGATAATTCTCACTAATCTTTCCAATATATCGTACTAATATGGAATGCATTCCTTAGAATATATGGTGTGTCCCATCGTGGTACATGACATGTAGGTGTATATTAGCCACTGTAGAAGTACTGTAGAAGTACTGTAGCAGGAACTATTCAGTACTGTAGCAGCCGAAACTATTCCTCCATCTGGGCCTTCGGGCCACTGGTTTGGTTCTTGGGTCCTACAAGGCTTTCGGGCCACCCAATACCTTCGGTCCAATTGATTCTCAAGGTATTCGGGCCACCTTAAGGCTTTAGGGCCACCCCAAGGCCTTCGGGCCACATGAATACAGGCCCCAGACACACTACAAAAAAGGAGCAGCCCCAAAAGAGGATTCAGAGCAGGTGCACTCACCAGAGCAGAGCCAAATGGATTATCAGAATGAGAGGGTATGGCTATGCCATCAGTACCAGCCTGTGCTTGCACGGGAATCCTAGCCAGACGGTCATGCAAAGGTGGAGAGCTATTATCAAGATGCAGAAGCTAGGGAGGGGCAGTTCCTTGTAGATATTCTGGTTGAATTCCCTAAGACCTTCGGGTCATGTAATCTCTTAAGCCTACGTGCCATGTAATCTCTGAGCCTACGGGCCTTGTAAGGGTTCCCTCTCATCCCTTGAAAGGGGGGTTATCAAAATCAATAAAAAATGAAGGCCTTTGGGCCATTCAGGAAGGCATGTGTACTCCATATCTCCCAGAATATTGGGGCTGGGATGACACTTGATGCGTGTTGTCTTCCCAAGCTTGGGTACTTTCTAAAGTACCTGGAATATGCCACGATATACTAATTTTGGAGTCCATGGGTTAATGGGAATGTACTCCCTATACATGTTGATCCATCTTCCAAGAGTTAAATTCCATGTGAAACATTTCAATTGGTTTTTGATAGTTTTCTCTAGTCCTTATCCATTGCACTACACTAAGAGTACTAAATGACATGTGTTCCCAAACTACATTCAGTGTTGTAAGGATTTTTTTAGATTCTATTGTTCTTCTAATATCATATTCTCATAAATCCACCACCACTTGTTCTACAAGTATTAACAACCAGAATCATTGAAGCAAGTTGTATAAACATTTTTATCCACTAATGGTTGGATTTCTTCCATATATATTGCTTGGGAAACAACCACCATCGTGCCTCGACACTTTTGTACATTGAACAAAAACTATGGATCCTAACATATCATCCCAATGTACCCCCGACCAATTTTAATTGTCATCACACCCCCATCACTCTATTTATTGTGTACTAGAACCCATGATATCATCCCATTACACCAATGAATATCCATTCAATGACTGAATAACAAACATTTTTCAAACCCTTGGACAAAGGAATTTTGGGTGATGAACATGTAAGGAATCAAAGAAAATATTCACGAATCAAAAAATAGGAACAAAACACAAATATTGTTCAGGTTGAACATGATTTTTTCTAATAGAATAATAAATTAAGAACAAACACTAAAAAAATAAAATCAATTCTTAAACCTAAAAAGATAAATCAATAATCGTAATAAACTATCGATTCTTGAACTATTTTTTTTCACTAAATCTTTACAAGTTCAACTTGGAATATCAAAATAGGATAAATAAAAATAAAGAAAAACTCATACCTTGAGTTAGGATTTATTTCTAATAAAAAATGAATCTATACTGTCATCGTGGGTGGGGTCCTCAACCTCCATTGGTGAAAATGATCCTCAGGAAATTGATCACTTTACTTGAAAAATTATGATCCTCAAAGATCTCCTCCAATAGATCCTCTATCAATCACAGGGTTATGTAGATAAACCTATGAATTAGATATAAAAATCTATTTATTGAGGATAATCGGGTTAAGATCTTAATTGAAATATTATATAAATATATTTAATATATTTAATTATTTTTCCCATAGGGGAACACAATCCAAACACATGAGGCTGAAAAATATTACATCATAAATAATGTAAAACCCATATTATGAACTCAAATATAAACTAAAATTTCTGATCTGAGACTTTTTTCATGATATATTTCTCTATTTTATTATATTTTTTCATGATTGATATAATGTAATTAATATTTTCATTATATCAATACTGAGGATCTTTGGGCCTTGGAATATCACATAGTCTTTGTTCCTAGATCTAAAATTATTCCTTAAAATACTCAAATTTACTATAAAGTGAAAAATGATGTTACATTGTCCGCACATTAATAATTTTCATTTTAAAAAGTGAAAATACTACTTAAAAAGTGAGTATACTGATATCTCATTGGGGACTCCCACTCCCATGAATTCTTCTAATGGTTACTATGCTATTAGTAAACACACACTGATGAGAAACAGTCTATCATGAAGGGTCTTATCCTATTGATTTTTAATATCTACTAGGAATTATATAAAGGTATATCTATCTTAAATATCTATCTCTCCCTATTTGATAACAAGTTACAGGTCATTCACACACTATTTCAAGTGTGACAAATGGAAGAAATAATGTACATCATCTAATTGTAGTTGTAGGGTGAGATAGTACAACAATTTTCCAACATTATCCATTATCTTAAGGAGACAAAAAATATCCTAGATAACATAATTACCTGAAAAAATATATACAGTCCACCTCAAGGGGACATCTCTCAGAACACATAATATCCTCGTAAACTCCAATGGTCATTGTGTCAGTCCATAATGCTCTCATGACATTGCTGGGTAGTCCTCATACACATCTATATGAATTGAAACCTTTATAAAAATTGATTTCAAAAACTCTAGGCCCACAATCACTATCTAGATTGTTCTATGAGAAATATAGTGGTGACTTTTAAGGTTTCCCATACATGGCCTCAAATGGTTCTACAATGATGGTGGAGTGGTATCCATTATGATACAGAAACTCTCTAAATGCTAGTTGATCCTCCCACCCATGGACCACAACAAGCATGCAATACAAAAATATGATATCCAAGACATGAATGGTATACATTATCTAGACATCAACAAAGGGTTTAAAGACTATAATTAACTGGAATCAAGTCCCAGCGGCCTCCAACATCCTTCCAATAAATAGGAAATTAAGTGAGTATCATGATATGAAATAACCATCAAGGAAATTTCATGATGTTCAATACCTCCTAAAAAACATACTTCCCAAACTATCCACTAATCTATACCAGTATTCACCTATTGATAGGTGATATATCAAGAGTTTAACTTGAGAACATGAAATAACTTCTATAGCTTCCCAAATGATTCTAAGGGATCGTGGTACATCCTCAACCCTCCTGGATGAACTTCTTAGGGATAAAACCTCTTCAACATCTTTTCTCATAGCATGACTAGTGTCATCATCCATCCATGGAAGGAAAAAATTATCCCCACCTTTAGAAAATACATTGAGAAAATTTCTAGGGGATGGGTAATCAGAAAAGTCCACTTAATCGACATCCCTATGTTTTTATTCCTTAACTCGGTGGAGAAGTGGAGGGGTAAAAATAATTAACGGGATATATACCAGACCATACTCATCCTCAAAGTTCAATTAGGTATATTTAAACCAGTTTGTAACCTCCCCAAACTATAGATAATGAATAACTATTTATGAGCATATGTTATTATGGACACAACATTAGGTGGATCTTTAAATAAAACTTCCCCAACCGTTACTAGGTCCACTATCTATCTCATTCATAAGAAGATATATCATAATAAGTGGACCTCCTAAATCAATATTTTATAAATTGATATCTACACATAAATTCGGTACCCTTAGATTATGCTTAGAAACATACTTATGTGTCTTGCGTACACTACCACTAGTGTTGAGTACACATGGATGTTGACTATGAATACTACCACAAACTAAACCAAGTTGGGTTAAAGAATCTAGTTCATGAGTCTCAAAAATTCCTTTGGGGAATCCAATATACTTAAATTTTATAACAAAAACTCAATGCAATCATAGGTACTTTATAACGACTCCTTTGGTACATCATTCCCTAAAAGTTGGAACTGGAGATAACCTATTCTAATATTAAACTCAAGGAACCACATCTTCCCCAACTACTGGTTGAAGAAGCCATCAATTACATGGGGTTGATACTCTTCCTTGATAGTCACCTAGTTCCAATGGAATAAATCCACTTTTAACCTCAATCTATAATCTACCTACAAGGAGGACAACATGGGGATGCATGTGTGCCACAATGGTTCTAACACGACCCTTACTCTACAAATTATTCCAACCACACTATCACCTCTGACAAATATTCAGGTTCAAATGATATGGTAGCATATATATATTAGGCCATATATAGTTCATATATATGTTGAAAAGGAATATTTTATAAGGATATAAGCATGACATTTCCTCATAGAAAAATTTCATGTACTCCTCCAAATACAATATGAATGTAAATATCATAATATCCACTTATCCAATGGTTATACTATACAACAAATAATAAAGTAAACATATACTTCTACACATGGTATCATGTTTATCTACTTGTGATTATTCCTCACAAAATAGAATAATTTTTCCCATAATTTAGATACTCTAGAACCCCCTGTGGTAATATCTAACCGAACATGGATGGTAGATAACCAATCCATACAGAGAAAAACATTTTTTTCCACTACCACTTTAAAAAGTTTCTACATGTGTCCCTATCTCTATATAAAATTCAGGTCAAACATCGAAAATGTTTTTGATCATCGATACTTTCTACTCAATCTTTAAAACAATGGGGCCAAGCCACATGCTTAACCAGAATCTATATGTTATCAAAAAGGGAAGTGGAAAGGAAAGAGTTTCTTGCACCTGTATCTATCAAAAATGTATCTAATGTATAAAAGACACATACCTTTCCTTATAACCTCTAGTACATAAAAATCCAATAAATACATCTTCCATCATCCCAGAACACCATATCCTTGATCCTAGAATATACCTTCAGGGGTTGTGGTTGTGGAAACAAATCAATAAGACAAACACCTCATACTACTCACTAATCTCATTTGTCATGCCCACCGCCCTTTGGACCCCATTTTCAATCTGATTCCTCTTCTATGGATTTATATTGATCATTTATATTTTTTATTATGATGGGTAGGAAAATATGACACATGTTTTTCATATCAATAAAAAGCATAAAAATTCCTCTACCTCAGTTAATTGAGCTATCCCAAAGGTCCCCAATAATGAAATACTCTTCTTTTTTTGTAACCTGTATCATATGACTGTTGAAAATGGGTATTTATCATAGTTGATTCTAATATATCACTATCATGGAATCTTATGACTTGTTTTTGATCCTGGTGGATCGTCATCCAACACCAACACAGCCATCCCTGGCTCAGTCTAGCATGATTCATGAACCTAAACCCCTTAAGGTGGATCTATGTACTATTCAAAGGGTAGAAGAACCAACATCTATACACCCAGAAGTTATACCACCTCATGACCACGCCCTTTCATGGATTCCTCATCACCCATCCAGTCACACACTCAACTATCATACGGAAACCTCTATGAATGTCACTATGTAAACATTGTATAATAATAAAAAGTGTACCATGATCAATGAATATATCATTGTAAGTGACCCAAGATGAAATGGAAACCAAAACCCAATATTATATGTTGTAATTATTTCCATTACAAGAATTTCCTACATGTATCGAGTCAAAAAAAATGTAATTATAGTCCTTGTGAATAGATAATTCAGTCACAACACCAACATTGGAGTCCTTGGCCTAGAATCCCAACTCAAGACACATTAAAACTATATATATAAATACTAGTCCAAACTTATTAGCTATAAAAAACAAAAATTCCATATCCTAGGTTATAATTAATTCTTTTAATACAATTATAGCATGAACCAATCCACTAGAGGTGGTGTTTCTAGGGGTTACATGATTCTAACACCCAAGGAAAACCTCCGATAGGTAAATGGTTGGAGGGAAGCACCAAGTGGGAATATCAAACACTTGGGAGGAATTAGCCAAATGTACCTACACACAAACATACATCTCTAAGTACCCATAAAATGCTATAATGTATGGAAAATTGATACCAAAATGCTTGCATAACATCTTTACCAGAATCTTTCTATGAAAAAGTTCAAGAAAACAAAATGGATAAATAAAATCCCACCATATAATGCAAAAGAGTCTAACCTGATAATAAAGAGGGGACTACTATCAAAGGTAACACCCAATATGATCTTTAGTAATTCTATACCAAACTATGATTTTCCATATCCTAGTCCTCCTAGGGATCCTTTAAATAGAATTTCATCTACAAAAGACATGAAATGTATAGGAAGGGCCCAAACAAGGGTGAGTATAACAATACCTAGTAGGACACTTTGAAATCACCAAACATAAATCATCGAGAAAGTAGTAAGATCCTAATCAAAGAGGTATGATATTTATAAATTAGATATTATAAAAAGTATAACAACTAAAATAAAACCCATATATACTCATAACAGACCCAAGTCTCAAATATGTCTCAACCATACTTCATGACATATGATTTTTCTAAAGGATTTAAGGTAACACTTGCCCAGGATATATCAATCCATGATCCATGATTCCACGGATGAAACTCTTATACAAATCCATTCTTATTGGATCTTTCCAAATAAGTTATATACCTAAACAATGAAGAGATTAATTCATTGATAGGGGATAACACCCATGACTACTGTGGGATTCACAAAACTAATTTAGAATAACTCAAAATTTAGGGGATCACAGTCTATTTATTTTGGTCACACTAATCCAAGAATCCACACATGGGGAAGAAGAAAAAATGATAGAGGATCCCAAAAAGGTTTCATGAATGGATAACATAAACTCAAATTGAGACTAAAACCATAGATTATACCCAACCATACAATGCGGGGTTAATTCCACATTGTACCCTCATAGGGATGGATCAATGGAAAAAACTCAACCGATAATAGTCTACACTAAAAATATTTGTGGGAATTCACCGAAGCTCTTTATTGAGATGAACATTAAAGAATGAGGGATCCAACCTACCCTTCAAGGTGAACACATTATTTCACCTATGGGTAAAATATGTGTCTCACAAAGCCTAGATATTTCTATTTCACATGCTCACATGTAATGCATTTTCCAGAAATACACAGTGTGTCTCGTTGGGGTATAGATCTTGTAGATGATGTCTAATACTTGACATGAATTACTTTGTTGACTATATACCATAGTTCATGCCTATATTCTTAAGGAATCACTTAGTCTATTGGTCATGGAAAAATACTTTTTTAGGTATATGAGGTGTACTCCACATCACATAGTTTGTGGGGTCTAGGCCAGAATTAAATAGTTGTTATATTCTCATGCCCTTGTACTCCCCAATATACATGATGTGTTTACCTCCATACACGAAATTTGGTTCCACATTGTCTCATTGGAATATACTCCATATACACATCGATCCATCCACCAAGGGTTACAAGGCATGTGACACATGTCACATAACATGTGATACATTTCTTTATGTGGAAAACCTCAAATTGTATTAATGGGACTACTCAATGTGCGCTGTTGAACAACATGTCATGTAGTTGGTATTTTTATAGAATCACGATTTCTTCACTTTTTATCCACACATAACTCTGCTACCATTGGATCATCTATAATTATTTCCCAAAATAATTGATCTAGGTTGACCAAACCTTGTTCGCTATAACTGGGGATCCTCAAATTTGTTTTCGGCCTACTTTCAGTCATCATTTGTTTTTATATCAACTAGATAAATTCATTGATCAGAAACATGAAACTTTATTTTTAATATATTTCACTGAAGAAGAGGATCACAATGATCAAATATTAGGTATTTTCAGAACCTCAGGCCAATGGAATTTCTAGCTATGAACGTGCAAAGAAACTATGAAGAAATGCACAAATAAAAATATTGGAATGATCATCTTCCATTGTTCAGGTAGGACATGATTTTTTACCATTATAAAGAAAAATTAATAACCAAAAATAAAACAATAAATATAATTCCAATACAAAATTATGAGAAATCATCAACTGAAATCAACCATCAATGCAAGAACCAATGACGTTGGGTGAATTGGTTCTCATTTAACATGGGATATCAAAACATGAGAAATATAAACAATTAAATGTACAACATTAAGTTATGATCAATAGATGAGGAATAATGAATCTATTATTTCAACATTGGTGAGATCCTCAAGTTACCTTATAAAATAGGATCCCCATGTAATCGATCACGATCCTCAATCTATTTTTGTTCTCCAAGATCTCATCTAATGACACCTCTCTCAATTATAGGGTTATGCAAGTAACCCTAAAAATTAGATATATGCACTTATTTATATTGTATAATTTGATTAATAACATAAGTAGACCATTAAATAAATATATTTAATATATTTAATTATTTATCCTATGGTGGAACACAATAATATCACTTGATGATGACAACGATTATGATTTGCCTGGAGTAAAACCCACTTTATGGACCCAACAGTGGTCTCAAATTTGCAATATATGACATTATTATATAGTTATTCCACAGTTTATAGAAAACTGTATATGTGTGATTTAATATATTTAATATTTTTATTATATCAATAATGAGGATCTCCATGCCACATAAACATAGGTTGTCTCATTACCAATGTCAATAAATATTTCTTAAAATATTCCTTAAAATATTCTAAATTATTACAAGGGGAAGTGAGGATGTTATATAACAAAGAAATACCTCTAACAAAATACCTTATATTAATCCTCGTATAATCTTTTGTTATGTTATTAAGCAATGAAACCTAAGAATTTACAAATTTAAGCGTTGTAGAATATGAACTAATACATTAAATAGGCAATTCCCTTTCATTGTTGTATTTCATTTTTCTTTTTTAATTTCTAATCCACCTTTTTTTATACATACCTTCTCAATACATTTAAACATCATTTCATCATGATATTCAAAATTTTATTTTTATATAAAATAAAATTTTTAATATAATCACATATTATATCTCACACCTTATCTTTTGAAAATGTCTTATCAAATATTCGGTTAAGTACCCTCATGGATGTTTCCAACACTCTAATTATCACAAAAAATATTAATGATAATAATAAGCTATTTATAAAATATAAATGCATGAATATAAATACTTATAGTATTTTAGAGTTAATATTAATTATATGTTAATAATAATTAATCAAGATCATCAAATCGAAGACCAATATAATATTTTAGGGTAAATTAAATATAAAAACATTTCACCCTTTTCAAGGGGAATTAAGTTATCAAATAAAATGATTAAACTTTTTTGAGTGAAAAAAATTAAAATAATTCAAAAATGTTTCCATGTTGCAAATGATCATATGATTACTATTCAAGAGGTTTAAAGGAGATTAATTAAAGAGTTATTTAAGGTAAGGGGATTCTAAAACCCAACTCTTTTTTTGGGTTATATCTTACTTCACATTTGATTTCAGTATGGATGTTCCTACACTACCCTTAAACCATCCTTTAAATATTCCTTCCATTACTTTTCTTGGGATAAAGGTGTTTTTTTCTTATTAAAATGATTTATAATCCAAATTTAATGACTTAACAAAAAGGCTCTTTTTCCCAAACACATCTTTGAATCCCATTGATTTATTTCTTCTCTAATCCTTAATGAGGATGTTTTGTGAAAAAATATGTTTTCACTTATTAATTGGGAAAATATAAAGGTCAATCTTGAATTTATGAATTATAGAACCCTTTATGAATCCGATTACTTTTCATGGGTTTATTTCATGAATTATATTGATATATCATACTTTTCTATGTCGCATGCATGATTATGGGCATTTTATTATATGATGGGTGGGCCTAGAATAATACATCCTTAAAATTTATTTTCTCATTTGAAAGATCTCATGAGATTATGTGTATTTAGTGAGAACAATTTTATATTTTTTTCAAAATTAAGAAATTATGATCTATACACATATGATTTTCATGAACTTAATACCTACTTTGTGAACAATTATGTGTGGTATTTTTTCACTATGATATAATGTTTTATTGTTATGTGTAAAACAATTCCAGGAATATATCAAATGTTACCATATTTAATATAATTATTATAAGTTGATTATAATTTTATGATGCTTATTATAATAAACCATGTTTAATTGATTCATGACACTTATTCATCTCATGATATTATTCGTCTTACTGGGATTTTAACTCACTCTTTTATTTGATGTATATCCCTATGTGATTTCATGTACTAAATAAATTGTAATATATTTTACGAGCATAAATAATAAGTATTAAAATATGTTGTACATTTTATTATTTACAAGTTATGAAAGAGATTTATTTTCCCAAGACACTAAATCATTTTATCCAGTATTGAATCACTATTATGTTGTTTATCTTAAAAATAATGTAATAGTCAAATATGAAAAATTTGTTTCATTATACTACCAATAATTCCCTTAAAAATTTATTGATTAAATATTTTCCAAAATTCTTCAATATCTAATTTTTTTTTTCAAGTTTTGATATGTTTACTAATACTTCATACATTATCATATCCAAACCATTTATGTAAATAATTTATATACATTTCCTTCTAGTTTTTGATATATTTGAAAATTAAGGAAAAATGTATGTTCACACGTTATGTTTTTTTAATATTATAATTTATAAAAACCAGAAATTAATCAAAAATAGATTTTATAGTTTAACCAAACATATTTACATTAACATAAATATGAACAATGATGGTTTAATTTTATTTAATAAATACTATTTGATCAACATATTCCATAATAAAATGGTTTTGATGTAAAAATATAGTAAGTCAATCATAGTAGGATCTTCATTATTTCTTAAGTCCATATATTTTCTTAGTAAGTTTAAAAAATGTATCTAGAAGATTATTTTCTTTAAAAATTGGTGGCCAGTTTATATAAACATCCACCATTTCATATCCTTCAAGAAAACTAGTCTTCACATCCATTTGATAATGCAAAAAATTTAAGAATGTGTAATATGTGAGAAGTATAAGAATATATTCAAGTATAGATACCATAGTTAGTGTTTCTTATTAGTTTATTTCTTATTTTTATTGTAACCCTTAGAATCATATCTTTCTTTCCTTTTAATATTATCCCATTTTCATCATATTTTTTTCCAAAATACCCATTTTACTCTAAGAATAGGAAATTTTTTTATAATGTTATACAAAAATCTATACATTTTTCTTTTGATTTATTATGTTTATAATGCATTAATGTTTTTAAAAAGACATCACCTAATGATTAATCAATAATCTTAGGATTAAATTGTGATAAGAATAAAAAATTATCACATTCATTTATTAAGAAACTTTTGATTTTGGATAGCTGATCTACATCACCAATGATATTATTCTGGGAATGATTTCATAATATTGTTTGATTTCCATGGTTTTTTAAAAAATTATTCTACAAAACTCATAAACTGTTTTATTAATAAATGGTTTAATTAAAGAACTATTTATAGTATAATAAGAAGTAGTAAAAACATCAAACCATATTTCATTAGAAATTGTATATTCATTCAATATGTTTCTAGTAATTTATTGAAGAACTATATTCTTTCACTCAACTACCCTATTTTTATATGATGTTCTAGGAGCTGAACAGGTTTGTATGATGCTTTTATTAATAAAAAAGTTTCAAAATAAAAAATTTAAAACTATCTACCATTATCTCAATGAATAATTATAAAAGGTATACTTTTATAGTTTTTAACACCATCTATAATGTTATTTAAATAGAAGAAGGCATCTGAATTTTTTATTTTAAAATATACCCCCATATATCTACTATAATCATAATCCCTGATATATACATAGTATTTTCAACAATACTTTTTTATTATGTGGGGCCAAATAAATCCATGTTTACCAACTATAATGAATTATAAGTTGAACATTAAGTAATATATTTAAATCTTAATTTATGCTTCTTTCAAAATTGACATGAATCAAAATCTTTAGAATAATGAAACCTAAAATTAAATATATCTATTACTAGTCATTTTAATTAATTTTGGGCCAATATTATAACATTATAATTTCATAAAACTCTATTACATAACCAATATCGGTCCCTTATTTCACTTAGGTAAGGTAGATATTTGCTTACAAGGTCTTTTATATTTAGTGCACATATATTCTATTTCATATCGATATAAATAAAATATTTACCTTTTAAACATTAAAGAGTATATTTATCATTCTAAATGATGAAGAGATAACCTTCATCACATAAATGACTTATACTGATGAGATTTTATGTAAGTCCTATGAAATATAAAACATTAGAAATTAAAAAATTTCTAATAAGTACAGTATTTCCAATACCATATACTTCAAATTTAGAATTATCTCCGAAGGTTAGATTTCCAAATTTATTTTTGATCACCTTTTAGATAAATTTCTCATTTAAAGTCATGTTCTTGGACCAACTAAAATCCATGTACATGATATTTGTACTTTTGATACATAAAATTTCTCTCTCAAATAAAGAATTTATGTTTTTAGAACCCATACTTGATTTAATATAGTATTATTAACAAATATGACTTTAGGAATCTACATTTGCCTAAATTGTTTATGTTTAATAGCTATAAACTGTTTATGAATATAGTATTTTTGAAAAAAAATGATTCAACCTTTTTTAAAGAATATTTTTTATTCTAATATCCACCACTCTTATTTTTTGTATAAATGGGCGATCTATTTGGATCAATGAATTTTTTTTGTAAAATGATGTTTTCTAATTTTTATCCAATAAATTAAGTACTTATTTATGGATTCAATAGTATATAGATATTATCAAATAACTTATTAGAAGAGTAAATTTTTAATTTTTTTTATTTATACTGATAATTTCAAAATTAATTTTCACAATAATATTATGATAATCATTATTTGAATGAGCATAAAACGTATTATCTAACTATTTTGTATGATTTTTAATTTCAGAGGTAAAATTGAAATTAGAGAAATTTTCTTAGAATGTTCTACCTTAGCACTTTCATAGTATTTTATTACATTATTTTTTCTACTCTAAAAAATTTCCATATATTATTACTTCTTCAAAACTAGGTATTGTATTATCATCGTCCGATGCTATATATTTTTTATTCTGAAGAAGTAAAATATTCATGATCTTATTTAGGATATTTATCATTTAAGGTCAAATTCTGGGTGATTATGAACACACCTTATCCAAGATACATTTTTTTGCCTTTTGAATTTCTATATAAAAATCCATAATATTCTATTCATCAATGGTATTATCTAATGAAATTTTGGAAGAAATATCTCCACCAGTTGTACTCCAGGAGTCTGAATAAATTATATTTTTCTTTCTTTTTTTCTTGTATAAAATTCCTAAAATTATATAATTTATATAATTTTATTTTAGATTTGGAAAAATATATTCTTATATAAGCTATTTAACTAGACTCGAAACATATTATCTCAGAAGTCACTTTCTTATCACATCTCTCTTATCTAATATTTATGTATTTATAATTGAAATCATTATTTACAATGTTTTTATTCTTCATTTTAGCATGTATAACTAGTTAATTTTGATTCTCTTCTAAATATATTATTTTAATATAAACTTTTACACTGTTGTTCATTAAATATTTGTGAATTATTTCAAAAAATTATGATTACTTAGATATGGATAATGTAGAGGAAAAATCTATCATATTTTTCCTCTTATATTTCTTAGTATTTCTTTTTAATATATCCTAATATTACATGAATGATAAAATAAAAGCATCAAAATAAAACATCATAAGATGTTTCATATAATCAATCGGTGTTCTCTTAGATTGCACTATATTTGGAACAATATATCTAATTTTCTCAACCATCTTCATATCTCACAATTATTTATCTCTATGATATTTTAGAAAATTTATAATGTTCAGAAAGGATTGATTCATCTAGGAAAATGATTCACCATGTAGTAAATAAAAATCTTGATAATAATTATGTAACATTATGTTTCCATAAATATATTTTTACAAAATGAGTAACAACATGTTTCTTCCAAATATTTCTATAGGTTTCACAAGATGAAATCCAATTATTCATTCAATATAGGAATGTATTTCTAATTTAGTAGTTAATTTGATATTGATGTTTCCCTTTTTAGTAAATTTTAAAACATCATTATCTTAAATATAATAAAATCCTTTCATCATAATTTTGTTCCACTACAGTGTTGATAATAAAAGACATTATATGATCTCTATAATTCTCAAAATCATCACTATTAGTGATTGGTGGATTTCATGGATTTAAGTTATCATGCATCCTAAAAGCCAAAGTTTCCATTTAAAAAAATTAGTACAATAGTTTAGAATAAGTATAAAATAGTTTTGATACTAAACATACATCAAAGAGTGTATAAAATTATTTATAAAGGGGCTAGGATGAATTTTAGTTTATAAAAATAAAATAGAAAATTTTTACCAACCAGTTTAAAAAGTTAAAAAATGTTTGTCTGTTCTAATTAAAAATCTATGTATAGTAAGAGATGGATTTTAATAAATAATATAAAATTATATTATAAAATACACACCAAAAATAATAAACATATGAAAAAAATTAAAACAAACATATACATATTACATAATGAAATGTATAAAACTTTAATTAGAAATATATACACTCTAATATTCAGGGTTAAAGAACACTTGTAACAATACATAAGGTATTAATGATATTAAACTTTTAATAAGTTCTATAATCATTGCACAAATAAATTACTAAATCATAATATTATAAATTTATTCTATTTTCATTGCTTTAAGAACCTTTTATATGGCCAATCAGAATATTCATATGTCTCTCTACCCTAACATCCCTCGTCAAAAAATGCAGGACAAGAAAATTTATAAAAGAAAATGGTCGTAATTCATTTAGAATAATATCATAAAATTTTATGAATTAGGAAATAATTCTCTAAATATTACCAGGAATCCATCTCAAGTAACAAGACTTCACAAAAAGATTCAAAAAAACTTTAAACAATCATCTTTTTAAAAGAGTCCCCTCTTTTAATGCAGCTATATTTATAGGGGTATTCGCAATGGTCATATTACATGTTTCTCATAGGTGGTTACATCTATATCAAAATAACTCATAATTCACATCAAAAGTTAAGTACAACATATATATTTGATAGTTATTATGGTTTAAAACAATAAATATACATTTGTTCTGTCCGCTAAAATGAATATCTTTTATGTAGTTTCATATAAAAAATTTATCATCTAGTAGGTTTAATAAATGGTCATCTGATTGTCATGTTTACCTTCATTAGATAATATTAGTCTGATAAATTTCATGAACATCATAATGGGTAATTTGTTACACTATATCATCTAGTAATTATATAACTCTATGTGGTTAACATGAAATCCTTCCAACTGATATACAAAAGTGCATGTTCATCCTGTATAAAAAACAATATTATATCTGATGTATGTGATAACCTTCATCTGGTAAAGATAATAATGTTCCCGCCAATAGAAATAATATTATTTAGCTGGTAAATTTTTTTAATTTACTACAAAAAATCATTTACAATTCATAAGAATAAAATATAGAAATTTATAAACATCTATGGAATTTTATTGTGATTTTAAAAAGAATGGTTTGAAATTTTATAAAGTATTATTTCAAATAAACAAATGTTTTTATTCTAATACATAATATTTTTATGTGGGGGTGATTAATGATAAATGAATATATCTAGACATATTCTAGAAATTCATGGATTTTTAAGAGCCATATCATGTTCTTTCTTTCAATGGCCTTTTATTCAATTGATACCAATGTTGAAAGGGTTTTAAGTTATAATCACAATTTTACCAAGATTTTTTATGATTAGATTTTCTAATGATGAAATTGTATAATCTATCTTCCACAAGTATTATTTCTATTCTAATAATCTAGTTATTCATTAGGTTTCTTGTTGTCCATTAATTTTCCTCTCTTTATGAACTCAATAGACTGAAATGATGTTATATGGAAAACTGACTTATTTTATCTCTTATATTGAGAATATTTTCTTCCATGTCTAATTATTCTTTAAATATATTCAATAATGTTTTAAATATTATAAAAATATTATTTAAATTAATTTTAAATATACTTTAATTTCTTTAGAATGTTATAAAATGGACTATCATATCATTTTCCAAATGTTTTACTTTTTTCTTTTTCTCAAAATTTTGTGATGAATTTCTATTTTAGTGTACACCACATGGATGGATTTCCCTAGTATCATTAATAATATTTCCTTTATACATCCTTTATAATATCAAATGGCTCTTTTCCCTAGAAATGTTTTATTTAATTATTTGGAATTTTTTATATTTTATGTTTGAGTTTTCAAAATGAAAAGAGTGTTTTTATCAAAAATTTATTAGTGATATTTTAAAGAAATTTTATTCTATAAAAAAATTACTTTATGTTTCCTATAATTTACTAGGGGAATGATATAGTAGTATGATTTTTCTCTCTCTTTATATGGTTTATGATTATGATTATGAAATATTTATTAAATACATTCCCTTTCCAACTGTTATGAAATGATGATCTGATGAATGTTTTACAATCCTATTGAACACATTTGAATATGTTTTTTATGAGATGGGTGATTATATTAAAAATAATGAATGGGAGGTTATGTTATAACCCAAGGTTTGGTGGGTTTATTATATACCTATTATTCCATGGGTAAATAATGATATCTAGTGAGATAATAATGACTATAATGGGAAGAGAACCATGTTTTATAAGATACACTATCCAATAACATAGTCTTGAGAGTGAACCATGACTAAGGAAATTACGGAATGAGAAGTGAACCCATTCCAATCTGATAGTATTTTTAGTAAATCATGAAAATGGAAATGATTCTCTATTATTGTGTGAATTCCTTATACTTATGTTTTATTTTTATGATATATTTCATGTCTCGTGATTGATTATTTATTATTCTATACTCTTATATCTTATATCATTTTTTGATAAAACCACAAACCATAATTGATAATTAAAGATCATTGAATGGTTATGTACGATTACTTTTAGTATTGGTCTTGTTATCATTACCTTATTATTATATTTTGATCACTTTACATCACTTATTTTATTTCACTTATGTTTACCCATACTTAGCATCTAAGCCCACCCATTCTTCAGTTTCCCTTCTCTAAACATGGATATATAAATAGATAATACATAAATGATATACATAATTTCCCATTATTTAGTTTCCCTTATCTAGGTTATGAAGAACATTTTTATCTATTTTATGTCTAATAAGGGTCTAGTTGTGAATAAATCAATGGGAAATGATGTATATCATTTAGGTATGATCTGTTTACATATCAATGTTTCCAATGACACTAAACCTATATAGTCTTCATGGGTGGATTAATGTGAAATTTGTTGAATATTATTCTAAAATATATTAATATTTATATATAAAAAGTATATATTGATATATAGATACTAGTATTAGAAGACATTAATTAGCAATAACTTTTCTTTATGTTCATAAAAAAGTTATATTAATATTTAACTTATTACTAATATATAAACCTTTATTTTCCAAGACTATAGAAACAAGATCATTATAAATCTCACATATATATATATCATTAATTAAACTCTTATTGGATTAAATTATAAATGTATATATCATCATGAAAAATATATTCTTACACCTTTATTACTCTTGGAATGATGAACCTAGACTCTATAATAATGAATTAATTCCTCTATTATGTAACTACTAATCAATAAATAATTGAAACTAATAACATCTGATAATAGAGATAAACTATAAAAAAATAATTTTGTTTTAATTAAATAATATAAATGAATTTTATAATAGGTTATATCTATGAATAAGTTTTTAGATAATCTTTTATGAGAGTTATATTCATTACACCTGAGATTCAAGAACTATCATGGAAGCCATGAGTTATAGTAATAGGTTTCTTTTATCTATCATCATTCATTGAGACTTATGCCATATAAACCACATATTATCCATTTTTTGGTGTGTGAAAATACCATGGTCATATTTTTATCAAGGTTTTAATAATAATAAATTGGTTTATTTATATATCCAATTTCTTAACTTTTAGTGATTTTAGATCATGGATTTCCAAATCTATTAGGTGTATTTCCAATCTCATTTTCATGTTTTTATTTCTTTTGAATAATAATCCATCAAGGAAATTTTCGAGTCGATATTATTTATTTGTTCCATGAATGTTAATTTATATAAATATATGATTAATTATCTTATTTTTGATTGAACATGAATCTATTTTTCAATGGAATTATATTTTAATGTTTTTTATGTGGTTTCTTTCCACAAAAATTTACTTTTTTAAAAAATAATTAATAAATTTTCAAAAAATAAATATAATTTTCCCACCAACTTCATAAAATATTTTTATGGAAAATATTTTCTATATTTTCATTCCTACAGAATGAAATTGTTAGTCACTTTTTTTGGAAATAATTTCCCAAAAGTTATAAAAAACATTAAGAGTACTTATTCTTATTTTTGTAAGTAATTTTTGATGTTTTTTAAATGTTTTTTTCATCTATGTTGACATCCTTTGAGGATCCCTGTATTGAACAATGGGATATTTTCTTATACTACCATACAAATTAATTTTCTGAATGGATTATAGAATGTTATATTGTTATTTTTATGAAACCTATTTATTTCCCTTGGTCTAATAAATTTATGAATAAAAAAATAATATATTTGTGATCTTAGGGAACACATACGTATGTTTTTACATTATGTTTTGGTAGGGTGATATATTTGCATCCAATGAATTTTTTTACAGCTTTATATCTCAAGATATAAATGAAAATGAGTTGTGATTCTCAATTATCTAGGGGAAACTGGTAGGGAAGCATGATCCCGCATGGAAAACATGTAGCGACACCGTATTCACTAAGTGAAAGAGGTTATTATGTTAAATAAACTATGTTATGATGCCATTTTTGGGGAACATTCTAATATTTTACAATGTATTCATGTTATAATGCCCCATAACATATGATCTATGTTTCATTAGTGTATGATTTTTAAATTTCATATTCATGGATCTTGATTATGCTCTATTACCCACATAATTATTCTTTTCTCACTTGTGATATTCATTACACATGTCTTGTATTTCCCTTACATAGAATTTAAGATCACTGAATTATTATGTATCTATACATTAAGGTATGAATATGATAATTATGTTTTTAATATTTATAGGTGTGTCTATAGTAGTATGGTTTTGAAGAATTATTCATGAATATTGTTAAAAAAGTTGTCTATGTAGCTAATCTACCATGAAACTAAACATTTGGTTTATTGGTTTACATGAAAATTTATAAGATGAATGGGTCTCTTATGAAAAATAATTATAAATGTGTGTTTACCTTTATTATGTAACCTCTATTGGAATAAAATAATGGATTTTCCATTTTGGGGGTTATTTTAGTAATTATTTGATTGGGATGAGAGAACATAAGTGAAAATTCTAGGGATAAGTCTATACATTTGACAACATCTAAATGTATTTTTGTGGTTGAGAGTTTGTGTCTATCCTAGAAATTACAACACTATTTATTTACTAGAAACTTGATATAGATTCAACATAGATACAACATGGTGTTTTCACCATACAAAATTTAGTTCAGTATCAACTCAATCTTCGCTTGGTATATGGTGAGTGGGCCAACAAATTCACTTTTTTACTAAACACTTTTAGTGTATTTTATTTCGTTATTTCACATTATATTTATAAAATATTATGTGGGGTTTGTATATTTCAGGATTAGAGAACCTAATATAAAATTATCATGGATAAACTTGATTGAATATTTGATATTTATAAGATATGGTATGAAAACCATTTATGTATTTCTTATTCTAATATCATAGTTTATCCTCAGTAAATTTATTAATATAAGTTTGTAAATATTATTTTAATGTAATATTTTGATCTAAGAGGAATGGAGGATAATCAAGCACAACATTTATGTATATTACATCATTTTAGATGTATATTCAATGAATTTCATGATAATTCATTCTAAAGGACCATAATGGTTTATTATATTTTGAAATTAGGTATATAATAATCCAATTTTAATAAATCTCTTTAATATCTCTAAAAAATTTCTTCACACATAGTACAACAACTTATTTAAGAACATAATTAATTTCTTGGTGAGTGAAAACAAAATAAAGGAAGAGAATAGATTCATTATATGGTTAAACATAAGAGATATCAATCAATGACTATAAGTGATCATAAGCATAAGGGTATAAGAACATGATCATGACATAAGAATGTTATATTCAATTAGATAAAGATCAAAAATCACGAATCCTAATATATGATTTTATCCTAAAAAACATATAAATTATAATAGGGAAAAAATTTAAAAATAGTCAATCTTAATCAATGAGAACATTTTACACACATAAGAATTATGTTTCTGGCATACCCATAATAATATAAAATCATTTCCTTTATCATGAAGAAATTCCTAAAATTTTAGAGTGGATTGGGTTCACTGCCCATTACAATATTTCCATAGTCAATGATCACTCCAAAGACTAAGATATGGGATAGAGCCCCTTTTAGAACATTGTTCACTCCCTATTCAAGTCCTTATTATCACATGAGATATCATTATTTACCCAATTCATTAGAGGTATATATGATTTCCATCGCACCCAACACATAATGAAAACTGTTAATATGTTCATACAGTAGTATAAAACATTCTTCAATTTATCATATCACAACTTATTGAATGTAAAATGGGTTCATTAAAATATTTCATAAAAACATAACCCATATAAAAGAAATATGTTTCATAAATATTTTAACATAACTTATTAATTCATTGGTATGAATTCGGTTTTAATGATTCTGACATAATTCATCAACATCATAATATATCCCAAGAATAAAAATAAATGTTATCATAATATCATATACCTAGTGAAGAATAAAAACATTCAAATGATGTTTACATAGATGAGAAATACAACCAAATGTGCATTTGATCATTTCTTTGAAAACTGGGGAAATACCCATTTCTATTGGTATCTTTAAAAACTAAAAATTAATAGAATATGGATAAAATGATTTTATTTGAAAATAATCATTGAAACTAGTAATAGAATATTTAAATAAAATAGTATTCATAACAGAGAAAAATTTGTTTTTATGGTTACAATAAAAAAATATTAATTTAATGATTTTTATAAAAATTCATATATAACTTTTTGCAAAAACATTGAAAATAATCCTTTTAAGATAAATTTAAATATACATGAAAATTAATTTTATTAATCACTAAATCCATGAAGTAAATTTATACATAATACCCAAACTAATTGTCTTGAGTGCAGGAAAATATGCTACTATACTTAGGCAGCGTCCCTAAGACACCAAACTGTAGTAATAAATGCCAAGGGATTAAGAAAAAATGGGGGGGGGGACTTTAAATTTAAGTATAAAAAATATAAAAATATGATCAATAAAAAACCAATTATATAACATGAAGCATGTTCAGAAATAAATCAACCAATGTAAATCTGAAAGAAGATAAAAATATCAGAGTGATAATGGAAATAAGAAAAACAACTGACACAACCAAGGGAATAACAAGATGAATTCCATCAAAAGAAATCTTCTAGAAACCATATTACTATATATAAGATTTAACTCCAAATTAAATTCCTAAAAGATCAAAATGAATTTCTAGAGAAATAAGATACCTTTCCCTTTACTTTGTCTTGATAGATGATATTAATAAATATACTGAAGTTCTTGAGTAAGAGGTGAGAATTAAATCAGTAGTTATTCTCTATAGACATACAAAATAACACCACAAGGATAATAACTGATTATAATTTTTTTATAAAATATTTTATATGAAGTTAAAATAGTTTATATCATAACCAAAACCATTTACTTGAAAAATAATGAACAAAATCTTAGAACTATTTCTCGTTGTTTTCATAACTGTAACACCAAAAATTCTTATGAATTATTATTTTTTGAATAAATTAAATTTTTTGACATATTTTTTTAACACAAAACACGATTTTAAGATCAAGTTATATGGGAAAAAGTTATGATTTCATTAAATTCAATACCAAGTTAATCTCGTGCTATACACAACATTGGGTAAACCTGTGTGATACACGACACTGAGTTTTAACAAAACCATAATATATTATTAATATAGTAATTCAAATGTGATTGTTTTAACCTAGATGATAAATATAATGACCGAAATATGAATAAATAAATTTTAAATATAATTTATAATTTTCTTATATAAGAAAACATATTGTTAAAAAATAAATATTTTTCGGTAAAGTATTTTTTTTGTAAAATACTATTTTCTCAAAAAATGATTTTCTTTTATTTTTGTAAACATTAATAAAATTATTTTTTACACATTTATAAGAATAATTTGTTAAAATTTACTTAATTTTTTAAATCACCATGTAAAAATTATGTTCGGGTGAATTTTTGTTATTTCACTTAAATTTTTCTTTTTTGATGAATATTGAAAAATACTAAATATTAATTGAAAACTACAAATTTAGTTTAATTTTTTATAAAAATAAAATAGAGTTTAAATTAGAATGATTATAAAATTAGTTTATTTATAAATAAAATAATACAATATAGATTATTTTAATCAATTTCATATTTAATTGGGATATAAAAAATTTGTAACATTTTGTTCATTTTCTCTTCATAAACCGACTTTATTGTCTCGCCTTTGGGATTAAGTTTAAATTAAGATTTTCCACTTATATGAATGGAATTTTTTAAAAAAGATTCTATATTTGGAAAAATAATAGTTCATATTATCTATTTAGGCCATATAAATTTTTACCAAAGTAAATAGAAAAAAATGTAGAAATTAATTTCCACAGTAAAGGTAAAAATGGGTTTATCGGGGGTTAAACTAAAAATATAAGGGTCAAAATGACATATAAAATTCTATAAAGACTATTTTTTTATATATTTATAACATTAAACATATTTTCTTAGATAATGTATTATTTTGGAACCTTTTTTATATGTCAATAACAAGGGAGCACTCAATTCATTACAAAATAGCAAGTGTGTTCTCTCCCCCACTTATAAAATACCACCCCCTATCCTCTCTTATTAACAAAAAAATCCATTTTGGTTTGGATAATACCTAAAAAAATAACTTCCAAAATAATCCAATATCATCCTATATGACTTATTTTGGATATAAATCCAACAATGGATTTATTTTGGTTAAAATCTTAGGAGGATACCCGAAGAATAGGTAACGTTCATCCACAAGCATTTTTTTATTTCTTCCTAAAACTCCTTAAATTATTATTATACAATTACTATATAAAAACAGTATTATATTAAATATACCTATATTTTTTCATGTTGTGGTTATTACGAAAAACCATCTCCACTTTCATCAAATGGGTTTTGAAATCCTCATTCATGTGTACGGTGGACTGCCGCCTCGTGAACTGAATATCGTTCGTTTTTCCATTACCACCTATTATAATTCTGTATGATGGTGGATATAAAGTATATGTATATATTTTATATTTTTAACATAATTATACCTATAAATTTAATATATCATATATACACCATTTTTCATTCCATTCAATAGGGGATATGATAACGTTCGTTGTGTGTATGACAAACTACCACTTCAGATGTGATGTGATTCATTTTTCACTAAATATTTAAATGGATGACTATAAGGAAACATATATGTGATAAACAGGACATAATTATGATGTTAGTTTCATATATATCATTCTAAAAATTTAATATATAATTTTCTCTATTACCTTTTGACACACTAAAAGATTGAAACATCGTTTGTGTACATGTGGACTACCGCCTTCATGAAGAAATGTGACTATAAATTTTTATAAAAAAACACATTGATGACATATATAAGTATACTATATGTTATTTATGATATTATTATCATTTTTTGAAGATATTATATTACATACCTCATTTATATAATGATCATTGTGGAATGAAAATGTGAGTCATGCATATGTATGGCCAACTGTCTCCATTGTTGTAACAAAATTCATTTCACAAAACCATAAATAGCGATTGGTATTAAATTTATAATTGATATATAAATATGATAATAATTTCATTATAACTATTCTATAAATTATTGAACCATGTTCAAAGTAAGAGGAACAAAAATAATAAATCAATACATATACAAAAAACAAAGTGGTTATTACCTATAACGTGACATTAACTTCGAATTGTTAATAAATGGGTAATAAATGATTATGTTACCTACGATCTAAATGGATATAATCCAAGGAAACCATTCCTATTGTTTCATTGAATATTTTATAATGAAAAAATAATTATGAAAACCATTTATATTCAGTGTTATACCATGTAAAAATGCTTATGAATCCCTTTTATTTTTTCCATGGGTTTTTATTTGACTAGAAGATGAAATAATTATAAAACACATATATTTTTCAGAATTCATGATATGATGAAATGTTTGGAAACCCACTTCATTTTTTGGGTAATAATATGATGAATGATTTATGATCTTATGTAACTAATAAATTTGGTTGTCATTATTAGATGGGTGGGACTGATATATCCCTTCAATTCATTAGGTAAATATGGATAACTCATGAGTAAATATGTTTTTTGTTAACTTGCTTACATTTTTAACATGTTATGCATGAACGATATTATATGTTCAAAATTATATTCGTGATCCTCATTTCATATTAAAAATTTTATTTTTGAACCAGATTTAGATATTCAAAATGTTATGTTTAGACCTATATTTAATGTCTATAATGTTATCTGTTGAATTATATTTCATGTTCATAATGTTATTAACAAACCTATATTTCATTTCCATAGTATTATTTTTTGATATTTTTGTGTGTCTATAGGTTTATGTGAAGGCCATAATTCATGTTTTTTAATTAAAAATTGAACTTGTCTCTATTTGTACATGTTCATAGTGTTATAATCTGATATGTATGACCAAAATATGTGTATTTTTATAATGTTATACTCTTGTGGACCTTTTTCTTTTATTTACTTAAGATTAATATACAATGAAAATTCAATATCTATTACATGACTCATGATTTTGATCATTAATATTCTGGTATGGTTTTAAAATGTTATTCTCATGTTCTCAAACTGTAATCTTGATGTTATACTTACATATTTACCTTGTATACCCTTACTAAGATTATGATCTCACCCTTTCTAATGTATCCTTTTCTATTGTTTTGAAGAATGCTTGTTAAGTAGAATTAATAAAGATTAATATCTTTATAGAATACACTGGTGTTCATTCTTGAATTTTGAAGACTGTGTTTCACATTTCAAAAGGCACTAAACTATTATAGTACTCAAGAAAGTATTTGTTTAATTTATTGAATATTCCTCTAAAAATGTAATTTCCAGGTATGATAATCCTGGGACACTATCATTGGTATTATAGAATAGGTTTAGTTATCGTTTATAAACTAGAATTTTAAATCATTAGTGAGATCCCTAGGGATATCTCTAAGGATATTTATGTAGATGTCTCTAAGGATAAGTAAAATGATGGGTCAAAGTATAGGAAAATGTAATGAAATAATGGTAAATGATAAAACAAGTGGTTATTAATAAATCATATCCATATTTAGATATTGTAAGTGGTTATGTATCTTATATAGAGGTACCTATGGGTAATAATTCCAAAAAAGGGTTCATTTAGCTGCACTCAGTCATTACTTTGTGCATGAAAATAGTCCTTAATACAAACCTAGTTTGAAACTATAAGGATATATGATTTGGATATTCACAAAATATTTATGAAACATCATGATAGAATGAAATAGACGATGAAATTGAATATTGTAGGATAAACCTATGGCTTCATAGATTAAAAAAGGTGTCATGATTTAGACAACCTATAAGTGATTCATCATTATTATGTTGTTCCCTAAAATGATTATTATTTCATACATTATTATTTTTATTTGTACTCAAAGACTTGATATCGAGGGAACCATGTTAATGCAGAATGGAACATACAATGCAATTATTTTCTTCTAAATAAACTAAATGTTATGGGTGTTAAAATAAAAAAAATCATTTCAATGATCACACAACATTCTCAAGAAATCAATCATGGTGGACACTCAAATGATAAAATAGGGGAACAATATTCTATTGAGTTCTTCATGAGGCAAAACCCAAATTATTTTAGTGTTTTTTATCAGATGGTTACCAAGCAATAGATCACTACCCCTAAAATTTTATTTTTGAAACTTTACTTTTAAGAGAATGAAAATTCATTTTGGATGTGTACTTAGTTTATTGGATAAAAGGAACAATAAGTTGTTTCAAGTGTGTAGAGCTTGACCATCGAGAAAAATAATTTCGAAGTGATGTGAAGAGGCTAGGAAACGAAATAAATAGATAGGTTTAATAATAGAATGTTCCACCCGCACATCAGTGTTTGAAGTGAATGATTTTTGAGCATTATGATAATAAATTCCATAATCCATATGATAATATGGATGTTATTCCAAAAAAATCATTACTAATAAAGGAAAAAGGGAATGATTATGAAATGACAATGGATAAAGTGAATCATGATAATTTGAGAATAAATACCCTCCCCTCCTTAGTTGGGAATTTCATATTTGATTTTGTATGAATGAGCCATATGGAAATCATATTTTTATTTAGTGTAATGTCATGTGATTTTCTCCCTCTATGTGGATTCAAGAATAATGAATCCCCATTTACTATTCTATTAGTAAAAGGCTGAACCCATGCCTCTAAGGAAAATGTTTATGTATAAGACAAGATATTATATAGGGAATAATGGATAAATTAAAATTTTTAAGTGTATATTAATCCATGTAATATTAATTAAATATTTATGGATACCATTATTGGTTTATGAGTTTATGGCTGATCATATGTTTAAAGTCATTAACACCCCCTTTTGAGGATTTATGTGATGGAAACTTATAAAGAATTATTATATTTTAAGAGACATTAACTGTAATAAAACCCATTAGATTTATCTATGGTTTTTGATAAATTCATTTAATGATGAATACATTTTATAGAAATATTATTAAAGGTATTGGTATACTTTAGGGTTTATATTATCATTGATGTTGACATAATTATGGGTTTTAGTTGATCAACTCATGAAGTTAGAAAGCTTCATTGCTACCGGATATGATTTCTCTCTAGATCTTCTTTTAAAAAATAAAAATTAAAGAAGATGTAAGATTACACGGGGTACTTAATTCAATTTTATTTGATCGGGGTCTAAGGTTCACCTTAATGTTTTGGGATATTTTCCCACAATATCTTGATATATAGTTGATTTTCTACACTATGAGAATAATTCAAACCATAAAGGATATGATATGATCGTATTCCATTGACTTCAATGATGTTTGGGATAATACCTTCCAAAAGTTTAGTTTAATGAAAAAAAATCCTTCACTCAAGCATTTATATGGCTCATTATAAATACCATTATACATACTAGAATGACGTATCAGAAATAAAGCTATTGAGACCTAATCTTGTTAATGAGATGATAGTGAAGGTTCTATTCATTAATAAACTTGTAAAAATATAAATTTTTTGATTTAAATATTATACTAATAATCATCAATATGATCTAGAATTTTATGATAGTGAGAAGTTTTTTCTATTATTTTCTCCATGGATGAAAAAAGGTAAAATTTATACTTAGATATATCGGTCCCATTATAATACTTACTCATTTTGGGATAATAGATTTTTCTTTCTCATCCACCAAACCTTTTTAAGGGTCATGATGTTTTCTTTAGATACCCAATCTTGACCTACATAGACATTACATTACTTTTTTGGAATACTTAATATATAACAAAAACAGACACCAAAGAACCGTAATAGTTTAGTGTCTTTGGAAACATGGAACATAATCATATAATCATGTTGAAAGATCTTCAACATCTCCCATAAAGACCTTCATTTTTTCCTTACCTAAAACCATTCTTTATATCCTGGGGAAAATAAAACATATAAAGGGTGAGCTCAAATTCTCATTAAGGGTAAACATAGAGAACATAAAACAATCCATAAACATTTGAATGAAAAAAACTTGAACATAAAATCTAAACATCAAAATCTTGATCAAAGACATAAATCTTGGAAGTATGTAAGGAATATATCATAAAGGAACATCAATCATGATAAAATATCACGGGAATAAAACATTTATTTATGGAAAAACATTAAGCACATGATATTATTTCCATAGTAGCCAAGGCATTGCTGCCAAGACCATCTTAGTGGACAAAGTCCCTTACTGAATTGAGTTCACTCCTCATTCCAGTCCTGTATCACTGAACCAGATTAACTTGTCATTCTAGACATGTATATCTCATGAGATATAAATCTTTAACCAATGCATTGGAGGGAGATATAGGTCCCACCCATCTCATAATGAAATCATTCTTATTTGTGCCACAAAATAAACATAAATCATTCATTATAACCTAAAGAATAAAATGGGTTTCATAAACATCATCCCATCATAATGTAATCCATATAAAAAAAATGGATTTCATTTCATCATAAAAAAATAAAACCATGTAAATAATAGAGACATTATACTTGAAACATAATCATACTAAATAATTCCATCTTAGATGGAAAATAGTTTTGACAAAACACTTGAAATGAGTTCTTGAGGAAAATAACATTTCTTCTTTAAAAATAATTTTCTTTGCACAAAATGCCACACAATTTTAAAATAAAAGGATTTTATTGAAAATAACTATGAAATATTATAGAGTAAAATTCATGACAATAAGGTGTTATGAAATTGTAAAAATCCATTCATGTCGTTAAGTTAAAAAAACATTCTCCTCGTACTTTTAATGGAAATGTCAACAAGTACCACATATGGTAAAAAAAAATAAAGATTCCTTCCATAACACAAAGTAAAAGTCAAAGAGGGGTAAACATGACATTAAAAATACATGGAAGAATATTAAACACTTTATGAAAAACATTTTCTATGGACATGGATGAAAAATATAACCCCAGTAAATACTTACGAATAAACAATCTCGGATAAGAAAGAGATTGAAATAGTTATCCCTTACCTTAGGTCCAATATGCTTCGTACGTATCCTAAAATCCTATATAATGAATTAAATAATGTCAATTAATTATTAAGGAATCATATTCATTGTTATTATATCATATATGGTTCACTTATGACTTTATATTACCGGTTCTTTTGTAAATTCAATGTTAAAGCAGCATTTTGGGTAAAATCGTTTTATTTATCATATGTTTTTGGACTTGTTGTTCATGATAGTATTATTACTTACATCATGATTTACTTACATCCAGAATTTAAATCATGATTTATATATCATATATATTCATTATATATATATATATAATAGATAGATAAATGAAATAAAATACACCGTTCATAGAGACGGTAGGCCGTACGTACGCATGAACACAATTTTCCTTTCCTTATTGACTTGAATAGAAGTAAGTAGATGGAATATATATATAAATAAATCTAGTAGCTTTATAATTTCATATATTTTATTATTATTCTTTATATATACATTATAATCATTCTGGAATGGTTAACATAGAGAATGAATCTCATCACGTCGTGGAGACGGTAATCCGTACGTACGAACGAGCGATGATATCATTTCCATAATTATTGAATTGAATTGGGGTGGATGATATAATATCTCATAATCAGTATGATGTTATAATAACTATATATAGTTATTATTTACACCATTATACCCATCCATGTAAGGTGGTGGTGGAAATACAGATTACACCACGGCGTGGAGACAATATTCCGTACGTACGCACGCACGATGATTTTGTTTTCCGTAGGATGGATAGAATGTGAAATGTGGTTTTTAATATTTATAAAAACATATAAGTATATTAGTGATAATTATGTTATTACTTTATTATTAAACTACTAAATATGAAGAAGTTGAAGAAGAAAGAAAACTTGAAAGAATCGGTAGAAGAGATTACCTCTTCTTCGACGCACCTCTTTTAAGGTTCCTCTTAAGGCACTTGAGTTGGTCTTTTGAGGAGATCATAACCTCTATACGGTTTCTAGGAAAATTGAGAAGTGAAATGGGAAGGGTTTGTCTGAGATTTAAAGCTCAATATTGTGTAAATAGAAGAGAGAGGATGTGCCCTTTTATAAGGGAGGAGAGGGGCACTTTAGGAAAAAACATAAAATATTATTTTATAATAAAGTCATATTCGGTTTATAATGGCTCCAAAGTGACTTATTTATAAGTCAATGTGTGTATGGGTAGAAATAATCTCAAAAAATAGGTTTTAGACAAGTTTAGGTTACTATTTTAACCTTATCATTTAGATTTAACTCTAAGTTAAATAATTTAACTTTTACCGTGTCTTCTTGTTTTCTTACACTATATGGTTAATAAACATACTATAACAAGGAAAAAGAACCCAAAGTGGTTCATTATTAAAATATATAACCTTATATAAGTCATTTGGCCGAAACTTAGATTTTTAAGAATTGAATAAAAATTAATAATATAATATTTGTTTCAAAAACTATTTTATATCAATTTTGACACTATTTGGTATTTTATTTTTTTGAAAATCATAACAGAATGATTAGTCGAATAAAGTTAATTAAAGTAATACCAACATGTCATATTAACCTATAAAACTAGTTTAATTCATAAAAAGTCTCAAATTAAATTTATTTGGGTATTTATAACATAAATTATGTTAATATTTCATTAATAAGGTAATTACTGCATCATCATTGTGTCATTAATAAAATAGATTATTTAATGTCTAAAAATTATAAAACAAATACCATTATGTAGGAAATATTTTTATCTTTCTAATGAATATTTATAGTCGAATTTATCTTATGTATAACCTTATATTAAAAATGTTTTAGTTATTAAAAATTGATTTTAACTCTTTTAACTCTTCTTTAAATAAAATAATAATAAGTGTCCTAATATATTCCAAGTGGACCTAAAGGGTAATATTTTATTCATAAAGTTGTTTTTGGTCAAATTAAATTTATCCAATAGAAATAGGACAAGTTTTAGAGTAATAATAATATCATTTTTATCCTTAGTTACCCTATTTACTTTTAACCGTGGTAAATAAAAGCAAAAAGTTACTATTCACCAAAAAATATTTTTATCTTATTAAACCACATTTTACTCCTTGATATTAACCATTTCTCTCGGATTTTTGAAATTCCACTCATAGAAGTAGTAAAATTAAGTTTTATGTAAATTTTAAAATTCTCTTAGGAGGTGGGTAAAAGACGGTGAAAAGTTCAATAAAATTTTTATATATCTAAAGTTATTATAAAATGACTCCAATTAATTACATTGAACTTATATTTGTATTATGTATCTATTTTTACCTAAAATAAATTAAAATAAATTAAATTATTATTTAAATAAAAATTCGGTTTTAACCAATAAATTAGTGTTTTCACTATTCATCAAAAATTGAATGTTTTCAAAAAAATACCGAAATTTCACCCTAGGCTATTTTCGATATTCTGAATCCATAAATGAAGTCCATTTTGAAAGATAAAATTTATAAAATTTCAAAAATTGGGTATCACTATTCATAACTTCTAGTTTATATAATATTTTAATAACATATTGTTGTTTAGTGAAACTCACTATTACGTACAACACACGATATCATGGAAGGTTGCCATTGCGTGTAAAGCAAGTCAAGTTAGGGTTGCTTGTAGTGCAAGATTCCTTTGTTGTTGTGTATAATATAATCCAACCATATTTCATTTATATATTGAATATATATATACACTCAATGTTGCGTAGAATAAATTCTATCAAACGAACTTGAAATTTTGTGTAACACGATCCAAGAATAGTGTTGCATATATTGCAAGATAATACGGTGTTGCGTGCAGAGAAAGATAATCTTGGTGTAACATACAACAAAATACATCAATGAAATTAAAAAAAATATTTTTCATAAAATCTCAGGGTGTCACATTCTACCCCCCTTAAAATGAATTTCTCCCTCCAAATTCGTCGGGGTTATAAATTATAACGACCCATACTTTACATACATTTTTATTACTTCAAAATTGAAGCATACTTGTTACAACATATAACAAATCCATGAAAGGACCATATAGGTATAGTGTCTTTAGAAACTGGGAAACATAAACAACTGGTTCATAAAATGTCTACACTGTCTCCCATTTATTTCATCATATCTATAGTCCCTTTTGGTATATCTTACTTAATAACCTTCTTCCTGACCTAGGGAAAGAAAACATACAAAAGGGTGAGCTCAAATTCTCAGTAAGGGTAAACAAAAGAAATATCAATCACATCATATTCATAAGAACATAAAATTTTGGAAATCTTAACCTGCAAAAGAGAGCATAATTTCATAACATGGGATAAATCATAGTAGTGAAATGAAATCACAATAATCATAACTTAAAACATTAAACTTTGTGTCATACACACATAATAATAGAGAATATTTTATTATTAGTCAAGACTCATTTCCAAGACTTTCTTAGTGGACAAAGTCCATTTCTGAATAGAGTTCACTCCTCGTTTCAGTCCTGTTTCACTGAACCAGTTTAACATACCGTTCCAGCCGTGTATATCTCATGAGATATAAAATCTTTACCCAATGCATTGGAGGGAGATATAGGTCCCACCCATCTCATAATGATACCATTCATATGTGTGCCACAAAATCATAAATCATACATCATTGCATAACCCATGTAATAAAAATGGGATTCTTAAACAACATGACATCATAAAACAATTTATATAAGATAAAGGAATTCATAAAAATAATTCCATCACAACATAATCAAATCAATGTAATAATAGAGATAGAACAGAACCATATAATATCTTAGATGGAAAATAATTTTGATAAAACACTTGAACTCCATTCTTGAGGAAAATATCCTTTCTAATTGAAAAACACTTTTCCTTTATCAACATGTCATATAATTCTAAACTAAAAGAAGTTGATTAAAAATAAACATGAAAACTTGTAAAGGAAGCTTCTTGGAAATAATGTATTAAAAATCCATTCATGCCGTATAAGTTAAAAAAACATTCTTCCCGTACTTTTGTCAGAAAAGTCAAAAAGTACCTCGTACGAAAAACGACAAAAGATTCCTTTTTTATCTTTTACTAAAAACTCACCTAAGGGTAAAATTGGATTTAAAAAATTTTAGGCGGATGTAAACAATATTACATATTGAGGAAACATGGATGTGGATGATAAAATACACCCCAGTAAATACCAAAGTATAAACAATCTTGGATAAAATGAGATTGTGATATTTTCCCTTACCTTAGGTCCGACTTGCTTCGTAAGTGTCCGAACCTCCTGTATAATGATTTAAATAATGTCATTCACTTATTCCATAATCATACTCATTGTTATTATATCATATATTGTCATATTCTTAGCTTATTATTAGTAATATTTCATTGCTACTTGTTATTCGGGTGTTTATTACTTTTTGTTCTTATGCGTGTTTTGTCGAATAAATTCTTATTCTTATTTTTAGGTTATATATACCTCATTTACAGAATGGTATTAGTGTAATATATATCATATTCATTAATTCAATTCATTTATATAATCATTATGCAATGAAGATCATGTAGAACGAGTCACATCACATCGTGGAGACGGTATTCCGTACGTACGCACGAGCGATGATATCGTTCCCATGATCGTGAAATTTTATTGGATTGTATGTATACTATTTCAGAATCAATATCACTTTACAATAATCATATATATTCATTCTTTACACCATTATACCCATCCAAGTAAGTTGGTGGTGGAAAATAGATTACACCACGGCGTGGAGACGATATTCCGTACGTACGCACGCGCGGTGATTTCATTTTCCGTAGGATGGATAGATGGTGAAATGGGGTTTTTTCATACGTATAGTAAAATATAAGTATATTAGTTATACTGATGTTATTACTTCATAGTGAAACAACTAAAGAAGAATAAGTGGAAGAAGAAATAAAGATGAAAGAATCGGTAACGGACATTACCTCTTCTTTGAAGCGCTTCTTTGAGACCGCCTTTTAGGGCACTAAAATTGGTCTTTGTAGAATACCAGGACCTCTAGGATGTCTCTAGGGAAGTGGAGATAATAAATTGGTAGGGGTTGGCCGAGCTTGAAGGCTCAAAGTCGTGTGAGGAAGAGGGGGAGGAGGTGCCCTTTTATAAGGGAGGAGAGGGGAACCTTTGGAATAACTAAAAATATTATTTTATTATAAAGTGAAATTCGGTTTTTAATAGCTCCAAATTGATATATTTCAAAGATAAGGTAAGGATGGGTCGAAATACTCTCATCCAATAGAATTTAGACAAGTTTAGGTATCAAATTTAACCTTATCATTTAGATTTACCTTTAAGTTAGATAATTTAACTTTTACCGTGTCTTCTTGTTTTCTAACACTATAAGGTTAAAAAACATACTATATCAAGCCAAAAGAACCCCAAGTTGTTTATTATTAATATATATAACCTTATCTATGACATTTGGAAGAACCTCAGATTTTTAGGAATAAAATAACAATTAAGAATATAGTATTTGTTTTTAAAAACTATTTTATGTCAATTTTGACACTATTTGGTAATTGATTTTTGTGAAAATCATAACAGAATGATTATTTCGAAAAAAATTAATTAAATCAATAATAACATGTCATTTTAACATATACAATTATTGGAATTCATGAAAAGTCTCAAATTAAATTTATTTGGGTATTTATAACATCAATTATGTCAATATTTCATTAATAAGATGATTACTGCATCATCATTGTGTCATAAATAAATTAAAATATTTTAAGTCCAAAAATTACAAATAAAAAACCATTATGTAGGAAATTTATTTATCTTTCTAATGAATATTTATAGTCGAATTTATCTTATGTATAACCCCATATTAAAAATGATTTACTTATTAAACATTGATTTTAACTATTTTAACCCTTCTTTAAATAAATTAATAATAAATGTCCTAATCTAATCCAAGTGGGCCTAAATGGTCATATTTTATTCCTAAGGTTGTTTTTGGTCAAATTACACTTATCCAATAGAATTAGGACATGTGTTAGGGTAATAATAATATTATTTTTACCCTTAACTACCCTATTTACTTTTAACCGTGGTAAAAAAAGTAAAAAGTTACTATTCACCAAAAAATTATTTTCATCTCATTGAACCACATTTTACTTACTGACATCAACCGTGTCTCTCGGATTTTTAAAATTCCACTCACAGAAGCGGTAAAAATAAGTTTTATGAAAAATTCAATTTTTTAACTACCACTTAGTGGTTTCACTATTCATCGAAAAAATGAAAGTTTCTAGAAAAATCCCAAAAATTAGGCCTAAAATATATTTGATATTATGAATTCAAAAATGATGTCTATTTTACCAAATTCAAAACACATCAGTTGCATTAATTAATTTAAAAAATTAATTCTCGTCGTCAAAGCAAATAGCGTGTTTTTAAGAGATAATAACTATCAAAAGATTGACACTTGTTTATGTTTGGTTTAAATGTGAAATTACATCCAATGACCAAAATTTTATTAAATGGTAAAAATATATTCTAAATATACTTTAAAACCACTCAAATTAATAATTTATCACTATTAATTATTTCTATTAAAAAAGATGTTTTTAATTAAAATTTAGTAATTTTCACTATTCATCAGAATATGAAAGTTATCCAAAAAGTACAAAAATTTCACCCTAAGCTAATTTCGATATTCCGAATCCAAAAATGATGTCCATTTTGAATGATAAAATTTATAAAATTTCAAAAAATGGTTATTACTATTCATAATGGCTAGTTTTAATAATATTTTAATAGCATATCGTTGTTTAGTGAAACTCGATATTGCGTACGACGCAAGCTATCAAGGAAGGTCACGATTGCATGTAAAGTAAGCCAAGCTAGTGTTGTTTGTACTGAATGATTCCTTTTATGATTTATGAAAACAAAATATTTCTTATAAAAGTCTCGGGTGTTACATTCTACCCCCCTTAAAATGAATTTCGCCCTCGAAATTCGTCACTTTGTAACAAACAGATGAGGATACCTCTCCCTCATTATATCCTCAAGCTCCCATGTAGCTTCTTCTAATTGGTGGTTCCTCCATAAAACTTTCACCAAGCGAGTGGTCTTGTTTCGTAGGGCATTTTCGCTATGATCCAGAATCTCTATCGGTTGTTCTTCATAAGAAAGATCTTGTTCCAGCGGTACAACATCTGAGCTGAGTACATGTGAAGGATCAGGTATGTACTTTCTCAGGAGAGGTATATGGAAGACATCGTGAACTTGAGAGAGATTCGGTGGAAGCGCCAATCCGAAAGCTACCGTTCCAACACGATCCAGTATTTCGAAAGGACCGATATATCTAGGGCTCAAATTCCCTTTCTTTCCGAATCTCATAACCCTCTTCCAGGGAGATATTCGTAAGAACACTTTATCAACCACTTCAAACTCTAGGTCTTTTCTTCAGTTGTCGGCATAACTTTTCTGTCGACTCTGAGCTTCTCTTATGTGTTGTTGAGTAGATCGGACCTTTTCTGCCATCTCATCATCAAGATCTGGTCCTAATAGCTTTCTTTCCCCAACTTCATCCCAGCAAGTTGGAGCCCTGCATTTCTTTCCATAGAGAGCTTCATAAGGAGCCATCTGAATACTTGAGTGAAAGATAATATTACAAGAAAATTCCACCAAAGGTAGGTGTTGATCCCAACCACCTTTGAAATCCATAGAGAAAGCTCTCAACATATCTTCTAGAGTTTGAATTGTTCTCTCAGATTGACCGTTTTTCTGAGGATTATAAGCAGTGCTGAAACTCAACTCTGTATCCAGAGTATGCTGAAGTCTTCGCCAAAACTTTGAGGTAATCCTCGGATCCCAATCAGATATAATAGAAAGTGGTACTCCATGAAATCTTAACACTTCCTTTACATATATCCTGGCAAGCTGATCCAGAGAGAAATCCTCTCTAATAGCAATGAAGTGTGCAGACTTTGTAAGACGATCAACTATAAACCATATAGCATTATTGCCTTTGGATGTTTTAGGAAGTCCTGTGACAAAGTCCATAGTGATGTTTTCCCATTTCCATTCGGGTATGGGTAATGGTTGTAACATCCCCTTAGACTTTTGTCTCTCAGCTTTAACTTGATGACAAACCAAGAATCAAGAGACATATTCAGCAACATCTCTTTTCATGCAATCCCACCAGAAGTACTCTATCAAGTCCCTATACATCTTCGTGCTTCCAGGATGAATAGAGAATGAAGAACTATGAGCCTCATCCAGCAGCTCCTTATTTAATTCTGGGATGGGAGGAACACAAACCCGATTCCTGAACTTTATTATCCCATCACAGACAAGGTTGAATTCAGGAACATTTCTCACCTTGTTTTGTAACTCGACATCTTCTTTCTGTGCCACTTTAATCTTCATATGTATAGATGATTGAACATTCACTTGAGAAAGATAAGATTTTTCCCTTTCCATTATAATTTCAAGATCCATCCTTTATAAATCCATAAATATTGGATCTTTTGTGATCCTCATCATGGATAAACTGGCATGGTCTTGTCGACTTAATGCATCTGCCACCTTGTTTGCTTTCCCAGGGTGGTAATGGATTGAGCAGTCATAATCATTAATCATCTCCAACCATCTTCTTTGGTGCATATTCAGCTCCTTTTCTGTGAAAATATACTTTAAACTTTTATGATCAGTATTAATATCACATCTTTCACCATAAAGGTAATGCTTCCAAATATTTAATGCAAATATTACCACAACTAACTCCAAATCATGATTTGGGTAATTTTACTCATGGATTTTCACTGTCGTGAGGCATAAGGTATCACCATATCATTTTGCATAAGAACACACCCCAATCCCTTCTTGGATGAATCACTATAGATCACAAACCTTTCTCCACTACAATGAATTGTGAGCACAGGTGCACTGGATAACCTTCTTTTCAACTCCTTGAAATTCTCTTCACATTCTTCCGTCCAAACAAACATAACTCCTTTCTGAGTCAACTTAGTGAGTGGATTAGATAATTTTGAAAAATCTTTCACAAAATGTCGATAATATCCAGCCAGACCAAGAAAACTTCGGATCTCAGTTACTGTTTTTTGTCTTGACCATCTTTCGATAACCTCGGTTTTTGCTGGATCTACAGATATCTCCTCTTTTGAGATTATGTGACCCAAAAATGCAACTTTTTGAAGCCAAAATTCACACTTGGTAAATTTGGCATAAAGCTTCTCCTTTCTCAGAGTCTTCAATATAATTCTCAAGTGATCTTCATGTTCTTCCTTGCTCTTTGAATAGACCAGAATATCGTCTATAAATACTACCACAAATTGATCTAGATAGTCTCTAAAGACTCTAGTCATTAGATCCATGAAGATAGCAGGGGAATTATTAAGACGAAATAGAATCACTATAAATTCATAGTGTCCATACCTTGTACGGAAAGTCGTCTTTGGTATATCCTCCCTTTTGACCCTTAATTGATGATACCCTGAACGGAGATCAATCTTGGAAAAGTATTGAGCTCCGCGTAGTTGGTCAAATAAGTCATCAATGCGTGGGAGAGGATATTTTTTCTTGATAGTGATCTTGTTAAGTTCCCGATAATCAATGTCGAGTCTCATTGATCCATCTTTCTTCTTAACAAATAGAACAAGTGCTCCCTAAGGTGACGCACTAGGGCGTATGAATCCCTTATCAAGATTCTCCTAGAGTTGCTTCTTCAATTCCTGCAACTCAATTGGGGCCATTTTATAAGGTGTCTTTGAAATAGGAAAAGCACCCGGTACGAGTTCTATTGAGAACACAACTTCAGGATTTGGTGGAAGACCCGACAATTCCTCCGGAAAGACATCATCAAACTCCCGTACAATGGGAATATTCCTAATTGTGAGTTTCTCACTAATCATTTGAGATAAATCACTTTCATTTAGTGGAATCAAGACCCATAAGATGGAAGAAATTTCCACTGGAAGGTTATGTTCATCCTTGCATCGATAGACGATCATTGATTGATCTGGAATATGAAATGTTACTTCCCTTCATTGGAAATTGATATGAGCTCCATATAAAGAAATCCAATCCATTCCAAGAATCACATCAAATTCTACTATAGGAAGGATCACAAGATTTGCAGGAAGCACTTTCCCACAAACTACAATCGGGGAAGAATTATAAACTTTTGATGCAACTGTTGTGCCATAAGGTGTTGTCATAGCTAACTCAACATCTAATTGTTGAGGTAATACGGTGATACCCTTAGAAAAATCTTCAGAAATAAAAGAGTGGGTGGATCTAGAATCAAATAAAACATTTTCTACTTTAGAGTGGATGGTAAGTGTACATTTCACCACATAATTATCGTACTCCACATCGCTGATAGAAATTGCATGCGACTTTCCTTTGTCTGTAGCCTTAAGAGTTTGTTAAAATAGACCATCATCATCAACCCTTGGATTTGGGAATTGATTGGCATAATGCCCCATCTCCTTGCACTTGAAACATTGAAGTATAGTAGGTCCATTCTGTGTATCCATTCCTTTGTTTGAGTCATTAGACATCTTCTTCCCATCATTGCGGCATTCAAATGCCCGATGACCATCCTTTCCACATTTTAAACATTTACTTGTCCCTTTAAGACAACTACCACCATGTTTCTTTCCACACTTTGAGCATAAGGGAAAACTCATCTTTTTTTCAGTGTGCTCTGTAGATTTTCCTTTGAATTCCATTTTCCTCTTCTTATCAAACCCATATGACTGATGGGTTACTCAAATCTCCATCTCGACTTTGAGAGCACATCGAACGATTTCCTCGTAGCTATTGAAGTCCCTTATGGATAACGCCCTTCGAAGACTTGATTTTAAGCCACTAAAGAATCGATTGATCTTACTCTCAAGTTTGATAATGATACCAGAAGCGTACCTTGCAAGTCTTGTAAAATTTTCTTCATAGGTACCAACAGATTCATCTTCCTTTTGATTTAGTTCAAGAAAATCCTTCTCCATCTTTGTTCAGAGAATACGAGGGAAGTACTTATTGAAAAATAAGTTCTTGAACTTGTCCCATTCTAAGGACTCAATTTTATCTCTTTGACTCGTATTCTTGATAAGATTCCACCATTGATCCGCATCACCTTCCAAACGATACACTGCTAAGATGACTTTATCATGTTCAGAACATTGAAGAACTGAAAATATCTTTTCAGTAGTACTAATCCATTTTTCAGCCATTAATGGATCAGTAGACCCGCTGAATGAAGGTGGACACTGCCTCATGAAGGATTCAACAGAATGTTGCTCCTTCCTTTGCTCGTTTGGAAGTCTTGCATGATTCATAGCTTGAGAAAGTTGTGTGAGCATGGCTACAAGATTTTTCATTCTAGATCCCATAACGTTTGGTTGCTCAGGGGGACAATCATTGCATTTCCCGTTGCATTCCACATTAATACGGTTCCTTCGGGTTCCAGCCATTGACTAAAACCAAGAAGAATAGTGTGATCAACCCAAATTATAATTAGAAAACCACATAATCAAGAATAAAATTTCACACTTAAGGTCTTATCCTAGGTTATTCATGGACATTTCTAAAACACTAAGATTGTGTTCTATGCTTAGAATTATCCTTAGGGTTCTTACTAAGGCTTTCACATCCCGGTTTCCAAAGGTTGACTATACCTTTCCTCTGATACCAACTATAACGACCCATACTTTACATACATTGTTATTACTTCAAAATTTAATCATACTTATTACAACATATAAAAAAACCATGAAAGGACCGTGTAAGTATAGTGTATTTAGAAACTGGGAAACATAAACAACTGGTTCATGAAACGTCTACACTGTCCCCCATTTATTTCATCATATCTATAGTCCCTTTTGGCATATCTTACTTAATAACCTTCTTCCTAACATGGGGAAAGAAAACATACAAAAGGGTGAGGTCAAATTATCAGTAAGGGTAAACAAAATAAATATCTATCACATCATATTCATAAGAACATAACATTTTGGAAATCTTAACTTGCAAAAGAGAGCATAATTTCATAATATGGGATAAATCATAGTAGTGAAATGAAATCCCAATAATCATAACTTAAAAGATGAAACTTTGTGAAATACACACATAATCATATAGAATCATTTCTTATTAGTCAAGACTCATTTCCAAGACTATCTTAGTGGACAAAGTCCATTTCTGAATCGAGTTCACTCCTTGTTCCAGTCCTGTTTCACTGAACCGGTTTAACCTTCCGTTCCAGCCATGTCTATCTCATGAGATATAAAATATTTACCCAATGAATTGGAGGGAGATATAGGTCCCACCCATCTCATAATGATACCATTCATATGTGTGGCACAAAATCATAAATCATATATCATTGCATAACCCGTGTAATAAAAATGGGATTCTTAAACAACATGACATCATAAAACAATTCATATAAGATAAAGGAATTCATAAAAATAATTCCATCAAAACATAATCAAATCAATGTAATAATGGGGATAGAAACAGAACCATATATTATCTTAGATAGAAAATAATTGTGATAAAACACTTGAACTCCATTCTTGAGGAAAATATCCTTTCTAATTGAAAAAACACTATTCCTTTCTTAACATGTCATACAATTCTAAACTAAAATAAGTTGATTAAAAATAAACTTGAAAACTTTTAAATGAAGCTTCTTGGAAATAATGTTTTAAAAATCCATTCATACCGTATAAGTTATAAAAACATTCTTCCGGTACTTTTTTCGGAAAAGTCAAAAAGTACCTCGTACGAAAAACGACAAAAGATTACTTTTATATCTTTTACTAAAAACTCAATGAAGGGTAAAATTGGATTTAAACAATTGTAGGTGGATGGAAACAATATTTCATATTGGGTAAACATGGATGTAAATGATAAAATACAACCCAGTAAATACCAAAGTATAAACAATCTCAGATAAAATGAGATTGTGATATTTTCCCTTACCTTAGGTCCGATTTGCTTCATAAGTGTCCCAACCTCAGGTATAATGATTTAAATAATGTCATTGACTTATTCAAGAATCATACTCACTGTTATGATATCATATATGGTAATATTATTTGCTTATTATTAGTAATAGTTCATTGCTACTTGTTATTCGGGTGTTTATTACTTTTTGTTCTTATGCGTGTTTTGTCGAATAAATTCTTATTATTCTTTTTAGGTTATAGATACCTCATTTCCAGAATGGTATTAGTGTAATATATATCATATTCATTAATTCAATTCATTTATATAATCATTATGCAATGAAGATCATGTAGAACGAGTCGCATCACATCGTGGAGACGGTATTCCGTACGTACACACGAGCGATGATATCTTTCCCATGATCGTGGAATTGTATTGGAGTGTATGTATACTATTTCAGAATCAATATCACTTTACAAGAATAATGTATATTTATTCTTTACACCATTATACCCATCCATGTAAGGTGGTGGTGGAAAATAGATTGCACCACGGTGTGAAGATGGTATTCCGTACGTACGCACGCACGGTGATTTCATTTTCCGTAGGATGGATAGATGCTGAAATAGGGTTGTTTCATACTTATAATAACATATAATTATATGAGTGATACTGATGTTATTAATTCATAATGAAACAACTAAAGAAGAAGAAGTAGAAGAAGAAATGAAGATGAAAGAATCGGTAACGAACATTACATCTTCTTTGAAGTGCTTCTTTGAGACCTCCTTTTAGGGCACTAAAATTGGTCTTTGAAGAATACCAGGACCTCTATGATGTCTCTAGGGAAGTGGAGAGGAGAAATTGGCAGGGGTTGGCCGATATTGAAGACTCAAAGTGGTGTGAGGAAGAGGGGGAGGAGGTTCCCTTTTATAAGGGAGGAGAGGGGCACCTTTGGAATAACCAAAAATATTATTTTATTATAAAGTCAAAATCGGTTTTTAATAGCTCCAAATTGATATATTTCGATTTTAATGTGGGGATGGGTCGAAATACTCTCATACAATATAATTTAGACAAGTGTAGGTATCAATTTTAACCTTATCATTTATATTTAACTTTAAGTTAGATAATTTAACTTTTACTGTGTCTTCTTGTTTTCTAACACTATAAGGTTAACAAACTTACTATATCAAGCCAAACGAACCCCAAGTTGTTTATTATTAATATATATAACCTTCTCAAAGTAATTTGGCCGAACCATATATTTTTAGGAATAAAATAAAAATTAATAATATAGTATTTTTTTAAAAACTATTTTATGCCAATTTTGACACTATTTGGTAATTGATTTTTGTGAAAATCATAACAGAATTTTTAGTTGGAAAACAATTAATTAAATCAATAATAACATGTCATATTAACATATAAAATTATTGGAATTCATGAAAAGTCTCAAATTACATTTATTTGGGTATTTATAACATCAATTATGTTAATATTTCATTAATAAGATAATTACTGCATCATCATTGTCTCATAAATAAATTAAATTATTTTTAAGTCCAAAAATTACAAATAAAATAGCATTATGTAGGAAATTTCTATAGATTTATAATGAATATTTATAGTCCAATTTATCTTATGTATAAAACCATATTAAAAATGATTTACTTTTTAAACTATGATTTTAACTATTTTAACCCTTCTTTAACTAAATTAATAATAAATGTCCTAATCTAATCCAAGTGGGCCTAAATGGTCATATTTTATTCCTAAGGTTGTTTTTGGTCGAATTACATTTATGCAATAGAATTAGGACATGTGTTAGGATAATAATAATATTATTTTTACCCTTAACTACCCTATTTACTTTTAACCATGGTAAAAAATTAAAAAGTTACTATTCAACAAAATATTATTTGCATCTCATTGAACCACATTTTACTTACTGACATCAACCGTGTCTCTCGGATTTTCAAAATTCCACTCACAGAAGAGGTAAAATTATGTTTTATGAAAAATTCAGTTTTTTAACTACCACTTAGTGGTTTCTCTATTCATAAAAAAATGAATGTTTCCAGAAAAATACCAAAAATTAAGCCTAAGCTATATTTGATATTATGAATTCAAAAATGATGTATATTTTACCAATTTCAAAACACATCAGTTGAATTAATTAATTTAAAAAATTAATTCTCGTCGTCAAAACAAATAGCGTGTTTTTAAGATATAATAACTATCAAAAGATTGACACTTGTTTATGTTTGGTTTAAATGTGAAATTACATCCAATGACCAAAATTGTATTAAATGGTAAAAATATATTATAAATATACTTTAAAACCAATCAAATTAATAATTTATCATGATTAATTATTTCGATTAAAAAAGTTGTTTTTAATTAAAATTTAGTAATTTTCACTATTCATCAGAATATGAAAGTTATCTGAAAAGTACCAAAATTTCACCCTAAGCTAATTTTGATATTCCGAATCCAAAAATGATGTCCATTTTGAAAGATAAAATTTATAAAATTTCAAAAAGTGGTTATTACTATTCATAACAGCTAGTTTTAATAATATTTTAATAGCATATCGTTGTTTAGTGAAACTCGGTATTGCGTACGACGCAAGCTATCAAGGAAGGTCGCGATTGCGTGTAAAGCATGCCAAGATAGTGTTGTGTGTACTGAAAGATTCCTTTTATGATTTATAAAAACAAAATATTTCTTATAAAAGTCTCGGGTGTCACATAAATGGTTTACTACTTGAAAGATTCTTTAATAGAAACCTACATTGTAAAAAGGAATACCAAAACTTAACTTTAAAAACCAAATTATGAAACGTAATGGTTACCCAAATTAACTAATTCCTGGATTTCCACATAGGAGAATATAGGTGAAAATATGGATATGGAAGAGAAATCTAACCATCATGTTCTGATGGAGAGTAGTAGAGAACATGGCTATGAAAAAGACAACAATCACAAAGCCATAAATTTGTGATGATCTAAGGTACCCTCTAATTTATTAGATATGAGGGAAATATGACAACATTTTTGGTTTTCAAGATCATTTTCGTAAACTTAAAAAAATTAGAATTAGAAGAATTACTTTCTTGATTTTGGTACAATCTCACCGTTGGTCACTCCTTGAACAATTTCCACATCATCTCATAAACAAATGAAGTTGAATTTTTCATTCGGGAAGTGTTAGAAAATCATGTGATAGAATGATAGGTTATTCCATCTGTCTCAAACAAAAGGTTAAAAAAGTTATAAACTTACATAAGTCCATCTATAGTGAGATTAATCATATATGGTTACTAAAATGGACTTATAATTCATATATCATGCCACTTAATAAATTAAAACTAATTTCTACTAACCAGGGACTTCCTGTAGGCCAGTGGTAGGTGATAAAGGCCTTCCACACTTCAGTTGTGGGTTCAATTCCCACAACCTTGTCCGATGTGACGGGTTTTTGCCTATCTTACGGGTTGTCCTTTTTCTAAAACTAAACTATTATAACATTCTAGAAATAATATCGAAAAAAGGTTTTATCCTTAAACAATACTATATGATGTACAACATAATCCATTCCAATCATTAGGCTTATCGGAAATACTTCTATCAAATCTCATAGTATACAAAAAATGATTATTAGAAAGGTCGTCTACCAAACATGTGAATACCATCATTTATCCCCCATATATCATAAGATATATCTTATTGGTCACATTCCAAAAATTTGAATTCTTTAATCATGTATTCTCTTGAAAAATGAATACTCATTCAACCTTAGTGAAAACATGAATTCTGTTAAAAGTTAACTCTTTCCACATACCAAAATCCAAAAATTTCTATATTCTCAAACCATGATATCACTTTGTACTTATATCAGTCATGAGGTCATTAATACTATCAAACATCTCATTATATCCTTATCCTTTCATTATATACATATCATCTACCTTGAAAAAATATTTTAATAACCTTTCATGGTTACCAGTACCATTAATCATATACATTCAAAAGGTCAAGGAAAGACAATAGTGTAACAATCCTTAGATTTTTCTTTATTCCATAGTACCTACATTATTCTTGATAAACATACAATAATTATACTACTTTCTTAAATCACTGACTGAGCTTCATAATTTCTTTCATCTCATATATCATTTGTAGTCTCTTCATCATCATCCACATAAATACTACTCATACGACCATGGTGATTCACTTCAAGATATTTTCCCTTAGGGAATTGGTTTGCATAATGCCTATACATTCCACATTTAAACCATTTAATATTTGTTGATGTCATAGCAATACCATTATCCTTGTCCATGGTGTTAACTGAACCTTTTTCTTTTGCACTTATAGGATTTGTGTCTTTCTTTTCCACACCAAAAGCATCTTCCAGTTCCTTTGAAACATTCTCCTTGATGCCTCTTACTAAATAATTTACATGAGATAAATTGAACTTTCTTTCCTCTATGATCATCATGAAAATACATATTTATCTTATTAGCTGAGTCAGGGAACATACCAAAGTTGAGATTATTGATCATATTATGAGATTGCTGATTAGGCATAATAACAATATGCAGACTTTCAGATCCAATTTCATTTGGTTTCTCATGAAGAATATCATTCCATTGTCCATTATGTCCTCCATTATCATGAATCTTCCTATTTCCAGACATTTTCTAAAACCCAAAATGATTATTGTGAGGGGAAAAATCAGAATCAAGGGAGAGTACCTTCAATATCTAACATCATAGGTTTAATTCTAATATCATTACCGTAATTCTGGGAGTATAACCTATACATATACTTAAACTTTGGTACATCCCTAGACATACCTTAGAAATATCTCTAGGGATCTCACTAAAGTTTTTTGCATCCTAGTTTCTAAAGGATAACTAAACCTTTCCTCTGATACCAACTATAGAGGCCCAATCATTACATACATGTAAATTACATTACTATTACGGAATACTTAATACATAACAAAAATAGACACGAATGGACCGTAATAGTTTAGTTTCTTTGGAAACTTGGAACAAAATCTTCTAATCTGGGTGAAAGATCTTCAACATCTCCAATAAAGATCTTCCATTTGTTTCTTAACTAAAACCATTCTTTATATCATTGGGAAAAGAAAACATATATAGGGTGAGCTAGAATTCTCAGTAAGGGTAATCATAGAGAACATAAAACAATCCATAAACATTTGAATGCAAAAAAAAACTTGAACATAAAATCTAAACATCAAAATCTTGAGCAACGGCAAAAATATTGGAATTATGTAAGGAATATATCACAAAGGAACATCAATAAGGATAAAATAGCATGGGAATAAAAAATTTAATTATGGAAAACCATTAAGCACATGATATGATTTCCATAGTTTCCAAGGCATTGCTGCCAAGACCATATTAGTGGACAAAGTCCCTTACTGAATCGAGTTCACTCCTCATTCCAGTCCTGTATCACTGAACCAGATTAACTTGGAATTCCAGCCATGTCTATCGCATGAGATATATATATTTACCCAATTCATTTGAGGGAGATATAGTTCCCACCCATATCATAATGAAATCATTCTTACTTGTGCCACAAAATTGACATAAATCATTCATCATAACCTAAAGAATAAAATGAGTTTCATAAACATCATCCCATCATAATGTAATCCATATAAAAAAGATGGATATAATTACATCATAAAAAGAATAAAACCATGTAAATAATAGAGAAATTATACTTGAAACATAATCATACTAAATAATGTCATCTTAGATGGAAAATAGTTTTGACAAAACACTTGAAATGAATTCTTGAAGAAAATATCTTTTCTTCTTTAAAAATCATTTTCTATTCACAAAATGCCACACAATTTTAAAAGAAAATAATTTTATTGAAAATAAACATGAAATACTGTAGAGTAAACTTCATGAAAATAAGGTGTTAGGAAATCGTAAAAATACGTTCATGCCATATAAGTAAAAAAAAACATTCTCCTCGTAATTTTAATGGAAATGTCAACAAGTACCACTTATGGTAAAAAAGAAATATTCCTTCAATAACACAAGGTAAAAGTCAAAGAGGGGTAAACATGACATTAAAAATACATGGAAAAATATTAAACACTTTATGAAAAACATTTTTTATAGACATGGATGAAAAATATAACCCCAGTAAATATTTATGAATAAACACTCTCGGATAAGAACGAGATTAGAATAGTTATCCCTTACCTTAGGTCAAATATGCTTCGTACGTATCCGAACCTCCAGTATAATGATTTAAATAATGTCATTTACTTATTACATAATCATATTCATTGTTACTATATCATATATGGTTCACTTATGACTTTATATTACCCGTTCTTTTATAAATTCTATGTTAAGGCACCATTTTGTGTAAAATCGTTTTATTTATCGTAAGTGTTTGCACTTGTTGTTCTTGATATTATTATTAATTATATGATGATTTACTTACTTCCAGAATGTAAATAACGATTTATATATCATATATATTCAGTATATATATATTTAATAGATAGATAAATAAAATGAAATACACTGTTCGTAGAGACGGTAGGTCGTACGTACGCATGAGCGCTGTTTTCCTTTCCTTATTGACTTGAATGGAAGTAAGTAGATGAAATATATATATACATAAATCCAGTAGCATTATTATGTCATATATTTTATTATTATTCATTATATATACCTTATAATCATTCTTTAATGGTTAACATGGAGAATGAATCTCATTGCGTCGTGGAGACGGTAATCCGTACGTACGCACAAGCGATGATATCATTCATATAAATAATGAATTGAATTGGAGTGGATGATATAATATATCAGAATCAGTATGATTTTATAATAACTATATATAGTTATTCTTTACACCATTATACCCATCCCAGTAAGGTGGTGGTGGAAAAAACAAATTACACCACGACATGGAGACGGTATTCCATACGTACGCACGCGCGGTGATTTCATTTTCCGTAGGATGGATAGAAGGTGAAATGGGGTTGTTTAATATTTATAATAACATTTCAGTTTATTAGTGGTATTTATGTTATTACATTATAATTAAACAACTAAATAAGAAGAAGGTGAAGAAGAAAAATAACTTGAATGAATCGGTAGAAGAGATTACCTCTTCTTCGACACACCTCTTTTAAGATTCATCTTAAGGCACTAGAGTTGGTATTTTGAAAAGACCAGATCCTCTATAATGTTTCTAGGGAAGTTTAGAAGGGATATGGGCAGGGGTTGGCCAAGCATCAAAGCTCAAAATTGTGTAAAGAGAATAGGGAGTAGGTTCCCTTTTATAAGGGAGGAGTGGGACACTTTAGGAAAAAACACAAAATATTATTTTATAATAAAGTCATATTCAGTTTATAATGGCTCCAAAGTGACTTATTTCAAAGATAAAGTGGGGATGGGTCTAAATACTCTCAACCAATAGGTTTTATACATGTTTTGGTTACTATTGTAACCTTATCATTTATATTTAACTCTAACTTAAATAATTTAACTTTTACCATGTCTTCTTATTTTTTTACTCTCTATGGTTAATAAACGTACTATAACAATCCAAACGAACCCCAAGTGGTACATTATTAATATTTATAACCTTATCTATGTCATTTGGCCAAAACATAGATTTTTAGGAATATAAAAACAATTAATAATATAATATTTTTTTTAAAACTATTTTATATCAATTTTGACACTATTTGGTAATTGATATTTTTAAAATCATAACAGCATGATTAGTTCGAAAAATGTAAATTAAAGAAATAATAACATGTCATATTAACCTATAAAATTATTTTAATTTATAAAAAGTCTCATATTACATTTATTTTGGTATTTATAACATCAATTATGTAAATATTTCATTAATAAGGCAATTACTGCATCATCATTTTGTCATAAATAAAATAAATTATTTAATGTCTAAAAATTATAATTAAAAATCGATTATGTAGGAAATCTTTTTAGATTTATAATTAATATTTATATTTGAATTTTTCTTATGTATAACACTATATTAAAAATGTTTTAGTTATTAAACTTTGATTTTAACTCTTTTAACTCTTCTTTAAATAAAATAATAATAAGTGTCCTAATCTAATCCAAGTGGGCCTAAAGGGTAATATTTTATTCCTAAGGTGGTTTTTGGTCGAATTAAACTAATCCAATAGAATTAGGACATGTTTTAGGGTAATAATAATATCATTGTATTCTTACTTACCCTATTTAATTTTAACCGTGGTAAATAAAAGTAAAAAGTTACTATTCACCAAAAATTATTTTTATCTTATTAAACCACATTTTACCCCTAGATATTAACTGTGTCTCTCAGATTTTCGAAATTCCACTCACAGTAGCAGTAAAATTATGTTTTATGTAAATTTTCAAATTCTGCTAGGAGGTGGGTAAAAGACGGTGAAAAGTTCAATAAAATATTTATATATCTATAATTATTATAAAATGACTCCAATGAATTACATTGAACATATATAATTATTATGTATCTATTTTGACCTAAAATAAATTTAAATAAAATAAATTATTATTTAAATAAAAATTAGGTTTTAACTAATAACTCAGTGTTTTCAGTATTCATCAAAAATTAAAAGTTTTCAGAAAAATACAAAAATTTCTCCCCAGGCTAATTTTGATATTCCGAATACAAAAATGAAGTCCATTTTGAAAGATAAAATTTATTAAATTTCAAAAAGTGGGTATTAATATTCATAACGGCTAGTTTATATAATATTTTAATAACATATCGTTGTTTAGTGAAACTCGCTATTGTGTACAACACACACTATCGTGGAAGGTTGCGATTATGTGTAAAGCAAGCCAAGTCAGGGTTAGTTGTAGTGCAAGTTTTTTTTTGTGTATAATAGAATCCAACCATATTTCATTTATACATTGAATATATATATATATATATACACTCAATGTTGCGTAGAATAACTTCTATCAAACGAACTTGAAACTTGGTGTAACACGATCCAAGAATAGTGTTGTGTATACTGCAAGATAATACGGTGTTGCGTATAGTGCAAGATAATCTTGGTGAAGCATACAACCCAAAAAATCAATGAAATTAAAATAATATTTTTCATAAAATTTCGGGGTGTTACAATTTCTATATATCACTTCTAAAGAATTTAATACCAAAACAATCACTTTTAATAAACTCAGATTTCATTCCAAAGTAGAATGATATTTATTATTAGGAAAGACCAGAAGAGATTTTGGATCATGTGTTGAAAGTTTTATGAAATAAGATAGCTCCCCTGGTCATTTTTCTTTGGTGAAACTATTTTCTTATCAAATATACTTGGAAACTATAGAATGTAATTAGGTTAATGTATCATCATATATTGGTACCATAGTGATGAATTTTTAGGGGATAAATTTATTTTAATGGGGGATGAATGTAAGAACCTGAATATTTTTTAATTATTTTTTTGAATTAATTAAATTTATTTGATAGATTTTGTTATACAAAACACAACATTATGATTGTGTTACACACAACACTATGTTAGATTTTCGCTACATTCAACGTTGGGATATCTTACGTTACATACGACATTGAGTTTTGACAATACCAAAATATATTATTAATGTAGTTATTCAAATGATACTGTTATAACCTAGCTATCCAATTTAGTGATTTGAATATTAGGGAATTATTTTAAAAAATTATGTATAATGGTTTTATATAAATAGTAAATATTTATTTGGGTGAAGTATTTATTTGTTTCAAAAACACTCCTTTCTAAAAAATGATTTTTTGTTTCTTTTTGTTAACCATAATAAAACTCGTTTTTGAAACATTAATAAAACTAAATTTATAAAATAAAATTATTTTTTGAAATCCTAATTTAAATGTTATATTGGGATTAATTTTATTTATTTATCTGAAATTTTTCATTTTTTTTATGAATAGTGAAAAATACTGATTTTTAATAGAAAACATCGTTTATCTTTAACTTATCTATAAAGTTAAATTATATTTTAAATTAGTTTTATAAAAATATTAGTTAAATTATACATCTAATAATACAATTTTTGTTATTTTAATAAATTTAAAGTAGAATTTGGATATATGAACTTATTAAACATTTGAACATTTTTTATTCAAATACCAACTTTCTCTTGATGTCTATGAGATTAATTTTAAATAAAAATTTGATACTTATATTAATTTAATTTTGAAAAAATTTTACAATATTTTTAATAATAACTATACATATTATATAATAACGTTAATATAATATTTTACCTAAATGATTAGTTAAGACAAAAAATTAATTACTATTGTGATGGTAAAATTTGGATTACTAGCTGTTAAACTAAAAAGCTAGTGTGAAAATGACCTATAAACATGTATAAATACTATTTTTTTCTATATTTAGACCCTTAAGACTCTTACGTTTTATAATGGACCATTTGGACCCTTTTGACATCTTAAAAATGATGGATTTGTCAAATATTTTCCAAAATACTAACTGTGGTATACCCCCCACTTATAAAAGGCCACCCCTATCCTCTCTTATTAACACCATAAACCCATTATTTTAGGCCATTAAAAGAAGAAATAAATATATAAATTCACTCATATCAACCTGTAATTATTATTTTTGGTATAAATCCTACCATGTAGTACTTTTTGGTGAAAACTTAATGTGGATATCCGATGAAGAGGTAACATTCATCAATGAGCGTTTTTGTTTTATTTATTCCTAAATATAATTAAATTAATATTATAACATTATGATATAATATTAATATAATATTCCATATAATTACATTTTATATGTCAAGGTGATGGACAACAACCATCTCCACATCAATCAAATGGGCTATGAAATCATCGTCCATGTGTACAACAAACTTCCACCTTGAAAACTGATGTCATTACTTTTTTCCATTACCACCTCTCATGATTCAGTATGAAGATATATATAAAGAATATATGTATATATATATATATATAATATTTATAAAATAATTAAACCAATGGATTCATTGTGTCATATACAACTTTTTTCATTACATTTCATATGGTATACTATTACTTCACTTGTCTATATTGCCGATTGTCACCATATGAAGTGATGTGATTTGTTTTTTACTAAACCCTTAAATAGAAGAAAATAAGGATAAATATATTTTATATAAATTAAATAATTATTATATCAATGACATATTTATCATTATTAAAATTTAATATATCATTTTCTTTATTATTTTTTTTCTCACTTAAATATGATATCATAATTCATGTACGGGTGCACTATCGCCTTCACGAAGTGGTGTAATTATTTATTTTCATAACTACACCACATAGATGATATTTATATGTATATAATATTTAATTTATGATATTATGATAATTATGGAATGATAATACATTACATACCTATTTTTAATAATTATTGTAGAAAAATTGAATTGTTACTCATGCATACGCATGACCTACCGTCTTCATTATCTTAACGTACTTATCTTCCAAACAAAAACATTCATGATCGGTATTAAAAGTATAATTGAAGTAAAAATATCATAATTATGTCAGGATTATTTTTATGGAGGTATGAACCATGATCAAAGTAAGAGGTATGAAAATAAAAAATCAATATATATACAAAAAAACCAAGCAGTTATTATCCTAATTGTGACATTAACATGGAATTATTTATAAATGCTCAATAAAATAACATAATAAAATCATATATGATATGACAAATATGTGTATTTATTTATTTATTTTTCTTTAGTATATGTATAATAATCATATATTTGTTATAAATGCGGTTTGAACGAGTGAAAAAGATGCCAAAACTTACGATATTGTATTTCCATATCATTTTCTCTTTTGTGGGACACATTTTATGCTCGCCACCTATTTTGTGTTATGAATTATGATAATGTAACATATTTTTTTCATAATTTTCCTTATTTTAGACATATATTGTGTTACGAAGACATCTTATTTTATACAGTGTATATACAACCCCTTTTAAATATAATATCATGAAATTATTTATCCTTATGGTATTTTAATTTTAATTTAATTTTATTATTATATGTGGATTAAATTAAATGTTACCAAATTTGTAATGATTTTATGATACAATCTCATAATTTATCAGTATTAATTATCATTATGTATATAATAAAAATAATAATATGATCTTTATCTCTGGAAACCCATGTATTTCATTCTACCCTATATATTCATGATATATTCAATTTAAAATACTATTTTTAAACTACTAGGTACATAAAATAGTTGTAAAAATGCTTTAAATAAAATCTATCATCATTTTACTCCTTCATCGAAAATCATTTTACTTTCAACACCATTTTTTATAAAAATGTTTTTAGATAATTTTTTACTATTTTAAATTTATTTTTAAAATAAAATTTTACTCATGGATCACATTATTTTTAAAAATTTTTGAAATTAATATTCATGTGTTTTCAAAATATAATCTCTATTTAGGCTTTACAGAAAATATAAACAGAATATATTTTAAATATGTATGGTATAAATAAAACTTCTTATCCTCATGTAAATTATTTTATTGAAATATTAATTTATATTAATTTATTGTTATTTTAATAGAAAAGAATTTTAAAAAACATTTATATTTAAAAACGTGTTTTTCAAAAGTGGAAAGGATATTTTCTTCAATAACTGTTTTATACGATATTTCAAATTTATTTTCCATCTAAGACAACATCTATTGAGTTACCTTTTCTATACTAGGATTTACTCCTAGTATAACATTATTATTCATTATTTTAATGGATTATTATTACAATATGTTTATGATACATATTTATCTTCCATATAATATGCCTTAAAAAATGCTAATAAAACCCAATTATTTTTTCACGGGATACGATTTGATGAGATGAAAAAATGATTATAAAAGATATGTATTTTCCAAAGGTTATGATATGATTAAGTTATTGTGAACCAAATTTCATTTCATGTCTTTTTACATGATGAATGATTTATGATCTTGTGGTAGATATAAATATGGATTTCATTACAAGATAGATGAGACCTATAACTCCGTCCAATGCATTGGGTAAAAATTTATAACTCATGAGTAAATATGTTATGTGTGAACATGATTAAATATTAAAAATGTTATGTGTGAACCTGATTACTTGTTCATAATGTTATATGTGGACCCATCTTTCATGTAAATAATTTTTTTGTGTGAATCTTTATTTCATTTCAATAATGTTATTCATGAACATATCCTTAATGTCTATAATTTTATGTATGGACCTGGTTTCAATTCTATATGTTTATGTAAGGGCTTGATTTGATGTCCTTAAATAAATGAGTTAACTTATCTATATTTATATATTATTTCAATATAATAAGCTAGTATTGATTCGAAAAATCTTTGTCTTGATCCAATTAGAAGCTTTCATGGATCATGTTTTTTGATTTCATTATGATTTATGTCATATGAAAATCCAATATTTATTCCCTGATTCAATCTTATTATCAGTGCTAGATAGGGTAGGATTTTCAAATTTTATATTCATGTTCCTATACCCCCATTCAAATTTTATGCATATGTATTTCTTTTTTTATCCCTAATAAGTATTTGAGCACACACTTCCATATGTTTCCTTTCCCTAGGTTATTTCAAAACTTTTTTTAAGTAGTATTAATAAAGGGTAAGATCTTTATATGATAAATTGATGATCATTCATGAATTAATAATATTTTGTTCCATGATTCTAAATAAACCAAACTACTATGGTCCTCTTATATGTGTTTGTGTAATATATTGAATATTAATCCAAAAATATGTAATACCCATGTTTGATAATCTCGGGCCACTATAACACTACTTCATATGTTTTGACACTAAAACATACACACACAAACCCATTCATTCCTATTGATAGTTCCATACTCAAAAGTACTCTATCATTGATTCACCATGTATTCAAAAGGTGACCAATGTGTAGGTTCCCTAATGAAACATTCCACTTATAACGGGTCACATCCAAGCAATAAAGGTTCCAAAAGGGAATGCCCCACTTATCTCAAGTCATGTATAAACAATAAAATTATTCCAAATATGTACACCAAAACCAATTACAAATTCCATTTATCCTATAAAAAATTGTTTCATGAAAAAAAATTCTTTATATAACTTGTGTCAAAAATAATGATACAATAATTTAAAAACAATCAATTTAAAATTATAAATAAATTGGGATTTCCAAAAACCATGCAACTTCCAAAAATTTCCAAAACCCTAACCAAAAAACATTCCTTGATAAATTGCACTAGGAATTCATGAAAATTTTTCGAAACAATTTAATAAAAAAATAAGCCTTCATGTTGTAGAATGGTAGAGATGAGGGAGACACCACCTACCTCACAGTAATTGGTGAAAATGAATGACACTACTATGATCTTATAGATCTAGACATGGATCATCTTTAATTCAATATATTAAATCAAATATAAAAAATATTACCACAATAAGACCTTGATCTGTCCATTATGTAATAGATCTATAGTTTTGTAAGATAGGAGAGGAATATATCAATGAAGGTGGAATAACATAAATTACTGATGAATTCGAATATCCAATGCACTTTGTTTTGGAATAAGTTACCTATAGATCAAGATGAATTGTTAATGGATCATAGGGAGCAAAGTTAATTTGATACCTTGAGTTATTATAAAAAAATGTGGGTTTTGGGGTCTTAATCTGGATTGAACCACAATTTAAAGGTTCCAATTGTACATAACATGGTTAATTTACACATTTTTTCAAAATTTTGACCAACCATGAATGTGTTATTGGAAAATATTTGTAGATACATTGTTTGCTCAAAATGGTTTCAAATACCATGTAACAATTGTGCATTGCTACTACCTCAATACCACACCCAGCATGGTTGGCTCACATAGTTAGAAAAATATTACACCAATGGTGCTTTTTTTCCTCTCTTAGTATTTTCATGGTTTCTTCTAAGTCATCCACATAGTTTGGCAAAATTGTGCACCAAATTTCTTCCTACCTAGTGACTCCCAAAATAGGTTTCATGGTTTTATAGAGGTATTTCACATTTTTTACTAACCATAGAAAAATTTTCTACCTCCCTAAACTTCCTAAAACATAAAACAATTATTGTACAGGCATAAAAAAATAAAAAATTAGTCTTGTACCTAAAACCAGGGGTCTTAAATTCTCCAACCATTGGTGTTTTCCTCCTAAAAAATTAAAAAACTGATATTTTCATGAAGATAATACGTCACTACTCTATAATTTCATTCTCACATTACCATGTTTCTTCCTATATCTTCCCATGCTTACATAAACCCCACACTAAAACAATGATTTTCTCACAAAACATTGTCTTAAGATATCCAAAATCCATATCGAAACATGAATCAACATAAAATATGGTACATGATAAACATGGGCCCATTGAATCAGATTTTCAGGATCAGGATGGAACTTCTATAGTAGATAATTATGATATATTTTATGAAACGAAGTGAACTTTAGTGGTAAATATAATTGATATACCACATAACCCAATCATTTATATATCTCAAAAATAAAAACATAAAATGTATAAAACTTTCCAAACATATAAAAACAATGATTCACTAACCTTAAATAAATTTTTATAAAAACCTGATGTACTCCCTCAAAAGATAATGGTTATATTTTCTAATCAAAATAAGTTTTTTGAAGAATCTAATCCATCACCATTCTCTTCTGGTTAATTTAAATCTTCTTCATTATCTCATGATCTAGGCTAGGTATGAAAACTGAAGTCTCACCCTTTTTCACCCAACAAATTTGATGCTGACATGGATGTACATACAATGCCTCAAAAGGATTCATATGTATCAAGGCATAATAACATTTATTGTATAATTACTCTACTAAAGGTGTTCTATTCCCACGAGTATCCAAAATATATCATAGAATCCCTAAGCATGTATTCTAATTTTTTGATCTTTTGTGTAAATTATTCATCTGTTCGAGGATGATAAGTTATGATCATGGCCAACTTAGTTCTAAGGGATTTATACAAGGAATTATAAAACAAGGATGTTAACTTGGGGTCCCTATCATAATTAATTAATTCTATAATTCTGTGAATCTATAAAATATCCCAAATATATAGTTTGGAAAAATCTTCCATCATATTAGATTCATGAACAAGGATGAAGTGGGAAATTTTCATGAGTTGATCCATAATCAACCATATTCTATCCTATTTTGAACGGTTCATGGTGGGCTTTCCACAAAATCCATTTCAATTAGTTCCCATTTCCATATGGTAATTTGTAAAGAGTGAAATATAATAGCTGGATGCTGGTGATCCACCATTAACTTTTCAAATGTGAGGTATCCCAAAAAAACCTCTACCACTATCCACTTCGTGTCAGTGCCCCCAAACCATGATCTTACTACTATATAATTCTTATGTATTCCTTTATGAATAACACATCTAGTATTGTAATAGGAAGAAATAATTTGTTCAAGATAGTTTAGAGTAACCACTATTCGATATCTACAACAAAAAATAGATATCCCATATAGCATCCATCCCTCAATAGTCACCCATTATTGATTTTTAAACATATGGTTTCACATTCATGATTAGATATCTAAAAATCTCTCTCATGCTCTACCAAATCTAGTATAAATGAAACTAGATGGAATGTTATAGCCCCACCTTACTCCGCACACCCCAAATTTATATCTTCTATGATATATATTTGGTTCCACTAATCAAAACCTTCTTTATCCAATTGATTATACGATTTATTACTTAATGTATCATCTATATATTTTCTTTTACATAGTTTATACATCATGTTAGTGTAAAATAATTGATTATTTTTCATACATATATATATTCCCACATATTTAAATAACATTGTGATAAAATGTGTTTTAAAATATTGTGATCTATAAACACTATAAATTTTTAACAAAAAAGATAGGGATGCTAGGTTTTCAAAGAATGTACTACATCAGAAAATTTTAAATTATGTATTGGGTGGTATTTATAATTCACCTAAAATAGTCATGATCTATAAGAAACAACATGGTGTCCTTTCCTAAGAACATAGACCAACCAAGATATTGATGCATTATAATAGACCTCATAAATTTTCCCAAAAACTAGAAATATTATGATAGTTAGTAAAATAAGTTTAAACTTATTCTCTTGAAAAAATTAATTTTATTAATAATCCTATTTGATAGGGTTTCTCATCAATTTTAAAGATATCATTAGGGAGGAAAGATGCGAAAAGACATGAAAAAATCATTGAAAATATAATATTATGAAAATGAAACTGCATATCTCAAAGTAATTATTTGGTGGTTTCTAAGAGATAACAACTTATATCTTTTTAGGATACATTAAAAGTACATTTTCATAAATGAAATTATATAGGAAACATAAATCTTGTATCAAAAAACAACACTCTATGATATTATCATAAAGGTGATTTCCATGAAAGACACTCAATACTACAGCCAAGAGTTCCTATTTATCAGAATTATATCTTAAAAAACTAGAATATAACCAATGAATAACTCTATAAAGGAATCTAGACACCTTAGATAGATATTATTACTAAGATCAAGGAAAACTCTAGCTATTTTCTAAGCTCAAAGGGAATAACCACATACTCATAATGGGAATATATTCTTTTAAATGCTATCTTCATAATATCCTCCTTCATTACTCATTATTGGTGGTATCCAAAATTTAATTTAATTTTATAGAATCGTTGGTCACCAATAAATTTATTAAATTTGATTTCAATACATAGAAGAGGATATCAGTTCATTATAAGAAATATTTTAAGCATGTTGAAATCCACACAAATCCTAATAGTATTATTTGGATTCTTTATAAAAATAACTGGTGTTTCCCAATGGGACATTATTGGTTGAATAAACCCTTTTAAATATAACTCATTAGGATATGACTTTAATTCCCTCAATTATGTTACAGCCAACTAATACGATTAATATAAAATAAAACTATTCCATGGTAGGAGATCAGCCATAGGATCTACTTATCTTATGTGTTGGATCGCTTATAAATTTTATTGAAAAACATTAGGAAATGGGAAAACTATGGTAGAATTTTTTATATTTTCAATCTCATCCACTGATGAAAATATATCTTCATCCAAATGGTAAGATATTGTTCTAACTTCCATAACCAAAAGTCCTATTATCATTTCATCCACTAACCAATCTCTTTTGATGAAATTATTAATAAAATCTGATGATATGAAACACACCGGTTGAGCATAATAATTGATATGGGATTTGGATATCATCAACAAATACATTTTCAAAATCAAGTCACATGTGTACATCTCAAGAACATATTAGTACCATACCATTACTTCTCCAAGAAAAGTAATCATACATTATGTACAAATAAAATCACAACACTCTATTTGGATGATATAGGTTTTTAGTTTTAGAAAATATGGCATCAACCAAATATGTAATCCCATATGATGAGAAACATGATAAAAAATAATAGTGTGGGATGAACCTTTAACATGCAATGCCTGAATAAGGGTATAATTAAAAATAATCCTACCACACACCTTTAAAGGAATATACTAATTGTTTGTTACCAATTTCTGATCACTATAAAATTTCATAGTCACTATCCCTTTCTCTTGACTTCCTTAGGGTGATTTCATTTCTTGAGGTGTCACAGTGCTTCAAGAATCATCTTGTATCACTCAATTATGAGTATGAGAGTTATATTGATGAGATCTTATTGTCAAAGCATATGAAGTATGATAGTCTATATTCCAAAAACTAAGATTTGGAGTGTTATGAAAATAACACTGGTAATTTTTCATATTATTACAATTGTTTCATTCTTTAGAAGGTTTCATATACTCTTACATTATATCCTCAAAGGCACTATATTGGTAACATTACTACTTAATTTTAAGTTGCTGATGGAAGTGGACTAATCTCATAGTTTGATTCTATGATATACCAAAACATTGAATGTATGTGTCCCTCTTTTACTTATTATGACCACTAATGTTAACAACTATTCCAATGTGGATAAAAATTTTGTCCAAATTTATGTCAATAGAATTCAATTTCCACCATAGTCACTTAGTTTTCCATTTATGTTTAGTCTATAATATAATGAATAAAAATTATTATATTAATTTTCAATCGTATACCCGTATAAAAAATTCATGCATTCATGGATGTACTAGAGGCTACTTCTAGTGAAAAGAGAACTATGTTCATAATCAAGGCCATATACTCTATCACTGAGAGGTCCCCCTTTCATTATGCTAAGAAAAAATATTATTCTATTGATCTGAAAGGTGTGCGGATATATTTTCATGTTAATCAATTATTTATAGTCTTAAAATGTCTATCCTTCATAAACATTAGTTTCAACAACTAAATAACGCCATTGACATGCCATATCATCGAACATATACATTTCAAAATTTAGCTTCAACTCTACTAGTGTTCCATGAAAATAAAAAAATTATGTTCATTCAGTTGAGCCCCACTTACACTTTTTCATGTTTGGTATACCCTCAAAAAATATGTGGATTTGTCTCCTAAAACTATAACAAATGATACACTTACCTCGGTTGATCCTTCCTATTACCTTTTTTAATGTTTTGAACAACTCATACAATACTACATACTAGTTGTTGATTAACCCTTGGAATAGGTGGAAGAAAAAATTTTGTAGCCTCTTCTAGTTGATTCCTATGACATATAATCATTTCAATTCTATTTAATTAGAAAAAAAATCTATTCAGTCTCACTATCTAGAAACTGATGTATTAGAAATTAAAAATTATCAAGTAAAATAATACCACAAACACTCATTTCAACTCCAAACATTGTAATCATTTTCAATAGATTTCATAAATAATCAAACCCAAGATGATAAATGCAAACATAACAGTATGTCTAACTAATAATTTATGATATGAAATCCTCATTGGCTAAACCCATAACTATAAGGTAACAAATAATCTAAACGTGTATAAATACCCTTTAGTACCAAGACACCCTAGTAAAATGAAGTTCAATATAAAATGGTTAGATGGATCTTTTTATCCAATACCTTTCTTGTTCCGACATTCCTATCTCCTTGCTACCATCCCAAATAGATATTTGTGAAAAAAAATACTGAATACATTTCTAACATCCCACTATAACTAATTAGATTTAGAGAAGGAAAATATTATACTAGCCTTAAGTGACATCCCCAAGACACAAATGGCTGAAAATAAATCCCGAGGTCCTAAGAAAATACTAGTGGATAATTTCCCATTTAATGATAAAACAATTTTATAACACTAATCAATAAACATACAATCATTTAATATTATTCATGTGGAGAAGTCAAAAAAACCATGGTACAACCTAAATTATATAATATAATTATAGAGACACCAGAAACAATATATACAAAAAATAAAAAAATAAACCACATGACCAAACCCATCAATAAACACCATCCTATAAACAATCCAACAAGATCCATGATCCCACTCTACTTTCCACTCCCAAGGTATCAAGGTTAATCACTAGAGAAGTATGATACATTTCTCTTTTATGAATCTCGATAGATGATATCTAAAATTTCAGAAAAGTTTCCAAGAAAGGGGTGAGTATAAACTTAGTAGGTGTATAACGACCCATACTTTTGAAAATAAATCCCATTTTCAATGAATAATTACTTTTTATGTAATGTAAATATCATAACATAAGCACTACGTTGGTTATATTACACCATTATAATTTATATCCTATCATATTCAAAAAAAAAGTAAAGCATCATATCTATTTATATTACATTTGTTTAAAATTCATTTTTATTATTATAATATATTAATGGTTGTGATAAAGTCCTATTGACACAAACAAAATAAGGGATGGCCTTGACTAGTAGGATTATACCATAAGAAGCACATTTATTGAGGATTTTAAGGGTTATATAATCTTTACACTTTTCCCTTGATAAATACCAAGATGAAATACAATAAATCAATCCAAAGTGAAGCCACTTATATAAGATGTTCATGCTCATCGAGATCACAGAACTAACTATGTTTTCTAAACCACGCCATGAGAATATCACCATCACACACCTTACACTTATGAAATTTTATGGGGTAATATTGGGTTAGTCATATAGAAAATAATAGTATAAATACATAAAATTTATTTCTAATAAATTTATGAATATATTTATACTTATTGTTTTGAAATTTTTTAATGATTAATAAACAAGTTTCATAAAACTAAGATTTTAATACTATAGAACATGAAATGTATTTTTCAGTAATATTCAATATAAATTAATAAATTAATTTTGAATAATTTATAAATCAAATTATATATTAATAAAATAATATTATTAAATCATATATATTAAATATAAATGATAATACAATTTCAGGAATTTAAAATGTAATTTTTATAAGGGTTAGAAAACTTTTATTAAAAAAACCATATTTTTCAATAAATGTGGATTTTAATTTATACGTGTAATTTCTCATATTTTTTATAATTATTTTAATAAAATATATATTATTTATTGAATCAATACATCAGTATTATCTAATTGGGAATTTTTATAATTTTTTGAGAGAGTGGAATTTTTAGGTAAACATTAAATATAGTATAAATATATGGTTTGTATTACGACACCATAACATCCCAAAAGTGATATAATATGTTACATAAAAGAAATAAAAAACCATATATATATTGAATTTAAAATAATATGTTTTTAAATTTTTTTTTATAAACCCTTTATGAATCCTCAAAATCTTATATTATATTTTAAGGTATAAAATCAAATATTTGTAAACATGATTCACATCCACATCACTAAGGGTATTATCTTATTCTTATAAATTAATGGGCATATAAAATTATTAAAACCACCCTTATTTGGAAGGAACCATGGGAAAAACCATGTTATTTTTTGGGGTTTTGATTAATTATTTGTATAGAGTCCAAAACCTATGTTTGGAAAATAGTAAAGAACTTCTCACTATTTTCCTTTATAAACATACCAAAAAATCCCACTACTCTTTACAAAAAACCATTAGATAATTACTATACACTTTTGTTTTATCTATATATCCCTCCCAATGTGCCACCAAGATATCAAGAATATCCTTACAATCTTTTGGAAACACTATTTAAAGGTAAGGGATCCTCTCTTTGTACTCTAATTAATGCACCTTTTTTCTGTTATGACTACTAAAATTGAATTTTTATTAAAGGAATAATATAAAATAAAAAAAAATACAATCATGGGGGACTTTAAAAGTGAAAAAAAATGAAATACCCTATCCAAATTTCAATACCTACTAGGGTAAGGGATTGAGTTCTGGAAAAGTCCACGAGAGGGCACTCTCGAGAAGCCTTTACAACAAGAAAGTTATCCACACAGTTCCTTTCACATCATGTGTGGAGAATATAAATGATGTTAGTAATGAAGGACATGAAATTAAAGATTAAATAAGTAATTTTACAATGATTAGGAATGAAACATTTAATATATTTGAAAATTTTATTCAATTATATATCCACTGAATCATTGGAAGTTAAATTGAAATGGCAATGTTTGAGGCAGTTGAGCATGGATTCAGCCTCTGTCCTTAGATAATCATCATGTACATAGAACATGATAAAGGAAAATATCCCTAATCCAATGTAATTAATAAAAACTCATCCCCCAATTCATTCACCATTTAATACAATATCTATCAATATTGAGTCTGAGGCCGAGGTTATGGGGGTCTGGCACACCCAATGACCCTAAGATGAGTAACTGGATAAAAGAGAAGGAACCATTCTAGCCATGTAATATTTGAGAGAAGGCACATAATTCCTAGTTATTTAAGATATATATGAGCTCTGAAATGAGGGACCTATACCTCACCACTAAAACAGTTCCAAACTATAGGGGAAAATTTTGATGAGATTTATTTCTAGCACCCTAGATACACCAACTTCCCATCAATAATAGAAGGTAATGAGTCTTACTCTCATTAATATTGTATAAAATATAGATAAACCCGATACAAAAGAACTATTCAATGAAATCAATATACATTTTAACACCATTTATCTTACCAATACCTCATCATGTCTTTATTACTCAATCACTTTGAAAAAATAGATGCAAGATAGTATCCTTCTTATAGACCATGCATTAAGATAATTTAGAGGATAAAAGAACCCCCCTTAACTTTAACTGCCACATAATTTGGTAAAATATGAATTCATATAATCCAAACCAAGATATTGAATTTATATAAAATATCCATACAACATAGAATATTTGCCCACACATCGTTTCCTTGATATGAATTCACAATTATTCTATAAGCCTTGGTAGATAAAACATACAATGTAGAACCCATGAAAATACATGCATCAAGGGCATCATCTATCCTAATAATGTCAAAGATACAATTTGGGTGGGAAAACATCACCTAGTTGAATGAGGTATAAATAAAAACTTCTTTAATGGTCATCTATAGTGTGGGGCATCTTGGATAGGCCAATATCTCACCCTCCCAGTTTAAATCCCAAATTTTGATGTCCATGCTACCAAAAATCCACCGAGAGTAGTGCATCAGTACTGGTACATAACCATGGAGAGTTTTTTATAAATGATAGGTGTTACCTCTAGGTGAGTTTAGGTCCTTTAAATATTTCACAGTTATAAATATTTTATATAAAGAACAACCTACAATGACCTCCCATGTCATTTTCCCCCAAAGAATGAGCATTGCCTTATAAAAATTCCTTACATCAATGCCTACTATCTCCATTGGTTTGGAGATCCTAATTCAAGAATCCCAATTAAATATTACCTCTCTATGTAAATACCCAATAAAATATAATAAGTTGTTATTAATGTCTTTGAGTATTAATTTAGTCACCTTTAGGACTGAGAGGATATTCATGGTGATGGAAGTCAAGACACACTTGATGAGAGTAATACCCCCTCAAAATGAAAGGATCCTTATAATGTAAAAGTGATAAAATACCCCTTTTAATTTTATTATTCACTCCCATGATTCATTATGTACCCTCATTATGATGCAAAAATTGTCATGTGATTTTTTCATGTTAAAAATTTTCATTGTGATTACCATCACCATTTCAACAAAATGGTATGCACCTATACATACCTATCTTTATTTGATTATAGAATTCCATGTATGTATTCAAGAATCCTTAATAGAGGGACTAAATGTGTTTAAATATGATTCTATATTGAATGATATATGTGGAACACTTATCCATGTACATGATATAAAAGCGATGGTTGCATATATAATTAATAGTTCTTCAATTCATTGGGTAATCTCTTTATCTCAAGGGATATCATGTATGTGATTATCCAATAAATCTAATCAATATTAATAATGACCAAGGTACTTCTGAGACACCTAACATGATTGGAGTTCACATAAGAAATCATGTGATCATGAAAAAATAGATATAAAAAATCATTATTAATAATGACCACATATTTTAATGACTAAGGAAATAAAATAATATAAGGATAGTGGCTCATAGAAGTTAATCTGGTAAAGGTGATAATTGAAAGATGACCCACTTTTTTTGTACAAAAAATGTGGAAAGAGGCACCATGAGAAATGTCACAGTAGAATTAATAGGTGTTTTAAGTATTAAAAAATACAATATAAGGTATCTAATTACCATGAAAAAATGAATAATGTGATAGATGGGAATATAGTTAAATCTATGTTACCATATATTGTTATATTTTAAAGATGTGGGGATGTTGGTCATTATCCAAGCCAATTCTATATCCCAAGGGATAAGACAGATGTTGAGCACCAAGAATTAAAAATAATTAGGGAACAAGCAAAATCCTATGATGAGATGGATCATGAAAACTAATGTACATGTACCATCTACTTCAATGTTGGGTATGTCATGTTGGGTTTCAATTTACGCCACATTAGTAGATATGGTATGTCTTCTTAGAACATCAATTCTTCTCTAAAATTTATATGATCTCATTGGGGAAATCATATATGATATTATTTTATTACAATTTGAATATTATGGGAATATTATTTATTGAAAATATTGTCATTCTATATTTAGTTTATTTTTATGTTGTCTTATTTATGGAATGGATTTCCATTTATAAATTTCACATAATGTTCTCAGTGAAGAAAATCACACTCCATGTCATGAATTGTCCTCCGATTATATATAAGTACAATAATGAGGATGATTCTTCTTTAGTAACAATATAATAAGAGTTTATCTTATTACCTTGTGTGGAATTTTTTTTAATTTTTGGCGAAAACTCCCTCAAGGAAGCATTGAAGCATTTTTTGGTTGATTTTGTTCATTGAAAAAGTTGGAGTGTTTGTTGAAAAAGAGGGTTTCCATGGTGAGTTATCGAGTTCTAGAGATATTTTCGACAACCTATGTTGAAAAATAACCATGAAAATTAAATAGTATATCTAGTGGCGGTACAAAAAGAATAGATATATGGTGGCGCTGTTTTCCAGTGTTTGCCAATTTTTTTGGCATCAAAATCAAATGATGTAAAAACATGTTTTTAGAAAAGAATTTTGCATGCATGATTGAAGGTGGGTTTGGAAACATTCATGCAAGGCATGTTTCAGGATTAGAATCTCAAAAAAGGGAAAATGAATGATGTGTGTGAAATATTTGGAAATGTGTTAAAAGATGAGGTTTCACTAAAGAAACTATCATGACCAATGTAACGTCAAATGGGGTTTTGCTTTCTCATGGAGGATCTTATGAGATATGTCATATCTTATGTATTGGGGTCCAAAACGCCTATAAATAATAGGTGAACCCCCTCATTAAAATAATCTCAACAGTTTGAGATTATTAGAGCTCCAGATCACATAAGAAGTTTAAAAAAACTTTAGTTGCATGAAAGATCTTCAGTTGCGTTCAATCTAAGGAAGTTGTACGTAATATTTGAGTTATACGTAAGATTGAAGTTTCATGCAAGGTGTGTTTTGCATCAAAAGTAGAATCTTGCACACAAGGAATTAATGTTGCATGAAAGATGTAGTAAGTGTTGGGTGAACGATTTTAGGTTTGCTAGTAATACTGCAGTAAAGTTGTATTCATCAGTGGATGAAAGTGGGACATCAATAAGACATATAAATTCAGTGGAGGATTCATTCATTAAGAATAATGAAGGGACCTATATATCTATAAACTGTGAGTGGATCTTCTGAAGAAGCAGTGATCACACTTCAATTGAGAGAGAAATGAGTGTCCAAATTGTGATTAGTTATAAACCAAGAGGGAAATAGAGTCCACTTAGAATTTGCAAATAGTAGTGCACTTATAGTGAATTTGGTACATCATCACATCACTGATGTATACTCCTTGGACCTAGCCAAGTGAGAGTGAACCTAGTAAAATTGTTGCATCATGTGCATGCTTTATGATTTGTTCATACACTTCAATGGGAGGAAGATAAAAGATAGTTTTGTCTAATAACTAAACTAGATCAAAAGGGTGAGTTGTTTTAATATTTCATATCATGATTCACCCAACTATCATGGTATCTAACCTAGTGAACCTAACAATTGGTATCAGAGGTAAAGTTTAATATCAGTGTTTCTCTCTCAATAGAGGTCATAAATGAAAAAGGAATGCAAATATTAGATGAGAATAATTTTTAACTATGGATGAATCAGATGAAACACAACTTCTGATCATTGGAAATGGACGTGTTCATAGAAGTAATGAATGGTGTCTCAGCCGACATCAATAATGGAGGTTTATCATAAGATAAAATAAGGGAATTGGATGCTGCATACAAGGGAATCAATGGATTAGGGGGATCCCAATTAAACTATATCTATACAAAGGTGATGTCATGTAAAACATTACATTCTATGTGGGAAAAGCTATTGAATATTTATTAATGCAGTTCAAAGGTCAAAGAGGAAAATTTGTAGGTTCTGTGGAACAAGTATGAAGATCTGAGAATGAACCAAAATGAGTTTGTTGAGGAATTAATTTATAGGGTTAATGTTGTAGTAGAATACATGAGAGGTCTAGTAGATTCATTGTAGATATAATTATTGTGAAGCATATCTTGAGGAAACTTCCACCTCAGTTCAATATGAATGTTTCAGCATTAATACATAAATATCCAGAAGAACTAACATTGGATAACTTGAATAGTACCCTTCTATCATATGAAATGATAATTGATGATAATGATTCTATTGAAAAGGGTAAATCAAAAAAGGTGGAATTCAAGGACATAAATAAGCTTAATATTGAATATTCTTAAGAAGGAGAAGCGACATACGAGGTGATGTCATTCCTTTCTTTAAATAATTAATGAGTAAAAGAAAAGTTCAAGGGGAAACATTCACTTTATTGCATTAGATGTGGAAAGGTTGGCCATATGGTTGAAAGGTTCCCCAAGAAGTTCCATGAATATAATGATGATTATGTTAAAATATGTCTTAAGAATCCTTTCTCTTATGTGAAAGGAAATAAAAAAATTAATAGAAATATATTCAAGAAAAAGAATTTTCTTTCACAATAATGTGATAGTTGAGATGAATCAGAGGTTTATAAGTTTGAAGAGATAGAAAACTACAAAGATTGTGGATAAAATGCTATGGTGAAAGTTATCGGTAGCACTCAGGATAATAATGAATCTGGAGTTGATGAAGAATAATATAAAGGTAGAGTCGATATGAAGGTTGAATTAGAATCTTCTCTTGAGAAGATAGATGTTTGGAGATCCAAAACGAATAAATCCAATAAAGTGTTTCATGATGAAAAACTCTACATGTAGTAGTAGGATGATGAAAAGTCAGAGTTAATGGATGAAATTTTGATTCTCAATTCTTCATTTCCAGTGGACTCATAAATAGTTAGTGGGCATAGACTCAAGGATGAAGAACATAGAAGTGATATTTATGGTTTAAATACCATATTTAAAGATCAAATCAAACATATTAATAAACGTAAAGAATAAGTTATCGGTCTATGATGAAATTTTAAGGATCAATAAAAACTCTAGAACCCCCAATGTGACCTTGGGAAAGAAGATCATTCGAAAGATAAAAAATTTGGAAGTAGAGCACAGAGGTATAGAAGAATAAAATAAATAGTCCAATCATAGTGAAAGGCTGATATGCGACTTTATCAAAAAAAAATAATTCATGGTTGAAGTCAGACCTTAAGCACCCACTATGATATTGAAAGTCGATTTGGGTACGAAGTATAATCAGAAGATTTAGAGATCCTAAGGAAAAAATAGTGGTGTTTAAGTGACACAGAGAAATGAACCTCAGATCAAGTTATATTATTATGGAAAGATAGGACACTCACAAACTATGTTTCCCATAGCTAGAATATATAGAAGGGAACAAGAACAACCATGGAGATCAAACAAATATTAGTATAATAGAGCATCTTTTGAGGGGAATTTTTTTTGGTGTATAGGATTTGGGCACATGTCCAGATACTATACGTCGACCATGAAGAGGAATGTGACAAAAAATAATCAAAGTTGTCACAAGCAGAAAATTAGGAAATCAACATGTGAGATGAAAATAATAAATTTATTTTCAACTATGAAGGATGAAGCTAGTCCATCATATTCTTAATAATACTAATGTCATCATTATATACTTATTATGAAGTCAAAAACTTTGATCAAGAAGAAGAGATTTGAGAAGGCAGTGGCAGCAAAAATTTCCCTTAAAGCGTTAGATTGTCCTTGTGTATGGATCCTTAAAAGTGGTTGGACATCCCATATGAAAGGTAATAAGGATCTCTTCATAGGAATAAAGTATGAAAAAGGATGATTTTTCATGTTTGGAAACAATGAAGGCCTCAAGATAATTAGATCAGGAAAGACTAGGTTTGGGGGAAAAGAAATGAGACGGGCTGATGTCTTGGTAGTAGGAGGTCTCAATCACAACTTTCTTAGTGGTAGTCAACTATGTGACTCAGGGAATTCTATAAAATTTACTAAGAATATGTATGTCATAAATTGAAGGGATTGTTTATTTTTTCTATAGAGAAAATGAATGAAGGGCAATTTATACATTTTAAGTGGGGAAGAATATTTGTGTTTTTTATCCAGAGAGGAAGAAAACAAGTTATGTCATAAATGACTTGGTCATCTATACTAACCTTCACTGGAGAATTTGGTAAAGTGTGATGTTTTTAAGGATCCATCTAAGATATCATGTGATCATACTCATATATGAGATTCATGTCAACAAGGTAAGATAATAAAAAAGACGTACAATGAAAAGGTATAGAAGATAACAAGAGTGCTTGACTTGGTTCATGTTGATGTATGTGGACCTATTTCACAAAGCACCATTGAAATAAAGAGATATTATGTTCTATTTATTGATTAAAATAGAATAATGGAATGGGTATTTGTAATTTTCCACAAGTATAATGTGTCCAGGTTAATAAAGAAGTAACAGAAGGAATCAAAAAGGATGTTTAGAAAGAAAATCATGCGGTTTTGTATGGACATTGCCACATAATTCAAAAATAGTAAAGTGGAAAACTATCTCTAAAAACATAGGATAAGGCATCACATTTATTTACTGAGAACTCCCCAATATAATGGAGTTGCTAAAATAAGAAATTGTATCATCAACAACATGGTCAGAACAATGCTTATTGAAAAAGACCTACTAGAAAAATTATGGAAGTAAGAAGTTTTGACATTAGTCTGTATTTATAACATGGATATGTTGTATTCAAAGTAAGGAAAGAATATGTATGAGATATGTTATGTAAAGAATACAATACTTAAATAATTTATAATCTTTGTAAGTAAGTTATTTATTCTCAACTAAGAAAAAATAGGAAATTTGAGTCACATGGAGATGAGGGGATATTCCTTAGTCACTCAGGAAAACTCAAAGAATATAAATTATTTGACAAGAAGCTGAAAAAAGTAGTTGAGATCAATTATGTCACTGTAGTAGACAATGATGAGAATACTTAACAACACAGTGAACAATTTTCTGATCAAAGTGACGGGGAGGAAAGAAATACAGTGGGAGGAGAGGTGGAAGATACTAATTTATAAGAAGATACTGACGATGAGAAAAAGATGTTAAGTCTGTATATATAAATAAGCCAAAGAATAAAGCTAAAATTGAATAGAGAAATATCATTTGTGATCATACATCACCTATTCAAATAAGAAGAATGAAGTCATTACATCAGGCATCCTTCTTATCTCAGGTAGAGCCAAAATGTTTTTCTAATGCAGCAGAAGATGAAAGTTGGGTTCAGGATATAAATGAATAGTTAGACCAGATTGAGACGAATCAGATGTGGGAGGTTTTTTCAAAGCCATTTTATAAAAATTTCCTTGGGAATAAATTGGTCTCTAACAACAAGATGAATAAACATGGTACAATGATTTGAAAAAAATAATGATTAGTGTGAAAAGTTTACTCCCAGATAGAGGGTATCAATGTCGATGAAACATTTGCAGCTATTGCAATCCTAGTGACAATTAGATTATTCTATACCATTTCCATGAAATTAAAGTTAAAAGTGTTATATATGGATGTCAAATATTCATTTTTTAAAGTGATTTTGAATGAATATGTGTATATTTTGAATCCATATGGTTTTCTCATTCATGAAGATGAGAAAAAAGTTTTTTGGTTGAAGAAATCACTATAAGGTCTGAAACAAGCACCACAATCATAGTATTCAAGACTTTATTAGTATTTGAATAAGCTTATATTTCTACATGGTGTAGTTTATTACAATATCTATTTCAAAATCAATAATAATCAAAGGATGATGTTCCTGGTTTAAATCGATAACATAATATTTGGGGATTAGATGACGTTCACTGTTGATAGTTTTCAATATTCATGAAAAGTGACTTTGAAATGTCAATGATTGGGGAGATAATGCTTTTCCTTGGTCTACAGGTGATACAAGAATGGAATGGTACATTCATTTCTCAATCCAAATATTACAAGGAGGTTCTAATATGATTTGGAAGGGAAAATTACAATGTGATGAAAGCTCACGTTTCTACCCAAATGAAGATTTCAAGAGATGATGATGGAAAGGAAATTAATATCACATAATACCAGAAAATCAGTAGAATATTACTATACATGATATAAAAAATACCTCATATTTTATTTTCCACAAGACAAGAACCGAGTTATTAGATAAATCCCAAAGAAAGCCACATGATTTCATTAAAAAGAACACTTCAGTATATCAAGAGAATAATATAGTTTGACTTGAATTATAATGAAAAATATCAACTAGAGTTATTGGGATACATATATGTAGATAGTCCAGGTTCATCAGATGACAGGAAGTAAATTTCAAGAGGTTATTTGTATCCTGGTGCATTGTGTATTTTTTGACTGGGAAAGAAAAAGGATGTCATTTCATTTATCACTATATATGATGAGTATATTTACGCCACTCAAGCATGAAAACAATTGTTATGGATGAAACATTATTTTAATGATATGGGGTTTTTAGTGAATCCTTCAATCAAAATCTAGTTTGATAATTAGAGTGCAATCAATCGTAGAAAAAATCCAGTTCATCACTCAAGGACAAAGTACATTGAGATCAAATATCACTTTATCAAGGAGAAGGTGGAGCAAGGGATTGTGATGTTCAAGTTTGTGCCTACAAAGTTACAGGTTGTGGAAATCATAAAAAATTTGTTAACCAAATAATCATTTGAGAGGCATAAACTGGCTTTGGTAGTTCAGTTGACTCTCTAAACTTGAAAATGTGTGGATGTGTTCTCCTCCTCTCCACGTGGTATGGTTTGTTTTCCCCTGACGTGTCAATATGTGTTCCTTAATTTGGTAAATTCCACAAAGGAGTGACCATTGAGTAAATTTCCAAAGTGGGAGAAATTGTGACTATTCAATGGGGAGAAAATGTCTCTGTCAAGACATGGGGAGAAGCTAGAAGGCAGAGAAACAAAATATGGAGATTTAAGAATGACATTTGGAGAAATTTTTAGTGGGAGAAACAAGATTAGAGTATGTGTTTATTTGGTGTTCAATGTGATCAGCCAAAGTTTATCTTAGAAAAAACAAGAACCAAATAAATGAAGGAGGAGTTTTAAATCTGATGATGCTAGTAGATATTGGTCAAAGAAGAAATTTTCAACATCTGAGGTTTGTGATGAAATCAGTTTATTGGTTTCAAGAATTTGTGTTAGGAATGAAGAGATTTATTGATGAACTTTCCATCATACTATTGTTTCTCATGTCTAGCATTGCTCATGTGGGTTTAGAGTATTCTTTGAGTGAATCATTTTTCTCAATCATAATAACATGAAGAGAATGGTGGAAGAATATGGATGGAACTATAAATGGTATAATTTTATGAAAGAGTTGTCAACAAAACCCAAAGGGGGGATTGTTGGGAAAAAATACGCCAAGTAATCATTGATGATTTTTTTGGGATGATTGTGTTTGTTGATAAAGAGGGAGTGTTTGTTGAAAAACAGGGTTTTCATAGTGATTTTTCAAGTTCTAGAGATATTTTCTATAACCAATATGGAAAAAGAATCATGGAAAAGAAATGGTTGATCTAGGAGAGGTAAAAAAAGAACACATATATGATGGATCCACATTCCAGTGTTTTCCAAATTTTGGGCCACAAAATTAGAAAATGGGGAAATATATTTTTGGAAAAGAAATTTGTGTGCAAGATTTATGGTGGTTTGTATATTTTCACACAAGGCGTGTTTTGGGATTAGAACATCAACAAATGGAAAAGGAATTATGTGCAAAAAATATTTGGAAATGTGTGTGAATGATGAGGTTGCATGAATGAAACATTCATGCCCAATGCGATGTCAAATGGGGTGTTGTGTGCTCAATGATTATCTTTCATGACAATTAGAAACTTCTATGTAGGGGTTGAAAATACCTATAAATAAGAGGTGACACCCCTAATTCAAAGAATCTAAACACTTAGAGATAATCTCAGCTCTAGATCGAGTAATAATTTTTAGTAAATGGAGTTGCGCGAAATATTTTTAATTGCACGAAAGCTATGTAAGTTGCACTTAAGATTTTAGTTGCGTTGTAAGATTAATGTTGTGTGTAAGGGGTGTTTCACAAAAAAAGTGGAATCTTGAATGCAAGCCATTAAAGTTGCGCACAATACGCAGTATGTGCTGCGTGAATGATTTAAGGTGACCTAGTAATACCATAGTAAAGTTTTATTCATCAGTGGATGAAATTGGGATATCAATAGAGCATCTACATATAGTGGAAGATTCATTCATTAGGAATAATGAAGGGACCTAAATGTCTATAAACTGTGAGTGGATCTTTTGAGGAAGTAGTGATAAAACTTTAGTTGAGAGAGAAATGGGTTTTCAAATTGTGATTGGTTGTAAACTAGGAGGGAATGTTAGTCCACTTAGAACTAGAAAGTAGAAGTACACTTATAGTGAATTTGGTAAATCAGCACATAACGGATGTATACTCCTTGAACCTAGCCCAGTGAGGGTGAACCAAGTAAAATTTCTTCATCCTGTGCATGCTTTATGATTTGTTCATACTCTGTATTGGGAAGGAGAGAGAAGAGAGTATTTTATAACAATGAAACAAGTTCAAAAGGGCCGGTTGTTTTAATATATCATAACCCAATTCAACCCCTCTTAGGGTATATAACCTATTAAACCTATCAATTAGTATCCGAGGGAAAGGTTAAAAATAGTATTTCTCTCTCAATAGAGGTCATTGATCACAAAATAATTCAGATTTTTGAAGTGAATAATTTTCATCTATGGACGAATAAGATGCCACACTACTTCCTATCATTGAAAATGGATGTGTTCATAGCAACAATGCATGGTGTCTCAACCGACATCAATAACGGAGCTTTATCAAAGTATTAAAGAATGGAATTGGACACTAATGCAAATGGAATCATTGCCATATGAGGATCTATATCCAATGATATCTATAAAAAGGTGATTCCATGTAAAAAATCACATTCTATGTTGGAAAAGCTGTTGAATATTGATAAAGGAAATTCAAAGGTCATAGAGGAAAAGCTGCATGTTTTGTGGAACAAGTATGAAGATCTGAGAATGAACCCAAATGAGTTTTTTGATGCATTCTTTTATAGGGTTTCTGTTGTATTGGAGGACATGATAGGCCTTGGAGAGGCCATTAATGATATAAATATTGTGTAGAATATCTTGGGGAAACTTCTACCCCAATTCAATCCGAAATATTCAGTATTTGAAGATAATGATATGAAAGAGATGAAACTGGATTACCTGCATAGTACCCTTGTATAAAATGAAATGCAAAATGATGATAACCATGATATGGAAAAGGAGAAATATAAAGAGGTGATATTCATGGTCATGAAGAAGCTCAATATTGAAGATCCTCAAAAGAAGAAGAGACATACAAGGTGATTTCATTCCTTTATTCAGATCATCAAAGTGGAAAAGGAATGATCGAGGGGGAAACTTTCCCATTATTACTTTTGATATCAAAAGGCAGGCCATCTTGTATCAAGGTCCCCCAAGAAGTTCGAAGAAGAGGATGAGGATGAAGTTAAAATCCCTATAAATAATTCTTTAGCCTATGTGAAAAGAAAAAAAAATTAAGATAAATTTATTCAAGAAAAAGAATCTTCATTCAAAAAATGTGATAGTTCAGATGAATCCGAAGTTGAAAAGGTTGAAGAGATAGAGACCCATAAAGATGGTGGAGAAAACTTTATGGTGAAAGTTCTTGGTAGCACTCAGGGAAAAATAGAAACTGACATTGATGAAGAATAAGATGAAGGAAGAGTTGATATGAAGGTTGAATTAGAATACAATCTTGATGAGATAGATGTTTGGAGATACAAAATGAATAAATACAAAAAATTGGTTCATGACACCAAACACTACATGCTGCAGTAAGATGAAGAGAAGTCTGAGTTAATGGAAGAATTTGAGAATCACATGTCTTTATTTCCTATGGAATCAGAAATAGTTAGTGAGAACATACTCAAGGTTGAAGAACAGTGAAGTGAGATTGATGGGTTGAATACAACAATGAAGGATCAAAACAAATGAATTAATGATCTTAAAGAAGAAGTGCCTGGTCTACGAAGAAAAGTTAAAGATCAAGAAAAACTCTTGACCCCCCAACGTGACATTGGGAAAGAAGACCATTCAAAAGATGGGAATGTTTGATGAGGAGCACATAGGTCCAAAAAAATGAAATAAACAGTCAAATCTAAGCGATATAGCTGTTATGGGGATTGATGAAAAAATATAAAGTAGTCATGGATAAAGTCATACTGCAAGCACCTCCTACGAGATTGAAAGTTGATTTGGGTACAAAAAAAAATAAAAACATTTAGTGAAACCAAGGGACAAAATTGATGTTGATGTGACACAAAAGAATGTACCTCACATCAGGTGTTATTATTTTGGAAAGATGGGACACTCATAAAATGTGTGTTCTATAGCTAAGACATACAGAAGGGTGCAAGAAAATAAGTGGAGACGAAACAGAGCTCAGTATAATAGAACATTTTTTGAGGGAATTTTTTGTTGTTGTAAAGGATTTGGGAACATGGGCATATACTGTATGTCAATCATGTAGAGGAATGTTCCAAATTAGAATCAAAGTGGTCACAAGCTAAAAATTACGAAATCAAAAATTGAGATTAAAACACAAAACTTATTTGCGACTCTGTAGGATGAAGCTGGTCCATCATATTCCAAATAATACCAAGTTCATCATTTTATACCAAGTATGAAGAAAATAACTTGGATCAAGAAGAATATAGATGAGAAGGTAGTGGTAGCATAAGTTTCCCTTAAAACATCATATCACTCTAGTGTATAGATTCTTGATAGAGGCAACACATCCCATATGACAGGGAATAATGATATTGTCATATGTAAAAATTATGAAAAAGAACAAGTTTTCAAGTTCGAAAATGATAATGTCCTGAAGATAATTGACTTAGGAAAGTCTAGGTTTGGGGAAAAAGAAATGAGATGATTTGATATCTTGGTATTATAAGGTCTCAATCACAATTTGTTTAGTGTTAGTAAACTATGTGACTAAGGGAATTCTATAAGATTTACTAATAATATGTGTGTCATCAATGGAAGAAATGGTGTAGTTTTTCTACATGAAAAAAGAACGATTGGAAATCTATTCATTTTAAGTGGGAAAGAAGATATGTGTTTTTTCAAGAGAGGATGAAAAATAGTTTTGTCATAAAATACTTAGTCATTTCTGCCTACCATCCCAAGAATATTTTCTAAAGTGTGATTCTATTAGGGATCTCCAGAATCTATCATGTGATCATAATCATACATGCGATGCATAACAATAAGGGAAGATAATCAGAAAGATATTACAGAAAAAATAATAGAAGATAAAAAGAGTCCTTGAGATGGTACATGCTAATGTATGTAGACCTATCTCACCAGGAGGCATTTACAAAAAGAGATATTATGTTATGTTAATTAATGATTATAGAAGAATAGAATGGGTATTTTTCATTTCCCACAAATCTAATGTGTTCAGTTGCATAAATATGTATTGTAGGGTATCCAAAATTATGTTTGAGTAGAAAATATTGATGTTTTGTATGAAAAATGGAAAAGAATTCAAAAACAGTCATGTGGAAAAATACTTCAAGAAACATGGGATAAGTCATCAAGGTTCTTTAGTAAGAACTCCCCAAAATAGTGGAGTTTTTTGAAGAATATATACGATCATAAAAAACATGGATAAAATAGTGATTATTGATAAATACCTACCAAATAAATTGTGGAAAGAAGTAGTTTTGACATTGGTCTACATTTTTAACAGGGCTCTATTGTGTCTGAAGGAAAGAAAGACTCTGTATGAGATGTGGTAATGAAATAATTAATGAGTTAAAATTTTTATAATCTTTGTAAGTAAGTGATTTATTATAAAAAAAAGAAAAAAATAGGAAATTTGAGTCATGTGGAGATGAAAGGATATTCCTTGGCTACTTAGAAAAATAAAATCATATAAATGCTTTTAAAACGAGGATGGGAAAAGTAGTTGAGATCAATAATGTCACTGTAGTGGAGAATTATAAAAATATTAAAAAATATAGAGAACCATTTATAGGTGAAAGAGATGAGGAGGCAAGAAACACAATATAAGCATAAGTGGAAGATGTTTATTCAGAAGAAGGTACTGATGACGAGAAAAAAGATGTCAAGTATGTATCTACAAAAAATCCAAATAATCGTGATGGAATTGATAGGAAAACTATCATTGATGATCTAATATCGCTTTTTCAAAAAAGAATAATGATTTCATTATAGAATGAATCTTTCTTATCTCAGGTAGAGCTGAAATGTTTTACCGATGCGGCTGAAGATAAAAACTGGGTCCAAGATATGAATGAAGAGATAGACTAGCTTGAGAAGAATCAGACATGAGAGATTGTTTCAAGGCCAATAGATATAAATTTCACTAGGATTAAATTGGTTTTTCAAAAAAATATGAATTGATATGGAACAATTCTAAAAAAAGCAAAATTAGTGTGAAAAAGTTACTCCCAAATAGAGGGTATCAATGTCGATGAACCATTTTCACAGTTTGAAAGGCTAGAGACAATCAGATTATTCATGGCCATTTCCATGAAACCTAAGTTCAAAGTATTCATGATGGACATTAAATATTCATTTTTTGAATGGGGTTCTGGAAGAAGGAGTGTATATTGAGTAGCTAGATGGTTTTCTCATTCATGTAGATGAGAAAATAGTTTTTTGACTGATGAAATCACTATATGGGCTGAAACAAGCACCAAGAGCATGGTATTAAAGAATTGATCAGTATTTTGAGAAGCTAGTATTCCAATGTGGTGGACCTGATTACAATATCTATTTCAACAACAACAGTAATAAAAGGATGAGGGTGCTGGTTTATGTTGATGACATAATATTTTGTGGATCAGATGAAGCTCAGTGCAGATAGTTTTAAAAATTCATGAAAAGAGAGTTCGAAATGTCAATGATTGGTGAGATGATGTTTTTATTTGGTTTATAAGTGACACAAGGAAGGAATAGAACTTCCATTTCTCGATCTAGATATTCTAAGGTGGTTCTGAGAATATTTGGAATGGGAAATTCCAAGGTGATGAAATCTTCAGTTGCTACCCAGAAAAAAATTTCAATCCAAAGGTAGTTAATATCAAAGAATATAAGAAAATACTTGTTAAGTTACTGTTCATGATAGCAAAAAGACTTTATTTTTTATTTTCCACATGCCAAGAAGCAAGGTATTAGAGAAATCACAAGGTTATCCACATGAGTGCAGCAAAATGAAATACATTAGTTTATCAAGGAAACAATGGACATAGACTTAATGTATAATGACAAATATCATCCAATGTTTTTGGGATACACAGATGCAAATTGGGATGGTTCAGCAGAAGATAAGAAATCAATTTCAGGAGGTTATTTTTATCTTGGTGGATAGTGTATTTCTTGGCTGAGCATGAAAAGAGATTTCATTTCATTAAGCACCGTTGAATATGAGTATATTATTTCCACTCAAGCATGCACACAGTTGTTATGGATGAAACAATATCTTGATGATATTGTAGATGAAGTGATGTCTCCAATCATAATATTGTGTGATAATTTGATTGAAGTCAATCTTAGAAAAAATTCATTTCATCACTCATGTAAAAATCACATTGAGATAAAATATAACTTTATCAAGGAGAAGGTGGAGGAAGGGATAGTGAAGTTAGAGTATGTGCCCACATAGTTACAGGTTGCAGAAATTCTAACAAAGGAATTACCTAAAGAATCATTTGAGAGGAAAAGAGTGCCTTTGGGAGTTCAGTCAACTCCCCAAACTTGAAAAATTGTGGATGTGGGATCCTTTTCTCCTTCAGGTATGATGTCTTTTTCTCTAATGTGTCGATCTATATTCCTAACTATATTTAAGACAAAAAATGAGTGACGTTTGAGTTCATTGGCAAAGGAAGAGAAATTGTTACTATTCAAGGGGGAGAAAATGTCTCTGTCGAGACATAGAGGGAATCTGGAAGGTGGAGCAACAAGACAGGGGGAGTTAAGCATGATAGTTGGAGAATCTGATAGGGGTAAACCTGATGAGAGTATGTGTTTCTTCGGTGTTCGAAGTGATCAGCCAGAGTATAGCCTAGAAAACACCAGAAACAGATAGGTGAATGGGGAGTTTTAAATATGATGATTCTAGAAATGATTGGTCAAAGAATATATATCATGATGGCTGAGATTCGTGATGAAATCATTTTATTGGTTTCCAGAATTTGTGTTAGGAATGGAGAGATTCATGGATGAACTTTTCATCATACTGCTGTTTCTCATGACGAGCATTGATCATGTGGGATTAGAGTACGTGTTAAGTAAATACTTGATTTCTATCTGAATTGCATGAAGAGAATAGTATAAGAATATGGATGGATCTATAAATAGTTATCATTTTATGAAAGAGTTTTCAACAAACCCAAAGGGGGGATTTTTGGGAAGAAATCCCTCCAGGAAGCATTGAATAATTTTTGGGTTGATTGTGTTTATTGAAAAATTGGGAGTGTTTGTTGACAAAGAAGGTTCCCATGGTGATCTCTCATGTTCCAAAGGTATTGTTGACATCCTATGTTCAAAAAGTACCATGGAAAATAAGTGGTTGATCTAGTTGAAGTAAAATAATAATAGATATATGATGGCTCCATTTTCTAGTGTTTACCAATTTTTTGGGCCTCAAAATAAGAATATGGGGAAGCCTGTTTTTGGAAAAGGAAGTTGCGTGAATGATTGAAGGTGGTTTGGAAACTTGCGTGCAATGCATGTTTTGAGATTAGAACATCAAAAAATGGAAATGCATGATGTTTTTGAAAGATTTGGAAATGTGCGTGAAAGATGTGGTTTCACAAAAGAAACTTGCATGCCCAATGAAACGTTAAATAGGGTTTTGTGTGTTCAAGAAGGATCTTGCATGAAATGTTTAATCTTTTTTGTAGGGGTTGACAATTCATATAAATAAAAGGTGACCCCTTCATTCAAAGAAAATCAATAGTTAGAGAGAATCCAAGATATGGATCAGGTAATAATTTTAAGAAAATAGAGTTGCATGAAATATTTTCAGTTGCATAAAAGCTAATGAATTTGCGCATAACATTTGAGTTGCACGTATGATTGAAGTTCATGCTAGGGTTGTTTCACAACAAAAGTGGAATCTTGTGTGCAAAGCATTCAAGTTGTGTACAAGACGCAATATGTGTTGTGAGAAATATTTGAGGTTGCCTAGTAATACTATGTTAAAGCTGTATTCATCAGTGGATGAATGTGGGACATCAATATAAAATCTACATAAAATAGATGATGCATTAATTAGAGATAATTAAGGGACCAAAAAGTCTGTAAACCTTGAGTGTATCTTATAAAGAAGCAGTGAGCACACTTTAGTTGAGAGAGAATTTATTTTTTAAATTCTTATTTCTTTTAAACTAGGAGGGAAAGTGATTCCACTTCAAACTTGTAAATATCAGTGCGCTTATAGTTAATTTGGTATATTGAACATCACTAATATATAATCCTTGGACCAAGCCGAGTGAGGTTAGACCAAGTAAAATTGTTGTTTCATGTGCATGATTTATGATTTCTTCATACTCTGCAATGGGTAGGAGAGAGAAGGGTGTTTTTTCTAACATCAAAACAAGATCAAAAGGGGTAATTGTTTTAATCTTTCATATCCTAATTCACCCTCTCCCAGCGCATCCATCATAGTGAACCTAACAGTAGTCCAAATGATTGATATTTGATATAATATCATCCTTGAAGACATTCCCTTTTTGAGGGAATACACAGATCTGTTTCCTGAAAGAATTTTTGATCGTCCTCCTAGATGAGAGTTTAAATTTAAAATTGATATAATACATGAGGTATTACCAATATCAAAGACTCCATATAGAATTCATGTTATTGAACATAAAAATATGAAGAAGAATCTATATGAGAATCTGGATAAAGGGTTAATACAACCATGTGGTTCAGTGTGGGGCACACCGGTCCTCTTTTTCATGAAGAAGGATAGTTCAATTAAAATATAAATTTATTATCATGGACTCAGAAAGATCATGATACTGTATAAGTATCCCCTACCATTTATTGCTAACTTGTTTGATCATCTATATGAAACCCAATATTTCTCTGAGATTGATCTATGGTCATGATATTATCATATAAAGGTTAGTAAGGAGGATATCCCCAAAAATACGTTTTTCTCATGGTATGAGCCATATGAGTTAATAGTGATTCCATTTTTTACTTACCACTACTCAATTAATCTTAATGGATTTGATTAGTAGAACCTTTATGGATTACCATGAAAATATTTTGATTGTCATTATTGATGATATTCTAATCTATCCAAAAATAATTGAGGAACATGATGAGCATTTTAATACTGTACTAAGGATAATATGAAATAAACTTATTTATTAAAAGTATAGTAAATGTGAGTTCTAGTTGGTCCAAGTAACATTATTGGGGAATGTAATCACTAGAAAAGGGATATATGTAGATTCATAAAAAATAGAGACACATGAAGGGTGGCCTAGAGAAATATCCATTATATAAATAAGTTATCTCCATGGTTTATATGGGTATTATTATCAATTTTTTAGAAAAATATCATGATTTTCAAGCCCCCTATAAAATTTTAATTTGGAATGAGTCATGTTTTTTGGAAATGATGAATGCGGGGAATGGTTGAAAGAGATAAAGAAGAGGATAATCATTGAACCTATACATAGACTATCCACCAGTGGGGAAGGATTTTTGATCTACAATGATTCATCTAAAATATGCTTGGATTGTGTACTCATGAAAAATGAATATATGATATCCTATTCCCCCACTAAATATTGATATATGAGTATAGATACCCAAATCATGATTTGTAATTGGATGCAGTGATTTTCGCATCAAATATTTAGTGATATTATATTTATCGGGAGAAGTGTGATATATATATTGTTTAAAAGACTCATGTATATATTCAAACAAATTGATCGAAATATGAACCAATGGAGGTGGTTAGATATGATCAAGGATTATGATTGTTAAATCCATTACCATTCATGGATGGAATTTTTTATGAGATTCTTTGAGGAGAGTGGATCCAAAAACACTATCCCTAATGCGAATTTAAAGGGAACCAATCTTCATGTATATGAAATGGATAGATATGAGAATAATAAAATGTTAATCATCCTAACATGCTGAAATAACCTCTCGACCATCCATTCTGGAGAGGATAAAGGTGGCTCAGAAAGATGGTGAGATGATAGATAATATGGTATAGAATATTTTGATGTTCAACTTTTCTAAAGATGGAGTTATTAGTCATGGAGCCTAGATATGAGTCCCATCAAAACTATAACTCAAGATGAATCTTCTAGACAATGGTCATGGATAATCCTTCTCAATTCATCAATGAATAACTGGTATGTATAGATATTTAAAGAAGAATTTAAGGTGTTATAACATGAAGAGAAAGATTGCAGAGTTCTTTTCTTGATGCTTGGTATGTTAAAAATTCAAGGAGGAATGATATAATTATAAGGTTATCATGAAACCAATTCAAATTATAGTTTTGAAATGGGAAACAATATCCATGTATTTCATAATTTGACTCTCAAGGATACCTAAAGGAAATAACTCCATCTGGTAGATAGTTTGTTTCCCTATAAACATAGTGAATTTTCATGTAAGTAAGGAATTTTTATCTCTCAACCAACTCTAAAAGATATACATAAGGGAAGTGGTAAGATGACATCGAGTGACACTATAAATTATATCTGATCAATATCCGAGGTTTACTTTGAGGTCCTATATATTCTTACTGTAATCATTGAACATATATTAGAGTTTCTATAATACATAACACCCTCAGATGGATGGTCAGTTTTTAAGGAATATTCAAACTCTATATGATATGCTGAGATCATATTCAATGGAGTTCCAAGGATGCTGGAATCAACAACTTCCTCTAGTGGGGTTGTCATATAACAATAGTTTTATTATATCATTCAAATGGAACCTTATGAGGTTCTTTATGGGAAGAGGTCTCAGACTCTAACATGTAGGGATAAAGTTATAGATAAAAATAATATGGGAGATGAACTTATCCACGAGATGAGATAAAAGGATCAAACCATGCAACATCACATGAAATATTCACAAATTCCATATAAAATCTAAGTACATAGTCTTAGGAATGATATATATTTTGAGGTTCTGGAAAATTTTTTCTTTGTATATCACCATGGAAAAAGGCACGAGGTTTTTTATGAAGAGAAATCCTAGTACAAGATACATCAACCCCTTTGAGATCCTAAATCACATCAAAGTTGAGACATATCAACTAGAACTCCCCCCTAACATATCACAAGTACATGATGTTCTATGTGTATCTCTATTGAAAAAGTGAATATCATACCCCTCACATTCAATAAATTTAAAGGTGGTGGAAGTAGAGAATTATCTTTTATACAAGGAGGAACAAGTGAGTAACTTAGATCGTCGAGACAACTTTATTTTTAAAAGGACAACTCACATGGTCAAAGGGTTATGGAGGAAGCACCAATTTGATTAAGTGACATAAGAACTAAATGAGGTAATGAAATATAAGTATTCTCATCTGATTTAGTGTATAAAATTAAATATTTTAGGGAGAAATTTCTGATGTGGGGAATAACGTAACAATTGGAAAAATTTATAAATTAAATTCTATTTTAAATGAATAGTTCCTTATATATGTAATGAAAATATAGAATACATAAGAACTAATTTAGTTATATTGGATCATTGTATTTTATGTCCTATCATATTCAAAAGGAATTCAACAGTCATAACCATGTATATTATTGTCTTTGAATAGTGATCATATGATTAGTATATATTAAGGGTTAAGATATGGTCCTACTGACACGGACGAAAGAAGTGATGACCTCGACCAGTTGGATCATACCCAATGAATCCCATTTACTTGAGATTAAAAGGGATATATAATCACTAGTATATTCCAATTATCAATCCTTATGCAAGTTCCAACAACTAAATAATGATAAAAATCATTTATAGGACAAGTCTTATTGCGTTGATATCATGATCCAAACCATGTTCGCTGAACTACACCATGAGAATCTCACCATCACACAACTTACCATTAGGGTGTTTACTAGCATAATTAGAGGTTATTTATCTCGACTATAATAGTAGGAATATGTATATTTCTATCCAACAAATTAATTATTATATTTAAACCTTATTATTTTTTACTTTGTTAATAAAAATGTAATGAGTTTGATATAAATTATATATCAATATGAAAAAAATAATTTTAATTATTGGGTAATATTTAATTTCTATTAAGTAATTTCATTTGATGATTTCATGAATTAGAAAATATTTTTGGGAATTTATTATTTTTATATAGTATATTTTAATTATAGGTGGTAGTATAATTTTATGAAGTGAAAATTCAATTTTTATATAGGAAAAAATAGATATTGTAAAAAACCATTATTTTTCAATAAAAATGATTTTAATTTAAAAGTTTAGTTACTAATATTAAGAGTATTATTTTTATGAAATAAATCATATTTTTGATATAAGCATGTCAAAATTATCTAATATTAAAATTTTCAAAATTTTTCGATATAGTCTATTTTTTACTAAAAACTAAATTCTGTATAAAAAGAGTTTATGTATAATGACATCATAATGACCCATAAGTGAAGTTATATTTTCCATAAAAGGAATAAAAGACCAAATATATACTTCATATTTAAAATAATTTTTTTGGAGGTTATTTTTTAAATTTTAAAATTTAGGAACTCAGTTTTTTCTGAGGTACAAACCACTTAAATTTATGTCTAATCCACCAGTTCTAACCTAATATGGTTAACTAGTAAGGATATGGAAGAAAGGTGGGTTTTTAGGGAATGTTTAGAGTCTAAAATCCTATCTTGTGGAAGCGAACACTGTGACACATAGTTATTAGGAACCATGTTTCTTAGTTTGTACAGTTGATCCTAATTTGGTGGGGCATTTGAGGGGGCAATAGTGGACTGGACTATTTTCCCTAACCCTACGACTTGGGGTGCACACCCATAAAAAGTCTCTAAAATTTTTAGTAGAGTTGAATCACTTGGTTTTCACACAATTTTTCCAATACCGTTCTTGAACCATGCAAGTCCTCGCTTGGGATAGTGGGATAAGCACGGTTGGTGCACGGGTTGGCCAACCATGTGGCCAAACCGTACCAGCCCTTATTTTTTTTGGTGAAATTATATTTTTTTATTTAATTCATATAACTATTACTATCATGACTCGTCCCATGGGGGCTGTTCGATGACTACACCAAGCCTGCCTTCCATAGGCCAGGGGCTGGCGACTAGCACCGAAAGGCGTATTCCCTAAAAAAGGAAGGCATTTCCTTTAAACCTATACAAACAAATGGTCTGAGAACACAACAAGGAGAAACTTTGAAGTAAACTGCTGGAGTAAAAGGGTGAAGAAAGTAAATGGGCCAAAGTACAAGCCCAACTGAAAGTACAAGTACAAATGAAAAGTAAAAATACAACTGAAAGGAACAATACAACTGAAAAAGAGAAAACATATATCGAGTCGTCCTCCAAGAATCCTACCAAAAGGTAAGGTATAGATCACCTCATTAGCAATCTACATTCTCCTATCTCTTCTGCATACCACCTAGTCCTAGATCCCGCAAACCGCATCCCAACTTCTCATCGTCTGCACAAGACACAACAATTTGTGGGCGTAGCCCGTGCAGAGGTGAGTATAACGATACTCAGTGGGGATCCTGAGACCCCCAAAGGTCTCTCAAAATTACACGCAGAAAAACAAAAAAGCATGATCCCAACCATGAAGCACAAATAAATAGACGCAGCTCAAAAAGGGTCTCAGATCAAACTAGGTATACAACAGAGAGAAACAGAATTATGATGCTGACCCACATAGGATCACTATGAATGCTGATATCCGGTCACAAGATTCTCTAGGGATAGTAACTAGTAATATCCCTAGTAACAACGTCAAACAACTCAACTATTAGATAACTCTTCCTTTATCGAGTATTGTGGTCCTTCCAGGTCACACAGAGCTACTTCCCACTAACCTTGGGATGCTGAGGTACTCCTCCTGTTGAGTAACGTGGGTCTGCCGCATCATGCAGAGGCTCTCCCCATTATGGCCTACTGAGGTACTGATCATGTCGAGTACCATGGTTCTGCCACGTCACATAGAGGTGCTCCCAACCATGGCTTGTTGAGGTACTCTTCCTGTCAAGTACCGTGTGTCTGCCGCATCATAGAGAGGTGCTTCCCACCAGGCAATTGAGTCACACAGAGTCGACAAATCAGCAGTCATTATGTTTCAGCCAGTCGTAGGGTTTCGTACATAGCGTACTTGGGAGAACCAATTCTAAAGCCATTGGTCATATTAAAATTGTAAAAAATTCTCAAAACGGAGTAACCCGATGATTCCCCACATCATAAGGGTTACAACGCAACAGACGGAGCGTTTATCAGATGCCCTATCTATGCGTTATTGGATTTTCAGTGTCAACAACCCGGTTAGATTTGGATGCGATCCAACCCATCCATACTCCATGTTTCTCCAAAACTATCATGGAATAAGTCAAAATGACCATCTTTCTCCACAGATCCTAATGCCACTGATGGTTTGTCAAATGGATGTCTGGTTCTCAAGATAAGGCCCTTTAATTGTTTCTGGGCCGGTTGGGCTCGTGTCTGGTCCGAACCAGTCGGACCGACCCGGCCTGATGCAGTCTGGACTGGGCCCCAGCAGACTCGGCCTGCTGGGCAGAGGTCCGACCCTACTCGTAAATGGGGCAGCCTAACCCATAGTGGGGTGCGGCCCAGCCCACTAGGCTGGTGGCCCGGATCGGTCGTGTTGGGTGCAGCCCATAGGGATTTCTCCAGGCAGCTTGAGGTAGCTACTCCCCTGAAATCCCGAACGGGCAAAGGTCCTTCGGCCTTTGAAGTGGTTATGCCACATGGGTGCCACCTAGTCGTCGCATAACCCACGGGAGGTGTGGGTTCCGCCTCCTTCACCGCAGCTTCATCCGTGAAATCTTCACACACGGTGGTGCACTGGTCACGCCACCCTTCATTTCCGCAGCCAACTGAGGTGCTGGTCACCTCCTCCAAATTGTCACAACTGATGAGCAGTGGTCCACCTTTCTGACCAGCAGCATGCGACGGCGCACCGCACCTCCTCCGCGGTCGGTGGGTGTCGGCCACACCGATGATCTCCATAGTCTCCTCTTGCGGCATGGGTCAACTGATTTCCTCATTCGTAGTCGATCTGTGTCTCTACGCTGGTAGTATTCCACATAGATTGCAAGGGCATAGAAAAGAAGCAAAGGGTCTGGCCCTTTTTAGTTAGGACCGCACCCACTACATTATCTTGTAACATAAGGGAGGATAATGGGTTAAATAAGCTCTGGGAATTTAAATCTAGAAAAACCCCACTAAGATACCCCGCAACAACCTCATGCAAAAATGAATGAATCGTGGGTCAAACCATTAGTCGGTTAACCCGCGTTCTTCATATAATTCATGAATAGGGAAGAGGAAAAAATCTAAAATTCCTAAACGAATAAACCACCTTTAATTAAAAACCCATTTGAGAGCATCCTCTCTTAAAGGAGGATCATTTTCTTCGTTCCTAAAACTGGTACCCAATGACGCCACCTGTACGTTGTCCTTCAGTTCGTGGTTCTGTGTCACCCATCATCTCCCGCTATTACTGGCTCCATCCTTTATGGGTTCGGCATCGTGGTTCTCCTTCAGCACTTCATTGCTTGGAAAAATTGTAGAGGTACCTCCACCCAAGCTCCATATAAATAGAAGATGGGGAGGGTAGATAAAGACGTGGGGAATTAATGGGGGCTCATTAATTAGTAACCTTACTAATTCCCCAATGATGTTGTTACATAGGGTTGGCAGGTCAAGTAATTTATTGGCTTGACACATCGCTGGCCCGACACACCTTATGTCCTTTGGAAGATATGAAAGAAAATAAAATTATAAAATTATTTCATTTCATTTCTTTTAAAAAGTCACAAAACACAGCTTTTTCTCCAGACTAACTCCGGTCAAAGAAAATCCTCCCTTAATTGAATCCCGGTGCTGTGAATTCAACGGTGCCCTCATATTTTTAATCCGAGAAATGGTTCAAATGTTAGAAAATTCCGCTCACGCGTTTACTAAACGTACTCGAAATAAAATTTCATAAATTCATTCTAGGTACTCCGGGCCTTGGAATCACACACCGTCAACTTTTGCAGACTCATAATAATTTCATATAATTAAAAAAATACATGGAAAATATGGGTATTTACATTCTTTTAACCTTAGGGATTTCGTCCTCGAGAGCCGCAATATAGAATAAGGAAACAAGTGGGGGTACTGAGCATGAATCTGAGCAGCCCGCTCCCATGTGCTCTCCTGGAGGTTCTCGTGATGCCAGTGAACGCGCACCAGAGGTATCGACAGCCCACGAAGGACCTTCTCCTATGGATCCTCAATCTCTAATGGAACCTCCATAAATGTCACCCCATCATCTATGTCCATCTCTCCATGGTCGATGATGTGAGATGGGTCATGCACATATCTCCTCAGCTGGGAGACATGGAAGATGCCATGAACCCTCTCCAACTGCGGTGGAAATGCCAAGTGGTATTCGACCTAGCCTATCCACCGAAGTAGCAGAGATGGCACGATAAACCTTGGTGACAACTTGCCACCTCAACCAAATCTTCGTAGTCCCTGTCAAGGAGAGACTCGCAAAAAAACATTGCCCCCCTCCTTGAACTCCAGATGTCTTCGTCTCCTGCCATCATATAACTTCTGTATACTCTGTAATGTCTTCCTCCACTCCTGGATGGTCAGCCCCTTCTTAGTGGTAGCCTGTACCTACTCAAGACCCATAAGTGCTAACTCTCCTAGGTCTGTCTAGCATCGAGGTGATCTGTAGGGTTGACTGTAAAAGACCTCAAATTATTCCATACCAATAGTGGAGTGATAACTATTTTTGTAAGTGAACTCCACCAAGGGAATGTGATCCTACCAACTACGGCCAAAAAATAGGACGCATGCACGAAGCATGTAATCTAGCGTCTGAATGGTCCAATCCTTCTGAACATCCTTTTGAGGATGAAAGGTGGCACTCAAACATAGCTGAGTCCTGAACACCTCCTACAATCCCATCCACAACCTGGATGTGAAACTTTCATCATGGTCAAAGATGATTGTTGATGGAACCCCATGATGTTGCACAATATCTTGTATGTAGAGGAATCCCAAGCCCTCTATTGATCCCTACTCTTAGATAGGTATAAAGCAGGTCGACTTGGTGAGTAGGTCAATGATCAAAAAAATGGAATCATGTATCTTGGACATATGTTGTAGCCCTATCACAAATTACTTGGAGAACCCATCGAAATTTCACTCTAGAACCTCTAGTGGATGATCTAAGCCTACTGAAATCTGATGCTCAGCCTTCGACCGCTGACAAGTGAGGCATTGTGAAACAAACTCTTCCACTGCCTTCTTCATCCCTGGCCACCAGTGCTGATGCTGGGGGTCCTGGTACATCTTTTCCACACCAGGATATACCACCAGAGGGGATGTATTTAACTCCCTCAACACCTCCTCACGTAGACCCAACAATACCATGGTATGTCCTCTAAAGATGATGACCTACTACCCACCTTCATAAAATTAATCAGGTGCCTGTCCTGAGGATATCTGAGCACGTTGAGCTTCATAGTCAGTATCTCCAAGATGCACCTCCCTGACTCACTGAAGGAGTGGGGGAGTGACTATCATAGACTGAAGGTATGCTACTCCATCTCTATGGACAAAGGATATCTGCAATACGACTAGCTGCTCTGTCACCTCACTCAGTAATTGAAAACTAAACCTCCTATTGAGTGAATTTCCTACCACGTTCCCTTTCCCAAGAGTATTGACTATCCCAAAGTCATAGTCCTGTAGGAACTCTATCCATCACCACTATCTCATGTTCAGGTCCCTATGAGAGAAGATATACCTAAGGCTCTTGGGATCATAGTATAATATAAAATGTTCACCCTTCAAGTAATGTCACCACATATTTAAGGCGAATACCACTGCTGCAAACTCCAGTTCATGGGTAGCATAGTTATGCTCAGGTTATCCTAGCTGTCATGAGACATAATCGATCATTACTAGCTCATTCATCAGGACACACTGAAGTCCTGTCCCGGAGGCATCGTATTAGACTACATACCCAATTACCTCTTCTGGTAGCCTCAAGATGGGGGTACTCATTAGTCTCTGCCTCAACACCTAGAAACTTGGCTAGCATCTCCCTTTCCATATGAAGGACTTCCCCTTCTTTTTCAACACTGAAAAAGGGGGCCACAACTCTAGAAAAGTCAGGCACAAATCTTTGGTAGTATCCAACCTACACCAAGAAACTTTGCACCTCGGTCACACTCTTGAGTGGCTCCCAAGAAATTAAAACCTCTATCTTTTCCAGATTCACTGCAACTCCAGCCTATGAGATAACATGTCCCAGAAAGTGGACCTCTCGTATCCAAAACTGGCACTTTGAGATCTTACCATAAATCTGGTGCTCTTGGAGTGTAAACAGAATTATCTGCAGATGATAAGCACGCTCCTCCTACATTACTGAGTATATCAAGATTTCATCGATGAACACCACCATTAAGAGATCGAAATATGGCTAAATGATCCTATTCATGAGTCCCATGAACACTGATGGGGCATTGGTAACATGGAAAGGCATAAACAAGAACTCATAATGTCCAAATCGACATTTTAAGGTCGTCTTCTACACATCCTTATCTCGTATCCTGAGCTGATGATAGCCTAATCTGAGGTCTATCTTCGAAAACTAGTTATCTCCCTTCTGCTGATAAAAAATATCACCAATCCTCAGAAGTGGATAATTTCTCTTAATGGTTACCTGGTTCAGGCACTGATATTCCTCACAGAGTCTCAAAGTCCCATTTTCCTTCTTAGCAAACTAAAGTGGGGCTACCCATGGAGAAAAACTAGGCCTTATGACCCCCTTTCCCTGCATGTCCTACAACTATAACTGTAACTCACAAAGTTCTGCGGGATCCAACTGATATGCTAATTTAAATATCAGTTCCATCATGTGGTACAGGTTGATGTAAAAGTCCACCTCTCTGCATGGAGGTAGTCTGTGAACATCATCAGGAAAGACATCAGCATTCTGGTCCACCACTACTGGGTATCTCAGACTCTCAACATCAACTTCTATGAGGGTAAGGCTAGTCAACTAATGAATAATCACCTGTACCCTCCTCTGGGTAAGTTCATCATGTGCTACAAAGGTTACCTTCTCACTAGTGAAGGAAACCTGGTCGCATTAGTGCAGACAGACCACACTTTGTGCATAATACAACCAATCTGTGCATGGACTGTGGATAACCAGTCCATACCCAAGATGATGTCCTAAGGCCTCTACACTGCTACTAGGAGATCCCAGACAAATTTATCACCTATTAAAGTAAGATCACACTGCTAGAACCAGTGTGTAATCATCAAATCCACTCTTTCAGTAGTCTCTATCCATAAGTATGGGGCCAACGGCTCCATTGAAATCTCAGAGCTTCGTATGAGGGTCATGGACATAAAAGGGTGACTGGAACCTCTGTCTATAAGTACTTAAGCTACGGTGGAGTAGACACATATCATACCTATAATCATCTCCAGAGCGTCGTGGTCGTAGGCCTCAGCTACCAGGAGCTGATCCCATCACTATCCTCCTGCCCCTGTGGTCGGGGTGGACCACCTGGCAGAGGAGGCAGTAGAATCTCATATCGCCGCCCACCGCCTGTTGCAAGACCAGCACCTATGCCACGTCCAGCTCCCTGCAGACCTCTTTGATCGAACCTCTGCCTCTGCATCGGCAATCCCTCGACCATCTGCTGGTCATCTGTACAGTGGTTTGGGAAGTTGTGAGCCATGTGTCCCTACCCTCCACCCGAGTAGCACTGCCTGATTTCTTACTGACCTCCTCTACCTTGTAATCCCCTCACCTCTGACCCAACATATCAGAGTCATCCACTAGAGGGTCTATCCCGGTTGGACCTCTTTGTCATCTACCAACTACCTTCTGCAGATGACTGGGATACCTGCCGTCTAGTGGTACCTCTTGCCGACGGTGCCTGGTTAGCTAGGAAGCTTTCCACCAAAGGAGCTCACTCTAGCACCCCAGCCTATGTCCGTATGATGAGTGATTCCATCGATGCTCTGATCTCTCATCAAAGACCCTGATCAATGGTCCGTGCCTTGAAAAAAGGGTCTTGTACCTTGTCGGTGGAGTAATGAGAGAGATCACTGAGCCTCGCCGAGTACTGGGCCACTATCATGATGCCCTCCTATAAGTACAACAACTCCTGTATACATACAGAGCATAGGGTCGCCGGGATGAATTCTGCCCAGAAAATACCCTCAAAGTCCACCCAAATGAGGGTAACCTCATTGTGTACTTGGATCATCAGGCTACATAATCCCCTTGCTACATCCTGAAAAAGGATGGCTACTAGTATCACCATAAGGTCAGCTGGTGTCCCAACCAAGTGGAAAAATATGACTACAACCTTCAACCAGTCCTCAGTTTCCTATGGGTCCATCTTACCTTGGAACCTCAGAGGCCTCTATCACTGAAACTCTTCCAACACACTCAATCAGTGTGCACCCTCTACTAGTGGGGCTGGGGGAAAAAGTTTTCCAATGGGTAGTGGTTCTACTGGTACACCACTTGAAGGTTCTGATGTCATAAGAGGGACTTGTACCAAGACCTCATCGCTTGGTGGGCCATCATTGTGTACTCTCTCTGGAATCCTGGCTGGCAATCTACTTGGTAGCATCCTGAATGAAGACAGTTGTTCCATGGTCAATAAGCTATACCTGGTGAGATGACTCAAAGAAATCCGAAGAAAAACTATACAAAAACACACACAATCATTGTTTCCATGTACTAATATGGAAATTTAAATTCAGGGTCTTGGTGTATGGATGCGTCGGCCATCGTACCAACACTGGACTCCCCGAACTGAAAACCAAACTCATAACACTTAACCCTATTGCTTCATTGAAAAGATCAGAGTCTTAGTTCTTAAGTAGAACTAACCACCTTTGATACAACTTTGTCAAGACCCATCCCCCGGGGCCCGTGTCGTGACTACCCCAACCCCACCTTCCATAGGACATGGGCATGTGACTATCACTAAAAGTCACATTACTTAACATGGAAAGGCATTTCCTTTAAACATGTACAAGCACATGCTCTGAGAACACAACACGGAGAAACTGTGAAGTAAACTGCTGGAGTAAAAGAGTGCTAAAATTAAAGGGGCCAGAATACAAGCCCAACTAAAAGTATGAGTACAACTGAAAATTACAAATAAAACTAAAAGGAACAATACAACTTAAAAAAGGAAAAAAATACTGATTTTTCCTCTGAGGATCCTAACTGAAGGGTAGGTACAGATCACGTCCGTAGCACTCTAAGTTCACATGTCTCTTATGAATACCGCCTAGTCCTAGCTCCCTCAAACCTCTGCCCAGCTGATCATTGTCTTCATAAGACACAAAAATGCTCAGGCGTAGCCCGTTCATGGGTGGGTATAACGACACTCAGCAGGGACCCAGATACCCCAGAAGATCTCTTAGAATTATACATAGTAAAACCAAAAAGCATGATCTCAATCATGAATTACAAAGCAATAGAAATCGCCCAATCCAGGAATACAATACAGAGAAATAAGATTATTATGCTGATGCACATAGGATCTCTATAAATGATAATATCTAGCCATAAAACATTCTAGAGATAGTAACAAGTAACATCCCCAGTCAGAACGTCAAACTCCTTAGCTGCTGGAGAACTCTACCTCTATCGATTAAAATTGGCCTGCTAGGTCAAAGAAAACTACTTCCCACTAACCTTGGACAGCTGAGGAACTCCTCCTGTCAAGTACCATGGGTCTGTCATGTCACACAGAGGCACTCCCCAATGTGGCATGCTGAGGTACTCCTCCCGTAGAGTACCATGGGTCTTCCGCATCACACAAAGGTCCTCCCTACAGTGGTCTGATGAGGTACTCCTCCTTTCAAGTACCATGGGTTTGCCGCATCACAAAGAGGCACTCCCCACTGGGTTGTCGAGTCACACAGATTCAAAAAACTAGCAGTCGTCAAGTCTCAGCCAGTCGTAGGGTTCCTTACATAGCACACACATGAGAACCTCTTCTTAGGCCATCAGTCATATTTTAACTAGCATAAATTCTCACAGAGGAGTAACCTGATTATTCGCCATGTCATAAGGGTTCCAACGCAATAGATGGTGCGTCAATAGGATTCCTAGTCTATGAGTTATTGGCATTTCAATGACGTGGGCCCGGTTGTATTTGGGTGCGATCCAACCCATCCATACTCCAACTTTCTCCAAAAATCTAATGGAGTAAGTAAAAAAGATCGTCTCTATCCAGGTATCCCAACGCCACAGACGGTTAGTCAACTGAATGTCTAGTTCTCAAGATAAGGCCCTTTAATTGTTTTTGGGCCTGGTGGGGCCTAGGTCCAGTCTGACCCACTTGGACCGACCCGGCCTGACCTGGTATGGGCTGGTCCACGGCGGACTCAGCCCACTGGGCCGAGGTCCTACCTGTCCAGTGAAAGGGGTGGCCCGACTTGTGGTGGGGCACAGCCCGGTCCACTGGCGGCGGGCCGCTGGGCAGGCTACTCATAGGAGGGTGGACTGGAAGTGTAGGGTGCGGACCGTGGGGCTTCCTCCAAGCTTCTCAGGGGAGACACTCCCTCGGAATCCTGAACGGCCAAAGGCCGTTTAGCCTTTTAAGCGACAAAACTGTAAGGGCACCGCCCGGACATCGCAGAACCTGTCGAAGGCACGAGTTCCGCCTCCTTCACTGTGGGTTTGGTTGCAGCTCCTTCACACATTGGCAGCACGCTTGTAGCGCTTCCGTTCCTTTCCACGGCCGGTCAAGGTGTCAGCCGCCTCCTCCAAATTTCCATGGCTGACAAGCCGCGGTCCCCCATGCTCACCGGCAACGTGCGATGATGTGCCGTACATCCTCCATGGCTGGATGATGTCAGCCACTCTGATAACCGTCGAGGTCTCCTCTTGCTGTGTGGGTCGGCACATTGCCTCCTTCATAGCTAGTCTGTGTCGCTATGCTGGCAGTATTCCAAAAAGAACACAAGGGAATAAGAAAGTAGCGATAGGTCCGGGACGGGTTTATTAGGCCCGTGCCCTCTACGTTAGCTCATAACATAATGGAGGATAATGGTTTTAACAAAATCTTGAAATTTAAATCAAGATAAACCCCACAAAGATACCACGCAACAACCTCCTGGAAAAAAATTAATTGTGGGTCAACCCGTTAGTTTTTTAACCTGTGTTCTTCGTATAATTCAATAATGAGGGAGAGGAAATCATTTAAAATTAACAAACGAGTAAACCCCCAACCTCAAAAACCCGTTGGAGAGTGTTCGCGCTTGAAGTTGGATTGTGTTATTCATTCCTGAAACCGGTTCCCAACAATGCCACTGGTACGTCATCTTTCGGTTCGTGGTTCAGTGTCGCCCGTCACCTCCCACTGGGATCGGCTCCATCCTTTACGGTTTAGGTTTCACAGCGCCCCTTTAGCACTGAATTGTTTGGAGAAGTTGTGCCGGTACCTACCCCAAGCTCCATATAAATAGGAGAGGGGGAGGGTAAGTAACGACATGGGGAATTAATGGGGGCTCATAAATTAGAACCTTCGTAATTCCCTAATGACTTCATTACATAGGTTTGGCATGTCATTCCATTTATTGGCTTGACACATCATTGGACCCACACACCTCTTGTCTGTTGGAGGATATAAAATAAAATAAAATAATAAATTATTTTATTTAATTTCATTTAAAAAGTCACAAAACATAAATTTTTCTCCAGACCTACTTCGGTCAAAGAAAAACCCCTTTAATTGAATCTTTGCTAAATAGATTCAATGGTGCCCTCAAATTTTTAATACAAGCAACAGTTCAAAAGTTATAAAACGCCGCTCACATGTTTACTGAATGTACCGGAAGAAAGGTTCAGAAATTCATTTCAGGCACTCTAGGCTTCAGAATCATGTGCCATCAATTTTTTCAAACTTTTAATAATTCCATTTAATTAAAAATAATTACTTGTAAAATCAGGGTCTTTACAATTACTACTTCCTTCTATTTTCTATTTCTAATGACATAAGGCTCATGTTTCCTCCCTTTTGATCTCCCAAGCCCCTTATCCCATTATTTTCTCATGTTTCATCATTTAGACTCCGATTCAACATCCGATCATCTCACTGGATTTGTGCCAATGATTTATCTATTCATTTTATGTCTTTCAACATTTTATTTTCTCTTGATAAATTAATTTAATAATAGGATCATATTTTCTATTTTCAGTGAAATGGAATATTTTACTATTTTAATGGAATTTGGACAAAATGAGAGGTTTATACTGGATGAGTTACCCTTGATAGAAATAGGTTTGTTGGTATAGTAATTATCCTTCACTTTTCTGATGTTTTATATTATGTGATTTTATGCCAAATATAGTCTTCACTATTAATTGACCCTAAAATGACTCTGTCTTAAATTAGTTTCCCTATTCTAGAACCTAATGACTATTAGATCCTAGGAGATGTTGGAGGTCATCAACCAAAACATGTTCCACCACTTTGGGTGTTCCCCTTTACATTCCTAATATACTATCATAATCATATAACCAAAACAACCATCAATTTGTTTAGTTATATTTCTAGTTGATATCATAAATGATTATGGGTAATTGAAGTGTTATAGCATGGATAAATCACATATTTTTTTTTATTTTCAATAAAAGTGTGTGGTATGGCCACATAAATTACTTTGATAGGAAACTAACTAATCCCTTGTTAAATAAATATTCTTTTGAACTATGAGCTAACTATTGGTTCATTTTAAAGACTTTGAAAATTTATCACTATTTTGATAAATGGGAATGAAAAACCCTATGATTTATATTATATGGGCATATAATCCCTTTTTCAATTGTTATACATGTGCACGACATCCCAAGTAATGTTGTTATGTGTAGGCATGGGGACCCTTATACCATTGTGATATATGGGAATAGAGACACTAATAAATTATGATGAATGGGCATAGTGACCCTTTTTAGTTATGATACATTGACATGGATACACTGTAGTTATGAAATGAACATGGCGACCCTACTGATATGATTTAGGCATGATGTCCCTACACTTATGATATAGTAAGGGAAACCCCATTATTTTTATTTGGGTATGGTGAACCATACTATTATGATTCGATCATGGTGACCATACTATTATGATACTGGGAATGGATTCCATTTTTCTTCTGATACCAGTAATGGTGCCCCTTAATACTTGTGAGACTCATCCTGTAGCCCATGATACCCATGTTACACCTCAGGCAGGGACTAGTAGTAGTATCCATATATATAGTTATATATTTCCCTACTTATATATACCATATATATGAATAAACAAGGAAAATTTATCAGATATTATCCATCTTAGGCCGAAGCAGGTAGTCTCAGCCTGGTGTCCTTTAGGAACCATAACTAACCCTTTATAGATTTTATTATTCATGACCATTATATATACACACTTCTCATGTTATTTTCCCACAATAATTATTTATAGACACTATTGGTGGCAACCTATTCATTTTATCTCACACCCTATCCGGGAAATCAATGGTACTCGGTATGTTTATCATGATATAGGAAGGGATAGGGGAAAACATTTTTATTGAATATTGAGTTTATAATAGCATGGGATTGAGGGAGAATGGTATCAGGATATGGCTCATGATGCTATTGGAGATATAATTTTGGTTCTTTTTTATTTTGATACATGTATTTTATTGTATCCATGTTTCCATGTCATCTTGATTAATTTTTATTGACACAAGACATTACGTAATTTTGTTTATTATGTTAGATACTAATGATGTTCATTATTTAGTAATTTAGGATTTTTAACTTCCACTATCAGATATTTTTTATGATTCCTCCATTTATTTATTTTTTTAATTGATGTACTACTTTTATCTTGAGGGAATAGTCTCCCTGCATTACCTCCTTATAAAATAGATTCTAATTATAATCCTATATCATTAAAGGAGGCACTCTTGAGGCCATGTGGACAATAATATTTTAAAAAAGTTTGAAGGAAAATTCATTCATTGTGTGAATTATTGAAAATTAAATCAGTTTACTATGAAGAACAAATATCCCCAACCTCATATAGATGATATATTTGACCATCTAATAAGATAGAGCCTATTCTCTAAGATTTATTTGAGATCAAATTATCAACAGGTGTGTGTCATAACCTCAAACATACCATGTAAAACATTTCATAGTTGTTATAGTTTATATTATAATTTGCTTATTCCATTCGGTCCCACAAATTCACCACATATTATCATGGATTTGAGGAATAGGGTTTTCAATACTTATTTGGATTCCTTTGTATTTTATTTCATGGATGATGTCCTGGTGTATTCTCATACTTGGAGAGACGATAAAAAATATCTTGATATCTTTTTAAATACAATTATAGATTAGTATTTGTATTGTAAGCTCATTAAATATCACTTTTGTATCGATAAAGTGCACTTCCTGGGTCATATTATCTCAGAGGAAGGAGTATCAGTTGAATCAAATAATGTGAGAGCTATAGTTACCTGGGATAATACCAAGAATATATTTGAAATATAGAGTTTCGTAGAGATAACAAGTTATTACTAGAATTATATACATGAATTATCATATATAGAAGCACCTATTATGGGATTGATTAATAATGGTGTGAAGTTTATATGGTCAGAAGCCCATGAGAAAGCATTTTATAAGATGAATGGGAGAATGAATTCAGTGTTGATCTTTATTCTACTGGATCTTGGTAGAATCTACACTATATATTGTGATGCATCAAGTATTAGGTTATGAGTAATTCTGATTTAGAGATATTGATTTGTTGCTTAACGGTCATGCAGCTGAGGCCTCCGAAGTGGAATTACCTAACACAAGATCTAGAGTTGGAAGCTATTGTTCACACATTGCTTTATTGGAGGAATTACCTATTAGGATATCATTTTTTAGTGTTCATGGACCATAAAATCCTCATGTATATTTTCATGTAGTGTGAATTAAATATAATGAAAATATTATGGGTTGAATAACTATAGTATTTTGACTTCATACTTTCCTATATGATTAGTAAAGGAAAATTTGTTACGGATTCTTTGAGAAGGTGGAAACATAAATAGGTGCTTTAAGATTCAACTAGTGAATTGTAACTTATTTAACTTGTTTTTGAGATGCACATAGAATGTTTGAACCCTCAATGTTAGCCTATACTTTCATCACTCTCTGACCAGTGGAAGAGTACATGAGGCCACATTGTTAGTAGGAACTATGCAACCCAGTCCACATGGTTTATTCAAATAGTGTATGGTGATTTTGTGGGTATCAGTGGGACACATGGTTTTCCATAACTACATGACCCATGGAACACACCTATGATGAGGATCTATATTTTTAGCATAGGAAAATTACATAGATTTCACACGATGTCCCAAACTGAGTTCATGAACCATGTGAGTGCTCTATTTGGATAGTGGGTTAAGCACAGTTGGCCCATGATTTAGCCAACCATGTGGCCAAACATTTTGTAAAATTATTATTTGGATGAACTATATTTTTACCTTAAATTATTATAAGTCTCACCCCTTATTTATGTTTTCCATTTCCAGCGACAAGAGGCTCCTTCTTCCTCCCTTTTGAGCCCCAAGCCTCTTCTCATAGTATTTTATCTAGATTAGTCATTCTGAATCTAATTGGAATTCCAATCATCTTGTTGGATGAATTTAGGTGTGTTATATTTCCATCATTCACCTTTCATAATTTTTCAATCTCTCAATTACGTTATCTAGGCACAAGATAATATGCCTTATTTTCAGGTCCATCATTTATTTTTTCATTTTCATTTGATCTAGACAAAAAAAAGGCTGATACTGGAAGAGTTATCCTCGAAATTCATAAGGTAGGTTTTACACTAATTATCTTTCATTTTCATGATGTTGTACATTATGTGGAATTATTCCATATGCTAGTTTCACCATGTGTTAACCAAAAATGATTTTTTATCTTTTTTCATCATTCTTGAACCCAGTGAAATTAGTATATCCCAAGAGATGGTGGTGGTCATCATCTTAAACATGTCCTACCCCATTGGACGTTCCCATTTATATTCTTAATTTAATTTGATACTCATATAAAAAACAAATATCAGTGTTTTTGGTTGGACTTATAGATGATATCATAAATGAAAATTTGAATTAATAGTGTTATAACATTGTTATGAAACATATTATATTATAATAAATTGAATATAAGTGATTGGTATGACCTGTCACTTATTTAAATAGGACTATGGTTACATCTTTGTTATAGATAAATTCTATCAAATTATAAACTAATTATTGACACAAATTAAATCTTGTCACTACTTATCACTACATTGATAAATGGGAATGGTGACCCCTATGATTTATGTTATACGAGCATTGAGTCCCTTTTTCAATTTTTATACAAGGGTATAATGTGCCTCATACTATTATAATATATAGTAATGATTTACATTTTTCTATTGTGATATATGGCCATGTAGACCGATATAAATTTTGATGAATGGGTATAATGATCATTATTAGTTATGATACATGTTCATAGAGACCTGAGAGTTATGATATGGGAATGTTGACCCTATTTATATAATTCAACATAATGTCCCTACAATTATGATTTATGCATTGAGACCCTATTGTTATTATTCAAGAATGGAAGCCCTTACTATTATGATTCAGGCATGGAACACCACTATTATGATACTATGCATGGAGTCCCTTATTCTCATGATATTGGGTTTGGTGTCCCTTGATACTTGGGATAATCATGTTATATCATATGGAAAATTGAGTTAATCCTTGGGTACAATGTGGTATCAGCAACCATATATATGGTTGTAGAATTTAGTACCGATATAGACTATATATATGTATTCACATTGTTACATTCTCAGAGATTATTTGGATTTGGAAAAAGTAGGTAGAGTTATCCTGGTGTCATTTAGGAACTAAATATGACCCTTTTTATCTTTTATTATTGGTAAAAATTATATCTACAAAGTGCTAATATTATTTTCACTAACCTGATATTTATATACATTGTTTGTGGGGGCTAATAGAGATTCCCTCACACCCTCTTTCGATCGCTGATTGTACCCAGGAAGAATATTTGAATGTAGGCAGGGGTGGTTGAAATATCCTAGTTATTGATGCTTGATTTTATTATATCCTGGGAGAAAGGGTGAATAAGACCAATATATGTCTTGTTATTCTATTGAATATTGACTTTTTGTTATTTTTTCTTTTGATACATGTATTTAATTTCATTCATACTTCTATGTATGCCTGCTTCCTTTTGATACACACATGATAATACATCATTTTGTACATGATGTTGGATACTATTGATGTTTGTTACTTATTAATTTTGGATTCTTACATTCCATTTGTAGTTATTTATGATTCTTCCTATATTGATATTTTTATTTCATCATTGTATTACTTTGATCATGAAGGTATAGTCTCCCCAATGTACCACATTAGACCCTCATTGCTAGTCGGAAGCCTCGAGCATACATGGAGGAGTGCTTGAGGGCATGTTACCCACTAGATTAGGGCACCATTTAGTGGAATCCGGTTCAGAACATCACATATAAACCCTTTTATGAATCCTCCTAAACATATATAATATTGTGAGGTTTTAATATCAATTCATTTTAAACATGACTCAATTCCACATCACAAAGTATTTTATTTTAATGTGATTGGGTCATGGCCTTATTAAATAATATAAAAAACTCATCTTTAGAATAAAAAATGTGAAAAAAACATGGTAAGGTTGGTGGTTTTTTATTACTTTATTATATAGAGTCTAAAACCAATGTTCGGGAGATAATAAAATAATCCCCTCTCTTTCCCTATATAAACCCACACAAACACCCATAAATATTCCCTAAAACCCATTTTATAATGAATATACTCTACCCTTTCCTCTATATATCCATCCTAAGGTTCACCGAGGCTCTCAAGAAGCTCCTTTCATGCTTTTGGAAGAACCCATTATAGGTAAGGTATCTTCTCTATATCCTATTTATTCAAGAACCTTATTTATGTTATTCCTTTTGTCTTCCAATTCTTACTGATGGGATATGATTTCACACAACCCTATTACTATAAATATGATATTAATGTGATGATATACCCCTTTAACTCTCATTAATACCTCCAGTGATTCATTATTTACACTATCTATGGTTTTGAAATTATCCGTTTATTTTTCCATGAAAAACATTGATATAATGAATACAATTTTTATTTCCACTAAGGTTTATTCATCTAGAAATGATTATCCATATTTGATTTGGAAATTAAATGTATGTATTCCACAATACTTAATTGTTTTATGAAATTTGAAGAAATATTACCCCATTTTGAATGATTTATGTGGCACAATTAAGTATGTACATGATATGAAAGTGACGGGTGTGCCCAAAATTATATAGACCTCCAATGAATTTTGTAGTGTTTTGGTCCAATGATAAATATTCTTTGGGATTATGAATTAAACCTAATACATTATAGATATTTTTCACAATTTTATTATTATTGGTGATTAGCATTAACCTTGGTTATTAAACCTTGTTTAAGGTTTTTTCACATTACTAGGATTCATTTATGTTATCATGTTATATTGTGACTCGTTGTTCAATATTATGTTCATCAATAGTATTATGCCCCAATGGAATTCTTATTGACTAAAATTTAATACATTCATCATGTTATTATTTTTTTATTTCCCTAATTGGTTTTAAATCTCACACATTTCTTATATATGACCCTATATTATGCTTTATAGTTTTAAGTGCAAGGAAAATTTAGAGCATCCTAATGAAATTTTCCAAAAAAAATTGCATCTCTGTGACATGTTGATGTTATATATACCTAATTTCACAAATTAAGTAGGATTAACAATATTATGGGTTGTACTAACTGTGTTCTTATGTAATAAATAATGAAATAATTTTTTGTAAAGATATGGTTTTCCATAAGGTGTTCACAAATAACTTCCCAACTAAAGCCACTTGGACATGATCTGGACAGAAAATATTATATAAAATAATTTATAAGTAGTAAAAATAGTTTATATTATTATAAATACAATTTATATTGAAAAATTCAATAAAATAACTATTTTTCATTATTTGGAATACCCATTCCCATGTTTCCACATAGACACACACACCCCCACACACACCCATGCATGCTAAGTGACAGTTCAATAATCATGACAGCCTCTTAGTGATTCACCAAGGCTTAATGAGGAGACTAATGTCTAGGTTCCCCATAAGATCATGACACTAATCTAGGGTTAAATCCAAGAAAATAAAGTTCCCCAATGGCATATTCCCCTTATCTTGGGTTACATATAAATAATTAACCTTTTTTAACAATGTATTATGAAGTCCTAATCAAATTCTATTTCACAGAAAATAAATTATTTATTGAATAAATTTCATCAAACAAAATGTTTACATTAAAAAATAAAATAATTTTAGAACTATCATTTTACAATTATAAACAATGATGGACTTGAAAAACCATTGAATTTTGTGCAATTTATAAATCCATAACAAAAAGTGGTTTACATTAATAATCAAACAAGGATTTAAAGACAATTTCTTGCAAAAATTTAATCAAAACTAAGCTTTAAAAATCTAAAATGGTGGATTTGAGAGAAAGTCCAACTATATATAAATGGTTGGTGAAAAGTAAGAAAGGTACTAAGATATTTTGGATCCATCATTAAATCCTCTTTAATTCAATAGATTAAATCATATATCATCATGATTCAAATCAGAAAACATACATATATTAGTAAAGGAATAGATATAAGGCTCTTTATGTGAGATGAATAGTAAATTTAAGAATAATGGGGATGAAAAATGACTTAATGAGGAATCTAGATCTCCAACACACCTTGATTTGAAACAATTTGTGTCTGGATTGAAAGGACCCACCAATAGAGACATAGGATAGAAGGGAATTTTATAACAAGACATATTAGGGAAGAATTAGTGCTACAGGGCCTTAATATGGTATTAACAAACAATATTAGGGTGATAGATGCATGAAACATGGTTAGGACCCACAATTTTTCAAATAGTGAACCAGTAGTGCACAAACTACTGGATAAGACAAGTAGACACATGTTCTAGGAAGCGTGATTCGGAAAACCTTACGCCAACCAAGTAGTTTTATTTCCTCAAGCCCACACCACGAATGGCTGGATCACACAGTTAGATAAACCATTCACCAATAGTGGGGTTTATCTCTATTTGGATTTGTATGGTTTCCCTTAGGAACATTAATGATATGGACCAATTTTGTGGCAATTGTGTTCCATCCCAGTGACCCCGAAAACATTTTTTTCATTTTATTGGAGGTGGTTAATAGTTTCTACTAACTATTTCTAAATTGTTTACATCCCGAAACACCTCAAAGACATGAAAAATATTCTGAGAAATTACCAAAACATAAACCAAGAACTATACATACTAGAAAACATAAAAAAATACAAGCACCTAAAATGTTCAGTTTCATAAGAATATTCTTAAAAACATTTAAAAGAACATCAACATATAAGAAAAAGTTTTTCGGCCAAAGAGTAAATGAGGATATTTTCACATAAAAAATTATTTCATTTATAGTAAAAAGGAACGTGAAAAGGGTCCATTAAATTAAAAATATTATAAAAAAAATAGAATAGAGATGAATATATGGTGTTTAGAGAATAATATCCATATAACTTGCCTCAATAAAATTATTGGATAGATATTTCATAAAAGAAATGAGATTGTAATATAACCTCTTACATCAAGTATCGTCCAGCTATATAAACATTAAAACCTATAATATAATAAATAAAAATTAATTATAAATCCATTTGAAAACCGTATTCATTTATATATTTCTATATATAATTACCTTATAATTTTTTAATTATCATTTGGTTAATAACTAATTATTAAAATCATTAATCAAGTGAAAACTAGTCCTCTCTTCATGCATGATTTTATATGCCGGTTATAGTCTGTGACCCTTGTTCATTATTTCATCATCTAAAAATATATTATTGTGTTAGAAGTATATTTTTTAATCATTATATAAACTTTATAATCAATTGATATTAATTCATGCTAAAAAATGAATTATATCACTTCACAGAGATGATTGTCAATATGTATGCATGGGTGACGATTTCACATTTTTTTGGATGGAATGAATTAATGGAAAAAAATAATAATCATTTCCAATATAATTATTATATTATCAGTATCATATATAGTTACTATATCTCTCCTCATTACCATCCATATAAAGAGTAAATGAAAACTGAATAATAACGCTTCGTAGTGGTGATAGTCCAATTATATGCACGAGTGATGTTGTCATTCCCCAATGGATTGGTCGGCAAGAATTAAAATAATATATTATAAATAAATAATAATAATTATGTTAAAAATATAATAAATAAATATAAAATCTTTTATAATAATCATCCATAAAATAGAGTGATGGAAAATTATTCATATCGCTACATGGTTGTGGTTTCACACACGTTTTCCAAAATGATAATTTCATTTCACATTTGATAGAAATGAGATGGAAAATGGTTTCCCCATTATAATAAAAACATCTATTAATATTTATTATACTATATTAAATTGTTGAGGATAAATAAAATAGATTTATTATAAGTAAAAGAGGAAATAAACATTTAATGGGCCGGCTAAGGTGATTACATATTCTTTGAGAGACCTGATTTGGAATAAACCTCAGTCCTTATTAGGATTGACATAGTATAAGACAAGGAGTTCAATAATGAAGTTATGTAAATGATCATTTCTCTTTGGAAATTATTTTTTTGGGATAGAGTGATAAATTTGTGTGAATATGGGATAAAAATAGGTTCCCTTTTATAAGTGAGGGGAGACACAAAAATGGAATTAATTAAAAGATTTAAATAGTATAAATTTAGTTTCCTGTGAAAGTGATAAAAAAAGAAAATAAATCAAATGATGGATAATATAAGTTCTAAATATATTCATCCAATAAGATTTAAAAATGTTAATTTGGCATTGCTGCCCATATCTCTTAGTTTAACCCTCGATATCCCCTTTTAACCCTAACTATGGTAACTAATTTTTATAGATTTTACAATTAAATACTTCCAAAAATAAAATTGTATTAATTTAAAAATCCAATTAAATTCAAAATATTGTATCATTTTACTAGATTCAGTTTCTATAAATGACTGAGATTCAATTTACGATTAACACGCAAAAATAAACAAAACCTGTTTTTAGAAAAATATGTCTTGATGAATAAAATGGAGTTTATATTGATTACTTTCCGAGAAAATATTTAAGAGGCATAAAAAAATTGGTTTAATAAATAATCCATAAATTTAGTTAATATCATCCATAAAATTTGATTAATTTATTATTTAATATAAAATTTTAGGTTTTGTAAAAAAAAAATTTGTGAAAAAAACACATTTTTACATTTAAAGGGGTTTATTTTTATTTCTACAAAATTTATGACCAATTTATGAATTATTATTTATGAATTATAAATATATTTATATAAAATCATTTTTAACTTTTCTTAATATATTTTTATATGAATAGAATACATAATACCTAGAAAAATTAATTTCTTGTGAAAAATTAGTCTTTTAATAATGAAATAATTTTATTAAAATTTAATGAATATTTATTTTGAAGTAACAATTACATTTAAATAAATGAGAACAATTATATATATATATATATGTTTCATAAGGTGGTTAATCCAATTAATACCCATCAATATAATGGCACTGTGATAACTATCACATTCAATAACAATATTTTAATAGTATATCATACTTAATTTTAATTAAAAAAGGCATGAAAAGAAAGACATCTAATCCATAAACATTATCTGATGATAAATATATCATGAAATATTAGGATGCTACATTACAACCCTTTTATAAGAACTTATCCCTCGAAATTCCATCGCTATCATACAAAAACGTGTGTCCTCTTCCACCTCACCATATTCTTAGCTTCGTATATAACTTTCTGAATTTTATGGTTTCTCTATCAAACAATGACAAATTTAGTTTTCATATTTTTTAGATCTTAATATCTTAGATCTATAATCTCTACTGGGATTTCCTTATAGTATATATAATTCTCTAGTGGTAAGGCCTCTGAGTTTAGTTCACTTGAAGTATCACGTATATACTTCCTCAGAAGATATACATGGAACGAATCATGAACTTGAGAGATATTTTGTTGATAACCCAAGCAGTAATAAATTTCCTAGATATGATCAATCATATTTAAGGGACCAATATATATATAGTTATCATATTTTTCTTCTTTCAAAATCTCATAACCTTCATCTAAAAATATAATCAAAGTAATATCTTATCACTAATATAGAATAGTGTATCTCGATATTGATTTGTTGTGTAACTTTTCTATTTAATGTGAGCTTCACTACTGTGATTCAAAATATATCTAACCTCATTTTCTATCAATTCATCTAGATAATAACCTAGTAAGTTTATTACTCAAACTCCACCCCAACATGTCAGAGTTATTTTCTTCTTTTTATAAAGTATTTCATAAGGATCCATATGAAATCTTATGTGAAAGATATTACTATGCGAAAAAAATGACAAGTGGTAGGTGCTAATATGAAACACTATTGAAATTAATTGAACATGATCTCAACATATATATTATGTTATAATTGTCCAATCATATTAAATATCTATCATATGATGATATGTAGTACTAACATTAAAAACCATTTTCAATTCATGTAAATGAATTCTCTGGAACATCAAGAAAATCCCCATATATCAGTGTAGTATTGTCTTTCCAACTTAGATAATCAACTACCTTTTCTGCCTTCCAATGGAAGGGGTAATATATTGTGTTGTAATAATCATTAATATTATCTATTAATCTCATTTGGAATATATATTTATATATACATATATATTTGAATATCTACTTCAATCATTTATGATAAATATATATATAAAATATTTCACCATAAGGATAATACCTCATTATTTTAAATGATATAATTTTTACAACCAACTCTAAATCTTGAGTTAGCTAATTTTTTGTCATGAATTCTCAATTGATATGAGAAATAAGTTAAAAAAATGTAAATCTATCTTAAGATGCTTCCCATGCCCATTTTTTATGCATCATTATAGATCACAAACACTTGTCCACTATGTGTTAGTGTTAGTATTGGTTCATTTAAAATCATTTTCTTTTTATATTATAAATCTTCGTCACATTCATTATTCCAAAGTAACACGACTCCATTCTATGTTAACATGGTGAGAGTATTATAAGTCCATGAAACATTGACCATAGTGTGTCAATAATATCAATACAATCCATGAAAACAATAGATCTCAATGGAAATGGTATTTATGGGCTAATGTTCAACAACTTCTACCATATAAGGATCTTCTAATATGCCATAACTCTTGATCATGTGTCCCAAAAAGGATTAATTATGTAACCAAAATCCAAATTTTCCATATTTTCCATATAGTTTATCTATCTGTAGGGTCTTCAACTCATTTCTCAAGTGATCATCATACTATTCTATTACCATGGTGTATATATGATTTTCATCAATAAAATATAATTTTTTTGAGGTAATATATAAATACTATATTCAATAAATATATTAATATAGTTGTTGATTTATTCATTCCAAATATACTCAATATAAATTCATTGTTTCCATGACTCATATGTGAGTCTAACGTAGTTGTGTTTTTTACTTGTGTTCCTCAACTTATTAAATATATAATGAAGGGTAATCTTTAATGTGTATTGACCTCCATGTTGTTGATCAAACAATTCATTAATATGGTGTAGAGGGTACCTATTCATGATAGTGATATTGTTAAGATCTTTATAATTAATGAAAACATGCATTAACCCATATGACTTGTTAAAAAATGAACAAGAACAGACCATAGTTATTTACTAGGGAATATAAATCCATTATCATGGTTTTATTGGAGTTTCTTCTTCAATTTCAACAACTCGGTATATGTTATTCTATAAAGAGTCTTTGAAACATGTGTATTCCCATGTATGAGTTTTATTGAAAAATCATCTTCAAAATTCAAAGAAATACTATGAAAATATTCTATACATAAATTTGAATACTCCCAAACAATAATAATGTCCTCAATATTGATATTGTCCCTAACATTTTAAGATAAATACCCCTTAGGAATATGAATCAAAAATCATAAAAGAAAATTAATTTCTATTAGAAGATCATGTTCATACCGACACCAATAGATGATCAGAAGTTGATTAAAAATATAAAAATGTGATTTCTATGTTCTAGAAATTTATAATGTATTTCTAAATAGATATCTAATAAATAATCAAAATCACATCTCATTCCACTAATGAAAGAATAATGGTATTTTCAAAGGGTACATTCCATAAATTTCTACTTAAAATCCACAACTCTAGAATAGATGATATTTTTTCATTAACCATCATAATACACTTCAATGATTCAAATAGAATAATAAATTCTTTTGTCAAGGAGTTATCCCTTAGAATAGGGTATTGACTTGAATAATTCCCAAGTTTCCCACATACAAGACATTGAACTTTTAGGGGTACATTATGATGAAATTCATTACCCTCTATTAATATATTCATTTTTTCTTAGCACTTAAATGTTTTATTCCCTTATTATCCCCACATAAAATATATTACCATCAATTTGAAACATTTACTTAGATTATTCTTCTCATATTTTTTATATTTACAAAGATGTATATTTTTAGATACATGGGCTTTATCACCCGAACATTCAAAAAATTCAATTTATTTCTTATTAAGTGAATTCATAAATTCAATTATGTTGAGGTTTTCAATCAGAATTAAAGTTTTGTGATTATGAATAATAACATATTTTCTCATTTTATATCCCATTTCAATTGGTTTCCCAAGATGATGGTCATTGAATTGGAATTCACATTCATTGTTTACTTGATTCCTCCTAATTCCAACCATTGACTAAAACAAAAATAAATAGTTTGAGAAATAAAATCATAGTGAGAAATCATATAACCATGAATAAATAAATAAAAGTTTTAATAAATCATGAGACCTTCATTTTAATATATAAAACATATAGTTTTAGCAATATCATCCATGGCCATTGTATGAGAAAATACTTAATAATGATTCATAATGAAAACGTCAATAATCCCAATAACATCAACAGAGTGTGTCTACTAGGTATGTATTCATAGACCTACTCATCATGCACTATTGATGATCCAGTTAATACACTATTCTCACCTTTTATATTTTTTACCACTTAGTGAATCTATGTAATATCCACATCTAATTCTAAGTATCTAGACAAGGATTTCTCAAAAGGCCCAGAAGCGAGTCAGACTCACTCCTACCAAATTTTATTAGAAAAGTAAATTGAAAGACAGAACATCAAAAGGGAGGTTTAAAAAACAATCAAACCATCCTTTGATACTGTCTTAGATGAGCCCATATTATCATACATAAATATAACAATATTTTAGATGATTATTCCATACATTTCACAATAATACATGCCCAAGGACTGTAACGGTTTTTATATTTGGAAATTAGATATATAATAATCTTATTTCATGAATGATATTCAATATTTCATAAAGTTATATTCACATATAATAAAAATATTTTACATTAAAATACTCCATCATAACCTATAAAATTGAAATGTAATAAATGGTGAGCTTAGATGGTCAATATGGGTAAACATAAGAGATATAAATCATTGATCACAATTGAGAAAAATAATAAGAGTATGAGGATATGATCATAAAATAATAAATACACACACTATCATTCAAATAAATTTTGTCATGAATCATGGAATATGGTATTTTTATAATAAAATACATAAGTCATAAGGGTGAATAATCCTAAATAATCAATCCTATGACATGGAAACATATCATAAGAATAAGATTTAGGTTTTTGGTATACAGATAAGAATAGAAAATCATTTTACTTTTTCAATGGTCATTTCCAATACTATCATAGTTGATCGGGTTTACTCCCCATTCCATTTATTCATTACTCAAGGTCCATCCCTAAGACTATCATATTGTATTGTTTCCCACATATAATTTGGATCATTCCCCGTTATGGTACAAATTATTTCATGAAATATCATTATTTATCCAATTAATTAGAGGGATATATAATTCCAAGTGATTAGATCACATAATGAAAAAATATATATATATATATATACCACATGGCCATTATTAATTATTATAATAATATCCCTTTTAAAGGGAATATTTCTCATTACATCCCATCTTAATAGTATAAACCATTTAAAATAAATGTGTTTCATAAATATTTCATCATAAATCAAATAACCCATTAGAAATAAATAATTTTCATAGAATAATTTGTAAATAATCATCCTCATAAGAAATACATATAATTAAAGTGGATGGTATCATAATATCATACCCCTAGTAAAGTATAAAAATCCTCAATGGATTTTAAAATACCTAAAATATACATTTAAAATAATAGTTAGATATTTCTTTGAAAATGAGGAAAATAACACCTCCATTCTGTATATATAAAAACTAAAAATTAACAATATACTGAGAAGAATATTTTATTATAAAATAAAAATGGATACTAATAAAGTGATATTTAAATTAATGAATATTCATTATGGTATAAATTTCATTTTGTTGGTTATCATTCAAATAACTATTTCTTTCAAAATTTATTAGATAATTTCTAAAACAACAACAGTTTAAAAATAGTAGAAAAATATAATTTCAATCTATTAAAAATATATTAAAATATATATTAAAATGAAATTAAAAATCATGGATCAAGGAAAACAAAATCCATGGAATAATTTTAAATGACACTTTAATTGATGAAAAATTTCATCCACTAAAGATGAGAGAAGGTTATTTTTTTTGTTAAAAACATTTTTATAGTCATTTATATTTCAAATGAGAGGAAAATATTACCATGACATGGAAATTATATGAATAACTAGGGGATAAAACAACATATTGGATTTAAATTTTTTGATCAATATAATCCATTAATGGAAATTTAATTTAGACAATCCCAAAAAGAAATGATATTATATCTTAAACCATTTCCTCGAGTCATGTCACGATTTATACATTTTCAAAAATCTTATATAAGATATAATAATTTAATATGAATCTATTATTGAAATATATTCATATATAAATTTTGATATATCATTCCCTTAAAGTTTTCAATTATCGTTTTATTTACAATTAATTATTAAAATCATTATTCAGGTGAAAAATGATCCTTGAACCTTGGTCATGTATTCATCATCTCCATATCCATAATCACTTCATTTATTTCATATTTATTCTTTATAATCAATTTTATAACAATTATTATAATTAGGTGAAAAAAAATCAATTATATATCTTTGTGGGGATGATAGACCATACACATGCATGGGTGATGTTGTAAGTTTTTTATATAAGGAAAAAATAAATAATAATAATAATAGAAAATTATATACTAATTATTATATCATAAATATAAAAAATTTATTCATTAAAACTATCCTAATTACAATCCATGAAATATGAAAATGAAAATTGAATGATGTCGCTTCATAGAGGTGGTAGTCAACACATATGCATGAGCGACATTATCATATCCCAAAGGATGGGATGGTAAGATGTTAAAAAATATATTATAATTATATAATAAAAAATAGGTAAAAAAATATAAACATTGAATACATCATAATAACCAACCTTTAAATATGGTGATGAAAAATGAATCTTACCACTATGTGGATGTTGTAGTCCACACATACACATGAGTGATACATTCATTTCCCATTTGATAGAAAGACGGTGGAAAATTATAGTCTCAATATCATCAAAATAGCTCAGTATATTTATGATAATATATTAAATATGATAGGATGGTTATAAAATATTTATAGGAATTTGTACAAGAAATAAACTTTTAAAGAGTCAGGTAAGGTGATTATGTTTTCTTTGAGATACCTCCTTTGGGTTTAACATTACACAATCATATGAAAATATTAGGTTAAAACTAGGATCTCAAGAATGAATGGATGGAAGATAAGATGTGTTTATGTGTTTTAAGGATAAGATAGAGGGCCCAAATATTTTGAATAGGTATGGATAATATGTTATCTTTTATAACTAAGAGAAGATATACATAAGGACTAAAAATGATTTAAATAATATAATGGTACATTAATGTGAAAGTGGAAGAAAATGGGAATTGTTTAAATTTAAGGATAATATATGGTCAAAATATCATAAAAATATTATATTTATATACAATTACTTGTATTTCTCAGGTTTTATTTATAAAAATTAATTGGGAAAATTTTGAGACAAGGCACTGAGATGAAGTGTGATTATGGGGCCCAATGTTCCCAAAATAGTTCATTGATTTTTTTTGTTTTGAATAGTACATGTGAGAATTATTCCTAAAAAAGTGGAATAACTCCTAAAATGGTTCCTAGATCATATATATAAGGTCACCATTGTTTTTAGATAATCAATTTTACCATAGGCGTGAGATAATGTTGGTCGACAAAAGTCAACTATGAAAAGTATATTTTGGATGTAATAGGAATAAATGTATTTTTATAAAAATATATTTTTTCAACGTAGTGATGTTTTATTTTAAATGAAACATTTTTTGGATTTAAGAGTTATGATCATAACCCATGAATTCCACTGAGATGTGGCATGGAAAACCTTTCTACAAATGATGATGACAGATTGAGTGGATCGGGGATCATTGCGCTAGTGAAGGTGGATGATCTCATCGACGATGAGAATGAAATCATTATTCATCAATGATCGATCCAAACTAGAGGTAGGTCATGTGATTTAATTTTATTCCTTCACCATTATTTAGTTTATACAGTTAAGTTGAATAATTTGAAAAATGGATTGATTCACAGTTTGTACATATTGTGGGATTTGGGATTTTATTTGTATGTTTTTTTCGGGGTTTTGATTGTTGATTCTTGTTTATTGTTTCTTGATCATTATTACATAATATATTGACACCATAATGAACAATGTCCACATTTCATTCCTTGATTTGTTATTTTCACTTTTCTCCCCCAATGTTCTTCACATTCATTGTGGTTTTTGAACAGACGATAGTTTTGCCTCCATTTATTGGTGCAATGATCCAAAATCGAAGATCCAGTGATGGGATGACCTACTAGAGGAGCGATGAAGACAATAGTATAAAGATCAAGGTGATTTGGGATATATCCTCATGCAAGTTAATTTTCATATGGATGAATCATGAAAATGATTTGAGCCTAGGGAAGTAAAGAACAAGACTCGAGGATCAAAAAAATGCCTCAGTTTTAAAAAAAAGAGCACCAGAGCATGACTGATGGTCAGTGGAAGTTGCAACACCACTGGTAGGAACCGACGCACAGTAGCGAGATGCGCGCGGTACCATGTGAAGGGTGATCTTTCTTCATGAAACATGTATTGACCCAATTCGGTGGCCCACAATAGTAGCAGGCCGTAGGGGAGGTGGACATAGTGGACCGAACATATTGAACGCTGTAACACCACATTGAATAGGGGAGCACATGGTCAGGTGGACCGCGTGCGGTGCAGTAGGCTAGCCTACTTTCTAGTGGGCCAGTAAAGGGATCCGGGCCCCTCTAGTTTCCCAACGAGATGGACCAAGAATCCCACTGGGCAGGACCAGGCCGAACTATATTGGGTCCATTCGACTGAACCAGATTAGGTTGGCCAGTGGGTTGATCCAAGTTTGGTGGGTTGGGTTGGGCATGGACCAAACATAGATCGGGCCTTTTCACTAAAATGACCATATCTTTCAAACTGTACGTCCTCTTGACAAACCGTCTATGTAATTTTAACACTTATGAAAAAATGATCCTTATAAGTTCAATGATTAGTTTTATCTCAGACTTTCCAGTGACCCAGTCCATTTGAAGGGTAGTACTTAAAGTTAAGGGACACAATGGGTTTGACTACAACTCACCAGGCACTCTCCTATTCTCCATGAATTGTTTCTCTTTTCCACTATCTCTTCTTTGAGATTTTTGGGAGTTCTTTACTATTATTATTTCCATGAAGTTATGTTGGTGTAGTTTCATACTCATAAGAGTATGATCCCATTATCAGTACTTCTTCAATAAATTTGTTGGGATACCTTGAGAGGCCTAGTGCGGGATCCATTATTTATTATTCAAGCCCTAATTAGATTACATGGTATTGATTAGACAAATCCTACCATAACATTGATCCTCTACTAAGAGGATTATTCCAGATGGACTTGTTGGTATATGCCATGGCCTTGGGTGTGATCGTCCATTGATGTATCATATTCTCTTCTGATCTTTCAGTATATCTTTCTCATTCTCTCATGGATATTCCCAATAAGAATTACTTATCATAAAAATTCCATTAGTGATATAAGACATAGGAGTTTATTCTCTTGGATGTATGATTCAGGGAGTCTTCAGACTAAATCCCTAGTGGTGGTATATGGTGGTTGTGGTTAATCTCTTGACTACGCATCCTGGCTGAGTGTATCTAGATATCCATGTTATATTTTGTAGACATATAATTGTGTATTGATGACTATAACATTTACCTTGTGTATTTCTTGGTGGTTTTGTGGTTTCATACTGGGTATTGTTATACTCACCCCATCGTGGCCTTTCATTGCACGTGTCATGTATTATGAAGATGAGTGAACTTTTTATAGATTCTATGGTCGACCAGGATTGGATGAATATTTGTGAAATTATAAAGGACAAGTTACTCCTATAGTATCAAACATTAGTTTTAGTTCATCACCTTCACGTCAGATCTAGTAGGGTTTTATGTAGATGTAATTCTGGAACATGTTTATAGGCTTTATTTTGGTGGAATGTTATTCTAGCTTGGTTTACCATTCTATACATTTCTTTCACTATTGTAATCTAGTTGTGGGATAGTGGTTTTAATTCATGGTTTACTTAGTATTTTAACATTTCAACATTTGTGTCTTAGAGATTTGGGAGTACATATAGGTATTAAGGTAATTCCACCCATGTCAGTGATATGCCTACTCAGTGCCAATCACCAGCCCTTGGCCTATTAAAGGCAGGCTTGGGGAGTCACGACATGGCCCCACTAGGAAGAGTCATGCAATAGTGGAATCATAGAGGTGGTCTGTTCTATTATAGGACAAGGATTCTATGAGATTGGATTTTTAAAATATTGTTAAGTGTTTCATGTTTCTCATTCAGGCCAGGGACTATAGTGTTGGTGTGGAAACTGATATATCCATACACCAAGACATTGATAACCTTATTTATCTACTCATTACATGAGAAGAATGGTTATATGGAAAAATGATATATTTAGCATATAGGAATGGGTGGTGATTCTATGTCCTTTTTGGGTCAGCAATCTAGATATACTCATTGACCGTGGTACATCTTATTTCCATACATGATTCCACCATGACACATACTAGCTCGAATTTAGTTGATCAATCATGATGATGAACCCCTTAGTGACGAGTCTTTAGTAAAATGACCAGTTTACCAGATGTTACCTTTAGGTGGTGCACTAGATGTACCACCACATGTGGAGCTGTGTATGGTACCCATTGTACTAGAAGATGAGGAGCGTTGGCTGAGCATGCTTCATGATTTCTAGATATAGATACCCCTTAGGTATTCATGTGATCCCAACCATCCTGAACCTGAGGTATTGATTGGTGAGGTGAAAAAATATTTCTGTATAGTTAGGATACCTGTCTATCAGATAGTGATCCTAGCGGGAAGCCTTCTATAGGGCTCAGTAGGGCGATGGTGGAGTTTGGCTATCTAGACTTAGGATGAGGAGACTCTTTCATAGAAAAGTTCTAGTTCCTTTTCAAGGTAGAGATTTCTAATGTTAGGCTGAGATATTTGTGTATACGAGAGATACTTTAGCTACAATATGGTAGTATGATAGTTTCTGAATATTCATCGAGGTTCATCAACATTCGGGGTACTCTATGGGTATGGCCAGGGATCAGTACTTCTGGGATCATACATTTGAGTGAGGTATTCATAGAGACATATTTTCTAGTACGATACATCTATGAATTCTGGATTATACTGTGGCTTCTTGAATAGGCGTTGGTGGTGGATAGATTCATGGATGAGCATACACTGCGAGTGAAAGTCAACTAAGGATAGGCAGGTGTAGACACCTCTGCAGTAGGGAGCCAATGTCAGTATAAGGGATTTTAACATATAAAATGTTATAAGAGGAGGTCCCATGTTAGAGGATCTGTAGTTCAGGCTTCACATGGTAGATCTATTGAGCCTACATAGAGGTGGTGCTACTCATACGATGGTAGGGGACATCTCACTTGCGATTTTCCAACCCGTTGTGATGATGATAAGGAGGTAGTAGATGGAACATAGAGGTAGAAATAGATACAAGAGAAAGAAGATACATAGGTATGTGGATATGGGAGAGGAGATGGGAGAGTAGCAGAAAGTGTTCGACATTTCAACTTGTTAAAACCACCACCCCCAGGTGGTTCATACCAGGTTTAGGGAGTTGGAGGATAGGGGTGGAGACAACTACATGTGGTTGAGGTATATGACCCCAAGACTCTAGGGACGATTCAAGTAATGAACTATTCATTCTATACCTTATGTTCTGTTCTGATATACACTGGTTCTAGTCATTCCTTTCTCGCTACGTATCTTGTTGGAGAGATTGAGATTCTGGCAGAATAGATGACTCGACCCATATTCTTGGAGATGCCTATTGGAGGAGACTCGATGATCAAAAATCTATTCCAACAATGTGATATTAACCATTCATGTGATAGATTCTATTGAAACCTCTTGGTGGAAACATCAAGGACTTACAACTTTATTCTTGATGTGCATTGGTTATCTTCACTCCATACCCAGATTGACTATTTTAGGCGAAGGGTGTGGTCTCCACAGTGATGCGACAAGATTTTCCTTTTTCATTGAAATGGGGAACCAGTTATCAAAGGATTGAATCATGCATAGGAGGGTGAGTCCAGTTACTAATTAATTTTCTATCATTAATTTCAGTTTATCAGATGTCATGAGCATCCATTTTCCAGCAGTAGTGGTGGAGTATGAGGACATATTCCCTAAAGATGTTCCTGGATTACCTCCTCTTTGGGAGAAATATTTCTGTATCGACTTACACCCAAGGAAAACAATAGTATCCTCAAAAGCATATCAAATGGATCCTACAGAGCTTCATGAGATGAGGGTGTAGTTGGAGGATTTGAAGAGGAAGGGCTCTATGATACCCAGTGTTTCACCCTGGCTAGCACTAGTATTGTTTTCCAAAAAGGAAGATGGGAGATTGAGGTTGTGTGTGGATTACCAGAGCATGAACTATGTTATGGTAAATAAATTTTATCCACTTTAGTGGATTGATTAACTATATGATCAGCTTAGAGGGGCATGTTGGTTCTCAATGGTTGACCTTGGATCGAGTTATAACCAATTATGAGTATGAGATGCGAATATAATGAAGATGGGTTTTAGATGGCACTACAATCATTTTGAGTACTTGGTTATGTCTTCCTGCATGAAGAACACCACCGTAGTATTCATGGGACTCATGAAACAGATCTTCCAACCTTACTTAGACCAGTTCATGGTAGTCATCATCAATTATATCCTTGTGTACTTGACATCAGAGGAGGTGCATTTAAGAAACATAAGGATTGTTCTGGATGTACTCCAAGATCACAAATTTTATAAAATTCTCTAGAAGTTATAGTTCTAGATTTAGGTGGTCAACTTTTTGTGACATGTTATCTTAGTATATGGATTAGTGGACCCCACCAAGGTCAAGGAAGTGTTAGCATGGGAGCTACTGAGGAACATGACAGAGGTGCATAGATTCCTTGGGCCAATTGGCTTTTACCAGAGATTCAACCCTGATTTCAATAGGATATCCGCACCATAGATAGATTTAACATGAAAGGGTAATCCATTCATGTGGATAGAGAACTTCCAGTAGGATTTTCAGCAATTGAGCAAGAGTTTGATGAGCAACTCAATCATGAGATTATCAGAGGAGGGTGTCGAGTACATAGGGTTCTGTGATGCATCAGGGACCAAACATGGTTGTGTCTTCATACAAGAGAAAGTGACAATTGTCTATGGTTCTCACCCATTGAGACAACATGATAAAGAACTATGTGACCCATGATCTAGAGATTGTAGTGGAATTATTTGTGTCAAGGATGTGACAAAACTACCTAATGGGAATGTAATTTAACTTCTAATCTAATCACAAGAGTCTTAAGTATATATTCTCCTAGAACGATATGAACTTGATAAAGAGGTGGTGGATTCTGTTACTCCAGTATTATGACATTAAGATCATATATACTCCTAATAAGGGGAACATGGAAGTAGATTCTACTTTTAGGAGATCAAGTTCATAGTTACTAGATGAGGCGTCAGAGTTGTTGGCCTTGTTGGAGTTATCCTATGTGGATGTAGATTGATTAGCTTACCTATGGTTGATGGTTGTTACCCCTAAACTCTTACATTGAGTTATGGGGGCACAAGATGGGGATACTTATTACGAGACTATATGTGTCCATTTTTCCACATGGCATGATCCTGTTGGATACTAAAAAGGTGGGGATCACATCATTCTTTTTTGAGGTCATACAATTTTACCTTTGGTAATACCAGAGGAGGTTTTGAGGGAGTTCCACAAATCTGATTTGCAAGTACATCTAGGTGTGGTAAAGATGTACCAAGACCTCCAAAATCAGTTTTTGTGTCCCAGTATGAAGAAATCAGTGGTAGATTTCGGTTCTTGATGCCCTGTTAGCAGGTGAAAAATAAGCACCAGGTTCCAGTGGTCTTGACCCAACCCCTTGAGGTGCTAAAAGGGAAGTGGGATGGTATATCGATGGAATTTGTGATGGGATTACCATGTAATTATAGAGGTCATGATAACATCTATGAGATCATTGGCCAACTCAAAAAGTTGTCCCACATCCTACATATCTAGGAGCAGAGTTTAGTCGAGAGCATGGGATGTCTCTGCGTGCCGGACATAGTTCAGCTTCACGGAGTTCCATCAATGATTGATTTAGATCGTGATGCTTGTTTCACATCTTGTTTGTCAAAGGTATTTTAGGAGGAATTTTGGACACATTTTCACATAAGCACAATATTTCATACCAGATATATGGGTAGATGGATAGAACCATCTATGTTCTGGAGGACATGCTTTGAGCCTCCATCTTGGACTTCAGTTGTATTTTGGAGGACCACCTACCATAAGTGGAGTTTGTGTAAAAAAATTATACTAGTAAAAAATTTGTATGAAACCATTTGAGGTTTATTATGGGAAACCTTTCAGTTCACCACATTAATGGACTAATCCTAGAGAGTCAGCACTCATGGGCCCGAAGATTGTGCGAGCTACGACTGAGATTGTGTTGATCATCCAGGAGTGGATGACTACTGTGTATATCTAGAAGAAGTAGTATGATGATAAGAGACAGAGGAATTTTGAGTTAGAAGAGGTAGATCATGTGTTACTCTGGGTATCACCACGATATGGATTTCAGAGATTTTGTAGGGGTGGTAAGTTATCTCCGAGGTTCATCAGCCCTTTTCAGATACAGTGTAGAGTCAGCGAGGTGGAATGTCGCCTTGATCTACCCCAATTGATGCATTAGGTACATGATTTCATCTATTTATAATAGCTGAGCGGTTACCTTGGTGTGTTCTTGGTGGAATCATGGTAATATCCAGGAGAGAATGTGGGAGCGGGAGGCCTAGATTCTTGCTCAATACCGTCATCTTTTTGTTTAGTAGCTCTTTGTTTTGTCTTTCGGGGACGTAAAGCCCTATGGTAGGGAGAATGTAATGAATAATATTTCTCCAATTTTATTTTTATATATTAATTGAAAAAATTCCATTACCAGGGTCTAATTTTACATGTGATTCCATGGCCCAATGTGCCTGGAACTATTCGTTGAAAATATTATTTTTTTAATAGGACACACAATCAGATATCCTATGAAGGTGAAATAACTCCTAAATGGTTTCTTGGATCAGAAATCTAATGGAACCATTGAGTTTATAGTATCTATTTTACCCTAATAATGGCCTATAATTAGCCGATATGTGTAAACTGTGAAAAATAGATTTTTGATGTGATGGGAATAAAAATGTTTTAAAAAAAATGTTTTTATTCCACGCACCAATGATTCCTTTTAAATAAATATTTTTCTGGGAATTTAGTGTTATAAACATAACATTTTAATTCCCTTGAGAAGTGTCAAGTAAACCCTCTCACCAAATGGTGATTCTAGATTGAGTAGACCGTGGATCATTGCGCCGGTGGTGTTAGAGAATATCATTGACGATGACAACCTAATCATTATTCAGCAATAATTAATCCAAAATCAAGGTAGGGTGGGTGTTTTAATTTGATTCTATCACCATTATTTATTTATTATGATGAACATAAATCAATATATGACCATATTGATTCATGGGTCATGTGTATTGTGGGATTTGGGATTTTATTTGTTGGTTTTTATCGGGGTTTTGATTATTGAGAATTGATTCTTATTTCTCGATCATTCTTAGGGAATGGATCAAGGCCGAAACAAAAAATGGTTTATTTCTTTGTATTTTTCTTTTTCATTTTCTCCCTTTATTTTATTCATGTTCTTCGTGGTTTATGAGTTGATGATTATTGGGCATTTTTTTCTTATCCTAATGATAAAAAATCAAAGATACAATGTCTGGACGACCAATGAGAGGTGCAATGATGATAACCACAGATAGATCAAGGTGATTCCATAGATATATAAATGTGAGTGATTTTTTTCAGGATAAATTGTGACATTTATACAAGCCTAGAATGGTGTATAATGCAACCTAAGCACTAGAAAAATGCATATATTTCAAAAAACAGAGCACCAGAGAATGACTAGAGGCCTGCAGAAGGTGCGACAGTGGCTGTTGGCGCTCGATGAAGAACATTGGAAAAGATCTCCAGTGACATATGGAGGGATAGCCGACTACATGAAGCATGGATTGACTACCTTTGGGGGTCCATGACCGCTGTATCCGTGGGGGAGATGGATGTGGTAGTCTGAACATGTTGAACACGACAACACCGCGCCGACCAGTAGAGAACGTGATTGGGAGGACCGTGTACGGCGTAACAAGCTGGACTGTGTGCCAGTGGACCAAACAAGGAATCCAGTGCACTCCAGTAGCCCAGTGGGTTGGGTCGACTAGACCAGGTTTGGTTGAGTTCAATGGGTTAGATATGACCCAGATTAGGTCTTTCGCTAAAATGGCCCTATGTTTCAAACCATATGTCTGATTGATGAACCGTCTACGACATTGTAACCCTTACGATGAGGAGGTCCTTAGAAAAACAATTAGAGGTTTTATCTCATGGGTTTTCATGACATATGCTCTTTTCATGGGTAGTACCCATGGTCAAGGGATATAGTGTCTGTGACTAAAACTCACCATGTACCCACCCCTTCTATGTGAATTGTTTCCCTCATCGACCATATATTAGAAAATCTTAGATTGAGTTTGTTCTCCTTATGTTTTCCCTAAAGTTACGATAGTATCATTCCATACTTTCAAGAGTATGATCCCTTTAGAAAGACTTCTTGGATAGAGTTGTTTGAATCCACCAAGAGGCCCAGTGTGAGATCATCTATGCATTTTTGTTTTCTTAGTAGAGTCCTTGGTATTAACAAGACCAATCCAAAAAAAATCTCAATCTACTATTTAGAGATTTATTACAAATGGGATTGTTGGTATACACCAGGGCCCTAGTTGTGATCCTATACTGATGTATCATATTCTCTTCAAATCTTTTAGCGTATCTCTCTATCTCTCTCATGGTGGTTCCCGATGAGAAGAACATATAAGACATACATCATCAGTTCTATCAAACATAGGAGTGTGTGCTACTGTATGTATGATTCATGGAATCTTTAGACTGAATCCCTAGAGGTGGTATGCAGTTATTGTGTTTTATCTCCTGACTACACATCTTGGATGAGTATATCTGGATATCATTGTTATATGTTATAGACATATACTTTTGTAGTGATGATTATTCCATTTCCTTTCTGTATTTTTTTGGTGGTTTTAGGGTTTCGTATTGGGTATTGTTTTACTCACCCTTGCATAGGCTTTTCTCATACATGTCATGTCTTGTGTAGATGAGTGAAATTTTGATAGATTCTTTGGTGGACCAAGACCAGATAAAGATTTGTGATATTCCAACGTTTTAGGTACTCCTATGCATCATATAGTAGTTTTAGTTCCTTGTATTCTCTTCATATTGACTTGGGTTTCCTGTGGATGAGTTTCCAGATGTTGTTTACAAGCTTTCTTTTGGTGAGCTAGTATACTGGCATGGTTTACATTTCTGTACTTTACATTCACTATTGTACTCTGGTTTTGGGACAGTGGTTTGCATGCATGGTTTACTTAGTGTTTTTACATTTCAGAATTTGTGGCTTGGAGATGTGTGTGGGAATACAGCTACTAAGTCAATGACTCCTATGTTAGTGATATTCCTACTCGTTGAAAGTCACCAACCCCTGGCCTATTGGAGAAAGGCTTGGGGAGTTATGAAACATGCTCTACTAGCATGGGTCATGAAATTATATATGTTTAGGTGGAATTTTTATCATTATATCTTTAACCCACCCTTTAAACCCATTTGAACTATAACTAAGGTAACATATCTTTACTATTTTTATTATTCATTATGACCAAAAAGTAATGTTGTCTCATAAATTTTTTTATAGATTATGTATAAAAATTTATAATTAACATTAAAAGAATAAATTTATATATATTTTAGAATGTAATATTAAAATAATTTCATAAAATGCAATAAAAACCATTTTTGGACAAATGCATTTTTAGCATAAAAATTAGCTTATATTAATTCCTTCCATTGTATAAACAATTATATATATATTGATATATTTTATTTAATATATAATTCAAAAATTTCATTAAAATCAATCATAAATAGTGTATAATTAATTTTATTAAAATAAAAACACATAGCATGCTTAAAAACAGTTTTTAGAAAAACCCATTATTTAAACTTTTAAATTATTATTTTTTCATTAGAAACTAATTGATAACTAATGTATGCTTTAATATTCATAAATTATTAATAAATGTCATTAAAATAATTTTTAATACTGTAAAACATTTATTTTTTATGTAAAAAATACATAACACATTGAAAAATACATTTCTTCTGAAAAATAAGGCTTTAGGAATGATATAATTTTAGTAAAATTTAATGATTATTTGAATGGAATATAGTAATAAATTTTAATTAAGAAAAATATTTGAATATATTTTTTATAATGTGGTTAATCATATTTATAACCATCAATCTACTAGAGAGGAGATAACCATCAAATTAAATTATACTATTTTTGAAGTATATCATGGATCGTTTAAACCTAGAATTTTTTAAAAATAAATCTATCAAAAATATAAAAATTAATTAAATAGAAATATATCATAAAAGATCTATGCCTTATAAGAGTATATTAAATAATGAATGTGATGGAAAATAACTTGATTTGAAAAATTAAATATTAAATGGGATATGATCTAGTGTACAACACCTCAGAGTAATTCTCAAAAAATCTTACCAATTCAAAATAATAACACAAACTATAATAAGCTATAGAACACACCAAGAATAGAGAAACCTTATTTTGAGTAATTCATGTCAAAATTTATAACCTACTTTAGTGGAGCTTCTAATCTACTTTTTTTGTAATTGATTTATTTGATAATATGATATTTTTAGTTCTCCAATGTTCAGATCATGAGAAGGTCAATTTGGTTTTCTGTAATTTGAAATCATATGTTTAAAAATGGTGGTATTTCATTATAAATACAATGGAAAATTAGGAATCATACTATAGGTACTGAGTAGAGATCAATATAAAATTATTTATCATTCCCTTTCCATCAACTATTTGACCAAATTAGAGCAATAATTGATGGAGCTAAAACAAAAGGAGGAGTATAATGTTATCTCATAAAAATAAAATCATAAAAGATTCATGAGATATGCCTCTTTTTAAATCTTTTAAAATAAAATAAATATTGACCATTTTTATGGGTTAAAAAAACTCTTCAAACAGAATTATCCATAACATAATTTTTTAGATATGAATAAAATGTTTGATGTTATCTAATGATATAAATAAAAATTGGGGACTCTCTTTATTCTTGGGATATAAAATTGATAATGGAGTATCATGGAAGATCTAATGAAAAGAAGCATTTGGTGAAGAAAACTTATGAAAAACCAAATCATTAATACAATTTATTTCATTATTTATTACATAAGGAATAACATTAAAAAACCATAATATTGTGATTCATAGTGTGTTTGGGTGATTAGGTATGTATAATAAAAACATGAAACATAATTATAATGACATAAGCTAAAACTCTATAACATGCTCTTAAAAATCCTATGATTTAATAAAATTGCATGAGATAACCTTGGGATGTACATAATAAACGCGTTATCAAGAAAGCCCGATGAGAAAGTAAAAAATACTATAATAAGTAATGTTGTACATGTGATACAAGAGTTATTCCAAGGTGACATAAGAGGGATAAGAATCATAATCCTTAATATTGACGCATGATATCACATGATAGCATATAGAAAAAATTGGAATGTGGAAACAACATAAACCATGAAATTCGTATATGTCAAAGATAACCATCATGTAAATGTAAAATAACATTATTAGGATAACCTGAAATTCACAACACATGTAATATCATGAGATTAAAAATTACAAAATTTGTTGGAGGGAAATATAATTTTGGGCCCACCTATCAATTTTATGTCATGTACTTGCATAAGTGTTTCACATATATCATACAATATAATAATGTATTTTGTTAATTTTTACCCCAGGATTAAAGAGTGTGGGTTACATACATATGATTATTCATTAAGTAATGGATTGGTGAAACTAGATGAATATTATTGAGTGTAAATGGGGATGGTTATTCACTATACAAATATTTAGGATGGAAAATAGTAGGATAAGTTTTGAAGCATAAGGGGTAATGGATTATAGAAGGGGTCAATATGGTTGAAGTTAGTATATAATTACATGGTAATCATATGGAAAGTAATATGGATGTGAAAAAACATATCCTAATGTGAAAATTTTTAAATCAAAATGCATAACTTGAATAATGTGTTTCTATAAAATGGAGAAGGATAAGATCCCTTACACTGTGAGGATGCTTCAAAATTTAGAGGGAACTTCATGGGAGATTGGGGTCACCTTGGTTGGTATATAGAGAGGTATTATCAAGGTAAATTCATAACACAAGGGTTTTGAGTGATGAATAATGGGAGGGTGGTTGGGTTTATATTGAAAAGGGAGGGTAATTCTTTATTAGTTTCTAACCATAGGTTTTGGGATCTATATGATAATTTAATCAAAACCACAAACCTTCTGATGATTCATCAAATGGTTTATACAAAATAGGGGTGGCTCTAATTATTTTATAAATATAATAACAAAAATCCAATCAATTATAACTTTTGTTATTTGGAATGGGTAATTTTTATAAAGAATTAATTTTTACCCTGAAAATATAATATTAGTTTCAGAGGATTAATTAAATGTTAATAAAAATTAATAAAATAAAATAAAAAACATATTATATTAAATGGAGAAATTTATTTTGTTAATGGATACTCTTTATAATATTTATTATTTAGTTTTTTTTGTATTTATGATTTCATAATAAATATCATATATTTATACCATACACAATTTTTACCAAAAAAATTGATTATATCAAAAAGTAATGAAAAATTTACCGTTGGATAAATTTAATATTATAACTTTAAATATTTTATTTATTATGTCAAAAAGATACTATAAATATTATAATTGAAACTTTTAAATTAAAAATCCACATTTATTGATAAATAATGGTCTTTATGTTAATAACAATTTTATGAACTTATAAAAATTACATTTTACTTTATAAAATTATATTTACATTTAAATTTAATAAATATTTTAAAATAATAATATTTTACTAAGATATAATTTATTTAAAAAATTAATTAATTCTAAAAAAATAATGCCTTGATTGAAGCTACATATGTTGAAAAAGTACAATTTCTGTTTTATCGTATCAAAATATAATTTCTATCAAACTCATTATATAATGATTTAATAAGTTAAAATAAAAAGGAACAAATATAATCACAATTTCATTAAAAATAAATAATATACAAATTCATACTACATGGGTTAGGATATATATCTCCTTAAAAGCATATTCTATAAGAGTAGGTTGTGTGGTGGAGGGGTTTTTATAGGTTTATTTTGTAAAACTTGGGTTCTACCATGATTTTAGTGAGATAAACACCTCCCCCAAATAGTTTTGATCATGATTTATTTTTTTAATGTCATATTGAAAATCAGAAAGGGAAAATATTAGAGATTCTTTCTCCCTCGAATTCTATAGTACATGGAATTTATAGGGTATGATACTACAAGTTAGGCCATTTCTTCCTTCATTTGTGTCAATTGGATTTTATCACAACACTTATAATTGTAATCATAATGGTCACTATAAAACTACAATATTATCTGTTGTTATAATGAAAAATTTTCAATTAAATATTAGAGAATATATAATGGTCCAAAATATCTAAATTAGTAAATGTGTTTTCTATACCTACTTTACATAATAATGATTTTTTTATTCTAAAATGTAATTTTAGCTCTAAAAGTTTGGGCCATTAAATTATTCCCCTTTAGAAATTTCTTCCATCAAATTTTCATTTCATACCCCAAAATAGATGATATTATTTCTTTTTCCACACCTCTTCCAATTTCTATGTTTCATCCCCAAACATGTGGTTCCAGAAAAAGACTTTTACCATGTGAGTTTTCTAACTTCATAAAAATCAGTTTCTATGATCTAAGATCTTAAGTAGCTTCTCCTCCAATGGAAGACCATTCTCCAATGGCACACCTATGGATTAGGTACATGTGAGGGGTCTAATTGTACTTACTTAATATAGATACACGAAACACATTATGTTCTTGGGATCAGTTTTGTGGGAGTGATATTTGGTAGGCTACGACTCTGATTCGATCAATGATATCAAAGGGAAAAATGATTCCCAGACTAAGCATAAAATTATTCCCAAACCTAATAAATTTCTTCCATGGTGATATGTGAAGGAAAAACATATCTATGAACCCAAACTATAGTTATAATTGATGATTTCCAATACATATTTTTCCTAAATATTTCATAGATTTCACATGGAACTAAATTGTTGAACCCTTATCTATAATTTCTAGGATAATATCTGGCTGTATCACCTTTCTATATTTAACATTATCATAGAACATCAATTTTTGAAACCTCTTCCAATAAATTTCTTTATATGATTCTACTAGAATAATAAAATTTTTATATGAGAACTCCACTAGTGGAAGGTGTTGATCTTAAAATATTTATAAATCCATTGAACATGATTTCATCATTTCATATAGAGTTTGAATGGTTATCTCATAATGAATATCCATCTAAGGGTGATAAGTAGTACTGAAACTCATCTCTATATCCAATTTTTATCGAAGGATTCTATATAACCATGAGAAAAAACATAGATCTTGATCAGATATAATGGAGAGGGGAACACCATTCATTCATAATAATTCTCTTATATATATGACGGTTAGTAGGTCGAGAAAAAAATCTTCCATGATAGAAAAGAAATGTGCTATCTTTTTAAGGTGATAAATTACCACCTAGATATGTTATTGAATTTAGTTTTCCTATAGATTACCATGAAAAAATATTGGGGTTTGGTTTCTAATTTACACTCTAGTATAGGAAATTGTTGCACCGTACACATAGATATATGATGTTCAACCTTTACTTATTACCATGTGAATCATCGAGATACAAACTATTCAATCTCCCACTTCATGTTATCCAAGAAGAAGTTCATTAATTTATATACATCTTAGTGATTCCTAAATAAATATATAACGATGAAATATGTGCATCATCCAGAAGATCCCTCTCTAGTCCAAGTTTTTTATGGGACACATATCTATGTTCCAAAACATATAACCCCATAATTATAAAAGCTGAACTCCAAAATATTTTCTATAGTTTTATTTAGCACCTCATTAAACATATCGTCCTCAATTATCCTCTCAAGAATAGATGGTTGAGTGGATATTTGTGCTAGTTAAGATGAATATCCATACATTATTCCCATTTCCATCATTTTCATGTCTATTAAGACTGGATCCCATGAAATGCCCATCATGGATAGGGTTGCAGAATCCTTTATACTCAGAGCATCTACCACATATTTTTCCACATAAGGATGGAAATGTATTGAAAAAATATAATCATTGATCATCTGTAACCACCTTTATTGGATCATAATAATCTCATTTATTTTTGGAATATATACTTGAGATTTTATTATCCAAATACATTACAAAAATTTCTATATGGAGGTTATGTCACCAAATCGTCTATACGATGATCAAGAAACCAATTATAGATCTTGTGTTAGTAGTTATTCTCAGGGATCATTAATTATTAGGTTTTATAAGTTATCAGTTTCTTATCTTTTAGGAGTGTGAACCACAAGACCTTCATTGATTCATCACTTTAGATCATAGATATTTCCCAACCAGTAGGTAATATGACCAAAAGTATAGCAATTGACCTCTACACAAACACGTTAAATATATCATTACATTAAATAATATAAAAAATTGGCAATGTTTTGATTTATATTGATTATTGGTCTTGATTGACATTAGTAATTTATCACAAATCTCTAATATTGCCCAACTAATACAATGAAACTATGGATTTGTGTCACATATAATGGTCTTATCCTTCATATAAGTGCCTCTATTTTTTATAGATCACCAAATATACCTTTTCTAATGATATAATTACCTAAGAAAGTTACATATATATCTAAAGTGGAAAATGTTTTATTTGATTCTGGATCCACCCACTCTTTTATTTCTAAAGATTTTTCAAAGGGTATCACCATATTACCTCATCAATTAGATGTTGAGTGAGCTGTGACAACACCTAATGGCACAACAGTCGCATCAAAAGTTTATAATTCTTCCTCGATTGAAGTTTGGGGGAAAGTGCGTTCTGCAAATCTTGTGATCCTTCCTATAGTGGAATTTGATGTGATTCTTGGCAAGTATTGGCTTTATTTATATGGAGGTCATACCAATTTCCAAAGAAGGGAAGTCGCATTTCATATTCCAAATCAATCTATGATCGTCTATCGATGCAAGGATGAACATAACCTTCCCTTGGAAATTTCTTCCATCTTATGGGTCTTGATTCCACTAAATGAAGGTTATTTATCTCAAATGGTTGGTGAGAAACTCACGATTAAGAATATGCCCATTGTATGGGAGTTTGATGATGTCTTTCCAGAGGAATTTCCGGGTCTTCCACCAAATCATGAAGTTGAGTTTTCAATAGAACTCGTACTGGGTGCTTTGCCTTTTTCAAAGACACCTTATAGAATGGCCCCAATTGAGTTGCAAGAATTGAACAAGCAACTCCAAGAGAATCTTGATAAGGGGTTAATACACCCTAGTGCGTCACCTTGGAGAGCACCTGTTCTGTTTTTTAAGAAGAAAGATGGATCAATGAGACTCTGCATTGATTATAGAGAACTTAACAAGATCACTATCAAGAACAAATATCCTCTCCCACGCATTGATGACTTATTTGACCAGCTATGCGAAGATCAATAATTTTTTCAAGATTGATATTTGTTCAGGGTATCATCAATTAAGGGTCAAAAGGGAGGATATACCAAAGAAGGATTTTCGTACAAGGTATGGACACTATGAATTTATAGTGATGCCATTTGGTCTTACTAATTCCTCTGCTATCTTCATGGATCTGATGAATAGAGTCTTTAGAGACTATCTTGATCAGTTTGTGGTAGTCTTTATAGACGATATTCTTTTCTATTCAAAGAGCAAGGAAGAACATGAAGATAACTTGAGAATTATATTGAAGACCCTGAGATAGGAGAAGCTTTATGCCAAATTTACCAAGTGTGAATTTTGGCTTCAAAGAGTTTCATTTTTGGGTCACATAATCTCAAAAGAGGGGATATCTATGGATCCAACAAAAATAGAGGTTATCTAAATATGGTTGAGACCAACAACAGTAACTGAGATCTGAAGTTTTCTTGGTTTGGCTGGATATTATCAACGTTTTGTGAATGATTTTTCACGATTATCTAATCCACTCACCTAGTTGACACAGAAAGGAGTTAAGTTTGTTTGGACGGAAGAATGTGAAGAGAATTTCAAGGAGTTGAAAAGAAGGTTATCCAGTGCACCTGTGCTCACACTGATTTGTAGTGGAGAAAGGTTTGTGATCTATAGTGATGCATCCAAGAAGGGATTGGGGTGTGTTCTTATGAAAAATGATATGGTGATAGCTTATGCCTCATGACAGTTGAAAATCCATGAGCAAAATTACCCAACTCATGATTTGGAGTTAGCTGCGGTAATAATTGCATTAAAGATTTGGAGGCATTATCTTTATGGTGAAAGGTGTGATATTTATACTAATCATAAAAGTTTAAAGTATATTTTCACACAAAAGGAGCTAAATATGCGCCAAAGAAGATGGTTGGAGCTGATTAAGGATTACGACTGCTCAATTCATTACCACCCTGGGAAAGCAAACAAGGTGGCAGCTGCATTAAGTCGACAAGACCATGCTACCTTATCCATGATGAGGATCACAAAAGATCCAATATTTATGGATTTACAAAGGATGGATCTTGGAATTTTAATGGAAGGGGGAAAATCGTATCTTTCTCAAATAAATGTTCAACCATCTATACATGTGAAGATTAAAGAGGCACAGATAGAAGATGCCGAGTTACAAAAGAAGGTGAGAAATATTCCTGAATTCAACCTTGATTGTGATGGGATAATAAAGTTCAGGAATCGGGTTTGTGTTCCTCCCATCCTAGAATTAATGAAAGAGCTGCTGGATGAGGCTCATAGTTCATCATTCTCTATTCATCCTGGAAGCACGAAGATGTATAGGGACCTGAAAGAGTACTTCTGGTGGGATGGCATGAAAAGAGATGTTGCTGAATATGTCTCTCGATGCTTGGTTTGTCAGCAAGTTAAAGTTGAGAGGCAGAAGTCTAAGGGGATGTTACAACCATTACCCATACCCAAATGGAAATGGGAAAATATCACTATGGACTTTGTCACAGGACTTCCTAAAACATACAAAGGCAATAATGCTATCTGGGTCATACTTGATCGTCTTACAAAGTCTGCACACTTCATTGCTATTAGAGAGGATTTCTCTCTGGATCAGCTTGCCAGGATATATGTAAAGGAAGTGGTAAGATTTCATAGAGTACCACTTTCTATTATATCTGATCGGGATCCGATATTTACCTCGATGTTCTGGAGAAGTCTTCATCATACTCTGGATACAGAGTTGAGTTTCAGCACTGCTTATCATCCTCATACAAATGGTCAGTCTGAGAGAACAATTCAAACTCTAGAAGATATGTTGAGAGCTTGCTCTATGGATTTCAAAGGTGGTTGAGATCAACACCTACCTTTGGTGGAATTTTCTTATAATAATAGCTTTCACTCCAGTATTCAGATGGCTCCTTATGAAGCTCTCTATGGAATGAAATGCAGGACTCCAACTTGCTGGGATGAAGTTGGGGAAAGAAAGCTATTAGGACCTGATCTTGTTGATGAGATGGCGGAAAAGGTCTGATCTATTCAACAACACATAAGAGCAGCTCAGAGTCGACAGAAAAGTTATACTGACAACCGAAGAAAAGACCTAGAGTTTTAAGTGGGTGATAAAGTGTTCTTACAAATATCTCCCTGGAAGAGGGTCATGAGATTTGGAAAGAAGGGGAAGTTGAGCCCTAGATATATCGGTCCTTTCAAAATACTGGATCGTGTTGGAAAGGTAGCTTACCGATTGGCGCTTCCACCGAATCTCCCTCAAGTTCATGATGTGTTCCATGTATCTCTCCTGAGAAATTACATACCTGATCCTTCACATGTACTCAGCTCAGAAGTTGTACCGCTGGAGCAAGATCTTTCTTATGAAGAACAACCAATAGAGATTTTGGATCGTAGCGAAAAAGTCCTACGGAACAACACCACTCGCTTGGTGAATGTTTTAGGGAGGAACCACCAATTAGAAAAAGCTACATGGGAGCTTCAGGATATGATGAGGGAAAGGTATCCTCATCTGTTTGTTACAATGTGACGAATTTCGAGGGCGAAATTCATTTTAAGGGGGGTAGAATCTAACACCCGAGACTTTTATGAGAAATATTTTGTTTTTAAATCATCAAAGGAATATTTCAATACACACAAAACTAGATTGGCTTGCTTTACACGCAATCGCGGCCTTCCTCGATAGCTTGCGTCGTACGCAATACCGAGTTTCACTAAACAATGATATGATATTAAAATATTATTAAAACTAGCCGTTATGAATAGTAATAACCACTTTTTGAAAATTTATAAATTTTATTTTTCAAAATGGACTTCATTTTTGGATTCGGAATATCGAAATTCGCCTAGGTTGAAATTTTGGTATTTTTCTGAAAACATTCAATTTTTGATGAATAGTGAAACCACTAAGTGGTAGTTAAAAAACTGAAATTTTCATAAAACTTAATTTTACCGCTTCTATGAGTGGAATTTCATAAATCCGAGAGACACGGTTGATGTTAGTAAGTAAAATGTGGTTCAATGAGATGAAAATAATTTTTTGGTGAATAGTAACTTTTTACTTTTATTTACCACGGTTAAAAGTAAATAGGGTAATTAAGGGTAAAAATGATATTATTATTACCCTAAAACATGTCTTAATTCTATTGGATAAGTGTAATTCGACCAAAAACAACCTTAGGAATAAAATATGACCATTTAGGCCCACTTGGATTAGATTAGGACATTTATTATCAATTTACTTAAAGAAGGGTAAAAATAGTTAAAATCAAAGTTTAATAAGTAAATCAGTTTTAATATGGGGTTATACATAAGATAAATTAGACTATAAACATTCATTAGAAATCTAAAAAGATTTCAAACATAATGGTATTTTATTTATAATTTTTAGACATTAAATAATTTAATTTATTTATGACACAACAATGATGCAGTAATTATCTTATTATTAAAATATTGACATAATTGATGTTATAAATACCCAAATAAATGTAATTTGAGACTTTTTATGCATTCCACTAATTTTCCTGGTTAATATGTCCTGTTAGTATTGATTTAATTAACTTTTTTCGAACTAATCATTCTGTTATGATTTTCATAAAAAACATTACTAAATAGTGTCAAAATTGACATAAAATAGTTTTTAAAAGAAATAATATATTATTAATTGTTATTTTATTCCTAAAAATATAAGGATTGGCCAAATGACTTAGATAAGGTTATATATATTAATAATAAACAACTTGGGGTCCTTTTGGCTTGTTATAGTAAGTTTATTAACCTTATAGTGTAAGAACACAAGAAGACACGGTAAAAGTAAAATTATTTTACTTAATGTTAAATCTAAATGATAAGGTAACAATAGGAACCTAAACTCGTCTAAATTCTACTGGATGAGAGTATTTAGACCCATCCCCACCTTATCTTCTAAATTAATCAATTTTGAGCTATTTAAAACCGAATTTATCTTTATAATAAAAAACATTTTTAGTTATTCCAAAGGTGCCCCTCTCATCCCTTATAAAAGGGAACCTCCTCCCTCTATTCCTCACACCACTTTGAGCCTTCAAGCTCGTCCAAACCCTTCCAATTTCTTCTCTCCACTTCCCTAGAGACATCCTATAGGTCCTGGTATTCTTCAAGGACCATGTTTAGTGCCCTAAAAGGAGGTCTCAAAGAAGCGCTTCAAAGAAGAGGTAATGCCCGTTACCGAGTCTTTCTTCTTTATTTCTTCTTCCACTTCTTCTTATTTAGTTGTTTCATTATGAAGTAATAACATCAGTATCAATCATATAGTGATATTTTATTATAAGTATGAAACAACCCAATTTCACCATCTATCCATCCTATGGAAAATGAAATCACCGCGCGTGCGTACGTACGAAATACCGTCTCCATGCCGTGGTCTAATCTATTTTCCACCACCACCTTAAATGGATGGGTATAATGGTGTAAATAATGAATATATATGATTATTTTAAGTTGATAATGATTCTGAAATATTATACATACACTCCAATAAAATTCCACGATCATGGGAACAATATCATCGCTCGTGCGTACGTACGGAATACCGTCTCCACAATGTGATGTGACTCGTTCTACATGATATTCATTTCATAATGATTATATAAATGAATTGAATGAATGAATATGATATATATTACACTAATACCATTCTGGAAATGAGGTATCTATAACCTAAAAGGAAGAATAAGAATTTATTCGACAAAACACGCATAAGAACAAAAAGTAATAAACACCCGAATATCAAGTAGCAATGAAATATTACTAATAATAAGCTAAGAATATGACCATATATGATATCATAACAATGACTATGATTATTGAATAAGTCAATGACATTATTTAAATCATTATAAAGGAGGTTTGGACACTAACGAAGCAAATCAGACCTAAGGTAAGGGAAAATATCACAATCTCATTTTATCTGAGATTGTTTATACTATGGTATTTACTGGGGTGTATTTTATCATCCACATCCATGTTTCCTCAATATGTAATATTTTTTCCAACCACCTACAATTGTTTAAATCCAATTTTACCCTTCGGTGAGTTTTTAGTAAAAGATATGAAAGGAATCTTTTGTCATTTTTCGTACGAGGTACTTTTTGACTTTTCCAACAAAAGTACAAGAAGAATGTTTTTTAACTTATACGACATGAATGGATTTTTAAAACATTATTTCCAAGAAGCTTCCTTTACATGTTTTCAAGTTTATTTTTAATCAACTTATTTTAGTTTAAAATTGTATTACTTGTTAAGAAAGGAAAATGTTTTTGAAGTAGAAAGGATATTTCCCTCAAGAATGGAGTTCAAGTGTTTTATCAAAATTATTTTCCATCTAAGATAATATAGGGTTCTGTTTCTATCCCTATTATTACATTGATTGGATTACGTTGTGATGGAATTATTTTTATGAATTTCTTTATCTTATATGAATTGTTTTATCATGTTGTTTAAGAATCCCATTTTTATTACATGGGTTATGCAATGATGTATGATTTATGATTTTGTGGCACATATAATAATGGTATCCTTATTAGATGGGTGGGACCTATATCTCTCTCCAATGAATTGGGTAAAGATTTTATATCTCATGAGATAGACATGGCTGGAATAGCAGGTTAAACTGGTTCAGTGAAACAAGACTAAAACGAGGAGTGGTCTCGGTTCAGAAATGGACTTTGTCCACTAAGATAGTCTTGGCAATGAGTCTTGACTAATAAGAAATGATTCTATATGATTATGTGTGTATGCCACAAAGTTTCATGTTTTTATTGGGATTACATTTCACTACTATGATTTATCCCATGTTATGAAATTACGATCTCTTTTGCAGGTTAAGATTTCCAAAAGTTATGTTCTTATGAATATGATGTGATTGATATTTCTTTTGTTTACCCTTATTGAGCATTTGAGCTCACCCTTTTGTATGTTTTCTTTCCCCAGGTCAGGAAGAAGGTTATTAAGTAAGATTTGCCAAAAGAGACTATAAATATTATGTAATAAATGGGAGATAGTGTAGACACTTTATGAACCAGTTGTTTATGTTTCCCAGTTTCTAAAGACACTATACCTATATGGTCCTTTCCTGGTTTTGTTATATGTTGTAATAAGTGTGCTTCAATTTTGAAGTAATAACAATGTATGTAAATTATGGGTCGTTATATTCCTGATCATTGACCGCCAATGATCAGCTTCACCTTCAAACTGATAAATGGAAACACTTATCTTTTTATTATCTGAACATCCCATAACATCAAATATATTTTCAAGGGCTTTAATCCATTCTACAGGTGCTACTGGGTCAGATGATCCATTGAATGCAGGAGGATGTAGTCTCATAAAATGTCGCACTATCATCATGTTCTGTTATTGTACCTCTATTTGTTCTATTTCATGGATAAAACCACCATTTATTTCCTACATTAGTTGATCCATTACTTTCACAAACTTCTCTTTTTAAATCCATACCATTTCAGGCTACAGATTCGGAAGGATAGTGTTTCGCTGGTGCCTCTCCTCTTCATCTTTCCTGTTTTTTTGGAAAACCATTCTGAAAAAACATATATTAGTCAAATAATCATGGTTATATTTAAATGATATATCATTTAAAATTAATCATAATGTAAAAAACATTTTTTTTATTCTATTAACAAATTTCGAACCCCTAATGTTTTCTTAAACATCCTCTCATGCCAACTATAAGGACCTGACCTTATTACATTACATAATCTTGAATTTAGTCCAGATATCACTTCCTTTAACATTGAGGATCTTTTAAAGTTTATAGATTTATATAATTGGGATATAATAAATTCATTAAATTCAACATTAATACAGATAGGATACCATAAAGAAAAAAATATTCATTTCATCCAAAATATAAAACTTTTCAAATAAAACATGATTTCTTTGTAAATTCTTCAAATATTTAAATTGTATTCCTTATATGTCTTATAAATACTTATAACCTATGAAAATAATTAAAAAACATGTGATGAGAACAAAATGCTCAATAATTGATAGAAAAAGAAGAAAATAACACATTAGTCCATGAATACTTGTAATGTATGGGACGATTTTCAAAAGACATACTTATCATCCATATATACTTAATTTTTGAAACATGAGATTTCCAAAATATAACCCCAAAACATAAGAACATAAATATAACCTTAAATATATCTTGGGGAATTCCTTATATAATCTTATAACCCTCTCGGCTACCTTATAATTTGTAACCCTCACGACTACCTTACAATTTTTGTAACCATCGCAGGTACACTCAGAGTAACCATATGACATACCTCTAGACTAAACATACCCAATGCGTTTTAGGGAGATATAGGTAACAAAATTCATCATAAAAAATTCCCAATAACCAGAACATAAGCATAAAACATGAATAATTTCACAAAAACACTACTTTGGAATTTTTTAAAATAGGGTTTTTAAGAGGATTTTAAAAGAAAAGACCCTTTCAAATATCATATAATTGAAGTGAGAATTAATAGAGTGAATGGAATATGTCTGTAAAATTTAAATATACATAATTAATTATAATATTAAATTTATTCATCACACAGACAATTTTAATAACACATAATTAATGAAGTAGAAGGTTAACACAAAGAATGGGAATTTGGTTAAGAATTCCCTAATATTGGGTTTGTCTTACTTAAAACTTGTTTAAACCTCTATTATAATGGTTAAAATAGTATTATTAATATCTTTATGAAACATATTTATCTATATAATAACTTATATTATCACTTCACCATTTAATTGTTAGTATTTTTTTCCTTGCATTGTTTTTGGTGCGTTCTTTACATGATTTCCATGATCGGTTCATGATGGATATTATCGTCGATTGTAAGTTAAAATCCAGAATTTAAATAGAGTGGTATTTACCAGTTTCAAGAATAATTAATTATAAATTTTATCATTTTAATTTTTAACAAGATTATGGTTCAGATGTTAAAGAATTATTGATATTTGTTGAAGTCATTTTGGAGATTCTGTGATCGTAAAGAACTCATTTTGTATTATGAATTAATAAAATTATAAAAAAATGAATCCAGAACCTTATATAAGTTATAATACATAAATTATAATCTTTTTCAACCATAAAAATTATATCATGACTAGTATTGAATGATGTAAAATAAATAGAAAGCACATCATCCATGATGTCGGTAATTCAACAAATCACGAATGATGTTTTGATTTCATGAAAAAGTGGAAGAAGAGAAGGAAGATACTGGCGAGTCATCCATAAACATGATGACATAAAAAATATAGAGTATAATGGATCATTCATGCTTCTTGGATAATTGTATGTGAGGGAAGAAAAATAAATGAAAGGAATCTCAAAATAAAAGAAAAGTTGAGAAATCCTTTATTAAAATTTGGCAGCCTAATGACGTCACTTAAAATTGCATAAAATATTTTAAGGAGATAAATGGGGTATCTCATCATTATTAAATAATATTGTCAGTATAGGTGATATTTAATGACAAGTCCCAACATATGCTAATGTAAATTAAAAATAAAAAACATAAAATATAATCTAGGAAAAGAGAAGGGTGGTGGATTCCCTTACCTTGAGAGTAACTCCTAAAACATGAAGCTTGGGAACCTGGGGGCATGAGGAAATCTTGGGAGGACTAAAAGGGAGGTAATAAGATCAAATATTCTTTGAAGAGGAATTTTGAATTAATGGAATGAAGTAATGTGTTGGTATTTATAGCAAAAATGAGAGAATATCTTATTAATTTCTAAGGGACACCACATTAGTGGTATTAGAAAAAACATGGGCTTTCCCATGGTACATTCCCATTATATTGGACACTTGAGAAACCTCATAAAATTTTCTTACAGTACAAAAGTAGTCCAGAATTAGAAAATCATTATTACAACATTAATGGTGTCATTAAACACACCGAAACTCAAACAGTATTTTTACTATTCACCAAAAATTATATTGTTTCAAAAAAATACAAAAAATAGACCCTAACCATTTTTTGACGTGTAGTATTAAAAAATTAACTCCATTTCCTAAAAATAATTTTCTTTATATTATTACTTTAATTTTTTAATAAAATCATAATTTATTAAAAAATGATTTTTTTTAAATCTATAACTATTTTTTTAATCTTGAAATATTAATAAAAATCTCATTATATTATATCCTGATGAAAATAAAATAATAATATGATTTAATATTCATAAGGGTCATATTTCTATTCATATTAATATTCATAATAGTATGTTACTATTTTCCAAAAAACAAGTTGGTTCTTTTAGGCTCGACATAACTTACTGCTCACAAATATAGATGACAATTTCTTGAAATTCAAAACATAGAAGTTGAAAAATTAGGTTTAAAGGCTAGTTATATATATCTACTTAAAAATAGATTCATGCATTTCAATTTAGTTCTAGAAAACCTTGGGGTGTTACAAGTTTTTTATAAATACTATAAATACCCATTTGTTGTTTTACAAAGGCTCAGTGCTTCATGAAATATATGATATTTAATGAATTTAATGTATTTAAGAGAAACATACCATAAAATGTTGGGGGTGTTATATGGTGGACCATGATAATGAAGTGGTCAAAGGTGAATACATTCTCCACTCCATAATTATAAATTTCATATTTGATTCTATTTTTTAAAATTCTATCTTATCACACAAGTTTACTAAGAGTAATGATTTACCATAAAAACCATTTTTAATTGAAAGATATATGAGAACACTTGGGGGAATAGTGATTGTTTTGAAGATATATAACACTTATCTGATCATGATTTTACTGAATATATTTTTAGAAAATATAGTCCTTTCACTCATTATAGAATTTTATGAAACACTGGGTATGGATATTTATTAGTTATATAGATCACATATAAATTTTTTGGATAAAGAAGTATCATTTAATATCCCCAAACATAATTTGATCAAATATATATTAAAGGATGATAATGATATCCCTTTTGAATAAAATTGAATTATATGGGTCCTAATACCCATCAATGAGGGACATTTAACTCAAATGATATTGGAAGTAGTAAATATTTTTATATTCATAATATATAAAATATGTTGATGTATTTCCAAATGATCTACTCAGCCTTCCCTAAGAGTGTGAGGTTAAGTTTTATCTTGAAATCATACCTAGTTCCATACCTATCTTAGAAATTATTAATTTAATAGACCCTATTGAATTGGTAAAATAAAATAAGCTATTACAATATAATATAGATAAGGTTTTTATACTAGAGAGGGCTTCACCATGGCATTCTGTTGTCAAATTATTCAAAAATAATGATGGATAAATGACTATTTGAATTAATTATCATGATCATAATAAAAAAATTACAAAAAAGTATCCTCTACCACATATAATTAATTTGATCAATAAAATAATAGGGGCCTATTACTTTTTAATGATTTAATTTCAATCCGTATATAATCTATTTTGGGTTAAAATAGATGATGTTTCTAATTTGTTTTTTCTATAATGTATAAAAACTATGAATTTTTTGTGATTCTATTTGGATATAAAAAATTTCCATTTATATTCAAGGATCAAATGAATAATTTATTTAGAGATAAATCTAATAAAATTGTGTTTTCATTTAAAAATGATAAAATTATATATTTTCAATGAGTAAAGAAGAACATGAAGATCATTTTTGGATTGTTTTAAAGTACTTGAGAAGAAATAAAATATATCTAGAATTTTTATGTGAGTATTCTAGTTGTATAAAGTTTCATTCTTATGTAATGTAATCACATGTAAAGTAATATCTTTTATATAATAAAAATTTTAATTCATTAATCAATGGTCTAGACTGACCTCTATAACTAAAATCTACACGTTTCTTACTAAATAATGATATTACTGACTGATGTTGAGAAACTTATCATGGATATAATATAAAATAACCACATAAATATAGAAGGGGGTGTTATTCCTTTGAATAGTGGAATTAAAAGATATTTTCATGGAACTAAATGAGTGGTTGGTAACCACTCTATACTTACATTATTATGAATATGATGACGGTTTTTATTTTATATAGATGGTCATAAACATTTCATGGTTTGTGTACTCATATTTAATAATAATTTAATTTCTTTTTCCACACATTAATTATTTAATTATGGTAACAATTACCTGATGTGTTATTTGGAGATGGTGACAATGATATTTTGATTAAAGATTTGATAGAATTACCACTATGGTTAAAAGTGTGTATATATATTATAATCACAATATATTTAAATATACATTAATAAGGAATGTGTTTAATATATTACAAAAAAAAATATTTGTAATTAATAAAATATTATGATTAATCGAAACATTACTACAGAAGGATAGAGAAATACCGTGTAAGATATAATAAGTAAGAACAATCTTGCTACCCTGTCCATGAAGGGGATTGAAAAGGGCCTAATAATATTTTATTTTTAGAGGAAGAATCTTGAATTCACAAGGGTTATGGAAAAATGCAATCTTTCTCAATGGAATTTTGGACAATCCATTTATAATAAGATAAAATGATCCAAGAAATATGATGTAGATATTAAAAAAAAGGTAATGAGTATTCTAGAGTTTAACATTGATAAATAATGAATTATAGAGTTTATAAGATGTATCTGTTTCCTATAAAGACCATAACTATTGGAGGAATTATTAGATTATTCTTAGAGATTATAATTACTTATTTATCTTGGAATCACAATGTTGTTTAGAGGTATAGTGTTAAACATTTGGATGAATAACATGATGTGGGATATCACAAAATACATATTTTAATTCTTTTTTATGCAAGAAAGTTAATCCTTATTAATAAAATTATGATGGTATGTTGAAAACATTACCCATAATAATATGGGAATTTGAAAACATTATTAAGGGTTTTATTTTGGGGTTCCCCAAAATTTATAAGGGCCATTTTTCCTTTTGGTTTGTATTTGATCTTCTAACCAATTCAATACATTTGATTACCATCAAAGATCGTTTTTATCTTGACTAATATACCAGGATATAAAAAATAGAATTGGAATATATGCATCGTCTTCCACTCTCTATTAAATGTCATCGAGTTCAAAGGTTCAACTAAAGGTTTCAACGAAGCCTTTAAAATGAACTAGAGATTTAGATGTGGTTGAACTCTACTTATCAACCTCAGATAGATGGTTAGTCTGAGAGGACTACTAAAACATTATGGGTTATTCTAAGAACTTAATAAATGGTTTTGTAGGGATTTTGGGACTAACACCTCCCCTAATAGTTCTCTTGTATATCAATATTTTCCATTTTAGAATTTATATGGGAATATATAAGGATATTTTTGGGATTGGATGTATTTCTCCAAGAGGATTGGATGGATTATAGAGAGGAAGCTGATAGGGCCTGACCTTATCTAAAAAATAATTCAGATATTTCAAACCAATTAGTGGAAGAAGAAAGTTGCATAAATATGATAAAATATTTATAAAAAAATCATCATTAAGATGTTGAATTGGAAATTGGTGATAAGGTGTTCCTATATATATCCTGTTCGAAGGGGGTTATGATATTATGGAGAAGGGAATGTTGAGACCGAGATATATTTGTCTCATCGAGGTCCATTATAATTTATATATGGTAAATTATTTTTTTATAATTCACTTTAGACTTCTCCCATGAATATTAAGTCTTCTATGTATCTCTTTCAAGTAAAAACATGCCAAACCCTTCACATGGACGAAACATGAAAGTTGTGAATTAGTAAAATGATCTCTCAATTGGGGAACAAAAATTGGAGATTTTTGAGAAAGATATAATGTGCGGACAAAAAATACCACTCATATGGTCAATTGTTTATTGAGTAATCATAATTATAAAGGCGTTACATGGAAACATGATGGTACAATTAGAAAAAAATACCCTTACTTTTTTTCTTCCATGTAATAAAATTTTATGGTATGAATTATATTTTAAGGGGGTAGAATTTAAAAACACATAACTTAAGTAAATACTATTTATTTAAATTAATATAATTCTTATTATATTTTTCTATACCCAATAAAAAAGTAAAATTAAATCAAGTTATATTAATACAAGAGTTATTTATTTTGCATATTCATTCTTTTGTTTTCCAAATATTCATTTTTGTATTAAAATTAACTCATTACATATTTATAACATAGATTTTAAATAATTAAAATAATTTCTGAATCTCACATATCAAAAATAGAATAATTGTTTTTAGTATTTTTGAAAAATCTATTTTTAAGTGAATAGTGATAAATAAAAGTTTTACTAAAACTACACCATTTATGATAATATAAACAAGTAAGTGTAACTTAAAAAATTATTGACCATAGTTCATGATAATGTAAATTATTTTTATTGTTAAATTTTGAATTTCTAAATAGTATTTTGAATTTATTAATCCCATGTTTATAATTTTAGAAGTTAATCATTATTTATCTAATAAAAACTATTTTTACTGTTTCTCATTTAATTCGTAATTTTATAAAAAAATTATTTTTTAGATTTATTTCAAAGTTAAATATTTTTTATTTGGTTAATAATAATCCAATTAATTTCATTAAATTGCAAAACATTGATAATTGTTTCCTCAAAAGAAAATTACTAATAGAAATACACATTTTTCAAAAAAAGGGTTTTACTAGTTCTAGGTTATAATGTTTAAATTAATTTTCCCACAGTGCAAATTTATTTGAAATAATTTATTTCATATTAATAATTATTATTTCTAAATTATTAAATAAGTATCATTATATTTTAATAAATTAAATATAATTTTTTTTGAAATTAATTACCACTTTAAAAAATGGAAAGTTCTTAAAGTGAGAAATATATGTTTAAAAGACATAAAAAATGCTTAAAAATGTGTAAAAATAAATGTTTGAGGGTTTATCATCCATAACCCTTTCTCTTGTCAACAATTTCTAATTTTTGGATCCATTTAACCCTTTAATAGAAACTTTAACATTTACATATTATAAAAATGGCACTCCCTCCACTTATAAAAGTAGCCGTCACCACCTGACATATCCCCACTACAAAATCCACTTAGTTTATAAAAAAATATATAAAAATTACCCCAAGAAATGCCTATACATGTCCCTTATATTTTGGACTTCTAAAAAGATACACATATAATACTACCACTATTTTGAATAGATGTTTTTCTAAGAGTAAGGTTAAAATTTGTAATTACAACCATTAATTTTTAATTTTTTGTTTTCTCATTAAACACCTTTTGAAATATTTTATCAGTTATATTATAAATAAATGATGAATATTAATATAATTAAAATTAATTATGTTGAGGGAATAATCATTAAATAATCTTTCCCTTTACCTTATAAAAATGAAAATGACATCAAGTGTATGTTCGTACTAATGCCTCCACGAACAATTTGTTCGATTTTTCATTACAACCTTGAATGTTTACATATAATGGGCTATTTAACAAATATATATATATATATATATATATAATTATAAAAATTATGAAAGTATAGGTCATTTCCATCCGTCCTCATATTCTATTAAAAATTAACAGATCACTTTTACGTACATATGGACTATCGCCTCCACAAAAGTGACATATTTTGTTTTAAACTCTATTATTCGAAAATGATTACACCCACACCCCTTAAAGTAGGGTTAAAAAATATAATAATATATAAATTATTTCATTACTAGTTTTTAATAAAAATATTTTGTGAAAATAAATTCTCTTTTAAACATACCTACCCATCAATTATAAAATGTTCATGTTTGGGTAAGTTTAACCACAAACACGAACAATGAAATATATTCTGATATCATGGATGACTATTGAAACTGAAATAAAAATATTTTTAGAAATTTACTATATGATAATTTTTGGTTTATGGTAATGTAGATGTTATATTAATATTTCAATTATTATTAATATACCATCCCTTATGTTTAAAGCTATTAAATAAAGACCATTACAAATATCACATATACATGTAATAACTAAAAATATTATTTTATGAACATATAAACTTATATATCATCACAATACATCTATTAAATTACATTGAATGATCTCCTAATGATTAAATATTAATATATAACCTAGATTTGACACCTTCATTATTAAACTAATATTAAACACATAATCAAAACAAATAACATATAATGATTAAAATAAAATATTACAGACATATGAATTTTTAATAATTTAATATAAATATAGGTTATAAAAGGTTATAAAAATGAATAAGTGTATTAAATAAATTATTAATATTTTCATTTTTATTATAAAGGAGATTATAGAAAAAAATAAATTTCAAGAATTATGGAAAGTGGATTCTCATGTCAGTCTTCTTTTTATTGAATTATTCCATATACTCCACATGTAATACATTTCTAGTTTTCCTAAAACACTTTGACATAATATTAACATGATTTTTATGATAATAAAATCGGATTTTTATCTATCTAATGCATTATCATTCAAAGGATTTTTTTTCAAGGGGTACCAAATCTGAAGGGTTTCATTCCAATTTAATTTTCATGTCGAGATTACTAATGAATTATAATACATATACAGAATTTATATTTTCAATATAATTTATTTAATTTTATTATCTCTAAATAGATTTCTTATTACAGACTTTTTAAATTATCTTGACTTTATTATTAAAAAGAATATTAATTTAATGTTTTCATCACCATAGTATTCAACAAACATTGAATATTTTACAAGATGTGAAAGTTTGGTATTGTGTTCAAAACCATGAAATATTTAATGTGGGGAGAGATGTTGTAAAGTTATTAGAGAAGTTAATATCTATGATTGAAGGCTAATAAAGTGTATGAAATATAAGAGAAGTTGTTTCCTTTTATTATGGGGGGAGAGGACAAACATGGAATTGTTCCAAATATTAAAATATATTAAAGTCTTAATAAACATAAGTGGATAAAAATGGAAAGTATTCGATGATAGGAAGGATAAAATTGAAATATCATCATCAAATAAAATTAAACTATGTTTTTAGTGATATTTTAAACCTTTCCTCTTATTATAATCACAACCCCCTGAGAAAAACCTTTTAACCATAATAGTGGAATTTTTTTTCACTATTTTTCTATTAATTATGAAAAAAATTATATGTAACATTAATATTATTTTTATTATATTTATTCCTAATATTTCAACCATTTTAAAAGAATCAATTTCTATATGTTTCTGAAATGGATTCCAAAATAATTTTTCAACAGGCAACCAATTTTTTTTTAGTCTAATGAATTCTTTATTATAGAACATGATTTATTATTATTACTTACCTAGTAAAAAACTATATAATTTTTTAAAAAAATTATTGAATGAATAATATATAAATTTTATTAAAATTAATTACAAATAGATATTGATATAATTTAATACTATAGAAATACATGGGGTTTAAAAAACTATTTTTTCAAAAAACATCTATATTTTCATTCAAATGATTTTATTATAATTTATAACCAATTAAGGACCATTGAATTCATTTTACAAATATGTAAAAACTAGATTTAATAATTTCGTATCTTTTATTCAAACACAAAAATCCATTTTTTATTAAAGAACTATCACTAATTATAATAACATATTAATAGTATATTTTGATTTTTTAAACATAGATTTATTTGTAAATAAAAATATATGTATAAAATTATATTTATTAAAGATAAATCTATCATAAATTATGGGGTTGTTATATTATAACACCATTATATGAGTTTTTCCATCTAAAGTTTGTGACTCTGATACCGTTAATTATGGATTCATCTCCCATATCACATCTTTAGGTTCCCATATAGCTTCCTAAAATTTATAGATTCACCAAAAAGAATTAACCATGTGAGTCATATTGTTTCATAAAAATTTGTCCCTTTGATAAAAAAATCCCCATGAGTTGTTCCACATAATATATATCATGATCCATTGGTAAAAACATTGATTTTAGTACATATAAAGGACCATAAATGTACTTTCTCACAATAGATAAACAAAAAACATCATGATATTGAAAACGATATGGTTCAAGAACCAAGAGATATGAATACTTCCTAAAAATATCAATAGCATTGAAGAGACTCATATATCTATCTCTCAAATATCTATTTGTTCTAAATCACATAAAATTCTTTGATGGATATATTCATAGTAATACCTTATCATCGACATTGAACTATATATATCACCAATGATTATTTGGATTAATTTTCTATTGAATCAAATGATTTATTATGTGTTACTGAATATCTATATTCTTCTGTTCCATTTCCTCAACTATATTATGTCCCAATATTTTTTTTTCTCCATTACTAACCCAGTACATTAGAGTTATTTAGTTTCATTGATAGAGTGAATCATGAAGATCCATTTAAAATATTGAGTGAAAGATATTGTTGTCATAAAATTTTATAAAAGGAAATTTTTTATTCCAAAAAATATGAAATTTATAGATAAATATCTCAATAATTCATCTAATGTATAACATCCAAAGTTTTTGACTCGAGACAAAATATTATCTCATTTTGAATTTTTTAATTGGTGGGTATTCTAAATTATTTATTGATCATTAGAACCAAATTATGAGTTTTCTATTAACCCAATATCATTTTTTGGGATGGGGTTAGATTCTTGGATAGAGAATTAGTGTTTTATAAGGGTTTCAGGTGTGTTAGAAGCCCGAAGATCCTATTTTGGGAGTCTGTAGGGCATGGCACATAGTTTAGGTTGAATTTTGTGGCCTCTATGTTCTAATTTTACACCCTATTTGTTTTCCTTCATCATGTTCTAGTAAACCATGGGGGGGATATTGCATGGCCAGGTGGTTATATCTACAGTTTTTGTAGAGTCTTTATTATGGTTTGTGTATAGTTAGGGAAAATAATGCTATAAGCCACATAATTAATACCACTTAGGTAGTTCCCATGAACTATAGCCTGCACGGTTTACCCACAGTTAGGAAAACTATACAGACCCTTAAATAGGTCATTTTATTATTTTAACGTCTCTTTATTTCCAATTTATTATTACTTTTCTCTATTTATTCTACCATGGGTTTCACACAGTAGGGGGGTTTCCTCTATTTTCCTTATTATATTCATTTTGATCCACCTCCTTCATCGATGCTTTATTCTTCAAGATGTTAGATGTGATATAATTATATCAGTAAGGATTAGTATACACATTCCTATTATCTTCTTTGGTCTCACCTCACATAACACTAAATATGTGTTATCCTTTTTACCCTATTTCCAATTCATTCGATGGAATAATCATTTTTTCCAAACTACTTCAATTTAGAGGATAATACTTGACGTGACTTCATATATGAGACAAAGGTATGTGGTGCATACCTTTCTACTTATTTTCATGTCTGATTTTGTGTTTGGGATTTTAGAATTATATTAGTTATTTAATAGAGACCCAATTTATTAATATTATATTGATCATGTGACCTTATGGGATGTTGTTAGGAAAGACCTAGCCCAATTCATACATATGTGATTGGGTTAGAGGCCTTCAACGTCCTTGGGTAGTTAGGCCAGGGTTTATTCTCAATTTATTTTGATATTTTCAATTAAATTGATTTGTTTTGTTAGACTTAATAGTAGTTGGTTATTTTAAATTAATTTAATCAACTTGATTAAATTTAATTGTTATATTTATTTTACGTATAGGTTTTAATCTCATTAAATTTAATTGTTTATTAAGTGATTTTTGTAATTTTTATATTATATTCTATTGTTATTTTTTGGATCATGACATACTCAGGCTGATAAAATCGGATAACATGGACATTGCGATTGAGGCTATGTGGTCTTTTGGTTGGGCTTGAGCCAAATAAATTGAGTGACTTTAATCAAAGGATTGGATGACTCAATCAGAAGATTGAGGTGGAAGGGTTGTCAGGTTGATGTCATGGCTCATAACACTAAAATTCATGACCATCAGATTTGAGAGACAGTGTTCTTGGGGCATGAAGTGCATATTGGATGTGGTTCAAAAACTATTTTTTGGTTTACACACACCAATGATGGACAAATAACCACATGGAGTCATGTTCACATAGGTTTAATCAATGATGAGGTGGTTTCTACAACTTGTGTGGGACGAGTCCCCTGGAGGTGAGGATTAGTAATTTCTGCTGGGGGTATTTTCTACAGAAAACCAGAGGAAGGTGAGAAGTCTTTGTGTTAAAGCGTTAAGGATATCAGTTGGGATATGAGGATCACTTTATTGAGGTTTTTTATCATAAAATATTTAAGGAGGGAATAGATCACCATTACTCAGAATGCCATTCTATGATCTGGTGGTGATTTTAATTTAAGGACATATATTGATATGCCTTCAGATTCCAACCTTTTACCCAATAAGTGCATATGAGTACGAGTCCGAGAGAACATGGTTCTATTTTCTTATGTGTGACTTCAAGATTTTGGTATATTATTTGGGATATGAGGTGTCATTTTGCATGAGGTTTCATGCTATTTAATTTGAGGTGGAACCCGAGGTTTTACCTGGGATATTTGACAACAGGGGATACCATTGGCCATGGGCCAAGGATACTCTCCTCTTTAATATTTCTAGTGTTTTACAAAGTAGGTGACTTATTCCTAGTTGATATTGAGCACCAGGGAATCCTATAATGATTTAAATTTCATGGGTTATTTCCTTCATTTAATTTTATATTACACTTTCTTAAACACTTATGTTGGGTATTCACAAATAGGTGGTATTCTACTTAGACTTGTTCTTACACCCTATATGGTCCCTTTGGGATGCATGTAGACAATATTTTTTTAAGTTAAAGTAAAGTTAAAACCATAGGAGCTTGATCAGAGTGAATGTTTGAAATGGGAAATTGTAATGGGACCTTGATTTATTACCTATGTTGGGGTTTTTTATTTACTTTTCCTTTTCAGTTTCACCATACTTATGATATATGTCTATGTATAGTGTTCAGCCAATGGTGACCCATTATGGATATTATTATGTATGATTTGATATGTATTCATGTTCTATTTTAAATTTATAGAAATGGTTTGTTGGTTTCCTTATTTCTTTTCCATTTCTTATTGACTATGCTTATTTTATTTCTTGATATTGAATGTGCTTCTGCCTTTGGTGGGTTTGGTTGGAGTTCGTTATGTATTTTTCTCCACTTAATGTTATATATTTTTACACATACTATTATTATATTATCCCTTGATGGTATATTCTTTCTATTATTACTATTTTACACCCTCACTGCTAGTATTGATCCTTTGGTGTATGGGTAGGCACACATAAGGCTAGTGGTACAAAACCAGATAGTAGTGTTCTGGTGGCTAATCGGGTCAGGGATGATAAAAATGTTATCAAAGGTGTTTATTTTTCCATTTTTGTTGTTATTAATATTTGGTTTTTGGTATATTGGATATTAATATGTGGTCCTAACTAGATTCATAACTAATGTTTGGGTTCCTACAGCCACATATAGGATGTAAAAACCAAGTTTCCAAGGGTGGGAAATGTTATTTTGTTTCTATCATTTCGTAATTTAAATAATTTCTACCCTATGTAGTATTCATGGAATGTGAGTTTTTACCTGTTATGGTATATGACTTGTGACCCTTTTCCATTTACTAAAAAGAAATAGATATTTGACCATTGGCCTTATATGGATATGTGAGATCTATTTAGGGTGGTAAAAGAGTCTATGAGACTGGTAGGCATGTCCCGTGGTCTCGATAGGAAAGGGTAAGGGTAGTGAGGATTCACTACATGTTACTAATTTCCATATCTATGTTATATATATATATATATGTGTGTGTGTGTGTGTGTGTCTGTGTGTTTGTATCTTGTGTGCGAAGTCTAACCATGTTGATGGTATTCAACGGGCTCCTCCTAGATGGTCGGATGGACAGTAAGGTGGGAGATGGATTGTTACCAAAGAAGAATGAGAAGGATAAGGCCCCTAAGGTTTTGATAGAGCACATGTCACATGTACATGCTTAGGGTCAGGCTCAAGAACATGTTCCTGGATAGGCAGGGTAGATGCTAGAGTTGACCCCTTTTGGTACGTGGCTTGATAAGATGCTCTGAGTGAACATAGTGTGAGCTATGTAGGGGATTGATAGGGGAGCTCAAGGAGGAGATCCATCTATGGAATATCTGAATTGAGAGTCTCAGTTACAACACCCACTTCTGTTTTAGGGTAACAGTGGTCCATAGGCAACTGGAAACTTGATCGAGGATTTATAGATGATTTTTGAGAAGTTGGATATTCCTCCAGGATGAAGAGTCAAGTTAGTGACCTATATTTTTAAAGAACAAGCTAATACCCAATGGGAAAAGAATTTTTAGGTAGGTAGACACAAGGAACTAGACTAGAAGGATTTGGAGTCTAGGTTCTTCAATCACTTCTTCCGGGAGACATTAAGGAAAGAAAGGGCTCGGAAGTACTTGAGCCTTCAATAGGAGGACATATCTGTCATGGACTATGAGACTATGTTCACCGAGTGGTCTCAATTGACACCCATCTTGGTGAGAAATGATAACATGAGGGTGAGGTGTATTGAGGATGGTTTATGACATGCCATTTGTTTGCAGGTAAACATATTTATGTTGGGCCCATTTTCAATGGTGGTGAGCCATTCAATCAAATACAAGGGAAACTTCATAGATATGCCATACTCAAGTTAGGTTGTAGATTTAGGTGACTTCAGTTTCAATGATTTATAATGTAGGAAGTGAGGATATGGTGAGTTTCATCATGGTACTCAGGATAGGGACTCAAGAAACCCACTTTTTAGTGGGTCTTATATGGTGTTCATTCAGTGTCTTTAGTCAAGACATTTTCAGACTCAATGTGAGAGGCATGTAAAGGAGTGATGGGAATGTGGGTAAGTTAGGAATCTCAAAAGGTTCTATAGGAAGAATTTTCAAATAGATGGTAGTCATGGACCATGGTAGACTCTGTGTTCTAAGATCAGACTGGGATCAATACCAGGTGATGGTTACGTAGTTTCAGCCACACAAAGAGGAATTATCCAAGATAGAGGGACCTGGTAGTGGGGTCAGTGGATGGTTGCTAGTGTAGCACTGCTGGGAGGTTAGCCTTTACATATTCAGGCTTTAGGTTAGGTGCATGTTGTCGAGCTGCAAGGGGCTGAGTAGGCTGGCAAGCTGACGATAGTTATAGGTACGATGTTGAAATTTCCATTTTCATTATTTTTCGTTGGCATGTATTATTGATGCATTCCCATTTTGGGTGAACGAGGTTCACATGATACATGTATGGATAAGTAACTATTGGTTATTAGGTTGGAACCATCTCAGGTGCATTTTATGTATATATGGGGTGCATGGAACCCGGAATTAAATATGAGAAATGATGGATTCATGTTTATTGAGGTCCTTTGGCATTGGTTAAATGAGGAGATGTGGGTTACTTGAGGTGTGACAAAATATGGGAATCATTTTGATGCAGAAACTGATTAAGGTGTGAGGAACCAGGATTTTATTGAGTATCTATTGACATGCATGACATTGATGGAACCACGTGTGTTATGGGACGGAGGTGAGCACTGATATAATGCATGATTTTTATGGGTGTATGTTATAAAAAAGGAGCACCTTATGAGGTGTAGGAGTGATGATTCATCACATAAGGACTTTTGAGTTAGGAAATTGGTTGATGTGCTATTTTTTGATTTGTGTTTTGGGTCGAGAGGTGAACAGGATAGGTTACTCCTAAGGTGGGGTGCCCCATGAGGTATTTGACATATGGCCTTGATTCCAGGGTTGTCAGGTTATTCCTAATAGGATTGGTATGTTTGGTACCATATCCATGTTTTCTTTTATATGTTATGGTTGAGCTATTTTAATGTGTGGATATTGTAATATCATGGGTTTTTATATCAGTTCAAAATCAGCTCCTTATTTGAATTTTGGAATTGGTGGGCATTCTAATTTCTTTTTAGACCATTAGAACCAAATTATGAGATTTACATAAACCTATAATAGTTCGTTGGATGGGTTTAGAGTCTTAGAGAGTGCCTTGAGTTTTTGGAAGGGGTTCAAGTGCATTGGAGGCCCAAAGACCATGTTTTGGATGTTTATAGGGAAAAGAAACAGTTTGTGGTAAACCATGTGGCCTCTTCTAGATAACCATGCCCCATGTTTTTCCCTTGATCATAGTATGATAAACCATGTAGGTAAAGGCGGGTGTTCATGTGTCCATGTATGCAGTTTTCATAGAGGCTTTCATGTGGTTTATGCATGGTTATGGAAAACTATGTGGGAGGATGCATGGGCAGTTCCACTTAAGAAGTACCCATGCACTATTGCTCGAACAACTACTGCATAGTTAGGAAAAACATTTTTATTAATCTTGAGACCCATTTAATTGGTGATTATATGAATTTGACCATTTATTTATATCCCTTTTATTCTTCCCTTTTCACCTTCCCTTTTAATCCTTCTCCTATGGATCGTACACAAAAAGACGTTTTCCTCTATTTTCATCCACTTCATTTGGTCCACCTCTATTGTTGGTTCTCCATTATTAAAGTCATTATGTGATATAGAACCATATTAGTAAGGCTTATCACACACATTCCTATTATCTTCTCTTCCCTTTCCTTATAGGCCACTAAATCCAGGTGATCCATTTAACCTTATTTTCATGGAATTCAAAAAAATTGTCAATTTATTCAAAACACTTTAGGTTATAGGCTAATAATAGACATACCTACATCTACAAGTCGAACATAGGTGTTTCATACATTTTTTCATGTTTTCATGGTTTATTTAGAGGTTAATATTTTAGCAATCCATTGGGTAATTGATAGAGAACATATTTCTTTTTGTTAAATTAATCATGAAACTTTATGGGATGACTTTAAGAATTCCCTAGCCCAATTAATATGTTCAAGGATAGGTTAGAGTCCATCGATCACATTAGGTAGTTAGATTGGGGTGCATTCTGGATTTAATTGGGATTGTATTTTAAATTTATATTTGTACATAAGATGAGTTGATTATTATATATTGAGTTTTCCAAATAAATAAAATTGATTTTTATATTTATATAAATTGTATAATTCAATCCTATTAAATTTAATTGATTAATTTTTTATTATATGTTTCTTCGATCCTTTAGAACTTCATGGGTTCATCCTGGGGAATTGGGATGGCCATGCCATATGGGTTGAGGTGATGTGGTCATCTGGTTGGGATTGGCCCAAATATTTTGAGTGATGTGGATCATAGTATTGGATGGGTTGGTCATCTATTTAGGTGGAGATGTCGTCAGGTTGGGGGTTTGGAAAGTGAAACTTGATGTGATGGCCACCAAATTTAATTGATAGGGTTGAAAGGGAAAAAGGTTCCAATTGGATGTTGATTATGTACTATTTTGTGATTCACTAAGCAGTGACGACCAAAGCACTTCTTGGAGTAATGGAAACACAAGTTGACTCAGTGTAGAGGTGTTTTGGACCACTCTTGTGGGTAGATTCCCCGATAGTGCATCATATGAATTTTTGTTGGAGGTGATTTCCATAGAAATCTATGAGGAATATGAGGATCCTTAAGATGATAAAGTTGTAGATATTGGTTGGGGGATGGGGATTACCATATTGAGGTCGTTGGGGCTAGACTAGTTTTGGAGGATAGAGATTATCGTTCCTATGGATGTTGTGCTATGAGGTAATGGTGACTTTAATTTCAGGATAGATACCATTATGCCTCCAAACATCGGGCTTTGAGATAAAAGATGATTTATCATAGGGTTATGAGTGACCATGGTTCTATTTTCATGGGCGTGTTTTCAAGACATCGATGATTGTATTTTAGACATGAGGTTTTATGCTATTTAATTTGATATGGGACACGAGTGTTCACTTGGGATATTTTACATCATGGTGTTCCTTGGTCCATGGGATATGGATCCTCTCCTTTGTAGTGTTTCTAGAATTCGCTGAAGCTGGTGACCACTTAGTGATGGTGATTGAGAACCAGTGGATCTTTTATGGATTTAAATTTCATAGGTTGTTTCCTCTGTTTAATTTTATATTACAACTTCATAAACAATACTGTTGGTTATGAATACTTTGGTTATATCCTATAGATACTCTTTCTCACACCCTACACAGGACCTTAAGGACACATGTATACTTTATGTTGTTGCATTCATGTAATGGTTTAGCCTTAGGAACTTGATCATAGTGGTTTTTTGGCATGAAATGTTGGAATGTGACCTTCACATCTTACCTAATTTGAATTTTTATATTGATTTTTCCTTTACTATTTAAAAATTCTTATGATATAGGTATTTTTACTATGGTAATCCAATGTAAATACTATTTAGATATTGATATATATGACCTAATATTCATGCATGATTTCTTTTAAATTTCTACATGTGGTATGTTTGTTTCCTTATATTTTTTCTGCTGATTGGTGATTAATCTTCTTATGTTACTTGATATTGATTGCACTTCCACCTTTGGTGGGATTGGATCAAGTTTTTTGAGTCATTCATTCCACTTAATTTTATATATATTTACGCGAATCATTATTATATAATCTCCTAATGATATAGTCTCCCCATTATTACTCTTTTACATCCTCACTATTAGTCGGCATGTTTTCGAATATGGGGAGGTGTGCCTTAGGCTTGTGGCACCCAACCTGATAGCCCTGTTCACGTAGACAATCAGGTCACGGATGCTACATAGAGTTTTAATGGTACTATCATACTCACAATATATTAGGGATGATATGTAGAAAATAATTAACTATATATCAAGATCCTACTGAAAACCTATCTAGATCATCAAGATGAAACTCAGATATCAATAAAATAAAATAGAATATAGTAATCCATGAAACCTTATCCCTTATATAATGTACATCTTGGGAAGCTGATAAAGATCAAAATATTCACCAATAGAGATGAAATTTGATAATTTCATAAGGTGATAAACTACAAACCAAATAATAATCTTCCCTTTAGATTTTTGGAGGAGTATAATGATGAAATACAATGTAATTTTTCCCATTTCCATTATAGTATGGGTAATTGTTGTGACATCCCCTTAGAATTATTTGACATTCCCTTAACATTCCAACATATAAAAAACTAGATATATACTATGTAATATCTTTCTCCTTGTTATCCCACTAGAAAAAAACCATTCAAATATCAATCAATCTTTGTACTTATACTATTAATATATAATGACAATCTATGAGAATCATGAAATTTATACTTATTTATACATAGAATTGATGGGACTCATACAAGATTCCTAAATGTAATCATTCTATCATAGTTGTGGATGAACATAGGTTCATTGATCACCATATTATACTATTTTATATACTCCTTTTCACCTATTTAATCATAACATGGATGTATGTTTAATCATTTATATGAGGAATATATGATATGAAATATTTCATCAATCACTCATGATATATATTCTAAAATTCCATAAATATTTTATCTCTTTCAATCCTCATAATTTATAATCTAGTATGGTCTTTCCTAATAAGATCATCAATCACCTTGTCAACTTAATGGGGTTGTATTATATTACAGAGTCACAATATTTAATTAAATAAAACAATCTCCTTTGGTAAATATTCTAATATTTATATGGGAATATATAATTCAAGATTTTAAGATCAATATATATATATAAAAATTTTCACCTTAAAGATAATTCCTCCTAATTTTAAGTGAACAAATACTACTTCTAACAATAAACCAAGAGTCTAGAAATTTTTATTATGTATTTTCAATTAGAGAAACACATAATATATCAATATATAATTAATAATCAGGATAAAACCAAGTAACTTGTTGAAATAATCAATAAAGATCACAATCCATTCTCCAATTTATAGTAGTGTATGCACAATTGGAGTGAAAAACTATCTTTTCTGATAAATATCCCACATTAATTGGTAGTAATACCCATACAATGGATTCATCCTTTACTTGAAGTTGATATTCATCCCCTCATCAAAGGATGATCTTATATTGATTAAAAATATCAAAATATACTTCAATTACTTGGTAATTTTATAGAATATATATATATATATATATAATCCATGCCTAAGGTAACATGAAATTTAATTAGATGAAGATTCACATGAATTATACGAAGCATAATCCAAAAACAATTATCAGAGAGGAGCTATAGACATGAGATTGAATCATCACACTGTTATGATATTTTACTATTCATTCAACATCAAATAATTTTGGTGATGAAATGATACTTTTACTAAATTATTTTGATATAATATTTTAGGTATATATTGAAAAAAAATAAAACATATTTAATTATATCATGGATGTTATTGTTCCATTCACCACTTCATTCTCATGACCCAATTCAATAATTGTGATCTCATGTCGTTTCATTTTCTTTCTAGCTTAAGGGGGGTTTTATGAAAATTTTCATTATTAACACCAATATTTTTTCACTAATTTTCAAAATTTTTATACTACTAGTAACTATAACATTGGTGTGTCGGTTGAACCTTAGGTTCTTAATTCTCACAAATTTCTTTTATTGAATTACCTCTTCACATCACTTCAGAATTATTTTTCTAGATGTCATTAATATAGACACAAAAAAACTGTATCAAACCATGTATGGAAGAATACACAACTCTTTTTTTACACTTCTAACATGAAGGAAGTTTAATTTAATTTCATCTATGGGACTTATTATTATAATTCCCTCAAAATTCCATCTTTCGATATTTCCCACAAAAAAATGAAAACCCTGAGAGTCACTAATTTTTATTTCTAGGATGAGAGTATATAAAATTATTTATTTATAGATATAAATTTATCATATATCCATTTTATTTTGGAGACATGGTATCAATAAATTAATGAATTGGCCTTCTATTCATCCAAAATTCGTGAAAAAATTAGATGTATACCATGCTTGTCTGGTGAAATTTACCTCATTGGTACTAATAGATTTATCATAATTCACCATTACATCCAAGAATTGAATTCCCATTTTAATATGAATATTATGAGGAAAAATATTACTGAAAAATAATTTCTTAAACTCTTCCCATTTCATGGGGTCATTTATATCATCTTTCCATGTATTCCTGATAAGATCCAACTATTGATCTACTTTCCTCCCAAATGATATAGTGATTAAAAACCTTTTCATTTTTTAATTGATAATAACTATAATATATATTTTCTACACTAAAAATTATTTCAAATAAATTAGTAGACCACGGGATCCAATTAATGAAGATGGACATTTCCTAATAAAATACTTAATATGGAGTTGTTCCTTCCTTTGACCATTTGGATGATAAGCATGATTCATATTGATTTTTATAGCTATAGGGGGTTGGGTGAGTATAGATTCATGATTTTTAATCCCATATCCCATTTAATTTTGTTTCTCATGAGGATAATCATTTCATTTACCATCACATTCATCATTAACATGATTACTCCCAGGTCTAGAAAATGAATAAGAAAAAAGATAAAAGTGTGAGAAATAATGTCCATAGTTAGTAATCATGTAATAGTTAAAAATAATTCATAGGATTTTTAAATATTAACACATTCTAATCAATGAATGAGAACACACATTTATCCTTGGTCATTCATGGTTATCAGCTATTCAAATCCTTTATAGTGGTTCATAATAAATCTATGAATTTTCTAAATAATAACCCTTGAGAGTTTCTAGCGGACTGTATATTCTTAGTCCAACTAAACATACAGAGGTGATGATTGAGTTAATAATCAATATTATCTTATTAGATTTATTACACCTAGGTGAATATCTAGCAAAACTGCATCCATTTGAAAGTATCCAGGCATGGATGTATTTTTTTAGGAAAACAAATAATCTCTACATTATCATACCCTTATGATGTTATCCTATATATAGACATATCTTATGGTATTTTAAAAAATCCTCTAATACAAATAACTGTAAGATAACAATACCCTACTCTAATACTAATTGAGGTGACCAAATATTTTAATATATATATATATATTACACCATTTTAGTTGAATATTCAGTATATCCCAAAGAAATAAATTCCTTAGAACCATAATAGTTTACAGTCTTAAGTGACTACATAAAATATTATCTTATTTCATGAATGGTATTGAATATATCAAAAAATCTTCTTCTCATGCAATAAAATTCTTAGGTATACCCTATAGAATCCATTCTTCACAAAATAGGGAAATTAAACATACGAAAGGGTTACAATTGATTCTTAATAAGGTTAAACATAAAATATATCAATCAATGGTCATAATTTTTCATAATATAATAAATTGTATATGAGACCATGACCGTAAATTAATATAATCATACCTAATCACTCAATGGTCATTAATCATAAATCATGGCTTCAGGATTTTTCATAAAAAAACCCATAATTCATAAGAGAGGAGAATCATAAAAATTAAATCATCATCCTAAAGATAAAATCATATTCAAAATAAATATTTTTATAAAATACACATAATAAAATAAAATCACTTCCTTATTCAAGGTTCACTCCTAAGACAATAATTGTGGACAAAGATCAAAAATTGAAATGCCTACCTAATAATTCCTAACATAACCTTAGTATTAACAAATATATCATTAACAATATCATCTCTTATGAGTTTTTTTCTTATGGAATATCATAGAATATTCCCAATCATATTATCATTACCCAATTCTTTGGAGGGACATTTAATTTTGGGCCCATCCCTAAAATAATTAAAACCATACATATGTGTGCCACATAATAAAAAAAATTCAATATATTATTATACCATAACCCCTGGAATGGGAACATGTTTCATGATCCTTTATTCATTCCATCATAGCATAACTTGGGGAAATGAAACATTTCTCTTAATGGTTTCATTATAGCTTAATTAACCCATGGGAATGAAACCGGTTAATAGAATAATCATTAAATTCGCATCTTTACATGCCATATAGAGAAATAAAGTATATTGTATCAGAGGATCATATCCCTATTGACGAGTAAAAATAATTATGGTTTTTTATCATCGATGAAAATACCTATAAATGGTAATTCCAACAATTCCTTGTGAATATGTGAAAATATCATTCTCTTTTTATAGATTTTAAACTAATAATTGCATTATTATTGAGAAAATTATTTTATTTGAAAATAAAAAAAGGAAAAATGTGAATAAAAAATCAATGAAATAAAGTTTCCTATGAATGGGAATATTCATTTAATTAACATAACATAATAGAAAACATTCCTTGGAAACTTTTTTTAAAAGTAAAAAAAATTGTTCAGAAATATTTTAGAATGATTCCCTTACAAACTATTAAAAATTAGTCAAAGGTAGTGAAAATTAAAATTTTTAAATATTAAACTAATAGGAAATGACATTCTTATGTTTTAAGAGTATGGACATGGAATCATATGGTCATCAGAAAAAGAGAAAATAAGGTCAAATTTTCTTTATAAAAATTTTCTCAATCATTTTAAGTACTAAAGAGAGGAAAATGATACAAATATAAAAACACTCTAGAAATAATTAGATAAAGAAAAAATAAATGGTTTTTAAAGGATAATAAACATATAATTTACATCAATATATATTTATCAAAGAATATCCCAAAAAATAAATGAGATTGTAACATAAACCCTTAACCTAAACTCTTTTCTTGCTTCGTACGCATTCAAATCTCCCCTTTGTTGATAAAACTCCTTTGGATTAAACCTTAACCCTTAAAGAATAGTCTTATGATCAATCCAAGAACTCTAAAATATGAGGAGGGATTCTACATAGGTATTAGATCTAGGTTTGACTAAGATATAATTCTTATGAAGTGTGAGGTAGAGATAAGAAGTTGTATTATTTTATATGGGAGGGAGATGAAAAACATGAAATTTTTCAAGAGATTACTGTATATTTATATTTTACACAAGTCATGAAGCTCCAAAATTCCATAGGTTTGAAGATTGGATGTATAGGGTTGAAATAAAATAAAATAATAACATTAAATAACGTTCTTTGTGATATTTTAAACCTATATCACAGGTTAACACCCACGATAAACCCTTTTAACCCTAATCATGGTAACAAAATATTCCAATTTTTACTATTCATTATGAAAATAAATTTAAATAACATTATTTAATTATATTAATTATGTTTATTGAAAATTTTTAATTCATTTTACAATAATACATTTCTTTAATTGGTATAAATTAATATTAAAATAAGCATGCCGAATGTAATGGACACCATTTTTAGAATGAGGTATTTTTAACATAAAACTGGATCTATTCGAAATATTTTCTATGTGAAGAATATTAGATGATTTTTTGATAAACATTATTTAATATACATTCTATAAATTTAATTAAAATCATTCATCAATATATATGAATATAATTTAATCTAATAAAAACTCACTGTGTACATAGACGGGCAATTTTTTCTCCTTGTCTGAGTTTTGAAAATATTAAGGGATATTTTCTGAGCCAATAATTGAGATGGCCTGAGATTGTGAGGCATTGTGATCCAAGTACTGATATTTTAAAAATACTAAATATATTATTAACACATAGATGTGGATTTTCTTAAATAATGGGGTAACTACCATAAAAAGAATCAAATCATAAATCCAAGACCATGGTAGATTCTAGAAAGCAAGTTTTTCCCTAGGCATGACCAAAGCTCAGTCAGCATAGGATATCCGGTTGAGTATATCATTGCAAGGTTTATTTAGCGAAATAAATAATTAAAATATTTTTTAATGAACTCACCTAGGTAAAACTATTTAATTATCCACATATAAAATATCACTGTGTCAGTCATATATCACTGGGAGGATTTGAGAGTAGCTCTGGGAGTTCTTCATTGGTGGATCACATAGGAGGATGATGAGTGATCAGATGAAGACATATTAGGAGGTAGAAAACACAATGGGATATCTCCTATACTTGTTAATGAATTCTTCACCATCCATTGAACCAAATCATGAATAGACATATCAATTTTGGTTTATTCACTCTTGATTAAAATTTTAATTTGTGGATATTTATCTAATTAAATTTTTATTGGAAACCACATGTTATTCACATGATCCTGGCATATATATATATATATATATTAAAATATGTAATTCAATTTATCAGTTTTATGCCATGTTATCACTGTGGATATCCCACTTACATGATCTTTGAATGAGATCTCTAGGAAAATAATGTTTAAAACTTTGTTATTAGGCTTTTCCCACACTAGTTCTTTGTGTTATTAATTGTTAGAGCACTAGGTAACAATTTCAAATTCTTAGGAAATTTTTGAGGGCAATTAAACCCCCCATTAATTCATTTTGGTTGTGTAGAAGATAACCAAATTTCATTTTTGTGGGAGGAATATGATCGATTGAAGGGGATACATCATGGATTCGTGAACCCCAAGAATATATGGGTGACAATACTTTCACAAGACACATGACATATTTGATTGGATAATCATAACCCATTTTACATCCACCAATGGTTATGAAGAAATCGCTAGTGGAATTTTTCTTCCATCTTAGGTGGTCAACTGGTGAGATTTCTGGCAGTATAATTACATCATTAAGATGATTTAAGAATCTTTGGATTCATTTAAAAACATGAATACACACAATATTGTTCATAATAACATATGAAAGGTTCTTCATACATCAATACGATTAGGGTTTTTGAATGAGTTAAGAATCACAAGTTTTTTGGCATGAAATACACACCATGTGACTTAGTCTAGGAAGACATTTCATGTACTAGCTACACATGCCTAAGACCCCATACGACATGTCACCCTGTGTACTCTAGAAGTACATGGGCATGAAACAACACCCTACCACAGCTAGGTAGATATCCAGGTACACGAGCACAAACTAAAGTACATGATAATGAATATGGGGAAATGAGCAGTCCCTAAGTGGACGAGGAGGGTAATGTAACACCTATAAATGTAGTGTATGATGACATGGATACCACATCGTGTCTATAATATAACACATAAAAGTGATGAGGCGGGGTCTCAAGCTGTGTGGACCCCCTTAAATGTCATGTATTCACTCCCAAATATTATTCCACTCATATCTCATTTTTTGAGATTTAGTTTTGGACCATGATTAGTGAATTCAGAGTTTGCTTCCTTATAGAACGTGAGGGAAGAAATCATTATGGCAAGAAAAATATGATATAAGGTGTTCTGAGTGTGACTCTTATTTAGGTGACGTTTAATGATGGTAATGATCAGGGTTGAATCATCAGAGTGATTTTAGTGATAGAAATCCTCTATCACACCAGGGCATGGTTCCACTATTCCCTTTTTATAGATAGAGATTGTACTCCCCTAAAATGGTTATGGTACCTCTACCTATAGAGTGGTACTCCACCTCATCCAAGATCTAGCAGTTTTCTATTCCTCTATTAGAGTTTTAGACCCCTTAGATGAAGAATTAAGTATCATGAAATGGTCTCCTATATAAACATCATAGTGAGGTTGTGTTTTATGATGGTAATTAATGATGGGTTTTTGCAGTATTTGGAAGGCACCACAAATTTGGAAGTTATGTGATATAGAGATCTCATTTATCTATTGTTAGGGTTTCTTTATAATTTTAATTATGATTATATATATATCTATTGGGTTCTCATTTCCCTCATACATTTAGTTGATATTACATATTATTGTATCTTTATATTTCACCCACTTCAAATTTTTGTGTGTTTTGTTGGATATGCATATACTCACCCCTAAAAGGTATTCTCCCTCACTTGTCATATCTTATTCAGATGATGCAGAGTTTTATGGTAACATTGTTGGATATTAAGGATTATTTGGTACATTTTCCATGTATGGTGGTTAGGGAATGGAGAATAGGAGTGAGGCTTTGTCATTTTTTATTTATTCCATTTATAGTCTGGTTGGGACTATATTTCTAGTTGGGAATGTATTTCCCCCCATTTCATGTTTTATAATTTCTTACTCTATTGTATTTTCAAAGAGGTTGTTTCATGCATGGTTTACTCTAGAAGTTATAGTCTTTATTATATTCGTACAAAATTTTGCAAAGAGTGGGTTGGGTGCATGCATAAAAGAACATTAGTTAAATTCCACCTATTTTATGATATGAATTATCAATGCTTTCTGCTTTTACTAGCCTATTATTGGTGGGAATTGGGTTGTCACGTCCTATCCTTATGATATCTATGAGAGATCTGGTGGGATAGGTCATGGCAGAGTGGTATCAGAGTAGTTTATTACTTGAGATGGTGTTAAAATTTTTAACCATATAAGAAATTAGTTCGGTCTCCCTAAAACTATTTCAAAGTGCCCCAAGTGTGGCTTTACGGCCAGGGAACATAGTGGTGGGGTGGCGGTCTACCTATCCATTCATATACACCCTAAAAACATCTTATTCGACTGGGAATACCATTACATTAGTCAAAGATAACTTGGTTCATTCATCATATATGATTGGGTACTTTGATAGTCCTTATTGAGATATATCACCATATATATTCTTATATGATCAAGATACATCTAGAATACATTCATGATACCTCTATTAATACATCCAACATTACAACTAATTCAGGATCATGATGATGATCATATGAGTGATAATACCTGAATTTTTGGGCTATCTCTTGAGGTTTTTTATAGGCTTTGAGGTAGAAGTTACACCACATATCAAGAAGCTATTAATAAAATTGAGAAAAGAAATGATAGGTATAGGATTATAACACTAAATGAGTTCCAATTCTAGATACCAATTAGGATCTACTGTGTTACCAATCATTATGATGTAGAGGATTGACTTAAGTTAGTGATCCGAGTATTTTGTTTCATTTTAGCCCCAAAAGATGAAAAGGATTTATGAGCGGACAACCTTTTCCCTAGAGCATTTGGGAACTGGTGGTATTTAGTCATAAAGACTCATGATGATATGATTATCTCATGGAAATACTTCTTGAAGCTATTTTTAAAGAGTATTACCCTTTTTCTGTTCCTTATTCAGATCCAAGAGTTTCTTGAGTTTCGTCTGGGTAATATGATAGTTCATTAGTAAGACACGAAGTTTAAAGACCCTGTTTGTCAGTCAATATGGCATGAGATGATATCATGCAGATGAGAAATTTATATTTTGTTATCGAAAAAGATATTTGATGTAGTGTGGTCTCCTTATGCCTACACACTTAAGCTGGAGTGCCAGAGTGGGATCCTGTGACAAAGAGCTTCTTATAAGAGGGGTGTCATGTGGTTAGATTTAGTGGTGGGTTCTTCTAGATGACTCGTCAATATAATGTAATAGAAATAAAAATTTAGGTCTTGAAAGCATATAAATTCTCATTCCGAAACTCAAAATCATGGTTCTTCAGTTCATGGGCTGGTCAGAAGAACTAGTCTTCACATAGATGGTGATGTTATTCTTATGATGGGAGAGGTCAATGGGATCATTATTTCTCAACAAATTGTGCTGATAAAGACAAAAAAAATAATAGATATACCCACACAGAAAAGACAGTTCCATGATTATGGATCTCCTAGAATTTTCTTGGGAGACCCTCAAGGAGGCGATGATGGTAGAGGACCCGGATTTTCATCAAAAAGGGGACTAGTTACTAGAGGATGAAAATATAATCTCTTACCACCACCACCACCATCTGAATCATGTTTAGCTTGGGTAGATGGAGTTAGAGACCGTGGGAAGTCAGAGTCCATTGAGGCCTATTACCAAGATGCACATGATATGATTCTAGGTAATTTATGTGTTTATTTTACTCCTGGATTAGTATTATTAGAAAAAGGTAAGAGGATTTCCTTTATCTACATATCCTTGGTGTGAGATATGGAGATTACAGTTGATACATTACCCTAAAATTTATGGTTGGAGGTTACTGTGGTTAACAAATATTCTTTATCTCATATCTATAGTTAGTGTGATATATCAATTAGTGTTGATAGTTTCACATGGGACACCATATTCTTCACCATGATTCCTTATCACAAAATCATGAAAATAGATTTTATGTCTATGATCTTGGCCTAGATTTAATATTGGTTTTTAAGACTCAAATTTTTATGTATATATGAGATAAGATTCTACTTTGTGGTAATGAGAGATATCATGGGGGAGTGAGTGAGTCATGAAAGTAGGAAGCTTCAAAAAATCACCCATTGGTTGGAGAGAATAGCCCATTGTTCCATGGGCTTTTTGGAATCCATATTCCTTCAGTAGTGGAAAACATTGTGGACATATTACCCAAGTATTTCATGAGACTAACTCCATGGTTGGAGACATATTTATTCATTGACTCTTACATCAAGACTAAACCAATATCTTTTAAATTATACTGAAAGGACCCTATCGATCTCCAGGACCTGAGGGTTCAGTTGGATAACCATCAAGAGTAGGGATTTATGAGCACTAGGTGTCACCCCAATAAACATAGTGTTGTTCATGAAAAAGGTGTAAGGGAGTTTTGAGGAGTTTTTTATTATAACCAATTGAACATGCAATAATAATTAATATATACCCTTTTTTGAGGATTGATGAAATATTTTGTCAATTTTGATGTGTGAGTTAGTACGCAGAGATCTACCTCTATTCTAGATAACCCCATTTTAAGGGTATCATGGATGATATTTTGAAGATTTCATTAAAATTGAACTATGGACACCCTGGGTTTCTGGTGATTCCTATTAGCTTCCTGAATTACTTAGAACATTAATGGCTTTGATTAACTTAATTTTCCATCCTCAGCTGGATAAATTTGTGGTTATATTCATTGATGAAAATAATTGTTTACTCTTCATTATAGGAGTAGAATGCATAACACTTGATGATGGATCTAGAATAACTCTAGGATAATCAACTGTATGGTAATATTTCGTATTTCTGGTTTTAGATCGTCGATAAAATATTTATAATAAATGACATTTCAATCCATAGTTTATCTTTGGATTTTCTAAATATTGATGTAGTGAATTCTTGGGATCCATCCAAGATCCCAATAATGATTATGATATTTATTTCAAAGTGGGGGTACTACAAGAGGTTTTTAGAAGACTTCTCCAAGATTGTACCTTCGGACATCCTCAGTGGAATGGGAAGTCATTTACCTAGTCCAAGAAGTTTAGAAGTATCTTTTAGGAGTTAAGTTAGAGGATGACTATTTCTACTTTGTTGAGACTATTGAAGGAGGTCATGGAGCATGTAGTATTTTGTAATACCTCTAGAGTTTTCAGTAGTTCTATATTGATGTTGAGGATTCTAGTGATCGTATATAGGAAAAATAAATTTGACACCCCACAAGTAGAATTATTATAATCATGACCTGGATTTGGTCGTGCTAAACTTCTCTTCAAATGTGTAGGGTACTATCTTCTTGGAGAGTTCTTTGTTGTATACTTTGACCACCAGTATCTTAGGTATATGTTCACACAAAGAGATCATAACCTTATGTATTGGAGTTTTCTAGAGTTCATGTATGACTATAAGTTTGAGATAGTATATAATTATTGGAAGGGAAACATGGTGGAATATTCCTTCAGTAGGAAGTCGCATTCTCACTTAGTGGAGGAGGCATTTGATTATTTGGATTAATTCAGTACTATAAAACTATCCTTTAATAGTGCTTGAAAAGCGAAAACCACATGAGTGAGGATAAAAAACATAGCCTTTTATTAGGGCATTAATTTATCACAGGTAAAGGATCCATTTACTAGGGCTTATAAAATCACTAATAAAGGGTCTTTTTTTGCAGTTAGGGAACCGCTAATAAAGGACCATTTGTCAATTATTTTATGAGCACTGATAAAATAAATTTTTATCAGCCCCTATATAAGTGATTATAAGGTATACCTTTATTAGTGCTTTTAAAATATCAAATAAAGGTGTCTTTTAATAGAGCTTTTAAAATCCCTAATAAATATGGCCTTTATTTGCTCATTTAAAAGAACTGTTAAAGGTCCATACTATAGTGTGCTATAATAGCACACCACAACACCTGAAACACACCAGATGTCAAAAAAAATCCCAATAAAATAGTTAAATGAAATGAAATTTACAACAAAAACAAAAGAAAAAATATATTATGGACATTTCAAACATTGGTTCATACAATTACATAAATACAATTTATTACATACATTCAAAATCATCAATATTCCATTATCTTTTAATCCTAACCCAACTCATGCTACTTTTCAAAAAACACCCATAATAAAGAAAAATAAAACACTTGAATAAAAATGTTTTATGTTAGTAATAATATAGTGAAATAAATTAATATAAAGTGTTAATATTACAAAAAAGATGTCAATTTTAAATAAAAATATACACTTAGTGTCATACCAGTCATACCATCCATTGGATTGAGGTGTGGATGATTCCTACACATCCAAAATGACATACGATCATATTCTTAAATTATTTAAACAATTTGAACGAGTTTTTTTGGTTTTAAGCAGGTCAGTTTGCCTTTTTTACTATAATTGATGTCATTTTTAAATAAAAACACATACTTGGAGTCATATTGGTTACACCATGCATAATATTGAGGTGTGGATGATTCATAGACATCTAAAATCATGTATAGATCATTTTAATATACAATAAAAACAATATGAATGTGTTTTTTGGGTTTGAGCATGTTAGTTTATTTTTTTTTACTAAAATTGATGTTAATTTTAAATAAAGATGCAATTAGAGTCATACCAGTCACACTGTGCATCAGATTGAGATATAACTGATTCCAAAACATCACATTTGACGTAAGGATTAGTTTCCAAAATTATTTAAACAATTTGAGTGAATTTTCTTTTCTTTTTGTAGGTTAGTGGATTTTTTACTAAAATTAATGAAAATTTTAAATAAAAACACACACATAATGTCATATCAGTCCCACCATGCATCAGATTGAGGTGTGGATAATTCATGTCCATCCCAAATAACTAATGGATAATTTTCCTAATATATCAACACAATCTGAATGTGTTTTTTTAGTTTTGATTATGTCATTTGGTTTCTTACTTAAACTGATGTCAATTTTAAATAAAGACCCACTTAGAGTCATACTGGTCAAACCATGAATTAGATTGAGGTGCTGCAGATTCCTAAATGTTCCAAATAACTTATGGATTGTTTTCCTAATGTATCAAAACAATCTGAATGTGTTTTCATGGTTTGTAGTACGTCACTTGTCTTTTTTATTGAAATTTCATTTTAAAATTGAAACATACACAATAAATAATATGGATTACATCATGTATCAGTTTTACATGATACAGATTCCTACACATCACAAATGATTTTTGAATTGATACCTTCAATTATCAATTAAATTTGAGCATATTTTCTTGATTTTTTGAGAGAAAAAAATTTGAAATTCAAATGTTGATTTTAAAAGAATAATAGACACATCAAGTCAGTTGTCTTTTTTACTAAAATTAATTTCAATAAAAAATAGAAAGAAGTACATAAAGTCATACCAGTCACTTTGTGTGTTGGATTGAGGTGCAACTGATTCTACACATCCCAAAGTATCAGAAAATCCTACCTTACAATATTTCAATGATTTCCATTGACATTGTTTGTAGAACTGCGAATAATGAATGACCAACTTAAAAAAAGCACATCAACACAAAAAACAAAGAATCCACCTGTATAAAAAAGATTTATTATGAGTAATAATAAAAATAAATAAATCAAATTTAAATATTAAATAATATATTGAAAATATTGAAAATGATTTTACATTGAAAATATCAAGATTACCTCAGTTATTGAGTAGTGAAGGGAACTTAATGGATTGTGATAAATGTAAATACTGTAGGGGTGAAAGGTTTTGAGGGAGAATAATACAATATATGTTTGCGTGATGAAAGGGATAAAAGATGGAAATAAGACCCCAACTCGAATAAAAGAATCCACCTATATAAGAAAGTCATTATTATGTGAGTAATATTAAAAACAAATAATGTAAACATAAATATGGAACATACATTAATTCTTTGGACATTTATTTTACTGTGAAAACATCAAGTTTTAATTAATAATTAAGAAGAGGCGGGTTCATCTTTCCTCCAGCAAAGAAAGTGGATATAACTTGAAAGAAAGTGATAAATGTAGCACTGGAGGGGTGCAATGTTTTTGAGGGAGAATAAACATGAATGTTGGATAGATCACCCCAACTCAAAGAAAATAATCCACCTGTATAAGAAAAAAATTATTCTGTGTGTAATACTAAAAAAATAAATTAAACCTAAATATGAAACAATACATTAATTTTATGGAAAATTATTTTACTGTGAAAACATTGGGATTACCTCTATAATTGAACAGAGGAAATTCCATTTCTCTTTCTACAAAGGACGTGGAGCTAACATGAATGAAAGTTATAAATGAGCCATTGTAGGGGTGAAAAGGTTTTAAGGGAGAAGAAACATGATTGTTGGACACAACACCCCAACTGAAACAATGTAATAAATCATTATAAGAAAAAAATTATTATGGGATTTATACAACAAATAAATAAATTAAATATAAATATGAAACAATAAATTAATTCTATGGATATTTATTTTATTGTGAAAACATGAAGATTACCTCTTTGATTGAGTAGAGATAGTGTTATTGAACTTCCTACAATGGCATGAAACATGGAAAAAAATATTCCAAAATAAAAATAAAATTTCAAGGAATAATTAAAATTAAATCAATGTTTCGATATATAATTTTTCGGTAAAATTGAGAAAATGTATCGTAATATTACCTTTATATCTTTCTAATGGGTTCCTTAATTATAGTTTGTTATTCCATCATGTGAAAAAGATATTGTCTGCATGATTAGTCAAAATTTTAATTTAGATTATGTTAATGCAGAAGAAAAAATATAATACTATGAGGAAATCATAATATATTAAAAAACACTATTAACTCATCATTGAACCCTCTTTATTTTTTAAAGGCATAAAGGATTTGGTTCATTTATTGAGAATCCAAATCCCATATTTTTGGTAACCTATAATGTAAAATACATTATCTACATTGGGACAGACATGAAATTATCATGATGTCACAATGAAAGGGTCATCCTTGATTTAATTTTCATATGGGTCAACATTTATTTTAGCCGTGAGTAGGACAATCGACCAAAAATTGTTTTTTGGGTAAGACAAATAAAATAATTTCACTGCATGTGATGTCATTATGAATGGATCATATTTTTCCCATTATACACTAAAATTCACCTTTATAATGCTCATTTCATCAACTTTCACTCCATTGATATTTTCAACACCTTTTCAATGGGAAAGAGACACTTGAAAAGTTATATAATCCAAATTGTATATCTATTCGATAGTGCCAAAATATGACATATTTTTATAAATGGGATTTCTATAATTGGAACTAGATGTGTTCAATGATTCATCCACAAGAATGACACCACTATTTTTCATCGTACTAAACACATAACATTCATTTATATTGAACATATTACCATTGATTTCAAAACTAGTGTCAGATATAACATTTTAATTATTTCCTCTATATAGACATTTAATTCATTAACTAATTGAATTAAGATTTTCATATAACTTCTTTTAAATTTTATCTCTGAACCATCCTATAATATATTTATTAAGGGTATTTGATATCCATCTTCCATCCATTGATGGATTCCAATATATAAGAATTTCATTATGTGATTAAATATACGAATCAAAATCTCCACTATAATGTAATATGTAAAGATGTTCTTGCTCTTTCTCTATCAAAGTAATAACAACAACTCTTCTAGAAATACCTTCTCTCATAAGGAGTTCACTATGATTAGACTTTGGGAGATAGATCCTTTCACCATATGATAGGTATAATGTATAAAATTTAATAACTTCTTCGAAAATATATCATTCTGAAATACAACTTTATTTCCAAATTTTATATTTTACATATCCTTTTAAAATCATCAAATACTTTTTAGTGTGGTAAATCTATATATAATGGATAAGACCACGTAATTGAACCTCTATGAGAAATTTAACCATCAGGTGAACTATTATATAAATGGATCATGGAGGGAAGAACATATCTAAGTCAAATAATATGACTACAGTCTCTATATTCATGGTGTGAAACTTGACAGGATCTCCAAATTTAATACATATGGAGAAGTATAGTCTGGTGAATGTATGTCATAAAGTTTCAGGCAGAATGAAATGGAAAGAAACAAGCATTAAATATTACATCAAAATATGATATTCATTTTCATTTAGTCCTTGTAACATCAAATTAATCATTGACATGACATTATTGATATTTGTTTAATACCCCAGTGGAACTTTTACACTAGTATGGAAAAAGAAAAAATTGAAATTTTTTGTATCTAGAATGAGTGTAAGCTACTAGAGGAAGAGAAGTCCACCTTTTACCCATCACTGATGCCAACTCTTCCCTTATCCCCATTTCAATCTATTAAATCCTAGCCCTGATGCTATTTTTCATTTTCCTAGGATCATTTAGTAACGTTCCAATAACACTATCAAATACATTTTTTTTCTACATGCATGACATCAATAAAATGTATGACGTACAAAAAATTCCAATAAGACAATTCGATGAAAATAAATATCTTCTTCCAACCAAATTTTTTATGGTTTTTTTAAAATGGTTTACTTAAAACAATGTCAATATTTTTTTTACTTTTTTTATATTTAATCTCCCATTAATAGATATGGTGTTGTACATTTTTCAATATTATCATCAAATTCTTTCATCCAGAATTGGTATTTATGTCATTGAGGTAAATAAAATTGATGTCTTAAAAAAACAGTATTCGATGATTGTTTCAACTAAACTGAGTATGTGAATTTTTTCAAAAATGGGACACCCTAAAAATCATTTAATGCTATAGCATGATAAATTTCTATAAGTGGGGAAGTCATTTATCATTCCATACAACTTGGCCCTCAATGTCAATTTTCAATTCTATGAGAATCATACATTGAAATACCTCTATCCCACATCAATTCTAGATCTTCTATCAATGAATCCAAATAGACATCAATATCATTACTTGGTTTCTTTGGCCTAAATATAAGTAGAGATAATATAATTGTTTTGTGCCTCATGAATAACTGTAGAGGAATGTTAAAATTTACTAACATGATAGGCCATATACTGTGAGTATGATGCTTCACACCAAAATTATTTATTATATCTTTCGATAAGACATGACGAAAGTTTCTCGGTTCATCCCCAAATTCAAGAAAATTTTAATAGATTTTCTTCTACTGAGGAGAATATATTGGATGACATCGATTACCATCATTAATTATTGTATCTGTCTTCTAATTTAATTGTCTCAGGGTTTCCCAATATCCAAATAGTCTTTTAAACCATTTAATGATAGGAAAGAACAATACATATTTTTATGTTCATGATTAATTTTTCTTGTATCATTCTGTACCACACTAAGGTAATTTTATCAGTGATTCATCTTGATTGAAAAACAATATGCAATAATTTTTACAAGAATTTATTTTTAGGGATAATTCCTATTAAAATTATAATTAATTTAGATCCATATGTTTGTCATGTTAGTTCATTTTTTTCTGGTAGTATATCTTTCAGAAGAATAATTAGTTTAATTAAGTTGGTGTCACTCCATCCCTGGCCAGATTTCAAATTATATAATCTCAATACAACTAAAAATTTTGTGCACTTAGTATTACCAGTATACAATAGTTTTTAGGAAAAATTATTTAACTCCTCATGAAACTTTGGACAATCATGTAGGTCATCATTAATTTACATTATCATTTCATCCATGTGATCACCATCATCTTTTACAAAGGTATTCATATCAAATGATTCATAACCCATAGTATCATCCAAATTAATGTCCACATTCAATTTTTCCCAATGTTTAGTCAAACATTTATTGATTTGACTTATTACATGACAAATAAAATGTTCTTCCAACTCTTATGGACTAATTTTTCATGAATACAAACAATGTAAACATGGACATACAATTTTAGAAGGTTCTTCTGCATGCTCTCTTGAAAACTTGATGAACTATTTATCTCCATATTCATATTCATTTTTCAAATGATTAGAATGAAACTATTTTTGGTTCATATCCATCTTATTGGGTTCATAAAAATTAATTTTGTACAATATATAAATGTATACACATAATATTTTCATTATCAAAAGTGAAAGTTACAAAAAATTCTAATTAGGGAAACTCAACATTTGATTTTATCAAAGAATTTTTAGTATGTTGAAGAAAATGGATAATTAAATTTACTAAAATAAATAATCCATATCAAATCATTCTTAAATACCCTGAATAAAAAAATATAACACAGGAAATTAATGAGAAATAAGAAACTAAAATATGATGAACATTAATAGTAAGATATCATTCAATCAACTTGAAGATAAAAATATGTATTGGATCAAGTGATGTAGCAACCTAAAAAATCATTACATTTAAAATTAATGGTATATCAATATTTTAAAATATATCAAGACTCCTGGGAAGTTATATCACCACACTTACCCATCCCAAGGAAATTAAAGGTACACCAACTGGATGTAAAATTATCATTTTCAAGTAGATTACACAAATTAAAAGTTTACATTAAACACACACATATTTTTCCTGTTCTTTAATTTGATTATAATGTTTCTAAATTGAAAAAGGTGATATATGAATTGAAATATAAACTAAGATATTGTTTTGGATGGTTAGATGAATTATTAAAGAATTTTAATTTACAAAATGAGGAATTAGTCATAATAATTACATGAAAAATAATTTTATGGATATATTTAAAGTGTTTATAAATTTATATGATATAATATTTTGAGGTCCAAGAGATGAATGATGATAATAATTTTATACATTAACAATGAACAATGTTTAAATGTTGATGATTAGTGAGTTTACATTTTCTTATGTTTATTGGTGACTCGTGGAATTCATCGGATATTTATTTCCAAATCCTTGTATATGAGGAAAGCGTTTTATGGATTTTAGAAGGATTCTTGAAAACCCATATTAAAACCCATTGAAAATTCAATAAAAGTATTAAATGTTGTGAATATAATATCAATATATATCATGGAATGTATGAGATTCGTTATAAGAAATATTTTTTAATAGTAAAAAGGTATGAAAAACTATAATTCTACATGTCATATAGCTAGGTTTCAAAGTGATTCCATAGAAATCCACCTGTGATTAGTTAAATTAAAACTCAAAAAGGGGGAGAAATTTTGGATAATCGATATTTTTGAGAAAGAAATTAGAATGTATTATAGTGGTATATAGGTCTCAAAAAAGTGGTATAACTAGAAAGGGGTAATCTCAAAAAGAATTTTTAAGGTTATTTAGAGAGGGGGAGTAGGAATATTATGAAAAATTATAATGTAGTTAGAAAATATTAAATAGATTCAAGGTATAGTCTTCCATATATTATTATTAGAATGAATTATAAATACTATTGGATTAATCTAAAGAGAGGGAAAAATGAAATAGATTTTTTTAAAAGTATAGAGATAGAGGAAGTTAGATTATTGAGAAAAGGTACAACATGTTAAAAAATAGATATATTTTCCAAAAAACCCAATACAACCGTATAGAAAGCACCCAAGTTGGCCTATGATAGTGTCTAAGGGACATTCTCGATCCCCCTCGGGATATCAACAAGCACAATGGCATGAAAAACAACATAGTAGGAATGATTTGGCCTAAAAATAAATAAAACTAGTTGTTTGAAAATATAAATAAAAACTACCATGATAAATCCATACATTTGATTCCCACAAAAACATAGATAAGTAGAAAAAAGAAAATAGGAATATTTATAATATAAAATAAATCCCCAAAACTGTCCTTCTACTCCCTCACACACAAAATCCTCATTTTCAATTTATGAAATTTCACTTGTACGGTATATATTGATAAAATTAAGAATGAAAAATATGTATGATAGATTTGGGCGATCAATTTGGGAAATTTAAAAAAAAATAAAACTGTCAAATAAACTCCATGTGACTCCATGTTTCACCATTGAGTCGAGAAACAATAAACTCTCTAAGTGTGTTCAAGAGTTGAATCTAAATTGGAAACTAAGAAAATAGAAAGGCCTACCCAACTAGTATAAAATCAATGGACCCCAAAAAATGACATCATTTAAGAAGAAGTTAAAAATTAAACAAAAAATGCATAAAGAAAATTGGAAGGCATACCTCGCTTGGTTTAAGAAAATCCAAAATGCTCTTCAGAAACCCAAACATCAATCGAACACCTAATGTTAGATGAGATATTTAAGAGGTAGTAGAGTGGTGTGATTCAATGTTTCATTCACCATGGAGGAGAACTGGAAGCAGGTATCTTCTGTGGAAAACATCTAATATCATGATGGGTCAGAAAACGATTAGGGGTTTTAATTAGATCGAGACACATTTGTCAGTTATTCTTTTAGTGCTGATAAATGTTTGTATATATAAGTGCTAAAAAAACCGAATAAAGTAATATTTATCAGTGCTAAAATTATAAAAGTTATAAATGATAGTTTTATTAACGCTCTTTTTAGCATTGACAAAGCATCATCTTTATCAACACAAAAAAATAGCTGATAAAGATGCTTTTATCAGTGCTTATTACTTAGGTGATGATAAAGGATATATAAATATAAGTATATATACAAAATTGTAAAAAATTTTATATACATAATAAATATATATAAATATAAATATATTAATTATATTTCCTTTTAAATATATATTTATTATAATTTTACAATTATTTATTTATAAATATATAAATATTTTTTTAAAATTATTTATATATTTATATATAATTAGATAATTATACATATAAATAAATATAGTAAATATAATCTTTATTTAAAAAAATTAATTATAAATTGTATAATTACTAAAATATATATTATATTTATTTATAATTTTATAAATACTTTTAAAAAATATATTTATTTATTTATAATTATAAATATATAATTATACAAACATAGTAAATGTACAGTTATAAATACATTGATTTATAAATATTTATTTACAAACATATTATTAAAATTATTAATGAATATCAAATTTTAAGTGCATGCATATAAGATATAAATGAGTGAAATTGAATTTTTTTTGAATAAGTACACTTTAAAAATATTGAAAAATGGAAATGTTTTAAGTGTGTGACATTTATATAAAAATGCATTAATTACGTCTACGTGAAATCAATATAACACAAATTTTCTCTATGTTATATTGAAAAATCAAACGACATTCAATTATATGTCCAATACTGTACAATTATTCTATATTTATAATTCATATTAATTATTAATTATAAACCATTATTCAATAAAAATATGACTATTTAATGAAAAGCACTTAAATATTATTTAATATATAAATCATATTTATATACATTGATATATATATATATATATTTAATTAATATATAAAATTTAATAACATTAATTTTCAAAATTATCTAAATAATAAAATGTTTAGTATTTAAAAATGTAAAATCAATTTATTCAATTTTATCAATAATTATTTAATCATTTTTTTTTAATATTTCTTTTAAGAACCACATTTTTTATTTATTATTTATTTAATTATATCATTTTATTTATTTATAACTTTATCAGTGCTTAAAAAGCACTGATGAAAGAAATATTTATCAACAATAAAAATAAATTGCTCATAAAGGGTACTCTTTATCCATGCTAAAAATAAAGCGCTGATAAAGGATACCCTTTATCAGTGCTAAAAATAAATTGTTGATAAATCTTCACCTTACTATCATTATTTAAAAGCATTGATAAATACCATCACTGTCAAACATGGGTTTTGTAGTAGTGATTACAAGTAAACCTAGTAGAGGAGAAGGGATAATATTTTCTTTAGTTAATGATGTTGACTAATATACTAATTAAATGTGTGAGGGAGTCATATATCAAAGACATCAACTATAATATTCTCCAGAACTAGATATCCTTAGGGGATACACTAGATTTATTAAATAAATAAGGGGATCACACTATCATTTTTAGGGTCAAATAGTGCTCATGGTCACGATGTGAGAGGAGGTGATGATGGCGTTTCATTATTCTGATTTGGTTGTACATCCAAAAGTATTGAAGCTGTATAAAGAAAATTGATTGAAGTTTTTGTAGAGTGAAATAAGGTGGAGGGTCACTGAGTTCATACCTTAGTGTATTACATGTCATTAGGTAAAGACTAAGCAGCTGGTTCCAAAAGGATTGATGCAACCTCTTGAGATCCTCGACTAAAAATATAACAAAATATCTAATGAATTTGTGACATGGCTTCCATTGATAGAAAAAGGTCATGATTCCATCTATAATATGGTTGAATTAATTAACAAGTTTGCACACTTTCTTTATATTAGGGATAATATTTTTGTGGAGTATTTTTGGCATTTGTATGTGAGGGATATTGTCCAACTCCATGGGGTGCCATCGATGATTTTATCCGACGTTGATGAATGATTTATGTAACAGTTGTGGGAGGATTTTAAGAGGCCTTATCAACCTATTTGTGGAAGTGTATAACATATCAACCTTGATTGTTTGGGATGAAAAACTAGATTATCTATGTTTTGGAGGATATTCTGATGTCACATGGATGGATCAACGGACACGAGTAGAGTTTTCTTATAATAATAGTTATCAATATATAATGAACATTCAACCTTTAAAACCCCTATAAGAGAGAGTGTGAAGGCCACCCATATTCTGGTATTAGATTTGTGAACTAACAAAGAGAATCAAATATATGTAACCACTTATAGAAAATCACTTAGGTTATTCGCAAATCCCTATAGGGATTTGAGAGGATATCTGAGAATCCATCGTTGACATATTTCATCCATCAATGATAGTTGATCAGATCAAGTTGGATTGAAAGGTAGTGATTATTGTGGGACAACACCATTACTTCTAAATGAATTTTTTTACCAATTATGGATCAAAATTGATGTAGTACAGAACAATTATTATTTTTTACTTATTTATTAAATTTAAAAAGCATGGATTTTGGCCAGATTTATTTTCAATTGGAAATCATATGTTCTTCACATGATCCAAGTATAAAAATTAAATTTTGTAATACAATTTATTCTTGTGATTCAATTTTATCAACCTTGACATACTATTTTCATGATCATTGGATAATATATCTTGGAAAAAGATTGGTAAACCTTTGTCATTATAATTTTTCCCACATGTTCTTCACATTCAACATCATTTGACAATGGGATTACGATTCGACATCATCAGAGTGTGTTAGATAATACCAAACCCCTAGACTCATAGTGGTTGGTTGTATGAAGAATAGATCTATATTTTGTGGAGGTTTCAAGATGGATTGTGGTTGATACTTTATGGATAATAGATCCATTACTATCAAAAGTCTTTAGGAGGAACATGGGACATGTGATGACTTTAAGTGGATGATCATATTTTGTTTTCTATCCATCAAGGGATGGACTAATTTTACTACAACATGTGGTGGTTAGATGGATATATATAATGTGGTGGAGTTAGATTTGTAAGATTCAGGAATAATCATTTGATTTTTTGAAAAATGAAACTACCCTCTATTTAGTTTATAAGAACACATGGAATGTTCTCAGATTTCATAGTGGTCTAGGTTTTTAATGAAGTTAAGGATCACATTCCATGTAGTTGGACACAAAATACCAATGAAATTACCCTTGATTCTAGGAAATGTGGCCTCATAAAAGAACTGGGACCCTATATCAAATTAAACACCATGTACTCTGGGAGTACACACACATAAGATGACACCCAATAATGGCTAGGAACACAGACATCACGTTAAGTATGTGAGAACTTCCAAGAGCACAAAAGATGGGAGAGAGTGGATAACGAATGTATTGTACCACCTTTACACTCCATCTATGATGACAGGGATTATAGGACATGTCTATAGGAGAACATGGCTAGGTGAAAAGGTAGGGTCACATTCTATGTGGACCCCATTCAATATCCTTTATTCCATTCATAAACTTACATCCCTATTATCTCATTTTTTGAGACTCATATTTTGGCACAACAGTATCCAATACTGAGTGTTTCCCCACATAAGATGTGATGGTGGCCTTCCTTGTGGTATACAAGATACTATAAAAGGTGTCCTAAGAATAAAGCTTTTATAGGCAATGCTTGATGATGGAAGTGATCAATTTACCATCATCTAATTGATACTAGGTTTTGAACTATCATATCGCACTTGGGTGTGGGTCACTAATATCTTTATAAATAAAGAGATTATTTCCCATACATTGGGAATATTCCCTCTAACTATAGAGTTGTACACCCAAATGTTAGAGCTTCGATGAAGTGGTGGACCCCCACGTGAGTTGTGGATTGATTGTCTATGGATCGTAATAGTGAAGAGTGTGTCTGTAGACATATATTCTAGTGATGTTTAACTTAATATTGGTAATCAAAGAAGGAATTTTGGAGCTACATGAAGACTCATAAACTTTGGTTGAACTATGAGATAGAGGTCTAGTTCATCTCTCATCTACTATTCCTTATGACCATATATGATTCACTTGGGTTCTCATATCTCTCTTACATTAGGTCGAGCTATCATCTTTTAGTATATTTATATTTATCACCATTCGATTTTCAATTTTTTATACTGAGAATTTATATACTCACCCTTACATGGGATTTTCCCACACATGCCATGTATTATGAAGATGACAGGCAGATCAATGATGACATTGAAATATCTTAGGGACACTTGGGTGAATTGAAGGCATAAGGTGGCTTGGACATGGAGATCAAGAGTTAGGGTCTATTAGTTTTCAATTACTCGAATTAGACTCAGGTTGGGAATATATTTTGGGTTCAGAATGTATTTCTTCAATTCATTTTGTTTTATAATATCATTATCTATTTTATTTTCCTAGAGGTTGTTCCATGGATGTTTTTCTCTATATGTTATAGTTTTTATTATATTCATTTGTTTTTTTTCATGGTGGTGGTTGGGTGTGTACGTATAGGTACATAAGGAAATGAAAACCCATTTTAGATTATTTCTTCTCAAAACATGTCTATATACCCTAAAATATTGGAGGAATGATTGGGGTTGTCATGGAAAAATCTTACTCCATCCAGGTGGGTCCTGGTGGTTTAAGTTATGAAAGTGTGTATACAAACTATTTTTCAAGAAAACACCTCTATTTACATTGAAATTAATTAATTTTCATTTGTACCCCAATGATGAAAAATTAATTCATTTTTTACATATGTAAGTAGTTATTTATCACAATTTAGTTAGTCTTATTCATAAAAGAAAATCCAATGGCTTAGTGATATCTATCACATTAAATAAAAACATAATTATATTATATCACAGCTCAGTTAAACTCATTGTTGTGTGTAAAGAATAACACAAAAAATTAAATTTATTTAAGAATAAATATTTCATAAAATCTCATAGTGTTACAATAAACCCATATGTTTATATATATCATAACATATACCCAATGAATCAAAAATCACCCTGGATAACATTATAAGTTTGATAAATTTTTAACAATCCATGGTTGTGGAATCATTTTACATAGATTCCTCTTATTCCATCAACTAATAAAAATTAATTGTTGCACTTGGGATATTAACTATTTTCATAATAATTGTGATAAGTCATTTTACTCTCTTTTGGATGAGAGACTAGGGTTTAATACATTTTATATGATTGTCACCGATGCTGAGAGAATATAGGATTCTTTTTTGTTTTTCTGAACATAATATCATTGAACATATCCTTATAATGAACTAGATACATTACTTAAAAGATCAAATTAGTTATAATCAATAGATTGTATTGTTTATTTGTCTTATTAGAAACACTAACCTAATCTATGTTTAGTTGGATCCATGATAATGTTGGGAAGTGAATTTTATTCTAAATATTATATCTATTAAATGTTATATATATATATATATTACATTCTAATTATATATAACAGAGTTTATATGGTTAGATTTCAATGGGAGTGAATAGATATCCTATGGGTTTTCATAATGATTTATCTGGCATTCAACTTGAGTGGGAAGTTGAATTATATATTTATCTACTCATAGATACATGTTCTATTTAATTTACATCTTATTGAATGGTTCATACTGATTAAATAGAATAAAATTTACAACTTGAGTATTTGGAGGGAAATGGTTGTTTTAATCTTATTATGTCACTATGGGAAACAAAAGTTATCTTAACAAAGATAGATTTATGTCTCAATATTTTGATTGATTAATATAATCTCATGAGGTGACTATTAAAAATATGCAGTCATTTCTCCAAAGTGATTCTCTATTTGACCACATAAGGGTAGTGTGATGATTTTCTATGATTAACCTCATATATGGATAATGACAACTAGTGGTGAAGGCATTAGATATTACTAAGTCCAGTATCAAGAAAAGGTAAGAGCATTATGAGTGTCATTATATGAAATTTAGACTTTCAAATTCCCTTATAGTCTTTATATATTTGATAAACTGAATTTTCCATAGATATCTTAACACTTTTATCATGGTTTACATGGATGATATCATGGATAATTCCAAGATGAACAAATTTATTGAGTACTTTTTGGATGTTGTTTTATGAATGCTAAAGGAAAATAACTTATATGATAAGATGATAAAGTGTCATTATTGGAACTAGTAAATTATGTTTTTAGCTATTTTTTAATTAAATAAAATAATTTTGGTGGATTATATATAGGTCTAAGTTGTGATATCAAGGACATAATCTTGAAATGTATTCAATTTTAAATACCTTTTAGATCTTGAAGGATAATGAATGTTTTTTAGGATTTCTCTATATTTTGATATCTCTTGATAGAACTGACATATAAGGTCCTAATGTTTTATTGGTATGAGAAATTATAGAAATATATTAATCAAATAATAGATAATTCTACATCAGCTCCAATTTTTACTCTTACTAATCATAGTAGGGGTTATTCTATGTATTGTAACACCATAGGTATGGGGTTGGGTTATGTTGTGATCTAATATAACCATGTTATGGTATAAAACATGAACTAGTTTCTCCCTTATGAGAATAACTACAATAATGATGTCTTAAAGTCAGCAGTGGTGACACACACTTTGAAGACATAGTGAATAACTCCCCTATATTTTAATATATAATTAGATTTTAACTCATTGAAAGTCTTTGATAACTTTCACCACACACAAAACCAAACAAAAATAAAAATGTTATATATTTAGTTAAAAATATAAATATAATTTATGAATTTGAAAACCCAGCCATTTAATTATTAGGAATTAATAGAAGTAACCACTTTTTGAAGTATTTATATAATGAAAAAATAGCCACTTTAAATATAAATTTAAAAGAATTAGTGTGGCTAAAAATACTAAAATAATAATTTTCATGTTAAAATATATAATTTTCTAAAAGTGGAGCTATATTTCAAGAAGCTAGTTATATTATTATATAATAACAATAATAATATATATATATTTTATAAATAATATATTATAACAAAAATTATATTTAAATTTATAGAAAATAAGATCATGGAATAGATAACATTTCAAAAATCTATTTTTTAAATGAACAATTCTCCACTATATTTTTTGGATATTATTTTCACAAATTGTTTTATTTTTTATTTAAATATAAATTTTAAATAAGAATATAATTTTTTGAATAATCATAATAATATAATATTTTCTCTAAAAATAATGACTTTTAGGTGAATAGTTGAAAACACAATTTTTATATATTACTTGAATTTTATGAAATTAATAATATTTAATATAAATTATTAAAACCATTTTATAAGATAAAATATTAATTTTATTCGAGTATTTATTTTTTAAAAAAATTTAGAGGTACTTTATAAACCTGTATTTTATATTTTATAACATAAGTAATATTTTATCAAAAATTGTCTTTAATACATTTTAATTTTTTTTAAAATACATTTTAACCCTTTTGTAAATTGAATCAAAAGATACAGGTCTAAAATTCTGAATATGTGGGTATAAATTATGTAATTAGGACCACTTCATTTTTAGGTAAAAATATTTTGTTTCCTTTGGTAAAAACTAGTTATCACTGTAAAATATAAAATGGGTAAAAGTAATAAATCAGAGGTAAATAAATTTGATGCATTAAATAAAAATGATTATAATTATTAATATAGGTGTGTTTTGAAATTACCTTTTCTACAACATTTTACTTATTAATTTTAGTGTAACATGGCATGTTTTACAAGGGTATCCTTCTTATAAAGATGAAATATTTACAAACTTCTCATTATTGTGTATATAATTAGTGCAACTTGGAATGTTTTAAATTATAATTTTAAAATACCTATCAAATTAAATAATTATTTTGTATATAATTAATTTTATTATGAAATGGAAAAAATCATTAATCACTATTTCCATTTTCTATTAAAAAAATGGAACTGAATTTTGTGCATTGTGCGGACTATAGCCTCCATGGTACAACTTGTATTGTTTTCATTAACCACTATACAATTTAGTCATAAATGGTAAATTTAGTAAATAATTATTATACTTTTAAAATTTTTATGATTCTGAATCCTTTGACCATATTACTCATTTCAAAATTCTATATAAAATTAAATTATCAACCACGTGTATATACATACTATATCTTCCATGGATTGATAAATTTTTATTTTTATTTAATCAATTAAAAATATATCTATTCATATGTATGGGATTAAAGGTTAAATATTATTTTTTATTATATCATTTGGTTAACAATGTGGGAAATTTTATATCCTAGAAAATATGTGATCAATAAATTATTGTCATTAATTCGATCATTTAAGATGATCAAACAAATAGGAAAATGTTATCATCTTTATCATTAACAAATTTTTAAAAATTAACATGTCACTGTACTTAATTCAAATTATAATTCATCACACAAATACAAACAATATATTATCATTAGACTTATATTTTAAGGACATTAAATGTGAACAACCTCATAACTATCCATTTATCATTATAGGTTTTTTTGGTTGGTTTAACAAACTACATGAAAGATAATATGAATTAATGTAAAGAATGAATATGAGAACATATTTAGAGGTATATTATGATAAAAATATTTAATTAATGTTTTATATTGTTTTTTGTAAGGTGATATCAATATTTAACTTCTGATTTAAGAAAACATATTTTTTTCGTTATGAATAAATACATCATAGTCATTACAAATTTCCTCTTAATGGTTTATAACCAATGATACCATGGAATGAAATTATAACTTTATAAATAATAATAGATCATCTATTATAGTTTCATATATTATTTATGAAAGATTTAATTTCGGAAAATAATATATACCATCAACACTTGTATCAAACTCGTTTAAATCAATTAACATTACAAACACCCAGTTTTAAAGATAGTTAAAAAAATAAAAAAATAAAAAATATTTTTATTTTTATATTGATTATAAATGAGGATCATAAATGGTTATAGATAAGAGTAAGGTTATTGGTAATGTATTTAATAAACTGTATTTAATTATTCTGGACATTTCAATCAAGTACATATTGAACACAACCAAAGTATGGGGTTTCATCTAAAATTCATTTTTCCAAAGAAATTTTTGGCAATATGCACTAAATTTAATTTATGTGGTGAATATATTTTATATTTAAGATATATTATCATCAATAATATTTTAATTACAGAATTATAAGTTCAATTAGAAGCCATATTTTCAATAAGTATCGATTAATGTGTTACTAACGATGCATGGGTTTTTGTTGGTATCATTTATGATTCTTTGGACATGACACATGTTATACACCATGATTCTTTTTTTGTATGGTATTATATTGATTTTATATATCATTAATGTTATATACAATATTTATTTTTAATTAATTTGTTAATATAATCCAAATTAATTTTTTTCTTCAAATTTATTTTGATTTAAATATTAAACCATTCATAAGAGTTTTTGGTAAATCAACATCAGTTCAAATTGTTAAGATTTATCTATTGAATAAAATTTATATTAGATGGGAAAATTCTACCCTAACACTATATTATTTGGTAAAACATTTTATTATATTCCATCACCATATAAAACCCTTTCCAATTTTTCCATTCTATATTTAGAATGTATATGGTAATGGATATTGATAACATAAACCTCCTTTCATTGAGTTATAATGTTTCATATTTAATTTTTTTTACCTCATAATTTGTTAATACGACCCTAAGATTTTATAATATGTTGTTTTATAATCCTATTTTGTAAAATGAGGTTTTACTTTGAATAAATATTTAGTTACCCTTCATACAATTTTTTGAACAAAGGAATATTAAAAATAAAAACGTGTTTCTACATTAATTTTTATAAATTTCTCTTTCAAATCCACTTTTCTCCAAGACAAAATTTTGTAATTTTCAAGGAATCATTATTATTTAATATATTCAAATTTAATTGTTTCCCAAATATTTGAAATCATAATTTCTAAATTTATCTTGGAATGTATTGTTTAAATTTTTATTTAATGTATTTGATATTTTTTTTAATATTTTTGATGTTCAATTCGTTTTATCTTATCATTTTAAAATGTATTTTAACTAATGGGTCTTATATTTCATGATATATATATATGTTATAATTTGAGTGATTCAACTCACTATATAAATGAATTCAATTTTTTTGTCACTATTCGAAATATTATCTCACGAGGGTGTTTTTCATTTATGGGAACACCATTATATTTTTATTTATTTTATAGGGTTTATGATCATTTGATAAATATACACTATAATTATTTTTAATGATTATGATCATCTTGTTCTATTATATAAATAATAGTATACCCATTTCTCTATACAATTTAAATATCACATTTTATATAATTGGGTTTGGTTGAACTTAACATAGGAGGTGTGTTATTCTTGTTGACAAGGGAAAACATATATTATTTCCTTTTGTAGTTATTTCAATATGGGTTTTTATTAGAATTTTTTATATGTATTTTTTTCTATCCACCATCTTCTTAGAAATGGTTTATGTTCTTTTTATACCATTTATTAACATGAGGAAAATTATTGACATTTAATAAAGTATTATTCTAATATGGATAATTAATTCCATGTTGAAAATGTATTTTTTGACCATCAATATTTTTTATCTATATGGGTGATGATCAAGTTATAATTTTTTTTTACTGGAAAAAATGTATTGATATTCATAAAGATCAATGGATATTTGTTTATTTTTCTTGTGTATTGATGTTCAAAATCATTTATTATTTAGATAAATATGTTTTATCCATTAAAAAATTTCTATGGGAATAAAAATAAGAATATTTTTTTCCCTTATGGTGAATGTATTGTAATTAATTAGGTGGAAGGTGGGGACCAAAATTATTTACATCCTTGATGAATTAAAATTTATCTTGAGACAAAAAAAATTGGTTTTGTAGTATGACTCTTCCCATAACAAGATATTTTATTGGAAAAAGGACATGATAATAAGTTTTTAATGTCCATCATTAGGAAATACATAAGAATGAGATCATTGTTATTGATGTTTATGTTTTTATTTATTTTCATGGATATATCATTCTCATAGTTTCATGTTGATTTTGGATTCATGTTGTTTCCCTATTTTTTCCATATTATTTATGATATTTTTATGTATTACTGATTTAGTTATATGTTTCATTTATTGATCGATTGATCCCAACCCTTTATTTGTTTTCATTTTACCATGTTATGGATGAATTTAGTACATTTTACCATTTTTTATGGATAACACATGTTGAATAATTTATGGGATATGTTGAAGACATGTGATGAATTAATTAGTTTTGAAAATAATGAAAAACATCCCATAGTTGAGAAAGTCATACGATGATATTTCCTACATCTCTAAAAATCTAAACATCAAAAGATCCTTTTTCTGAAAGATATTAAATAGTCAATATTTAGTTTTTAATTATGGAAGATTATGTAATTAATTTTATCATTTGTATTAGAGAATATATTTAAGGTCTGTGTTTATGGTACCAAATATGGGAGTGTGGGACATTTGCATCACAATTAGTATCAACCGAATGGTTTAGATAAATTTGTATATTATGATACATTTTAAAGATAATTAATGGTTTTGATGGTAAGTTTGATCATATTTTCAAAGGTATAGATAACCCCTGTGGTTAGTATATGATTTGGCGTTAATGTAATAATGCATATTTTAGCTGGGGATTATGACAAGAATACTTTAGTGAAATTCCTTGGAATTACATGAAGTGTATTATGAAAACCTAAAATTTTGGTGACTATTGACTATATTATTTTCCCAAAAATTACATCCCTATATAGATACTAAATTTCTATATAGGCCTGGACACATATGCACCTATGTACAATATCACACAAAATTGTGGATTAAGTATTAACTCGATTACCGCATGGTGCACAATAATGAGGCCTAGAATCACACCTAGTTTGACACTCATGGGGTATATTAGTTAGTTAATGGCATTATATTTATGATCCATTATGATAGTTTTAATAATGAGGTTAACTAACTATGTTATATAACTTAAAAGAAAAATGACCAAGGATAAACAAGGATTGAAGAGAGTATTTGGTTGATTTGATAGTATCAAAGGATAAAGAAATGGTGTTTTGAGGGATGATATATTCAAATTGATTTTTTATATTAATATATATGGTATTTTCATAACTATTTTTTTAGTATTTGGTCAAAACAGAATCATGGAAATAAATCTATGAAAGGTGTGTTCCCATCAACCACTATATCTTATAACCTAATAAGGAATCATACAAAAAAAAGATTGTGGATTTTATCATTTTCCTATTATATTGGAAATGGTGAGTTACCTTGTCTTACCTATAGTATTGAGGTTGAAATCATAATATAAATTAACTCATGATATTCTTAGCTAATTTAATTAGTGAAGTAATATTTTTTAATGGCATTTATGTATTTTCTATATATTATTGAGGATTATGTGAAAAATATAGGTATTGTTCTTCATTAATTATTATTTTAAGGTTTGGAACATATGTTTAAATGTATTAGTAAAATGGAAATTTTATTTTATTTTATTTTTACATTTTTTTGGGGGTAAATATTGGAGAACACTTTGGGTATCAATAACTCATACATTTAAAACATGTTTGATGTTGAAGTAATAAAGGGTTGACAGTTTTTTATTTGAGTGGGTCATATTGTATTGATTGACTTTATATTTATAATTTATTTAAATAAAAATAAATCCTTTATATTTTTATGATATTTATCTCATTTTTGGGATTATGGTATATATTAACGAGTTATAAACATTTTTAACTACTAATTAATACACTCAAGAGAAAAATATTGACATTATTTTTTGGAATAATATATATTCTCATTGTGGTTCAATGTCATATAGATCCATATGGTTTTATAAATGGTATATTATAGAGAAAAATGACTAGTGTATATACATAATTGAATATATTATTTTAGGAAATAGTAATGATTTTTTAGGAGGATACATAACATGATATATCGTAATAGAGTTTGGTAGATGTCATATTAGAGGTCTTACACTGATTTATGAATATTTTAGTCATACCCACACCTATATTATTTAATAAGTAATAATTAAAATTTCATTGATTCTATTCATTTAGGGTGGTGGGAAAATGTAACACCCTAAGATCGTAATATACTATTTCACTTAAATAAGTGGATTAGTTTTATTCATTATTTTAAACACAATACCAAACATAAACAAAACCATTATATTTTTAGTAAAAAATATAAATAAAATGTATGAACGTTAATATTATAAGTTAAATTTGAAATGATGAAGAGAAGTAACAAATTTATGAAATATTTATAGAAATATAACAATTAATTCTTTTTTAATGATTTAAATTCATTTAGTATCACTAAAAGAACATTAGGAATAATTTTATGCTTAAAAATATACTTTATTAAAATTGGTATTTTATTTAAAGAAAATATGTTTATTATAAGTATATATTCATAAAATATATTATTATTATAAATAATAGATTACTAATAAATTAATTATTAATTGATAAGAAATAATAATAAAAAACTATTATAATTTTTTTAATCTATTTTATGATATGAAAATTTATCCATTTTAGTATTGGATTTTATTAATGTATTATATATTTTTAGATATTTAATTTGAAAAAATGAACATAATTTTTGGATTAATAATAATAAAATATTATTATAAATATTTTATTGGATTTTTCTTCAAAGATCAGTTTATTGGTGAATAGAGAAAAATATCATTTTTTAAATATTAAAAGGATTTTATTAAATTATTTCTATATAAGTATGAATTTAAAACTAAATTTTCCATTTTATAAGAAAAAATATGAATTTTAACAGATGTGCCAAAATAGTCCTCCAATGCTTTGGGTATTTGTAATTGGTATTGTTATAATGATGTTTAAATGAGGTCATATTTTTACCAAAATGATTTCTCCATGATTTACATGGTGTTTTAATGAAATATTATGATTTCAAAATGTAATATATTTAGCTTTAATTCAAGGGAATGTATATTAAAATTCTAAATGGAGAAATGTATAACCTTTTGAAAAAGTTTTCATGATATTTTTAACATTGTAAAGAAACCTTTATGAATTTTATTTTACATTTATGATTTGGTATGAAATATTTTATGAAAATATTTTGGTAGATAAGATATTTTTTTGGGTAATAAATTGTTCATTTTGGGATCATTTTTTATTTTAATAAAGGTAAATTTTAGTTACTATTCATTACAAAACTTGTTTATTTATTTATTTTCACATATCCCTTAATGATTTTTTTATGCGTATCCCGAATTAAATAAGAAAATTCCTAGGGTTTTGAGGATGAGTATGTACATGAATTTGGTCGACATGATGATTTTGAAGATATGTTTTAAAAAGAAAACGTTTTATGTCTTATATGTTTTATATTTTTGGGAAAATTGATACTGAGTGGAAGTTTCCACTTTATTATTTGATATATTTGAGAATGAAACAAAAAAAAACTTTGTTCTAATGAAACTATTTATATATTGTTGATGGTCTATTATTTATATAACATCCTCTTATCCATATGTGATGATAAAATAGAAATTAAAATAAATAGAGTGTTATTTTAAAATATTTCATTACATAAAATAATATAATGGTTTTTATAAAAGGTAAATGGGAGAAAGAGGAATTTTTTATAATATATTAATGAGTGGCCGAATTACACTAATCCAATAAAAATAGGAATTTATATAGGAGATTTTTAAGCCTTACATTATTTTATATACATTGTTTATCCCATTTTACCTTTTATAAAAGTGATAAATTTTACGATTGTTACTATTCATAGTGCCAAAAAATAAAAGGTACCAATTCAAAAAAAATTAAACTACTAATTCCAAATATGGAATTGATCTTATCAAAATTAATTTATATATGTGGGAAAATTACAATTTAGAAATAAGCATGAAAATGAGATGAAAAACATGCTTTCAAGAAAACACATTTTCAAAGAACAAGATGACCATATATTAAATTTATGGTGACTATTCATCATTATAGGGATTTGAATTCATATATATAAATATATAATCTATAAATTTTATATAATAAATTAATCAATAAGTATTATTTTAATTAATTTAATTTGAAAAACATCACGCACTAAGAAACTATTTTATGAAAATTATTTTTAAGCATACAAATAATCAAATACCAAAATAAAATATAAAGTTGATGAATATGAAATTATTTATATTAATTATATTAAAAAATTTTGTATTACATTAAAACAAAATCCAATATATAAGGGTACTTTTAAATATCTTTATTTTCAGAGAAGAAATTATAATTATTCAGAAAATGGTAATTTTGACCATTCACTAACAAGAAAATAAGATCGTAAAAATCTCAAAAATTAACACTAAGCTAATATTGATGTATTAATTTAAGAAATATTTTTTAAAAAAGATAACAATTTTAATATAAGGTGAAATTAATTTTAACATCCATGGAAAAGTTGAAATAAAACCATTTTAGAAGAAAAGTAACATTAAAAGATAAAATGAATTTATTATAAATTTTTAACATGTTAAAAATTAGATGAATAATAAATTTCATTATTTAACTCATTTTATTATTAATGAAATTATATATATATATATATCATTTTTCATTTATTAATTTTCCTACACTCCAACCTAACCTATAGGTTGAAATTTTTATATTCTGTTAATATTATTTGATGGTTCATTTATTCTCTATGTTTTGTGAGGTATATTCTATCAAATATATTATTTTTTTCATAATAAAATATTATATAAAATCATAGTTTATTAAATATCAAACTAATAGTTTAAATTTGATTATGGATTTATGTGGTTTATCTATTCCTTCCATAATATTTATGACACAATTGCTTCAGCTATATGATTCACCCATAGGCTATTCAAGAATACCCCTTACATTTGTTTCCATACCATAGGTTAGCAACAAAAGTAGTATAGATGAAATGTTTTAAAGAATAATACATGAGGATGAATTCATGGGATATAGTTAATATTTATCATGAATTAAGGGTTTTTATGTTATTTAAAAAATATCCATTTTTTGAGAAAGACATGGTATTTATTTTATAATGATGTGTTCAAATTATAAAAATATATAAACTTCATAATATCCTATATATTTAGTTGATTCAATAATTATTAATTATTTTTAATGAGGGGTGGTTATGTATTGGATTTTACAACTAGTACAAATACCGGTATGAAAAGTATGAGTTTGTAGCAACGAATATTGTAACATAGGTTCAGAGGTGTCACATAGCATCACTATCAATTCAGGTAGAAGTTAATTCTTTATATTGATCATGAAATCATGACGCATATCATCTAACATAGGGATTTGAGTCAATAGTTGAGTTTTCTCATGAAATATATCCAGACATTTATTTTTAATTTAGTCAAAACCCCAGCTATGTTGAGTGTGATGGATGATTACTTGATGTTAAAGTTATTGAATCAAGCGATAAAATATTATAACATTGGATGGAATTTAATGGGAATTATTTATTGATTTTTATGGATGTAAAATTGGAGGATGATAATGTATTTTTGATTTTTATGAAACTCATACTGTACTTATATAATTAGTATTGTTTATATAAAATCCTTATAAATATATTATATATTGAATTATAAATGATGGGGATATCATAGGTAATTATTTTTTATAACCAAATTGTATATTTTATTTTAGTAACAGGTTAGTGGATTCTTTTAATTTATGGTAAAAGGTGATTAAATATAGAGATGCTTAAATTTTTTAGTACTCCTTAGGTCCAGTGAAATGATTTATTATTTCAGACATATGTATTGGTGACATGTGATGAAGAGGGAAATTTTAACATTTTCCAGAGTGTGTTACCAATCAAAAAAATGAAATACAAGATTCAACATCTAATGTGATTATTGAAATAACATTGAAAAAATGTGTGAAAATAGGATGATATCACTATATACATTGTGGTTGGGTAAAGATATCATAATATACACGAGATCGTAATGATTCATTGTGTTTCAAAAGATATTATTTTAATTGAGACCCAACCATTATACAATATCTCTAGAAGGGATTCTTGAAAATGATGGGTTCGTGGATGATTTTTAGAATCAATTCTCATCCATAGATGGATAGTTAGACTGATAAATCTATTAAAATTCATTAATATATGTTCCAAGATTTCCATCATAAAATTGGAGGTTTATCGGAGTAAAATATATACTTGATTTAAAATTCATAAAATACTAGGTATCATACATTAATAATAATGACTCCCTTTGAAACACATTATGGATGACTATGTTGGCTACCTCTATTTTTGATTGAATTGGGTTTGTGTTACTTGTTTGTACTAATAATTATTTGGGACAAAATTGATATGGATCATTCGATTCAAAAAAATATTGGAGATGTCTCAAATCCATGAGAAATATAATATTGGCCATCATTATCATCTATTGGAATTTTCAATTGTTGACTAGGTGTATCTGTGAGTTTATCCTCAATTGGTACATATTTTGTTGAGTATGTAGTGTGTGATGATTCCATGTTATATTGGTCTAGTTAATATTGTGGAGTGTCTTGGGAAAGAGAAGGATCATCTATCCATACTATCATTGATAATTTTTATTTAGTATGTTAATTATGTATCCCAGTTATATTGGTATTTAATAAACCTATCTCCAATGGGTTTTTAGAGTATTTGGATTTACAACCTAAGACGACTATAGATGATATTCCAATCAGTAGTATAGATCATTATGATATTGTGCTTTGGGGAAAATCAATTCTATTATTCCTTGTTCTATTGTAGAATAGTGAAGTTACCCATGAAGCATGGGAGAAGTAGTCCTTGATAAGAGAGGAATGGAATCAATTAATCTATAAACACCAGAATTGGGTACTTTTTTGGTTTTATAGTGTCATGGGGGGATTATAACATCCTTTTTCACTATTACATATTTATTTAATTTTATTTATTAATTATAAAAATGTATTTTTAGGGGGTATAATGTTAGAAAACAAGAAAAATAGGGAATTTGAATGGGTCACAAAGCTATTTATAACACGCCTCAAAGCCATGTATGGGGGAGATGATTTTTTCCACATATATATACATGTTAAGTAATTGGTTCCCTAAACAATATTCCCATGAATTCTATATAATGTGTATTTATAGTGTTAGAGAAATGTGAGTGTGTGCTTAAGATTATTCAAGATGGGTTATTCCTACATAGGGTGAGTCCCATGTTTCATAGATTAAGGTTACATAATTAGTTCATGATTGGTGGATAGTTACCCCTAGCCATGTGTATTACTCTTACATACTCGGACATTCAATCTAGTAATAGAGACAAATTTTGGACATGGTTTCACATTCAATCTAGCCAAACTATCCCACTCACCTAGAATTTGAATTTTTTTATTTACACGAATAACCCATTCTAATTTCAATATTATTCTCCTCCACCATTCCCATTTGACCACCAAAACACATATCCCTTATATTGATCAAATAATCCATGTTTTATTAGTGAATTTTGTTATATCCTAGTTAAAATCATTTGGGTAAACAATTTTTTTTATTTATTTACATCCCTTCACTTTTTGTTTTATGTTCTTATTTTTTCCCTTTGTCCTCCTACACTGGTTGATCGAGGTGGTGAAGTATAAAACTGTGAATGGATATAAAATTTAATCACATAGATATTATTTTTATAGGGATCACATCCCTTATAAACTCCTCATATTTTAGGAAGTATACTAGGTTATAATGGATTTTAGGTAGGTGTCTCTAAATAGTGACACGTCCCTTGGAATTATTAATGTTATATAGTTTTATATTATTTCTCTCTAACTTTTTAGGATTTTAATGATTTATAGAATATATTTTATTGAAATTTATTATGTTATAAGATTATTTTCTGGTAATGTGAGGGTTTTTATGATTATTATATGAAATTATGTCTAAAAAAAGTTTTATTCTTTTAAGGGATTTGATAAAATTCCTCAAAAATAATTTATATTCTATATGTATTATAAATTTTTTTAAATTTAATTTTTAATTGAATTATATTTTACTTATTTTTAATTCTCAATTATTTGTAGTGTCTCATTTGACTATGTGATTACTTTAATTTCATGTTATATATATTTTTTGATCAGTTTTAAATTATGATGGATTCTATTCATGAGACAATTATATGATGTTAGATATGTTAATATAGTTGATTGTTGATGTTATTTACATGGGAATCACTGAGTATGTTTAATATAATTTGGATGAGGGATACATTAGATTTTTTTAATACACATCTAGTGACACTTGAGAAGTTCATATATTGTCTATGGGATATCACGTGGCATAAAAAATTGCTATATATGGTTTGGGATTCTCTTCAGTTCACATATAAAAGAAAATATTCCATGAATTAGGTCATTTGTTAAAACCATTATTTTACTTATGAAACACAAAGTTATACCCATTTTTTTGGGAAATAATTGTAAATAATGTTTAAATTCATCAAATTTTTAGTGATTTTTATTTTATACTACCATTAGTTAAATTTTTATATTCCGTGTTATTAAATTCCTCTTGAAATTTTTTGGTTTATTAAACTAAACAAACATAGTTTTTATTCTAAAATCTGCCTTATAAGGAAATGGTATTTAATAAATGGTATTTCAAAACTAGTGAAAATGGTTCACATTATGGAATTTATTTTATAGATTCATGGTGGTATCAATATAGGTGTTTTACTCATGCTAAACACACCTATTGGGTATATATATATATATGGAATTTTATTATACAAGAAAAGGGAAAAGGGACTATTCCTTGGGTGTAAAATATTAATAACTTCTTCAATTTTGATGATGTAGTGATTGGTAGTGAAGGCAGGTCACAAGGATGTCAGTCATATGTTTTATTTTAGATATCATCATATATAATTTTTTAATGTTTATTTGTCATCCATTTTGGCTATCACGTTATTTTTGGAACCCTTTATATGATGCATCATATATAACATGAAATTTATTATATAATGGGATTGTTTTGGATGATTATTTATTTTTACAAAATTGATCCTTTTTTATTTTGACCATATATTCGAAAATATTTTTATATTTTCAGTATTCCACTAATATATGGAAACATATTATGATATTATCATATTGGATTCATTTTGGGGTTTATTTGATTTTGAATGTGATTTTTCCAATGGTTATATTTGATAAAGAGGGAACTTTTTTCCAAATAATGGGGATTGGGATCATGATTTTGATCTTATTGAATGATTCCATATGAGATGTGGTAAGTTAACTCCTGAAAGTTCATTCCATAACCTAATAAGATAATCATTCTAGATCACGTCTATAAACAATGTATAGTATTTCAAGATAGAAAAAAGGTATCCATGTGAACTAAAGTACAGATATAGGGTTTAAAAAATACATCTATGTTTTTTAAAACTAACACTGTTTCTTATATATTACAATATATCCATGAATATATGAATAAGAAGATAAATAGGGCTGTAATGTATAAAATAAAGCATCCATGCCAAGTCTTCATATACTTACTAGGCCACCACTATAATAAAACTCATATAGTTTGACTAATGTTGGTTTATCTTCTCTATCATCCCTTAATAGTATACAGTGAAACATATGGAATCATTTTAACATGGATGATTTATCCATGGGTAGAAAAAATTGCAATACAGTATCCCAGATCTCTTCCAATATGACCGTAGATGTTAAATTCTACGGGGTGTCTCTAAATATTGTGGTATCATAATTGGAACTATTGTATCACCCTGATATTTAAATATGTGATTATGTTTTAATAAGACAATGTGTCCAATAGCTTTCTCCACTTGCAACAACAAACTAAAATGATATCACGATATTTTTATAAATTAATACAAATAGTATGTGTGGCCTTTGAAATTTGGACACTGAATTATTATAAATTGACATGGGTATCCACTTTATGAAATATATATACATACATATATATATAATATTTATACTTTTAATATGAATGAAATTCAATTAGAATAGAAAAAATTACTGAGAATATTATTTCATTCTTAAAACTAATCTTTTCTAAAATTTGTGTTTTATTTCCAGAAACAAAGTATATTATGATTATATAATAATGAAATGTATTGGTAATGTAAATAATTTATTTCCAAAAAATTAAATAGTATTTCATTTTAAATTATAATAATGATTAATTAATATTTTAAAAAATTATTATATGATTTAAACATCTCTTCACAATATTTTAGGAATGCACTTAAAAATAGATATTTTAAATTTTAAAATTTTAATATGATAAAATGAACTATATTTTTGGATTAAGAATAATAATACAAGCATAATATTTTTGGGTATTTTACTAAATAATTTTATTTTCGTTGGAAAATGATAAACATAAATTTTTTAACATGGTAAAAATAAAATGGAAATTTTCAAAGAATTAATTTAATAAGAGTTAAATAAATTTTATATAAATAATTTTGATTAATTTAATTTATAATATAACATTAATAACATGTTTAAACACATAAATAGAATATTTTAACACTCATTTAGTTAATAATTAATGGGAAAGGAGGATAAAAACTCTTAATATATAAAATGACACCTCCCAGTAAAAAACATTTCCCCTCTATCTTATGTTTTAGTTTAAAAATTAAATATCTCATATTTAGAAACAAAATATGGTAAAATGAATCAAAATATATATTTAGAATCTCAATTTTTTGTAATAATGGTTCTCCAATATTTTTTGTAAAACAACAGTTACCATGGTTTTTTTAATCATTATTTATATGGGTTAAATTGGAAAATATGGTATCAAGAATTTTTATTAATAAATTGGAAAATTAAATATTCTAAAAATATTTTTTATGTATGAAATTCATTCCAACATATTTCACCTACTCATTTTCTACCTGAATATCCTAATTATGATGCAATTCCATTTTTCCCATACCTAACATTTTCTTTCAAATATTTTTCATGCTTTTCACATATAAAAAGAGATCACTTTCGCCATCTCCAAGAAACTCCTATATTGTGAATTTTACCTAAAACTATAAAAATTTTACTTCTCATTTATCATATATAATACTTTGGAATTCATTTGCCTCAATAATTATCCTTAAGTCATTCGTTCCCAAAATATACTTCAAGATAAGATCTAAATTCTAAATGCATGTATTACTTAGCCCTTTTACTTTTATTATTTATCCATCCCATCCACCTTCTGCAAAATAATTATAACTCTTTATAAGTAATTAAATTACTATTAATAATATACATAAGTTTAATTATATTATTGTTATAATTATTATCTATTCCCCACAAGTTAAATTGAAAAAAACTAAAAATGTTTCTCATAGGTGTGTACAAAATACTGCCTCCAAGAATGACACATTTCTTTTATCTTCCCAATATTTGTAGGATGGTTCAAGAAATTGTTTTAGTAAATATATATAGTAATTATGTCACATTTGATATTTTTAAATATAAATTATACAATATATACTAAATATTACAAATAAGAGATCATTGTACTATTAACCATTGAAAAAAGTATACCAAGAGGAAGATATTGTTATTTATACTACGTAATATTTTCATATCCATTATTTATTCTTCTAATTATTTCATATTTTAATATATCGCATGAATATGAACTAAATAAGATCATTATTCTTATAGTATAATTATATTACCACTAAACTAACTCATAATCATCCATGAATCATGGTATGTTCATGATTGGGCCAGTTTAACTAACTATATGAACAATAGTATGAATTTATTTCATGGATGACTTTGATAACTTACCTAATAATATAATATGATATAAATAAATAATTTTTTTAATCCTATACACACATTAAACTTATTAATAATGAAATCACACTTCCTTTTTTAATAATCAATGAAACATGTTTGTCTTTTATTTCAACACTATATATTATATATTCCAATATAATTGATGATATAAAAGTGTAATAAGTTATAAAATAAATGATATCATCACCTCTGACATTGAATCAGTACATTGAGATAAATATTAATTAAAACCAGTGGTGGCAATTGGTAAAAACTAACCAATTTATACATATGTTATTATTATAAATAAAGTGTATACAATTTAATAGTTATGTAAACTATTTTTATTATGTTTTAAATTAATATAATTTAATTATTCAGGTTATTGGTGCAAGTGAATAATAAAATAGGACCTAGGTGACGGTTTCCATATCAGATTATTCTCCTGGAGACATGATTGGTATTATGCACCTATTTTAAATTATGTGGTGTATATAAAAACTATATGTGATATAATATCATTAATAATATGTTAATATTGTCAATTTATGTTTACCTACATTCCTTCTCTTTGAAGGTATTCAGAATAAATTTTTCCCCAAGTCATAAGTTTTTAATTAGTCTTAATCATGATTCTTTGAGGCGTGTTACATGTTATATACCATGATTCCATTATATATTTTCTCTTGATATACTATCCTAATAATTTTTTATAAATTATTTCATTGTTATTCATGTGATAAAATTAGTTAAATCCATGTCTCTATTTCAAATTTCTTTTGACTCAAGTGTTAACTCAGTCATAATATTTTTTTAGTAACTCAATTTTCATTCATTGAGTTTTGACATTTTCTATAAAATTATTATATATGAATTGTGTAATTTATTCTAGTTTATTGTATTATGTTTTATTCTCTCATTTTTTTATTTCATACTAAATAAATACCTTTTTAATTGTTTCATACTTTATTTTGTTGTTTCTCGTAATTGATATTGATAACTCATAATTTATTAAATTGAGTTATAACGTTTCATCTTGAAAATTTATTTTCATGCTTGGGATCACCCAATATAATATATAATTAGATAAAAATTTTAAATCCTATTTGGGAAAATGAATTTTTGACAAAAAAATTATTTTTTTACTCTTATTATAGCGTGACTTAAAAAAAATTTAAATAATAAAATAGGGTTTCCTTTCACATTCACATTTTTCCTCACACTTCTCATTTAAAAAAACACCATGTCATTAAAAGGATCCATTTTTTGAGATTAATTTTAAATTTAATGGGTTTTAAATACTTTATCCTCCATATTTTTAATTTTACATTTGAAATAAACAAATAAACTTGTATTTTATATCAAAATTAAAAAAAACCAAAATATTAATTTCTTGTTCAACTCCATTTAAATTATATTTATCAAGATTCCAAGCATCAATGGAAATGAATTTAGAAATATATACAAAGAAAACCTAACTAATCCTTTTGTAAAATTGGTGGAACATCAATGGAAGGAAGAAGAACACCCTGGGGACCAAACACACACCCTAGACAATGAAAAATATTCATGAAATAAAACCTGAGGTGTTAGGGGTGGGATAAATTGAAGGAAACACCCAAAAATTAAGGAATAAATTTTCAAGAGGCATGGTTGAAAGATGGGGTAGAGTAGCGTGTATTAGTGGGTCTTCATCAGAAAAGACTAACACTAGGAAGGGGAGAGTGGCCATCGAGCTAGTAGAATGCACACATGGAAGAACAAAAGGGGAATGGGTTTCCTGTGCACCTAGAAGAGAAGAGGGATAAGGGGTCCACCATTGCCTTAGGGTCGGCATGTGATGGAGCTGGAGGTTGAGTTCTGCAGGGGTAGACTTGCTGGACCAGAAGGGGGAGTGTAGAGCCGCATCACGTTAGAGGAGGGAGAAAACCAGGGAGTTCGCCGGACCGGAGGCAGGGGTGGTACGGGTTTACAGCACACATGAAACAGGGAAGAGGAGGTAAGGTTTCGTCCTATTTTTTCATTTTATAATAACAATTATAAAAATGTCAATAATAATAACGACAACATAATAATAATACCAATAATATAATAACAAAAATTTATAATCTTTTTTCTTCAAAAAAATTCAGTAATAATAACCATATTATTATTATCCACAATACAAAAATAGTAATTCTTATAAAAACGACAATAATAATAATAATCACATTAATAAAATTTTTCATGTCTTCAATAATAATATTAATAATAAAAAATTTAAAAATAATACTATTAGTATCAGTTTAGAAGAAATCGTATTACAACAGTTTAATAAAACTAATAATATTCTTATCTACAAAACATTATTATTATTATTATGTTATAAAAATTTACAAAATTTATTTATTTTATGATTCGGGTAGTTGAACGGTCAACTGGGCTTACTGGACGGTTACTACTGACCGTGCGGTGCCTGTGCACTGGCTTGAAACCCAAAGAAATATCAATCCTCAAAAATTTTAAACCATCACTCTACCTGAGCCTCGACAAGAGTAAACAAAGCCAAAAAATAATGAAATAAAAAAATTGAAAGTTGGGGTGTGACAATTCTCCCTACTAAAAACAATTTCTCCCCCCAGAAACTCACCAAGCTGAACGATAGACATAGCTGGAATCCCTTCCCAATTGAAATAGATAGAAACCAAAACACAAGAGAATGAGAGAACATGAGAGTGTTCTCCCCACCACAAGGACTCAAATAGGATGAAAATTTAACAACCAAACCTACCAACTTGGGAGGGGGTTTCGACATGGGAACTCCCAACCGATCCAAACTAATTTCTATCGCACGGGCGAAACAAAGCTTGCACCAAAACAAAGAACACTCAACCTAGAAAAAACCCAAACACTAGAGAAAAACCTACGAGAAGAACTTAACTCTAGAAGTGAACCCAAGCATAACTACAAAAATTTATTCTTCAACATGAACTTTTATCTCTAAACGAACATATTTAAACCGATATCAACCCATACAAGGGCCAAACATACTTAAAAAACACATAATTCAGAAAACCATTATCATAAAAAGGGAAATATTTGGATTAAAATAGAACATGTACATCATAAATTCATAGTGAAATAGTGAGCCTACAACGACGAACCAACGTCAACAGTAGAGAATCCAAACTGAAAAGACTTCAAATTTTCTAATCCTAACAAGGGGCACAAAACATAGACCAAGGATCCACACACCTAGAAGCTCTTAACTGTGCATAATATTCAACAATAGACCTATGGATAGAGATATAATGAGTAAAGAATATGTTTACTCATAGTTAGGCAGTAGAATCCTCCAATCAAATCATCATTTTCAGGTGATGATTTCTAAAAAACTTCTCCAGATGAACCTGATAGCTGCAATGATGGAACATCTTCGGTGGGTTGTGACAAGATGGATTTAAATGAACTAAAATTCAAAACTAATTGAACACTATTTAATGGTCCGATGAACTAGAAGATAGAACCACTACTAAGGAATCTTTAGAAATAGGTCCCCCTTGCACACCTCATTCATCTGATGGGGAACCTTCATGAGTACTAAGAGATTCCATATTACCAATAGCCACTACTCTAAAGACCAACTCAGCTAGAAATGCTTCATATAATAGATTCTTAAAACAATGTTCCTTAGAAGAGAGGACACACTCTATGATATATGGGTGACGACCACCAATAAAAAGAGAATTCCTCACCAAATATGATGATGCTACCTCTGGAGAAAAAAACCAGTCCATTGAAATAGTCAACATATGCCTTCACTATCCATTTTCCTTGTTGAATACACAGGAGATCTTCAATTTTCATCATCTTCACCTATTCAGATATGAACCATCAAATAAATATGGATTTAAATAAATCCCACAACATCGCAACATTCATTGATGGTGGGGAAAAAAACTCTCATTAATCCAAAGTTAAACCCTCAAACAATCCCTGGACAACTTGAACTATAATATCCTTGGGAGTTCCCAAAATCCTTAAGACACTCTAGAACTCTTCAACGCACATTACTACCTCTAGCAGACCTCAATAAAAGTCAATCATAGGCAACATTTGAGAATAAACAGAAACAGGTCATGAATCATTAGCATCCTTGGAGACCTTTCTGGGTGTCATTTTATGAACAACATATAAAACCCAAACCCCTAACCGATATAACGCCGAAGCAACATTAATTAAAGTTACATCACCAAAAAATAATTGGATCATGAAAAAAACAAATATAGACACCTCTGAAGACATCCCTATCAAAAAACACCTTTAGAAAACAAGTCTGTGTCGTTAATTTAAAATAAACACCCATGGAATCACATTAACTGTCACATGTGTGCTTATCCATTCCATTTATTTACCAATTTCAAACAATTACCAAATTCTAAAGCCAAAACATTTTCTATTAAAACTAGTTTTATGAATCCCAAAAACATTTAAATGAAATAATAATCATTTCAAAAATCCTTTCCATTTTCAAAAAAACACTTACATTAACTATAACGAAGACACAACACTACTTATAAAAAACTACCAGAGAGAGGGACTGGCGTCTATGATCAACTCTGTGACATGGTAATGAGCCATTCCCAAGAAAGGCAATAACACTAAGAGGAAATTAAACTGAGCACTTAGATATCACATGGGTCACTACTCAATGAAAAATCACAACATGAAATCGTCTTGCCTCTATTGTAATCCCTCAATTTAAAAATAGACAAAGAATAGATTCCCAAACAACCCATGGTGACTCGAGGTTTGAAACAAGGTAGGGTTTAGGATACCATTCCTATACATAACAACCCATGATTACTTTTTTTTCATGAACCAAACATGGTCAACCTTGAAACAGTCACCTGATCCGCTCTACGACATGTCCTAAGGGGTGTTCCCAATCCCCCTGATATAGAAACTAGTTACAGGAATAAAAGTAATGCCATTTGGAATGATTTAGTCTACAAATTGAAATAAATAATTATAAACTAAATAAGACAGATAAACACTAACAATAGAAAAAAGATAATCATCATGTACCCACAAGTGACCTTCTAGGTCACCAAACATCTCAGAAACCAGTTTGGTCTGAGAGCGATCTAGCAATAATAGAACCTAAAAAAAATTTTAAAGTAGGGGTCAACACCAAAATTATCAGTAGGAAAATACCACATAATCTAAGTGTTTTCCATTCCCAACATAGTCCATTAGAAGAAGTTTGAAATAAAAAAAAATATTTTTCTACAATTTTTATAAAAAACCAATATCTTTCCCTTTTTGAAAACCAACACACACCACCTTCCAATTCAAAAAGAAACAACCATTTTATAATCAAAACCTAAACCAAAAGATATTAGGGTTATGATGAAAATAAACGGTTAAGGTAAACAGATAAACTAAGTGTATTAATTACCAATAAGAAAATAGAGAATATAACCAAAAAGAATATATAATAACCATATTTGATCCCAAGAATCCCTAGAATACCCTTGGACATACACTTTTCATAACCACCTTCCTGCGTATGGTGAAACCCATAAGTCAATAACCAACTAGGTTCCCTAGCGTTGCCTCAGTAGTGGAAAATCCCTCCTGAACTATCTACAATTCCAGGGGAAGTAACCCATCTAATATTGGATAGCAAGAAACCGTCACTCGATCATCTAAAACAAGCCCAGGAACCCATGGTGGTGTTAATACTGTGTATGTAAGAGGCCCTCACAGGCGTGAATCACCTTACAAACCACCGTCGCACTAGCCTACCCCAAAAACATACAATATATATGATAAACGGTAAAGGGATATCCCCCTATAGTGGTGCCCCATAAATACTTATATACATACTTATACCAAATATTCATATCATATCATCGAAGGTGCCAATAGATCCATAAAAACATATAACCATTTCAAACATTTCATAAAACAACATGGTTTCAAAACTGGCACACAATTTCAAAAATATAATCCTTTCAAAAGGTCATCACAAATATTACATAAGATTTGGAAATTCCAAATGTGCATTTTACTTGACATCTCAGAAATCATTACATAAAAAATCACCCAAAAACTAGTTTTTAATTTTATTGAAACAAATTACCTTAAGATCCAAACACGCACCCAAATAGTTCTGGGTTAGCAAATGAGAACATTCCCTTCTCAAAATGACATAAAAATATTCCCAAAAATTCCCTTCAAAACTATAATGTGTTGAAAATTTTATAAACAAACCAAACAGCCCCTTAGAGACACATTCACCAAATAAAACCCACAAAGATCTAAACAGGAAACACTCTAAGTTTCCATTTTTAACCATTCCATTGAAAACAAAAAAGAGAACCCACAACCTTTAGAATCTAATGAACTATTTATAGAACCAATGTTCAAAGAAATACCCATTTATAAGGTACCATTTTCATTCAGGTGAACATACATGTGTGCACCTAGTGCCCCATGAATGTGCCAACATCGAATAGAACACGCAACAACCAAAAGGACATCCAAAACGATTTTCTCAAAACCACCACTATCTTCAAAACCATAACCTACTACCCAAAATATTTATATGACATAAAACAATCCACTTGAAACTAGAAAACCCTTTTAAAAATAATTCACACATTAAAAAATCTATGACATTACCAATCCAAACACACCAAACCACGTTCCGAAATAAACAATTTCCATGACACCCTAATTAAGCCTAAACATTTAATGAAAACCCCCAATTCAACTTAGTGGAATAATAACATTTTAAATAAAAACCCTATGTTCTAAGACCCTATGCATTTCACATAAGTAACCTTGAAAACCTATTTCTTAACAAACCAAATCAATTCCAAAATGCTATAATAAGATCTACAATGGTGCTAAATAGGTGAAAATCAACTTATTAAATTTATTTTAAAAGATAATAATCAAAAGAAATTCGATAAGAAATAAATTCATTGAATACCTACCTCAACCATGTGAGAAAGGTATGGAACCTCAACAGAAGGAAGATCAACACCCTGAGGATGAAACACAAACCCTAGACAATGTGGAAAACACGTGAAACAAAACCCGTGGAATTAGGGTTTGGATAAATTAAATAAAAACCCCAAAACAATGGAATAAATTTACCAGAGGGAGGGTTATTGGAAGGGGTGAAGCAGTACGCAGTAGGGGGTATCCACCAGAAAAAAATAGAGCTGGGAAGGGGAGGCTAGCTTTTGGGCTGGTAGCACAGACATAGGGAAGAACCAAAGGGGTGGGGCCTTGCTTCACACCTAGAAGAGAAGAGGGAGAAAGGGTCTATCATCGTATCAAGTTTGGAACATATGTGTGTAGTAGGCTAGGTTGCGTAGGGGAAGGCTTATGGGACTAGAAGGGGGAGTGCACAACCACGTCGTGCTAAAGTATGGAGAAAACTAGGGGGTTCACCAGACCAGACGTGGGGGGGGGGGGGTGGTAGCGTGTAGGAAAACATGAAGAGGGGGGAGGGTTCTTCATATATATTTTTACTTTATAATAATAATAGTAGTAAAATAATAATAATAATAATAATAATAATAATAAAACATAATAATAATAATAATAATAATACAAATAATATAATAATAAATATTCTAAAAATACTTATAATAATATTTCCTAAAAATAACAATAATAATAATAATATCAATAATACAATAATATAAATTCTATTAATAATAATAATCACATTAATATTTTTCTAATTTCATTAATAATATAGTATTAATAACAAATTTAAAATAAAATAATATTAATATCACATTAGAAATAATAGTATTACAAAAATTTAATAATAAAAATAATATTATTATATACACAACAATAATATTAATATTATCATGATACATACATTTATAAAATATATTTATTTATTGATTTGGGTTGTCCCATGGTCACTTGGGCCGACCACGTGGTTATTTCTAAACATGCGGTGCATGTACACTGACTCGAAACCCATCTAAAATAACAACCCCCAAATATTTTTATCCAACACTGAGCCTGAGCTTCAATGAGAGTAAAAAATTCCAAGAAGGAATGAAATAAAAATAAATTTAAATGTTGGTGTGTGAAAAATTTTACTCTATTTACATGGGGAAAAGTATTTAAATTTTATATATTGTTATTCCAAAAATATAATTATTGAAAATTTGATAATTTATTTTTTAACGATCAAACTTCTTCCTCTAGATGGGTTGCAACCATTTTATCCCATTTTTACGTTGGGAAGAGTATTGGCATTTTGTATGTGGTTATTCCAATACAAATGATAATGGGAAAGATGATTATGTATTGTATGACCATCAAATTTCTTCATCTTTATGGGTTATGATAATGTTAGCCATTTTATTAACCTAGGATAAATTACTGAAATTATTGATGTTTATTAACTACTAATACATGATAATTATATATTTTATTTCCATATTAATCGTTAAATGGATAGTCAAGTTTTATTCAATAAGTGGTTCATTAGTTAATGGTATGAATGGTCTTCATGAATCATATAATGAATGTATTGTACATAATTTGGTGAATGGTGGGCAGTGGAATTATATACCTCTTTATGCATCAATTGTTCCTATATGATAAAACAAGTTAGGTTTTTTTATTCATCTTACCATAATAAGATAATGTCTTGGAACAAGGCCTTGGTAGCAGGTTTTTAATGTCATTTATTATGATTTCAATCGGTATGAGATCAGTATCATAGAAAATGATGTTTAAATTTGTTTTCATTCATATATCATTAACAAATATTAATATTTATTATGGCCTCATGTTGTTTACTTATTCTATCCATAATATTTATACTATGTTTATGACTTGATTTCAAGATTTTTATGTTTTTCTTTATAGAGTTTTTGAGCTCACAAATTCTTATGGCTATATTACCCTAGGTTATTTAGAATAGTTGGAAACATAAAATTTTTATAAATATATCATCTATGAAATAATTTTCGATGATTATAAAGTCTCATTATGGATTATGTATTTTGGAAAATAATGATATTAAAATGAACATTTTATACAAATAACATGGGATTTTCTAGTTATTTTGTCATAATCCTTTAATTCTATATGTGTGAAAATGTCTATTGGATGTAATAGATTCAATAATCATTTTTGATTTACTGATGAAGGAAGGTTATAAATATGAATTTATATCTTCTATCAAATCAAGTATGTAAATTATGAGTAAATGAGCACATGATTCAATAATGTGAGTTCATTAATCACAATTGGAATCAGAAGATACCTTTAGATAAAATCATATATTAGGATATTTGTTGAGAATAGTTTAGGTGTTTATAATTTAACTTTTATAAATATTTCAAAGGTACACATAACCCCTTGGGATTATATTTTCTTCAACATTAAGGTAACAATGAACATTTTATTTAGGAATTAGGAGAATATAACTTCTGTGAAAATCCTAATATTAATTCTAAGAATAATATTTCATCAAAAAGTATTGGTAATGTCTTGAGTATGTTGTTTTCATATAAATTACATTCTTTTCATGATATTATAAGTCTATTTAATATTTCACATACATATACCTAGGGATAAAAAGATTAAAATTAGGGAATTGAGCTTTAACTCGATCATCACCTCATGTATGACAAAGCATAATAACCTCACACCTAGTTTAATAATCCTTGGGCTATGGATCAGTTTATCAATTTTTATTTAACAACTATTATAATTGATTTATTACATAGTTACATTATAGAATTTAGTAAATAATCATAAGAGAACAAAACATTAATTAAATTAGATTGAATTAGTAGCGTCAAAGGATGATATGATGATGTCTCTATAGAATAAATATTCGATTGAGTTTTTATATTCATATGATCATTTAATTAGAAATTATTGACATCCTATTCATGTTTTAGTATTTGATTAAAAAAGGATCATGAAAATTATTCTAAGAAAGATATTTCCCTTAAAACCATTATGCCTTATAACTGAATTATTAAACATGCATAAAACAATAATAATTTCAATAAATACCTGTTATGATTGAAAATGTGAGTTTCCGAGACAAAACTATGGTAGGTAGGTATATATCATCTTATACATTAATTCTTGATACACTTAGATATTTTAATTTTTGAAGTTACATTTATTGATGACAATTTGGTATATTCAAAATTTTATTGAAAATTATGTGAAACATAAATGGATTATTCATTTGCAGATAAAATTTAAAGGATGGAAAATATATATTGAATTCCATCATTAACCATGATAATTGATTTGATGTCATGTTTATGTTTTTAGGGATAAATATTTGAGAAAAAAATGATTCGGGTTTGAATAAATCCTATATTTAAAATTTTATTATTGCTAAATTAATAATGGGTTGATTGATTTTGATAAAAGTGAGTTAGAGATTATTGATAGCATCAAAATATTTTATTGATTTAAATAAAATTAATCCGTCATATTTTTGGCAATGTTGATCTAATTTTTTAGATTATAATATATATTAACTAGATTATGAATTTATGAAAACATTATTAATACAGTTTAGGGATAATGAGTAAATTAAATTTTAGAAGTATGAATAATATCATTATGGTTTAATGTTTGAAATTTTGAAATGGTTTTGGGAAATCCATATGATAGGGAATATATGATTTTGATATATACATATTTTAATATATGATTATAGTAAACATTAATGTTATTTGATGAATTATAAGTCACTTGGTATAGACTAAGAGAGTATAGTATATTCCATATTATATTTTATACCCAGAATATTGAATTTCATAATAACCCCCTCACTTAATTCTTTAATGATTAATAATTAAAATTACAAGGACACAATTTATTTAGGGGAGAATATAACACCATGAAATTTTAATATAAAAATACCTTTAAATAAGTCAATGTTTTCAATAACTGGCTCGGTGCATAACTCTAAATTAAATAGAAACAATGATTTATTTTTATAGAAATATAAATATTAAGGATGACTATTAAACCCATGCAATTTAATTATCATGAATGAATATGCCTAACCACTTTCTCAAATAAATTTGAAATGGAAATAATGGTTACTTTTAATATGTATGAAATTGAATTAGTATAAATAAAAAATGAAATAAAATCATCTTATTCCCAAAAATACTTTAATTAAATTTCTATTTTATTTCAAGAAACTATGTATATTAAAATTATATTGAAATAAAATATAGAAATAATATGAATAATATATGCCAATAATTTAATTTATAATATATAGTAAATAAGGATAATGAGTAGATAACATTTTAAATAATGACTATCAATATGAAAATTTCTCCACTATATATTAGGAATTTATTCATTTATTGCATTTTGAAATTAAGAAAATTTAATTTGACAAAATTAAAATCATTTTTGAATTAATCTAAGTAATATAATCTTATGATGATTTTTTGGGAAATTTTTAATAAACGGTATTTATAAGCACAAATGTTATACTTAATTTTACATAATATAATTAATTATATAAGAAAAAATTAACATTATATTTATAATAATCATGTAAAAATCATGTAATAAATAAAATCTTATTGTTAGTTAATGAAAATAAATTACATGAGATAAATATTATTTTCTAGGGTAAAAGTAAAATTATTATTTTGAATGAAATCATTTTGTAAGAGTTATATAATATTTATCTAAATAAAATAGATTATTTTACATTAATATATTACTATAATTAGTTACTAAAAAATAAAATAATTTTTATTAAAACTCAACCAATTAATAATTAATAATAAATAAGGATAAAACACTTAATATATGAATGCCATTATTCTATATAAACAATTCTTCCTAAATATTATGTTCTAATTAAAAAGATGATTTTATCATATTTAAAAATTTAATTATGTTAAATGGATCCCAAATTCAAAATCACAATGTTTATATTTATTAATGACATCCATTTCATTTTTCTTAATGAAATAATTACCACAGATAATTTTTAATCACGATTAATATGAGTAAAATTTTTAAATGAGGTATCCCGATTTTTTTGTAATTAAAGGTAACTGACATGTTTTATAAAGTTATTTGAGTTATGAAATTCATACTGACATTTATCACCTTACATTTAAAAACCTAAACCATCAAACAATCTTGAATTCTTTTCTTATCCCTTACCTAACATTCTTTTCTAATGATTTGTCCCACTTTTTCACCTATACAAGGATCCTAATTCCTCCCACATCAAGAAACTCATATAGTTCATGATACCCATTAAAATTTCACAATATACATATAATTTAACATAAATAAAATATTTATTCCCCTATCGTTAAAAAGGTTCCTCATGTCATTCGGTTTAAAATGAATCTTCCATAGAAGATCTAAATTCTCAATGTTAGTACTACATACCATATTAATTATACTCTTTATCATTCTCATACAACCTAATTCAAATCCATTATGACCATATGGATATAATAAAATAATTATAAATATAATTATTAAATTTTATTATATTGATTTTATAACCATAATCTAATCTCTATCTATTCAATCAGAAAAACCTAAATGTTGCATAAGCGCGTATGCAGAGTGCCACCTCCTTAAACAAAAAATTTATGTTTTTATCACTGGTTTTCATGGTTAGTTCTAGAATTTTTTTTATTGAATATATATTTTATTTATTTCCAAATTTATATTTTATAAATATAATATAGTCTTTATATAAATAATATTTGAAATATGCTATCATTGTAACATTACTCATTGTAAACAAGAATACAATGTGGAAAAGCCTGATATAGATACTACAAAATATTTTCAAACCCATTAATAATTCTTATAATTACTTATAATTTTAATATATAACACCAGGAAAAAAAATATCATTATTCTTTTGTTATAATTATGATACAACTAAACCAACTAATTATCATATATTAATCACAATATGATTATGTTTTGGTCAGTTTAACCATCTACTTGATCAATACTTTTATATAATGAAAAACAATGAGTATATATCTACTAGTATAGTTTATATAATTATATAAATTTTTTTTTGGTTCTAGTAATTTTATATCAACATTTAACTTACTAATTAAGAAATCACCCATAATTCATTAAGAATCATTGAAACATGATCATTTTTTATTTCAACCACATGGATCATAACCAAAAATCCGAGAGAATGAAATTATATATTAATAAAATATCTTGGAACATATATTATCATATTATATATATTATATAAATGTTATTCAAACATGAAAAATAATATACCATGATACCTCTTTCACAAAACAAGCTCAAATTGATAAATATTACTCACACCCAGTGTTGAAAATGGGTAAAAACTAACAAAAATGTATATATGTATTGAATGAATATAATTAAGTTTGTAAAGGTTATAGTTATTAATAATGTTCTTTAGTATGTTTTTGGTGAAATTAATTTAATTATTCATCATGTTTTTTGTATTTTCAGTCAAAGACCGTACCGCGGTAAGGGTTTTTATCTCAAATTTCCCTCTTCACGAAATAATTCATATTATCTACAAAATTTAATTTTTATTGTCTATATAAATCCCCTATTACATTTCTTATCATGAATTATATGTTAATTATAGAATTTTATGTTCAATTACAAGATCACTCTTTCAAAGGGATTTGACGAGAGCGTTACTCAATCCTCACGGGTTTTCATGGTCTTAATTTTTAATCTTTGAGACATGTTACATGGTATTAAACATATTTCCATTGAATGGTGTACTATTTAATTAAAATAAAAATATGATTATATAAATATTTTACATATAATTAATTGGATAAACTAAGAATAATCATTTTTGTCAACTATATTTTTACTAAAGTGTTACTCTAGTCGGAAATGTTTTTTGTAACTCAATTTTTAATCATTGACTTGTGATAGTTCCCATTATCTTATTTCTTATAACTTCAGTAAATTATTCACATTGTTTTTCTTATGTGGAATCATGTCATTGTTTTCATTTTTACCATATAAAATTCTTTTCAATTGTGTCATTCTTCATCGAAGATGATTCCCATAAGGGATATTTATTAATAAAAGATAATTTCTTTGAGATATAGTGTTTCATATTGAAAATTTATTTATTATAATTTGGTTCCCCAAACAAATATTTTATTATATATCATTTTATTTGACTATTTGTGGAAATAAAGATTTAATATAAATTATTTTTTTGTTACTCTTCTTAATATGTTATTTTTAAACAATGGTACTTTTAATATAATAATAATCATTATTTCCATTCACATTCACAAGTTTTTTATTTATATTATCATTGGTTAAATAAAAACATTTTGTCATTTCAAGGAACTATTATAGTAAATTCCTTTTAAAATTAATGGGATTTAGGGGCTTTTACATCACCTTTTAAAAAATAATTTTTAAAGGGACATATAAATTTGTTTTTAATGAAAATGTTAAAAATATTGTCCAAAATATACTTTATGTTTTCATTTCAATTTTCTATATCATTTTCAAAAATATTTACTGTAATGAGAATTTTCTATGATGATTTATCCTATAATATATATATGTTATTATTTTATAGATTGAACTCCTGATATCAACCAACTCGAATCCTATGCACTATTCAAAGAATTATTTTTTGAGGGTGTTTTTAATTTAAGTCACCACCATTATATTATTAATTTATTTCACAAAGTTTAAATTTTTTTAAAAACATCGACCATATTTATATTTATCGACTATTATCATGAATATTATAGAATTGACTTTTCCTTTCAATCATTTATATATAAAGTGTGAAAATCATATTTTACATAATTAAGATTGGTTAATGTTCACCAATAAATAATGTTACTCAATATGCAATGTAAAATTATTGAAATTATGTATATTAATATTTCAATAAATATTATTATTATTATGTTGAATGTGTATTGTTTTAACATCCACCTTCTTCTTGTAGATGGATTATTATAATGTTATACATTTTATTAACATGGGTAAAAGTATTGAAATTATTTATGATTATTTACTATAAATGTGGGTTGAATATGAATTTGATTTCTTTATTTCTCATTATATAGACAGTCAAATTTTCATCAGTATGAGTTTTGAAAGGGAATTTTATGGGATATCATGATGAATTTATTGTTTAATGAATTATTAAAAATCATGTGATGTATGTGTCCCAAAATTATATATCCCAATAACACATCAACATGTCTCATAAGGTAAAATTAGACATGTTTTGGTTAACCCCACTTCCCATAATAAGATTATATCTTAGAATAAGGCCTTGATACGAGGTTTTTAATGTATACTATTATGTATTCTATTAGTATGGGATAATTATTACTGATATCCATGTTATCTTTTGTTTTCACTGACATATCATGCTCATAGTTTTATATTCATTTTGTCTTTATGATGTCTACTTATTAAAACCATAATATTTATTTCATGTTTATGAAACAACTAATAGATTTTTATTCATTCCTTTTCCAAGAATTTTATTTCACAAATTTTTACATTTTCATTTCAATAGTAATGATAAAAACTAGAAAATATTAAATTTTATATGGATAACATGTGTGAAATAATTTATGGGAGATTCTGAACACTCATTATGGATTATGTTGTTTCATATATAATGAAAACAATTTCTATTTGATACAAAGAACATTGGATTTTCTAAACCATTTAATTTTAATTTTATAATGCTTTATACCATAAAATAACCTTCAGATGTAATATATATATAATAATTTTTATTTATTTTATAATTTAGGATGGTTGTACATAATATTCAATAAGTGGTATCATTGAATGAATGAAAACAATTTGTAAATGAGCCTCAGATCTGAGTGTGCAGTTTTGGGGCATCACAACAAGTGTTATATGATGTCTTAGAGTATATAAATATTTAATCACGGGAACTAAATACCATATTTAAGATATTAAATATATCAGTTTCAACATGGTTATTAAATTCCAAACAGTGTCTTAGAATCTGTCTCTCTATCTATATTTAACCATGGATACTAAATTCCATTGATATTTTAAACACTCTATTAGACTGGACATGAGAACTAATGTTTAGATGGTTTCTTGGACTCTCTGTATGTCTAACCATTGGTAATAATGTCTTAATATAATTCAAGACCATATTCTTGCTTGACCATGGTACTAAACAACAGATTCCATCCTAGAATATCTACTAGTTTGTCCGTGGGTGTTCAATATTAGATAGGATATCATAGAATCTTCAAGTATTACTGTTCAAAGTATAAATATATAACCAATAATGATGATAAACTATGAAATGTAACATAGAAAAATGATTTCTAGGTACCCATGATTTCATTAACTCCATTCCCATAACAACAAAGGGAATATGAGATAAACAAACATGGGAATCACATCAAATTTCCTAGAGTAGTGATAGAAACCCATTTATATCTATAAATTTGCTAAGGTATATACAAAACATTAATAAATAATCATATCTCCCTATTAACATTATTACATGCTAAATATATCTACAACCATCACCTTTATCAATTCCCTTTTCTAATAGTCTATAATAAATCAATCCTTACTAGTCCAACTATTATACTAGGCTAGATAAATAAACTAAAATGGTACCATATAATGAAACAATAGAGTGGTTTATGGGGACCAACCCATACCTTATCCCATTTCAAAAAATCTAATTCAATCACCATATGGGGATTGTAATATTTTACTTCTAATTTATTCCAAATCATGCCCAATGAATTTGGAAAAAATACCTCCATAACCAATCATCCAACCTAATCTATGGTGACATGATCACATAGGAAATTTGAGACAAATAATTAATTACCATAAAGAAAAATGTATATAATACAAAATTTTACCTCTCTATTTTATCATAACATATAGGAAATATATAGTCTCACTTCACCCACTTAGTTTTATTTGGTTCTCCCAAGATTAGTTGTCACCCCTTCAACCCAGTCTAAACCAAATCCATCCACTTATATTAATCTATATAAAACAACATGGTCCAAAAAAATACAACTAAATAATTAAATCCCACTTTAGGGATTCTGTAATGTGTAGATATTATACAAAGAAACACTATGTTCAATATCATAAAAGACATGTCGCATCGATCTTAAACAAACGACCAAAAAATATTATTTAAACATAACGATTATAACATAGCCATTAAATTTTTGTGAATGAATATTATTATTGAAATTAATAAATTTATAATGGTCATACTCATTTATAATGTATTAAATAATTATTTTTTATTAAATACTATATTATTAGAAAATAATTTTATTCTTCAAAAAATACATTTTATTCAAATAAGGGGGCATATTGAATTTCATAAGTTAATATTATAATTATGTTTTTGGAACTTTTATAATATTAATTTTATATTTTTTTTAAATTGTAATATTATATTTTAATTTGTGTAAATTTTTGGGATTTTTTATAAAATATGGATTTTTCAGTGAGTAGTCAAAAATACGGATTTTTGAATGAATGTAATTTATTTTCAATAAATAATGAAATTTATAAGTTACATTTTATTAATATAATTTAAATAATAAATTATAATTTATTTATGTAAAAAACATTCAAATGAATTTGAATTATCTTTTAATTAAAAACATTATTAAAGTACATGATGTTTAACCTTTATAGCTGATTCAAATAATCCCTAAATTAGGAATTTTAAAATTGGAATGTATAGGTTATATATCAGTAAATATTAAGTTATTTTCATGTAATTATTATTATTAGTAATATAATTAACATATAATAATCCTTATCTTGATAAAATACACTTCTTGAAAACCCCCTTTTTTATCACGTCTATGAGTTTAAATGTATATTTAATTTTTATAATAATGTGAATTGCGTTTTATAAAAGGTATTCCATATTTGAATGAAAATGTCCAAACTATGTAGTATGGTCATTTTCATTTTTAGTATGAAAATGGTATATGTGGAAAAAATATTTACCATAGAATTAATACCTAATAAATGTGTTTATCTTTAAATATAATATTACCAATATTTTAATCACTAAAAACCACCCCTACTCATGTATAAATACCACTTCTCACCACCCCATTCCCCAAAAAAAGCCATGAATATCGTCAAATATATTATAAACACTCTACTATCCACTCTCACCATGTAAAAGTTCTTCTGGACACACCATAAAACAAATTCCCAGGTCTTTAAGGGGTCCTTTATAGAGGTGATATTCAAGAGGTAAATTCCTAAAACCACCACTCTTAATCTCTTTTATTTTTTAAACTTCTCTACACATCCTTAATAAATCAGTGGATGAAAACTCAAGAATAATATATATACTATAATTTTATATTCATAATGGAATATATTATACACAACTGTTTTTTATCTCCTTTTATTAAATGAAATGAAGTCTTTGTCAAAATTATTGCAGTTAAACATCTATGTGAATAATGAGTTTATTAGTTTTCCATAAACAACGTAAAGGATGGTAATAAAAGTATTATTATGGTTAAATAATATTTTTATTTGAATATTATAATCAATTTCATTTTCTTGAACTAATATATATACACAATTTTAAATAAAATGAAACAACATCATGATGTTTTAAAAAACCACAAAAAATAAACTAATCATTTATCATTAACATTTTTTCGAATGAATCATTACCATGTAAGAAATAAAAATGATAATAATGAACATTTAAACTTATTTAAGATCATTAATACCATTTTATTTAAATTTTGGAGATTTATTTTGATATGAAATGATCATCCATAATTATATACAAGTGAACCGACCATGAATCAATGAATCGAATGCTCCTGGAACAATAAAAATAATGAAATATTATTAATTAATGGTTCATAAGATGTTATAAAAGAATAATTTAAGGTACTATAAATATTAATATAGTTAAATAATTCCTTAATAACATTATCTAAACAATTATAAAGGGGTTTAAAGTATGAAAAACTAAATTTAATTATGAGCTATGGTTTTATCATCTCATTTTTACTTCTGTGAGATGTATGCCATATTGAACACGTAATTCAATTTTAAAGTTCATATACATATATTTTGGTATTACATATCATGAATATCATTTTATTTATGGTATTTAATGTATCATTTTATAAATATTACTTTTAATGGTGTATATAATCTGACTGATTATAAAGTGTAAGGAAATTCTTAACCTAATTTCCATTCTTTGGGTTTAACTTCTACTTCTTGATTATGTCATTCTATGATTATTTGTGAAATTTATTGTTATTACATTTAGTATTATTTACATTTTATTTTTGTTTTTAATAAAGTAAAAAACTAATCAATTAATTTGATTAATTATCACTTTAATGATATAATGTTTGTAAGGGAATTTCTTTTAAAAAACCTCTTTTGATGATATTTTTTCAGGAATATTTTTTTATATCATATACATCATGAAAAATTCTATATTTCATGTCACTTTATTATTTTTAATATTACCTTTCTTGTATATATGGTTATACTCAAACAAAATTTTTTCTGTTGTACATGGGTAGTTTTTCAATTTAATGGTTTATTTTCTTCAAGAAGGGTTGTTATGATGCAATCTTTCTTGATTTAAGTTTATGTTATAGTTATTTTGAATTTTATTTGATGATGGGTTATTATGTGAAAAACCAATTATGGTTGGTTACATGATAAAATAATGATGGTTGGTTACATGATAAATCAATGACATGTGGTTTCTTGATAAACCATGGATGGTTGGTTACGTTATAACCTCCAATACAATGGGTACTTGGGAGTTGAATATTTTCCAGATTAGATACTCCTTTTGTAAGAGTGATATGTAAAATTATTTCTCAAGTTAAATACATATACATTATATTCTTTATTATGAGTTTTAAGGAAAATTTCATGACTTTCAAAAGGTAGGATATTGATCATTTTGAATAGATGATTCCTTTATTAGCGTAAAATGGTTTGTTTTTATTATTTTTTATTATTTTTCAATGGAAAAATATTTTTACTTAATTTATTTTTCTGATTTAAATGTTTTTCTCATATAAATTTTTATAATGTTTCTCATTGGATTTATGGGGGTAGAGACAAGGATGAGATCAAGGGTTAAATTGTGATGATTTTTTCATGAAGATAAAACATGTTTTATTTTAAAGACTGGTTTTAAAGTTAAAAATGGATATTGTGTATATGTATCCACTTGTAATTTCATGATCTTACCCAATGATTTCTAACTCATGACTATTCCAAGACCACCTCCAAAAGGCCCATGGGTTGGTGAACAACGTTGAGTAGGAATATCCCACAAATGAAATGAATCCTTCTAAAATACCCCTACACAAAACCCATCTTCAAGACCCCATAATGCTGAAATTTAAAAAAACTGAAACAATGAATGCATACATCTAAGATCCCAAAACGGAGTATGATATTAAAGTACTAAAATGTGTATAGGGTCCAAATACAAGCTCAACAGAAAATTGTGAAGAGTCTAACCCACTCTAAAGGTGATGAATAAAGTCAAATTCAAGCTACTGATAAACACATCGGTCTAGAAATATCTATCTATACACCAACCACTCCCTATACAACTAGTACAATGTAACATCCCAGGTAAGTAATGAATAATAGATATTTTTATCTATGCCTATTAATGAATTAGATAGTGTTTTAGAGGCTTAAAATGAAAATAAATTCAATCTTAAGCATAGAATACACTAATATTTTTAAAAGATTGTTTTACTGCCTTTTGATGGAAAACCATCTTTGAATATATCTTTTGACAATTTTATAAGCTATGTTTGTCAAAATAAACTTATTCTTTATTATTGGGACATCAAAATTTACTTTTTGTGAATTTTTGGTATTTTTCTGACAATGTTCATTTTTTAATGAATAGTGAAAAATACTGCATTTTACATCAAAACTGCTTCTTAATCTAATTTATTTATATGATTAGATTATCTTTTGAATTGGTCTTAATGTGTAATCTGAATATATTTTTACCATTTAATCCAATGGTGGTCATTGGAATCAATTTCACTTTGAAATTGGACTTAAACTGGTGTCAATCTTTTGATACTTATTGTTTTATAAAAACACGCTATTTGCTCTGACAATGGGAATTAATTATTAAATTAATTAATGTGACTTATATGTTTTGAATTTTGTAAAATGGACTTCATTTTTGAATTCGGAATATCAAATATAGCTTAGGGTAAATTTTTGGTAATTTTCTGAAAAACATCAAATTTTGATGAATAGTGAAACCACTAAGTGGTAGTTATAAAAACTGATTTTCCGTTTAAATGAAATTTTCCCATAATTGTGTTTTTAATTTCAAATATCCGACATACATGGTTTTCATTAAGAAGTAAAATGTGGTTCAATGAGATTAAAATAATTTTTTGGTGAATAGTAACTTATTAAGTTTTTAATCGCGATTAGTGGTAATTAGTGTAGTTTAAGGTAAAAATAATGCTTTAATAAAATGAGATGAGCTTGACACATATCCTACCCTCATTTGTTGTTTCATGACCGACCAATACAAGCCATGGGTAATCTTGGGGACCCCATGGATCCACTTTGGTTGGGAAATGACATAAATAAATTTTTATTTAATGTAAAAGAAAAAATGACACAAACATAATATGTTTTACGAAACCAATTTTTACATGGGGTTATAAAGATCAGATTTTTGATTATAAGTAGTCATTGGAAAGATAAAAAGATTTCCTACATCATAGTATTTTTTATATAATTTTTAGATTTTAAATTAATTAAATTATTTATGACATCATGATGATGCAGCGATGACCTCATTATTTAACGATTTAAATAAAATGGAAAGATAATGTAAAATCTAAACCTTACACATGGCCAAAACCAATTGGATGAGTGTATTTCGAAGACTTATCACCTTATACTATAATTATATCAATGTGGGAACTTTTTAATCCGAAAATCCTTTTAAAATAAAGTAACTTATCTTTACTTTCCAAGAGTGCCCCTCCTATCCTCTTATAAAAGGCCCCCACCTCTACCTCCTTACCCACACTCCCAAAGCCTTTGGCTCGGCCAAACCCTACCCATTTTGTCTCTACACATCCCTCTACTCATCCTAGAGGATTCCTTTTGGGAAGAACCCTTTCAAAGGAAGCCTTTAGGATCAAATAAAAAGGAGTTACACTTTTAAAGGTAATTCATTCTCTCATGTTCATTTGTTTTATTTTGCTTCTCCAACCCCCTAAACTCTTTTTATTTACATCTTTTGTAACAACACCAGTATCTTCAATATACTAGGATGTTTTTATAAGATTTATTCGAGATACACTCTCACACAACTACATCAAATGGTTAAAGAACATACGGTTTCCGTGGATGGTGAAATTCTGCCTCCCGAAACGATGATTGTTCAATACTCATTTAACACCTTCAAAAGTGGCCATTATGATGTCACTATTTTTATATATGATATATAATATGTTTATTCTTTCCTTAAGCTTCTGTATTTTTCATTTATGGCATACCATTATTGTTTCCATTATGGATGAACACGATATCTTCATTTTAGGAAGTGCGGACTACCGCCCCCTGAAAGTGATTTGATTCGTTAATACCATATGTGGGATGTGTAAAGGATAAAGTTAATGATATTATAAATATTATTATACTGGAATTATAATATACTCTTATATCATTATGACTCCATTCCAGAAAATACGAAATAGAAATGGATGTAGCGTTCATGCATACGTAAGGCTTACCGTCTCCATGAACGGTGCATTTCATTTCTTACCTCTAAATGTGATGTAATATTATAAATACATGTATATACTGAATATATATGATTTATATGTTATCCAAATCATTAATATCATTCTGGATATAACGAACCTTTGACCAAATTAACAAAAATGTAACTGTAAGAAGTCTATTTTTGACTTAAGAACCAAATACCGACAAAATGAACATTATTAACTTAAATGATTACATGATGTTCATAACATGGTATAAAAGGAATAATGAACTTGAAAAAGGTTCTTAAGAAAGTAGAGATTAAATCAAGTTTATTATTCAGGAGATTAAAGAACGACCGAGTCAAGTCGGACCCGAGGTATGGGACTTCGTCTCAATCTCTTTTCATTGAGGCATATTTTATTTTATACACAACTTTCTTTTATACGGTGTATAAACCCCTTTGACTTTTACATTTATTCAAAAGGAATCTTTTTTATACGAAGCGTTTACTAAACGACAAAAATGAATGTTTTTGTCGTACGTATGCAGCGACAATGACTTCTCCGCCGTCGTGACCGTTATTTGAGTTTCGGCTTCCTCTACAAGCCATACCTTCTTTTTAAAAGAAAAATAAATACCATGTTTTACTTTTCTTTTATTTTGGTATCGAAAATGGGTTTCATAATGTTTTTATATCAATGTGTTGTATTGATATCTTGTGATTGAAAGGTGGGAATGTTATGTTTCCTTTATGCATGTTCTATGTGATATGATTATGTTGAGGTTCTTGGGAATTATTATGAAAACGGGTGGTTCTGTGATAAACTAAGGGCGAGTGAGCCCGGTATAGCTCTCCAATGCATTGGGTAACGCGAAGGAGTGAAACATTAAGGTTTCTCCGAAGAGATTTAGGGAATATACTATGATGGGTATTCCAAATGTAACCAAGAGGGTTACTCCCTACGTAAGAATGTTATGCATGCCTCAAGTTACCTTTATGTCTTATGATTTTTATGATTTATTCATGATTTTATGAGGTATGTTAAAGTGCTTCTGTTTTATGGGTAAAGTATAATCTCATCCTTATGTATATATGTACCCATGTTTCCTTTCCATATTTTTATATCCCTTACTGAGCTTTTTATGCTCATCCCAAGTTTTTTGAAATGTTTTTCACAGGTCAAGGGAAAGGTACATGATATGATGATAGTGTCAAGGAAGTGTCAAGAAAGAATCCATGTTTATTTTAAATATGGTTCCATTGATGGGAATGAAGAATACTATCTTTATGTAACCACTTTGTTTATATGTGGAATGTAATGCAAGTTTTATGATCTAATTATCTAAAACTCTAAACCCGAAAAGATCCTCAACATGTAATCTTTTAATAACTCAAGATTAAGTAAGGTTTAAGGCTGGGGCCTTATAGTTGGTATCAGAGGTCGGTTTAGATAACTTTAGGAGTTATAATTCTATTAAATGATTATCCAAAAATATATTTTTTGAAATTATATAGCATTTGAAAATTACCATGTTGCTTCATCTAAGACATATTTGTTCAGAATGGTTTTCTGCAGAGGAAACAGGGAAGCAGTGCTAGGAAGGCATACAGAAGGAAATAACCTTCCGAATCAGCATCCTGAGATGGTCGGAATAAGAACTGAACAGTTTGTTGCAGTAATGGCGCAGTTGACTCAGGCTATAAATGGTGGTGGTATCCATGCACGAGATCAGCCATATCAACTGCAGAAGAACATGTCAGTGGTGGAACATTTCATGAGGCAACATCCCCCATCATTCAGAAGATCATCTGACCCTGTGCTAGCTGAAAGGTGGATTAAAGCACTGGAGAAGATTTTTTATGTCATGGGGTGTTCAGACAATAAAAAGGTAAGTCTTGCTATTTACCGTTTGGAGGGTGAAGCAGATCAGTGGTGGTCGATGGTTAAAAATATCAGGGACGCTGATGAGATTGATGCTCTTGACTGGGATGAATTCAAAGGTATGTTTCTTGAGAAGTATTTTCCTATGGCTGTTCGACTTAGGATGGAAAAGCAATTCTTGGAATTGAGGCAAGAGGAAGACTAAGTGGCTACCTATGAAGAAAGGTTCACTCGATTGGCAAGGTATGCTCCAAATTTTATCCGAGACCTTGATAGTAAAATCAATCATTTTTACTCAGGATTAAAGCCAAAATATCGAAGGGAATTAGCTTCTCGTGAGTTTAAAAGTTATGAAAAGCTTGTTCGATGTGCTGAGAAGGTGGAAATGGAGTGTGCCGATGATCAAGTGTTCTATAAGAACCAACAGAAGAAGAGACCGAGGTGGCAGGAGAAAGGTAAGAATTCTTCAAAAAAGTCTGATGGTAAGAAAACTAAGTTTCTAGTTTGTGATAAATTTGGCAAAAGGCATGCTGGGGAATGTCTCTTGAATTCTGGAAAGTGCTACCGATGTGGTAAGATGGGACATAAGGCTCGTGATTGCACTAAAAAGGATCAAGGTGAAGGTATGACCAAATTTTATTTACAGTTAGTGAAATGTTTTAAGTGCAATGAGATGGGTCACTATGCAAACGAGTGTCTGACAAAGAGCTTGTGTGATGGGAAGCAGTTAGACTACAAGCAGAAAGGGGTGGTGAAATCCTTTGAAACTACTTTAGCAGATGTCGGGCCATCAAATGAAGTTGTATCAGCTCCAGGGAGCTCAGTTTTTTTTTTCAAAGATTGACTTGAGATCGGGGTACCATCAGCTGAAGGAAAAGGAGGCAGATATTCCGAAGACCGTGTTCCGTACGATATATGGCTATGATGAATTTGTAGTAATGCCTTTTGGGCTAACCAATGCACCTGCTGTATTCATGGACTTAATGAATAGAATTTTCCATGAGTTCTTGGATAAGTTTGTGGTGGTTTTCATTGATGATATTTTGGTGTTTTCTAAAAGTAAAGTGGAGCATGAAAGACATTTAAGGGTTATCTTGCAAACCTTAAAAGAAAAGAAATTGTATGGTAAATTCAGCAAGTGTGAGTTTTGTTTGCAACAAATTTCCTTCCTTGGTCACATTGTTTCTAAAGATGGGATAACTGTTGATCCTGCAAAAACAAAAGTTGTGGAAGACTGTCCAAGACCCACAAATGTAACTGAGATTCGTAGCTTCCTTGGTTTGGCAGGCTATTACCGAAGGTTTGTTAGAAATTTTTCACGGTTATCTAGTCCAATGACTAAGCTAACTCGGAGGGGTGTTAAGTTTATCTGGACAAAAGAATGTGATGATTGTTTTTAGGAATTGAAAAGAAGATTGGTGAATGCTCCAGTTTTGGCACTACCTTCCAGGAATGGTGAGTTTGTTATATACAGTGATGCTTCATTGAAAGGACTTGGTTGCGTCCTAATGCAGAATGATCAGGTAATTGCTTATGCTTCACGACAGTTGAAAACTCATGAGGTAAATTACCCTACACAAGATTTGGAATTAGCTGTTGTTGTTTTTGCTTTAAAAATCTGGAGGCATCATTTGTATGGAGTAAAGTGTGAAATATATACCGATCAAAAAAGATTAAAGTATATATTCACTCAGAAATAATTGAACATGAGACAAAGGAGATGGCTAGAATTAATCAAGGATTATGATTGTACAATTCTTTACCATCCGGGAAAAGCAAATAAACTGGCTGATGCTTTGAGTCGAAAAAGTATTGCTTCAATAGCAATGTTGCGTTTGGAATGTGATCATTTGGTTAAGGATTTGATGAACTTTGGCATAGAAGTTGTTGGTGAAGAAAGTTCTTCTGTTTTGTTTCAGGTATCAGTGAGATCATATCTATCAGATAGAATCAAGCAAGCACAGAAGCAAGACAATGAGTTGCAGAAAAAGGTAGAGCTGGTTTAAAAAGGTAAGTTGCCTGAATTCAACTTTGATAATGATTCCGTTTTGAGATTTGGGAAGAGATTGTGTGTGCCTTGTGATTCACAGTTGAAGAGAGAGTTGTTATGTGAAGCTCATAGTTCTCCGCTTTCAGTTCATCCTGGCAGTACTAAGATGTATAGAGATCTGCGGGAGTATTACTGGTGGGATGGAATGAAAAGAGATATTGCAGATTTTACTGTGAAGTGTTTGACTTGTCAGCAGGTTAAAGCAGAGAGGTAGTTACCGAAAGGGATGCTTTAGCCTTTACCAGTGCCAGAGTGGAAATGGGAGAATATATCCAAGGACTTTGTTGTGGGATTACCAAAGACATCTCGAGGTAATAATGCAATCTTGGTTATTATTGATCGCTTGACTAAATCTACTCATTTCCTTGCTATACGAGATACTTTTTCCCTAGATCAACTTTCCTGTTTGTATCTTAAAGAGATAGTCAGGTTACATGGAGTTCCCCTCTCTATTGTATCTGATCGTGATCCCAGGTTCACTTCTAACTTTTGGAAAGGCCTTCAGAAGTCGTTGGGTACTGAATTAAATTTTAGTACAGCATTTCGTCCTCAATCAGATGGGCAGTCAGAACGAACAATTCAGACATTGGAGGATATGCTATGAGCTTGTTCTATGGATTATCAGGGAAGTTGGGACCAACATCTTTCTTTGGTTGAATTTTCATATAATAACAGTTTTCATTCCAGTATACAGATGGCACCATTTCAGGCATTATATGGGAAGCGGTGTCGAACTCCAGCTTTCTGGGATGAAGTGGGTGAAAGGAAGTTGATGGGACCAGAATTGGTGGAAGAGTTGGCAGAAAAAGTTCAGCTGATACAGAAACACATGAGAACAGCTCAGAGCAGGCAGAAGAGTTATGCGGACAACAGGAGGAAGGATCTCTCTTTTGAGGTAGGTGATCATGTTTTTCTCAAAGTATCTCCATGGAAAAGTGTGATGCGATTTGGTAAGAAAGGAAAGTTGAGTCCAAGGTTCATTGGACCATATGAAATTCTGGGGAGTGTTGGATCAGTTGCATATCGGGTGGCTTTACCTCCGAGTTTATCTCAGGTACACAATGTTTTTCACATTTCGATGTTGAGGATGTATATGCCAGATCCATCTCATCTTTTGAGTCCAGAGGTAGTTCAGCTGGAGGAGAACCTATATTATGAAGAACAACCATTCCAGATTCTTGAACATAGGGAGCAAGTGTTACGGAATAAGGTGATTCACCAGGTAAAGGTTTTGTGGAAAAACCACATGATTGAAGAGGCAACATGGGAATCTGAAAATGCAATGAGGGATAAGTACCCCCATTTATTCGATAAGTAAATAAATTGCGGGGACGCAATTTTCTAAAGGGGGGAAGGATGTAACATCCCAGGTAAGTAATTAATAATAGATATTTTTATCTATGCCTATTAATGAATTAGATACTGTTTTAGAGGCTTAAAATGAAAATAAATCCAATCTTAAGCATGGAATACACTAATATTTTTAAAAGATTGTTTTACTGCCTTTTGATGGAAAACCATCTTTGAATCTATCTTTTGAAAATTTTATAAGCTATGTTTGTCAAAATAAACTTATTCCTTATGATTGGGACATCAAAATTTACTTTGTGTGAATTTTTGGTATTTTTCTGACAATGTTCATTTTTAATGAATAGTGAAAAATACTGCATTTTACATCAAAACTGCTTCTTAATCTAATTTATTTATATGATTAGATTATCTTTTGAATTGGTCTTAATGTGTAATCTGAATATATTTTTACCATTTAATCCAATGGTGGTCATTGGAATCAATTTCACTTTGAAATTGGACTTAAACTGGTGTCAATCTTTTGATACTTATTGTTTTATAAAAACACGCTATTTTCTCTGACAGCGGGAATTAATTATTAAATTAATTAATGTGACTTATATGTTTTGAATTTTGTAAAATGGACTTCATTTTTGAATTCGGAATATCAAATATAGCTTAGGGTGATTTTTTGGTAATTTTCTGAAAAACTTCAATTTTTGTTGAATAGTGAAACCACTAAGTGGTACTTATAAAAACTGATTTTCCGTTTAAATGGAATTTTCCCATCATTGTGTTTTGAATTTCAAAAATCTGACATACATGGTTGTCATTAAGAAGTAAAATGTGGTTCAATGAGATTAAAATAATTTTTTGGTGAGTAGTAAATTATTAAGTTTTTAATCGCGATTAGTGGTAATTAGTGTAGTTTAAGGTAAAAATAATGCTTTAATAAAATGAGATGAGCTTGAAACATATCCTACCCTCATTGGTTGTGTCATGGCCGACCAAGACAAGCCATGGGTCAACTTGGGGAATCCATGGATCCACTTTGGTTGGGAAATGACATAAATAACTTTTTATTTAATGTAAAAGAAAAAATGACACAAACATAATATGTTTTACGAAAAAAATTTTTACATGGGGTTATAAAGATCAGATTTTTGATTATAAGATGTAACTGGAAAGATAAAAAGATTTCCTACATCATAGTATTTTTATTATAATTTGTAGACATTAAATAAATTAAATTATAAATGACATCATGATGATGCAACGATGACCTCATTATTTAACGATTTAAATAAAATGGAAAGATAATGTAAAATCTAAAACCTACACATGGCCAAAACCAATTGTATGAGTGGATTTCTAAGCCTTATCACCTTATCCTCATATTATATCAAAGTGGGACCTTTTGAATCCGAAAATCATTTTAAAATAAAGTAACTTATCTTTACTTTCCAAGAGTGCCCCTCCTCTCCTCTTATAAAAGGCCCCCACCTCTACCTCCTTACCCACACTCCCAAAGCCTTTGGCTCGGCCAACCCCTGCCCATTTTGTCTCTCCACATCCCTCTCTTCATCCTAGAAGATTCCCTTTGGGCAGAATCCTTTCAAAGTAAGCCTTTAGGCTCAAATAAAAAGGATTTACACTTTTAAAGGAAATTCATTCTCTCATGTTCATTTGTTTTATTTTGCTTCTCCAACCCCCTAAACTCTTTTTATTTACTTATTTTGTAACAAAACCAGTATATTCGATATACTAGAATGTTGTTATAAGATTTATTAGAGCTACACTCTCACACAACTACATCAAATGGTTAAAGAACATACGGTTTCCGTGGATGGTGAAATTCTGCCTCCTGAAACGATGATTGTTCAATACTCATTTAACACCTTCAAAGGTGGCCATTATGATTTCACTATTTTTATATATGATATATAATATGTTTATTATTTCCTTAAGATTATTCATTTTTCATTTATGGCATACCATTATTGTTTCCATTATGGGTGAACACGATATCTTCATTTTAGGAAGTGCGGACTAACGCCCCCTGAAAGTGATTTGATTCGTTAATACCATATGTGGGATGTGTAAAGGATAAAGTTAATGATATTATAAATGTTATTATACTGGAATTATAATATAATCTTATATCATTATGACTCCATTCTAGAAAATACGAAATTGAAATGGAAGTAGCGTTCATGCGTACGTATGGCTTACCGTCTCCATGAACGGTGCATTTCATTTCTTACCTCTAAATGTGATGTAATATTATAAATACATGTATATGCTGAATATATATGATGTATATGTTATCCAAATCATTAATATCATTTTGGATATAACGAACCTTTGACCAAATTAACAACATGTAAGTGTAAGAAGTCTATTTTTGACTTAAGAACCAAATACCAACAAAATGAACATTATTAACTTAAATGATTACATGATGTTCATAACATGGTATAAAAGGAATAATGAACTTGAAAAAGGTTCTTAAGAAAGTAGAGATTAACTCAAGTTTATTATTCAGGAGATTAAAGAACGACCGAGTCAAGTCGGACCCGAGGTATGGGACTTCGCCTCAATCTCCTTTCATTGAGGCATATTTTATTTTATACACAACTTTCTTTTATACGGTGTATAAACCCCTTTGACTTTTACGTTTATTCAAAAGGAAACTTTTTTATATGAATCATTTACTAAACGACAAAAGGGAATGTTTTTGTGGTACGTATGTGGTGACAACGACTTCTCTGCCATCGTGACCGTTATTTGAGTTTCGGATTCCTCTACAAGCCATACCTTCTTTTTAAAAGAAAAATAAATACCATGTTTTACTTTTATTTTATTTTGGAATCAAAAATGATTTTCATAATGTTTTTATATCAATGTGTTGTATTGATATCTTGTGATTGAAAGGTGGGAATGTTATGTTCCCTTTGTGCATGTTTTATGTGATATGATTATGTTGAGGTTCTTGGGCATTATTATGAAAATGGGTGGTTCCGTGATAAACTAAGGGTGGGTGAGACCGATATAGCTCTCCAATGCATTGGGTATCGCGAAGGAGTGAAACGTTAAGGTTTCTCCGAAGAGATTTAGGGAATATACTGTGATGGGTATTCCAAACGTAACCAAGAGGGTTACTCCCTATGTAAGAATGTTATGCATGCATCAAGTTACCTTTATGTCTTATGATTTTTATGATTTATTCATGATTTGATGAGGTATGTTAAAGTGCTTATGTTTTATGGGTAATGTATGATCTCATGCTTATGTATATATGTACCCATGTTTCCTTTCCATATTTTTATATCCCTTACTGAGCTTTTTATGCCCATCCCAAGTTTTTTGAAATGTTTTTCACAGGTCAAGGGAAAGGTACATGATATGATGATAATGTCAAAGAAGTGTCAAGAAAGAATCCATGTTTATTTTAAATATGTTTCCATTGATGGGAATGAAGAATACTATCTTTATGTAACCACTTTGTTTATATGTGGAATGTAATGCAAGTTTTATGATCTAATTCTCTAAAACTCTAAACCCGAAAAGATCCTCAACGTGTAATCTTGTAATAACTCAAGATTAAGTAAGGTTTAAGGCTGGGGCCTTATATACACCATCAAAAGTTCCTTCATCTATATATAATGTGACACATTTTGGAAAATTCCATTCATTGGTGAGGATAACAATACCCATTAAGACACCCCAAAAACACTAAACAAGAATCATGAAGTACAATCAGATAAATATAAGATATGAAAATAAATTTATAATAGAAACACCATGATATAATAAAAAAATACACCACAACACTATAAGGTCATAAATAATTATCAGCTGTATAATTTAACTTGAAGAAATGATTGTTCTTGGAGAATCAACTCCATGAAGCCTGATTTAACTAGAGACACTCTACGAAGATGTCTAGATCATTTTTCTCAACATAAGAAACATCACGGGTCGACAAAGAACCTGATACTCAAATAGGGGGTCATACACACAACCATTGGGCGGAACCATGAAACCAATCTAGATCAACCCTGTATGTAGGGGATCATATTCCAATGAAACCATTTCCTTACTGATATATCCTACTAGATGGAAAATCAAATCCCATACTCTTATAGGTCATGAAGATTCCAAAAACCCCACATAGAGAACAAAGATGACAGAGGATCACACTCAAATCTCACTCAAGGACATCCAAACTCTATCCAAGACTCAACCTCTATAGGTGACCAAAATTAGGTGATGTGGATTTAATACCACACTTTACCATCTAGAAAATACACCATAGGAAAATGATCCATCTAGAGTAGTCCAAACTAAGGATACAGATAGCTATTAAAATTTTTGAAGGGGGTACACGGCATGTACCCGAGGGTACATGATGTGTCCAGCCATCCCCATGACTTTCAGTGTAGAAAACCATCAATCAGCATGTAAGTATCATTATATATGATGTTTAAAGGAGTACATGTCATGTGAAGATAAATGATACCCTCCCCATGTCACTTGGTAGTATATGTGTATGGTGAATGTGTCTCTGTACCAGCCTATGTACACTAGGGCATGTCTCTATCCAAGTACATAGTGTGTCACTAGACATGTACTTTTTTATTTGTTTTTATAATTTCCAAATTACATACAGAGCCAATTGGGATGGGTCACATACTATGTGACATGGGTCACTTGCTGTTGGATCCTTATCTTCATTCTAAAACCCTAGCATACACTGAACGAGCCTTATATAGTGTGTAATCCCAATTTATATGACATGTTTCTCCGGATTTTCTAGATCTAGAGGTTTCCCCTACTTTCTTCCTTATGCATTGTTGAACCTCGATTTCCATCAGAAATCACTCTATAGGTCATAGATCTTGGTCGACCAAGATCTTCCATCGCTTGCTCTTAGGAATCCGACCATTAAAAGGGATTAGGAATATTCCTTTGTCATCCAAATTTCCATGTGCCAACCAAAAAAACAAAGAAACTTCTACCAGGACTCATTCAACCTCGATCTAACCATTTTCATCATTGATTCTCAAACCATTACCATCATCATGTGTCATACCCACAGTTTAAATATATTGTGTGGAAGAACAGTTGTCAAATGATTGGGAACCATGTATTGGTCTATCCGTTGGCCAAAATAATTTGCAATGATGATTGAACAAAGAAATAGTTGAGAAAACTGTAATCCCTAAAATGTGATGAATGAACATATACCATTATTAATTTTTCCTTGATTTTATGTCATATAAGGAGATGGAAGAAGGGGAATAAATCACAAATAATTTTTTGTACAATTCCATCAATTTAATTCTACCAATGATTCATGTATCAATTTAGTTCATGTAATTGATCCACATTCATCTAGGATTATGAAACGATGTGGAAATAACAAAGTTAAACATCTTACATATATTTTGGATCTATCGATGATGAAGAATGGTTGTTTTTTCATCATTGGAGAGATCCAAAAACTCGGTTGGCATAACGATCCTTGATCTGACCCCAATCCATCACCATTGCTAAGAAATCTCTCCAATGGTTGTCTGAATCTATAGGGTTTGACTGGGAAACCATGAGGAATATTTGTAACTGTATACTTAAAAGTATATTTCATTCACCAATTCAAAAATAATAATACAAAATAATTAATTATTTTATTTTATTTATTTACATCCACGATGACTTTTTTAGAAACAGCTTGTATCGATAAAAGATTTTTTCACGACTAAGGTAAAACCTATGGTATGAACTCAATAGTGCCATCAAATTTCTTATATGATATATTGTTTGTAATTTATTTTACTTTTTCAGAAAAGTTTCACGAATACTCTATTAAATATATTAAATATATTTCAAAAATTAATTTTGGGAGCATTGGGTGTTAGAATTTCATGTCATCTTAGCACTTGGTATTGAAGACAGTATATATAATTTGAAAAGATAATTAATGGAAAATTTGAGACATTACATTCTCCCCGCCTTAAGGATTTCTATCCCAAAAAGAGATGAACTACTCAAAAATATGAGGATATTAGGACCTTATCAAGGTTAATCATTCCCATGAGCTCTCCAAGATATTCTTATGATATCAATAGACACACATAAAGGAAATCCATTTCCCAAAAAGGATCCTCTCCAAAAAACCTTGATCTAAACTAGGTACTCTTTAAAGGTAGTTCTATCCTCAATTTCCATCTATCTATAGTTGATAATGTGTGGCAGGTTCTGCATGTACCACCTCAACTGTGATACATGAAAGACGGAATGTACTTGGTCAAACAAGAGTGGTAGAGCTAAGTGGTATTCCACCCACCAAACTCTACTCAGTATCTATAAGTGACTAATGAATATTAGAGATAAATTGCTGACACGACCAAATATCCTTAATCTATATTGAGGTGAGACCCTTTGGAACACATTCTCTGTATCCTCAATCTCCAACGGTCTTCATCATCAGTCCATATAAGACATATGATGGCTTTGTGTAGTCCTCACCACCTCCTGGATGATCCTTAACTCCCCTATTGTAGCTTTCACCATCTTCAATCCCATGAGTGTTGTATCTCCTAGATTAGTCCAAAAAAGTGGTGACCTTTAGGGTCTCCTATAAAAATACTATAATAGTTCCATAAAAATTTTGTATTGGTATCCATTGTTATACGCAAACGCAACAAGGGTAGGTGAGCCTCCCTACTACAAGCAAAGTCCTACATGTAAGCTCATGGCATGTCCTCAAAGAATTGAATGGCCTCTCTATATAGCCATCAGTCTAGGGGTAAAATTCCATTCTTAAGAGTAACTAAGTCACAATGATCTCTTGAATTTTAATCCATCACTAATATGGGAAGTGTGAATCATTAAAAAAGACAATAATTTAGGTAATTCTGTGGAATTTAATTATCTCATGCACATAGAGGCTCCCCACACGCACTACAAAACTCTACTCTTGAATTTCTTAGAAGTGGGATAAATTGGTGGGTCGGTCAATAATCACCCAGATAGAATCATTTACATTGGGAACACATGGTTATCCCTTCATTAAGCCCATGTAAATACCATCCCACTTTCACTCTGGAACCTCAGGTGGTTGAGATAATATATTTGGAACCTAGTTCTCTTCCTTCACATTTTGAAAAGTGAGGCATCTAGAGATAAACTAGGCAACACACTTCCTCATACCATTCCACCAAAAAATGAGATTGATGTTCTTGGTATATCTTTTCCACACCATGATGTACCGCCAAAGCGATGTATAAAACTCCCACATCACCTACTCCCACAATTTTAATGGTGCCATCATCTATCCTCAAATAAAGATGACATAGTTCCCACATTTAGAATATCCATCAGGAGAATATCTAGTGGATATAAAAACACGTAAGTTCTCATAATTGTAATCTCCATAGAAAACATCCCTACCACGATGTAAAAGATGTGGGAAAAACCATATACTCGTGATATAAATCACCATACTTGTCCACTAGGGACAACTATAATGAGACAAACGACTCTAACACCTCGGTTAACAATTGAGAACACAATCTCGTGAGGGAATATTCTACTATGTTATTATTTCTAGGAATATATAAAATCACATAGGCATAGTCCTAGAAGAACTATATCCATATCTTCTATCTAAAGTTATGGTCCTTTTTTGAGAATATATACCTGAGAGTTATGGTCAGAGTAAAGAATAATATTTTTTCCCATCAGGTAGTGTTTCAAAAACATTAGTTTGATGAAAATCGATGTAAACTCAACATGGTGGATTTTGAAGTTATTAACATGGGGTGTCAACTAGAAAAAACCATAATAAATAACCTCATTACTCTTCATTAAAACACATCCCAGTGTTGTCCTTGATTCATCATATAACACTATCTACATAACATGCTTCTCTAGCAATCTCAATATGGGAGCACTCATCAACCTCTAACTCGGCTCTAGGAAGCATGTCTGTCACCATTCCATCCACATGAAAGACATAACCTTTTTGGTAAAAGCTATCAAGTGTGACTGCAATTTGGTTATATTAGGTACAGACCTCTGATAGTTCCCACCCAACCTAAGGAAATTACTCACCTTAGTAACTATCATGGGAGGCTCCCAAGAAACCAATCCCTCAACCTTTTCAAAGTCCACTTCTACTTTTACCTATGAGATGATTTGTCCCAGATAGAAGACCTATAAAATTAAAAATTGAAACTTATAGATATTCCTTTTAAGATAGTTCTCTCAGAGTATTTATAGGACCATCCTCAACTGTCTCATATGGTACTCTTCAAACGATGAATACACTAGGATTTATTCAATGAATACCACCATGAACAGGTCTAATAAATGATTAAATATTTTTTTCATTAGTTCCATGAACACTAATAGATAATTTTTCATGTATAAAGGAATTACCATGTCATCATAGTGACCAAAATTTCATCACAATTCCAACTTTAGTATATCCCCATCCTTTACTCAAACCTGATGATAGCCTGATCAATGGTCAATCTTTGAGAACCACCATGCTCCCCTCAACAAATAAAATTGGTTGTTTATCTTAAATAGTGGATAAAAATTATTCACATTCACCACGTTAAAGAATCTAGAATCCACACATAACCTCAAGACTCATCCTCCTTCATAGAGAATACAAATGGGGCTGCCTAGGGCGAAACAATGGGTCTCACAAAACTCTTCCCGGAAATGTCTCACAACTACACCCTCATATCTTGATGATATGTGGGACACATCTAACATGATGGTATAGATATCGATGTCATACTGGGGTGAAATTCAATGAGAAAAGTCTAGATCTTGGTGGAGAGGTAGACCTTATCAGTACTCATGAAATTTTTCCTCTCACCCTGCAACCACTCAAGGAAACAAATATCCTAAATCATCCACTTCTCAAAGGGTCATTCTACGGATCTAGAGAGTAATCACCTAAAATCTCTTATTCTAGGGATTATCATCCCCTTATAAGGTTTAATTTATACCCAAAAAGTAGAACCTCATTCATTCACTATAGACTCACCACATCCTTCACCTAAAATCGTCAATATGTTCATGAACTGTGGATAGAAAGTTTATACCTAAGATGGATTAATAAGGCCTCATTACTGCTAAAAATATATTTCATAAAAAACTCTAACATCAAGGAATCACATCTCACTATTGACACTAGTATAAAATTATTGAGTGGATGTATATTGGAGTCTCCAACCTTATGGGTCTCGCCAATGACTCAACAAGAATATTTTCACCTCAAAAAAGATAATTGGTAAGGTAGTAATTACTCACATATGTGTCTATAAAAAACTACAGTTAAAGCATAAGTGGCACATATTGTACCTCATATCAACCCTAGAAACTCATGGTCAAAAGTCTCTATAGCATGAAGCTAGTCTCGTCCCTATCCACCGACTCCCAGAGCCTGGAACGGACCACCTTGGGGTGGTGGTCATTCTAATGCCCCGACCCCAGTTACCCAGAGTCGGTGCAATATTACATAACATTGGCATGATCACAAAAGATCAATTCTTAAAATATAGATTAGTTTAGTAGCCTTGGAATCACTAGTTACATTCATAAATTTTACATTACATCATAAAATGAAAACTACTACGACATAGTCTTCATAGACCACACTCATATCCCATCAAACTATCCATGTAGGTCATTCATAAAATACTTCTTCACATCCTAGGAAAAATAAAATATAGAAAGGGTTGAGCTCAGATGCTCAGTAAGGATAACAATACAGCGGAAATGTTCATAAATAAGCATAAACATTTAAGGCAATGTATAACAATAACAAAAGCCTTTGAAAAATTAACTTCAGCATAATATGGAAAAAATAAAATTAAGTAATTCCATTTACTTATTCACATGTATATTCTACTATTCAAATAATCATATGCAATATCACTAACCACTATAATAATGATGGAATTCATAATGCCAGACTATCATAACCACATAGTCAAGGCCTTGTGCCAATACTACAAATAAGATTTTGTCAAAGCCAAGTGTCAAGACACTAGTTTGTCTCATGAGACCAACCGATGCAATGAGGAGCTATAGAGTTCTCCACCCGTCACTTAATTAGTCCAATGAATTCATCAGATGAAAGGGTTTTAACATAACATAAACATTCGTATTAAAACTAGCATACGAAAGGTCAATACTTTATCCATAAACCATGAAGGGTATAGAAATAACACATCCAAAGTCAAACATATCACAAACCCTTCAAAAAAATATGGAAGTTTTGTATCATAATAAATCAACTTCGAATAAGATTAAAATCCATCAATGGATGTTGAAATAGATGAAATAAAAACTATTTGAGAGAAATATCTCTTTTTTGAAATCATTTAAAAGTCACACATTTATTAAGGAAGTAATTTAAAAGTGATTTTTGAATCAAAGTGTCCCATAAAACTTGGAATCTTTTGAAAAGAAATATCATTTAAAAACATTCATGTACATATAAATGAATCCTTGAAATCATTTTGAAAACATGGATATTAATTAAAATAATTTAGAGAGATAAATCATTAAAACATTTAAAATTCTGATCTTCATAAAGAGTACCTTTCACAGAGTCTTAAAATATTAATTTTGAAATCATTTAAAAGTCACATAATTATAAAATACAACATTAATTTTCAAAATATTATTAAAATCTTGTAAGGGAAGCTTCGACATTTTTATAATGGTGGAAAATAGCCGCACCCACTGTATAAGTTAAAAAAAAGGCATTCTTACCTTAATTCTGTCGAAAAGGTTAAAAAGGACCTTGTTTGAAAAACAATGAAAAGATTCCTTTATAAAATTATTATAAAAATTCAATCAAGGGTATACATGACTTTAACCCATATTCTATAAAATAGTAAGACTGTTTTCAAATAAATTTTTAAGAAACATGGATGTGGATGATAAAGAGGTCCCAATAGATAATTACGTATAAACAACTCGGATAATGAAGAGATTGTGAAATAAACCCTTACCAATTTGGTAACTTATGAAACATACACCCCATGAAAAAGGTATCATACAATTAATATGTAAATACACATAAATTAAAGTGTATTACACAAAGAAAACCATTATGGTTAGTACATACACCACACAAAAGGCAATAGTGGCAATATGGCATGAATCTCACGAGAATAAGGAGTGAGATTAAAACTCATTACCTTGCACTTTCCTTTAGACGAGGGTACATTTAAACTCCTGTATGAAGACTGTAGTATGTTATTAAATTATACCAGAACCATATTAATATTTATGATATCATACTTTATTCATTTATGACTTTATACTACCCTTTTAATAATAACTTCTATGTTAAATTAACATTTCGGGTAATAATCGCTTTCTTTATCGTACTTGTTTTAACTTGTTAATCTTGATTGTATCACTTAGATCATGATTTAAATACTTCCAGAATATAAAAAATGATTTTTATATCACCTATATTTAGAATAAAAATATTTATAGAAGAAATATATATGAAATGGAAAACACCGTTTATGGAGACGGTAGTCCGTACGTACGCATAAACCCTGTTTCCGTTTTCATAACGTATTGAACGAAACTAAGAGAATAAAATATAGAGAAGTACATATATATATATATAAATATATATATATCTCCAGTAGCATTATTGTGTCATATATTACAAACATATTAGTAATATATATTTTTATAGTCATCGATGAATGTTGAATGTTGAAACGAATCTCGTCGTGTCGTGGAGACGGTAATCCGTACATACACACGAGCGACAATATCATTTCCTTAAATGTGTGGAATTGGATTGTATATTAATTTCACAGAGAAATTATCATGTTATTTTCATTATTTATATACATATTACTCATCATTATATCCATCCAAATAACATAGTGTTGAATAACAAATTACACAACGCTGTGGAGACAGTAAGCCGTACGTACGCACGCATGTTGACATTATCATTCATAAGATGGATAGAATAATGAATATAGTTTTGTAATATTTATAATAACATCATAGTATATATAAGATACTGGAGTTAGTATTTTATAATGGAAATAACAAAGAATGAATAAGTGGAAGAAGAAAGGAACTTGAAAGAGGGTGGTGAAACCATTACCTCTTCTTCCGGTTATTCATTTTGATTTGATCAAAAGGTCTCAATAGGATGGCTTTATGATCAAACTAAGGAATCTAGGTTGAAGTGATTGATGTTGAGAGAATATATGGGATCGTGTTGGCTGATCCAAAAGGCTTTTAAGGAATGAATTTGAGAGAAGGGGGAGTACCCTTTTATAAGAGGGGTGAGGGGAACCTTTGAAAAATCTAGAAATATTATTTTATAATAAATTCATATTCGGTTTATAATGGCTCCAAAGTAAATTATTTAATTTTTAAGGTGGGTAAAGGTCTAAAAACACTCAACCAATAGGTTTTAGACAGGTTTGGGTCACTATATTAACATTATCGTTTTGATTTAACTCTTATTTAAATAGTTTGACATTTACCAGGTCTCTTTGTATTTTTATATTATATGGTCAATAAAGATACTATAAAATTCAAAGAGACCCCCAACTGGTCCATTAATAATAAACATATAATTATATAAGTTTTTTGGCAGAACATTTGATTTTTAGGAATATAATATCAATTAATAATATAATATTTGTTTTAAGAACTCCTATATGTCAATTTTGACACTATTTAATAATTGATTTTTATTAATGTTTTAACAACATTATTAATTCAAAAAAAATTCATTTAAGTAAAACTAACATGTCATATTAACCTATAAAAGTTTTGGATGTCATAAAAACTTTCAAATTATATTTATTTTAACATTTATAATACTAATTATTTTATTCTATCATTAATAAGGAAAATACTGCATTATTATTGTATAATAAATAAAATTAATTATTCAATGTCTAAAAATTATAAATAAACTAAAATTATGTAGTAAATTTTTTTATCTTTCTAAATAATATTTTTAGTCGAAAATATAACATATATAACCCTATTTAAAAATTGTTTTTCTAAAAGATACATGCTTATGTCATTTTTTAATTTACGTTAACTTAATTAAAAAAAAGTGTCATTGTCACTTAAAAGTGGATCCATGGGGTCCCAAAATCGACCCAAAGAATCCCACGGTCGGAAATGTATCAACAAATAGGGTTATGACATGTTTTTGGGTATTTTATTATTATTATAAAATTATTTGTTTACCGTTATTTATTGCATTTACCCTTTAACCATGATAAATAAAATATTTACCGAAGTAATTATTCAAAATGTCTAAAAATAAAAGTTACCTATTTACATAATTTAGAACTCCTGATTATAAATATGGAATCCATTTTTCTAAATTCAAAACACAGAACTGGCAGAAATTAATTTAAAATTAATTCCAGTTGTTAAAACAAAAAGTGTGTTTTTAGGAGATAATAAATATCTAAAGATTGAAACTTTCTTATGTCCAATTTAAATTTGAAATTATGTCTAATGACCAAAATTGGATTAAATGGTAAAAATATAATCTAGTTATACTCTAAAATCACTCAAATTCATAATTTATCGCTATTAATTATTTCAATTAAAAAATTTGTTTTTAATTAAAATTTAGTAATTTTCACTATTCCTCAAAATATGAAAGTTTTCCAAAAATTAACGCTAAGCTAATTTAGATATTTTGAATCCAAAAATGAAGTCCATTTTTAAGGATAAAATGAATATAATTTTAAAAAGTGGGTATTACAATTCATAACGGCTGGTTTGATTGGTTGTGGTGTGTGTTAGAACTCGAAGTTGCGTACAACACACACTACTGCATTATTCAAAGAGTGGAATACCGTGGAAGCTTGGGGTGTTTCAGTTGTTATAGTTGAAACCTATAAACAGCTGTTATTACCTTTTTGGACCCTATGCCACATCATACACCCCATTTACCACCCTACTGCATCCGATATCTCTATCTGGACAATCCCTGAACCATCTCATGGTCTGTTGTATGATGGTTCAGAAAAACCTGAGTTAGATTCCCTCGACCACCTGAGGAGAAACATCGCCTCTCCCTTGGACAATTTCTTGCCACCCTAAGATCCCTAAACCACAAACCCTATGTCTTGGGATCACCTCTTAATGCATCTGACATGCTTGGATCCTTGTTACTACAATTGGTTGCCTGATGCTGAGGTCTCAGCTATTGGGTTCTCATTACTAGATCCCACTATCAGTGCCTTCTCTACCAGGATTCTCTAAATTACCAAGTATCACTCAATAACCCCAACATAGGTGTGAATAAAAATGGATACCACTGAATATATGATTTCCCGACATAACCCATGCTCAATGGTTCTTGCTATGAAGAATTGATCTCACACTATATTCAAGGAGTAATAAAAGGGATCAGTAAACCTCACTGATTAATATTCTGTGGTCAAGCTTCCCTACTACAAATATAGAAGATATTGTAAGGATAAAAATCACAAAATGGGATGGATAAGAACTCATCCCTAAAAAAGACAAACAAATCTAGTCTAAGATAGACTTGTCATGTAGTTCGACTGAGTTACAAACCTCCATCATTTCCCAACATAGAAATAAAGAAGGATTACTATGTGGATTTCAATATGATCTACAAGTGTCATCACATGTCATAAAATGAAAGTGACTGCCTCTAGCTAGATCTCATAATTAATGGGGTTCGGTTTACCCTAAATCCTAGGATTTACCAACCTCTGAAACTCATTTAATGCACTCAACCTGTGTGTATCCTCAGCTGGTTTATCGAGCACTATTTTTTACTCAACATGTGATGGTATATATGGTAAACCAGACAATGGTTCTATCTCAGGAACATGATTATATAATGATGTGTCATTATTGGGTGGACAATCCTTGTGATCACATAGTGGAATACTAGAAGGAGGCCTATGTGGACTCATCGTGAAACAAAACAAGATATAACATAAAAAACGTTTATTTTTGGGATATGACTCAAGAAAGACATGGAAAACGAATCCATTCCTATATGGTGCTATTGATTCTCACCAAATAATCATAAAAACCACAATAGAATATATACTTGAATATGGGTATTATTTCCCCATGAGATAAAAAGAATAAGAGGATGGATGACACCTTCAGATCACATGAATCAATGGGGGACTTGGGATCACGTGACCACTTCAAGGTCACGTAAAGACTCCATGCATAGCACTTAACCTGCAGTGAAGCACAAAAATATCTCTTTGGAAAACCTTCTTTCTTTTTAAAAGGACCTCTAGAAGATCCATGACCACATGATGATATCCAAATGAGGTTTCATGGGTTTTCATTGGAAGGTTCCTGAAAACCATGCAAAATTAATTGAAAATAAAGAAGGCATAAATTCCAATGATGGAAACCCCTATTGGTCACAAAGTTCATGTACCAAACCATCATTGGGTAGAAATAAATCCCTCAGTGATATCTATAAAAACTCATACAAACCTTGAACCATTATATAATAAAATTAAGGAGATAAAGAGAAGGAGAGTAGAGGTGTTCTTGGTCATAGAATGATATGCGACACACCCCTAGAAACCCGCAAGACACTCTGAGTCCTCAAGACATGTACTCCATGCCTCAAGAAATCCCCTTGGCTTGTCAGACTTACCACACAAAAGTCCACAAGAATAACTAGAGAAATCTGCAAAACTCTAAGGGAAAGTAGATATATTTCTTCAAAAAATGCCTGTGCACCCGCATGAGACCATTATTGGTTATGTGAAACATCAAAAAAATAGAATAAATACTAATAGAAACACTCATGTAATCCAACATAACTTGAAAATTTTTTCACAGAAAACAAAGGAGATTAAAAGTTAGGAGGTGGGAGGTACTCACTATCGTCAAAGGACATGCGATGCACCCACATAACTGTCCAGCGATCCCCCAATACAGGTCACCCATGATCTCAAGAGTGTCCTTCAATAGGCACTTGGAAATTTTGAAGGCCCTTGTATATGTCAGTGTTATAGCATGTAAGTTATTCGACATGTTCATATGATCAAACAAGTCATCAATAATCTACAATAATCCTATAATGGAAAATATTAATGATCACTAAAAATCAAGAGACACACTATAAAAATCTCATGACAAACACTCACGAAGCCCCATGGTTCCATCCCACTTTGTCGACTCCAGTCTATACTTTCACCAGATATGACACATAAACAAGTGAGTATTTGGGGTGACGAAGCCTATAAATCCCCCACCCCAACATAGAAAATTTACCAGCTACTATGTGAAGGGATATCTCAGGAGAAATAGTCCCAAGCATCGAAGTGGATTTCTCAGAGAAAATTATCACGTGATTGACCAACCTTCGATATGGTAATACACCGGAAGACAGTCAAGGTAGTCATGCACTAGGAATTTGGAAATTTTCATGATCATTGATAGGTAATTGGAATTATTCCTATTAGGTTATGAAATGAACATCCCAAAGGCCCAACAGATCAAACAAGACTCAGAGACACCGATACTGAACAAATCTATTGAATTTGTGGCATAAGGGTTAGAACTAAGACCCAAAGTGGAAAAAATTAAGAAATGGAAATGATCATGATAGAATCAAGGGATTTTATCCAAATCTCAGGAACCCATTTAAATATTCCACCTATGAAATGAGAGATATTCCAAACATGTTAGACCGAGTCACATGATCCCCCACAGACACCACATTGATCTCACAAAAACCTCAGATCCAGTCATCTGAGAATCGTAATGTCCTTCAGTCACATGAAATGACTTATATAAGATCATCTTATCATTTAATCCAAGTGTTTCGAAATCATTTTGTCATAACAACCATTCCCTCAATACACCCTTAGGGAATGTCAAAAAAGGCTCATGATTCCCTCCCTTTATGTCAGTCTTGTCTCACAATGTCTCCCATATGTGTCATCCAAGATACGTGGTATCCTTTGGACCGTGTCACACTATATCTTATGACACCCTACATATGTTCTAATATTGGTCAAGTGATATCTCCCAAGACATGCCAACTAGGTTGTGAGAAACCCTTCGAAGGATAAGGTCACACTGAAAAGAATCCCATGGCTTGATAACATCATTTTCCTCAGGGTGTAAGACTTGATAAATAGGGTAGCCTTAGTGTGTAAGCTCCGTAATAATTGAATGTGTGACAACCAGATTCCATACAGATTTAAGATACATGGGCTACCTATCTTTGAGGTTAGAGTTCTATATTTTTCATCTGCAGTGATCTCAGAATCCTAACCCCATTATCAAAAGCAATGACATCGATCATTCACAAAAGTTTTTTTCTCACAAAGTGCGTAACTCACATGGGATTAAGGAATTGTGTTGTTCATGATATCTACACTATAAATCCTTAGACTACAAGGTATTCTATCTTGATATAAGACGTAGAATTCATAAAAATTTGAGGATAACCATAATACATCTGAATCTGAGCATCCGCCTTAGAATATCAATAGGTTACGAGCTAAATGATATATGATAACTTTTATTACCATCATAATGAGGATATGTAGGCTATAATTCTATAGTTAGATCTAAAATAAACATATAATTTCAATGTAATCCATATATCGATGAGGTTTCAACCATAAAAACCGGATCATTCCCCTGATTTGATTACTCATTTTCATCCATCAACTTATTTAGAGAAAAACCGTACTATGATGACTCTGATTCTTTCCATACTCAGGATATATAGTATTTATTATCAAGACATGACCTTCATAACAAAAACCCTAAGGACTAACCAAGTGCACATGTCTCATACATATATGCCATGTGGCTGATCATCTATTCCCATTATTTGGAACACCGAGCATATCTCACATGGGATTAGTGAAATTTGAATGATCAACTCATTAGGAATCATGAATTAATACCTTTCGTATAAGGGCATATACCTTGGGTCCTGTCCTAAGAGAATATACAACTATGTGGGTTTTTATTCCTATACTATCCAGGATACATAGGACACCTCATAATGGCTCAATCACATCCATTGAATATTAACTTCCTCCTCAAATGACAACACATCCCAAACCACTTGTTTATACATTTACAACACATAAATTAGCTATTCTTCATTAGGGAAATGGATGATGAACCACAAATACATATATATGGATCAATTAATGAGACATTTTTTTGTGTTTAATGAGAGGATTTACTGATAAAATGTTTTCTCAGGGAAACCAGTCAGTTATCAGGATTAGGAGGAGATCCATAAACTTATATTATATCTATAAGAAACCCCATTGTAGGAAATAAATCCATCCAAAAGGGTGTGACGAACCTGACTTCCCATACTCTCAACCAATAAAATTCACCAAGAGCCTTTGGGCCAAAAAACCCACATGACCTCGGACCATTGGAAAGATTTCTTTATAGAAATACAGATGGGAGAACCATTGGGAGTTTCAAGAAAAAGTGAAAATGGTAGTCTGCCGAGAAAAACTATTTCACGCTACAAAGACCCAATGAAACAAAAATGTTGAACCCGATGTAAATCTATCCAATGAAAAAAATAGGTTATAATGTATTAGGACACTTTGTGTTCAAACCCCTACACAAAAAGAAGAAATAAGACCATAAAAATCTAAAAAATGGTCTTCTATAACCTGGGTTCTCATTAGTCCATCCTCATTTTGACAAATCCAAATGAGTTGAATGGAAGAATAAAGAATTAAATAAAAAATCATTTAACCCTACATATTTGATTTACCATATTATGCCAATGATACTACACTAATCAGTAACCTTGTTATTTTGTTTCTGCATATTTGCAGATGATACTTTAGTGGCCCGATTATAGATGATTTTGTCATCATATAGAACTTGTTTCAGAAACACTCTTACAACCGCATCTTCTACAGATCGCAAAACAACTTCAACTGCATGAAAAATCTAATGGTAGGTGGAGAATATGATGGTTTGGGAGTACCACTGATATGGTACCCTCCCAAATAGAGAGGATGCTCATGAAATTCACTAGAAATTAGGACCATCAAGTCTACATCACTTGGGGATGTCTGATTCTATACCTGTGGCTCTCATCCCCATGACCAATAGATTTGGAAGATTATACACAAAGCATGATAATCAATTTCTTCAATAACTAATGAAGATATACTGGGAGGCCATTTTTGACCCCATTAAGGTTTAGAAGATACCCAGGATGGCTCTTCCTAATCATCTTCACCGACATTATCCCCTCTAGTACCTCTCTGTTTCCTTCTGAGGGTACCATCTAAAGCACAACCTCCTCTGATGCTCATGCATAGGCTATAAGGAAGACTCATCGAAGGAGAAATGTGTCAGATATCTAGGGGAGAGTTCATATCCCCAGCCCTGCTAATGATGATATCCTTCATACTCTGTCAAGGACTAGCAAGAAAGCTCATATCTTTTCTCACTCTGAACAAGTCTATGGGAATATTCCCACTACAAGCATGGGGGAGGCTCGTATTCATATCCATGTATATGAAGCCCTCCAGCATACTCTGGTGGCACAAGGAGGACAGTAGTGAGAACATATCCCCTCTTGAATATGAGACAACTACTAGTTAATCATGGATATAAAAAATTTGCAGGCTCATATCATTACACACACATTTCTAAAATGCCAATAAATTTTTAGCAATAGTTGATAAACTATGTCGACATATTCTTTCACTATTTCAGATGAAGGGACATGGACATACTACTATACCTATAGCCGTGACAACCCAACACTCTGATAATCATGAACAAGTGTAAGTACCAAAGAAAGAAAGCACAATTGCTTCCACCTGGGAGGAATATCAGGATATTCTGGTGAATGGAGTGGAATTGGATGAGGCTCATATCTCAAATCCAACCAAGGATCCCTAGGTGAGAGAAAAACATGCTTCGGGATAGTGGGACATGACTATCAAAAATGCCCAGCGACATAGTCCAAAGGACCAAGATCATGCATATATCCCTATTCTGGATGTGGCTGACCAAGTGGGAATGACACAAGCCATAGGTAAGTCTCATATTCCATTCAAAGGATATATCTGACATATTTCATTAGATTATATAAGTAATGTCAATATTCCTACTTCTACCGATGAACGATTGCACTGACAACATTCCAAGGAAACATATGGGATGTCTCATTTTCCTTCACCCATTCTGGAGGTCTATATGTGTGTTTTGATAAGGAATTCATATTTGGACCATGCCCATATTCATGATCCAACATGGGCCAACTATGTGAGAGTGAAACATATCTCGGGATAGATCCATATTCATGACAGAAATGACCGGCAACATATTGCAAAGCCTTAGGATCAGGCTCATATTACCATCATAAGTGAGGCCCACCAAGTGAGAGTTGATCACACTTTGGGACAGGCTCAAATTCATATTATTAATGAGAAAAATCATCAACACATTCTAGCATCTTTTCAATAGTAGGATCATACCCCTGTGGCATTATGAAATTATATAAAAGTTTTGATGAACATCATATAGAAGGTGCATACCCATAAAAAATTCCAAATGGTAGGCCATCATATTCTGCCCGCGACACTGAACATGACCCATATTCCTAAAATTCTCAAATAAAATTCCCTTATGGTTTTTGGATACATATTCTCAATACCACAAAGCGTTTTTTGAGTCTTCTATCGAAGTATAAGTATAAGGCATTCGTTACCACAATAATCCTTCTCATGGTAGTGCAGATATGGATCACATGGAATCTAATCTGAAATCCACCATGGTCAACCTCCCCTTTATTATATCTCTCATGGATAAGGCAATCCCCCATTTCCCAAATACCTTCATAAGAGGTGGTTTTCCAAACATTGACACCTTCATATAGATAGGTTCTCAAATCAATAGGGTGAATTGTATATGGTTCCCCATCAACTTCTAGTAGCACCACACTCCGTTCTGTAAGACACCATCAGAACCATCCTCTAGGGTCTAACTGGATAGAGGAATATAAGTCTAATGAGGAGGAGCCTAACATTGATATATAGAGAGAGATATTTGGAAACAACCATTCCTTCATGTTATGGACCCTCACTAATGCTTACTATTACATAACAAATGAGCTAGAGATGGGGTGAATTACATTTCTACGCCAGAATATATGGCCCCATCACCAGCTAATAAAGTCTTGAAATCTACCATATCATAGATACGAGTATCACCTTTAAATGGTCAATATAATTTGTTGTCATCTTGGCTTGGCTACTTTATCTATGGATTGGGACCTAAAACCAAAAAATCATAGTGAAAATCAACAACATGATTATTGTCACTGCATCACAACTCTTCTATAGATGATCTTTGAAGCCACATTATGCCTTCATATTTGAAGATGAGGATGACATTGAGTGTTACAATTTTCCCATCCTGTGGAATCAAATAACCCCTCAAGTGTGGAATCCTCTAATGTTATAGAATCTTGAAAGATCATGGGACCGGGAAACGCTCAAGCTAGTTTGTCACTGAAACAGAATGCCATTGCTCCAATGGTGCCCATACATTGTGGATGGAGAGGGAGTATCTACAACGTGACTTCAAACTAGGACCCTCAAAACAATTAAAAGAAATTTTGAATATGGAGACTGCAGTTGCAATCACCCAAACCAATTCCCCTAAGAAATTATTTTCATTATGATTCCCCATCATAACGAACTTATACGTGAAGACAACTATGCCACATCAAGAGGGCCTTTAAGGATACTACAGTACCAGAAATCAAGGAGAAGACCCATCCGACCAGACTGGGGGAATATATACTGCCACCTACACCTATCGTATTTTAAATTCCGGAGAGTATTTGGAACACATCTTCAAAAGCTAAAAGCAAACCCTGGCCCACTGGGATTTGGAAATTATATCTCAATCACCATCTGTAGATTCATCGTCCATTGAGAGTACCCTGGATACATCATAAATGATCCCAATACAACCTCAACCCACTGGGATGGGTCATTCGACATACATATCTATCCCAGGAGTCACCAAACCCCCAATTAGAGCCATTTGATCATAAACAATTGGATTGATATGTTCCAACTATGACCCTCAATGACCCCCACCCCACAGGGCTAGATAAATTTTTATCATCATCAAAACCATATAAAGAATCAGTCTTCTCCAAGTAATGATGAATCAATCAATGATCATCTTTCCACCTGCCCCTCTCACCGCAAGAAAAAACCATGTTGGTTAGAGCTCATTTAGAAACCCTGACTAGAAAATCTCTCAGACACTTTTCATAGACAAAAACGGTAGGAACCTAAGGTGAGGTTAGTTAATCTTGAAGGGGATAAAAGAAAAAATGGTCCAATATGGAAAAGGGTTTGAATAATAACCCAAAATAGGATAATTTATAATCATCCCATTACATCGAGATCCATGTCATGAGAAAAATTTCCGAATATGCCTCTGTGTGTTTCATCAATATCATCATGGTAGATCTTGACCATGACATATGTATGGAGAGTCTTGACATAAAAGACATACCTCCAATGGAGGCATATTTGAATGCACTGAATGAGGCTGCAGACACCAATAACCCAAGGCACCTCCAAAATATGGAAACTCCAAATATCAGGTTGCCACCACTCTGATGGAATACTGCCCAGGGGAATGGAACAACCACATTTAGATCACCTCCTACGAGAAAAAAGGATCCTGTAATAGAGTTCCGATTTTCATAGTATGAGAGTGGAATAAAATCTATTCGAAAACTTAATGAAGATCTACTTAGGGGTAATATCACCATAGGGTATCATCTATTTCCAACAAAAAATATTATCCCTCCCATGGACGATCTACCAGAAAGGGAAGCATCTGAATATTAGATTGGTTCTAGGTCTAGGAATCCATCCCACACACATGAGGAAGTCAAAAATGATTGTGACTTCCCTCTATTGCATCAATAGAATCTCCCTTCATGGATAACCATTCAGTCCTCAAAAAATTTATAATCATCATGGGATAAAAGTGAGGCCACTTCATCAACCACCACTAGCTAACCATGGATGGGATACAACTCCTGATGTAGTTTCCCCAAATATCCTTGACTTCATCGAGTCCCTAGATACGTGAATGGAAGTAATGGAAGGGAAACATGTGCCTGTGTATCATGAATGGAAGCTGTATCCTGAAAGGTTTGATGATACCCCACCTTCACCTAATTTTTTTAATCCAAACCTCTCTACCTTTGGTTGTTTGGGAGACCCTAAAAAACACCTCACATACTTCATGTCTTGATTTTGGTCGATGACGGGACCTCGAGATCAACAAGAGGCAACAAAGCTAAGTTGTTTCATACAAACCCTGATAGGACCATCCTCCATTATGTATAACAGTCTTCTAGTAGGATTTGTGTTAGGATGGGAAGACCTCCATCATCAATACATTTACCAAATTAGTTCTAAAGTGATGAATATAATGATCCTCGACCTAAAAACTACAAACAACATGAAAATGAAAGGGTGTCTAATTTCATAGTAAGGTGGAAGGGTCTTACCTACTCACTTAACATCCCTCTCTCGCAAGATAAACTACTGGAACTATCTACCAAAAATATTAGAAATGATTTCTAGATGCCCCTAATTCCAATGAAATAATTGGGTGGCTTCTATGAATTCTTTGAAACATTCCAACATTTATAGGAGGCTATTTAGCAGACCTGATCCAAAGCTCTTCTCATTCATACAACATAGGGAAAAAGGACAATTAGAATGAAATATGCAGCAGTCACCCTAAAACCATCAATAACACATATCCAGATTCCCATGAAGGCCTTGAACCACCCAACACCTCATATCAAGCATAAACAACCATAAAATTTCCCTCAGCCAAAATAATAATAAAATTAGGCTCATATGGGAGGTGAAGAGTGTATTAATAAATTTTACTATTTTCAGAATTAATAGGACCCTAGTTATTTCCTGGAATCCATGGAAAATAAATTGATCACACTTCAACAACCCTAGAATCCTGATAACATCAACCTCATCGAATGGATTGATTACTACCCATTCCATAGAAGTACAAGTCAAAATATCCAAAACTATTTCATCTTAAAATAAATTCATCAAGTCATGATTGATTCCAGATAAGTGGTTCTGGGTAATTCCCCAGAGATGGTGCCTTGCATAACCATGGTTCAACTAAAATAAGTGGGTGATTGGCAGAAGGACCCTTCCAAAAATGTTTGAAAATTCAAGAAATGGATGATTTGAAAGATAGTTGATTGATCCCAAACCACTTTGAAAGCACAATTTCACAAACTAGAAGTAAATCCACCAAACATGAAATAGTTGTCAGATGTATATACCAAAGGTGGGAATGAACACCATAGGTTTGATGAAACTAAATAGGAAAAATTATTTTATCTTCCCAAGTAGTCGTTAACTCTCACTGATTTCTTCACTGTGACATCTACATCATGGGAACCACCCCCACCAAATGGAATCCTTATCGGATTAAATACTCATATTTGGTTCTGTCAATATAATACATTTTTCATACCCCTTATTCATGGATGAGTTTTACCTATAGAATGATTTTCCCGCACATAACTTGGGAATGGGCAGTCGCATGAAGTTATGTTGAGGATGAAGATGATACTGCAAATGGAGAAATACTCAATATTCCAGTCACACCTCTATGGAACATACATATATAGCTAAGAATCGTGGGAAAGCCCTCCAGTGATCCCAATGAGATTAGGGAGGTGTATTTGAACCCTCCAGCCACTATCCACCCCCGTCTTTCTAACATTATCTCTAAGTCGGAGCTCATCCCGATCAACCTAGACAAAGGGTGAGGCCAGGATTGAAAATTCCACTTGCAGAAGATGCTCCAAAAACCCTTTCATAAGAATTGGGTTCATCTTCGTTGATCACATCAGATCCTCATCTACAATCCTAAGAGCATCCCCATATTAAGAGGCACACACCTTTGGTACAGAAGTACACCATTCTAAAACACATGGTAGTGGTACCTATGGAGATCTCAGTCATCTATGTTCTTTACTTTCAAAAGAACTCCGATAAGCACTTATTAAATCCCTATTGATCTTACATGAGTTTTAGTCATAAGTTTCTAGAGTAGATACCTATCAGAAGGAGACCGTAACATCAAAATGTAATGTAGTTATCTCTTTCAATGATCAAGATGATGAAGAGGCCTTGTAGGGGCACATCAAGCCCCGATATGTCTTAGAAAGACTCAATAATGTCAATGATTAGATGAATCCATTTGATAATGGTTCTGGGATCAATCTTATCCAATTCCAAACCCTATGATGTTTGTGATTTGGAGAAGGGGATATGTATTTACTAATCTAACTATCTAATGGTATGATAATTGTGAGAAAAGGGCTCTCATGAAAATAAAGCCCATATCCCAGTTTTAAGATCTTACATCAGATTTTGAGTTAATGGTAATCCAACAAGACACCACATATAATGTGTTTCTTGGAAGGCCCTGACTTCATAGCCACCTGGATATACCATAAACCTTCCACCAGTGTGTTATATATCCCATTAAAGGAATTTTCAAAATACTACATGGTGATATTTCTCCCTCTGAGACCTGTGGGGCCACATACATTGAAGCATAGTTCTATAATAATGGAGAAAAAACCAATAGATGATGATAACATACAGGTTTCCGCTCCCAATGGCATGGGGAAAACCCCTATGAATCCCTAGAGTATACTCAATGGAGACTATGTACTCCCTATTAACACGATCAAGGTCACAGATCTAATTATTGAGGTTCAAAACCTTCTCTACCTTAGTAAAAACATCAATGACACTTAGCCCAAGCATCTACCTGTTGTGGCTCGGTCAATAAGAGATGATAACGTCTCTCCTCATGGCCTCTCACATCCTAATAAAAATAGTAGATCCCCCAAATTTCTATCTCCATTTGAGAATGAATCTATAGGATCATAATTGGATTAAGATGAGGCTGACCTCAGAAATCCCTTCAAGCATTATAGGAAGGAATATCCACCATCATCGATGAAATCAGCTAGATAAATCTTGAAACTGAGGAAGACCCATGACCCACAATGATTAGTGCAGCCATTCCCATGAAAGAGAAAGATTTGTACATCACATATCTGAAGAAAAAGAAAATGATATCTGTTCACAGGGAACTATATAGAAATTCTTCATAATGAATACAGATATTTCCACAAACCATATAGGGCTATCAAAAGAGCATTGAGGCTTGATGAAAGTAGCAAGGAGGACACTACCCTATCATCCCACCAATATAGAGGTAGATGTCAACAAGTTGATTGAATCTACCATTTTCCGAGAGATGTAATACCCAAGATATCTTAACAAAATTGTCCCTATTCAGAATAGGAATGTTCAAATTAGGATCTTCATTGATTTCAAAGACCATAATATATCTTTCCAAAAGGTTGAATTCCCATTATTGACCATGGAACCCCTGATCAATGCCACTCCTAGATTCTAGGACATTTTTTTTCATGGATGGCTACTCAGGGTACATTCAGATAAAGATGAACCTTGAAGATGAAGAGGTCACTATCTCCAGAGAGTATCAATGGATATTTTTTTTAGGTCATGGATTTTGGTTTGATGAATTATAGAACCACATATCAATATTCCATGATCCATATCTTTTAACATTACTTGGGTAAGATAGTTGAATGTTATGTCGACGACCTGGGGGTTAAATCTCGATGGTGATGTGATCACTTCATAGACCTTCAGACAGTTTTTCAAAAGAAATGAAATCATATTATAAATATTAATATGTTAAAATGTGATTTTAGGGTAACATTAGGATTGTTCCTTGTCTTTGTGGTGTGGTACCATGACATTGAGGTTGAATCAGAAAAGGTCAGTGAAATCTTAGCAATGCCACCCCCTATGAATCTCAAATAATTGAGGGGGAATCAAGGGAACCATGCATACATTTGGATGTTCATTTCTAACCTGTACCATAAATCTCTCCCATTTACTCGGCTAATGAATAAGGGAATCACCTACTAAAGGGATGATGACTACCAAAAATCCTTTGAATGTATCAAGAAATACCTGGTTCACCTACTATTCCTGATGCCTCTAGTGGAAGGTAGGACACTCATATTATATATAAAAGACCTGGAACACTCTATAAGAACCCTCCACACATAAAATAAGTATTCGGTAAGTGAGAATATTCTCTATTTCCTCAGTTGGATGATGCTCGGGAATGAGACTCAATACTATGCCGTCGAGAAAAACTACCTCGCAGTCATCTTCGTAGTGAAAAAGATAAGGCAGTAAATGACGCACCACAAAGTCCAATTAGTCTCCCATGTTGATCCACTCAAGTAAATCTTTGGTCATCCAATGATGATTGGGAGCTTCTCCTAATGGGTGGCCATTCGAAACTATACAACATTCTGTTTGTTACACTAAAGTCAGTGAAAGAGAAATCCTTGGATGATTTCCTCATAGTGAATCCTGCCCCATAAAATACATCGAAAGACACCGAACTCCTAGATTAAGAGGTATTATATTATCAAGACACTCCATAGACATGTCATATGTAATTTGATAAAACCTCCTAGATTCTTATCAGAATAAGGATTAAAAACCCAATGCTCTACCGGGTTAGTCTGGGGATTGTATTCATCTCTCTAGATAAATAATCCTTACCCTACTATTTATCACTATCTAGAGGCTGCACAAACAATGTGGAATAATACCACGCTCTAATCACTAACATGGAGCTAGCCCTATAGCTATAAATAACCTAGTTAAATATCAAAGGGCACTCAGAACTAGTGATAAATCAGATCAATAGAGAACATGGCCTTAAAAGGAGGAACTGACCCCCTTGTCTGGCTACATCAGGGGACTGATGGTAGAGTTATACATTAGTCCCAAAATTAATTATGTTACCTGATCACATAATTCTTATACCAATGCACTGGATAATGTATCTGTCATCCTTTACAACCCTGATATGGATGAAGAAACCTTCTATATTATGCATTAAATAATGGTGTCATCGATGATCACATGTGATAAGGAAGAGATCAATCAGTTCAACACCTCCCTTCAACATGATGAACTAGTTACTACCCCTAGATGGATATGACATATAACCTCCTATCTATAAGAAGGGACTCTCCCAATGGATATAGTTAGAAGGGAACATATTTAATGCCAGGAAGCAAAATTCCCCCTATAGGATGGTCTGAATGAGAAAAAACTTCACTATAAATGTGTCTTTAATGGAATTATTCTTAAACATATAGTAGAAGGAAAGGTTCTCAGCATCATGAAGGAATTAAATGTGGGTGAATGTAGTGCCCATCAATCTGAATCCAAGCTTTCCCACTAAATCTAGAGGTTAGGTTATTACTGGCCAACCATGATACATAACTATGTGAAGTTTACAAAGAAATTTCATGTGTGCCAAATCCATTTGAAATTCATCCATCAGCCCCCAGAATTACTATATGAAGCTAAATATTCTAAAACATTTTCTGTTTTGGTGATTGGATGTTATGAATCCATACCCCCATTCCATATTTAAGAAGTTAAAGTATATCTTTACTACTATTGATTTATTTTCAAAATGGGATGAGGTGATACCTTTCAAGGAGGTCAATAGCAAATATATCTTCAACTACATGAAGTACCATATCATCACCAGGTTTGGAGTCCTTCACATACTATTGATAGAAAAAACACTAACTTCTATTCCACAGTGGTTCAGAGTCTTTACAAGGAGTACAACATTGAGTCTGGTCACTCATCCCACTATCATGCAATAGAAAATGGAAAGATATTAGCCTTTCATATGTCTATAGGGAAAATAATCCAGAGGATTGTGAACAAGGATAAGAAGTCTTGGCCATATAAACTCTTCCTTGCTTTATGGGCCTACCATACCACCATGTGTACTGCTACACAATAAATGCCATATTCCCTAGTGTATGGGGATAAGGTAGTGTTTCCAATAGAATTTCAGTTGGCCTCACCCATGATATCCATATGTATAAGGCTCATATATGATAAAAATTTACAAAAGCGGTTGGATGATTTGGAACAAATATAAGAGAAAATGGAGTGCACACTACCCAATCTAGGGAATCATCATAATCAAAGATCACGATCCTTCAATAAAAAGGTTCTTCACTGCTCATTACTTCTAAGAGAGTTGGTGCTATATATCATAACCAAAATGATACCGAGAAAGAAGAACCCCCTCGAAATTGGATCCCATGTGGGAATGGACCTATGTAATACATAATTTATATCATAATAGATCCTATTCACTAGCCATCATGGATGGGGATCTTGTCACACGGCCCACCAATGTGATATTTATCAATAAACACTTTGCATAGCTATCATCAAAAGGGAATCCAAATTAGAGTAAGCCATATCAACCATCCCAACCACATGATCTTAAATTTTAAAAAGTTGTTCCTATTTGCAAGACATTAAACTACATGACACGTTTCATCCTCACTATAGGACGTTAAGTTGCATGACCAATGTCCTTACCAAATGACATAAAACTAAATGGATTTTTGATACCCATATCCATTCACATCGAGTTACGTACATCCTTGATGCATGACAGTAAACTACACGGCTTTCATAGAACTATGTATGCCTTGATTCTCATTTCTAATGAGATAAGTTTGGACACCTCGATCTTATATCTTAGTCCATCCACTACATGATACACAATACCCCTATCCAACATGGGGCCCTTGTCGTTCTTTTTTTCTCTGACAAAGCATGGCTCACGTGGGCTTAGGAATCACGATGAAGGCTTACCCACATGGATGTGGCATGTTAGTGGTGGGAGGCTCTATTCTTTACCCCAAAATGTTAAATTGAATTGTTCTACAATAATTATGTGTTCATTAATTCTCATCCTCATGAAATACATAGTAACTCCCAGACTTCCTCCCACTATCCAAACTGCAACAACTGCATTTATTCATGTCAGTTCACCCCATCTATAATGCATGATGTATAACATCATAGTTCTCTAGGAACTACCTGTGTTTTGATTCTGATTCTCATGAGATATGTAGTAATGTAAAAAATTCCACTCCTCGACCCAACCGTAATATTCTCACCAATCCACATCAGTCTGCCTTTATCCTCACTGCATGATATTAAACTGCATGGAACTTTAAGAAATACATGTAATTTTATTCCTTCAAATATATGATATGTAGTGACACATGGGTCTCAAATCCTAGGACTAGATGCAATGGTCATAAAAAATAATGTCCACCCCAATGGATGATTCAAACATATGTAGGGTATTTCCCCTTTAAGAACTATATATGGTTTTATTCTCATTCTCATGAGATTTGTACTGACATCTAAACATCTTCTCCTAGAAATAACCATAATATTCAACCTTATTCACATCGGTTCACCTTCTTCCTCACTGCATGGCATTAAACATCATCGAATTTTCATAACTACATGTGGCTTGATTCTCATCCTCCTGAGATATATAGTGTTGCCTAACTCTCCATATTTGGTCCCAGCAGTAACATTCTTTCACATTCACATCAGTTCTTTTAACCTTTCCCGATGATTTTAAACTACATGGAAGTCCATCCTTACCACATGACATTAAACTGCGTGGCTCTAAAACAAGTACATGTTGTTTTATTGTAGTCCACATGAGATATGTAGTAATGCCTTGGATTCTATCCTAAGGGACAACAATGTTGTTACAATCAATTCATGTTGGTTCACCTTCATCCTCAAAGCATGATGTTAAAATTCATGGAATATCAAGATCTATGATTATCTTGATTCCTGAAATTATATTATACCTAGTGATGCCTAGATCTCCAACCCTTATCCAAACTATAATGGTCAATGGAAATTATTCCCACCCATACGTTTGGTCTAGAACTACGTAGGGAATTTCCCATTCAAGAACTATTTATGGTTTGATTCTCTTTATCATGAGATACGTAGTGGCACCCATGCATTCATCTTTTGTCCCATCCTCAATATTTACATTTATTCATGTCAGTTCACCTTCATCACCACCACATGACATTAAACGATATGAAATTTCCATAACTACACGTGGATTTTTTCTCACCCTCATGAGATACGTAGTGACACCAATGTCTCCATATTTGGCCCCAACAGTATAATTCATTCACATTAACATTGGTTCTTATGCCCTTACTGTATGACGTTAAAATGCAAGGAGTTACTCCCTTACCACATAAATTTAATCTTCATAGATAAAAACACATCCTCACTACATGAAAATAAACTAGATAGATCATATCCAATTTTTCATTCCCTATCAGGGGACCACAAAAGACATACCTTGCTCAGCTTGTGTATGGGGTGCTTCCACCATCATTTGAGAGTGCATCAGACCCATAAACCACAAATTTTAAATTGAGTGCATCAGGTCTCCACGACTACCATGGACCTTGGAAAGTATATCTGGCTTTAGGGTCCCTTCTCTTGACGTTTCATGCAAGGCCATGACTCTAGAATATGCACCTATGGTCATCAACAAAATATGCTACTCTGATAAATGACATTCCAATCTATGAGAGCCTTGACATCATCAACGAAGCACTCAAAACCCTAGTGTGTCTTAATTACTCCTAGTATGATTTTACCATGTCACTAAACATGACTTGAGATGATTTAACTATGATTTACAAAATTTCCACCTCCCACATAGAAGGGTGTTGACGTACTCTGAACCTCGGGTATCCTAATTAGGCTCTTGTGTATCATCCTCCATAAATGTTCCATGTGAGTCTTTAACCTAAAACTATATGTTATTTGTTCAATTATGTTCAACATTAAATTCATTCCCATAATGGTCCAAATCTCAAGACATTAAACATCTAGTGAAAGTGGCACACAACTTTTCGTGTTGAAAACCTGAAAAGGGAAACCAGAGAAGAATTCAAGTCTTTATTCACTAATATCTTCATCCTCAAATCTTATGAAAGAATTAGGGAACAAAATTAAAAGTCATAAAGAAAAAAGGGTCTACTCCAAAGCCCTAGAAAAAAGCCATGCTATGCTCACTAGACCCACTCATCTATGAAAAAAGATAGAGTAATGTTTTTCAAATATCCTCATCGTGGGAATATGGTCACCAGGTGGTGGCACATCATTTAGGATACTCAAACCCTCCTTATATTTTACACCCTCTAGAAATCACAGTTCATGATTTTGGGTTTCTCAATTCACCATGAAATTCCATGGACCATAGAAATGATATTTTGCTTCAAGGGAGGTTTTCTTGACTATGCTTGCATGGCCATGGCTCCTACATATGTGCTTATGGTCATTAAACAAATTCCCTAATCTAAGAAAGGACATTACAATCCTTGTGAGCCATGAAATAAATATGGAAACACTCAACACCTCAGTATGTATGAACTACTCTATATGATTGTCCAACATCACCCATCATGACTCAAGAACTCTGAGTAGTGATTTACAATACTAGAACCAAAATATCCAAATGGATATGAAATCCTTGACATTACATCATAATATTTTTTAACTATTATTATTATTGGAATTCTAGAATCAATTCTTGAACCTTTGTTACCCTACACATTATGATTTGAAACAAAATGTGGTTGGGATCGAGTTTTATGATGTAATATATAATTGTCGTGGTTCCAGAACACGTCTTATATAACCTTTTTCCTATACCAAAATTCATCATTAGGATGTTTGAGTCTACATAAATCTACCACAGACCTTAGAAATAAGATGGGAACATCTTTTTCTTGGCATACTACTAATGCATAAGTTACATAACCCATCAACCAAAGGAATCCTCTCTATACAAGAAAGGAACTTCAAACTTGTGAGACTTAGAAACAACGTGACATAACCTATAATCTCAAAATTTCATGGGACATACCCGTTGTGTTTTCACAATCTCATATACATGGAATCATTCTATTAAGTTATGATTTACATCACCCATACCCCAACTACACTGGTGGACCTAGTATCCCTAGTACTTCATCCTCACCAATATTACATCTATAAACCATCCATTTCCCTTATAAAGGATACCTAGTTTCATTCGATGATATTATTGACTGTGCGTGCATGACTATGGCTTCTACATATGGGCCTCTGGCTGTCAACCAAATGTGATACTCCCAGAAAGAGAAATTTTTATCCAGGAGAGCCTAGGAGATTCTATGGTAGAACGTAGATACTCAGAGTGTTTTAGGTTACTCCTGGAATGTCTACACAACATTATAGGATTATAAATAAGTTTTTAACTAAAATACCTAAAAAAAGTAATACATGGTCCATACTAAAAGTCCATTAACTAAAGTGATAGATTTTCTAAGTTAATGGACCTTAAACTAAAGAAGTACATGGTCTGAGCTAAGAGACCCTTAACTAAAGCAATAATAGTTTTGAGATAGAAGTATCCAAACCAATCAAAATAGTAGTCCAATATATAGAAAATTGTAAGGCTCTTCATATGGCCATAGAGAAATAAAGCTATTCTCACCATGCATATCATCTTTGGGTAATAATGTGGTACTCACCCTTCCAGATACATCTTCTACTTGAATGATCCTACTACAGAATGAGTTATTGCAAGTTGGATGGTGTAGATTACCAACATTGGATATTATATTCTTGGGAATTCATATGTATCCCTAAAAGGGGATTTGTTATAATTTCAAAATTCAACTGAAGGTAGTCAGTTTCATTCAATATAAATCAAGGGATTGGTATCATTGGAAATTAAAAAATATCAAAGCAATGAAAAGTCATGAACATCATCAAGGGAGTAGAATCAAGTGGTATTATGTAGAGCTCTGAAATGTGACCCATTTTACAGTATGAAAATAGGGAGGGAATATACATTTTAGAGTTTCTTCAAAGCCTTGTAAAAAATGGTATCTATTACAAGAGAAAAATCACAATAGAATGAAGTAGGCAGTGCAGGTAAGACCGAAAATAGTTTGGCCAGAGGTATTGACTGAGCATTGGAGTTCCACTCTTCCTGCATCTTCAACTTCCTTCTTAGGATAGAGAACTTCAACCAGAGTAGTAAACTCTTCATCCCTATGAGACTTGACCAATGAGGTTTATGATTCCAAAAGGTTGGTCCTCATATGGGAAATCATCTACACATTTCTTCATATAAGTGATATCCAAGCATCCATATTTTCCTACAGTTCAGATAACAACTGACCACTCCACTCAAGTGTCTCTACCCCCTCCCTCATTTGTTTAGAAAGTGAAGCATCATTCACGATGTCGAGTAGATCTTTCTCATTTTTGGCCATATCTCTTTGAGTCAATATGATATGCAGAATAATATAATATAAAGGATGCCGTTCAAAACTCTATTCCCCTAAGTCATGAAATATCTTGAGAGGGAACTTCCCCTAGTCATAAAAGTATACCATGGGGGTCTCATTAATCAAGACAAGAATGCGTCCCCAAAACAGCTTACGATATGACTGAGCCTTGGTAGCCGGAGTGGTGGGAATGGTGGAAAGATAGATAACTATTTGGATCAGTGCCGAAGTAGGATAAGAATCCCTATATTCATATCTATCAATTGGAATATCACCCATGGATTGTATTAGAGGACTAATCACTTAGACAGAGTTGGACTCATTGTTCAAAAAATCATCATCAGAGTGAGGTTACTTCCTTAAATCCTCACCCATGTCCTCAATTAACTCCATCAATGTCATAGATAAAGGGATTGGTGATGCAATAGGCAAGTCCACATGATGAACCAGCAGGCCTAACACACTACTAGGAGAGGAAATCAAGCATGCTTGCGGCATAATATTGGGAAATTGATAAAATGATAATTAGTAGGTGGGAGTATGATCTCAACTCTATTTTCTTCATGAGACAGTGTCTTCTAGAATTGATGGATGATTCTAGGATGTCTTTCCCTTCAAATTCTGACTGAATGGATGGGATAATGCTTATGAAAATAGAAATTTTTTTGAGAGAATCGATATAGTGTATACAATTCGTAGATAACTAGATCATCCACCTTGTTTGTGAGAACCCCATCATAAAGGGAGATCACATTTGACATTTCATCAAGAGAGATATTGGAATCATCTGTAATTAGAACACCCTTTGCACAAAAAGGTAGATAAGTTGAAGATATAAAACCAAAATAGCACACCTTTGACCACATCAGGGCTCAAGGACATAGAACCAACTCCAGAAATGTACAACAATACATTAAGAGATGTGATGTTTAGGATCCTAGAGGTATTTTATCACACATCAAAATGGTAGCACTCCCCCATACATGATAATAAGAACTGGAAAGGACCGCTGATCCTATAATGAGTCTTACCTTATTGGATATGACCAAAAATATAGTGGAGTCATGAAAGAACTAGTAACACTATGTTAATATTCTTCCCTTTAAGAAGTCACTCCTCACTCACTAGCGTGTCAACATGGATTCCTAAGCATGTATCCCCACCTGGAAAAATATACCTGTTCAAGAACATAGCAAGGAAACCCAACATCCTAATTTTTTATAGAGCTATGGCTTCACTAGATAACCCCAAAAGGTTTAGTCCCTAGCTTCCAATATGACCCAATATGAGCCAGCACTATTTCAGACTTACTGAGAAAGGAATCGATGGGGGAAAATAAAATTTTATCTAAACCTTCTTCCACACTAGAAAATATTGATCCAGTTTATGAAATAAATAAGATAGTGAACTTTCATCCCTCTCCACAATTTATTGTAATTCCCCTACCCTAGTTACCAATATTCGGTGCATTATTACATAACATTGGAATGATCACAAGGGATCAAATCTTGAAATACAGATCAGTTTTGTATCATTGGAAGTATTAGATGCAATTATAAGTTTTACATTACATTATGAAATAAAACACAACAAAGTTATGTCTCCTTTTAACACATTAATCTCCCATAGGCAATCCCTATAGGTCATTCATAATATACATCTTCGCATTCTAGAAAAAATAAAACATATAAAAGGTTTGAGCTCAGATGCTCAGTAAGGATAACAATATAGTGTAAACTATCATAAATAAGCATAAACATTTTAGGAAATGTATTAGACTAAAAGAAAAAACTTTTTAACCTAAACATCAGAATAATATGGAAATGATAAATCAAATAATTACATTTATTTATTCACATGTATATTCTACTAGTCGAATAATCACATGTGATATCAATAGCCAATTTCATAATTATGGAATGCATAATGCCGTAAATCATAACCACATAGTCAAGGCCTCATGCCAAGACTTCAAATAATATTTTGTCAATACCTTGTTCCAGGACAGTAGTTTCTCTCATGATACATAGCGATGCATCGAGGAGCTATAGAGGGCTCCACCTGTCACTTACTAAGTCCAATATATTCCAAATATGAACATATTGAAACGTAACATAAACATTTGTTTTAAAACTATCCTACAGAATGTCAATACTTTAACCATAAACCATGAATGGTATAAAAAGAACACATCCATAGTCAAACATATCAAAAAACCTTCAACACAATATTGAATATTGTATCATAATAAATCAACGTCAAACAAGTGTAAAATACATCAAAGGATGTTGAAATAGATGATTTCAAAACTATTTGAGAGGAATATCTATTTCTATTTTGAAATCATTTAAAACTCACATAATTATAAAAGAAAAAAATTTATTTTTAAAATATTACTATAATATTTTAAGGGAAGCTTCGAAGGTTTTGTAATGGCAGAAAATAGATTCATATTGTATATAAGTTAAAAAACATTCTTACCTTAATTTTTAAAAAATGTCATAAAGAACCTTGTTTAAAAAATAAAGGAAAGATTCATTTCAATTTTTTTATAAAAAGTCAAATGAGGGTATAAATGAATTTAACCCACAGTCTCTTAAATAGTAAAAATGTTTTGAAATTCAATTTTATGAAACATGAATTGGATGAGAAAGAAGTGCAAATAGATACTCACATATAAGCAACCTCAGATAATAAAGAGATTGTAAAATTGGCCCTTACCTTGTACTTTTCCTTGATCGAGGGTATGTTAACCTCATGTATAATAGGTAATTCATTTCTATTGAATTATAAAATAACAATATACATAAATATTATATCATATAAGATCTTATAATATTGATTTGTTAATAATATATATATAGTATCATTGTATTAGGTGTTAATTGAATCATTTTCATTTATATATTCTATTACATAAGTAATGTTTTTTATGGATATGATGTATTTGATTCATATATAGAATTATATTAAGTTATTAAACATTATTTTTAATAATAAAAATTAATTTATTCTTGAATTGTTATGATGGGGAATGAATCTAATAGCGTTCGTGGAGACGATAATCTGTACGTAAGAATGAGTGACAATATCATTCTATTAATGGTAAAATAATATGTAATTGGATGTTATATCACATATAAAGAATCATTAACACATTATATTTATTATTAAATCATGTATACTCATTATTATACCCATCCAAATAATAACGTTTTTTAAAAACATACTACACCACGACGTGGAGACGTTAAGCCATACTTACACACATATGGTGACTTGTCATTCATAGGATGGATAGAATAATGAATATGGACATACCATATTTTTACTAACATGATAGTATGTTTAAGGTATTGGGGTTATTATTTTGGTTTGGAAACAATAATGAAAGAAGAAGTGGAAGAAGAAAATAACGTTGAAAGAGGTGGTGAAATTATTACCTCTTCTCGGGGTGTTTAATTTTGAGTTGATCAAAAGGGCTCCTTAGGTTGACTTTATGATCAATGTATGGAATCTATATCAATGTGAGGGTATTGGGGAGGATGTTTGATCTGGGGTTGTACGAGAAAAATGGTTTTGGAGGTGCGATTTTGAGATAAGGGTATGTACCCTTTTATAAGATAGTTGAGGGTCTGTTTAGGAAAAAGATGAAATATTATTTTATTATAAAACAATATTCTGTTTATAATGGCTCGAAAAGGATTTATTTTGAGGATAAGGTGGGTTAGTGCTTAAAACCTTTCAACCAATAGGTTTTATACTGGTTTAGGTTACCATATTAACCTTTTATTTTATATTTAATTCATAGTTAAATAGTTTAACTTTTACCATATATTCTTGTATTATTATCATAAATGGTTAATAAACTTACTATAAAATTCCTAGAGAACCCCAAGTGGTTAATTATTAAAATATATAACATTAGAAAATTCCATTTTTAGATCCATATACTTTTATGAATATTATATCAATTAATAATATTGTATTTGGTTTAAAAACCCATTTATGCCAATTTTGACACTATCAGGTATTTTGTTTTTGGGAAAGTCATAAATAATAAATTACCTCAATTTTTTTTATCAAATATACCCTAACATCTCATATTAACCTATAAAATTAGTGTAATTAATCACAAGTCTCAATTTACAATTATTTTAATATTTATAATATCAATTATTTTAATCTTTAAATAATAAGTTAGTTACACCATCATCATTGTGTCATAAATAAATTAAATTATATAATGTATAAAAATTATAAATAAAATTCCATTATGTAGGAAATATTTTTATCTTTATAATGAATATTTATAGACGAATTTATCTTATGTATAATCCTGTATTATAAATGTTTTAGTTATTAAACATTGAATTTAACACTTTTAACACTTCTTTAAATAAAAAAATAATAAAGGTCCTAATCTAATCCATGTGGACTAAAAGGATCATATTTTTGTCAAAGGTTGATTTTGTTCAAAATTAACTTATCCAATATAATTATAAAATGTGTTATTGTAATTATAATATCATTTTTACCTTTAATTATCCTTTTTACTTTTAACCGTGGTAAATTAACATCAAAAGTTGCTATTCACCAAAAAAACTCATCTTATTGAACCACATTTTACTTATTGATGTCAACCATGTCTCTTATATTTTTGAAATTAAATTCAAAAAAGTTGTAAAATTACATTTTATTCAAATTTGCAAATCTGCCAAGAAGGTGGACAAAAGACGGTAAAAAGTTCAATAAAATTTTATATATTTAATGTTACTATAAAATTATTTCAATTAATTACATTGTACATAAATAGGTTTTATGTATCTAATTTTACTTAAAATAAATTTAAATAAATAACTAATTTTTTAAATAATAAGTCGGTTTTAAACAATAACGTAGTTTTTTTCACTATTCCTAAAAATTGGAAGTTTTCAGAAAAATACCAAAAATTCACCCTAAGAAAATTTTGATATTTAGAATACAAAAATGAAGTCCATTTTGAAAAATAAAATTTATAAAATTTCAAAAAGTGTGTATTAAAATTCACAACGGCTAGTTTGATTAGTCGTGGTGTGTTAAAATTTGAAGTTGCGTACAACACAATCAATCATATTATTCAAAGAGAAGCGTACTGTAGAAGCTTAAGGTGTCACATTCTTCCCTCCTTCAAATAATTTTGTCCTCGAAATTTCTATAATATTACTTCATAATAAGATTTTGGTGGTTCTTTATCATAGGTTCCTTGGGTTCCCACACTTCCTCTTCCATATTACGGTTTTCCATAGAACATTCATCAGACGACTCATTCAGTTTCTCAACATTTGTTCTTTTGTATTAAGAATTTTGATAGGCTCTTCGCAATAAGACATGTCGAGTTCCGATTATATTTTTTCATAGGTGAGTACATGCATTGGTTCAGGCATGTAATTTCTCAACAGTGATACGTGGAACATATCATGAACATTGGAGAGACTTGAATACATTTCCAAACGATAACCTAAAATTCCAATTCGTTCTAGAATTTCGAATGGTCTGATGTACCTGGGACTTAATTTTCCCTTTTTATCAAAACGTATAACACCCTTCCATGGAGATACCTTTAAGAAATCATGATCTCCTACATGAAATTCCAAATCATTCTTTCTGTTATCAGCATAGCTCTTTTTCATAATTTGAGCTACTTTGATGTGGGTTTGGATAACCTTCTCCTTTTCCATTTTTCCTCAACATGTTCTGGGACTATGAGTTTTCTTTCACCATCATCATCCCAACAAGTTGGTGTGCAACATATCTTTTCATATAATGCTTCATATGGTGCAATCTAAATACTTGAATGGGAGCTATTGTTATAGGAAAATTCTACGTGAGGTAAATATTGATCCTATATACCTTGAATGTCATGTGAGGAAGATATAAACATGTCTTGTAAGGTTTGAATAGTCTGTTCTAATTGTCTATTAGTTTGAGGGTTGTAGGCAGTGCTGAAATGAAGTTCAGTATCCAAGTCATTCTAAATACTTTTTCAGAATCTTGATGTAAAATTAGGATGAAAATCAGTAACAATAAATATGGGTAATCCATGAATTCTTAAAACATCATTAATATATAGTCTTTCTAAACATTCAAGTGGAAAATCATCTCTTATAGGAAGAAAATGTCTTGACTTGGTAAGACGATAAAAAATAACCCATATTGCATCATTGCATCTAGGAGTATTTGGTAGTCCCATGACAAATTACATCGTAATATCATCCCATTTACACTAAGGTATGGGAAGAGGTTGTATTAATATTATAGGTTGTTGTCTTCCAGCCTTCGCCTATTGACAAACCATAAATCTTGACACATAATCGGAAATGTCCATCTTAATGTTGTGCCATCAATGATGTTCCTTAAAATCTCTATACATCTTAGTGCTACCAAGGTGTATAGAGAAATTGGATCTATGAGCATCATCCAAAAATTCCATTTTTAGATAAGGTATGTCAGGAACACAAATTCTCTTCCCAATTTTCAAAATCCCATCTTCATATACGAATTCGATCAATATCCCATTGTTCACAGCTATAATATTATTTTGAAACTCCTCATCATCAGTCTGGGAACTTTTTATTATTTCTAGTAATGATAGTTTGGTACCCATTTGAAAAAATATTGATCTTACATGATTATTCCCATATCCATCTTTACTAGATATATGAACATAGGATCCCTTTCAACTATTATCTTGTTCAAAACACCAAGATCATTTTTACTCAATGTATCTGCCACCTTATTTTCCTTCCTTGGGTGGTAGTGTATATTTTAATCATAATACTAGAGTAGTTCAGGCCATCGTCATTGCCTCATGTTGAGTTCTTTATGTGAGAAAATATACTTCAAATTCTTGTGTTCAGTATATATACCACTTTTTTCACTACAGAGATAGTGTCTCCATATCTTTAATGAAACAGTTACAGCTGCTAACTCAAGACCATGAGTGGGATAGTTTTGATCATGATTTTTTTGCTGTCATGATGCATATGCAATAATTCTATCATTCTGTATAAGGACACATCCATGTCCATTATATGAAGATTCACTATAAATAACAAACACATCATTCCTTGATGGTAGATTCAATAATGGATATTTGACTAATCTTTTCTTCAGTTCTTCAAAACATTATTCACACTATTTTTTCCAAACAAATTTAACACCTTTACATGAGGGTTTTATTAATGGGTTAGCCAATCCGGAAAAATTCTGGAGAAAACACAGATAATAACCTGCTAATCCAATAAAACTATGTAACTCAGTTATACTCGTCAGTGCTGGCCATTCTTGTATTACTCTTGTCCTAGAAGTATCAAAGGAGATTCCATCTTCAGAGACAATATTACCAAGAAACAATTTGTCCTAAATCCAAAATTCAGACTTTCTAAACATCCCATATAAATCATTTTTGTCAGGGCTTTTCAGAATAGTGCGCAAGTGATTTTCTTGAACTTAATATCTTTTTGAGTAAACCAAGATATCATCAATAAATACCACTATAAATTAATTAATATATTCCTTGAAAACTCTATTCATTGGATCCATAAAGATAGATGGTGCATTAGTTAGTCTAAAAGGCATTACAAAAAACTCGTAATCCCCTTACCTAGTTTGAAATGTTGTTTTCGGAATGAATTCCTTCTTCACACACAATCGATGATAAACATATCAAAGTCCAATCTTTGAAAAATATTTACCTCCATGAAGTTGATCAAATTAATCATCAATGCGATTTAGGGGATACTTGTTTTTTATTATTATAGGATTGATCTCCCTGTAGTTAATGCACGACCTCATAGATCCATCTTTCTTATTAACAAAAAGAACAGGGGCTATCCATAGAGAAACACTAGGGAGAATGAATCCTTTATTACTCAATTACTCTAGTTTTTTCTTTAGTTCCACTAATTCCACAGTGGCCATTCCATAAGGGGTCTTCAATATGGGCCTTGAACCATTAATTAAATCAATGGAAAACTCAATTTCTCATTCTGGAGGATGTCCTAGTAATTCCCCTGGAAACACATCAACATATTAATTCACAATAGGTACATCCTATATTTGAACATTAAATTCCTTACCCATAGTTATTTAATTCTCTTCCTCCATAATAATTGAATTTAGTTGAGCTACTGGGGGTGGATGTAGATTAGAATCAGGTGGTGACATTTCTTCTCTAAAGATAAGGTACCCATTATCATGATAGAAAATTATAACCTCCTTCTTCATAAAATAATTTTTTCACATCATGGTCTGAAAGTCAATCCATACAAATGACTATAAAAAATTATATCATGGGTATGAAAATGAGATCAACAGATAAATCAAATTTACATCCTTTAATGGGAATTGATTCACAAAACATTGTTGCAATGATACTTCCATTAGAATTTTGGACTAACTCCTTTCTTGTTAACTCGAATTGAAAATATCTAATGTTATTAGCAAAATAGGAAGATATGAAACAATGTGATGATCTAAAATCAAATAAATCATATGTTAAATTTGAGTAAACCATTAAATTACCTTCCACCATGTTATTCGGAGACTGAACCTCCGCAGTAGTGATCACATAAGATTGGCCTATCTCCCTTGTCCTTTTTGGAGGTATATTCCCTTGGGTATTAGAACATTGATTTTCATAATACCCCATTTCTATACAATTATAGCATTAAACATTGATAGCTTCTTTCTTTCCCTTGTAATCATGACCTTAGTGGCCTTTTTCACCACATGTGTAACTGACTCCCATTCCCTTCAGGAAAGTACCATGGTGTTTCTTCACACATTTATTGTAGGATGGAAGTTAAGCTTTTCCCTTCGTTCACTTATTTACATATTCAGAGTGTTCATAATATCTCTTCTTCCATTGATTTTCATTAATCTCGCAAGACATAGAGAATTTCTTTTCTATCTTGATAGCACATGAGACAATATCTTCATATGATGAGAAGGATTGTGATAATAATGCTCAATGGAGAAATGGTTTTAACCCATCAATTAATGACCACAATTTATTGTCATTTCCAATGAGACGATAAACTACCATGAAATTTTTTTCCATTTCACCAATCCAAAAAGCATGGAATATTTTCTCTAAAGAACTTATCCATTGCTCAGCTAAAAATGGATTTGTAGCCCAATTAAATTTTGGTGGTTATTTCCTAATGAAGCTATCTAAAATTGATCCTTCACGTTGTGTATCAGGGTGCTCTATATAGGAAAGGTTATTATTCATAACCTGAGTGAGTTTTCCCAGTATGGTTATATGTTTTTTAGCACCGGTTGCATCACCATCTCCACTATAATAATATTGAGTATGAGATAAATCCCTGCATGGATTATGTGAATTTATACTATTTCCATTCCATCCACTAAGTGACATTTCTAAACAACGAGATACACTATATTAGTTTATGAATCACAATACATAATTATAAACTTGTAAAACACTTAACATAAATTGTACAGTTTATGGATATAATAAAAAGTAGTAAAAAAATTATTTAAGGAGGTATATACTCATAAATCCTTTATAATGGTTTGTAATGAAAATACGAATTATCCTAAGCATATCCCCCAAGAGTTTCCTAACCACGAGTGCAGTAAAGCCCATTGTCATGTATAGGATACCTCGAGTGAAGCCTGAAACTCTTTGTCAATGTTTTCACTCATAGGTACATCTTTTCCAGAGCCGAATCTACCTTCTCATCTCCAGAAAGGGATGTATTTCTTTGAAAATTCACAACATCTCTCATTTACCAAAATTCCTGGAATTTCATCTATATTAATCCTTAATATATATCTTAGGTTGATGTTCTATAATCATATTTTTTATAAATCTAGTTTCCAAGGATTGTATTAAACATTCTCTAATACCAACTGTAATGCCCCAACCCTAGTTACCCTGATTCAGTGGATTATTACATTACATTGGAATGATCACAAGGGAAAAACTCCCAAAATATTGACCATTTTAGTAGCCTTGGAAGTACTAGATATGAACATAAGATTTACATTACATTATGAAATGAAAAACAACAACATTATGTCTCTTTTTAACACATTCATCTCCCTTAGACTATCCCTGAAGGTCATTCATAATATACTTCTTTGAATCCTTTGAAAAATAAAACATAAGAAAGGGGTGAGCTTATATTCTCAGTAAGGATAACAATATAGAAGAAACTATCATAAATAATCATAAACATTAAAGGTAATGTATATGACTAAAACAAAATCCTTTTAAAATTAATCTTCAGCATAATATGGAAAATATAAGTCAAATAATTCCATTAACTTATTCACATGGATATTCTACTAGTCGAATAATCCCATTTGATGCCAATAGCCAATTTCATAATGATGGAATTCATAATGCCAGACATCATAACCACAAAGTCAAATCCTCGTGCCAAGACTAAAAATGAGATTTTATTAGGGCCTTGTGCTAAAACCCTAGTTTGTCTCATGAGACCGACCGATGCATCGAGGAGATATATCGTGCTCCACCCATCACTTACTAAGTCCAATTCATTCCATATATGAAAAGTTTGAAACATAACATAAACATTTGTATTAAAACTAGCATACAAAATGTTAATTCTTTAACCATAAACCATGAATAGTATAAAAATAACACATCCATAGTTAAACATATCATAAAACCTTCAATACAATATGGATTATTGTATCATAATAAATCATCTTCAAACAAGTGTAAAATCCATCAATGGATGTTGACATAGATGAAATCAAAACTATTTGAGTGGAATATATCATTCAATTTTAAAATCATTTAAATTTCAGAAAATTATAAAATAAAACCTTTATTTTGAAAATATTGTTATAATCTTGTAATGAATTATTCGACGGTGTCATAGTGGCAAAAAATAGCCGCACCTGCCGTATAAGTTAAAAAACATTCTTACATTAATTTTTCAAAAAGGTCATAAAGTACCTTGTATGGAAAATGAAAAAAATATTCCTTTAAAACAATTTTATAAAAAGTAAAATGGGGTTATAAATGACATTAACCCATAATCTCAGAAATAGTAAAAAAATTGAAATACATTTTTAAGAAACACATATGTGGCTGAGAAAGAAGTCTTAATAGATACTCACGTATAAGCAACCTCAGATAAAAAATAGATTGTATAATTAACTATTATCTCATAATTTTTGTTGAATGAGGGTATGTTATCCTCTTGTATAATAGATAAATACTTTTTATTTAATTATAAAATAACTACATACATAAATATGATATCAATTATGATCTTCTAATATTTCTTTATTAATAATATTTTAGTAGTATCATTGTTTCGAGTGTTAACTGATTTGTTTTAATTTATATGTTTTATTATGTAAGTATTATTTGTTAAGGATATGATGTATTTGATTCATATATAAAATGATATTGAGTACTTAAAAATTATTTTTAATCATTAAATTTAAAATTATTCTTGAATGGTTATGATGGAGAATAAATCTCATCGTGTTCGTGGAGATGGTAATCCGTACTTAAGAACGAGCGACAATATCATTATATTGATGGTAAAATCATATGTAATTGTATGTTATATAACATATAAAGAATCATTAACATGTTATATTTATTTTTTACATCAATTATACTCATTATTATACCCATACAAATAATAATGTTTTTGAATAACAATCTACATGACGACGTAAAGATGGTAAGCCGTAAGTACAAACGTATGGTGACTTGTCATTCATAGGATAGATAGAATAGTGAATATGGTTGTACCATATTTATAATAACAACATATTATGTATAAGGTCCTAGATTTATTATTTAGGTATGGAAACAATAAATCGAGAGGAAGTGGAAGAAGAAAAGAACTTTGAAAGAGGTGGTGAAATTATAACCTCTTCATGGGGTGTTTCCTTTTGAGTTGATCAAAAGGGCCCCTTAGGATGGCTTTCTGATCAAAGTAAGGTCTCTTGGTCTATTTTAGGGTAGTTGGGAGGATTTATGAGTAGGGTATGGCCGAGAAAAATGGCTTTGGAGGTGTAATGTTGAGAGAAGGGGAAGTACCCTTTTATAAAAGAGGGGAAGGTCACTTTAGGAAAATCTAGAAATATTATTTTATGATAAAACAATATTTGGTTTATAATGGCTAAAAAAGGATTTATTTCGAGGCTAAGTTAGGGATGGGTCGAAAATTTATCATCCAATAGGTTTTATATTGTTTTAGGTCACCATACTAACCTTATCTTATAGATTTAACTCTTAGTTAAATAGTTAATTTTTACCATGTATTCTTGTATTAATATAGTAAAAGGTTAACAAACATACTATAAAAAGAAAAGATAAACCCAAGAGGTTCATAATTGATATATATAACTTTATCTAAGTCCTTTGGCCGATCCTTAGATTTTTAGGAATATTATATCAATTAATAATATAGTATTTGTTTTAAAAACTCATTTATGTCAATTTTGACACTTTGTTATTTTGTTTTTTTGAAAGTCATAACAACTTTATCACTTGGAAAAATGTTTATTAAATAATAGTTCATATTAACCTTTAAAGTTAGTGGAATTCCTTATAAGTCTCAATTTATGTTTATTTTAATATTTATAATATCAATTATTTTAATCTTCCAATAATATGGTAATTACTACATCATCGTTGTGTCATAAATAAATTAATTATTTAATGTCTAAAAATTTGAAAAAAATACCATTATTTAGGAAATATTTTTATCATTCTAATGAATATTTATAGTGGAATTTATCTTATGTATAACCCTATATTAGAAAGGGATTAGTTATTATACTTTGAATTTAACGCTTTTAACTCTACTATAAATAAAATAATCATAAATTTCCTAATCTAATCCATGTGGACCAAAAGGATAATATTTTATTTCAAATATTGATTCTGGTTGATATAAACTTTTCCAATAGATTTAGGACATGTTTTATGGAAATTATAATATCATTTTTACCTTTAATTACCATATTTAGTTTTAAATGTGGTAAATAAAAGTCAAAAGTTAGTATTCACCAAAAATTATTTTCATCTTATTTAACCACATTTTACTTACTAAGGTCAACCGTGTCTCTCAGATTTTTGATATTCAATTCAAAAAAATTTAAAATTATGTTTTATGTATATTTGCAAATGCGCCAAGAAGGTGGGTAAAAGACGGTAAAAAGTCCAATAAAATTTTATATATCTAATATTTTTATAAAATGACTTCAATGAATTATATTGAACACATATATTTATTATGTAACTATTTATTTATTAAAATAAATTTAAATAAAATAACCACTTATTTAAATAAAAACATGGTTTTAAACATTAAAGGAGTGTATTTCAATATTCATAAAAAATTGATAGTTTTCAGAAAAATAACCAAAAATCACCCTAAGCTAATTTTTATATTTAGAATAAAAAAATGAAGTCCTTTTTGAAATATAAAATTGATAAAATTTCCAAAAGTGGGTATTACTATTTATATCGGATAGTTTGGTTGGTCGTGGTGTGTTAGAACTCGAAGATGCCTATAGCGCAAGCTATCTTATTATTCAAAGAGATGTATACTGTGGAATCTTGGGGTGTTACATTTATTCACCATAATGATGAGAATATCCTTTTCCAAAAAATAGTTTCTATAGAAGATCATTATAGGTGTATGTAGTAGAGAGATATTCCTCATACATATCTCCACAAGGAAAGATACTTCCTAGTTGATGGAAATCACATAAGCTAATACCCACATCTCAGTGACGGAGATGTAATGTGTTTTTTCAAGGACACTAATGGATAATAATTTTTCTATGAATTTTAGGTTGGTGATAAATTATCAATTGAGAGATACACAAGGATTCATAGAGAAGATATCTATATAGATCATCAGAAAACTCAAAATAGGTCTGCCTCATCCAAAACGACCATACCCATTCATCAGAAAAATTTACAATGGGATAAAGATCCCTTTTTGAATACCATCCTCCACTAGAAGTGTAAATATAAGAGGGGAATATTATTGAATAGATCTGAGAAATAGTTTTTTGATCAATATCATGACCATCTAGACTTAGGGTAGAATTTTGAAATAGATAAGACAAGCTCTGAGATTGGGCTAAAACTAGCTGACCATCCTTAGTAATTGTTTGTTGAACATAGTAGAGGGAGCCAAATACCCATAAAAATGTTATATTAAAATATGGGGGAGGTTTAGTGCCACCATATAGCTATAAAAACCTATATTGCGATAGTGGAATAGATAAGGTATAATTCTAAATTCTAGATGAAATGAACCTCTACAGGACCACGTTGTCAGTACACACATGGGATCAGGGGTTGACATTAAGATTCATAGAAATCACATGATCCAAAAAGGTGTTCGTGAATCACCTAACCCCTACAAGGCATCACTCAAACCACATGACCCCCATGGGGACTTGCGATTGCATTACCTGAACATGGTCATGTGAATCTCAAGCGATCGAATGGACATGAAATCGGATCTCATGAATACCTGGAAGAGAAAAATATCCCTCAAACATAAAGTGTGATAGGATACTAAAAATAATTTTTTAGATGATTAATATGAGCACCTAAATCGAAGTAAGCATTACACAAGAGCTTTGGTGGAATGGAATTGTGGTGAAGGCTTGCAGATAGGGTTTTTAATCAAGGTTCACAGAACTGTCTTACGATAGAGAAAAAAATGTGGGTGCCTTGGAGTGTAGGTGGATGGTGGAATGAATTTTCTTCCACATACCTTATATGTAAATAATTTCACTAAATACAAAAAATCTCCCAGTAGGCCAAATGTCACCTGAAGCACTAGTTCACGAAACCATCAAGGATTGTAGCGGGTAGTAGTTTTCCACAAAACTGAGTCCTTATCCCCTCATATGTCACACATGTTTAAGTAATTTTTTGATGCCTCCCAAATAAGAATCATCAAAATCACAAAGGAAGAAATACATAAATATGTGTATTATTTCCCTCATAAAGGAAAAGGAAGAAGAGGATCAACGAGACATGTGGATCACACGAGTCTCTGAGGGACTTGCTATCCGGTGACCACTTCATGGTCATGTGAAGACACCATGTATAGAACACAACATTCAGGGAAGCTGTAATTCCCAAATCTTCCACAGTACATTTACCTTTGAATAATACAATAGCATGCGATGTACAGAACTACGAGTTCTAGCACACCATGACAAATCAAACTAGCCGTTACGAACATTAATACCCACTTTTGGAAAATTTATTTATTTAATTTTTAAAAATTGACTTCATTTCTGGATTTGGAAGATCAAAATTATCTTAGGGTAAATTTTTGGTATTTTTCTAAAAACATTCCATTTTTGAAGAATAGTGAAAAACACAACGTTATTGTTTAAAATTAAATTTATATTTTAATAATTATTTACTTTATTTAAATTTATTTTATGTCAAAATAGATATATAATACCTATAATAGTTAAATTTAATTCATTAGAGTCATTTTATAATTATATTTGATATATACAATTTTATTGAACTTTTAACCGCCTTTTACCCACTACAAGGTACATTTTCAAATTTTCATAAATCGTAATTTTACCACTTCTGTTAATTGAATTCCAAAAATTTGAGACAAACAGTTGATATCATTAAGTAAAATGTGGTTCAATAAGATGAAAATAATTTTTGTTGAATAGTAAATTTTGACTTTTATTTACCATAGTTAAAAGTAAAGAGGGTAAATAAATATAAAATGATATTATCAATACCCTAAATCATGTCCTAATTCTATTAGATTAGTGTATTTAGACCAAAATAGACCTTATTAATATAATATGATCATTTTTTCCACTTGTATTGGATTATAACAGTTATTATTATTTTACTTAAAGAAGAGTTTAAAGTGTTAAAACCAATGTTTCTTAACTAATCCATTTTAAATATAGGGTTATACATAAGATAAATTCGACTATAAATATTCATTAGAAATAAAAGAATATTTCCTACATAATTGTATTTTGTTTATATTTTTTGGACATTAAATAATTAAATTTATTTATGATACAATGATGATGGAGTAATTACTTTATTCATGAGAGATTAAAATAATTGATATTATAAATATCAAAATAAATGTAATTTGAGAGATTTAATGAATTCCACTAATTTTATAGGTTAATATTTCATGTTAGTGTTGATTAAATAAATTTTTTTCTGATCAATAAAGTTTTTATGACTTTCACAATAACAAAATACCAAATAGTGACAAAATTGACATGAATGTGTTTTTAAAACAAATAATATAGTATTAATTTTGTATAATATTACTAAAAATCCAAGTTTCAACCAAAGAACTTAGATATGGTTAGATATGCCAATAATTAACCCCTTAGGGTTCTCTGGGATTTTTATTGTAATTTTATTAACCATTTATTATAATAATACAAAAATACATAGTAAAAGCTAAACTATTTAACTAAGAGATAAATTTAAAAGAAGAGGTTAATATGGTGACCTAAACCTATATAAAACTTTTTGTATGAGATTGTTTAGACCAAAACCCACCTTATCCTTGAGATAAATTCTTTTTTAACCATTATAAATCGAATATGATTGTATTGTAATATTATATTTCAAGCTTTTCCAAAAGTGACCCTCACCTCTCTAATAAAAGGTTACTTCCCATTCTCTCAAAATCACACCTCCATATCTATTTGGATCAGCCAATACCTACTCCAATATACTCAAAATTATCCTCCCTTCGACCTAGAGGCCTTAATTTGATCAGAAATTCCATCTAAGGAGCAATTTTGATCAAATCAAAAGGAAACACCCAAAGAAGAGGTAATAATTTCACCATCTCTTTCAAAGTACTTTTCTTCTTACACTACTTATTTATTGGTAGTTTCCATACCAAAATAATAACTCCAGTACATTATACATACTTTTTTGTTATTATAAATATGGTACAACCTTATTCATTATTCTATCCATCCTATGAATGAAAAAGTCACCATACATGCATACGTGCGGCTTACCGTCTCCACGTCGTGGTGTAGTTTGTTATTCAAACACTTCATTATTTTGATGAGTATAATAATGTGTATAACAGATAAAAATAATAAATAAAACATGTTATTGATTCTATATATATGATATAGAATTCAATTACATATGATTTCACCATCAATAAAATGATATTGTAGCTCATGAGTGTGTACGAAATACTGTCTCCACGAACACGATGAAATTAATTCCCCATCGTAAGCATTCAAAAATAATTTTCAATTTGTGTTTAAAAATAATGTCTAAGAACTTAATATCATTTTGGATATGAATCAAATTCATCCTATCCATATCAAACATGTCTTATGTAACAAAACATATAAAGGAAAATGAATCAGCTAACACCTGAAACAACAATACTACTGAAATATTATTAACAAAGTAATATTAGAAGATCATATATGATATCATATTTATGAATGTGGTTATTTTATAATTTAATAACAATGATTCAAATATTATAAAGGAGGTTAACATACCCTCAATCAAGGAAAATTACAAGGTAATGGTTAATTTTATAATCACTTCATTATCTGAGATTGTTTATATGTAAGTATCTACCTGGACATCATTATCATCCACACCCGTGTATCTTAAAAATGTATATCCAAACATGTTTAATATTTACTAGAATATGGGTTAAAGTAATTTATAACTTTTTTTGACTTTTTATAAAATGGTTTGAAATGAATCTTTTCGTCATTTTCCAAACAGGGTACTTTATGTCCTTTTTGATAAATTAAGGTAAGAATTTTTTTTAACTTATACGGCGGGTGCAACTATTTTCCACCGTTATATCTTCTTCAAAAAATCCCATAAAATATTATTCGAGTATTTACAAAATAAATTATTTCTTTTATAATTACCTGAATTTTAAATGATTTCAATATAGAAAGAGATATTTCTCTAAAATAGTTTTGATTTCATCAATGTCAACATCCTTTGATGGATTTTACACTTGTTTGACGTTGAATCATTATAATAAAATCTTCCATATTGTAACTAATGAGTTATTATATGTTTGACTATGTATGTGATATTTTTATACTAATCATGGTTTATAGTTAAAGTATTTACATTTTGTATGCTAGTTTTAATACGAATGATTATTTTATGTTTTAACCTTTTCATATGAGGAATGAATTGGACTTAGTATGTCATGGGTGGAGCCTACTATAGCTCCTAGATGCATCAGTAGGTCTCATGAGACAAACTAGTGTCTTGTCATATGACCTTGACAAAATATTATTTGTAGTCTTGGAATGAGGCCTTGACTATGTGTTTATGATGTCCGGCATTATGCATTTCAACATTATAAAATTAGTTATTGATATAACATGTGATTATTAGACTAGTAAAATTTCTACTTGAATAAGTAAATGGCATTATTTTGATTTATATTTTCCATATTATGTTGAATTTTATGTTTAAAATGGATTTTGTTTTAATCTTATACATTGCCTTAAAAGTTTATGCTTATTTATGAATGTTTCTGCTACATTTTTATACTTGCTGAGCATCTGAGCTCATCTCTTTCTATGTATTATTTTTTCCATGATATGAAGAAGTATTTTATGGTTGACTTGTAGGGGTAGGCTAAGGTAAATAAGTGTGTTCAATGGGGAAGAAATGTTGATTTGATTTTTTTTTAATGATGTAATGAAAAACTTATGTATGTATCTAGAAAATACAAGGCTACTAAAATAATCTGTCTTTTGAGACTTGTTCTCTTATGATCATGCCAATGTTATGTAATAATGCACCGACTCTGGCTAACTAGGGTCGGGTTGTTACAGAAGCCTGCATATCTCCCTTTATCTAACCTTACTTCTCTTACAAAGTCCTTCTAGAAGATCGATGGTCACATGATGAATGAAGAATTTGGCTTCATGGTTTTTCTTTGGAATGTTCTTGACAAACCACCAAAAATCATTCCAAAATAAATAAGGGAAAACATTCAAAGATAGAGACCCCCAGTGGTTGAAAATCTCATGATCTAAACCATAATTGGAAAGAATAAAATACCTTGGTGATATCTTGGAAAACATGAATGACCCTCAAACCAATATAGAATAAAATTAAGAAGATAAAGATAAGGAGGGGAGGGGTGTTTGCTGTCGCAAAATTACACGTGACCCACCCCTGGTTACCTATAAGACATTGTGGTCCCTGGGTGACAAGTCCAACTTGCCTCATGAAATACCCATGGATTTTCCTCCTCTCCACACAAGAGTCTACATGCATAAACCAAAAACTCTGCTACACTCTATGGTAAAATAAAATTATTTTTCATTAAATGATCATGAACCCCTATGAGACCCTTATTGGTCACCAAAAACATCAACAAAAATTAGAATAAATACCATCATAAATACTCATGTAATCTCTCATGATTCCCAATCATTATAACATAAAACAAAATACATACATATGATGGAGGTAGGAGGTACTCAAGACCATAAAAGGATATATGACACACCCAAAATGAGGTCCCATGAGGCTGCAAGACAAGTCACACAATATTTTGTGATTTACTTATAAAAAGAACTTGGAACTGGTGAAGGCCCTTGGACATTATACACAACAATATGTAAGTCCTTAGACATATCATTGTGATCAAAAAAGTGATCAATAGTCTAAAATAATTCGATAAAGGAAGAGATTCATGATCCTTAAAAATTAGGCGATGCTCTAGGAACAACCCACGAAAAAGACTTTCGAAGCCGCATGGTGACATCCCACATCATTGACACCAGACTGGACTCTCTCTAGATACATTGAATAAACCAAAGAGTATTGGGGGAAGAGTAGCCTATAAACCCCCCACCCCAGCATAAAAAATTCTCCAGATACTATGTGATGGTAACTCTTGAGTGGAAATGTCTTAAGAATCGAAGAATCCTTCTTAGTGAAAACAATCACCTGATTGTCCATCCTTCCATCAGGTAACACAGCGGCAGGCAGTCAGGGTAGTCATGTGCTAGACATAAGGCACATCTTGTGATCATTCCTATGTCATGAGAAGGATCCTTGGTAGGTTAAGTTAAGAATATCCCACAATCCCACCAGATCACGCCAGACTCAAAGACACAGATACCAGTTAAATGAAAGGCATTAGTGACATTAGGGCTATAACTGTGACAAAAATTGTAATACATAAGAAATGTACATTATTGTGAAAACATCAAGAAATGTCATCAATATCTCACAAATACATTTAAATATGTCACATGGGAGATGTGAGTTACTATAAGCATGTCATTGAAAGTCACACGATCCCATACATACAAAACTATGCTCTCACTAAACCCCCTGAGTCTGTTGTATGAGACTCACGATGTCCTTTAAAAGCATATCCTAACTCATATAACGGTGTTTTATCATGTTATCCATGTCTGGAAGAATAATATAGGAATAACAACCAAGCATTCAATATAGCCTATGGGCATGTTATCTGAGACTCACAACACCCACCAGACATGCCGACATAGTCTCAGAATGTCTCCCAGTGGTTTCAGCCATGATATGAGACATCCTTTAGACTCGGTCACACTAGTTATTGCAAAAACCCTAAATACGTGTCAATCCAGGTCATACGATAGCTCTATGGACATTCCATCTTGGTCTTGTGACACCTTCAAATGGAGAAGGACATATCAAAGGGAATCCTAGGGCTTGGTAACATCATCATTCCTCAATTTTTAATCCTCAATCAATAAGAAAAAATTAATATATAAAGCCGGAAATAAAGGGAACTATGAAGACTCTGATTCCTTTCGTATTATAAATACTTTGGCCACCTCTCTTTGAGGTCAAAGATCTATATTGGTCATCTAGGGTGATCTTAGCATCCAAACCCCCTTATCCAATAAATTGTAACTGATCATTCACTAACCCTTGTTTCTCACAAATAGAATAGATCATGTGAGATTAGGAAATTTCATTGGTAATATCATCTACACTATACATCCCATGACTAAAAGGGCCTCCATCTTGATATAAGACCAAGAATTCCTCATACATCGAGGATGACCCTAATGCCTCCAAATATGATCATCCACATTAGAATATTAGTAGGTTAAGGGATAAATGAACTATATCAACTCTGATTCCCCTAATACTTAGGATACATATGATATCTTTCTTTGATTTGAGATCAAATAAACATATACTTCGATGTAGGATAAATATCATTGAGATTTCACCCATCGGAACCCAATCTTTCCCATGAGTTGATTAATCCACTTCATCCATTAGTGGATTGAGAGAAAAACCAAAATATGATGAATCTGATTCCATCCATACTCAGGATACATATGAAGCCTTCTAGATCCCCGATCATCATACCAAAAACCACAAGGACAATACTCATACCGAAGTCCCATACATATATTCCAGGAGGCTGATCATCTATTCCACTTGTTTCTCACACCGATCAAAGCTCATGTGGGCTTAAAGAAATGTGAATAAGCACATCATTAGGAATCATTAATGAATACCCCTCATATAAGGGAAAATACCTTAGGTCCAGTCATAAGAGAAATGATAAACTATGTGGGTTTTGATTCCTACAATATCCATGATGCACATGATGCCTCCTAATAGCTGAATCCATTACATAGAATATTTACCACTCCTCACATGATAGCATATTCTAAATCACTTGGTTATACAGTTACAACACATAAAGAATCTATTCTCTTTTAGGTAAATTAATTGTGATACTCATATACACAGATGGATCCATTAATCAGACTCCCTTTCTTTATTTAACAAGAGGATTAACTTATAAATTATTTTTTAGGGTAATCGGTCTCGTATCAAGATTAGGAAGAGATCCCCAAACATATCATAAAAAAATAAGAGAGACCCAGAGTAGGAAATAATTCCCAAAAAATGGTGTTATAAAAAATACCCCCTATCCTCTCAACCAACATTATTCCCCTTGAGTTACTGAGCCTGACGAACTAGATGACGGCTAGCCTTTGGAAGGGAACTCCGTACCCAGATACAGATGTGGGAAACATTGGGAGTTTCTAGAAAAAGTGATAATGGTATCTTGATGAGAAAACCCATGTCAATCCATGAAAAACCTATGAAACAAATGCATGTAAGAAAATACCTACAACCAATTTTTTATGTGTAACACGTCAAAAGGTATGGGATATGAGTCCTTGTGTATGGATATGTCAGCTGCCACACCAACACTAGAGTTCCTGGTCTGAAAGATGAAATGGAAAAACAAGAAAATGTTGAACCAAACCAATCTCACTAAATCTGATCCTAATTTAGAACCAATCACCTCTGATATCACCCTTCCTTGACATGACCCACCGAGTTATTACTCATGACTACCTCAAGCCTGATTCCAATAGGCCAGGGGCTAGAGACCAGTTCCAAGTAGGCATAACCCACAAATGAGAGGCATTATTATAAAGTACCTATACACAAGAACACATCTCCATGAATCCATAATATTTAAATGTAAAAAAACTAAAATAATGCATACATACATCTAAGATCCCATAAAAGAGTACAATGGTAAAGTACTACAAGCAGAAAAAGGGCCTAATACAAGTCCAACCAAAACTGTAAAGAGTCCAACCTACACTAAGAGAAATGATTAAAGTAAAATACATGCTATTGGAAAACACCTTGATATTAAGAGCTCCAAATAAACTCCTCCCACTCCCTTCACTTCTAGGAAATCATCAAAAGGGTCATCATCTGTATAGGGTACAACACATGCAGGAAATTTCCATGTAGGGGTGAGTATAACAATATCCAGAACGACACCCCAAAGATAGTAAACATGAAGCACCATGTATAGCCATGTAAATAAATTATATGACAATCAATGTATACTATAAACACACAAATTTAACATGGAAGGACACCATACCACCTGGAGGTAATTAATAACTATCATCCATAGGATTCTGCATGATGAGACACTCATTCTAGGAGAATCCACTCCATGAGACATGATTTCATCTGAGACACTTGAAGAGGAGGTATATATAATTTGAAATATCCAAAGAAAGTTCATTTTCTGATGATAACCCTACCACTCAGATAGGCTGTCACACTAAGAACAACTGGGGGACAAAAAAATCCTAATCAAGATCAACCCACTATGTAGGGGATCAAATTCCAACAATACCACAAACCCTACCTATATGGATTACTATATTGAGGACCAATTTCATGCTTATTGAGGTAACACAAAATCCACAAACACCGCCTAGTGAGAAAATATGATAGATGATCGTACTCCAGTCTTATGGAGGGACACCAAAACTGTATATTAGACTCATCCTATATAAGGGATAATAGCCCAATGATGTGGATGTAATGCCACATTGTATGCTTGAGTGAATGCAACAAGGTAACATGCTCAACGAGAACTAGTCCAATGTAAGGAGATGAAGAGCTACAAACAATATAGAAGGGGGTACACAGTGTGTACCAGGGGTACATGTCATATTCAACCATCCCCATGCATGATCATGTGAAATTACTTAACACAACATGAATTTCTCGATATATATGAAAAGTAGAAGGATTAAATGTAAGGTAGAGATACACAGTAAACATTTCGTGTCACTTATCTATGTTCGTGTATGGTAGAAGTGTCTATGTACCGACCCATGTAAACCTGGCCGTTTTTGTGTCTAATTACACATCATGTCACCGACCATGTACGTCTTCCATTGCATGTTTACTTTCATAAGCACACACCCATGCATCTAGGATGGGTTACATTTCATGTCATATGGATCACTTGTTGTGCGATCATTATCTTCATCTTGAGACCCTAGCTACCACCAAACAAGCCCCACACGATAGGTAATCTATATTTACACGCTGTGTTGCTCTATAATTTCTAGATAAAGAGTTTTATCCTCCATTGTTCCTCATGTTCCATATCTTCATTGATTGATGATGGAAATCACTCCATAAATTTTAGATATAGGATTAGCTGGCCTTGTCATGAATTTCTCATAGGAATGCGACCATAAAAATGTATCAGGAACATACCTTTGTAATCTGATTTACCTTGTTCCACTTAGAAAGATTAATAAACTTTTATTCATACAATTTATCATTAATTCAACCACCACCATCATTGATTCTAAAATTTGAACCTGCAACATGTGTTTTACCCACAATTTCAATCCATATAATTAATGAATTATGACACAACGATCAGGAACTGAATATTGGTCAATCAATTAGCCAAACAAATGGCAATGATGATTGAATGAAAAAATAGTGGTAAAACACATAAGCAAAAAAAAAATTGAGGAAGAAACCTCAATCACTGTTAGTTTGGTCTTGATTCTGTTTCATAGAAGTAAATGAACAAAGATGAATAAATCACCATGAAAATTTATAAAATTCCACCAATTTATTTCTACCATCGTTGCATGTATAAATTATTTTTAGGGAATTGATCCACAATCATCTAGGACTAAAAAAAGGGATAGAAATAGAAAAGAATAATATCCTACATGGAGTTTGGATTGATCACTGATGAATAGAGGTTGCATTGATGTTTTTGAAGAGAACCACGAACTCCGTTGGCACAATGATCAATGATCAGATCCTGATCTGTCATCATTACGAAGATTTCTCTCCAATAATTGTATGAATATCTAGATATTGATCTAATAACCCTAATAAAATCCTTCAACCATATACATAAAGAATAAATTAGTCATTATTTTGACAATAATAAAACATGTTAATATACTATTTTATTTTATGTATTTACGCATGCACTGACTTTTTCACAGATTACCCATGCCGACAAATAATATATCCTACCTAGGGTAAAACCCATGTTTTGGACTCAACAATCCCATTAATTATCTAATCGATGACCCAATATGGTTGTTACTCCAAATTTTTAGGAAAAATGTTTTTGTGGGATATTTAATATATTTCAATCATTTATTCCCATCATAGTATGTCTTAGAATCACACACCATCTCGACACCTAGTCTCATAAGAAATCCATATAATATCCAAAAAATAATTCACCGAAAATCATAGTAATTACATTTAATATATGGGTATACCATTCATGATTTAGCCATAATTCTCTACAACTACAATCCTAAATGATCATTAGGATTGAAATAATGTTAATTCTAATTTAAAATCAATAGAATATATAATGTTTATGGATAGATTATTATAATTGGTATCAAAGGATGGTTTGTATAACTTTAGTGACTTAGATGGTTTTATAATAATTTTGTATATCATCATAGAGTTTATATTCATAATGATGATTATAAGTGGGAAGTCTTAGACATCATTTTTTATTGTTTAAAATGACATATTTCTATGATATTAATGATATTTTTTTAGATTTACTTTATAAAGGAAATAAACTTAGTTATAAATGGTTTTATGGTCAAAGTATTACAATGCTTCAGTGGTTATTATCCTTAAAATTACCATTTTCATTTTGACATAATATCATTCATTTCATACATTGATGATGGTCAATTCTAAATATTAAGGATCATTTATCATGATGGAAGGAAAGAGATGTTTTAAAACCTTATTACCCCTTCCAGATGATTTAATTATCCATAATATTGAAAAAATATTTTCAAATGATTTTGAAAACTTTTTGTGAATTCAAATAACCTACATGAAATTATCTGACTTATCTAACACCATTTATTTTCTCTAAAAAAATGTTATGATTCATGGTATCTTTTTAATTTGATTTTATAATCTCAACATTACCAACTCTCTCAAAAAGGGAACTTCCACAAAGGATATGAAAATTTAACTTATGGAAATTAAAGATAAAGGGGATATCCAATAAATCCTTATATCTGGATTTAGGGAAGGAATTATTTTCTTATGTTTTTAGTATGTAACATTTATTTAGGTTGATATTGACCAATCATAAGGATATAATTCATATATTTTATTGTAGGAATAATGTATTAAGGAATAAGATGATGAACCTTGTTTAATGGTCTAATAAGGATTTTGAGTGAAAGAAATGTTTATGTATTGAGTGTTTTTTTGAAAAATTATAATCTAGTGGTATTCTATCAATATTATGGGAATCATGTATGGAATATAAATTTTATATTGTTGGGTTTGTTTTCATATATTTGGGAAAGTTTGGTAGATGGAATAAATACCTTTTAAATGTTATAAAATGTGACATTTTTAAGGTATATGTAACCCATAATTTTTTGATATAAAAAATTTTATTTAAGGAACAATGACATTAATTTTGATAGAAATAATTTTAAAATCAATTAGAAGTCTTTTTTTATTATATAACCCTTAAATTTGAAGTATTTATTGCTTCATAATTTTTTTGGATGAGAATGAATAGACTAATATAACAATTGAGGTTAAATATATTAAGGTCATTGATAAGAATGTTTCTAACATCTATATAATAATATAAGAATTATATTAATATAGTTTTATAAAATTACATGCTGCAAACCAAGTGAAAACCCAGCATGTCTATCAAGGCCTCAGGAGTTTATCCCACAATCGAAGGGTGACAAGGGTGTATCACCTACCACTATCCTACATGATATCCTATTTTGTATGAAATTTATTTTCATTATTTAAAATATCTGATGGATGAAGGTTAAGTTCATTTTAGTATTATATATTTTATTGAAATTATAACATTGGGTTTGGATTTTTTTGGGTATTACGTGATCAATGCTAGTTCAGAAGATGTTAATTATTTTGGGAACCCTATTTGATTATGGTATACTAAATACTATGAGATTTTATTTGAGATATTAAGAATGAATTATCTTTTTAAATCATATATGATTTTTGGTGAATCATGTGATTTGTTAATAGGATTATGTGACTATGGAAGTTAAATTTTGGTATGAGAATTTAAGAGTGATTAAAATTGTCTTAAGATAAATATTAAATTCTTCTTGAAACAATAAATGAACAAACCTTTTTATTTTTGGGTTTCAATTTTATTTAAGAATAGTTTTTGGAATTTTTAAGGATATTTAGTTTTTGAATAATCTATGTGGAAATATTTTCACTATTGTTGAATTTTGGAGATTACATTTGTTTTTATTATTATATATGTTAATTATTTTTGGAATATTATATTCTGTAAAAACAATTTTGGTTTTAGTTAATTCATAACGACATGAGGAATAAATATTTATACTTTCCTGTATTTTGTGATCCATAAATGTTGACAGCGATTCTCCAGTTATGAAAATTCATATAAAATACTCATCATTTGAAGAAAGTATTATATTTCAGTGGAAATTTATCAAAGGATGAAAATATAAATTTCAAGTAAGTATATTTTCATATGTTATTAGAATACATAGAAAAATAATTACACGACTCTAGAAAAATGATTTCAAAAAAACATTAACTAATTAATTTTCTTACAGATAAATCAATTTCTTTTTGACCAATCAAAAAACTATGTTTTTGTGATGGTTAAATTTCTCATGATCATGTTATCTAGAACTCTCTATCATCCCTTGGGTGTTATCCTTTATCTTCTATGTCTATATTTTCTAACATGGAAACCTAGTGTGTGTTATATCATGTGATATTCATACTTTTACGTCTCAATTTTATAGTGGATGTATTATTGATTCATTTTATGATGTAGGATTTCAAAAAAGATATTCAAACTATTTAAACACCTATTTTTTGATCATGAGTTCAAATTATGTGGAAGGAATTTTTATAAGTGGATATAATGAAACATATCTTGATTTTTAAATGATACACTATGTTCAATATAATACAAGACATGTCATATCGAGCTTAAACAAATGACTAAATATTATCATTTAAATATAACTCTTACAACCTAAACTTTATGTTGGATGGAATGAATTGTAATAATTATATTATAAAATTTATAATGGTCATAATCTTTGATAATGTACTGATAAATTATTTTTAAAAAAATAATTGTTTTTAAAAAGGACATTTTATTAATCAAAATAACATGTTTACTTAAAAAAAAGAGTTTATTGAATTATATGAGTGAATATTATAATTAATTTTTGGAAATTTAAAAAATAAATTTTATAAAATAAATATAATTACTTAAATTGGAATATGAAGTTTTAATTTGGGTGAAATTTTTGGATTTTTTGAAAAATATTGATTATTTAGTGACTAGTAAGAAAGTGATTTTTTTTTAAAAATGTCATTTATTTCAAAAAAATTATGAAATTTTTGAAGTCCCAGTATGTTTTGAATATGGTTTTAGGAAAAATAATAATTATTAAGTTATATTTAATCCTCTTAAATTCTATTGAATCAAATATTCTTTTTTATTTTAGAATAAGATTATTTTGGGGTTTAAAAATGAGATTTTTGTAAAAACAATTTTTATGTAAATAATGTTTATACATTTTAAATAATTAAATTAATATCTACATTGTAATATTTTAAATAAATTTAATAAATTTTATATAATTAAATAATATGTTATTTTAATAAATTTTTTATTGTTATTAGTCATAGAGTTAATCTAAATCATATTTTTGTTGAAAAATGCACCTTTTGAAAACCCTCTTTTTCATCATGTCTGTGGGTTTTGTTTTAAATTTAATTTTTCCAATTATATTAATTGAAGCTTTCTAAAATGGATTGAATATTTTTAATCAGTAGTTTAAAATTAGGTAGTGTGTTTATTTTTATTATAACTAATAATATTTCTATCATGTTAAAAATGGATTTACCACATAATAGGTAATATAATGAAATGGGTTAACGTAAAAAGGTAAAATCATAAAATAGTTAAAAACTAAAACATTATTGGGGTATTTGATGTTTTTATCAATGAAAACCAGCATTTTAAATAGTATACATCAATCCAATTCATTTTAATTATTTACACCCAAATATTGTTGTATTTATATATAAATTAATCATTATTTTAATCCCTTAATACCGCCCCTCCTCATGTATAAATACCACTCTTCACCCAAAATTCTCCTCACAAGAAATGAAAATTATAAAATATCTTCCAAAAAATCTCATATACATTATCCATACATCCATTTGCTACTATTTTCATAAAAATACCATTTCCATGCCCATTATGATTCAATTCAAGGAGGTGATAATCAAGAGTTAAAATTGTAAAACCATCTCACTTAGTTTTTTTCCTTATTCTACCTTAAACAAACCTCATTAATCCATACATGCATGATAACCCCAAAATAATTTATATACTATAATTTTATATTCATAATAGAATATTTTTATTTCCAACCCTTTTATTATCTCCTTTTATTTAAAGAAAAGAAACCATTGTCTAAATTAGGGCGAGTAACTATCTCTGTGAATAATGAATTTGTTTTTTTCCATTACCATCTTCAAAGATAGAAATAAAAGTATTATTCTAGATAAATTATATTTTAATATTTATATATAACCTATTTTATTTTCTTGAAATAATATATAGAATTAATTTTAAATAAATCAAAAGCAGTTAATAATGTTCGAAAAAATGGTAAAAAAATGAACTAAAAATTTATCATTAACATTTTTTCAAATGAAACATAATTCCATAGTAAATAAAAATTATATATGAAACCATTTAGAATTCATTAGGTTCATTAATATATTTTAATTTCACTTTTTTAGTTCTATTTCCATTTATACAGGTGAACTGACCATGAAACCCAAAAATGAATGCTCTTGAAATAATGCTAATAATCCAATATTTTTCTAAAAAGCTAATAAAATAGTATAAAATAATTATATAAATTATTATTAATATTAATATAGACCATTAATTAGTTAATAATATTATTAAATCATTATAAAAGAGTTTCAAGTATAATAAAATATAAGGAATTGTTAGGTAAGGGTTTCTCGTATCACATTTACTTATATGAGATATATTCCTTATTCATAGTATATTTCATCTCTATGTTGTATATAATACCCTTTTAAAATATAATATCAAGAATATAATTTTATTAATGATATTTGAGGTTTCATTTTATAATTATTAGTTTAATAGTTTGTACGGTTTGACTGATTGTAAAGTGTAATTGAATTCTTAAACCAATTTCCATTCTTTGGGGTAAACCTATACATCTTAATTATGTTGTACTAATATTATGTGTTAAATGACATTTGATTATATTATGTTGATTTATAATATTTTATGCGGATTTACATTGAATACACATAATGAAATCATTTTATTAATGATCACTTCTATGATATAGTGCTTCTAAGAGACTTTCTTTTAAAAATCCACTTTTGTTGTTCTTTTTTGAAAAAGAATATTTTTTTTCATATTCTAAAAGAATGGAATATCCATATTTAATTTCAATTTAACAATTTTAATTATATCACACAATTATATTTTAATACTATCAAGGAAAATGTTTTATATTGTACGTGCGTAGTTTTTCAAAAATGAGTGATTTCAAAATGAAAGGTTTATTTTCTTTAAAGAGTAGTTTTATGATGAAATATTTCCAGATTTATGTTTATGTTATAGTTATTGGGAATTGTTTTTGATGAATGATGTTTATTAGATAAATTAGATTATGTGTGGTTGATAGAAAAAAATATGACAGGTTGTTACATGATTTATTAATGTTGGGTGGTTCTGTGAAAAACTAAGGATGAGTGGTTTTGTTATATCCTATATGCATTGGGTACTCTAGCATTGGAGGTTTTCCATATTGGATACTCCATTTTTAAGAGTGATATGGTGAATAAAATCCTAATTTTTGTACATATATCTTATATTATTTCTTATTAGTTATCATGAAAATCTCATTATTTCATAAAGTTATGATACCGATCTTTTGAAAAAGATGATTCCTTTATTAGGGTAAAAGGTATGTCTTTAAGAAAATGTTTTTATATACTTTCAATGGACTAATGTTTTCCATTATTTTATGTCCCTTAGTGAGATTGTTTTCCTAATACCAGGTTTTAAATTTTTTATAGGATTTATGGGAGAATAGAGACAAAGATGAGATCAAGTGGAGAACTACAATAATATTTCATTATGAGAAAAATATTTTATTTTAAAGACTACAAATTTATATAAACAACGGATATTATGTATATTTTTACACCTGTAATATATTGGTTTACCAAGTATGAATTAGTCCTAATTCACTAAAAATATAAACCTAACAAATCATCAGGATTCTAAAAATGTGAATTCTAGATTAAAATCACTAGAATATATAGTGTTTAAGACTGGGACCTTACCATTAGTATCAAAGGACGAGTTTGATAGCTTTAGTGATTATGAATTTTTTAAGAGTTATGAATCTAATCATTATGTTTACAATTTTAATGATGATTTTATTATTAATGATTTGGACACCCCATTTTTTAGGTAATGTGATGGATTTTGTAGAGATAAAGTATACTTTTGGATGTTGTATTTATAATGGAAATCGATTTGGGCAGAAAGGATTTGAAGGTTAAAGTATTATATAGTTCCTATGGGTATTATCTTTAAAAGAACCATTTTAATTTTTATATATTATAATTCATTTCAAGATTTAAGGATGTTATTTAGATCAGATTATGTATAAATTTACAACATGTAAGAAATGGTATATTTCAAAACATTCTTATCCATTTTGTATGATTTAATTATCACTATTATTGAAAAATCATTTTTCAAAATATTTTGATATCTTTATGAGTATTAAAATAACCTATAAGAGAAAAATGAATTATTTAACACATTTTATGATCACCAAAAAAATTTGGGCCGTGGTATATTTTTCATTTGATTTTATAATATCAAAATTACTAACTGTCTCAAAAAAGGATATTTCACAAAGGACACATGCATTTACTTTATAGAAGTTGAATATAAAGTGGATTTCAAAGTAATATAGATGTTTGGATTTATGTAATTGACTATTTTATTATGTTTATACTATGAAACATTTTTTGGTTTATATTTAAGAATCATATCGATATATTTCATATTATTGATTATTGGAATGACCTATTAAGGAAGAAGACGATGAATCATGGTTGAGGGTTTAAGAAGGAAGTTGAATGAAGGATGTGTTTATGTGTTTAGTTTTTTTTAAAATATGATATAGTAGTATTTTATAAATATTATGGGAATCATGTAAATCCTAAGGATGTTTCCATTATAGGTTTGGTTTTCAAAAAATAAGAATCATATGTTAGATGTTATCAATACCTTTGAAAAGTATTAAAGAGGTGAGAATTTTTATGGTACATGTAACCCTTAATTTTATGAAATGTAAAAGGTTATTTAAAGAACAATTCATTTACTTTTTTGGAAAAAATATGAATGGTATTTGAATTATTTTTGGTTTATATTATCTATAAAATTTATGTATTAATGGGATCTTACATTTTTGGGATGAAAAATGAAATGTATGATACATCCATTGATTTTAAATATATTATGTCCATTTATGAGTATGTTTCTGAAATCCCTAAAATTAAATAAGGATTTTAGTTATATAGTTTATGAAAAATACATCCTATAAAATAAGTGAAAAAACATCACATCTCAAAAGGTTGTGAGGATTGAAGCGATAAACAAAGAGTGAAGAGGTGATATCGCCAACCACTGAACTAAATGATGTCTTAGTTACTATGAAATTTATTTTAATTTTTTGAACTATCCAATATATGAAGGTTAATTTCATTCGAGGATCATATATTTTATTGTATTTATTACCATGTTATTATATTTTTATTTGGGTATTAAGTGGTAAATGTATTTTGGAAGACATTAAATATTTTTGGAACCCTATTTGATTAAGGTAAACTAAATATTATAGGATTTTATTCAAGATTTAAATTTTAATTATCTTTTGGAACAATATATAAATTATGGTGAATTATGTAATTTGTGGAAATGATTATTTGACTAGAGAAATTACATTGTGGCATGAAACTTTAAGAAAAATTGATATTATTTAAATATATATTTTAATTTTATTTTGGAAGAATATGTGATTAAATCCTTATTTATTTTTGGGTTTCAGTTTTATTCAAGAACAATTTGAAATTTTTTTAAGGATGGTTATCCCTTGAATTATCAGTGTTGATCTTTTTTATTGCTTTGAATTTTTAATATTAAAGTAGTTTTTCTTCATATAAAGGTAATTATATTTCGTAATATTAAATTTTTAACTAACCATTAGTTTTTTTCATAATTTATAAATGGAGGAGGAATAGATAATTATCATTTTTTGGATTTTTTGATCCATAGAAGTTGATTCTGATGCTTCAGGTATGAAAATTCATCTTGAATACCCATGGTTTGTAAAAGAAATATGAGATTGTGGTGGATATTTATTAAAGTTTGAAATTTTACCTATCATGTCAGTATATTTCATTTTTTTTAGCCATGAAAGTAAAATACTTATTTAACTCTTGAAAAAGGATTTTGAAACAAGAAATTTATATGTTTACTTCTTAACAAAAATTCAATTTCCTTTTAACCTATAACAGACTTAGGATTTTGTGATGATTAACTATCTCATGACTATATTCTCTATAAACATCTATTAGTCCTTGAATTTTAACATTCATGTTCTATTTCCATGTTTTCTTACATGGAAACCTAGTATGTGTTATCTTAGGGGACATTTAAACTTTCTTATCTCACTTTTCACCTGTATTTTTTATTGATACTTTTTATGATGTTGGATTAAACATGAGATATTTTAAAAATTAAAACACCAAGTATTCAATCCATGGTTCAAATTATAAGGAATATATTAATTTATTCTGGAATAATGTAACCTCTGAATATTTTAAAATGATACACTATGTTCAATATCATACAAGCTACACCAAATTGAGTTTAAAGAAATGACTAAATATTATTATTATAATATGACTTTTTAACCTAGCCATTAAATTAGTAAGAATAAATAGTATCAATGACATTATGAAATGTATAATGGTCACACAAATTATTAATTTATTAATAATATTTTTTAAATTAAAAATGGATTTTTATAATGACATTTTATTTTAAAAAATGTTTTCATCAAAAAAATGAATTTTATTGAATTTTAATAGTGAATATTATAATTATTTTTTTTATTTTTTATAAAAAATTAACATCAGAAAAAAATCAATTTTCAAATTGGAATATCAAGTTTTAATTTGGTTTAAATTTTGGTATTTTAAAAATATATTTATTTTTTAGTGAATAGTAAAAAATACTGATTTTTGAAAAAATGGCATTTCATTCAAATAAATTAAGAAATTTAAAAGCAATTTTTTTTAATATTTTTATAATTAAGATAAATATTAATTAATTATTTTCACTCTATTAAATTATTTTTAATCAAAATTGTATTGTATTATAGAAAAAGTTAATTTTTTTGTTAAAAAACAGGATATTTATGAAAAGAGTTTTAAAGTGCATAATGTTTTTATGTTTGAATTAATAAACAAATCCCCAATTGGTAATGTTTTAAATAAAATTTATAGATTATATGAAACAAAATACTATTTTATTTTCATAAAATTATTATTATTAGTCAGAGTTACTCTAAAATCACATTTTTCTTGAAAAATACACTTTTGGAAAATCCTCTTTTTCATCACGTATGTGGGTTATGATTAAAATTTATTTTTTACAATTATATGAATTTAATTTAGTAAAATTGATTAAATATTTATAATTATAAGTCTGAAATTAGTAATTAAAATAATTTGTAAATTTTAGTCAAAAAAATTTACCATGGTAACAAAAAGATTTTCCAGAGTAGGTAAAATAATGAATGAGGTAAAAGTTAAATGGTAAAAGTATAAAATATATGAAAACTAAAAAAATTAAATGGCTGTTTTATGTGTTTATATAAAATAATAATACTTTAAAAATTAAATATCAATCCTATTTATTGTAATTAATTCAACCAAAATGTGGTTGGCTTAAAAAAATACTCATTATTTTAATTACATTAAACCACCCATCCTCAAGTATAAATACCACTCCTCACAACCACTATCTACTCAAAAGGCTTGAATATTATAAAATATCATCCATAATATCTCTTATACTCCCCCACCACATCCATGTGCTTCTGGTCTCCCCAAAATACCAAATACATGGTCTTTAAGTGGTACTTAAAAGAGGTGATATTTAAGAGGTAAATTTCTCAAACCACCTCTCTAAATTTCATTATGTTTTCTACATTCTCTGCATATACTTAATTTAGAAACACGTTATAAATCCATAATCATGTATATAACAAAATTTTGTATTCCAAATGTAATATATTATATAAAATCACTTTTATTTTCTCATTTTATTTAAATAAATGAAACCATTATCTAAATCATTGAGGTTAACTGTCTCTATGATTAATGATTTTCTTCATTTTCCATTAGAACATACAAGTATTGTAGAGAATATATTATTCCAGATAAATAATATATTAATATCTATATTATAACCTATTTCATGTTTCAGAGCTAATATATAGACATAATTTTATATAAAATTAAACTTGTTCATGACGTTCGAAAAAACTGCCAAAAATAAACTGAACATTTATCATTAATGTTTTATTAAATAATTCACCCTAATGTAAGAAATAAAAATGATATATTGAAACATTAATTTTCTTATGTTTATCAATAACATTTTATTTCACTATTTTATTTTTATTTCCATTTTACAAAAAAATCCGTATTTATATAAAAGTGAACTGACCATGAAACCATGAAACAAATGGTCCTGAAACAATAAAATAATGAAATATTATTAATTAATGGGTCATAATATGTTATATAATAATCATATAAGGTAACATAAATATCAATATATTTATTTAATGAGTTAATTAAATTATTTAGACCATTTTATGTAATGTTAATGTATAAAAAACCAATAGGAAGCGTGAGGTAAGATTTTATCGTCTCATTGTTACTTCTGTGATATATATGCCTTATTACCAACTTATTTAATTTATGTGTTTTATATAAATCTAATATAATATATAATATCTTTAATATCGTTATACTAATGGTATTAACTATTTCAATTGATAATTATTACTTTTTTTGTGCTTACGATTTAACTGATTACAAAGTTTAAGGGAATTCATAACCCCATTTCCATTCATTTGGTTAAACATCCACTTATTGATTATGTCTTTCTAAGATTATGTGTGAAATGAATTTCAATTAACATAAATTTTATTTCCATTTTTTTATGTGGATTTAAAATGAATACACATAATCAATTGATTTTATTAAAACTCCCTTCAATGATATGATGTTTGTAGGGGATTTTCTTATAAAAATAAAATTTTGAAGTTTCTTTTCAAAAATAATGTATTTATTACACATAAAGAAATAATGGAATTTCATTATTTCATTACAATTTAATATTTTTAATCTTTAATTAAAAATTTATATGGTTATATTCAAAAGAATCATTTTCCGTTATACGTGTGTAGTTTTTAAAATGATGGATTTCAAAATAAAGGTTTATTTTATTCAAAGAGTGTTATTATGATACACTATTTCATGATTTATGTTGATGATATAGTTCATGTTCATTGTTTATAATGATGATAGGTTACAAGATAAACCAATTATAGGTGGTTCTGTGATAAACTAATGATGGGTGGTTACATGACAAACCAATGACCGGTGGATCCGTAAAAAACCAAGGACAAGTGGTTGCATTATAACCTCAAATGAATTGGATAATCTAGAGTTAGTGGTTGGAGATATTGGCTTCTAAATTTTTAATATTGATATCTATAATGATTTACCAATTTACCTACTTCTGTATTATATTCTTTCTTATGATTTTTCCTGAAAATTATTTCATTTTTAAAATGTAAGATAATGATATTTTTGAAAACATGATTACTTTATCAGGGTAAATAGGTATATTTTTAAGAAAATGTTTTAATGGGTTTTCACTAGAATAACATTTTAAAATGTTTTGAATGGATTTATCAATGAATGGAGATACAAGAGAGATTAGTGTGAAAACTGTGGAGATTTTTTCATGAAGATAATACATGTTTTATTATAAATAAATTTATTGTATGAAAAAAGGGAAACAATTTATATTTGTAATATTTTAATTTATCAATTTACAATCCATGAGTTATTCCTAATTATCCAAAACTATTATCCAGAAAAATCCTTGGTTTTGTAGTATTGTAAATTATATCTTTGGATCACTAGAATGTGTAATTTTTACGGTCGGGTCCTTGTAGTATCCCAATACCCAACTCCATATCCATTTCCCTTATAACACATATTTCTATGCTAGACACTAACCGTGTCACTACTGAAGGAATCACCACATTGATTTCCCTTATATATCATTGATCAATCCAAGACACTTTTGTATTATCATAAAGATGAATACTCATTAGGGGTTCGTGTAACGACCCAACGTTTTATCAATGAAATTCCATTCATATAATTATTCCTTATAGTATAATTAGATTAGGAAGCACAATGAAAAATCATGATACTAAATAATAAGTGATCATTAAGAATAATTCTACCACTTCTATGTTTTTAATTTCAGAAATCAAATATACACGGTTGCGTTCAAGGTGTTTTTTGGAGTCTAATAGAACATACATATTTTTTTAAATAGTAACCTACCCTTTTGAATAGTAATATGACCCTTATTAATAGTATATAATACAAAATAATCATAACCTCACCCATGAATGATTAAATAAAATTTCTACATCTTATAAGTGATGATATGTCCATATTAAAAGTATTTGTATTTTTTATAAACAAATAGTTATAATAAATTTATTAATATAAAAGAAAATTTATTTTCAATTTTTTTTATATTAAAAATTCCATGTATTCTGATTTTAAGATAATTTTATAAGATCTTATGTAATTTTTGAAATCATTATGAAATCAGTTTTAATTATAAAATCATAATTTTTCAAGTAAATTATGATTTTAATTAAAAATTAAATTAATCATATTTAGAAACACCATTAAAAAAATTGATCTCATTTTTTGATTCTATGCATTGAAAAATTGTTTGTGTAATTTTTTTTTGTAATTTTCTAAAGTACTTTAATTTTTAGATGAATAGTAAAAATACAGTTTTTTCAGATAACCGGTATATCTTAAATTGCATCATACATGATGTAATGATTTGATAAAAATTATAGAACATTATAATCAGCCATGTTATATTTAATTTCATAAATGGTTCCTTAAAATATAATAAACTCGATTTCCAAACCTAAAATCAAATTTCCAAAACCTAAAGTCAAAAAGTGATTCCTTAAAAAATAATTGTCACTTTCTCTTCACATTCCTTTTAATTAATTAGTGAATTCGAATTATAAAGATGATATAAAGTCTAAAAATAATTGTATTATAATAATATATTATTTATGTTGTCAAAAAACTACTATTACAATTCTAACATTTGATATATTATTTTATTTAGTATTATATTATAAAAACACCCCTCCTCATGTATAAATAACGCCTCTCCCCTTTGGTCAAAGAACACATATCGAACTTCAATACTTATCTAACATCTATCCAAAAATCTTACCTAGTTTATCCTTCACATCCAAAGCACTTATTGTCTCCTCAGAAGACCAATCCAAAGTTCCTTAAGCAGGATTCAAGAGGCAATCCCCCCTCTCTCCTCCATTAATTTCCTTTCAATTTCAAGTTATTCTCTTAATTTATTCCCACCTATCCTCAAAAACATGGTATTTTAACTTTATTATAATACATATACTGTAATTTTATGAAACTAATGGGAAAATATATCATACAACCCCTCTTATCCTCTTCTTTTTATTTTAGAAAGGAAAAAGATGTTCGTGAGGTGTTAATTTGTCACCTTCAAGAATGATATGTTTTTATTATCCTGTAACGCCTTCATATCTGGTCATAAAACCATTATTATTGTAGAAAAAAATTATGTTATATGTATTATATCCTATTTAATTTTTTTGATCTAACTTATGTACATATTAAAAAATGAATAAACAAAAAATGTTTGTTGTGGTTGAAAACCCACCCAAATTAACCCAAACGATCATCATTAAATTCTTATCTAATGATTCATTCTCATGGTATATAAATAAATTATTTAAATTTTCATTTCAAGTTATGTAAAATTATAAAAAACATTTAATAACAATAATGGATGTTTATCTATTTTTTAAATGAACATCCATTCATGAATACAAGTGAACTATTCAAGAAGACTATAAAAATGAACATTCCTGAAAAATGAACACAAGCTCTATAACTCATCCAAAATACCATAAATTAACTTAATAAAACCTTAATGAAACTTATTAATGTATAAACCGTTCTATAATTGTCAATTAATTCATATAATGTTGTTGTATAAGACATGAAAGTGAAGAAATCATTCAGATACAAGGTAAGGGGAAATCCTCAAACCCAACATTCATTACTAGGGTTCTCCCTCTTTCACCCAATTTTTTGTATAGTCACTCCTTAAATATAATTTTCTCATCATTATTTTTTCTATTCTCGGATATACATGTTTTCAAATTGAATTTATTACAAACCAAATGTTTTGCAAAAGAACTCTTCTTTCAAATAAAAACACTCTTTAAACTCCTCGAATATTGTTTCACTCTTCACTCAAGTTATATAGCTCAATGTGAGGAATGGTAATCCCTCTTTATGTTGGGAATGAAATTTTTAAGAATGTATGTTTTATGATTTGAAAACCATTTATTTCCAGGGGTTATTTTTTATGTTAAATTTTGACATATTTCAAATGTGGCATTCACGATTATCTAAATGTTATAATGTGACAGGTGCGCCCAGAATTATATAGTGTAATATGAATGTTTTTATTTGATGTGTGCATTTGGATTTATACAACGCTGCAATGAATTGGGTAAAGTTATGAATATCATTATTTAATGTTAAATTAGCTATGAAAATGATGCTAGTTTTTTTCAAAACTATGTGTGCTAGTTAAACACTAAAACATGATGTTTTTCATTTTTTATGCATTACCATATTCCATGCCTTTATATATTGATTCATGTCATGATTGTTTATGATGATGTTATTATTATTCTCACCTCATGATATATTATTCTTATATGTATCATTTTACTGAGCTTTTAGCTCACCCCTTTTTGATGTAAATCACCGGGTGATTATGTGTACTAAAGAGTTTTCAAGGGACATAAGATGCTAGAAAAGAATGAAATAAATAAATGCTTACGTTTGATGTTGTAAATATTATGTATGGTCCTAGTTTTCTGAAGACACTATTCCTATGGATCCTCATGTTGTAATAATATTATGTAGTTTATCTTCCTAATGATTTAATAATATTGTAAGAAAAAGAGTGGGTCACTATAGTTGGTATCAGAGGAAAGGTTTAGTTTATAAGGGAATTATGCTTAGTGAACCCTAGAAAAAACCTCTAGTATTAGACTAAGTGAAAATATGAACACAACAAGATTTACATAGAGATCCCATAAGTTAGTATTTTAGTGAAAATTGTATAAATTAATAAGTTATTTATTTGATGAATTGTGTTTTTTTCAAGCCTTTTCTATTTTAGACAATTATGGGAACCAAGAGAAACCAAGGGAACAACCCATGTGAGGTCCAAGGAAACAATTTCTCGAACGAAATCCCAAATTATTTTTCAGGTGGAGTTAAAAACATTATGGTGATTCTTACCCAACTATCTCAGGTTATGAATAATAACCTGAATAATGGGGAACATCATCCTTCACCTACGATGGAACAACTGGCTATGAAGTGTTTTATACGAAAACAACCACTGATGTTTAGTGGGTCTTCTAATCCACTGGTTCTAGAATAGTGGGTCAAATCCATTGAAAATATCATTCTTATGCTTCACTGTTTTAAGAGGTAGAAGGTGACAATAGCCATTTATCGTCAATATAGAGAGTTCAATCATTGGTTAGTTTTGATTAAGAATACCAAGCCAAGTGAAGAAATTGATGAGATGGAATGGGATGCTTTTATGATCATGTTTCTTAACAAGTATTTCCCACAAAGTCGTTGTTAAAATATGGAGATGGAATTCATAGAGCTAAATAAAAATTATGTAGAATCTATTAAAACCTATAAAGTGAGTTTCACAGGGCTTTTAAGGTACGAATCAAGTTTTTTATCATCAATGATAAAAAATCGATATATTTTTCAGTGTATTAAAACCACACCTTCGAAAGGATATAGAAATTTGAGACTTTGGGAGTTATGAAAAAGTTTTTCCGTGTGACATAAAAGTTGATATGGAGTTTGAAGGATGGTCCCATGAATATGGTGATAAGAAACAAAAGATGGAGCTTCAAGACGGAGTATCTAATGATAATGTTGGGAAGAAAACTCAACAACCCACATGAAAAAATGTGCGAAGTTGCATCATGGGAACTACCTGAATGAGATGGGGAAATTATTCATGTCTGGGAAAGAAGGCCACCAATCTCAAAAGTATCAAAAAGACCTTAGTAGGATGGAGAATGTAGTGAAGGAATGTGGAGCCCCACCCATGGTGCAATGCTACAACTGTTGGGAGAAAGGTCACAATACAAGCCATTGCACTAAAACATGAGTCCTTAAGGGTAACCAGCATCAGTATCCATCAAATACAAAGGAACAAGGGATGTCTTATGCCATAACTACTTCATAAGTGGAGCAAGATAATTAATTCATACACGTTCCACTTCCTATTCACTCTAGAATGGAAATTTTTTATTTGATTCTTGTCCTATGCATTCCATTATATCATGTAATTTCTCTAGTACTATAGAATTGAATCCTTGAATCCTTGACATAGAGTTATCTTTAGAAACAACAAGTGGAGAAATTATTGCACCCCAAGTGTTTTACTCTCCTCCTATTAGAGTATGTAGAATGATTCTTCTAGTGAATCTCTTATTGCTTCCCATGGTGGAATTCGATTTAATAATGGGAATTGATTGGCTATATTTATATAGAGAACATATGAACTATAGGGAAAATAAAATATCATTTCATATTCCAAACCATCACATGATCCTTTACAAATTCAAGGAATATCATTAATCTTCTTTAAAAAATCCTTCAACAGTGTGGGTTTTGATACCCACTGAAAAATCATATCTCACCCAAATGGTTGAGTCAGTGGAAAGTGCCAAGCTTGCAAGAATTTCTATAATGAAAGAATACAATGGTCTATTTCCCAAATAGTTATCCGGAATTCCCCCAGATCCCGAGCTAGAGTTCTCAATAGGACTCATACACGAAGCTACTCGTATATCAAAGTGTTTGTATAGGATGTATCCTATCGAACATGAGGAGATAAATAAGAAGCTGTAAGAGCATTTGGGCAATGGGTTCAGACACCCTAGTGCATCAATTTAGGGTTCTCTAGTTCTCTTTTTTAAAGAAGATGGTTTGATCAATGTGTCTATGTATCAATTATCGGGAACTCAACAAGATCACCATAAAGAACAAGTATCATATTCAAAGTATTGAAGATTTGTTCGGTCCATTAAGGGGAGCTCAATAATTATCAATGGTGGATCTTCATTATGGATATCAATACCTAAAGTTAAATAATGAAGATATTAAACAGACTACCTTCCGTACAAGGTATGGGAAATATGAATGTCTGGGGATTCCATTAAGACTTACTAATGCCCCAAAAATCTTAATGGATTTGATGAATAAAGTATTTTGACATTACCTCAAAAACTTTTTGGTAGTGTTTATCAATTATATTCTCATATAATCCAAGTAAAAGGAGGAACATAAAGAAAATATAAGACTTGTGATGGATACATTTAGAATGGATAAGTTGTATGCCATGTTCATCAAGTGTGACATTTGGATGAATCAAGTGACAGTACTGGGACATGTGATCTCATGTGAAGGAATTTAGGTGGACCCTTTGAAAAAAAGTGACTAAGGAATGGCCTAGTACCTCTACTAACATATAAATACATAGATTTCTTGTATTATCTTGGTAGTATTGATGTTTTGTATGAAATTTCTCATGATTGTCAATCCTGCTAACTAAGTTACGAAGAAAAGGGGTAAGTATGTCTGGATGGAATAATGTGAGGGAAGATTCAAAGAGCTAAAGAGAAGGCTGATCACTACACCTATACTCACATTACCAAAAAGTGGAGACAACTTTATGATATACTATGATGATTCAATGAAATTATTTTGGTTGTATACTCATGAAAAATTATATTGTGATAACCCACACCTCATGGAAGTTTAACCTCCTTATATAGAACCACCAGAAACAAGATCTTGAGCTACAAACCATTATTTTTGCCTTGAAAAATCTAGCAACACTAACTTTATAGTGAGAAGTGTTACATATACACTGACTACAAGAGAATAAAGTATATATTCACACAAAAGGAGCTCAACATGTGTCATAGGAGATAGTAAGAGATAATCAATGGCTATTATTTCTCTACTCACTACCATCCAGAAAAAAAAACAAGGTAGCTGATGGTATAAGTAGAAAAGAACCTGATACTCTATCCATGTTATGTATTGATAAAGACCTAATCAACATGGATATGTAGAGGATGGAATAGGAAATCATAATATAAAGGAATATATCATACCTTTCCCAAATTATTTCGCAACCATCTATCCAAGAGAAGGAAAAGGAGGCACAAAGGGATGATATGGAGTTACATAATTAGGTGAATGTGTTAAAGAAGAGGAAGATTCATGAGTTCCATATCAAAAATTATGGTGTGATTAGGTTTGGAATGAGGCTTTATTTAACTTCATCACCCAAGATAAAGAAGAAGCTATTGGAAAATGCACATTTCTCAACATTCTATATCTATCATGGTAGGACCAAGATGTACCAGGATTTCTGAGAACACCTCTAGTGTGATAACATGAAGAAAGAGAATGCATAATATATCTCAAGGTTCTTAGTATGTCAGAAAATTAAATCAGAGTGACCAATGTCCAAAGGGATGATGCAACCACTTCCTTTACCCATGTGGAAATTAGATAATGTCATTATGGACTTTGTCACAGGTCTCCTTATGATTTCCAAGGGAAATAATGTGATATGGGTTGTGGTTGACTGGCTCATCAAGACTGATAATTTTATCGCTATTCTACAAGATCAATCACTTTAACAACCTTAAAGATATATGTTAAGGAAGTGGTGAGACTGAATGGGGTTCCACTCTCTATTGTCTCTAATAGGGATCCCAGGTTCACATCTAAATTCTGGAAGAGACTTCAACATTCTTTGAGTAGTGAATTAAATCTCAGCACAACCTATCACCCCAAAAATGACAGACAATATAAAAGTAATATTTAAATGCTTGAGGACATGCTAAGAGACTTCTATTTATAATTAAAAGGTTGTTGGGATCAACATCTCCCATTGGTTGAGTTCTCTTACAACATTTACTTCAAATCGATTATTTACATTGCTCTATATGAAGCTCTATAAGGAAAGCGATGTAGAACACTAACCTATTGGGATGAAGTTTGGGAAAGAAAGATACTTGGACCTGATCTTGTGCAAGAGATGATAGAGAAGGTTAGAATCATCCAAAAAAACATAATACCTAATCAGAGGTGAAAAAAGAGCTATACTAACTACCATTGAAGGGACTAGCTGTTTGACATTGGAGATAATGAATTCCTTAGAATAACTCCATGGAAGAGAGTCATGTGGTTTGGAAGGAAAGGGAAGCTATGACCAAGGTACATTGGCCCCTTTGATATCCTTGACCACATAAGAGCCATGGTATATCAACTTTCACTTCCACTGAATATGGTCCAAGATCAAGATGTGTTTCATGTATCACTCCTGAGGAAGTACAAACCATATCCATTATATGTACCGAACTCATATGTGGTATAGCGGGAAGATGATCTCTTTTATGAGGAGAATCCAGTAAAGATTCCTGATAGGAGAGATAATTCCCTACACAAGAATACAACCCATCTTGTTAAATTGTTTTGGAGGAACCATAAGTTTGAAAAAGCTACTTGGAAACTAGAAGAGGTGATGAAGGAGAAGTACCCTCATCTATTTGTGTAAAATGAAATTTCACGGGAGAAATATCTTAAGGGGGGAAGAATTTAATGACCCAATGTTTTACAAATGAAATTCCATTCTTATAATTATTCTTTATTATATAATCACATTAGTAAGAACAATGAAATATCGTGATACTAAATACTATGTGATCATTAAATATAATTTTTCCCCTTCTATGTTTTGAATTTCAAAAATATGACATACACGATTGTGTTCAGGGTGATATTTGGAGTCAAATAGAACAATTTTTTTTGGTGAATAATAAAAAAACCTTATAAATTGTAATATAACCCTTAGGATTAGTAAATCATCCAAAATAATATTATCCTCACCCATGAATGATTAAAAAAACATAGGCATCTTATAAGTGATAATATGATAATAGTAAAAGTATTGGTATTTTTTCATAAATAAATAATTATAATTAATTAATGAATTTAAAATAAACAGTATTTTCCTAAATTCTTTTCATATGTTAATAATTCTATCTCTTCTTTCTTTAATATTATTTTAAATGAACTTATGTAATTTTTGAAAGCATTATGAAATCAGTTTTAATTATAAAATAGGAAATTTTCAAGTAAATTATGATTTAAATTAAAAATTAAATTAATCATATTTAATAAATTACTTTTTAAAAATGGAGTTAATTTTCGGATTCTGCACATTAAAAAATTGTTACGGTGATTTTTTGTAATTTTTTGAAAAACATTAATTTTCAGTTGAATAGTAAGAATACAATTTTTCACATAACTAGTATATCTTAAATTGTATAATTTATGATGTAATGATGAAATAAAATTTATAGATCCATATATTTGGCCATGTTCAATTTATTTTCATAAATGGTGTCTGAAAAAACAATAAACTCAATTTCCAAATCCAAAAATAACTTTCCGAATCCTAATGTCAAAAAGTGATTCCTTAAAGGATCATTTGCACTTTCTCTTTACATTCATTTTAATAAATTAATGAATTAGAATTATAAAGAAGATTTAAAGTCTAAAAAGAATTATATTATATAAATATATAATTTATGTTTTTAAAAAACTACTATTACAAGTCTAACAGTTGATATAATATTTTATTTAATAGTTTGTTCTAAAAACACCCCCTCAACATGTATAGATAATACCTCTCCCTCACCTTGTCAAAACACACCTCTCAAGATATAATACTTGTCTAACCACTGTGCAAACATCTTCTATATACTCTCCTCCATGTCCAATTATCTTCCTAATTCATCAAAAGACCAATATAGGGTTCCTTAAAGAAGATTTAAGAGGTAATTCCTCCCCCTCTCTTTTCCTTTAATTTCCTTTCAATTTCAAATTATTTTCTCAATAAACCCCCACATATCCTCATATAAATGGTATTTTGAATCTAGTATATTTAAAACACTGTAATTTAATGAAACTAATGGGATAATATATCATACAACCCCTCTTATCCTCTTCTTTTTATTTTAGAAAGGAAAAAGATGTTCGTGAGGTGTTAATTTATCACCTTCAAGAATGATATGTTTTTATTATCCTGTAACACCTTCATATCTAGTAATAAAACCATTATTATGTTAGAAAAAATTTGTGTTATATGTATTATATCTTATTTAATTTTTTTGATCTAACTTATGTACATATTAAAAAATGAATAAATAAAATATGTTCGTTGTGGTTGAAAAACCGCCCAAATTAACCCAAACGATCATCATTAAATTCTTATCTAATGATTCATTCTCATGGTATATAAAGAAATTATTTAAATGTTCATTTCATGTTATGTAACATTATAAAAAACATTTAATAACAAAAATTGATGTTTATCTATTTTTTAAATGAACTTCCATTCATGAATACAAGTGAACTATTCAAGAAGACTATAAAAACGAACATTTCTAAAAAAGGAACATAAGCTCTATAACTCATCCAAAATACCATTAATTAACTTAATAAAACCTTAATGAAACTTATTAATGTATAAAAGGTTCTATAATTTTTAATTAATTCATATAATATTGTTGTATAAGACATGAAAGTGGAGAAATCATTCAGATACAAGGCAAGGGGAAATTCTCAATCCCAACATTCATTACTAGGGTTCTCCCTCTTTCACTAAATTTTTTGTATAGTCACTCCTTAAATGTAATTTTTTCATCATTATTTTATCTATTCTTAGATATACATGTTTTCTAATTGAATTTATTACAAACCAAATGTTTTCCAAAAGAACTCTTCTTTCAAATAAACACACTCTTTTAACTCCTTGAAGATTGTCTCACTCTTCACTCAAGGTGAATAGCTCTATGTAATGAATGATAATCCCTCTTTATATTGGGAATGAAATTTTTAAGAATGTATGTTTTATGATTTGAAAACCATTTATTTCCAGGTGTTATTTTTTATGTTAAATTTTGACATATTTCTAATGTGGCGTGCATGATTATGTAAATGTTATAATGTGACAGGTGCGCCCAGAATTATATAGTGTAATATGAATGTTTGTCTTTGATGTGTGCGTTTGGAATTATACAACGCTGCAATGAATTGGGTAAAGTTTTGAATATCATGATTTAATGTTAAATGTGGTGTTAAAATGGTGCTAGTTTTTTTTCAAAACTGTGTGTGCTAGTTAAACACTAAGACATGATGTTTTTCATTTGTATGCATTGCCATATTCCATGCCTTTATATAATGATTCATGTCATGATTTTTGATGATTATGTTATTATTATTCTCACCCCATGATATATTATTCTTATATATCATTTTACTGAGATTTTAGCTCACCCCTTTTTAATGTATATCCTCGGGTGATTATGTGTACTAAGGAGTTTTCATGGGACGTAAGATGCTAGAAAAGAATGAAATAAATAAATGTTTATGTTTTATGTTGTAAATATTATTTATGGTCCTAGTTTTGCGAAGACACTAAACCTCTGGATCCTCATGTTGTAATAATATTATTTAGTTTATCTTCGTAAAGATTTAATAATATTGTAAGAAAAAGAGTGGGTCACTATAGTTGGTATCGGAGGAAAGGATTAGTTTATATGGGAATTATGATTACTGAACCCTAGAGAAAACCTCTAGTATTAGACTAAGGGAAAATAAGAACACAATAAGCTTTACATAGAGATCCCATAAGTTATTATTTTAGTGAAAATTTTATAAATGAATAAGTTATTTTTTTGATGACTTGTGTTTTGTTCTAGCCTTTTCTATTTTAGAAAATTGTGGGAACCAAGAGAAACCTGGGGAACAACCCATGTGAGGTCCAATGCAAATATTTCTCAAAAAAAATCCCAAATAATTTTGCTGGTGGAGTTAAAAACATTATGGTGATTCTTACCCAACTATCTCAGGTTATGAATAATAACCTGAATAATGGGGAACATCATCCTTCACCTAAGATGGAACAACTGGCTATGAAGTGTTTTATACGGAAACAACCACTGATGTTTAGTGGGGCTTCTAATCCACTGGTTCTAGAATGTGGGTCAAATCCATTGAAAAGATCGTTCCTATGCTTCACTGTTTTAAGAGGGAGAAGGTGACACTATCCATTTATCATATATATGGAGATTTAGATCAATGGCTGGTTTGATTAAGAATACCAAGCCAAGTGAAGAAATTGATGAGATGGAATAGGATGATTTTATGATCATGTTTCTTAACAAGTATTTCCCACAAAGTCTTTTTTAAAATATGGAGATGGAATTAATAGAGCTAAATAAAAATGACGGAGAATCTATTAAAACCTATAAAGTGAGTTTCACAAGGCTTTTATGGTACTAATCAAGTTTTTTTATAAAAAATGATCGAAAAATCGATATATTATTAAGTGTATTAAAAACACAACTTCGAAAGGATATGGAAATTTGAGACTTTGGGAGTTATGAAGAAGTTCTTTCATATGACATAAAAGTGGATATGGAGTTTGGAGGATGGTCCCATGACTACGGTGATATGAATCGAAAGATAGAGCTTCAAGCCCGAGTATCTAATGACAATGTTGGGAAGAAAACTCAACAACCCACATGAAAAAAATGTGGGAAGTTGCATCATGGGAACTACCTCAAAGGGATGGGGAAATTATTCATGTGTGGCAAAGAAGGCCACCATTCTCAAAAGTATCAAAAATACCTGAGTAGGATGGAGAATGTAGTGAAGGAATGTGGAGCCCCACCCATGGTTTAATGCTACAACTATTGGGAGAAAGGTCACAATACAAGCCATTGCACAAAAACAGGAGTCCTTAAAGGCAATCAACATCAGTATCCACCAAATCCAAAGGAAAAAAGGGAAGTCTTATGCCATAACTACATCATAAGTGGAGCAAGATAATTAATTCATACATGTCCCACTTCCTATTCACCCTAGAATGGAAATTTTTTTATTTGATTCTGGTCTTATGCATTCCATTATATCGTGTAATTTCTCTAGTACTATAGAATAGAATCCCTGAATCCTTGATATAGAGTTATCTTTAAAAACACCAAGTGGAGAAATTATTGCACCCCACGTGTTTTACTCTTCTCCTATTAGCGTATGTGGAATCATTCTTCTAGTGAGTCTCTTAATGCTTCCCATGGTAGAATTCCACGCAATAATGTGAATTGATTGGCTATCTTTATATAGAGCACATATGAACTATCGGGAAAATAAAATATCTTTTCATATTCCAAACCATCACATGATCCTTTACAAATTCAAGGAATATCATTAATGTTCTTTAAAAAATCCTTCAACAGTGTGGGTTTTGATACCCTATGAAAAAGCATAACTCACCAAAATGGTTGAGTTAATAGAAAGTGCCAAGCATTCAAGAATGTCCATCATGAAAGAATAAAATGGTCTATTTCCCAAAGAGTTATCCGAACTTCCCCCAGATCGCGAGCTAGAGTTCTCAATATTACTCATACACGAAGCTACTCTTATATCAACGTGTTTCTATAGGATGGATCCTATCGAACTTGAGGAGTTAAATAAGTAGCTATAAGAGCATTTGGGAAATGGGTTCAGACACCCTAGTGCATCAATATAGGGTTCTCTAGTTCTCTTAGTAAAGAAGAAGGTTTGACCAATGTGGCTATGTATCAATTATCGGGAACTCAACAAGATCACCATAAAGAACAAGTATCATATTCAAACTATCGAAGATTTGTTCGGTCTGTTAAGGGGATCTCAATAAATATCAATGGTGGATCTTCATAATGGATATCGATAGCTAAAGTTAATGGAGGAAGATATTAAACAGACTACCTTCCGTACAAGGTATGGGAAATATGAATGTCTGGGGATTCCATTAAGACTTACTAATGCCCCAAAACTTTTAATGGATTTGATGAATAAAGTATTTTGACATTACCTCAACAACTCTTTGGTAGTGTTTATCAATGATATTCTCATATAATCCAAGTGCAAGGAGGAACATGAAGAACATCTAAGACTTGTGATGGATACATTTATAAATGATAAGTGGTATGCCAAGTTCATCAAGTGTGACGTATGGATGTAGCAAGTTACAGTACTGGGACATGTGATCTCATGTGAAGGAATTTTGGTGGACCCATCTAAAAAAAAGTGATTGAGGAATGGCCTAGTACCTCTACTATCATAGAAATACTTAGTTTTCTTGTATTATCTTGGTAGTATTGATGTTTTATAAGAAATTTCTCATGATTGTCAATCCTGCTAACTATGTTAAGAAGAAAAGGGGTAAAGTATGTCTGGATGGAATAATGTGGGGGAAGCTTCAAGGAGCTAAAGAGAAGGCTGATCACTACACCTATACTCACATTACTGAAAAGTGGAGACAATTTTATGATATACTATGATGCTTCAAAGAAATTATTTTTGTTGTATACTCATGAATTATTATAATGTGATAGACCACACCTCATGGAAGTTTAACCTCCCTATATAGAACTACCAGATACAAGATCTTGAGCTACAAGCGATTATTTTTTCCTTGAAAAATCTAGCAATACTACCTTTATGGTGAGAAGTGTTACATATAAACCAACCACAAGAGACTAAAGTATATATTCACACAATAGGAGCTCAACATGTGTCAAAGGAGATGGTAAGAGAAAATCAATGACTATTATTTTTCTATTCACTACTATCCAGAAAAGGAAAACAAGGTAGCTGATGGTATAAGTAGAAAAGAACCAGAGACACTATCAATGTTATGTATTGAGAAAGACCTTATCATTATGGATATGCAGAGGATGGAATAGGAAATCATAATATAAAGGGATATATCATACCTTTCCCAAATGATTTCGCAACCGTCTATCTAGGAGAAGGGAAAGGAGGCACAAAGGGATGATATGGAGTTACAAAATTAGGTGAATGTATTAAAGAAGGGGATGATTCATGAGTTCCATTTCAATAATGATGGTGTGATTTGGTTTGGAATGAGGATTTATTTACCTTCATCACCCAAGATAAAGTAGGAGCTATTGGAAAATGCACATTGCTCAACATTCTATATCTATCATGGTAGCACCAAGATGTACGAAGATATCTGAGAACACTTCTGGTGTGATAACATAAAGAAGGAGATTCCATAATGTATCTCAAGGTTCTTGGTATGTAAAAAAATTAAATCAGAGTGACCATTGTCCAAAGGGATGATGCAACCACTTCCTATACCCATGTGGAAATTAGATAATGTCACTATGGACTTTGTCATAGGTCTCCTTGTGATGTCCAAGGGAAATAATGTGATATGGGTTGTGGTTGACTGGATCATCAAGACTGAGAATTTTATCGCTATTTTAGAAGATCTCATGCTTTAACAACCTTAAAGATATATGTTAAGGAAGTTGTGAGACTGAATGGGGTTCTACTCTCTATTGTCTCTAATAGGGATCCCATGTTCACATCTAAATTCTGGAAGAGTCTTCAACATTCTTTGAGTACTGAATTAAATCTCAGCACAACCTATCACCCCAAAAATGATGGCCAATATGAAAGGAATATTTAAATTCTTGAGGACATGCTAAGAGACTTCAATTTAAAATTAAAAGGTTGTTGGGATCATCATCTCCTGTTTGTTGAGTTCTCTTACAACAGTTACTTCCAATAAAGTATTTAGATTGCCCCATGTGAAGATCTATAAGGAAAGCGATGTAGAACACTAACCTATTGGGATGAAGTTTGGGAAAGAAAGATACTTGGACATGATCTTGTGCAAGAGATGATAGAGAAGGTTAGAATCATCCAAAAAACATAATACCTAATCAGAGTTGGAAAAAGAGCTATACTAACTACCATTGAAGGGACTTGCTGTTTGACATTGGATATAATGAATTCCTTCGAATAACTCCATGGAAGAGAGTCATGTGATTTGGAAGGAAAGGAAAGCTAAGCCTAAGGTACATTGGCCCCTTTGATATCCTTGACCGCATAAGAGCCATGGTATATCAGCTTTCACTTCCACTGAATATGGTCCAAGTTCAGGATGTATTTCATGTATCACTCACGAGGAAGTACAGACCATATCCCTTATATATACCGAACTCATAGGTGGTATAGCTGGAAGTTGATCTCTCTTATGAGGAGAAGCCAATAAAGATTATTTATAGGAGAGATAATGTCCTACACAAGAATACAAATCATCATGTTAAATTGTTTTGGTGTAACCATAAGTTTGAAAAAGCTACTTGGAAACTAGAAGAGGTGATGAAGGAGAAGTACCCATATCTATTTGTGTAAAATGAAATTTCAAGGGAGAAATATCTTAAAGGGGGAAGAATTTAAGGACCTAATGTTTTAAAAATGAAATTCCATTCTTATAATTATTCTTTATTGTATAATCAAATTAAGAAGAACAATGAAATATCGTGATAATAAATACTATGTGATCATTAAACACAATTTTGCCCCTTCTATGTTTTGAATTTCGAAAATATGACATACACGATTGTGTTCAGGGTGATATTTGGAGTCAAATAGAACAATTTTTTTTGGTGAATAGTAACAAACCCTTATAAATTGTAATATCACCCTTATAATTAGTAAATCATCCAAAATATTATTATCCTCACCGATGAATGATTAAATAAAACATAGGCATCTTACAAGTGATAATATGATAATAGTAAAAGTATTGGTATTTTTTCATAAATAAATAATTATAATAAATTAATTAATTTAACATAAAAAGTATTTTCCTAAATTTTTTTCTTATGTTAATTATTCTATCTCTTATTTCTTTAATATTATTTTCAATGTACTTATGTAATTTTTGAAAGCGTTATGAAATCAGTTTTAATTATAAAATTGGAAATTTTCAAGTAAATTATGATTTTAATTAAAAATTAAATTATTTATATTAAAAAAATTATTTTTTAAAAATGGAGTTCAATTTTAGATTCTGCACATTAAAAAATTGTTAGGGTGATTTTTTTTAATTTTCTAAAAAACATTAATTTTCAGGTGAATAGTAAAAAACAATTTTTCACAGAACTCGTATATCTTAAATTGTATAATTTATGATTTAATGATGAAATAAAATTTATAGAACCATATATTCGGCCATGTTCTATTTATTTTCATAAATGGTGTCTGAAAAAACAATAAACTCAATTTCCAAATCTAACAATAACTTTCCAAAACCTAATGTCAAAAAGTGATTCCTTAAAAGATCATTTTCACTTTCTCTTTACTTTAATTTTAATAAATTAATGAATTAGAATTATAAAGAAGATTTAAAGTCTAAAAAGAATTATATTATATAAATATATAATTTATTTTTAAAAAAATCTAATATTACATGTCTAACATTTGATATATTATTTTATTTAATAATTTATTCTAAAAACACCCCCTCAACATGTATAAATAATCCCTCTCTCTCCCCTTGTAAAACCAAACCTGTCAAGCTATAATCCTTGTCTAACATCTGTCCAAAAATCTTCTATATCCTCTCTCCCATGTCCAATTATCTTCTTGTCTCATCAAAAGTCCAATCTAGGGTTCCTTAAGGAGGATTAAAGAGGTAATTCCTCCCTCTCTCTTTTCCTTTAATTTCCATTCAATTTCAAATGCTTTTCTCAATAAACCCCCACCTTTCCTCATATGATTGGTATTGTAAATCTAGTATATTTAATATAATATAATTTTATGATAATAATGGGATAAAATATGACCCAACCCTCATTCTTCTGTTCTTCTTATTTTAGAAAAGGAAATGTTTATCGTGAGGTGTCAATTTATCACCTTTAAGAACGACATGTTTTCATTTTCCTTTACCACCTTCAGATCTGGTCATGAAACCATTTTATTTGTTAAAAAATATTATGTTATATGTATTATATACTATTTAATTATCTTTAACTAACTTATGTACATATTACTAAATTATTATACAAAACAACTTCATTGTAGTCGAGAAATCGCCTGAATTAACCGAAATGATCATCATTAAATTATTATATAATAATTCATTGTAATGGTATATAATAAAATTATTTATAAGATAATTTAAGGTTATTCAACATTATCAATAACATATAATTACAATTCTGGATGTTTATCTGTGTTTTAGATGAATGTCTAGTCACAAATACAAGTGAACCGTTCAAGAAAACTATAAAAACATACTTTCCCAAAAAATAGTTTGAACTCTATAACTCATCCAAAAGACCATAAATGAATTTAATAAAACCATAATTAAACTTAATAATGTATAAAAGGTTATTTAATTGTTAATTAATTAATATAATGTGGTTATACAGTACATTAAGGTGAATAATGTGTTCAGATACAAGGTAAGAGATAATTCCCAAACCCCACATTCATTTTTTGGGTTCTTCCTATTTAACTATATTTATGGTATATTCACTCCTTAAAATTAAATTTTTTTTTTCATAATTATCTAACCTTTCTAAAATATAAATATTTCCTAATTTAATTTATGACAAACCCAATATTTTCCAAATGAACTATTCTTTCAAATAAACACACCCTTTTTACTCATCAAAGATTGTTTCACTCTTCACTCAAGGTTAATAGCTCTTTTTCAAGAATGATATTCCCTCTATATTTTGGGAAACAAATATTTATGAATGTATGTTTTAATATTTGAAACCCATTTCTTTCTAAGGGTTATTTTTTTATATTCATGTTTGAAATATTTCTAATGTGTCGTGAATGATAATGTAAATGTTATGATGTGAGAGGTGCGTCCGGAATTATATAGCACAATATGAATGATTGAATGTGATGGTTATACCTATAATTTTACAGTCTTCCAATATAGTGGGTAAATTTATGAATCCCATGAGTTAATGTGAAATGATTTGTGAAAATTATTCTAGATTTCTTCACAACTATGTGTGGTAGTTCACCACTAAAACATGATGTTTTTCATTTTTTATGAATTGCCACATTCCATACCTTTATATAATGATTAATCTAATGATTTTGATGATGATGTTATTTTTATACCCCAAGCATCCACAATATGTTTTTCTTTGAATAATAAAATAGCATGTGTTGTACGCAACTTCGAGTTATAACACACCACAACCAATCAAACTAGCCGTTACGAATAGTAATACCCACTTTGGGAAATTTTATAAATTTTATTTTTCAAAATGGACTTCATTTTTGGATTCAAAATATCAAAATTAGCCAAGGTTCATTTTATTTAAATAATTATTTATTTTATTTAAAATTATTTTAGGTAAAAATAGATACATAATACCTATATATGTTCAATATAATTCATAGGATTCAATTTATATTAATTTTAGATATATAAAATTTTATTAAACTTTTCACTATCTTTTACCCACCTCCCAGGAGATTTTTCATATTTGCATAAAACTTAATTTTACTACTTTTGTGAATTGAAATTCAAATATTTGAGAGACATGGTTGATATCTTTACCTAAAATGTGGTTTAATGAGATGAAAATAATTTTTGGTGAATAGTAACTTTTTACTTTTATTTACCACGGTTAAAAGTAAATAGTGTAATTAAAGGTAAAAATGATATTCTTTTTACCCTAACACAAGTCCTAATTCTATTGGCTAAGTATAATTCGACCCAAAAGAAGCTTAGGAATAAAATATTATCATTTAGGTCCACTTGGATTAGAATAAGACATTTATTATTATTTTATGTAAAGAAGAGTCAAAGAGCTAAAATCAATGATTAAAAACTAAACCATTTTTATTATAGGGTTATACATAAGATAAATTCGAATATAAGTATCAATTAGAAAGATGAAAATATTTCCTACATAATGGTTTTTAATTTATATTTTTTAGACAATAAATACTTTAATTTATTTATGACACAATGATGATGTAGTAATTACCCAATTAATGAAATATTAAATTAATTGATATTTAAAATATCCAAATAAATATAATTTGAGACTTTTTTATAAATTAAATTAATTTTATAAGTTAATATGACATGTTAGGATTGGTTAGATGAATTGTTTTTGAAGTAATAATGCTGTTATGATTTTAACAAAAAAGAAATACCAAATATTGTCAAAATTGACATAAAATAGTTTTTAAAACAAATATTATATTATTAATTGATATAATGGTCCTAAAAATCTTTGATTTGGCAAAAATACTTATATAATAATATATATAAAATTATTCAAAAAATTTCTGTTCAATTGGTAGTTTATAGTATGTTTATTAACCATATAATATAAAAATACAAAGAGACATGGTTAATGTCATACTATTTAACTAAGAGTTAAATCTAAAAGATAAGGATAAAATATTGACCCAAAAATTTCTAAAACCTATTTTTTGAGTGTTGTGCGACCCATAACCTCTTTACCCTTTAACTAATCTACTTTGGAGCAATTAGATACCGAAAATGATTTTATTATAAAATAATATTTCTAGTTTTTCCTAAGGTGCCCCTCACCCATCGTATAAAAAGGAACTCACCCTTCTCTCAAATTCACACCTTCAAATCCTTTTGGATCAGCCAACATCAAACCCAATATCCCTTAAACATTCCTAACTTCATCATATAGGCATACCTTTATTCAGAATTCCAATCTAAATAGCCCTTTTGATCAACTCAAAAGGAAACACCCGAAGAAGAGGTAATAATTTCACCAACCTCTTTCAAGTTTCTTTCTTCTTCCACTTCCTCTCTATTTGTTGTTTCCATTATAAAATAATAACTCTAGTATCTTCTACTGTGATGTTATTATAAATATGATAAAATAATATTTCTTATTTTATCCATCCTATGAATGAAAAAGTCACCACACGTGTGTATGTACGGCTTACCGTCTCTACAGCTTGGTGTAATTTGTTATTCAAACATTTCATCATTTGGATGGGTATAATAATGATTATAAATGATTTAAATAATAAATATAACATGATAATGATTCTGTATATATGATTTACCACTCAATTATATAATATTCTAATATCAAAAGAATGATATTTTCACTCGTGCGTTCGTACGGACTACCGTCTCCATGAACGGGATGAGCTTCATTCCCTATCGTATCCATTCAAGAATAATTTTCTTTTGATAATTAAAAATAATGTTTAAGGACTTGATATCATTCTGGATATGAATAATATACAACCTATCCATAACAAACACAACTTATGTAACAAAACATATAAAAGAAAACGAGTAAGTTAACACCTGAAATGACGATAATACTAAAATATTATTAACAAAGAAATCTTAAAAGATAATATATGATAGAATATTAATGTATATGTTTCTTGTATAACTTAATAAAAATGATTTAACTATTATACAATATGTTATCCTACCCTTGATCAAGTAAATGTTCAAGTTAAGGTTTAATTCTACAATCTCTTCATTATCTGAGGTTGTTTGTACGTAATTATCTATTGGGACCTCATTATCATCCTTATCCATGATTATTAAAAATGTATTTCAAAACATTATTACAATTTTATAGACTATGTGTTAAATTCATTTATACCCTGGTTTGAATTTTCATAATACGTTTATAAAGGAATCTTTCCGTCTTTTTCCAAACATGTTCCTTTTTAACCTTTTCGACAAAATTATGGTAAGAATATATTTATTAACTTATACGGTGGATGCGGAAATTTTCTTCCATTATAAAATATTTGAAGCTTCCCTTACAATATTATAAGAATAATTTCAAAGTAAATGTTTTCTTTTATAATTATGTGACTTTTAAATGATTTCAAAAAAATAGATATTTCTCTCAAATAGTTTTGATTTCATCTATGTCAACATCCTTTGATGGATTTTAAGTTTATTTAAAGTAGATTTATTATGATACAAACTTTATATATAGTACTGAAAGTTTTGTGATATGTTTTATTGTGGATGTGTTAATTTAATACCATTCATCTTTTATGGAGAAATTATTGACATTTCGTATGCTAGTTTTAATACGAATGTTTATGTTATGTTTAAACCTATTCATATGAGTAATGAATTGGACTTAGTAAGTGACGGGTGGAGCCTGATATAGCTCCTTGATGCATCGGTAGGTCTCATGAGAGAAACTAGTGTCTTGGTACAAGGCCGTGACAAAATATTATTTGTAGTCTTGGAACAAGGCCTTGACAATGTGTTTATGATAGCATGACATTATGCATTCCATCATTATGAAAGTGGTTATTGATATTTAATGTGATTATTCAACTAGTAGAATATCCATGTGAATAAGTAAATGGAATTATTTCAGTTTATTTTTTCCATATTATTTTGAAGATAATGTTTAAAAGGCTTTTTTTAGTTATATATTTCTATAAATGTTTATGCTTATTTATGAATGTTTATGATATATTGTTATCCTTACTGAGCATATGTGCTCACCCATTTCTATGTTTTCTTCTTCCCAAGATTTGAAGAAGTATTTTATGAAATACCTACCGGGATAGTATGAGGGGATATGAGTGTGGTCTATGGAGACAAGATGTTGTTGTAGTTTTTCATTTTATGATGTAATGTAAAATTGTTGAATGTATCTAGTGATTCCAAGGCTACTAAACTAATCGGTCTTTAGATACTTGATCTTTTGTGATCATGCCAATGTTACTTAACAATTCACCGACTCTGGGCTTCTAGGGTCGGGGAATTATAGTTGGTATCAGAGAAAGTTTAGCAAAATCCTTGGAGACTAGATTTAGATAAACTCTGATTATAGCACATAGACCTAAGATGGGCTTTGAGGATTAATATATAAGAACTTCCTAGAATTATGGTATTGTATAGATTTTGTGAGATCTCCAAGAAATAAATCTCTGTCTGGATACATGCAGGTAGAGGTGGCTCTGGTACAGATGTACCTATGGGTAAAACCGGAAAATACCGCTTTGAGCTAGACTCAAATGGTAACTAGTGCATGACAATGGGCCTTACTGCACTCTTGTTTACAAAAATCCCGGGGGATATGATTAGGATAATTCTCATTTTATTTACAAAGCATTATGAAGGGTTTATGAGTATATTCTTCCTTAGAGAACACATTTTTATGATTATTCATTATATCCATAAATGGTTCAATTCATGTTAAGTGTTTTACATGTTTGGAATTATGTATTTAGATTCATAAACTAATCTAGTTTATGCCATTGATTAGAAATGGAACCTATTGGAAGGAATTGAAAACATATAAATGCACGCACTCCATGTAGGTATTTCCTTCCTGCTCAAGATAATTATAGTGGAGCTGGTGATCCAACCAGTGCTGATCAGCTAATCACCAAATTGGGACAACTTGAACAGGTTATGAAAAATAACCTTACCCGTATGGAGCACCCTGATCCACAGCATGGAGGAACAATGTTAGATAACTTCATGAGGAAACAACCACCAAAATTCAATAGGAGTACATATCCATTAGTATCTCACCAATGTATAAGTTCCCTAGAGAAAATATTTCAGGCATTGGGGAGTAGTGAAAGGGAAAAAGTTGTCATGGCAGTTTATCGCCTCGCAGGAGATGTTGATCAATGGTGGTCATTAATAAAAAACACAATGGAAGATGATGAAGTATCAAATGTGTAATGGAGGTAGTTTAATGATATTTTCTTAGAAAAATACTTTCCTCGTGACCATTGAGCAGATATGGAAAGTCAATTTCTGAGTTTGAGACAAAAGGAAGATGATACTATCGTAAAGTATGAGGCTACCTTTACAAGGTTAGGGAGGAATGTAGAAAATTATATACGTAACCCCAGGAGTAAGATTTATCATTTATTTGATGGGTTAAAACCATTTCTCCATTGAGAATTAGTCTATCAATCCTTCTCGATGTACGAAGATATTGTCTCATGTGCTATCAAGACAGAAAAGAAATTATCTACGTCTTATGACTTTAAAGCAAAGTAAGAGAAGAAGAGATCTATTGATCACTATGGGAATGGAAATAAGGGTAAGAAGGGAAAAGATGAATATCCATCCTATAGTAAATGTGGGAAGAAGCACCCTGGTGCCTTTCTAAAAGGAAAAGGGGTATCCTACAAATGTGGACAGAAAGGCCGTCTTGTTGGTGATTGTAAGGGAAAGAAAGACACTACCAATGTTCAATTCTACAATTGCAGGGAGATAAGACATTATTCAAATGAATGTCCTAAGAATTAGGGGAAGATACCTCAAAAAATGTCATGGGATCCAGGCCAAGCATATGTTATCACTACTACTGAGGTAAAAGCTCCGAAAGACGTGGTGACAGGTAATTTAATGGTTTCCTCAAGTTTATAAAATGCATTATTTGATTCTGTATCATTGCATTGTTTTATACCTTCCCAGTTTTCTATGAAAATTAGATATTTTTAATTTGATTTAATAAGGGAGTTGTTAGTAAAAACTCCTAAAAGAAGTATCATTGCAACAAAGTTTTATGAATCAGTCCCCATTAGATCATATAAATGTTTTTTATCGGCTGATCTCATCATCATACCCATGATTGAATTTGATATAATCCTCCGTATGGATTGGATTTCAGACCATTATGCGAAGATTTACTGTAAGAAGAAGGAGCTTACCATTTTTTATGACGATGATAAAGAACACCTTATCTTTAGAGCATAATCATCACCACCTAATTCTTATCAAGATCCACCTCCAGTAGCTCAACTAAATTCAATTATTGGGGAGGAAGAGAATGAAATAAATGTGGGTGAGGAAAGGAATGTTAAAATTTAGTATGTACCTATTGTGAAAGAATATGTTGATGTTTTTCAACAGGATTTACCTGAACATCCTCCAGAATGAAAAATTGAGTTTTCTATTGACCTAATTTCTGGTTCAAGGCCCATATCAAAGAACCCTTATAGAATTGTCACTGTAGAATAAGTGGAACTAAAGAAACAACTAGAGTAATTGAGTAATAAGGGATTTATTCACCCTTGTGTTTCTCCATGGGAATCCCCTATCCTTTTTGTAAAAAAAAGATGGATCTATGAGGTTTTGTATCGACTAGAGGGAGATCATTGCTATAACAATAAAGAAAAAGTATCCCCTACCTCTCTCGATGATTTATTTGACTAACTGCAAGGAGATTAATACTTTTTCGAAGATTGAACTTTGATCTGGTTACCATAATTTGTGTGTGAAGAAGGAAGAAATTCCTAAGACTGCATTTTGAACCAGGTACGGGCATTACGAGTTTACAGTAATGCCTTTTGGATTGACTAATTCACCCTATATCATCATGGATCTACTGAACATAGTTTTCAAGGAATATCTCGTTGATTTTGAAGAGGTGTTTATTGATGATATCGTTGTATACTACAAAATCTACGAAGATCATGAAAATCACTTCCGCATTATCCTGAAGATTCTTAGAAGACATGAATTATATGGGAAGTTATGAAAGTGTGAATTTTGGCTTCAGGAGTTTTGTTTTCTTGGCCATATTTTCTCTAAATATGGAATCTCTGTTGACCCTTCTAATACAAGAGCAATCCAAGAATGGCCAGCACCTACGAGTATAATTGAGGTATGCAGTTTTATTGGTTCAGCAGGTTATTATCAGTGTCTTGTCCAGGATTTTTCCGGATTGTCTAACCCATTAACAAAGCTCACACAAAAGGGGTTAAATTTGTTTGGTTAAAAGAGTGTGAGGAATTTTTTGAATAACTGAAGAGAAGATTATTCAATGCTCCAATATTGACTTTACCATCAGGGAATGATGGGTTTTTTTATAGTGATGCTTCAAAAAAAGGACTTGGTTGTGTCACTATGTAGAATGATAGGGTTATTGCCTTTGCATCATGATAGCTGAAAATTCATGAGAAAAACTATCCTACTCATGAACATGAGTTAGGAGTAGTAATCTTTCCTTTGAAGATTTGGAGACACTATCTCTATGGTAAAAAATGTGAAATTTATACTGATCATAGGAGTTTGAAGTATATTTTATCACAAAAATAACTCAACATAATGAAAAGGTGATGGCTAGAACTACTCACGGATTATGATTGCATGATACACTACCACCCAGGGAAAGAAAATAAGGTGGCAGATGCTTTGAGTAGAAAGGATCATGGAGTTTTGAACAAGATAAGAGTTGAAAAGAATCCTATTTTTATGGATCTAGTAAAGATGGATATGGGAATAACTATGGAAGGTGAAACATCAATGTTTTTCAAATAGTTGTCCAAACAACTTTACTAGAAAGGATAAATAATTCTCAGACTGCGGATGAAGAGTTTCAAAAAGAAGATTAAAGTTGTGAATGATGGAAGATTGAGTGACTTTGTGTATGAAGATGGAATTTTAAAATTTGGGAAAAGACTTTGTGTTCCTGATATACCTAATATAAAAAGGGAATTGTTGGATGATACTCATAGTTCCAATTTCTCTATACACCCTGGGAGCACCTACATGTATAGATATTTGAAGGAACATTTTTGGTGGGACAACATGAAGAGAGAGATTGCAGATTTTCTATTAAGATGTATGGTTTTTCAACAAGTGAAAGCTGGAAGGAAACAGCCTGAAGGAGTCAGGCATCCTCTTCCCATACCTGAGTAGAAATGGGATAATATTACGATGGACATTGCCATGGGATTACCAAAGAATCCTCAAATGAATGATGCAATATGGGTCATTTTTTATCATCTTACAAAGTCAGCACATTTTTTTGCTATAAGAGAAGATTTACCACTTGAATGTTTAGAAAGACTATATATTAATGAAGTTGCGAGACTTCATGGAGTACCCCTATCTCTTGTTTCTGATTGAGATCCCAGTTTTACTTCAAGATTATGGAAAAGTCTTCAGAAACCTCCAGATACTGAACTTCATTTGAGCACTGCCTACCACCCCCAAACTGATGGAAAATCAGAACAGACTATTCAAACCTTAGAAGACATGTTGATATCTTTCTCACATTACTTTCAAGGTATGTGGGATCAATATTTACCTATGGTAGAATTTTCCTATAACAATAGCTTCCATTCATGTATTTAGATGGCACCATATGAAGCATTATACGGAAAGAGATTTCGCACACCAACCTGTTGGGATGATGTTGGTGAAAGAAAACTCGTAGGCCTAGAACTTGTGGAGGAAACGTTGGAAAAGGTGAAGGTAATACAAACCCACATCAAAGCAACTCAAAGTAGGCATAAGAACTATGCCGATAATCAAAGGAAGGATTTGGAATTTCAAGTCGGTGATCATGTTTTCCTGAAGGTATCTCCATGGAAGGGAGTTATACGTTTTGGTATGAAAGGTAAATTGATTTCTAGGTACATCGGACCATTCGAAATTATAGAATGAATAGGGATTGTAGCTTACCATTTGGAAATGCCGCCAAGTCTCTCCAAAGTTCACGATGTGTTCCACGTATCACTATTGAGAAAATACATTCCTGACCCAATGCATGTACTCACCAATGAAGAATTAGAATTGGAACCTGATCTATCTTATTGTGATGAGCTTTTCAGGATTCTTGATATAAGAGAACCAGTGCTGGGTAAGCGGACGACTCGTCTGGTAAAGGTTCTATAGAGGTACCATTAGATGGAGGAGGCAACATGGGAACCCGATTAACTTATGATGAAGAACCACCTAATTCTTTTCATGCAGTAGTATTCAAGAAATTTCGAGGATGAAATTATTTGAAGGAGGAGAGAATGTAATACTCCAATCTTCCACGGTACACTTCTCTTTGAATAACACAATAGCATGTGTTGTACACAATTTCGAGTTCTAACACATCACAACCAATCTAACTAGCCGTTATGAATATTAATACCAACATTTTGAAATTTTATAAATTTTATTTTTCCAAATGAACTTCATTTTTCGATTTGGAATATCGAAATTAGCCTAGGGTGAATTTTTGGTATTTTTTTGAAAACATTCAATTTTTGATGAATAGTGAAAAACACTAAGTTATTAGATAAAACCTCCTTTTTATGTAAATAAGTTTTTACTTTATTTAAATGTATTTTAGGTCAAAATAGATACATAATACCTATATATGTTAAATTTAATTCATTGGAGTCAATTTATATTAATTTTACATATATAAGATTTTATTGAACTTTTCACCGTCTTTTACCCACATCCTAGGAGATTTTGAAAATTTGCATAAAATATAATTTTACCGCTTATGTGAATTTATTTTAAAAAATCTTGGAGAAATGGTTTATATCATTATGTAAAATGTGGTTCAATGATATTTAAATAATTTTTGGTGAATAGTAACTTTTAACTTTTATTTACCATGGTTAAAAGTAAATAGGGTAATTAAAGTTAAAATTATATTATTTTTACACTAAAACATGTCCTAATTCTATTGGTTAAGTATAAGTCGATGAAAAACATCCTTAGGAATAAAATATTATCATTTAGGTCCACTTTTATTAGAATAGGACATTTATTATTATTTTATTTAAAGAAGAGTTAAAAGGGCTAAAATCAATGATTTAAAATTAATCCATTTTTATTATAGGGTTATAAATATGATAAATTAGACTATAATTATTCATTAGAAATATAAAAATATTTCATACATAATGATATTTTATTTATATTTTTTATATATTAAATAATTTAATTTATTAATGACACAATGATGATGTCGTAATTTTCTAATTAATGAAATATTAACATAATTGATATTATAAATATCCAAATAAATATAATTTGTGAATTTTTATGAATTCCACTAATTTTATAGGTTAATATGACATGTTAGGGTTAGTTATATGAATTTTTTCTATGTAATAATACTGTTATGATTTTCACAAAAAACAAATACCAAATAGTGTCAAAATTGACATAAAATAGTTTTTATAATAAATATTATATTACTAATTGATATAATGGTCCAAAAAATCAAATATTAGGCCAAAAAACTTATATAATAATATACATGACATTAATCAACCAATTGGGGTTCGATTGGAATTTTATAGTATGTTTATTAACCATATAATATAAAAATACAAAGAGACATGGTAAATGTCAAACTATTTTACTAAGAGTTAAATATAAAAGATAAGGGTAAAATTGTGACTTAAACTGGTCTAAAATTTATTTTTTGAGTGTTTTTAGACTCATACCCACCTTAGCCTTTAAATAATATTCTTTGGAGCCATTATAAACCGAAAATGATTTTATTATAGAATACTATCTCTAGATTTTCTTAAGGTGCCCCTCACCCCTCTTATAAAAGGGCACTCCCCCTTCTCTCAAATTCACACCTTCAAATCATTTTGGATCATCCAAACTATATCCAAATATCCTCTAAAATTTCCATACTTTATTCTAGGGGTCTTCTTTTAGTCATAAATCCAACTTATGGAGCCCTTTTGATCAACTCAAAAAGAAACAACCGAAGAATAGGTAATAATTTCACCACCCTCTTTCAAGTTCCATTCTTCTTCCACTTTCTTTCTATTGGTTGTTTCCATTATAAAATAATAACTCCAATATCTTCTATATACTGTGATGTTATTATAAATATGGTATAACCATATTAGTTTTTTAACTGTAACATCCCTGTTCCAGAATCCACCCAATGGTGCCCCATTCCCGGATGGTCACATGGCCTCAAGAGCATTTCCCCAAACGCCAGAGGCTGCCGAATAGAACCGAGGGCCTTTGGGGTGATAGTGGAGAAACTATGCCCTCATTGGCAGAGTACACAACTTAAGAAAAATAAACATGCAATAGCGGAAGCAGTAATAACCAACAATATAACAGCAGAAGACTAAATCAACAACTGGAGCACATATGTATATATGAAATGATGCATGATACATTACTAGGAAAGCAACCAAACAAGTCACAATTCTGGAAAACACTACAGTACCAAAACAAGAAAAAAAATAAAAGTAAACAGCTCCTCATCATCGCAGGCCAAAGCTTGGTCTCCTGCTCTCCTGCTCCAAGCAATCAAGTTCCAGAAGTAAAAGGGAACTTTCCCTTGTCTATACCTGCAACAACATAGTCTGCTTGGGCCCAAAAGCATGGACCAAACATGGCGTGAGATAAAATCCCAATAGGCATTCACTCGATGATATGTTCCTAACATTCAGTGATTATATGACAGGTAAAAGTACAATAAGTTGTAAAAAACAACAGCAACCAGAAGGTAGTCAATAGTAAGCAGTAAAACAGGATGATACATAGCAGCAATCAATCCAAAACAAATCAACCACAGTGAAACAAACAGCTAACAAGTCGGAAACCCTCTGGGAAGTACTCGCAGCCATCCCCTCTGGTCCTAATCAAGATGTACCACAACCCTCTGGGCAGTGTACTCAACCTAACCCCTCTGGCTTGGTCATACGAATTTATGAGACTCTCTAGGGAAGCTCACTCGGTCAATTCCCCTTATAGTCTAGGGTAGTTAGGGACTCTCTTGAGGAAGGTCACATGGTCTAACCCTCTTAGCCCCAAGGTCTAGAGACTCTCTAAGGAAGCTATCTCTGTCAATTCCTCCTATAGCCTTAGGTATACTACAGACTCTCTAAGGAAGCTCACTTGGTCAATTCCCCCTCTAGCGTGGGAATGTTCTTAAAGAAATTCAAACAAGGTATGACTCTCTAAGGAAGATAAATCAGTCTACCCTCATGTAGTCTATAATGTCCAAGACTCTCTAGGAAGCTCACTCGGTCTATCCCTTATAGTCTATAGCACCGGGTTCTTTCAGGCCCATACCAGTCTTTTCATAATAAATCTATAAGGCCAAAGAACACCTATAGAGCTACTTGGCTAACCAAAGTACACCTATAGAGCTACTTAGCTAAACAATCTACAAGGCAACAAGTATGTCATGAATTTCACTTCAACCTATAACTGCAAGGAATGACAACAGGTGTAGTAGCCAAAGGAATACGAGACCCAAAGGTCGTAAACAGAACAAAGCAAGGGAATATACATCCAATAACAACAAATTATCATCTAAGATGGTCAATTTACCGCTACACAAGAATACATGAAAGGTAGGAAAACAACAAGGGAAAAAAGGTAAACACACAATATCTCGTTCAAGGGTATCGGTGGAAATTCACACATAAAACTCAGATACTTTGAACAGTAAGGCCGAAACCGCCTACCTCGATCCTAGGAGATCGATATAGTTGAACCACAATGGATAATTCTCCCTATAACGCCGTAGATCTGAGAAAACACACAAAATGTTCAACCTTAGATAACTTGAGAAAGAGGAAGAATTAGAAAACAATGCTCATGTAGAAAGAAGAACTCACATGTGTGCTTCCAACACAATTGACTGTGCTGGAATCGAAGAATAGACAGATAAGAAGGGGATAGGGGAAGATCCGGCCATACGGGTCGTTGTCGGACGAAGAACCTGGAGAAGGGGTGTGTTCTGTCCATTAGATGTGATCCCGGTTCGTTTAGTGAAAAAAAGAAAAATACACAGCGTGTAATTTAGAGTACACGACGTGTACTAGGTTTTTCCGTACTCCTCCAAAAATGGCCTCCACGTCACCCTGACACACAGTGTGTGTGGCCCAGACATGGCCAGCACACGGTTTTGAGCGGGAAAGGAGTACACGGCGTGTACTCAGAAAGTACAAGACGTGTACTTCAAAAATTTCCAGAAACTCCAAAAATTCTCAAAAACTACAAAAAAGGAATGACATACCTAAAACGAAGATCCAGGTTCTTACAAACTTCCCCCCATAAAGAAATTCGTCCCCGAATTTCCCTAGATGGGCGTAGAAGAAGAAACCTCGAACATCTCCGGCCACTACGATCGAACCTCGGCCTCCCTCTCCCAAGTCCCGTCTTGTACTCGCCTGTGCTGCCATAGAACTCCTACTAGAGGAATAGACCAGCCTTGGAGAACATTTGTACTGCCATCGACAATCCAGATAGGTTGCTCTTCAAATGAATCATCCGCTTAGAGCTCAACCTCCTCGGGCTTAAAGACATGAGACAAGTTTGAAAAGTAACATCGGAGATGAGATACGTGGAAGACTTCATGCATAGCCCGGCACATCTGAGATAGCTGCAACCGATAGGCCACCGGACCAACTCTCTCCAACACCTCAAACGACCCGATGTACTGTGGTGAAAGCATACCCTGTCTCTGAATCTTCTTGTGTTCCAACCTCGGTGCGACACGCAAGAATACCTGATATCTGACCTCAAACTCCAGAGGCCACCTCCGTAGATCAGCATAAGGATTCTATCGAGACTGTGTTGTAGACATACTCTTTCGATTCAAATCTATCTACTATGAGGTCTCCTGAACAAGACGAGGTCCTAGCAAAGCTGCCTCTCCTGCCACCAGCCAGAATAAGGGTGATCGGCATGACCTACCATACAAGGCCTTGTTTGGTGCCATCTGAATGGTCACCTGAAATTTTTTGTTGTAGGCGAACTCCACAAGAGGTATATTCTTCTCCAAAGAACCACCGATATCTAAAATTCATGCTCGGATCATATCCTCAAGCACCTGGATCGTGCGCTCGTACTGGCCATCAATCCAGGGATGGTATGCTGTACTCAGAAGTACCTGTGTACCCAAGGCCTTATGAAGTCCCTACCAGAGCTGAGAGGTAAAGTGTGCATCCCTGTCTGAAATAATGGAGTGTGGAACTCCATGTAGATGTAAAATCTCTTGGATGTACAGTCTTCCCAGATCATCAACACTGAAGGTCTCCTTGATTGGCATGAAGTGTGCAACCTTCGTAAGCCTGTCGATGACGAACCAAACAACATCACTTCCCCAAGGAGACCTCGGTAACCCTGTCACGATGTCCATCGCGACATCGTTCCACTTATACTTCGGAATGGGTAACTGCTGTAAGAGCCCTGCTGGTCGCTGATGCTTTGCCTTCAACAGCTAACAAGTTGAACATCTCATGACAAAACCAGTAACATCCCTCTTCATACCTGGCCACCAATACTGGCGGTGTAGATCACGATACATCTTGGTGACACCAGGATGAACTTCCAAAACAGAGGAATGGAAATCCCTCATCATCTCCTCATGTATGTTTGATGGAAACCATACGCATCCCTGGAAACAAAAGATGTCATCCTCTCCCACTTTCCATCTAGGAAGATGGTCCTCTCTTGACACACTCTCCCATAGGACTAAGGCCTCTAAATATGATAGCTTGCTCATTCGTACCCGATAAATAAGTGAAGTGGTCACAGCCACAGAGGATAGGACTGTCTGTCCCTACCTGTCGTCCACCTCTAGATGCATCTCAGAGAACATAGCCATAAGCTGCCACTCACTACTGGTCTCTTGAACTGCATAAATTTGTGTTCCTTTGCTCAACACATCTGCCACTGCATTTCCCTATCCCGGCGTATAGGTGAGGTTGAATTCAAAGGACTGAAGATACTCAACCCACCTGTGCTGTATTAGATTCAGATCACGCTGAGTGAAGATATACTTGAGACTCTTGTGGTTAGTAAAAACCACAAAGTGCTCTCCCAGAAGATAGTGTCTCCAACAGCGTAATTCATGAACAACTGCTTCCAACTCCAGATCATGCATAGGGTAATTCCTCTCGCGTGGCCTCAATTGCCGAGACCCGTACGCAATGACTCCTTCTCCCAGCAAGAGCACAACTCCCAGCCCGATACCTAAGGCGTCATAGTAAACAGTGTAGCCCTTGCCCGACTCTGGAAAGACTAGTATCAGTGTTGACGTCAACCTCCCTTTCAGCTCCTAAAAGGCTGAGTCACAAGAATCTGACCATCAAAACATCACCCCCTTCTTGGTCAGTCCTCTCAACGGTGATGCTAGCCATGAGAAGTCATGAATGAAGCGTCTGTAGTGTCGGTCCGGCCCTAGGAAACTCCGCACCTCAAAGACGTTCTTTGGCTTCTCCCAGGAAACTACAACTCTCACATTCTATGGGTCCACTGACACTCCTGTCTCCAAGATAACATGACCCAGGAAGTGAATCTGATCCATCCAAAAGTGGAACTTCGTTTGTTTAGCATACAACTGATGCTCTCTCAGACTACTCATAATGATCTCAAGATGTGTGGCATGGTCGTGTCGAGTCTGAGAGTACACCAATATATCGTCCACGAAGACCCCGACAAAGGAGGCTAAGTACGGATGGAACACTCGGTTCATCAGTTCCATGAAGACTGAAGGCGCATTCGTAAGACTGAACAACATGACTATATATTCACAAAGACCATACCTTCTCCTGAAAGCTATCAGAGGTATATATGATGGTATAACGCGCAACTGATGATAACCGGACCTCAAGTCGATCTTCGAGAACACCCGGGCTCCTCGAAGCTGATCAAATAGGTCATCGATCCTCGGTAAGGGATATCGGTTCTTGACCGTCAACTGGTTCAGCTTCCGATAATCCACACAAAGCCAAAGGGTACCATCTTCCTTCCTCATGAACAGGACAGGTGAACCCCAAGGAGAAGTACTGGGTCGGATGAATCCCTTTGCCTGCAACTCCTCCCACTACTTATTGAGCTCCTGCAACTCAGGTGTAGCCATCTGATAAGGATGAATGGACACCGGTGCAGCTCCTTTAATGAGCTCAATTGAGAAGTCTACCTCACGCTCCGGAGGTAAACCAGAAAAGTCTTCTGGAAAGACATCCCTGAAACGATCCACCACTGGAGGAAATTCTAACTATGAAAACCCCTAGTCATCCAGATAATGACTGGAAATCTGGGCTGTAACTTCCCCTAGACCATAATGCTTTGTTCTAGCTCTTCCCTCCTAGACATCCCAATCACCTCTATGAAGGAAACATCTTCCCTCTGGTGATATGAAACTCACCCTGCGGTGATAGCACTCGACGACTGCCTGGAAAGGAACCAACTTGTCCATACTGTGAATGATGTAATAGACCATTATCTCTAGGGAATAGAGGTCCCATAAGAAATGACACCCCGCAACCTCGAGAGGGCACTCTATGCACTGACGTACGCTAGATGTCCTCATTCCCAACGGTGTGTAAAGAGTCAACATGTTAGCAGACGAAAGGATACAGAGCCCAATGCTCTCCAAAACCGCAATAGAGATAAAGCTATGGGAAGCACCAGTATCGAAAAGAGATGAAGATAACACTGAGGATAATAAGATCATACCTCAAACTATAGAAAGGTCGGGATCCTGCTCTTGATAGGTCTACTCCACGGTGAAAGACTGGACTGCACAGCAGCCCTGCGCCCCTAGCTGATAGCTCTGAGCTGATCCACTCTTCTATCGCTGATGACTTGCTGACTGACCACCATGGTCGTGACCTCCACCTAGGCCTGAAAGATGAAAGAAATCCAGTTTCCTGACTGGTGGGAAACTGGCGAAGGATCTCCAGAATGCGGGGTCATAGAGGAACCCCTACAACTAGCTGAAGGTGAGAAGATATGGCAAAAACATTGAAGATTCCCAATCTTGCTACAAGACCGGCACTCCATCGGATCCCCCTGGCACTATGGCCTAGTATTCCAACTCCAACCGCACTGGTAGCATACAACCAGGCAACCAGAAGACGCATCTCGTGAACCTTGATCTCCTCGAGAAGACTCTCTGCGACGCTTCCTACTATCCGTAGGAGGAACACCAGCTCTGGATATCAAACCGCCATGGCTCACTACTCCAGAATCTCTTAGATTGCGCTTAGTGATCAGTGCCTAGTTGACGATGGAGGATATCGAAGTCAACTGGAAGATATTCACCTGGTAATGGATCTCTTGCCTGAGACCGTCCTTGAACTTTCTAGCAAGGAACAACTCATCACCTGCGTGGATCGGCGTGAAATGTTGCAGCTCAGTGAAGCAAGACGAGTACTCCATAATAGAGAGAGTACCCTGCTGCAGACTCATAAAATCACGAGCTCGATCAGCCCTCAGGGTCTTTGGATAGAAGTATTCATAGAAGGTGCGTTGAAACTCGTCCCAAGACATATCCTGCTGACGCCCTGACCGTGAGATCACCACCCACCACCTCTTGGAGGTGTCCTGGAGCATATAAGTAGCCAGATTTACCCTTTTCTCCGGAGGGATCTCTAGGTGCTCAAAGATGGTCAATGTGACCTCTATTCACAACTCGGCATCCTGAGGTCCTCCATACCCTAAAAATGTAGGAGGATGTTGTTGCTAGAAAACCCGCATCAACTTAGCCATAGACGGGGCAGGAGGCGGTGCTCCCGAAAAGGTCTTCATCATCCTCAGAAAGTCCTCCCTGAACTGCGCCTCGGAGACAGCAACGGGTATGACAGCCGGTGCCAAGGCTGGCTCGACTGGAGGATCGGCAGGAAGCCCCTGATTATCCATATCTGGCATCTGATCACTGCCTGATGATAGACATACAACCGGAGGATGTCTCGGAGGCATAGCTCTGAAAGATCAAAAGTATACCTTAGATCAGAAAACAAGGACAGAGAACACAAGAGTACAAAACAGGAGCATGGGAATGAAACTATCAATTTTTACAAAACACGACTACACGACGTGTATAAAAACTACATGGCGTGTCTAATTAAGCCATTAACATGGGCGTGTACCCCTACCCGAAAGGTCGTGTAACATCCCATGCAACACGGTGTGTTTTTCCCACACACGATGTGTACTTGAACTCCAAACCCCGGCATGAGTCTCCTTACACGGCTAACCCAAACGGTTCAAACTTACCCCAGATTACATGGCGTGTACCAGACACGGACTCGGTAGCCCGTGTTGTTGGTTACACGGCCATCTACATGGCTGGACCTTACATGGAGTGTTCCGAACAAACACGGCGTGTATAGGAGAGGTGACACTGTCCCGTATTGTTCATGACACGGCCGGGTACCTGGGCAAGACTACCCGACATGTTCCAAAAGAAAAATGGTGTGTCTAAGAGAAGGTCACGCTGACCCGTGTTGTTTGTGACATAGTTGGATACCTTGACAGAACTACATGGTGTGTTCTTTTACAACATGGTGTGTTCTACTCGAGCTTCCTCGACCCGTGTTGTTAGTGACACGGTCGCCTACAAGGCTCTGCACTACACGGCGTGTACATACTGTACACGGAGTGTTCCTGAAGTTATTTTCACAACACCGTGTTCCTACACACACAGTCAGTAACACGGCCTAAAACTACACGGCGTGTAACCAGAAAGTACACGACGTGTATTCTAGGTTTTTCTGGGCAATAGCTCAGAAACTGCACAGATGCCCATAAACACGGAAAACAAAGCAAAGAGGTTCCAAATTCCGATCTGTGAGGGACCATACTCCCCTCGAATCAAATCATGGCATCCCCTACAGTCATTTACAGGAGAAAACATGATCATGATCCTCCAATTTCTGATTCAAGATGGCCCATAACACCTCATGAATCAAAACTTTGCGTTCATTTAAAAAAAATACAATACAACAATCCTCTAACAAGTAGCATAAATTCTATCAAGCATCTATCACAATATCATGCATAACATACACAACGTCTATCACTACATCATGCAATCGCTAATGCACCCTAAATGGCATGGTAAGAATGCATGAAATGTGATTTCTACACGTTCTTATATGATGAATGAGATGGAATAACCTCATCTCATCGGGTTGCGATAGAAATAGAACCTTAATATCAAAAAAATAACAGTACAAAGCATTTGAGTCACTCCAGGTGAAATCGTATCAACCATAAAATCTCAAAACCATAAAACATCAATAAATGAGGTAGTGTGGCTTTTTCCTGTACACGAGTTAGCTACTCCCAGGAAAAAATAATTACCATGTACCGATCCATTCTATCCCTCGCTAAAGTCTCCAAACAGTAATGCAAGAGAAAAGAACCCCTCTGATACCACTTTGTAATGTCCCGGTTCTGGAAGCCACCTAGAGGTGCCCCGTGCCCGATTGGTCACATGGCCTCAAGTGCATTTCCCCAAATGCCAGAGGCTGTCGACTAGCAGCGAGGGCCTTGTGTGCGATAGTGGGGAAACTATGCCCTCATTGGCAGAGTACAAATCGGAAGAAAAATAAACATGCAATAGCGGAAGCAGTAATAACATACAATATAACAGGGGAAGACTAAATCAACAACTCGAGCACATATGTATATATGAAATGATGCATGATTCATAACTCAGAAAGCAACCGAACAAGTAATAATTCTGGAAAACACTATAGTACCAAAACAAGCATAAAAGAAAAGTAAACATCTCATTAGCATCGCAAGCCAAAGCTTGGTCCCATGCTCTCCTACTCCAAGCAATCAAGTTCCAGAAGCCGAAGGGCGCCTGACCTTGTCTATACCTACAACAACATAGTCTTCATGGGCCCAAAAGCATGGCCGAAACAGGATATGAGATAAAATCCTAGTAGGCATTCACCCAAAGATCTGTTCCTAACAGTCAGTGAGTATATGGCAGGAAAAAGTACAATAAGCAGTAAACAACAATAGAAAGCAGAAGGCAGTAAACAGTAAGCAGTAAAACAGGACGATACATAGAAACAATAAATCCACAACAAATCAACAACAGTGAAACAAGCAACTAATAGGTTGGAAACCCTTTGGGAAGTACTCACAACCATCCCCTCTGGTCCTAACCAAGATGTATCACAACCCTCTGGGCATTGCACTCAGCCTAACCCCTCTGGCTTGGTCATACGAATTTAGGAGACTCTCTGGGGAAGATCATTTGGTCAATTCCCCTTATAGTATAGGGTAGTCAGGGACTCTCTTGAGGAAGATCACACGGTCTAACCCTCTTAGCCCCAAGGCCTAGAGACTCTCTAAGGAAGCTATCTCGGTCAATTCCTCCTATAGCCTCAGGTATACCACATACTCTCTAAGGAAGCTCACGTGGTCAATTCCCCCTCTAGCCTAGGAAGGTTCTTAATGAAATTAAAACAAGGTAATACTCTCTAAGGAAGCTCACTCGGTCTACCCTCGTGTAGTCTATAAAGTCCAAGACTCTCTAGGAAGCCAACTCAGTCTATCCATTATAGTCTACAACACCAAGTTCTCTCAGCCCCATGCCAGTCTGTGCATAATATTCCTATAAGGCCAGAGTACACCTATAGAGATACTTGGATAACCAAAGTAAACCTATAGAGATACTTAGCTAAAAAGTCTACAAGGCAACAATCATGTCATGAATTTCACTTCAACCTATAATCGCAAGGCATAAAAACTGGTGTAGTAGCGAAAGGAAAACGATACCCAAAGGTCATAGACAGAACAAAGCAAGGAAAAGTATATCCAAGAAAAACAAATTATCCTCTAACATTGTCAATTTACCTTTACACAAGCATACAAGCAAGGTAGGAAAACAACAAGGAAAAAAAGGTAGACACACAATACCCCGTTCACGGGTATCAGTGGAAATTTGCACATAAAACTAAGAGACTTTGAATGGTAAGGCACAAACCACCTACCTCAATTCTAGGAGATCGATATACTTGATCCACGATGGCTAATTCCCCCTAGAACATCGTATATATGAGAAAAAACACCAAACATTCAACATTAGATAACATGAGAAAGAGGAAGAATTGGAAAAAATGCTCAGACAGAAAGAAGAACTCACCACTGCACTTCAAATGCAATGGACCGTGATCGAATCGAAGAACGGATGGAGAAGTGGGGGCTTGGGGACAATCCGGTCGTATGGGTCGCTCTCGGACGAAGAACCTAGAGAAGGGGTGTGTTCTGTCCGTCAGGCGCGACCTTGGTGCGTTTAGTGAAAAATATAAATGTACATGGCATGTACTTTTAGAGTACATGGCATGCACTAGGTTTTTCTTTAATCCACCAAAAATGACCTCCACGTCACCCCTACAAACCGTGTGTGTGGTCCAGACACATCCAGCACATGGTTTCGAGCGGGAAACGAGTACACGGCGTGTACTCAAAAATTACACGACGTGTACTTCAAAAAATTCCATAAACTCAAAAAATTCTCAAAAAATCTAAAAAAGGAAAGACATACCTAAAACGAAGATCCAAGTTCTTACATTATCCATCATATGAATGAAAAAGTCACCACACGTGCGTACGTACGTCTTACCGTCTCCACGTTGTGGTGTAAATTGTTATTCAAACATTTCATCATTTGGATGGGTATAATAATGATTATAACTGATTTAAATAATAAATATAACATGATAATGATTCTGTATATATGATAAAACATTCAATTATATACTATTTTATTATCAAAAGAATGATATTGTCGCTCGTGCGTACGTACGGACTACCGTCTCCACGAATGCGATGAGATTCATTCTCCATCGTATCCATTCCAGACTAATTTTCATTTGATGATTAAAAATAATTTTTAAGGACTTGATATCATTATGTATACGAATAATATACAACCTATCCATAACAAAGATGGCTTATGTATCAAAACATATAAAAGAAAATGAGCAAGTTTACACCTGAAACGACGATAATACTAAAATATTACTAACAATAAAATGTTAAAAGATCATATATGATATCATATTAATGCATTTGATTCCTGTATAAATTTATAACAATTATTTAACTATTATATAGGAGGTTAACCTACCATCTATCAAGGAAACGTTCAAGGTAAAGGTTAATTATACAATCTCTTCATTATCTGAGATTGTTTGTACGTAATTATCTACTGGGAACTCTTTATCATCCACATTCATGCTTCTTATAAATGTATTTAAAATCATTCTTACTATTTTATAGACTATGGGTTAAAGTCATTTATAACATTGTTTGACTTTTTATAAGATGTTTATAAAGAATCTTTTCGTCATTTTCGAAACTTGTTCCTTTTTAACCTTTTTGACAAAATTAAGGTAAGAATGTCTTTCTTAACTTATACAGCGGGTGAGGCTATTTTTTGCCGTTATAAAAACTTTGATGCTTCCCTTTGAAGCTTATAAAAATATTTTCAAAGTAAATTTTTTTTTCTATAATTTTGTGACTTTTAAATGATTTCAAAAAAATAGATATTTCTCTCAAATAGTTTTGATTCCATCTATGTCAACATCCTTTAATGGATTTTAAGCTTATTTGAAGTAGATTTATTATGTTACAAAGTTTCTATATAGTATTGATGGTTTTGTGATATTTTTTACAGTGGATGTGTTAATTTTATACCATTCATTGTTTATGGAGAACGTATTGACATTTAATATGCTAGTTTTAATATGAATGTTTATATTATGTTTAAACCTATTCATGTGAGGAATGTATTGGACTTAGAAAGTGACGAGTGGAGCCCACTATAGCTCCTCGATGCATCGATAGGTCTCATGAGACAAAGTAGTGTCTTGGAACAAGGCCTTGACAAAATATTATTTCTATTCTTGGCACAAGGCCTTGACTATGTGGTTATGATCGTTTGGAATTATGCATTCCATCATTATAAAAGTGGTTATTGATATGGAATGTGATTATTCAACTAGTAGAATATCCATTCAAATAAGTAAATGGAATTATATCCTTATATTTTTTTCCATATTATGCTGAAGTTCATGTTTAAAAGGCTTTTTTGTTATACATCGCCTTAAATGTTTATGCTTATTTATGAATGTTTCTACTATATTGTTATCCTCACTGAGCGTCTGTGCTCACCCGTTTATATGTTTTATTTTTCCCAGGATGTGAAGAATTATTTTATGAATGACCTGTAGGGATAGTATGAGGGGATATGAGTGTGGTCTATGGAGACAATATGTTGTTGTAGTTTTTTATTTTATGATGTAATGTAAGCTTTATGAATGTATCTAGTGATTCCAAGGCTACTAAACTAATCGGTCTTTCGAGACTTGATCTTTTGTGATCAAGCCAATTTTATGTAATAATGCACCGAGTCTGGGTAATTGGGGTCGTGGCGTAATAGTTATGATTATGATCACCCCATGCTTTATTATTATTATATATCATCTTACTAGGATTTATCTCACCCCTTTTTGATGTATATCCTCAGGTGATTATGTGTACTAATGAGTTTTAAAGGGACAATAAGAATTTGTAGAAGAATTAATTAAATAAATTATTATTTTCGATGTTGTAAATGTTATGTATGGTCATAGTTTTCACAGGACACTAAACATCTAGATCCTTGTGGTGTAATACTATTATGTTTTTTATCTTCTTAATGATGTTTTAGTAATTTAATAGAAATACTGGTTCAACATAGTTCAACCACAAAACCTAGGAATTATTCCCCCATAACACATAGATTCCATGTGTCTCATGAATTCACACTCCATACAAGGAATAAAATCACTAAATTCAAGTGTCTGTATCCTGGACCTCATTAAATATGAATATTACCCAAATTCCAAATATTTCTTGAAACAAAACCCCTAATCACATGATGGAAGCACATAAATGCCCACATAAGCTTGATTATTAAAGTTACCATTTACAATATATCAACCATAACTACCATAGTTGAGAAAACTAAAAAATGACATATATACAAGTTAGACTTAAAATAAGAAGTCCATGTAGGTAATCTATAAAGACATTAAATGATAATCATATCAAATATACCATCCTTATATAGGAATACCCAACCATAACATGTATATATATATTTTATCATTTTACATGAATTTTCATTATATATCATAATAAATCACACCGCTAGACGTATAGTTTTAATGTGTTTAGTGACATGTACAATGATTTTTTTATAATATCTGTTCCGCACCACCAAAAAATCATCACACATGATATACTTCTATACATATTGTAGAAATACCAAAATTAATTATCAGGGTAATGGAAAAATATTAAATGGGTGATATCAATTTCATGGTATGGGAAAACATAATATATAAAAATAAAATAACATAAGTTACCAATAAGATAAACATTTGGGTATTCTAATATAATAAAGGTGAAATAACATAACATAAAGAATTCATAACTAATGAATAGATTATAAATCATTGATCATGACAATAGGAATTTAACATCACATAAGACATGTGTCATTTGACATTGGAAGCATGAGTCTATATTCAAGAGTCATGAAAACATAGCATAATTGTATTTCATAAACAAATAGTTATGTAAATATAATTTAGACAATTAATAAGTATGGAAAATGATTTTTTATATTAAGTCTCAAAAAAATATCTACCATTACATTGTGGACAGAGTCCCATAATGGACTGGGTTTACTCCACATTCCCACAAACATAGTGTACATAGTCTCATTGTGGATTAGGTTCACTTCCCCTTCCCATTAACATAGTTTACGTATTCCCCTAGGGGATTTAGTTCGCTCTCCATTCCCTTATATTCCACCTCATGAGATATAAATCCTTACCCAATGAATTTGTGGGAACCTATAAATAAATTAAAACCAATACATTTGTGTACCAAATAAACAAGAGATCATTAATATTTTCATTATATCTTGCTTACCCAAATATAAAGATACCGATTTCATGAAAATTTCAATATTACATTATCAAATGTCACATCCATTATTCTATTTTTATGTATTTTTATTTTATTTTGGGTATAACTTTTTCCCCTTACATTAATTTTGGGTTTTTAGAATAAAATGGAAATTTTTTGGTGGATAGACCTCGGCGCATGGTTGATACACAATTAGTATTAGCGGTGTGACCTACCTAGGTAACCATGTGTCTATGTGGGGTTCTGGACAGAGGATAATCTCATAGTTACAGTATTATTTGTAAAGAATGTGGGATAATTTTTCGACATATACTGGGTAAAAAGTAGAAATCACATTGTCACCGCATGGTTTGAAAGATATTGTGGACTAACTGTGAAGCCTATCCAAGTCATTAAAAATGTGAATTTTACCTATTCTATCTTCTATGATTTAAACCCAAATATGAAACTCTTTATCTACACTCAGTATTTAATTCCCTTGAGGCCTCCATTTCACACTCTTGATTATTTTTACCTCCATTTTTTCGGTGGATTTGGTGGGATATCTTCAATATTTTTCAAATAAATGAGTTTCTACATTGTTTTCTTCCTCTAATCTAGGATATTCTTTCCTTTTTTCTTGAGGTTTATTTTCTCCAGAAGCTAGGGTGACTTTTTTAGGGTTTTATATTTAATTTTTGGGTTCAATATACAATACTAGGGTTCGATATTGATTTCTTATAGTTCGGTTAAGGTGCGGTTAGAGTTTCACACTAGAATTTGGTGATTTCTACACCCGTGGTTGGAGATTCCAGAATTAACCATTATCGAATGATTTTTTTATGATTTCAGGAATAATTTTCAGTTTTATATTATTATTATGTGTGGTGAAAATGTTTTTTTAAAATTTTATATATTGAATTTGTTTTAAAATTTTGTTTCTATATGAAATTTGGTGTATTTCATGTTTTAATCCTTATTATGCACCATGAGGGTGTTTTATTAAGTGTCAAAATGGTTTATTAAATTATTAATGTGGTAAAAACAACGTTTGGAAATTTTTTTGGTGTGATTATGAATTTAAAAATAATGTTTGGTGTGCAAGTTGTGTAATATTGCATGTATTTTGTATTAATTTTCTTGTGTGTGTGAATGTGACGTGTTATGTGAAATGTCGAACATGTTTGAGCACAAAGGTAAGCCTGGGTAACTAGGTGGGTGAACTAGGATTAGTATGGCAGTTATACAGAAGTGGATTTGTCGAAATTTCAATTATCAAGATTGACGATGACAACACTAACTAAATATTGATGATGATTAGAGACCACTAGGCTATTCAAGAATCCTCTACAAGTGGCTCATGCAAGAGGATGCAATTGTTCATTGTTTCTAATCCACATTGCATTGAGATGCAGGGAAGCTAGTGTCCCTTTTCTAGATACTTCTTATAGGGTTCTCTCAGGACTAGTTATCTTTGGTTATATCAAACTTACCATCATCATGCGGTATTTTTTTTGATATTTCAAAATTAAGCATGGGTTTCCTTTAAATTTTTTTCCCCATAAAAATTTTTTAGTTTTATTTTATAAAAAATAAAATTTATTAATCATATAATGTTTATTGCATGGAATCCCTTATTGGGTGGCATCATAAGGGGTTTATTCTCAAACCATACTTAAAAATTTGGGTGTAATTAGACATGGTTATGTTTGAAATAGGAATGGTAAAGGCATTTATAGATCGTTGATCGAGTTGCTAGAGGTATTCCATAGTGTGGTGTTTTTTTAGGTGTGTTGATGGAAAAACTCCTTTAGACATGTGGTGGTTTTTGAGATAATTATTATATTTATTTTTAGTACCTTTTTTGGGTTTAGTTTAAACGTTATAAACTCAAAAATTGAAAAATTTTATGAGATATTATCTTCTGAAATTTCTGATTTGGATTATCTATTTGGTTAGTTATTTTATGTTTATGAATTTGGGTAAAAAATTCCTTAGATGTACCATCGATACACGACCAATTGTTTTTAGACCTTGGGGGCTGAGAATGCCCTTCGACCCATGCCACAAACTGGGTCGGGCGATGGTTCAGATGAAGTCTCCGATTGGTTCGTGACTTAATGGTATTAGAGGAGGTTTTTATTTTGGGTTATGTTATTTTGGATGAGTCTAGATAGAATTATGCTAGGACTATCAGGGTATGGAGGTCTCATTATGAGTAGGGTGCATGGCCAAGACACCTAACAATAGATTTTGAGTTTCCATGGTATCTTAAGATTTTTTGGTTGACTTGTGCATCAGGTTTGACTTGTAGTCTCTAGATTATATGTGGACACTGGGTGGGGGACAATTGGTTTGAATGTCAATTTTTCATGATGATTCGTGTTTTTTGTATTTTTTGTTATTTCTAAAAATTTTCAGATATGTTATATTAGTGGTTTTTCTTATGACATTTGCTATTTGCATTGACGTTCCAACCTGAAGAGTTATATTTTAACTACGGGAAGAATTCATATAGAGCAGTCCCTCACTATTTGATTAGAGATTACGGAAAGCTATGGTTCGGGTTGTTCAGGAATTGGGACAGTGGGTGAGTTTTGGTCCAGCTCTAGTTAAAGAAGATAAATCTAGTCCTATGAAGGAAAAAAACTAGGAGTGTATCTAGAGAAAACATCCTTCTTTTGGAAGTATCATGGAGACTAAGGAAGATGAGGAGTGGCTCAAGAAGATAGAGCACATGTTTGAATTATTGGACACTATTGAATAGGTTAGGGAGAAATGTTCCTTGTTTCTACTAGAAGGTCCCAAATAAAGGTGGTGGGACTAAGCGATCCAAATGGGGAGGTACCAAAAAATGAGCTGGAAATACATCTAGGAAGTTTTCAACTACCAATATTTCCATGAGGTATTTCTTTATTCTAGATCCCATGAGTTTATATATCTTTTCACGGGGACGAGTAGGTACTAGATTATGCAATACACTTTTTTGATCTAGTGCGTTATGCACCTGAAATCATTTCCAATGGGTAGATAAAGGGTAAGAGGTTTGAAAGGGGTCTGCATCCAAAGATATATTCTAAAGTATTTCTCTTCCTGTTATAGACCTATGATGAATTAGTTGATTGATCTTGTATGTTGGATATTTACAACAAAGATAGGTATAGTTCTTCTAGGGATCATTCATCAATGGGTATCAATAGTTCGTCTAAAAAGAAGAGGAAGCGAGATGAGCAGTGGAAAAGGGGAGGTGGTAGTTCAGGTCATCTCTCCCAACAGTCTTCATTTGTTTCTTCTGATGTCGGCTTTGTGTGTTCCATCAGTGCGTGAAGGCATGACACATCCAACCTATATGTACATCTCATACTATTCCTTTTCATCAGTGTGGAGTTATGGGGTACATGAATAGTTTTTTCATTGTGAAGCATTTATACCAGAGTGGGGCGGGATCTGTGACTTCAAAGGGATTGTTAGCACATTCAGAGCCATCCTGGATAGTGGGATCTCGGTTGGGTGGTCATGGAAGAAGCACTAGATCTTCTTCTAGTTGGAGTCTATTCTAGGCAAAGCCAGAGGTTAGTGGTCTTTTACAGACTTAGTAAGAGACAACGAATCTTCATGTTGTGGACCAAGTACCAGTGGGACCAGTTGTAAGGACCTATAAAATTTAAGATAACATTCTTAATGAATCTTTTATAGTTAATTCATTTTATATTAGTGCTTATGTTTATTTTATCTCTTCAAGCCTTTTGAATCTGTTGAACATCCCAACTGAGTTTTTTTATCTTTTGAATTGAGTTTCTAACGTCATTTGGTAAGAAGACGGAGCAGGGTCTTAGGTGATCATCTTTTACACCATCTGTGTTAGGGGTCGAGCAGGAATGTTATTTCATGGTCTGTGAGATAGACCTTTTGATGTAATCCTTAGCATGTATTGGATGGTGCACTTCCATGTACACATTGTTTGTTATGGTTGGTGGGTAAGCTTTATGGAACCTGACATGAATGATCAGGTTTTTTTGGGGATTGAGATCCTGATCAAATCATCCCAGACCTCTACTCTTATAATTAGGAAATAATATTTTTCAGTTATTATCCCTCATGCTGGAGGAAAATGGAGATGCTCCAGTGGATGGATTGCCTCCTGTAGTGTATGACATATAAGATCTATTTATAAAGGACTTTTCTGGATTACCACCAGATTGGTATGTGGTGTTTTCAATTGATTTTTCATTTGGGACATAACCTATATCTCTTCCCTCATATCATATGTCCATCATCGAGATGTGGTAATTAAAAATACTAATGAATGATTTGGAATCGAAAGGGTTCATTCACCTAAGAATCTGTCCTTTGGCTACCCCAATATTGTTTTCAAAGAAAGATGATGGATCTATCTAGTTGTGTATTGAATACTAGAATCTATATAATGTAACCATTAATAACAAGTGTAGTTTACCCTAAATTGATGATTTTTTCAACTAGATAAAAGGAGAAAAGTGGTTCTCTATGATAGAATTGCGTTTTGGTTACCACCAAGACATCATGAAAGAGGTAGATATTCCAAAAATGGATTTTGGAAATAGATACGTACGCTTTAAGAACTTTTTCATGCCTTTTTGATTGACTACTGCTCTAGTGGTCTTCATGGGGCTCATTAATTATGTGTTCCCCATGTATCTGGATTCCATTGTTGTGGTATTCATGGAAGTCATACTAGTTTATTCTGAATCTAAGGAAGATCATGAGAATCATTTGTGGAATTTTTTTCCACACTTCAGGAGAATCATATCTATAAAAAGTTTTAAATATGAACTTTCTGGATTTGGGATGTGAAATTTCTAAATGATGTCATCTCATAGCATGGGGTTTCAGTGGAACCTAGGAAGATTAGTGTAATTATGTCATGGGAGCATCTGAAGAACATGTTTGAAATCCGAAGTTTTCTTGGCCACGAAATTTATTACATGCAGTTTGTTTGGGACTTCTCACAGATTTCTTCTTCCCCGAAAGTAGTCACCCATAATGGGAAAATTTTAAATGGAGCCCAGAATTTCAATATTTCTTTTAGCTGCTGAAGTGGCTGTTGACTACCGCACCTCTGTTGATTTCTCAAAAATCTAGAAAGGGATTTCTATTTTATAAAAATCATTCAAGAATTGGTCTCAAATTGTTCCAAGGAAATATGATCTTATTATGGAATATTGATCTCTCAAACACTGACCAAATTGAAATAATTACACGAATCATTACTTGGATTTAGAACTCGTGATTCATGCCTTTTAGATGTGGCATCATTAATCTTTTTTGGGAGGAGTGCATGGTTTACTCTGATTATAAAAGCATACCCTACATTTTCTCCCAAAAGGATCTATCAGGAATCAATGTCATTGGATCAAGTATCATTATGGTTTTGAATTATATATCATTTATACCCAAGTAAAGGGTAAAATTTTGGAAGACTCCTTGAGTATAAATGTTCCAGTGCAGGCATTGGTGAAGTCTGCTGATGATAGGAAATTGATGGGGTGATTTTCCTTGATGCACTTTGAGACCAAGGGGAAATGAGGAGTTATGTTTTTGTCTAGTTTTCTATTAGATACTTCCCTTATTGATCTTATTTATTATAAGAAACATATTGATGAGTTGTCCTAGTTGTCTATATAGTTTCTTCATGGTGGGGAGACCTTTTTTGATTGGTCACTATCTCCTAAGTGAGTTCTTCATTTCTAGGTCATCTTGTGATTCCATTTTCTCTAATGATGGTGGTGATGCAGGATAGCCACAATTCTAAATGACCTATCCATCATGGATATACAAAGATTTACTACACGGTTATTCAGTAGTTCTAGTGGAAAGGCAGGGGGTGTGACATAGTTTTCTTTGTATGAAGATGTTATTAATGTACATATGTGAATGAAGTTCATCAAAGTCCCTTTGGATATCTCTAGTCATTTAATAATACTACCAGTAATTGGTATGTGGTTTCCATGGATTCTATTATTGGATTACCTCATACACATCAGGTGAGGAACACCATTTGGGTGGTAATCGCCTGTTTGGCCAAATCATCCCACTTCATTTTGATCAGAGACACAAAAAAGTGTATGAAGTAGGCGAGTTGTATGTTCAAGTGGTGATAAGGCTTCATGGTGTACCATCATCCTTGTTTCTTATAGATACCCCCATATTACTTTTCAGTTCTGGGAAGGCCTATAAAAGTAATGGGGATTGTATATCTAACTGAGTACGACATTAAAACCTTAGCCATATGGTTAGATGGAGTAGAAAAATAAATTTATAGGAGACATGATACATTCATGTGTCATGGATTCGAGAGGATCATGGGATAACCCTTTGGGATTGGTCCAGTTTCCTTTCTATAATAGTTACCAATGTTTTATTAGAAAGGCTATTTTTGAGGAACTATTTGGTCCGTTGTGTTGGTCTCCTTTGGGTTTGGATGAGGTTGGTGAGACCCCAATTCTATGACTATGCCTTGTAGATGAGATATTTGAGAAAGTCATGTTGATAAGGTAGTGGTTATTGAAAGCTCGGAGTTACCAAAAATCTTATGTTGATCCGAGCTGCCATGATCTTCAATTTTCTATGGGTGACCAGGTGTTCTTGAGAGTGGCTCTATGTTTGGGACATCATCATTTTGGGGAATCAGGGAAATCTAACGTCGAGGTATGTCAGACCTTATGAAATCACAAAATATATAATAAAGGTGGAATACATGTTAGATTTTCCTTCTTAGTTGACATCTATCAAACAAATATTCCATATATCCCAATTGGATAAGTATAATATGGATTCATATCATGTGTTTAATTGGGAATAGTAGGAGTTGGAGCCTGATTTATCTATATTTGAATGATAAGTATGGATAGTGGATTACAAAGAGAATGTTATTTACGGGAAGTATATTCTGTTTGTTCATATCCATTGGAAACGTGGTCAATATGTGCATGAGACAAGGGAGTGGAAGTCATCAGTTGAGCAAGAGTATTCGTTCCAATTTTTCGATCAAGCTTCAATTTGACTTTACAGGGACCAAAATTTTTCATGGTGGGGAGAATTGTCACATCCATGATTACCTTTTGAAGTATTTTTATTTTATTTTTAGTCTAAATTGATTCCATAGATTTATTTAGGGTTTTGGTAGTAAAAAATAATTTTTTTGGTGGTACATACTCTGGTTCAAGTTTGGTGCATGATTAATAGTAACCATGCTCCCTACTCATGTAATAGTGTTACCAAGTGGGGTTTTGGATAAAGGCTTATCACATGGTTTTAAAGCATGTGGGAAAACCATGAATCATGTCCAAGTTATACAGTTGCAACAGCATGGTCACCACATTGTTTAAAAAACTATGCAGGCCAATCATGCGACCTGTTGAGGTCATTAGAAATATGAATCTTACCTTTTCCCTTCTCAGATTTAACCCCAAATCCACCCCTCTTCTTCCCCACTCGGGATTTCGAGCCCAGGAAGCCTCCTTCCCCCTCTTTCTTCCTTGGACCTCAATTTTTTATGTGTATTTGGGGGAGATCTTCAAGATTCATTAAGTATGTGAGTTTCTCCCTAGTTTTCTTTTTCCAATCTTGTGTTTTATTTCCTTCTTCTTAAGGTTTATTTTCTCCAGTTTCTAGAGTTCAATATTGATGGATAAATCATGATTTTTTTGGGTTCAATAACCATGATTAGGGTTCAATATTTCTTTCTGGTAGAGCAGTTGATGTGCATTTAGAGTTTGACAACAGATTTTGTTGATTTCTATTCTCTAGTTGGGTGATTCTGTGCTTAAAAATTATTTGATGAATTTATTATTCTTTCCTGAATATTTTATAGACTTATATGATTATTATGTGTGGGGAGAAAGTGTTTATTAAATGGATTTAAAATGAACTTGGTTGGAAATTGGGTTTTATATTTGAAATTATCCTTTATTTCACATGTAAATCCTTGTTCTGCACCTTGAAGGGGTTTTATAAAGGGTGGAAATGGTTTATTAAATTATTAACTTGATATAAATCATGTTTGGAAAATTTTTTAGTGTGAATATTATTTTAAGGGAAATTTGGGTGTGCAAATAGTTGATTATAGCATGTATTTTTCATTTCTTCGCTTGTGTGTGTGAAAAATGTTGTGTTATATGAAATGTGGAACTCTTTTGAGAAAAAAGGGAATCCCCAGTGAAAATGTACGAGGACTAGGACTAGCATAAAAGCAGATCAGAATGGGATTCTCTCGGGTTTCACATAGTGGGACTGACGATGACCACACTAACTAAATATTGATGATGATTGGAGATCACTAGGACATTAGGGTGTGCCCTCTTTTGGATCATTCCCAGGAATGCTGTTAGTAATGGTTTCAAAGCTATTATTCACCGATATTCGTGGTACCTAGTGTCCCTTTTCTATATAGTACCTAGAGGGTTCTCTAGTGACTAGTTCTCTTTTGTTATATCAACATTACCATCAACATGTGATATATTTTTTGGTTATTTCAAAATAATGAATGGTATTCATTTAATGTTGTTTTACCTAAAAAACATTCTAGTTTTATTTTCTAATAAATGCAGGTTATTAATCATATAATGTTTATTTCAGGAAATATATTATTAGATGGCATCATATTGGGTTTAAGATCAAACCCTACTTACACCTTTGGGTGTAAGTAGACTTGGTTATGTTTTACACAAGTAATGGAAAGGCATTTGGAGATGGTTTTTCGAGTGGCTAGAGGTCTTCCTTGGTGTGGTGTTGTTAGAGGTGGCTTGAGGGAAATGATCCACCTTCCATGTGGTGGTTTTTGAGATAGTTCTTGTTTCTCTTTTTTATTATCTTTTATTAGGTTATCGTTAAACATTATAAACTGAAATCTTGAAATTTATTATGACATGTTTTATTGTCAAATTTTATATTTGTTCTATCAATTATGTTGGTTTTTTTATGTTTTATAAACTTGTGTAAATCATTCACATGTTGTTTCATTGATATATGGGAACTTGTTGCTAGCCCCTGGAGATCGGGATGGCCTTCAGGCCATGCCACAGACTAGGTCAGACACCAGTTTGGATGAAGTCCTAGATTAGTTTGTGATGTCTTAAACTATCCAAAAAATAGGTGGTTGGGGTGATTAGATCATATCCTCGGTGATGTATAAGAATCATTAATGGATATTCACATAGATGGAAAAAAGTTTATAATATAACTAGAAAATTTTATTGCAAAATAAGAATAAATACCGTTTTTTTAAAATGTTTATTTTAAAATTATATAATTTATAAAATAATTTTTTTATAAAAATTGATGATTGAAAATGAAAAATACGTTGACAAATCATGAAAAAAAAATGGAATCATCATAAGTGATACAAAAGAAAATAGAGGGAGAAAGTGGCCATATAGATTATAATTTAAAGATTAATTTCAAAATTTGAAAAGAGAAATTCAATTTAAATAGAATGTTATGTTAAGGAATCATATAATTATAGATATTTATATCCATAAATATGTATAGAATAATCTATCTGGAGGATAATGATTCCCGAATTAAAGGAAAAGATAAGGATAGATTCACATATAATCATCATTTTAGGAGACTATAATATAACTCATGAGAAAATGGTGGGAATTTATGTGATACCAATATATAGAAGGTTTTATAGTGGTATAACACATAATTTAATTATATTTAAATTTGATCATAAATAAACTAAATTTCAAATTGAGATTTTTGAAGAATCTCTTAACATAAACTTCTTCAGGGCCAGGTGTGATCCTACTCCTAGTGTAATTAATTTAGTGTCATTACTCATATGTATAATTACATCATTCAAATTTATTTTACATAATACTATTCATTTTTATTTATTATTAGCCACATACTAATTTTTTAGTGGGAAAATTTCCAGATGGGTGTTAACCATTCTGTTTTTAATGCATGATTATGTCCCACATTTCTAGTCTGAACTCCTAGATCAATAATTCATCATCTATATAATTTTTATGAAGATTTATTATATGTTTTTCATATAATTATAGATTCCCATGATTATTTTAGGGATATTAGGGTAATGGTTCATAATAAATGCATAAAAATATTTATTTGGGTAATTATTAAATTTTCAAAAATTGAATTTATTATTTAATACAACTTGGTAAATTATTATTAAATAATGTGAAATAATATTAAACTAACAATTATTTTAAATAGTAAAATTTATTTATTTTTTATTAGTAATTAATGATATTAAAATTATAGCATTGTTCATATTGGTAATAAAATTATCCAAATGGGAAAATTTTATAACAAATAAATGAGTATAAAAATGTTATTTTATAGTACTAAAATCACATATATATAGTAATAAGGATATAAAAAATGTTACTGTTGTATGAAATTATCATTAAGTGGCTTTGGAGGATGAATAAAGTGAATACTGATTATGGATAGGATAAAACATACATTGCTATTGGAAAAGGATGGATTTAAGAATCGTTATTGTGACCATATGTTCCCTAACATGAGGGAGGCTTGTTTGGGAAGAGTTTGGACATTAATTCATGTGAAAAATGATGTAATGGTGTGGGTTAATGTTTAAAAGGGATGGTTATTATATGCGGTACTGATTAATATTTTCATAAATACCCATTCAATAATATTCAAGAAATGATCTTTTATAGTGAATGTGGTTCTAAATTATAAAGATAATGAAAATGAAGGACAAAAGGTCAATCTACCCTCATAAAATCATTTATAAACAATTTTTTTAAGATATTTTTCATATTTCCTATACATTGATGTTTGTCTCGTGATGCTTCAATTGTTATTAGGTTAAGGATGAGAACAACGTTCCAAATTTTTCAACTTAGTCCATTCATGTTCTGGAGTAGATATGGGATAGGATATACATGGACTTCAGGAAGGGGTTACCACATACTTCTAAGGGACATGATTTATCTCAATGTTCACTTCATAATGTGATTCTTAAATTACATAACTATGATGGTGAGGATTTTTGGAGGCCTTTGGGACTCAGTTATGCTTTAGAATAATGTTTCACCACCAGACTAATTAACAAAAAAAGAGTAACATTCTGGTATTGGATAACATGATGCATGATTTCATGTTGGAATTTGGTTGTAGCTAGGAGGATAATATACCATTTGTGGAGTTTGTGTACAAAAACAAATACCATTAAACCATTAGTATGGACACATTCAAGGAACTGAACGGGGAAACCCTATAGGCCACCACTTTATTGGAATGATCATAGAGAGTCATCAATCATGGGTCCACTGATGGTGCAAGCTACTACTGAGATGGTGCAGATCATCGTGTTGTGGATAAGGACTATAATGATCTATCAGATGTCTTATGTGGACCATTGATATATACCCATGGAATTTAATGAGGGAGTCCATGTGTTCTCGAGGGTCTCACCTCAAAGTTGATTGCATATATTTGGATGGGGCATCAAGTTATCTCCAAGATTAATTGGTCCTTTCTAGATATTGTATAGATCTGGAAAGGTGGTGTACCACATAGCTCAACCAGTGTAGTTTTATTATGTACATAGCATCCTCCAAGTGTCACAGATGATGAAATATGTGCATTACAAATTATATATTATCGACCCGGGAAAGCTACACATCAATAATTAAGAAGCCATTGAAAAATACCCATTTGAGATCAAGGATTAGAAGTAAAGGGTACTAATTTAATGATCAATTCCCCATAAGAGCATCTTATAGAAGTGTGAGAATCTTTAGTAGAGAAACTGGGAGTGGGACAACAATATGTGAGCTCGGTACCCTCGTATTCGCTGTGTAGGGTTTTATCTTTCTGGGATAAAAATCACTAATTTGGGGAGAACATAATGACTCATTTTTTCCATGCATTATATTTTTATTTTATATGTGTTATTTTTGAGACTAGGAGATGAGAGGACATGTTATTATGGGGCTCATTGTGCTCAAAATAAATTTTTGAAATATATTAACTAAATTAATTAACAAGTGTACATAGTTTTCCAAAAAAGTTTAACAACACTTGAATGAGAGTGTAGATCAGAAATCTAAGGGAACCATTGAGTTTAGAACGTGATTTTTACCTTATGTGTCATATTATATTTATTAGTGTCATGCATTTATGAAAAATTCATCATGAGCAAAAATAGAATTGATTGATATATCATTGGTATATTTATTTGGATGGTATTATAGTTGTTCCTCGTGTTTTTTTTCATATTCATACTCTTAAATTGAATTTTTCTATGACAGTGAATTGATTCAAATGAAAGAAACATGAGGTATTGACTCACTTTTCATGGTTTGTGGATTTATTCCCCCATTATTCACACATTAATTGTAGACATTTCTTTAGTTATATGGTTAAACAAATACCTGATATTTGAACATTGCTCAATAGTTATTTGGTGTAATCGATTGATACATCATATTTATTTCACGATCATTGGTGTGATGATAGTGGTGGAACATTAGAGTCTAATTGGATGGATTTATAGGTTCTGTTTAATGTTTTTTTGATGATGTGGCTATATATGGATCGATGTGGTTTATTCGAGTAGATTCAAAGCCTGAAATCCCAATATCGGGTGACTAGAGGCTCAACCAACCCCAGATATGTAGGTTATAGTAAGAGTAGTGTCTCTAAAGATTCAAATGATAAATAAAAGGAATATCTCTTGGATATAGAAAATACCACATTACACAACATTTAGTCTTGCATTACCCACCTAGAGGGATCCCCTAACCGTGATTCTAGGGTTTAAATAGGATTTAAGTGTCACATATTGTGTGAAATGGTCACAAGCCATGTGAAACCTCTGTGATGGCATGGTGTGTACATAGAAATAGTACACAAACATGAACATAGATACATCATCACCACCAATGAATACGTGTAGGTTTTAGGAGACCTCTACACACTGTGTATTTCACTCACACATCATGTATATTGTGTATTACATGTCATGTAAGGTTTTACTACATGGAAAGACTAAGGAAAAGTTTTAAATGTCATATTCCCCTAGTACATTCCATATAACCCATTCGAGGGTGTTTCTAGCCCTTTATATATTTATTCTAGAGAAATATAGTTTGGGTGTGTTCCTACGATGTATTTCCTCAAGGTTACTATGAATCATTTCATCCACATCAAATTTATTGTGATCCCTTATGGAAGATGAGTCTTAAATAGAGTTCTTGGTGGGTCTTTATGAGATTGGAGTGTGGTCCACTAAAATATTTATAGCCTAGCTGGGGTTTGTGGAATCATAATGTCCTCCTTGAGTCAAGTGTGGATCCTACATCTAGTAGGCCATATCAGTATGTTCATGGTATCTTTGTCATAAGATCTTCTACGTAGTGGGTTGAGTTAGATGGGGTTCAAGGTGTCCCCCTAGTAGTTCTAGGTGTGACCCAATTTTCTGAGTATGAGGGTCATCTAATACTGGTTCTCTTTCATAGGTGGGTACAGCTGATCTAGACATTTTTGATGGGATATTCTAGTTATAACCTGACATGTGTAGGTTACTCTCTCAGAATGAGTGTAGCTTTGATATGAATCCTATGGAAAGTATTTTTTTTGTAACCACCTAGTTGAAGAATTTCATTCTTTACTATATCTGGGTTCATTCTATTATATTGATTATGATATACTTTAATTGAGATGAATATAATTTTGGCTTCGTGTTATGTGTTTTCATTTTTTCCTATTAGGTATTGTTATACTCACCGCTACATGGGTTCTGCCTGCACATGTCTTGTCTTGTAAATATGAATACCCTTTTGATGGTTCCCCAGGTTGACACATACTAGATAGAGCCAATAATGAGCTAGAAAGGATTAGGTATTTTCTGGATGTTTTTATTTAATCATATTCATATCCCTTGGATAAAATTGAAATCCTTATATTTTTTTGGTTGGGCATATATTTGACCCTTTTTCTTTCTTTATTAGTTTAATTTTATACTCTAGTTGTGGGATTATAGATATATGAAAGAATTTATTTTCAGTTATTTTTATATTTTATCATTATATTGGTTTTTAGATTTTTTTCATGTGTATATGTACATTAGAACAATGTTTTCCAATTGTGGGATATCCCTAATTGGCACTAGTCACATGCCCCTAGCCAATTAGAGGCATGCATGGGTCAGTCATGGGTCACACACTAATAGGTCTGGTCCTTACAAGTCTATTTATGTAGTATTTTGATACACTTATAAATCATTATAAATACAAATTGGGGGTATAATAACAATATAATTAGACTATATTTATTATTTATTGTGTTATAAGTGTACATTTAACCAATTATTTGTTATGAACCACTAAAAACATTATTTCTTATAATAAATTCACTTATCAGTTGGATTTAGATGTTTCTAAATTTGATTGATGTCATCAACCATTATATTGGAGAATTGGTAAACATAATTTCCATTATCCGTATAATTTAATCATTGAAGTGGGGGTTATGAATTAAATAGATCTATCATTCCATCTATTTAATTAGTTGGATTCATTATATATCTTTAAAATTTATTTATTTTTTGTCCATCCCTCCCAATATTGAAAAATTTAACTATTACAATTGGGTAATTCCCCCTTGCTTCATCCCAAAATTTTATAATATAATAATGTTAATATTAAATCATACATGGTTTTTATCATTTCATTTTCCCTGAATTTTATTATTATTATATTACAAAAACCATGAGAATAATGGTAGTCGGAACCTTACATTTTTCTCTAAAGAAAACATTGAAAAATTTCTTCATATATACCAAATTATTTTACATATAATAATTTTTAAGCAAGTGGTTTTAATGCCTTAAAACACTAATTTTTTTCATTTGAGGTTAATGATAAATTAAAATATTTCATTCAATGTATTGTGATGTTGGGTGAATAGGTACCATTGGATTCATCTTCATTTTGTTTCATCTCAATAAATTATCTATCCATTTAGTGTGTAGATTTCATGGAAAATATAACATGCAAATACTCTAAAAGGGTAAAATTTTATTTGATATAAAATGTTACACGACACAAGGAGTATAAAAACCCACAAAATATATTTCATTAAAAATAATCTCTTCGATAGCTTAAGGAACAAACATCATTGATTTTAAATGAACAATGATAGAGTATACCATTAAAATCAAGTCATTAATTTGGAGGGTTTGAGTAATACTATCTAAATTAGTTAATGTATATGGTTTACACATGTAAATTCAAATTCATTGGTTATGTAATGATTATAAATTAAAAACCCACTTAAAATAAAACAAAACGGTTTCTAAAAAACTATATTATTACCAAGTGATTTTATAATTTCACTTCGAGGAATGAATTTAAAATTTATTTTTATCAATTTTATAAAAAAAATTTATAAATTGAACATAATTTTTAAAATTTTAATATAAAAAATATCTTCAGATTAATTTCCCTTCATTAAGTCATATTCTATTTTTGTGAACCCTATTTCATTAATATGGCGTACATACTTCTTCTCTGACAAGAAATATCATGATCTTAAAATAGATCATGGTATTTTGTGTTTTAATATTACTTATTTCTTGCAATGAGATTCGACTGGAATGTATGCAAGTGGTATATAATTTCACAAATCAATTTCATTTCCTTGGGTTATATTACTTCTTAATTGACTTTGATGTTCTTAAATTACGTGTTTAATTTTTTATTTTTTTATGTTTTATTTCCAAAGTATTTATGCATATTTACAGTATATAAACATAATTGAATCATCGATTAATTCTCACTTCAATGTAATGATCATTTTAAGGGTTCAACATTTAATCCCATTCTCATCGTGATTGTTTATTCATAAATTTTAGTTGAATGAAATTATTTGATAGTTATATAATATATTGATTTTTTATTAATATAATAATATTATTAATTATATTATCAAGTAATATTAACATTTTACACCCTTTTGTACTAAAATAATTGGGAAAATGTTTTTTTATACATTGTAGCTTCATTTTACTTTTTAGTTGTAAATTTATTTTCTTCCAAAACCTTGTTTTCTAATAATGTTTAAAAAAATATTTTATCCTTTTCCAAATGATTAATTAATTAATATTTCACATATTTTAATTTTTTAAAATTTATTTTTAAAGTAAGATTCATGTAATTTTCTAAACAAGCCCCACTTGCAATTTACTTAAAATTTTAAAAGAATATTTGTTTTAACATGTACGTTATGAATTGAATTTACAACCATCATGAACAATGAACATTTTAAATATTATTTTTTATGTTTCAAAGTTTATAATAAAGGAAAATTATTTTCAAAGTTTATTATGAACATTATATTTTAAACCTATTTTCATTGTAATAATGTTATTTCCCCCAATTATTTTTTGAATGAATGTTTATGGTGTTCCTATTCATCAACACCATCAATCATTTATTTTACTTATGATCCACTTGTGATATATAGTATTAATAACATCCTAGTTTTTTGTTTTGATATTTGATGATAATTTTGATTAAGGAGAGTATTTACATTTAATTTCATGATTTATTTTTTAGTAATTAACATTACATTGAAATATTCAATTTCCAATGATCATTAGACATTAAATCTACCCTATATATCTATAATTTTTATCATTTGTATATATTTTTCTTGAAAAATACGCCATTTCTATATACAATGTTATAAATTTAATGTCATTTTTTATATGGAAATATTGATAAATATGTTTTCTTTACTAAATAGGTATATTTGATGATAATACACATTTTTTTTGAAGTAAATCAATCATACGATAAATGAAAAATTCTTTATACATGTAGTGAAATTTGGGCCCCTTAATTAGATATCCCCTTGATGAATTGGTAGTCTCATGAGGTGAATTAGTGAGATTTCTTTAAACATATTAATACCTATAGTTTTAAAACGTATCATGAATGAGTTTGAAGTTAAATGTATCACGTGTTTAGAACACAACATCTAATAATTAAACATTTCCTTCATAAATAATTTAGCTATTAATATACATGATATTTTCACCACGATATTATATATGGATGAATTTCAGTCTCAATTTACTGCTTAAATGGAATGTGATTTCTGATATTTAACATTACATATTAATTTATCCATATGTACTTATAATTATTATATTATAGATTAAATGAAAAGTGTTTTCAGTTTTTTACATTTCTATATTAATTATTCTAGTGAAACTATTTTAGTAGAATGTGTATTAATTTATTTATGTTTCCATTATTATGATTAATGATTTATGATATCATGCACTCTACTTAAAACATACTGAGCATTTCATATCACCCTTATTTTTCATCATTCCCGAGGAATCCATAGAGTGTACTATAATTGATACCCAAGAATATGCTAGAGGTAATAAAGATATTGTTTAAATCATTATTTTTTAATATCAATATTATAATGTTTTATAGGAAACATGTATATATCTACTATACCAAAATTACTCAACAATTCAGTATATTAGGGAGTGATTCTTTTTATCATATTCCATTGTTATAAAGTAGACATCAGCCTTAAGATATTGGGTTTTGGGTTATAATAGTTTCTATTAGTGATGTTTAGTATAATATTAGGGAAGTATATTTTGGAAATCAAATATTAGGGATCATAATCCTATGATATAATTTAAGTAAATCATTGAATAATATCATAACGTTTTTCTAAGAAAGATATTATGTGCTTTTTACTAGTAATACATCCATGACTAGATATTTTAAGTTGTCATTGTTCTATACTAGTTATAATAAGTTCTAATAACTCTGAAAAGGGAACACTGGGTATGAACCAAAAATCTCTAGGTGCATGACATTGGGCCTTTGTGGGTACCTGATTTGACACTCCTAGGGGATACGCTTCGGATAATTCACATTTTTTACTAAAAATTATGAAGTATTTGAATAGATGATGACAATGAATTAACTTGTTTTAACCAAATGTGTCATATATTCAAATGAATGTGTTATTATTTAGGCATCATAAAAATTATTATATGTTTTTACTATTATTATTATTATTTGTCACATTATACTTTTTGTTTTTATTTAAAAGAAGTAATGTGAAGGAATCATGTTAACATTGAATATGATGGACAATATAGTGACTGAGAGAGACCAAATGTGATAATTATAGGAGTAAAATATATCTTCATTATGCCTAATTAGTTATCCAAAAATATGAACAATAACTATTACCATAACCAACTCTCAGACTCACCAAATTAGAGGATGAAAAAGTTTGTTATGTTCACAAGTGATAGAGTTCATGATGGAAATAATTAAGAATTTATTTTATGTCTAAATCATAGAAGTGACACCCTGAAATAATTTTAAATGAATGGTACAACTTATTATTGAAAAAAATAATGGCTTAATGTAATGAATTTCTGAGGAAAACTAAATAGTATGATGAAAGAAAATAAATATTATCCAACAAATGCATTTATAGTTCGTTGTGTTAAATGTGGGGAACCTAGTAATTATTGATGTATATGACATCTTCATAATGTGATCCCCTAGAACATGGATGGAATTATGTTGAAATTATAAGGTTGAAGTATTTAAGTATTGGGAATAAATTATTAAATTATATAATTATTTTTACTAATGGAATTTTTGTTACAGTAATCATGAAACTTCAGTGGATTGTGAGAAATTTTAAAATCATTTATGTCCTTATAAATATAAGAGTATTGGATTCCACCATGTATTTATGAGTTTAAGGGTGATAAAAAGTTCAAATTCATAAATACATATTTTTAGTATTTTGTGTGATGGGGGTTTACAAAGGTTGTGGATATTTTTGGAAACCATTTACGGGAATACAACACATTTGTTTAGTATATTAACATTTTATTTGAGTAATAATGCCTTCATAGTTTGGACTTAAGATTAAATTTATTGGTAATATTTATGGTCTATATAATATTGTAAGTCAAAGTAATTATGGGTGATCAAAATTTTGGAACTTTATATGAATTATAATAATATATTTCTAAAAAAAAGACAAATTACTAGATATGGCTAAGGTCACAGGGAATGAACCCAAAAAATATGGATGACATGATTTTAGTGAGTACCACTAGAATAAATTATATCCGGGATAATATGAAAATATTTTTAGTTAAATTATTTGATAAACAAATATTAATAATTAATCAATGGTGTCACTATTTATGTTTATAAAATAATGTATCGTATTGGATAACTTGTGCAAACCATATTGGATTTGGAAAATATTAATAAACAAATAGAATGTGTTTTCACATTTTTATAGATTCTATGATCATTGAAAAGTTAATTTTAGTGCTTCGAGAATGAAAAATTCAATTTGGAAATTCATTCCTTAAAGTAAGTGATAAAATCTAAATTTATTGAGGCCTAACGAAAGGATGAAATTGTTCTTATAAAATAGAAACATATCATGTATTTATATATTCATATATTCAAAGAGAGTAAAATAATTACACAATATTAAGAAAATCATATTAAAAAAATGTTATCCTATAACATTAATATTTTTGAACCAAATAGTATTTTAAATGGTAATTTTTTATTTCATTTTTTGGTCCTGAACATTGCATTGATCATTTACATTCTTGTGATCAATAACCTCTATCATACCATATAAATATTGATCTTTTTCTTCCATGTCCATATCTCTAGTTTGCAAAAACATTCTCTTATATATAAACATAGTTACATGTTATTAAATATTATCTTTTTTACCTACCTTTATCACTTATGATGATGATATTTTATTAACCCATTTTATGATGTGGATTTTTAAGAAATGAATTTTAAAATATCGCACCCATAATTTATGAGTAATAGATCAAATTGAAAGGACACAATTTATTTAATGTATGGAGAATGTAACACCATGAAAAATACTAAATAATAATTTTTTTTATTATTTCTTATGTGACTCACAAATATGATCTTAAATAACCCATAAAATTAATTTATCTAAATATAATCCCTTTGATAGCCATCAAAACACTCAACCGTAAGTCTAAATGTACTTTATTTTAGTAAAACATTATAACCTAGGAATTAAATTAGATGGTCTGAATAGTACCAACTAAATTATAAAAACTATATTTTTAAAACATTAAAAAAATTAAATTTTATCTATTTATTATAAATAAAATAGGAATCACTTAAAATAATTTTCTTTTTAAAAACCTGATGATTTTCTAAAAAAAGGTTTAGTTGAAATTATCACACAAAGTTCACAATTATTTGTTATAACTATTATATAATATATTTTATAAAATAAAAATTATTTTTTAAATTATCTTATAAAAATTATAATAGCATTAATTTGTGGGATTTTTTTGTAAATATTAACTTCTCATTTGATACTGAAAGATATTTATTTTTATTTAAAACTATAATTTTTTTTAAATAATGGACAAGGTTGAATTATATTTTATTTTTGTTTTAAACTATAATTAGTTCACTTATATTAAAATTTAACTAATATAAGTCATTGGAATGAAATTCATGTCTATTTTTTTATTAAAACGTTTTATAACTATGAGATTCTAATCCTTGAAAACCATCTTTTTCGTCGTATTTGTTGGTGTAATTTAAAATTTAATTATTCCAATTTTGTGAATTTAATTTGGATAAATTTATTACATAGTTTTAATAATATAAATTTATATTATATAATATGGTAAACTAATTTTTTTTACCAAAATTAGTAGTGAAAATAATAAAAAATTAATTACTACAGTAAAGGTAAAAATAAGATTATTGAGGATTAAAAAAAAGATATGGTTTAAAATGACCTACCAATATGTCAAAATTTTATTTTATTTCCATATACCAATATAATTCTCCCCAATTTCTAATATATGAATATTTTTATGTATTTTTCAGGTGAATGACTTAATTATTTTTTATTCTAATTGGAAATTTTAATGTAATTTATAAGAGGGTTCCCTATCAGTACTTATAAAAGTGAAATCCCTACCTTAACTTATTCACACCCCTAAAGAAATTTCGCTTCATTAAAAAATTCCAAATTCTATTCCAAATATCCTTATAAATATTTTAGATTAGATAAACTCTCGGGTAATTATGAAGATATCCCAAGAAAGTGTCTCCTAGACAAGGTAATTGTCTTAAAAACCCTCTTTCGTTTTCTTTCTTCTTCTTCCTCCATCAATTATGTCTTAACACATACAATTTAATAACACATTTATCTACCACATAAAATGATATTTTTATGTTTATTTAATAATTTTTATCCATCTATCATCCTTTAAATTGGAAATAAAACGATCAATTGTGTGTATAGAGGGATAAAACTTCATAAAATAAGGTAATTTATTTTCCATAACAACTCTTCATGTCATGATCACGGCCATTTAATAATCCAAATTGGAAAATGACCTAGTCTTCAGAAAATACCGAAGGGAATTTATGACCCCCACAGGCTAGGAGAAGTGTCCAGGTAAAAATATTTACCCTATAGGAATGATTTACCCAAACACGAAAACATGAACATGCAATGAAAATGATTGAATCAAAGATGTAATTTTTTTTAACCAAACGTGACTTTCAATATTTTAGATTCAATTTTACATGTTCAAAAATACCTAATGTGGGATAGAACAAAAGGAAACCAAAATAGCCGAAAATATAAAGCCACCACAAGGAAATGGGAATATCTCCCTTAATCCATCACTGCATCACCACCTGAGAAGACCAATAGCATCCCAAGCAACCATCAAAAAAAACATTACCCTTTCCTCCATCAAACATTACCAAGTCTACTTACACCCAATGGTGTAAGTATGGTGTGCACCAATTCCTAGTAGGATGCCACCCAAAATGGGTTCCATGCTCTAAAATTTAAATAAAAATTAAATTTTCAAGCGTATATAAAGGAAAAGATGTTCCAAAACAATTTAAAAGAAACAACTTTAATAAAAGGATTTTTACAGAAATGAAATCTAAAAAAACACTTTCACCTTTGAAGTAACCTAAATGTCACATCCTGTACTGACAGTGAATGCTTAATATCCAAGAGAACCAATCATTTTTGGGGGCTTATGGGTGTTAGTTAGATAAAGGGTTCCTAGACCCTCACCCCTCTTTGTAAGGTGGTATAGAAACCACAAAATTCCATATTATCGTGTATGAGAGACTAGACAGGAGAAGAATCCATTATTCTAGTGGTATCAATTCATCAATATGTTTAGTTAGTGTTTTCATCATCAATCCTGGTAAGTGAAACTAGGCTATAGAGACTTATGAATCCATATCATTATAGTAATAGTCCACCCTCATAGCAACATGGGCTTACCGCTGAGTACTCATACAAGTTTTATTTTCCATAAAATCCATCACATTCATACACAGAACCAAAGAAGGTAATAGAAACCATAACCATTATTTTCACACCAAAAATCATATTTCTCAATTCAACTCACACCAAAAACCTTTCCAAATAGTTCTCACCTCATGTCCAATTTAATAAATCATTTCATCCATTTATAAAACACTTTAATTGAACAAAATAGAACCAGACATCACTATTTTACTAATTTCACATGCAAATCCAATTTTAAAAACATGTTCATACCCAAAATCATGAGAAACCACATTCTAAAAACATTTATAATTTATCAAACATTCCATAAAACTCAATATAATAATTAAATTCATCAAGAAATGTTTAAGCATGAAACCACCTACCATTTGTGGTGAAAACCCCCAGTAACGAGTGCGAAACCCACACCGCACCTCAACCACACCACAATAAAGAAAGATTAGGCCTTATATAAATAGATAGATGCACAAAAGTCAAGAATCCACCAAAAAATGGAAACCTAGGGCCGGAGAAGAAGAAAACCCTAAATAGAAGTGAAAAATATATTATATTAGGGAATGAATTGAGAGAAAAAGGAAATTAATTGATGAATAGAGGAGAAATCACAGCCAAATCTGCAAGAAAATAGTGATCTGGGATAGGGGGAGGTGGTGAAGGGAGGTGTATAGGGAGAAAAATCCTGAGTGGGGTGTCAAAAGGGGGTGATTTGGGGTTAACCCAAGGTGAGAGAAGAAGAGAGGGAAAATTTTAGTGTGTTGGCAGGTCCACAAGAGTATCCCACACAGTTTTGGAAACTATATGGAAACCATGTAGACCAATCATTCCAAATGAAACTCGATGCACGATTGTTAGGGCTATGTCGCGTGGATGTGCGAAGGCCGTATGGTAGTTTCTTCCTCTTATTACATGGTTTCCAGCGGTGGTGCACAGTTTCTACTAATAGTGTTCCAACCTTCCGCAGTGACCCTCCCACACAAAAATTTACATTTTCTCACATAATTTCAAAGGTAAACCAAGGGGAAATTTTAAAATAAAATAAAATAAAAATAAAGAAATACATGAAAAATATACAACAAATGTTACAATTCTCTCAACCATGAAAGTATTTTGCCCTCAAAAAGTCAATTTGAATCTTGATCAGAAAAAATGAGTATATTTGCTCGATCAAAGATTTCCACTCCCATTTCTCATGTGTATCAGTCCCATGTCGCCAAAGGACCTGGAATAGTGGAATAAACTCCCCACAAAGAACCTTCTCTTTGGAAAACAATTTTTTCAATTATTGTTCTAACACTAAGCGGTCAGGTTCAGACTCTAACTCGTCTCGATTCAACACATGATACAAGTCAAGAATATACATTTTTAGTCGGGAGACATGAATAAAATCATGAATTGACATCAATTTGGATGGTAAACCCAACTTATATGCCACACATCCAATCCGTTTAGTGATTTTGAAGGGTCCTCCATACAACGACGTAAGCTTACCCTACTCTCCTAAAAAATGATGACCCAAACGCGGTGCTACCTTCATGAACACCTGGTCGCCCACAACATACTCTAGATCCAACTACCTATAATAATTATAAGACTTGTGGTGACATTGATGTGTCAAAAACCACTACTTGATCAGATTTAGTATCTAATATGTCAATTGCACAAGACATGGTCCTAGAAGAGTGGAATCACCCACCTCAGCCAAACTAAGTAGATACCTACAAGGTCAACCATATAGAACCTGAAAGGGATCTATTTTAATAGAAGATTGGTAACCATAGTTATAAAAAAATTCGACCATTCCCAAATGGCTATCCCATGATCCTAAAATTTCCAACACATAAGCATGGATAATTTCTTCCAAAACCTAATTTTATCACTTCGTGTGAACATCTGCTTAAGTATTTTATGTCATGATTAGTTTTACATGTGACCCCAATGCCTTCTAAATACCCTACCATAACCGAGAGGTAAATTAGGGGTCTTTGTTAGAATAAATTCTAGACGTCACACAATGAATCTTGATCACCTCCAAGACTTAAAACTGTCCCAGGTCGTCCACCTTCGTTGAGTCTGTGATTATAATAAAGTTGGTGGATTTGGTCAAATGGTTGATTAAAACTCAAAAATAGTTCTTTCCTTGGGGTGTACGTGGCAGGCCAATAATGATATCCATGGAATCTTTTTTCCCACTTCTAGTTAGGAATGGGTAACATGTGTAGAAAACGAGAAGGTCTTTGATGTAGTACTTTCACATGATGAAAAGTATAGCATCTTAATACGAAATCAGATTTGTCTCATGTTATACATGGCCACAAAAACTACTGGAAAACATCATAAAACATCTTGGTAGTACCAGGGTTGAAAACCCACAAATAATGATGGATACCCTACATCACCACCTTCATCAGAGTTCACGGTACCATGAAGCGGCCCTTGACACATAGAGTTACCTCAGGAGACAACAATCATTCATGAGATGTCCACCCACCATGAAGAAGCTACAAAGATTACTATAACTGCTCACTACCATGATTCTCCCACTGTATCTTCTCCAGAAGAGACATATCCAACTTCTCACTTTCCAGACAAGTTCCTATACTATTATCCTTGGTATCCACATGCATCTTGGAGAAAACCCCCATCATAGACTAATCATCATTGGACTTCCTCCAAGATTTCACTATCACTTTACTTCTTAAGGCATCAGCTACCACATTACCCTTTCCCGGGGTATATAAGTTATCAATGTCAAAACCCTACATATATTTGATTTAGTGATGCTTCATCAAATTGAGATGCTTCTATGAAAAGGTCAAGGCCATTATATTGTGGTCATAATATAAAAAAACTTCTCACCAAAGAGATACTCATGCCGCATTTTCAAAGAATGTGTCACTGCTACTAATTATAGGTCATGGGTCGGGTAATTCTTCTCATGTGGTCAGAGTTGGAGAGAGTCATATGACACAATGTGATCATCCTATATAAGAACACACCCAAGACACATACATGAATCATCACAGTAAACCACATACCCCTTTCATGACCCTAGACTGATCAACATATGTGTAATAGTCAACCATCACTTCAGCTCATCAAAAGACACCTAAAAATCTGGTCCCTAATCAATAATTACCCCTTTCTAGGTGAGTGAATTCATAGGAGAATCTCAATGTTAGAAATCCCAAATGAAGCGCCTGTAATACCCTACCAAGATGAGATAACTCTTGATATTAAACATGTTCTTCGGAAATTCACACAATATATACAAAATTATATTATCAGTATTTACTAAAACCCATTTCTCTGAGATTACATAAACCAAAGACTTCACCTCCTAGATCCAAAAAGTTCACTTTCAGATCATAGCATAAAGACGGTGATCCTGCATGGTTCCCACCACAATAGAGTCGAGATACTGGTGGAAATCCTTATTCGTGAGTGCCATAAAGTCCACTGGAGCGTTTTTCAATCTGAAAGGAATGACCAAATATTCTAAATGGATATACCTACTTCAGAAATCCTTTTTTGGGATATATTCCTCCTTTACCCAAACTTATTGATAACCTGAATAAAAGTCGATATTTGAGAACCACTTTTTCCTTTTTAACAGTTCAACCAAATCATTAGTTATGGGGAAATGATATTTTTTTGATGGTTTGCTTCTTATGATTCTAGTATTTAATACACAATAGGATAGATCTGTCAGCCTTCTTCATGAACAAAATAAGAGAGGCCAATGGAGAGACTCTTCGAAGAATGAAACATTTATATTCTAAATCATAAATTTGATTCCTTAACACACTCAATTAGCTAGTGGCTATGCCATATGGGAGAAGAGATATTGGTTGTGTTCCCGGTGCCAAATAGATTGTGAACTCCACATCCCGCTCCTAGGGTAAACCTAAAAAGTCATTTGGGAATACCTCTGGGAACTCATACACTACATGAGGTAACCCACCCCTTGGAGAACAACCATTTCCCTCTAAAATGAGAGATGATAAATTTAAATTGATACTACCCATCTCTAGGAGTGGAGGTTCTACATTGCCTAACTGAGGATATCATTTTCTGAGGAAAACCTTATCACTTCCTTCAGGATCCATGAAACTAACTCACCACAGATACAAGTAAATGTGTGCCTAGAAACGCACCATCCATTCCATTCCAAGGATCACATAGAATGATTCAATATCTAGGACTAAGAAACCCTATTTCATCTCCACTCCTGACAAAGAGAGTGTACATGATGGGCACTTGGGACCTCATACCTTGTTATCAACCAATGACTTCACTAACTCTATTGTAAAAGATAATAACTTGGTTGAAAAATTAAATAGGTTCACAAGACGGGTTGATATGAAAGACACAGATGCACCTATTAAAAAAGAATGTCTACAAAAGATGATATAATTAATATGGTACATTGAACAGTCTAGGTACATGCATCATGTCTGATCGGTTCCACCGTTATAACAAGAATGTGTTTGGTATCTATCTGTGTATGACCACGACCACTGTCCTAAGGCTCTTCATTGAGCTACCTTTGTCCAGAAGAAGCCCTGGTTTTGTCACATTGACATCCAAATCAAGATCCCACTATCGAGGACAGTTCTAATGGACCTATCATGCCCACGTAAGCCACTAATCATGCATCTCCCTAGTGAGAACATATAGCTCTGAAGAATCTTTGTAGGAGCCACAACACTCCACAATAGTGACACGACTTTGGAGGAACCATACATGCTAGTCGAGTGTGTCCCATTTTCTCGCGTTAGGGGAAAACTAAATAATGTACATCAGAATCCCTAAAGGAGGGATTCCTGGAAGGTTTCACCTAGTTACCATAACCATTATTCTCTTTCTCATCAAGTTTCCTTTTATTTTCTGATAAAATACCACTCTTTACTACTGACATGGACCTAGAGGAACCTTACCCACCCTTACATTTGATCCCCACTATACAGTCTTGATCAACCACTTTTTCATAAGTATTCAGCTTGAACAAGAAGAATAGAGAGTAGATCTCTGGTGACAAACCTTAAACAAACCTTTTAGACTTCATTTTCTCATTGATGATGATTTCAATAGCATACCGGACCAGCTCAGCAAAACGGCTAGCATAATACATCCTCGATAGATCCTCCTAGCCAAGGTCAATGAACTATTAGGATCTAGTATTTTTAAATACCTTAGGTAAGTATTGATTATTAAAGACTACCTTTAAATCCTTCCAACTCATCTAGTACCGTTCCCTTCCTAGATCATGAAGTCCCACCACCTTCATCTAGGACCTTATGTCAGAAATGTGGTGCATTTCACCCTGACCTCTTCTCATGTATCCAAAAACTCAAACATACACTATATATTCTTAATAAATTCTTATTCTTCTCGAGGTTCGAATCTACCTCATAATGAAGTACGTTTATTCTTAAAGAATTCCGGGTCTTTATCCATTTGTGATCCAGGGTCATCATCCCTGACTAGGAGAGGAGCATGACAAGCACCCATTCCATATCCCACAGCTTGAACAACTCATACAACTGCATCCACCAGCCTAAGAAGAAGTGGCATGGGATAACTCTCTTAGTATTATTCTCTCGGTTACGGGTGAACCTTATGATGAGGCATATTGTTACAAGAAGCAACAATCACATCAGAAAATCATCACTACATCATGTCTAGAAATATTATAGCAAAATCATAGAGAAAACAACTCGAACAAGAGAAGGCAACAGAAAGGCTACCCCATATCACCCTCACCTTGTGTCCACGTATAGTCAACATCCCACACATCCCAGTTGGTGGAGAAGCCAAACAAGCAACCCAACATCCCCTGGAGACTCAAGGTCTATCATGAGTTGTGATGGCCATGAAACCTACTCACAATCAGATATCTGAGACCCAGTAGTCGTAGCTCTTATCTATCTTGAATCATCCAAAATAACATATCCCAAAGAGAAAAAACCATCATACGATACCATTTTGTCACATACCACGCCATGTCATCATCTAAAACAGTGCCTGAATATGTCTGTGGCAAGTCCAAAATGGTATTATCAATTCCCATGGGCTGGATGAAGTGCCCAGGTACAAATATTTAACCAATATAAATGATTTACCTTAACATACAAAAAAAAACAAGAAAAAAAGGAATGAACCAAAGATAATTTTTTTTCAACCAAACAATCCTTTCGATATTCCAGGTTTGGGTTTACAAGTTTAAACAAGACCAAAATAAGGATAAAACCAAAGAAAATGAAAATAACTAAAAATTCAAAACCACCACAAGGTAAGGGAAACATATCCCTCAATCTATCTCTACATAACCAACTGAGAATATCAGTAACATCCTATGGGACTATCACAAAAAAAATTACCTTTTCTTGATTCAAACATTACCACGACTTCTTACAACCAAAGTTGTAAGCACGGTGTAAGCTAATTCCATGTAGGATGCCACCTAAAATGGATTCTAGGCTCTAAACATTTGATGACAAAAAATTAGCAAGATTAAATAAAAGAAAAGATAAGGAACAACATTTTAAAGGAAACAACTTTAATAAAAGTATTTTTAAATGGAATAAAATCTTAAACAAAAAACATAAACCTTTGAAGTAACCCAAACCTCATATTGTGTACCGATGGTGAATTATTCATATCCAAGAGCACTAAACATAGGGGTTCCATATGGGTGTTAGTTAGCTAAAGTGACCCTAGACCCTCATGCCTTGGTGTAAGGTGGTATAGAAACAACAACATTCAATGTTCTCGTACATGAGCCACTAGAGAGGAAAATCATCCAAAATTATAAGGGTCTCTATTAATCATTTTGTTCATTTAGTGTTGTCATAATCAATCTTGCAAAGTGAAAACAGGTCATAGCTACTTCCAAATCACTAGAACGCTAGTCCCAGTCAACCCTCCTAGATTCCTAGGCTTCCCATTGGGTTCTCCTATAAGTTTTATTTTTAATAATATCCATCACATTCATACACACAATAAGACAAGCTACTAGACACCAAAACCACCATTTCTACACCAAAAATCCTCTTTCAAAATTCAACACACACCAATTACCTTTTAAAAATGGATCGCACGTCATTCCCAATTTAATAAATCATTTAATACATTTATTAAAAACATAAAATAAACATAAAAAAATTACACTTCACGAATTTAGAAATTTTAAATGAAAATCCCACTTTAAAAGCAATCTCATTCTCAAACTCTTCAAAAACTACAATCATGAAAAATTTATATTTTATAAAATATGAAAAGGTACTCATGAAAACCACATAAATTTCTCATGAAATTTTTAATCATGAAAGAACCTACTATTTTGGTGAAAACCCCTAAAACCCACTATGAAACCCTCACAACACCTCAACCACACCACAGGGGAGAAATATTGGTCCCTAAATCAAGCGATAGACCCATAAAATACAAGGCTCAAAACAGAACAAGAAACCCTAGGGATGGAGATTATGGAAACCAAAATTAGAAGTGAAACAAACCATATATTTGAGATAGAATCGAGATAAATTGGCACATACTCGACGAAATTTGGAAAAATCACACCCAAATCAGTAATAAAATAAAGACTTAGGTCAGGTAAAGGTCTTAAATGAGGTGCCAACAGAAAAAAAAACCCAAGTGGGCTGTTAAAGGGGCGTGATTTGGGGTTAAACCTTATTTGAGAGATAATGAGATGGATAATATTAATGTTATGGTAGGTTCGCATGCTTAGTCCGCACGGTTTGGGAAACCGTGAAGACCACTCAATATGAATAGAACCCTCCATATATTTACCTGGTCTATGGCGCACAACCATGTAGATGATGTGTGGTAGGTTCTGTCGCCTATCACGTAGTTTTCTAGGGTGGCACACAGTTACTATTAACCATGAGCAACCATGCACAATGTCCTACCTACCCAAAAAATTCCATTTTCTTCCAAAATGTCAATGGGAACCCAAGAGGAAAAGATAGACCAAAATAAAATTGAAATAAAAAAATTACATGAATAAGAGACCAAATATGTGACATTTCAATAAAGAATATATTGATGGATTTAAAACAATTATATAATAATTATAATATTATTATTTCATAAAATATTAATATTATATTTACCTCTTTACATTCCATTCTCTTTAAAATATGATGATGTCACTCGTTTGTACAGTTGACTACCGCCTCAAAAAGTGATGTGATTCAATTATCACATATTATTTACATGGAAATTAATAAGGATAAATTTCTTGAATATATGTGATATATATGACATGATTTGGATTAAAGAATATTAATATACAATACACTTCCTTACCCTTTCAACTGTGAAGAAAATGAAAATGTTACTCATGTATACATATGGCCTACTGTCTCCACAAAGCGATGTTATCAATTTTCCTCATTAAAATTTCAATAATGATTATAAAAAACGTATCTAATGAAATTAAATGATAATTATTTCATTATTATCATTATTTATATGATTAAAATATATAATATTTGTTGTAAAAGGATCTTATATATCAAAACGTACATGGGAAAACACAATTTTTAACTACTGAAGTAGTGAAAATAAAAACTTTTTATTAACAAAAAATGATAAGATATTTTAAGATGATCATATATGATATTAAAAAGATTAATATGATTTTATTCTTTATTAATAAAGGTAACCAAAATAATTTTTTAGGTAAGGAACTTTATGAAAATTTCCCTTTTCTGAGGTATATTTTATTATGGTGCACCAAATTTCTTTTATATAGTGTACATATATGGTGTAAATAATTCCCCTTTTACATATAAAATCTTGATTACTTAATAAATCATGGTATTTTATGTTTCCATTTTAATTATTTTATAAATGGGTATTTTAATTGAATGTTACAGAGTGGTAATGAATTTCATAACTCAATTTATTTTCATTGGGTCATTTTACTTCTTTGTCATCATTGATATTTTATGATTATGATTGCAATGACATAAGATTATTTGATATTATATTTAAATTTATTTAATTTGAAAACAATTTTGATACACATATTAAATTCAATGACTAGTTCCCACTTCAATATTATGATCATCATAAGGGTTTATTTCACAGTCTTACTCTAAACATGATTTTTTTACTTCTGAATTTCATTTGAAGGAAATAATTTGATCATTGTATAAAAAAACCACTTAATTTTTTTTATACCCGTTATTATTTTTTTTAACGTAATAGTATAATATATTACCCTATTTTTTTCTTAAATTAATTGAATTTTTTAAACAAAATCTCTATTTATTTCTCTTTTTAGTCGAGAATCCATTTTCTATTAAAATCATGTTTCCTAAAAATGTTCTAAAAATGTGTATATCTATTTAAAAATTATTTATTAATTTTTCCCTGTTTTTTAATTTAAATTTTTTAAAGTAATATTTAGGTTCTTTTCAAAACAAGGAATCATAGTATTTAACCAAAAGGTGAGAGTAATTATAGTTTTAACATGTAAAAAAGAAATTGAATTTCCATCCATCACAGCCTCTAATTGTTTTAAGGATTATTTTATAATATTAAATGGTTATTTACAAATAAATCTAATTGATTTTTCTGGGATAAATTTATTTTTAGAATGTTTCTCAATATAAAATACATTATTTTCCTCAATATTTTTTTAAATGAAAATTTTATAGTATTTCTATTTATTACCAACATCAAAACATATTATAATTATGTTCCAATAGGGATATGTTGTGTTCATATAATTATTATTCTTTATTTGGGTTGTTTATGATCATTTTTACCATGAAAAGTATTGAAATTTACTTTCTTGATTCATTTTTTAGTCGTTAAATTTCAAACGAAATGTTTAGTTTACTTTGCTCATTGGATGACATTTCTCTTAAATATCCATATTAATTATCATTTATATTTTTATTCCTTAAATTGTTCACAATTTATATTAAAGGTTTTCTATATTGAATGCTATTTTTTTATCTTTGAGCAATATTGATGAATTTATATTCATTACTCAAATATAGGTATTTCATGATAAGGAACGTTGTTCATAAATTAAATTGATTATTTGATATACGAGGAATTTATTGGATATGCAATGATAGGTTGGGCCCAAAATTATATATCCCCTTGATGAATGAGTAATATCATGAGTTGAATTCATATAACAGAATTTAAAAGTCTTATAGCCACAGTTTTAAACCATCTAGTGAAAGTTCTTGATGATAGAGTTATCTTCTTATTAAGAACATGATGTCATGTAATTTAGAACATACTTTATTTAGAATTAAATTATTATTATTCAAGAGTATTTCCCAATGATATTATCTAATGATGACATTCATTCATAGTTAATTGATTAAATAGAATGAATTTTCAGATATTTCCCTTGAGAAATATATTTTTCATTATCTAGTTATAGTGGTCACATTATTTATTAATTTTCATGTGTTTTTAGTTATTTAATTTTTCATATTCATTATGGTAGTTAAATTATCTAAATGGAATATGTGTTTAATTATTTATCATTCCATTATTATGCCTATAGATTCATTATAGATTCCACTATACCAAATCCTTAGTGAGAATTTTAGATCACCCATATTATTTTCCATCATGAGGAATCCATGATGTGTTCTATGATTAATATATAATGATATACTAGATGTAATACTGATATTCTCAAGAAAAAATATTTTGAAATTTGTGCATTCACATTGAATATATTAATAATGTATATACCTATTTTACCAAGACTATTAAACTATTTGGTCCTTTATTATGTGATTATTTATATATTATGCAAATGTAATAAGGTGGACACTATCTCCAGGATACTATACTCAGGGTCATTAGAAAAAATATTTATTGAAAATGGCCTTACAAAAATCATCTCCTTCCATGGAGCCAATATCTTCCTCTTTTATTATTTTCCCTATTAGGGTATATCATTCGTGCAACTCAACTTTCGAATATAAAATGAAAAATAAAAGAATTTAATACTCTATTAACTAGTGACTATATAATTTATTTTCTATTTAGTTTATCGATTTCGGAATATTTAATTGATAAAATACCACAAAAATTTTCGGTGGTAATCGACACATAATGATATCAATATAGGTTTATTCCTTATTTTATAAATTTTGGAGTTCCACATGGTTGGTTGTTTTGTTAATAGAATAAAAAATTTAGGAGATAATTTCCATGATATTTTGTACTCAATTTCTGATTCTATTTTGTATCTCATTAGAAAAAAATTTCAATCATTATTGGATTTATTCATCTTAGTTCAAACAATTAACTAAAACAAAAATAGTCAATGTGAGTATCAATAAATAATTGATAGAGTAAGAAATAAATTGATAATACAAGTCAATCCAAATATGTTTTATATTATGACATCTTTATTTTGACAATTTAGAATTTATTTTATTCAAATATCACCTTTTATTTACATTAATTTGTTTTATGTTATATCATATAAGTCATTAGGAAATAATATATAAAATTAACTAAAATTTTCATAAGTAAAAATCGATATGGCCAAACCACAACCAAAATATATATTTTATAAATTTTCATAGATATTTATCATGTATAATAATAAATCACACCCTATATCATATAGGTATAATATCATTGATTATTAGAAACATGTTATTCTAATTTTTCAACAAGTCTTCTACATATCACAAAAAATAGTCTACACATAATGTCTTTCTAGGAGTAATACACAAAATAGTTGTCTTAATTTTCCAGAGAATGTAAATCAAAGAAAAGTGGGTGGTCAAATGTTCAATAAGTTAAAATATAAAATATAATAATTGAAGACCAGAAGTGGGAATGTGATGAACATGTTGGGATAAGAATATAATTAATTTTCATGATCTTAATATATAAAAAACATTAACAATAAATCATAAATAATAAATCATCAGTCTTGAAATAAGGATTTTGTCATATAATATGTAATGATTCATAATTTTTAGTTGATATGATTAAAAATTTATGGGCCATGAAAATATAAAGTAAAATGTTTCTGACCAAAGAGTTATTGCCTAATTTTGTTGAATATATATAATCCTGGAAAATAATTTATTATATCAAATATAATTTAAAAGGCCATATTAATATGGTAGAAAGAGTCCCATAGTGTAGTAGGTCAACTTCAAAGTCCCTTAATGTTTTCATCATTAGATATAATACATTAACAAATTTATTAGGGTATTGTATATTTTATGAAACTCCCATAATATAATTAAAAACCATATATAATTGTGAAAATCACCATGGAAATATTTATAAATCCATCATATCTTAATAAATAAATGAGAAAAAAATGGAAATTCATAAAATTTACTTTAATAAACGATCATAACCCATATAAATAATTACTCAAAATGGATTCATTAGGTTATATCCCATATTAAGCATAATAAAAATTAACAGATAATTAAATCTATAGAAACCAATTTATAAGAGATTTAAAAAATTGCATTAAAAGACTAATATTGATACAAATTTTCATTTTTTAACATTTATTATCAAACAAAATAATTTAAAAAATAATATATTTATAAAATTAATGAGAATTTGAATGAAAATTACATTATAAAACCATAAACACGCGAAAATTTAGCCTTGTAAAGATAATTGATTAAATCGATCGGAGAAAGAGACGATGTGTAAAACATTAAGGTAATTTACTTTCATAAATGTATTATAGTAAATAAAAAATGAACTTTATAAATAATTATATTATGGAAAAATACATCTATACAAGAATTTGTAACCCATGGAAAGGAATGATAAATTTTCTCTAGTGAATAGAATAAATATGGCCAGTTTTAATTACAAGCATCATTTTGGGTGAATTAAAATAAAATTAGGGGGAAGTGGAATGAATAAATGTAAAAATTAAAATTAAAATACGATAGAAATTATATCGGCATTGAGAGAGATAGAGAGTACATAATTTCACTTGAGGTACATTTAAACATAAATAATCTTTATATAAATGTGAGATCAGAAAAGAAACAAATAAAAAAGACTTATGTTTGTTGGAAATGATTTAACTCCCCTTATAATAATTTTAGTTTTATTATTCATAAGTATAATAACTTTTATAATATATATAATTATTAATATCCTTTATTTAAACTCACTTATCAATAACAAAATAGTCTTTTATTTGTTAATGTAAATATTTGCGAGATAACTTGTCTATTTTTCCACACATGATTCTATTTGGTGGTTCCAGTCATTTATCCTTATTAATTGGTTCATCCCTAAAATAATTCCAATGAATATTTATTTTAAAAAAATTATTTTTATTTCATCCCATAAAAATATCAAGGAAATTATGGTGACTATTACCAATAAACACATAATAATATCATTTATATGATTATTGAGTTAACAAAATAATATATTTTATAACTCAATATATATTAGAATATTACATTCATTAGTTTTTAAAAAAATTAAATTAATTATTATTATAAAATATTACCAAAAATACAGTTTTCTTATTCAATCACAGCGTATCTATTATTAACTCATTAATTTAGGTGGTAACAAGACCCTAAAAATTGCACATTATGATGATAAGGTCACTAATAATTTGTTTTCATATTGTAATAATGTCACATTTATAAGATAATTATTATTTATAAATAATTTTATTATAGTAATAAATATGATATAATAAAAGGAGTATGAAAAATATAGTGAAGACTTATTAAGGACACAATAAAACATATAGTGAAGACAATAATATCCTCTAACACAGCCTCTTAGAAATAATATATATGAGAATACTTCTTGTGACAAGATGTTCATAGATGAGGGAGAAGATCTTTGGGGAAATAGTTTCTATAGATATTCAAGATAAATATACTGTAATGGGTTGGGTTGAGGTGGAATAAATAGGGGTACCTTTATATGAGATTTCTAGTGAAATTTTCACAACTACCTATAACTAAATGGTCTTATATTTTATATATTATTTTTAATTTAAATTATATTTCACATTATTATATTCCAAAATATCTTTTATGTCAATATTTTTTGAGTTTTAGGTTATAAATATTACATATAAAACCCATATATATAAAAATGTACACTTTTAAATAGTATTCATTTATTGTAATGTATATAAATTTTAAAGTAAACCATTCTTTATTTTCAAGAAAAATAATGATGACTTTTAACATGAATTTTGTATTTCCCTTACCCATATGTAAGCACTATGAAAAATCTTTTATAATTTGAAATGAGAAAAAAATCATATTTATAGACATAAAAAGGATGAAAAATATTATTCTAATGAAAAACATGAAAAATAATGAAAGATATTTTTTAAAAAACACACCATTTTACCTGGAAATGGAATCCAATTTCATTTAAAATTATTATTTTAATTATCTTTTGAAGAAAATATATATCTATGAAAAATCATTAATACACATAGAAAATTCTCATAGGTTCCATGGGACATCATCATTATATAATCCTTATTGAATCCTTACAATTGGAATAACCATACAACCAGCATCTAAAATAATTTTTTAGAGAATGTAACCATTATCTAATAAATTGGATATTTATCTTAGTGCACCAATCATATAAGCTATAACAGTCTCACCCATGGGCCATAATGGGGATGAACTATTAATATAATCTATATAGTGATCACGCATGAGCTATAATGGTTTTCGAACCATCTAAAACAATGTAAAAATATCAAAACATGAATAATACATTTTAATATTGAAAATTTTGATACAAAACCCTTGAAATACACATTTAAACCCATACACACACCTGTTTTGGATATCAAAGTACAATTTCCAATCAAAAACATATTTTCAATATCAAAATTCCCAAAAATGAGAAATATATTTTTTGTTTTAATAAAATATTAAACCATTTAAATGAATAAAATAATTCAAATAATGATTATATTGCTAGAGAAATTCATTATCACCATAGAGGATAACATAGAACATTCCTTTTGTCATTTTATATCAAAATGTTTCATATAAAACATGTAAAAATATCCCTTTTTAAAATAATTTAAATAAAGTCATCTATTACATAAAATTGCATTTATAAATATTTTATTTCCATATAAAAACATTCATAAATCAATTATTAATATAAATAAATAAAATAAAGAGTGTTGAAAAACAAATCCTTAAAATTAAATGTTTTAAAATAAAATCATTTACCTTGAGTCTAACTCATCATGTATGTTGTTATATTTCTATAAAATAAACTTATGTCAGATATTTATTATATTAATAATATTTTTATTTTTTATTTTTTCATTTTATTTTACACCTTACCATGATATACAAATTTAGTTAATCATCTAATTTCACTTTAGATGATTTGGATGAATTCAACACATGTATCGAAAATGACTTCGATAGGTTGACTATTGTCATATAGGTAATTATTAAAACATCTAAAGATTAATAATAATGAAATAATAATCATTTTTATACACACTTATTACTTTTTAAAGAAATAATTAAAACGTTTTATGATGAATTATTTATATTATAATCATTGAGATAATAGTTCATACATACACATGAGTAACATTTCCATTTTTCAACAATAATTATTAAAAGAAAGAAAGTATTATTTTATATTATAGAGAATAAAGTAATATAATAAGTAGCATATTATTTATTTAAACATACCCTTATATAACATTCAAATTTTTTGGTGATTAATATAAGAATCATATATATTCATTGAGTTGTTACCCCCAACGTACGCACAAACAACATTATAATTTTTCAGTGAGTGGAAACGTAAAAAGAAAATGATATATAATATATGAAGAATTATAAATATCTCATGAATATAAAAATTATTTTTTATATATCCCATATATTTATTATATATATTTATATTATTTTCTATGTAATGTATTAATGAAAAATGAATCGCATCGCTTCGTAATGCGGTAGTCTGTCGTACGTAGTATAGACACTATAATATACCCCACATAACAGAAATTAAGTAGGGATAAGTTTTATAAAAATAAAAAAAAAAGTATAAATATTTTTTAAATATTATATATTGAATTAAAATTCATCATTTTAACCATCCATAAGAAGAGTTTATGGGAAAAAATTTTCATTGGTTCGTGAGGCTGTAGTACATCATTCACTCGAATGATGGTTTGGTTTCCCATTTGATTAAATTAGAGATGTATTTATGTTATTAAATAAGAATTATAATATATAATTATATTGGAGATAATTTTTTTTAATAAATCATTATAATTTAATAATATTTGAATAACATGTAAGAAAAAATAAAATACAAATGCCCAGTTGAGCACACCATCACTTCATCAGAAAACCTCTCTAGGTTATCACCAAAATACATAATTGATAGGTTTCTCATCCATCCATGAAATAAATTATATGGGAGGGGAGTGGTTATAGGAAACTTATTTTGGATGTTATTATCCTAAAAAAATGTTTTTGATGTTGTGAAGAGGATAATAGAGGGGGTGGCCTTTTATAAGTGAGGCGACTGGGAAACTTATAATTTTATAAAATAAAAAGTGACACCCCAATTTTTTAAATGAATAAATGCTCAAAAATTTACAAATATATTATTTTATATGTGTTAAGGATTAAATATAGGAATAAATTTAATTTATTAAAATATTGTGGTTATTTTATCCCTTATATTTTTAGTTTAAACCTTTGTTAATTACATTTTTACTTTAACTGTGGTAAATGTTTTTTTATTTGTTTGACTATTACTTATGAAAAAATTAAGCTGTACTTATTAGATAATAGAAAATTAGTAAAATTAAAAATATGGATTCAATTTTACCAAATTTATTTAAAAAATTATATGAAGATAATTTCATCAAAAACACAAAATTGAAGAAAATGAGAGACTTCAAGAAATGTTTACTTTATTAAAAATATTACTTAATGTTATCTTTATAACAATTAATCCTAATTATATGAATTTTAATCAATATTTTCTGATATATAATATATATTTAATTTAATTTATTAATAATTAGGGGGTTTTAATCATTATGGGTCAGCATATTTAATTAATATGGAGAAATATTTTGCACTATAAAACAGTTTTTAGAAGAAAAAACCCATTTGAAAACACAAAAATAATATTATTCTAAAATACACTAAACATTTTGTTTAAATGAAATTTTGTTGAAAAAATATAACTATATAACAAATATGTTACTCTAAATCATATTCAAACCATAATGGAATGTTTAAATTACTTCTGTTATTTGAAAATAAATGACATTATTTTACAAAAAATGATATTTTCACTATTCACCGATAATTCAATATTCTTTGAAAAATACAAAAAATTAAATCAAAGTAAATTTTTATATGTTTATTTCAAAAATAAAATTCTTTTTTAACAATTAAATTAAATAATTATTAATCTAAAATTTTAAATAAACCCTTATAACAACAGAGATCAATTAAAACTATGCCCTTTTTGATTTATAAATTATTTAATATTTTTATAATGAATATAACTATCTAATTAATAAATAGTTGTAAAAATAAAAATTATTTATTATATGATCACATGGTTTGGTAAATTCTTTCCCACTCTTTAGAATTACATCCTCATTCTTTTTTTTACTTACTGATTATGTGGGAAAATATTTCCCTTATAAAATTTTGGATTCCAAAGTTTATTCTTTGACTATATGGTTAAAAAAAGTAAAATGGTGAATTAACTTGTTCAAAAATACATGATCTCTAAATTTACGATTCTAAATAGGAACTTCCTTATAAAAAATTAATTCTTTTAACTAATTAACTTAAGGGGTTAATAATTTAGATTAATTGGGTAAATATTTATTGTACATTTAAAAATTAAATATGATTTGTACCTAATAATTTTTTAGGAAAATCCAATCAGTAGGAAATTTATCCAAATATCAATTGGATTTCATATAGTGCAATTATCCATGGACACAACTTCACCTTTTTACCATATCACATAATAGTTTTCCATAGAGATACTTTAAAAGAAATAAGATCACCTACTTCAAAATAAAGATATTTCTTTCGGATATATGCATATATTTTTGGAATTATCTAAGATATCCTCATATATTACAAAATCTATTGTACCTTCTCATCCATTTCCTGTCCCAATTCCATCCCCTTCAACTTCCTTTCTCCTAATTTATCCCAAAAATACAGCATTTGACATGAAATTCCATAAATAAGATAAAACTTCCCTTATAAGTAATCAATATGTTTAAAACCTTTATATAGGAGGTTGAAAAACATTTAATTAGAGGGAAACTTGCAGAAAGGCATTTCATCATAAATTATACTATATTGAGACATATTTTTTTATTATAAACCTATTCACATTTATGTGGTATATGTACATCCCCCTTGAAATATGTAACATTAATACATATTTAATCATTATTATTGATGTATAAATTAATGATTATCATTTTATTAAGATATAATTTAAATGTTATCAAAGTGGTAAAAATTTTCTACCAATTTTCCTCCATTTAGACGTATATTAATATTATGCTATATATTTTTTTATATGGTTTATATAATGTGCCTTTTATATGTTATATAATAAATCATTCATATATCATGATATTTTATGTTTCAATTCTTATTATTTCATTTAATGGGATTTGAAATGAAATCAAAGTAATGGAATTTGTTTTATAACAAGATATAATTTATTGGGTAATATTAATTTTTCATTTACCTGGATAATCTAAGGTTGTGTGTATAAGGGTTTTTATTAATAAATATTTTATTTCAAACTAATTTATGCAGATTTAAATTTTTTATTCAAAATAACATCATTTATTCATTCACACATTAATATAATGATCATTGTAAGTGGTTTTCATCTGAAATTTTCTTCTTTGGGACATATGTTATGTTATAAACCTATTTAATTTTATGAGATTTATATATTACCCATTTTATTTTCAATATCATTAATCACATAAAATTCATAGTATTTAATGATTAATTTGTATTTAATTATTTTATGTGGATTGTCATTCAAAAGTTACCAAAGTGGAAAGGGTTTATTTTATAATCTAATCATTATTTGGGATTTTCATTATTTATGTTACAATTGGGAGAATAATTGGATATTTCATTCGTAATCCTAGTATATTTTCCTATCTATTCATTATTCATGAAGTTTTCAATTAAAAGTATATATTTTCTTCAATTTGTTACATTAAATTATTGTAAAATGGATTTTAGTAAAATCTATAATCATTTCATTACTAAGTCAAAAAAGGTTTTCCTTCTATATATATTTTTCTAAAATTGTTTTTAATATTTTACTAATATTTTTTGATTTCATATTTAGAAATTTTTTCATTTAATAAAAAAATCAAATTTAATATTTTCCATTTTAAATAAAAGTATTTTTTGGTTTTTATAAAAAAAATTTAAATTAAATATTTGTTTTAAATCACTCTAAATTATCATAATTTTCTCAGTAAAATGACCGGACATTACATTAATGATTCTTTTACAATTTTAGAAGTTCATTTTTAATAAAAATTATTTTGATAAATTTTTTAGAAATTTTTAGTTTATGAATATTATATTCAAAGTGATTAGGGTTTTCCTCAATAATGTTTGAAAGAAACTTTTTATGGTATTTATATTCATCAATAACAACAAACATCTGTTTTAATTTTACTTTACTATGAATATGATATAATTATACCATCATTATCCTTTCTCTATATGTTTTATGATGAAAATGACCAGGGAATTTATTGAAATTTACATACTTGATTAATTTGTTAGCTAATAATACTCTATTAAGACATTCAATTTAATATGATAATTAGATATTATATTTATGTTATGTATATAAATTTCTTATCCTAGATAATTCCATTGATTAAATAACATATAATTTATCGATATGGTGTTTTACTTTTAATGTTATTTTATTTAATGAGGTATTATTTATAGTCTGTATTATTTTTTCAATAAACAAATATACGGATAGGGAATATTGTTTTTGAATTTAATTGATTATTGAATACATAAGGAATGATTTGGATATTCAGCGATGGGTGGGGCCCAATTATAGATATCCCACTAATACATAGACAATATCATGAGAAGAATTTGTAAGCTGGTATTAAATGTGTTTTTGATTAATACATACACTTCGATTAAACTATATTTTCATTGGGTATTCACAATATATATATATATAATGATGTATGAGATAATGAAATCCAATATTAAGTATTTTCCAAATTGAGAATCTAGTATTGGTTATCCATGATATTTTTTAATAGTATTATTCATATAGTCATACTCATTATGAAGTTATTTATTGAATAGAATGTGTTTTGAGTTTTCTACATTTTTATTATAATTATGACTTAATGATTATGATTTTTTATTGATATATTTTACTTATAGTGACCTTGAAAGCGGTATAACAGTTTCAGTGGCTACATTAATATATTTTCATGAAATACATGGGATCACATACTGAAGGACCACATAATTTATTTGTCTTTATTAACTGGATACATACATGAGTGTTTAATTACATTTGGATAAAAAATATCAATATAATTTTTTTTGAGTTTTAAATTATTCCCTCCAGAATATCCTTTCACACAATCCTAGTACACTTCTTGTATTCCTATGAAAAGGAAAAAAATAAGTTTGTTCTCAAATGATCAGTAAGGGTATGTAAAACAAAGTATATAATTTATCAGTAAAAAATGTATGGAAAAGGGAAAAAATTGAACACATAATCCATTTATAAAAAATGACTACCATGCTAAGATAAGGAATAACAATTATGGAATGGTAAATGACTTAGAACACATTCCATTTGAATCATTTTGCTAGATAAGGAACAATTAATATGCATTGGTATATAACTAGACAAACATTCCATTTAAAAAATAGTCAATGAATAAAATGAATCCATAGATAATATCATTGTGAAAAAATTGAGGATAATAATTACTGAATTATTAATTAAGGGAGTTTTAATTATTAGAGGTCATGTCCTAAGAAGATAATTAATCTACAGTCAAGATCTATCCTCAAGCTAGTTTAAAACTGATGGGTCGAAACCATTTTTATGTCTATCCAACTGACTAGTCTCAGGAAAATGGTTGATGAATTAAGGGATATTTATAATCAATCCCAACTTATATGTTCCTTTTTAAATCATTCTTCATATATTAAATAATCAATTTAGTTTATAAACAATGAATCGTATCCTCAAATACCCATACTGAGAAAAGAATAATAATTTATCAATATTTCCCTTGGTAAATAAATAATTTTTAATATAGAACACCACATGTGGAAATGATATATTGTCTAAGAATTAATCATATAAATGATTAATAATATGGATATTTTTTTAAATGTTAATGTTTGCTTTAAAGTGTCTGATTCAATATAAATTTAATGATTGAGAAAATGAATAAAGGAAGTGAATGTTTGTAAATTCCTTTGTAAAATTGATCATAAACCTTCTATAGAAAGAACTTGTATGGTATCAATTCAATATATACCCATTATGGTAAGAATAAAAGGTTATTATCATTGATAAATATAAATACAATAATTTTTTTGAAAAGACTCTTTAAAAATATCATTTTCATTTCAAAAATCACTTTTTATATAATTTTATTTTTGAAATACTTTTATTTGAAAATAACATTAAAAAATATTATTTTCTTGAATATTTGGGAAAATATTTTCATTAAAAATATCCTTGTGAACATGATAAATAGTCTTCAAATAAATGATAATCATGATGGCTAGAAATACATACATACCATATAAGTTAGAATGAACATTCCTTATTCACAATAAAATTGTTAGAAAGGTTTAAAATTTAGAAAATGAAAACAATATTAATTTTAAAACATCATAAAAAAATTTGGGTACAAATTAATTTAATAAATAAATTGTAAAACTGTCAAAAAAATTATTTTTTTTAAAGAAAAAATAGATTTGTAAGAAAAATTATTTCTAAATGAAGATAGAAATGATGTTTGATTTTCCTATAACAAATTTATCAATTACTTTATCCACTAGAGAATGGAAAAATGGTAGTAGTACATGAAAATATCATGAATAAACAAATGAGATGAAAATTAAAAGAGTTTATTATACAATTATCAAATAATTTCCTCTAAGTGAAATTCAAAATCAAACAATCCTTATTAGAGTGAGATTATAAAATAAATCGTTAGAGTTATAATAACATTAAAGTGCTAATTAATTGTTCAAAAAACTATGTGTACCAATTTTAAATATATATAAAATAGATGGATTAAAAAAATTGATAATTAAAAGTCATTATACACGTGATCTTATAATATCAATGACAACAAAGAAATAATATAACCCAATAAAAATTAATTGAATAATGAAATTATTTACAATTTGGTAGATTTGAAGTCCAATACCCTTAGATGAAATAGTTTAAATCAAAATAAAAAATTCCATGAATTATTATTACATCATGATATAATATGTGAGGTAGAATTATATATACTATATAAATAAAATTATGTTCATAACATTACAATATGCCTCAATGAAGAGAGATTGGAATGAAGCCCCCCACAAAGATCTTATCATTGAAGTGATAATAGAGAAATGAATTGATTATGTGTATCAACTATAAATCCACATAAATCACGTTGAAATTTTTAAATATTTAACTGAAATTACACACATAATCTTATAAATATATTGTCAATGATGTATAATATTAAACCAATGAATACAAATTTAGTTCGGAAATACCTTACCTCATGCTACCTTTTGGTTAAATGTGATTTAACATACTATATAGTGGTATTAAACAAGTAACTAACATAAAAAGTAGATAATTTTTTAAAAATTCATATATTATCCTTTTAAAAGAACTTATCACATATTTGTTAAAAAAAATTAATTATTTCCATTACTTCGTGTGTTAATTTCATTGTTTTTTCATTCTTGATTTTTTCTTGAAAGTTTCAGTAATCATGTACAGTATATTATTTCATAATCCCCATAATAATAATTATGAAATAATTAATATATTTTTAAAAAGTTTTTACTTTTAATATAAATAGTGAATGATGTTTATTAGGAATTAAGTACATTACGATTATAGAAATGATAGAGTGTATGTATACATGGGAAACATTTCCATTTTTAAAATACTAATATGGAAATGAGGTAAGTAATATTTTAACTTTATATAATGATAATAATATTATATTATTTCTTTAAATATACTTATAAATACCATCCAAGTTGTCTGCTGGTGAAAAGAGAATAACATCACTTCATGAAGGTGGTATTTCAATTATACATAGATGATATTTTATATTTATGTGAGTGAAAAGGTAAGAGATAAATTGATATGTTATATTTTAAATGTGACAAATATATATTTAATATTAAATTTATTTTCATTTATATCATATAAATTTACGAACATTACCCTTATTACCCTCCTTATAAAAAGTTATTAAAAAATGAATCACATTGATTCGTGAGGTTGTAGTCCGCCGTAGACACGAGCAATGTTATCATATACCAAACATAATGGAATTTAAAATTATATATATATATATTTATTATATAATAAGTACCTAGTTATAACAATGTTTAAATATCATATATAAACATTATATTTATCATAATATGCAACCAATAGAGGTGGTAATGGAAGAACAAATTACATCGGTTGGTGGGGAAGTAGTTTTCCATACACACAAATGATGATTTCATAACGCATTTGACTGAAGTTAAGATGGTTGTAAATCAATAACATAACATAAAATCTTATAGTTATATTTATAATACATATGGTTCTATATCATCATTGTTTAATAATAATCTAAGGAGGTGGAGGTAGAAAAAAAATAAAATGCTCGTTGACGAATGTTACCTATTTTTCTGGTATCCTTCTTAGGATTGTACCAAATCCTTCAATGGTTGATTTTATTAAAAAAATAATCATTATAAGAATAATTTTTATAATTAATGATGTTATTTGGTTCGATATTTGATGAACCAAAATGTTTTGATGGTGTGAAAAGTGAGGAGAAGGGATGACCTTTTATTACAAAGGTGAGTGGCACAATTGTACTTTTTTTTCAAAAAAATGGGGTACCAATGTTATTCACAGGCTAGAATGGTATGAATTTGATTATTATAGATAATAACAAACTACATGGTAGAAATATTTCCACCTAATTTATTTGATAAATTTATTTAGGTTATTTTGAAGCATATATTTTTTGTTTAACCCCTTAGTAAATCCATCTTTACCCTAAACAGTATGATTTTTTTTTGCATTTTTTACTTTTCTTCTTCATAAAAAATATGTTAAACTTATTAAATAATATATATTATTATTACTTAAAATATTTAATTCATTTTTCTAAATTAAATTCATATAAGTGGAAAATTACAATTTAATATTAATACTATAGAGACGATGAGAATGTAAGTTTTCAATGAATTTTGTTTCAAAAGTTCACAATGGTTTTATATCAAAATATAAAATGAAAATATTTAAATGAAGTAAAATAGATTATTTTTAATAAAATATATCTAATTTTATATAAAAAATTAAATTTTAAAAATATTTTTACATTGTAAGTATTTTAAATTAAAAGACCTTTTTCAACTAAAATTAATTATTTTTCACTATTTGTCAAAATATGAGACATTTTGGAAAAATCACAAAAACTCTCCATAAAATAATTTTTATATGGTTATTTTAAATTTTTTGTTTATTTTTTCAAATAAATTTTCTAAAATTTATAAAAATTAATTTTAAAATATGCGAGCAAAGCGCAATTAAGCATTTTTTCGGAAAAAATACATTTTTCATAAAATATTTTATTTTATTTCAAATGTCGATGATAATTATTAATCACTAGATAAACAATGAATTTTTGTAAACAATATATTTTTCATTATTTAGTTAATATTATTCATACCTTTTTATTTAATGGAATTTTTATAATGGTCATGTTAAAATAGTAATTTAATAAAGTAGTGTGTTTCGTTTAAACCTAGTGTTGTGTGCATCATAAGATAACAAAAAAATTAAGTTATGTTAATATATATGTATATATTAAAGTATTGTTTTTTTATTCTCATCTATAATTGTTGTTGTGTTTCATAATTACTGTTAAATATAATGTTTACTTTTTATAATTTTAGGGTGTAACATTCTATCTGCCTTAAATTAATTACATCCTCAAAATTTAAACCTGATATCAGTAATCAAGGGTTTAAAATTTTGAAAAAAATATTTATTAAAAAACCCAAATCATGAGAGTTTAATAAAAAAACATTTTAATAAGGGATACATGGAAACAAAAAGGCCACATTACATTGTTTATATGTAAGATAACATTGGTAGAAGGTGGAGATATGGATATGAAAATAAAAGCATAAATAATTATAGAAATTTTTTTATGTCAATGATCTCAAGAAAGAGAATGATCAATGAAACATTATAGGCCTTTAAACCATAATCCTATGATGATTTAAGAGACCATCAGTTTAATATAAATAATGATTTTAAAATAACATTTCATTTACCATTTCCTTAGAGTTGTGGAATTATATTATATTATATGAGCATAAATAATTATACTTACTGGATATTTTCTATTTAGTAAGAAGAATTTATTCCCATGGTTATTCTTTTATAAATTTATAGATCATCACTTACTCTAGTAAATGAATATCCATAAAATACTTTTCCACTTTTTAAGAACTAAAATTCACATTTAAAAGATCATAAGAGCCATAAAAGATTGAATAGTATTTCTATCTATCTCCAAATGTTTTTCAAATCAAATATGGTTAGCATAATCTATACAATATAATATATTAATCTCTAAACCTCAATTATAACACTACAGGTTAATCATTAATATTTATATATCAAATCATTTAACTAAAGATTACAACATATTTTCTAGTACATCACATAGGCTAGTCGTAGGCGTTAAAAACGCTGTTATTCTTCAAATAGTAGTTCATGCTATGTAGCCTTCCTAGAATTATCAGGTTATCACCTAGTACTCAGGTATCCCTTTTTATAAAACAATGTTAATATTACTACAACAACATTCCCAAAAATAATATGATGTTCATCATTGAAATCAAGTTAATCATTAAATAACTAATTTTCTAATGTTTTCAATACTAATTAATATTTTTCTAGAATTTCTAATAATATTATTTTACTATTACAAAAAAAATGATTAATTAACATATTAAACCCAAAGGGTATCGATACCTTTAAATTCATATCTAAAAAATTACAGGTATTATTTATTAAATAACTTGTTTTTTCCAATGAATTTATGAAACTAAAGGGTTGTATTGTAATAAATATATACCAAAATATAGAAATAAATGGTAGACTACCCCCACAAAAACCTTAAAAAGTGGTGTTTAATACTAGGAACTCATGATCAATATTTAAATCATAAACCCATTATGGAATTCGATACTATTATATTAGTGAAGACATATATTCTTCTTAAATTTATCATAATCATTATATGTTTTAAATTTTTTATCACCAAAATACCGTTGGTAAAAATACTACTTTTAAAATTTCACTATTAACCACTAATACATTAATATTCTATTTTACCATAGGTCTTTCCTTGGGTCAGATTTTATCATTTAAATTAGTAAATTGACCCGTATAATTCTCATTCTATCAACATTTATGAAAGAGAACTATAAATGTATCCCTATGATGATATTTGGTTCCTTTAATTAATATATTTAGTTTTCCCTAATAATTATTGGTTTCATTAACTCAATTTCCACACATAAATCATTTTTCAATTTTATTGTAACACATTCATTTTTGCCCCTTTCCACATTTATATCTTGATTGAAATCGATCCTTATATTCACCACGGTCTCTATCACTTGAGAACTTAGGTAACTCCATATTTATATTATTTGGTGTGTTCACAAGTTAGTTAAGGTACAGGTTGCTAATTATACTTCAAGAAAACTAATTTGGCATATTAAAAATAACATTCACTATATTAATCATCGAATTAGGATTCTCGTAGTATCCACATGATCCATTACATTAAATGTAAAAATGATTCCATTAGTTTATTTCCATTTACTAATACCAAAAAACATAGTATGAGAAATAACAATTGTATTGGGAAAACCAAAACATCATTTATAATATTATCAAATCATGATTTTTTAATCAATAACACATTATAATTAATATGGATAATTAATTTTCATTATCTTTTCAAATCATTAATAACGTGTTTTAAATAAAATGATATTTATTAAAAGTGTATCCCCTAGTAATGTCAAACCAGGTGTGTCATAAGGAATATTTTCAAGCATTAGAGGATGATCAAGTCAAGACCGATGCACTATTTTCAGAGTTATTACTCATAAGTACATCTATTCTAGACTATTATCCACTTTTATTATCCATATAGGGATGTATTTCTAGTAAAACCACAAAACACTACCTTACGAAGACATTAACATGTTCCTCAATACATATCCCCATTTTTTATTATGGGGTTACAATTCATAGTATATGGTTTACCATATCAAGTTTTTAAGGTTTATAATAAAAATCTTATTATAAAAATTGTAGATACCCTAACCATAGTAACATGTAGTTTGTTTCTACTTTAATACATTATATTATGATACAAGGAATCATATCCCAAAGGACTGAATAATTTTGCAATCTTACTAAAATTGATACATACATTATTCTTACATTACATTTGAATATACTTATATAAATATAATTATTATTTTTAAATTAATATTATTCCCTCTAGAATATCCTTTTAAAAAAATCCTAGTAAAATTCAATGATTCCTAGGATAGGGATACAAAATAAGGTTGAGCTTAAATGTCTAATAATGGTTAAGTACACAAAAAGCTATCATAAATCAATAAAGATTAAAATTTATGGATAGGTAAATAACTAAAAAAATTAAATTTAAAAAACATTAATATCATAGTAAGATAATTCATAATCAATAGAGAAGGTAAAATTACAGAAAACACGTTCCATTTAAATAACATGAATGTATAAGACAAGGTCAATATGGAAATATAAATAACTTAACAAACATTCCATTTAAATAATAAATTAAGAATGAAATATATCCAAAGATAATATCATTATGAAAATATGTCAGATAACAAAAACAAAATTATTAATGAAGTTGGTGTTTAATTATTAGACTTCATGTCTTCGGTGAATGATACATGTTCCTTCACGATCTATCTTTATGATATTTTAAAACTGATTGGTAGAAACCAATTTTACTATGGTTATCCAGCTGACTCATCTCAGAAGAAATATTGATGCATTATCGGGATATATATAACTTGGAACCACTTATATTTTTATTTTGAAATCATTCCTCATATATAAAATAATCAACATAGTTCATGAAAAATGAGCCTCATCATCAACAATCAGTATTGAGTAAACAACAATGATTTATCAATATTTTACAAAATAAACTAAAAAAATCAATGTAGAACACTTTATATATAAATCATATATGGGATAGGTAAAAAAATAACCATTATAATTAATATGGATATTTATGAGAAATTTAATTTCCATAGGAATTTGAATAATTCATTGGAATGTTAATGAATACAAAAATGAAGCAAGTAAGTTAGTGATAATACTTTCCTTAGAAATAATGATCATGAACCATTCATATGAATAGTATGGATGATATCAATATAAAATATACCCCCTTGAGTAAGAATAAATAGTTTTATCATTAATAAATAAAAATACCTAGAAAATATCTTTAAAAATATTCTTGAAAAAAATATCATTTTCATTTTGAGAAGATCTTTTTAAAATATAATTTTTTTAATATTCATCTATTTGAAATTTACTTTAATAAAATTTAAATTTCCATAATATTTGGGAAAACATTTATTTAAAAATATCATTCTAACCATGAAAATCAATCTTATATGAAATGATGGCTATGAGGGTGTATAATATGTACAATAGATACAAGTTAAAATGAACATTACTTTTTCACTGTAAAAAGTCTAGATAAGTGACTTATTCTGAAAATGATAATATAATTTCGTTAACTTTTAAAAAAATATAGAAATGTGTAAAATTTTATTCAATAAATATTTAGAAAAATTATAAAAACTAATTAGTAAAACATATTTTTTGAATAAAATAGATTTCCCAATGAAGAGAGAAATGGATTCAAATTTTCTTAAAAACATTTTCTCAATTATTTTAAGAAAACAAGAGTGGAAAATTGGTACTATTTATATAAATTATCTTAAATAAATATAGGAGAACAAAATTAAATGGTTTAAATATATAATGACCAAATAATATCCTTCAACATAAATTTAAGAATAAATAATATCAGTTATAGTGATATTGGGAAATAAACCCTTACAATGATCATAAAATTAAATTGAGATTTAATAAAAGTGTATATTTTTTGAATAAGTTTTAATTACACAGAAAAAATGGAAAAAAAACATATAATGATAAAAACTAATTATACAAATAATATTAAAACTTCATCATAATGAAGATGTAATATATCCCAATGAGTAAAAATTGAGTTATTAAATTCTTCACGAGTTGGTAATTTTCAAGTAAAATCACCTTCGGTGAAATACTTCCAATTGAAACTTAAAATACCAAGATTTATTATTTAATAATGATATAAAATTTATTGTGGGAAGATATAAATCATATATAATATATTAGGTTCTTAACATTACAATATGCCTCAATGAATAAAAGATTCAACGTGTCCTTTAGAAATATCATATCATTAATGTGAGAATGAATAAATGAATCAATTATGCGTGTCAACATAAAATAAACATAAAAATATTGGAAATATTAAATAAAATAATCAATGTAAATTACACACACAATCTTTTCATAATATAATAAATGATATAGGATATTAGCCTAGTAGAAGGAAATTGAGTTATGGAATCCCTTACCGCATGCTTCATTTTGGTTGAACATGATTGAACATATTTCATAAGGGTTTTTAAAATTTGAATAACTTATAATCGAACCATATTAATATTTTTAATATTATATATGATATTTTTATAATATTGTATCACTATTTTGTTAATTATCATTTATTTTCTTAATTGTTCAGTGTGTTAATTTATTTTATTGAACATTCATGCTTTGTCACGAATGTTCCAATTCATGTGAATATTTTATTTTTTATTCAAATATAGGATAATAATATTGAAATAATTATTATATTTATATATCAATTATATTTTTAATACTAATCTAGAATTGTGTTTTTGAGAAATGGTGAATGTTACAATAGTTGAGATAGTAGGCCGAACGTATGTCGGAGTTACCTTTCCATTTTTAAACAATCATTAGGGAAATGATGTAAATAATATATTACCATTACAAAATAATTGTAATATAATATTATTTATTTAAATATACTCATTCATTTCATATATGTGGGATGGTATTGAAAATAGTGTCACATTGCTTCGTGGAGGCGGTAGTCCACACGTACGCGAATGATGATATAATATTTATGTGAGTCAAAAGGTAAGAATAAAAATGATATATTATCATTTAATAATGATAAATATGTCCTTAATATCATATTAATGTCATTTATTCACATATATTCATTAAATTATCCTTATTACCTTTCATATAAAGCGTTAGTGAAAAACAAATCATATCACTTCACGAGGCAGTATCCCACCATACAAATGAGTAATGCTATCATTTTTCCTGAATAATGGATATTAAAAAGGAATATATGATATAATGACTCTATATGTATAATTATTTTATAAATATCATATATATATATACTTAATATAAATCACTATAACTAATCATTTGAGGTGCTAATGGAAACACTAATGACATCAGTTCTTGAGGTTGGAGTCCTTCGTGCACACAAATAATGAATTATTGTTCCAATTGATTGATGTGGAGATGGTTTTTGGTCAATAACGTAACATAAAAAATCAGTATATATAATATAATTTTTTATAACATTGTATGTTAATTACAATTGATGTATGTGGGTGAAAAATAAAAAAAATTCTCGCTGAAGAAGGTTACCTCTCATTTATGTAACCTCCTTTGGTTTTCACCGAATCATTCCATGGTTGGATTTATGCACACAATACAGAATCTATAATGACTTAAGGGGAGTTGGGAAGTTATTTTTTAGGTATTATATTAATAAATAAAATTTTAGTATGTGAAGAATAGATAAGGGGTGAATCATATTATAAGTGATATAAGTGAAACATTTGTAATTTATGGAATGAATATGAGTACCCATTTTTTTTCTAATTCTACCTGGTTCTGAAATGGAGTATCATTTTAAAGTAGAAATTATAGGGTATAAATATTTCCATAAAATATATTTAGGAAATGTTTTATGTTATTTTAAACCTTATCATGGCAGTTTAACCCTTGATAAATCAATTTTTACACTAATCATGATACATACTTTTATCATTTCTCACTATTCATTTTTGTTTACAAATTAATTTCACACTATTAGATAATGTAAATTAATTTTATTAAAAACACATAATATATTTTTACAAATTCCATTCCAATAAATTGAACAAAATAGAATTTTTTATTAATCTCATCGATGTTATGAGATAGCAAATTTTCAAAGAAAACAAGATCGAATGTTTATAAAGCATTCATATCCAATTTAAAAATAGAAATTATTATAATGAAATAAATTGGGTAAAATATATCAAATATATCAAATTTTATTTTAAAACCGATTAAATATATATAATTTAACATTATAAATAATTTTAATTCCAAGGGATTTTTAATTAAAATTCTGCACTTTTCCCCATTCATTGAAAATTGAAACATCTCAAAAAATTCCAAAAATTAACCATGAGCTAATATTTATAATTAAATATCAATTTTTTTTAAGTTTTAATTCAATTTTTATAAAATTGTTAAATTTTTTTAAAATCATGAGCACAACGTACAATGAATCTATTTTTAAAAAACATATAGTTTTATCGAAAATATTTCATTAACTTTTAAAAGAGTATTATTATTATTGTTTATAATCAATAAATAATAAATGTATATGTAAAAATATATATTTTCATATTTTATTTAGATATATTTATACCTACTTATTTAATGTCTAGGTTATAATTGACATGTTTAAATAGTGTTTTTACAACGTATCTTGTTTCTTTTAAACCCAGTGTTGTGTGCATCATAAGATATCAAATAAATTAAATTTATTATAAAAGAATTATATTTTATAGAAATTGGGTGTTGTATTCTATTCTAATATTCGTGTTTATTTTCACACATTCTATCAAATTAAATTTTATTCTTATAGAATTTTGGGATGTTTCATTCTCCCCATTTTAAATAAATAGCATTTTCATAATTTATGCTTGATCTCGATAATCAAGGGGTTGACATGTAAAAATAAATTTATTAAAGAAACCACATCATAAGTGTTTTAATAAAACATTCTATTAAAAAGAGATAAAGGGGAATAAAAAGGTCACATAGATATGTTTTTATATAGGAGGATATTGGTTGTCGGTGAAGATATGGGCATAGAGGAAAATCTTAAATAATTTTAGGGAACAATATATGTCAATTATCAAAATAAGATGAATAATAAATACTAAGATAAGTGTCTCTAAACTATAATTATATTATTATTTAAAATACCATTTTCTTCAATATAAATTAATTTATATGTATAAAATAATATTTCAATATCTATTTCCTAGAGTTGAGGAATTTTTTAACTATCTAAGCATATTAGGAAATATACATACTTGATATGTTTCTATTTCATAATAACTATTTCACCCCACGTATTTTCTTTTGATAAATTTAAATTTCATTACTCACTCCCTGAAATTAATATCCAAATATGATTTTTTTCTTGAATCACTAAAATTCAATTTTAACATATCATTAGATCCATAAAAAAGAGTGATAAGTCCTTCTGTATATCTCCAAATATTTTAAATTAAAAATGTGCATATCAAAAGTTATACAATATAATTAATTAATATCTAAACATAAATAGTAACACCACTGGTTCATCATTTATATATACTCATCAAATCATTTGACTAAAAACATAACATATTAAATATGACATCACATAAGCTAGTGGTAGTCATTAAAGATCTATCATTCTATGATCAATGGTTTAAGTTATGAGGCCTTTCCAAAAACAAAGGGGTTTCACAAAAAATGGTGGCTGTAATTTTTAAAAAACCATATGAATATAATTCAAATAACATTCCCAAAAATAAAATGAGTTAAATCCTTGATTTAAAATGAATCATTAAATAACGTTTTTGCTAAGTCTTGAATGTATCATATTTTTTAAAAAAATATCTAATAATATTGTTTAACTATTATTACAATTCTAGTAATGATCATATTAACCCTAAATTTTTTCAATACATTTAAAATTATATTTACCAAATTTATGTGCATTATTTTTTAAATAATTTTTTTTCACTAAAACATTTAATAAAATAATGGATTTTATTGCCATAAATTTCTCTCAAAGTATCCATAAATATGGTAGTGTTCCATCATATAAAAAATAAAATGATTATTTTAATATATGGACTGTATGATAAATACAATACTCATAAAGCCATAACAGTATTTATAAATATTAAGTTAGTTAAGACATATATGATTCTAAAATTTAACACAGTCCTTATATGATTTATAATTTTTATCATCAAAATACCATTGGTAAAAAATACGTCAATAATTTAAATTTTCAAAACCAATAAATAAATAACTTATTTCCATATAGGTTTTCCCATGGACTAGGTTTTACCCATTAGATGAGGGAATTGACTTATTTAATTCCTAGTTTCCCACATTTAATTAAATGAAATATAAATGGATCCCTAGGATTAGATTTATATACTTCCATCATCATCTTCATTTTTCCTTTAAAATTATTCATTTAATGCCCTCCTTTTATACATATAAAGAATTTATCAATTCTATTGAGAAAATGTTATGGGTGTCTCTTTCAACATTTCTAACATGATGTAATTTGAGCCTTATTTTCTCCATGGACTCAATCACCCAATCAATTATTAAACTCCACCCTTATCTTATCTGGTGAGTACAAGAGTTTATTAAGGTATAGGATATTAATAAAATTTAAAAAAATTATTAGGAATAATCCAAATAGATTTAAATAAAGTTGTAAACTCATTTATTTACTTATTTCCCTCACTTTATCCTTAAAATTAAATATTAACATGAATCCTTTTGGTTATATCCATTGATTAAAACCAAAAATCACAGTATGAGAAATAATAATTGTAGTGGGAAAACCATATAATCATTTATAGTATGTTTAAATAATAATACCATTTTTAATCTAATACACCTTAGGTTAAACCAAGGTCCTTAATTTACATTATATAATCAAATAATTCCTAATGTTCTATAAATAAAATGATAACTATCTAAAGAGTATCCCCCAAGAGTGTCTAACCCTGTGTGAAGTATGGCATGTTTTCACTCCCTAGGTTATTCTCAGGTTAATCCAAATAAAAAAATTTAGAGTTATTACCCCTATATAAATATTTTCAGGAAACAAATTGACTTTATTTATCTAAAAAGGGATGTATTTCAATAAAAATCACATAATCTCTACCGAATAAAAACATTAGGTTGTTTTGTAATACTCATCCTAAAATTATATCATGGATTTATGATTCAAAATATTGATTTTCCTACATATTTTTTCCAAGGTTTCTATTAAAATTCTTATCATACCAACTATACATACCCTTTCCCTAGTAGCCTGAATCTACTGCAAGCTTTAATATATTGGCATAAAATGGACACGATTTTATTTTAAAACAACAACTGACATATGAAAATCTGACCAAACGCATTCGAATTGTGTTGATACATTAGGAGAATGATAAAAGAGTCCTTTGTGACATGTAAGAGTCAACCATGCCTCAATCCAAGGCATAGTGTGACCGCTATCACTCAAAGGGTGACTATTTTGTTTAAAATGGACATGATTTTAATTGAAATCAACAACTGACGTGAATACCAAAATATAAAATTATCTTTTTTTAGAATAAAAATATTCATTAGAACATATCTTTTAAAATGAGTCCTAGTATACATCATGTATTCTTGGGAAAAGGGAAAAAATAAGAGTGAGTTCAAATGATTTATAAGGGTTATATAAAGAAGAAGCTGTCGTGAATTAAAAAATAATAGTCAGTATGGAATGATAAATAATAAAACACTAATTTCAATTTAAAAACATGACTAATAGGAAAATATAATTCATATTCAATATGGGAGAATAAATAACTAAATGAACATTCTATTTAATGAACATTATTGGATAAGGCTTAATCGAAATGACAATTAAAAAAATGAACACACATTCCATTTAAAAAATAAAATAAGAATGAAATTGATCAAAATATAATATCATTATGATAATATATTGGATAATGAAAAAATATTTATTAATGAAGGAAATTTCAAATTGTTGGATTTAATTTCTTACTCACATGATACCTCTTCCATTAGACCTATCAAAATATAATAAAAAAATGATGGGTAAAACCCCATTTAATAAAGGTTATCATACTATATAATCTAATGAGAGATATCTTTGAAATTAGGGGTTATCTATGACTAATAAACACTCATATATTCATTTTAAATAAATCCTCATATATCAAATAATCATATAAATTCATGAACCATCTGACTTATCATCAAATATCTATCTTGAGTAAAGAAAACGAATTTAGAAATATTTCCCAAAATAAAAAATAACATTTAATGTAGAACATAATATGTAGAAATAATATATTGTCTAAAAAATAAATATATCCATTATAATAATATGTATATTTAAAATAACATTAATTTTCATAGGAAGATGAATAATCCATGGCAAATTTAGTGGCTAAAAACATGAATCCAGGAAGTGAATGTCAATATTTTGCTTTTTCAAAATCATCATAATCAATTGAGAGGATGAATATTAATGGTATAAATAAAAAATATACCCATTGGGGTAAGAATAAAGAGTTTTATTAATTGATGAATAGAAAATCCATAAAATTATCATTAAAAACATTATTGAGTAAAATATCCAATTCATTTTAAAAATCTCTCTTTAAAACATATATTTTTTTAAATCCTATAATTTGAAAATCAAAAGGTAAAAATAAATTTTCTTAATATTAAAGAAACAAGTAATTAAAAATATTGTTCCTTGAGAAAATAAATTTGGAAAATAATAAAAAAAAATTTGAAAGCATTTTTAGAAAGCACGGTTTTGGAAGAAAAAAAATCTAATCCATGAGATAAATGAAATATGATATTAATAAAAGAATTTTTTAAATTATTGTAAGCACAAAAGAGTAGAAAATTGTTAGTATTACATGAAAATAACATGAATCACTAGGGGATAATAAAATTTAATGGGATTGTTATCAAATAATCAAATAATTTCCTTCAAATGAAATTCAAGAATTTAAAATCTCGATTAAAATGAGATTGTAAAATAGATGAATACAATGATCATAATATTGAAGTCAGAATTAATCGTAGAGATGATAATTTGTATCAACATTAAATAGAAATAAAAAAAGTAGACATACAACATATTACCATTAAAATTCATTATATGTATAATATTATAAACAGAAATCAATGAATAAGTAATATAACCTAATGATAAGAAATTTATTTAAGAACTTATTTACAAATGGGTAATTTTTAAGTAAAATTCCCTTGGATAATATAACTCAAATATAAACCTAAAATACCATGAATTATTAATAAATCCTGATATATCATGTAATTGGGTATTATATACATAATATATAAGAACTTTTTTTCATAACATTACAATACACAAAAATAATGAGAAATTGTGATGAAGTCCATTATAAATATCATATCATTGATGTGTGAATTAATCAATGAATATAATATAAATAACAACTATTAATAAAAAATAAAAAAGTGTAAATAAAAAAGGAAATAATAAAATTAAATTACACACAAAATCTTACCCTAAAATGACAAATGATGTATATGTTTGACATAATTAACTGATATTGAGTAAATAAATCCCTTACCTCAAGCTTCCTTTTGGTTAATGTGATTTAAACCCCTATATAGAATTTTAAAACATGAAATTAACTTAAATTATAACCATATTAATATTTATATGATTATATATTATCATTTTATAACATCTTACCCCATGTGTGTTAATAATATTTCATTATTTTCATTTGTTTGAGTTTTAATTGACATGTTTTCTCATTCGGTATTAGTCTAGAATGTTACGATTGGTATGAATATTATATATTTTCTATATCCAATGACTGATAATAATAAAATAATTATCTTATTTATACATCAATTATAATTTTATGACTAATCATGAAAGATGATTTTGAGAATTTAAGTGTGTTACAATTTTGGAGATGGTAGGTCGTACATACTCGTAAGCAATGTTACCATTTTCATACATAATTATAGAAAGGAGGAATGTAATATTTTACATTTATAGTATGGTAATAATATCATATTGTTTCATTCAAGTATCATAAAAACATCTTAGTATATGTATGATATCGAGGATATTATATAAACATATTTTAATAATAATTGATGGAGCTAGGAATGAAATATAATAATAACACTCATTGAAGAATGTTACCTACCCATCAGGTAACCTATTCAGGTTATCACACAATACTTACATGTTTGAATTTATAACAGAACTATGGATTTTAATATGAAGGAATGGATTTTGGGAAGTTATTAGGATACATATTTTTTGGAATAAAAGGGTTTTAGAAAGATAACTAGAGAGGAGGGGGCTGGCCTTTTAAAAACAAAGTTAGTGGTAGAGTTGTTATTTTGGAAAATAAAATGGTGTAACCACATTTTCAACATGCTAAATGGGTAAAAAAAATTATTATTATTGAGAAATTAATATTATAGGTTCTAAATAATGATCAAAATATTTATTATACAATTTTTATGTCTTTTTATCTGTTATATTTTTTAGTTTACCCCGTATAAATACTTTTTTACTTTTATCGTGGTAAATAATTTTTACAATTATTACCACTAATTTTTTTCAAAGAATAGGTTGACATTATTAGATAAAATGAATTATTATTATTCCAATTATGGAATTAATTTATCTAAATTCCATTCAATGAATTGGAAAATTTAAATTTAATATAAATTCCACAGATATGATGAGAAAGTGGATTTTCAATGAAAAAATGATCTAATGATTATAATGTTTTTATATTATAATTAAATATAGAGATGTTTAATATGACCTAAATTTTATTTATTAATATAAAATTGATATAGTTTAACATTTAAAATAATTAAAAATATAAGCTATCATTTTACATAATTTAATCTAAAGGTAGTTTTTTATTATTATTCATTATTATTAACTATTAATTCAAAAATGAAAAATTTTAGAGAGAACCCAAAACAATGCACCCTAAGATAATTCTGATATTTTTATTTAGAAAATTTTGTTTGTTTTGAAAAGTAAGTATTATAGACTTATTAAAATTTAATTGTAAATTATGTGTGTAATATGAGATTAAGAATTTCAATAAGAAATACCATTTTTAGAAAATATATAATTTACTTTTAAATATTGATTATTATTATTTATAACCAATATATTACTAATAATAATGTTTAATATATATATATTTCATATTTTAGTTATTACTATTCAAACATTATTATTTAATTTTTAGGTTATAATGGTCATGTTTAAATAATAATTTAATAAAGTTGTATGTTTCATTTAAACACGATGTAACATGCACCATAAGATATCAATAAAATTGAATTTTTCTAAAATAAATATATTTTAAAGTATTTCGGTGATATATTACCTTTTAATGTTGTTTTTACATGTCATACATCCTATCAAGTACATGTGTTTTCTAATTTTTTAGTGTTACATTTAAATATATATACCCTTTACTGAGCATCTAAGTGTACCCTTATTTTGTTTACGTTACCCTAGATATGAAGAATGAATATTTGAATGAATTTAAGGATATAAAAAATTTACATTCACTATGTGTTTGGGTTTATGTTTCAATTATAATTTTAGATCAAAATATGTTTATATATTACCAAGGCTACTAAACTATTCTATCCTTCAAGAGGAGATTAAGTGTATATTATGATTAAGTAGTAATGTAACAACTGGCTCTAGAATAATTTGGTCCAGGTCAATACTTAGTATAATCTTCCAAATATTGGTGTATGCTGTCACAAAAGGACACACATCCTAGTTTCAACCTCTTGGGTGAAGGTGGGAATTTCATATGGGTTGGTTAATTGTTCATAAGCAATAAATTTTGGATATGTATAACTTTAATATTTTGGAATCCACATCCCATTACATTGGGAATGTCATTCAAATAATCATTACATTTTTCCTCACATTGGATTTTGGTCCGGTTCCTCTTGGTTCCCGTTATTTTCTAAATTATATAAAGTTATACAAAAAAGTCAATAGAGAATGAATAAATCATTTTTAATCATATGAAAGTTAAATCTATTGACATATCCTATAGGATATCTAGGTTTAGCATAGTTACGAAACTTGTTTGTGAAGAAGTTCTCTTTATTCGCCGGCTTACTCCATCAGAGCATTCATGGGTTCGACCAGGTTTTGTCATTATGACGTCATCACGTGGTCATGTTTTTTTTTGTGTTCAAGGGTTTTTGCTATGATTTTCAGGGGATTTAGTTCATTGATATTTTGTTGTGGTTTTCTCTAGTGGGATTTCTGGGGGCAACAGGTCTCGTTTTGGATCTGTTTGATTTGTGGTGTACCCTCTTTCTGGTGGTCAGTGTTAGGGAGGTAAATCTTTGGGTGATGTTTCTTTGATCATTGATGTTTTGTTTGGTTTTATATGATTTATGATTTGATTCTACAGTTTTCGATTTGGGAATGTTTAAGGGTTTGTATATATTGGTTTAGTCTGTGTGATATTGTTTGATGAATCTGTGGTTTGGTGTTGATTTTATGGTTTTTTGGATTCTGCGGGCCTAGATATTTCCCTTGAAGTTTTATTTCCTTCCTTTCATTTTGAAATTTTTTGTTGACAATAAGCATTTATTTTGGTCTATGTTTTATTTTTCATGACTCTGTTTTATATTGAATGTCGTGAGTGATGGTTGTTTGAAATTATTTTTGATTATTACCTTGGTGGTTCACGGCTCAAGGGATTCTCCAACCATTCTCATACAATGAGATGCTCCATATGAGGTTCAAGGTAAGAGGTTTCACTATATCATCACTTCTCGGAATCATATGTTTGATTGGGTGTGTCTATGACCATTGTTACTATTCTAGTTCTCTTTTCCATGGGACTTCTAGCCGTGATACAATGAAATGATGGAAGCTGGACTAAATATAATAGTGGCTGGGAGAAGATTATCTCTTGTTGTAATGGTTTTCCTTGATCATGAGTTTTGTCTGGATGGGGTTTATTATTTCTGTTTATGTCTTAATATCATGATGTTGTGAGGTCATGTATAGTTTCTCACCTTTTCCTCAAATGTGTTTGAATAATAAAAATTTTATTTTTAGTCAGTTAAAGGATTAGTTTCTGGGGAAAATTAGTTTTATAAAATATAATAAAAAATAAAAAATAAAAAATTATATAATTCCATAATCATAGTCCCCCCAAAATATGTAATGTTAACATTAGTATATTTATTAACATGATGATATAAAAAATTAAATGTGTGATCTAAAATCCTAGTAAGTGAATAATAATATTTATGGAATAAGAAAAATGTTTCAATAGTACATGGGTGATAATAATAATAATCATCATCATATAATAAGTATATGATCATCATCATAACTTAGAGGGAATCATTTTAAAAATTCTTAGAATGTTAAAAATTCATAATAATGAAACATAATAACAGAGTGATAATATAATACACATGGTTGTGAATAAATGTAGTATCACTTTCATTTATAAAATATGTTAAGAAATAATATCATAATAATTGTAATACAGAATCAATCATATTTCAAAAACATTCCCATAATATCATGATACATATCAAATTACACAGATATTATGAAATATAATAATTATATATATCCACATATCACATCATAAAATTATTGTAAAAAATCATTCCACCTTGAAAGGGAACATACATCAATGATTAAAAGGAAATAAAATGATTTAATTATAATGCGTTTCCTAAGGGTGATTTGAATCAAATGTCAATAAATATCCTTTGAGGTTCACAAAATAAAATGGGAAAATAGTTTTGTACATCAAAATTTATTATAAAAGATAATGATTGATAATGATAAGAAGATTCATTTTGATAGTAATTAATGAGATGTTATGGAATATATGGTCTTCTCTAAATTAATTATTAGTATCCTTGAATCATATAAAAAAAATAATAATGAATATAAAATATAATGAAAAAAGGGAAAGATGTGTGAAAAGGATTTTTTAATGGTATTGACGAGATTCCATGTTGAAAATAAAGAGAAAGAAGTGAAAAACTGAAAAAGAATGAGTTTGGTTTATGAATCCCCTTACATTTTATATTTATTTATTTCATCACTTTTAAAATACATTTTAAAGAAAATATATTTTTTAAATCATGAATCCCTATGTAAATTATTTTCATTTCCAACTATTTCATAATAATAATTATTGGATTTTATTTATTATTCCTCTTTGTTAATGGGAAATATTTTTGATATTATATTTTCTTTCAAATATAACGTATAGAATAAATTACTCAATGTTATTTATTTATAATTTTAAATTTACAATATAAACACCAAAATACTAATAATACATATCTTTTCTATATTTATATATTATATTTTATATTTTATAATCTCCTATAACGGTTATAGTATTTAGAGTGTTCAAAATTTCATTCTGGGTGGTTAACCAATGATTAAGGGGACATTTTCGAAATAAGTGAGAGATATATAATATATTATCATGTTATTAATATATTTTTATAGTAAATTAATACTATTGAGATCATATGAACATACTAGATAATTTTTTTATGATGTTTTTGGATTAAACTATTGTAAACTATATAAGATCAGTTCAGAAAAATGAATTAAAAATATGGAATAATATTAAATATTTCATGATGTCATTCATTTTCTAAGACCCTTAACATCTTCAGTGTTTTTATTTGAATGAATCCAAAATGTTCCTAAGTGTTAAAATGGGCTTAAGAGAAAGTAATTTGGTAAATACTTGGAATTGGTAAGTGGAAGTGATGTTAACTTATAAGGGGATGGCGATGCTGTATTTATAGTTGAGAAGGGGTTGTTTTTTAGAAAAACATTTAATAATATATAATATCTAGGTAAAATCAGGTAATATAAATATTTTACATTATGAATTATATTTTAGAAAAAATATTTTTTAAGACACGCACACACTTTATTAATCGAATTCATTAATTTATTAAACATTAATTTTATAAATGAAAATTTATTTTTTTAAATTGGTTAATTTATACTTTATTCATTGAATAATTATTGTAAAGATGGTAATTTATCTTCTATGAATTATATAACACATAAAATTTTATTTTTACCCACAAATTATTGAACTATTTTGGAAATTATTACATATTGAATGATGCAATTTAAAACATATTGGTTATGTAAAAGTAGATTTTTTTCAATTCACCTAAAATTAATGTTTTTCAAAAAATTACCAAAATATAATCCAATTCCAATTTCAATTTCATGTAACTAATTTAATATTCATTTTATTAATGAATTTTTCAAATAAATTTCATTTTAATTTGTAAAATAAAAATTATGATTTTTCTGAAATATATTATAATATTTTTTATCTAACATATTTTTTATGGTATCTATATTTTTAATCTTGCTATTAATCTTCTATATTTAAAATATTTATATTTTATTAAATATTTCAGGTAAAAATTATTAATTTGAAATTTTACTATTTTAAGGTAAATTTACTATTTAAATAGGCAGGTTACCATTTAATGGTAAGGTTACTATTCTAATAGTAATATTTATATTAGAGTGGACATATTACCACTTATAAAAATACTTTAATTCCTCCAATAATTATTCAATTAAATTCCCCTCATGTTTCAACATTTTGTTTTTTGTAATCTCTATTGGATTACTTATTATCTCATTTCGAAAAATACATTCCATGAGTGTAATAATTCTATGAAGCCAATGTGATATAATATTTTTAAATTTCAAACTGATTCATTTTTTAAACATTCATGTTTTACTAGTTTCTATTTTCATGGAAATATTTATTCTATTATTATATGGTTTACAACCAATGAAATATATCACTATGTTTTTCATTTTTATAAAATAATTTATATTCTTATATTTTAATAAAATATTTTTTAAAAAAAAATCAAGATTTGTATATATATGTTAGGTATGTTAAAATCACACCATAATCAAATTTTCCACTATTAAAGTATCAACCATGGGATAAAAGTGGTGCTTCATACCATGTTTCTCACTATAAACCATCGGTTTACACCATGAGAATCTCTTAAGTAGTTTCTTTTAAATATGTAACTCTATTACAAAATCGGGAACCCCCTTATTTCCTTCCTTTTTTCCCTCAACAATAAAAATACCATGAAACATTGGGGCTCCTCTTTCTTCCACTATTATGTGTGAGGTAAGAAGATTCAACAATTTTATGAATTTTTAAAAAATGGTATATTGAGATTTGTATAGGCGTGCATACCCAAGATATACCACTAATTTTGGTGTTATACTAAGCTGGTGAGGACTATATTTAAGTGTTTGATCCCAAATATGGGGATTATGGGTTTGGTTTCTTCAAAACAATGAATGTGTGCTGCATATATTGTGTGATGGAAGGGTTATCATATTATTTTATTCAGATTGGAATGAAATTTGTTGGATTGATTGACACATGCATGGATGGGATAATTTAAGTGGGGGTTATGGTATTGAAACCCATTATTCGAAAGCCTTAAAATAGATGAATAATATCCTTGTATAGGTTATAATATTATTTTACGTACTTTTATGTTTTGGCTCTAGGAGTTTACTTGGAGTTTAAATAGGGATAGAGTGATACGGTATGAAAATGGTTGGTTTTACTTCATAATAATTGATAACAATGAGTCTAACAACTAAGTTAAGGATGGAATAAATCATCCTTATGTTTATTACTATACATAAATCAGATAAATATATTAATTACATAATTATGAAATATTTTTGTAAAAAAAAAATTTAATAAAAAATTTTCTTATATTGTTATATTTAAAAGTATAATTTTCAATTAACATAATTTAAATTTTATAAAAGGAATTTCATTTTTTAATTCATATTGTTAGAATTATCCTAATTTGTTTTTTGGGATTTTTCTGAATATAATGAAATTTTTTATAATATATAAAAACCACAATTTTTTTAGAACAATGATTTATTTTCATTGAAAATCCCAAATATAATTTTAATTTGATCATTAGTTATTTTAATTTAGATAAAATTACTCTAAATAGATATATTATAATTTTAACTATATGTGATATTTATATAAGAATAATATTATTCTTAAAAGGCATTTTTTCAGAAAATTGTTTTTCCTTACACTATGTGGAATAATTAAAAAATAAATTTCTTATATTGTTAGAGATTTAATTTGTTAAATTTAATTGAATTTTTGGAAACATAATAATTAAAATTATTTAATATGCGAAACATAATTTTTTATTATAATTAATAGTGACAATAGGAAAAATTCATAACCATGGTAAAAGGGTAAATGACGTTAACTTATATTAATTATAATTCATAATTCCACCATTTTTCATCTTAAATATTATTTTATTAATTTATTTCAACTGTTATTACCTTATATTCAATTTTTGATGGACAATTTTTCAATAAATGTTTTTATTTAATATTTTATGTAAAGAAAAATACAAAATATCCCCCACTTACTTTTAAAAATATCTTACGTGTTTACATTGGGAAAAAATAATGTAGTGAATGAATATTAAAGGTTATTTTGAAAATAATGGAATTAATTTCATCACGGTAATTTATTTCTAATATTTAGTAATTATAAATCATCCTTCAATTCATATATAATGCTAAAACAATATTAATTCAATTAATAGAAAAATAAAATAATTTTTTAAGAAATAATATAATTAATAATAATGGAGTTAAATATTTTGGATCTTGAATTTTTAAGGTATATTTAACATGTTATATTGTTTTTAATATAATATATCTTAATTTTTATGTCATTTCTTTTTTCAAAATCAAACAAAATTAGTAGTTTCTCAATTGAAATTAACCATATCTTAAATAAATAATGATTTATAAATTTATTTACAATTAAAAATAAAAATACTTAGAATACGAATTTAGATATGGTTGATAATATCAGTCATCGTCTATTTATGGCATGTTCTTCAATTTATTATATCTTTCTTCATCCCTAAAGAGTAAAACTGTTAATACAATGGTAATTGTCTAAAGTGGATAACTTGAGTTGAAAAAAATGATAATTATGGAAAAATCACCTAAACATATCCAATTTTTATTTTATGAGAGTATTTAAATTTAACATAATACTATATTATATTATTAACTATTTGGATCCATTTATTTATGAAAATTAATTTATATTAATTTAAACTTTTTAGAAATTCCCAAAGTGCACATCCCCACACATATAAAAGGAAATCACCTCTCTAATTTTTTTCACACTAAAAAATAATTTTAGTTCATCCAATAACTCCAAATAAACGTCCAGACTTGACATAAAATTTCTTATAGACCATGTTTTGATTATAAAACATTATTAAAATGGATTTTGGTGTAAACCTAAAGATGTAATATAAAGGAGATGAATTGTTCTTAACCGAAAGTATTTTTATTATTTATTCTGCCACCTCTTTAAATTAATTTTCAACTATTATTATATAACAAAAAAATTATCTCACATAAAATAAGATGTTAATATGATGATGTGATAATTGATATCCATCTCATCTTCCATCAAATAGAAAATGAAAGTATCGTTCTAGTGTACGGTAAATTGCCACCTCGTTAAATGGTGAAATTAGTTTTCTATAATAACCTATCATTGATGAATATAATGATATATTTAATGTATATATATTATATTAATGAAATATTTATTATTCTATAGAGGTAATAGATATTCCATTTTTATAAATTTTCATATTATGAGAATTGATGATGTTGTTCATGCATATGTGTGGAGTACATCCTTCATGAAATGATGTAGTTCATTTTCACCACTAAATCACATGTATGATGTAAAAAATTATATTTATAGAATTAATAAGATACTTTTTATATGATTATTAATATTTAATGAAATTATTTTACTTACTTTTATTCAAAAATGATAATTGGAAAATGGAAACGTTTCTCATCCACACATACGACTTACCATATCCATGACTGTACCATACTAGATTTTTTTATAAACAGATCTCATTTTTTATTTTAATGGAATAATTAATGTTAAAAATAATAACTATATTATTATTATTATTCTATATAATATTTAATAATGACCACATTGACCACAATCAATCTACTGAAGTCATTTTAGAAATATGTGTTGTATACCATCAAAACATATGACTTAGAATTAATAGATTAAGTGATTGAATATAACTTGTTAAAATGAATATCAAAATTGAAAAATGTTCTTAATAATGTAAATAAATAATTGTTTTATTATTTTAGAATAAAAAACATTCATGATTATTAACACTCATAGTAAAGGAATTTATTTTTTTAAAAATATTCTTTTATTGTATTCATTTGAAGTATTTTTATTCCATATCTATATTATTATAAATTTTTCCTTATCTTTTTTATGGTTAAATTGATTCTAATGGTATTTTTTGACCATATTTAACATTTTTTATAATGTTTTTAAAAACAAATCAATTTACTTTACAAAAGAAAAAGTAATGTTTTATTTTTACTTACACAATAATAATGAATTTCCACAACACCATAAACACTATTAGATAATTCAATCCATTATAATATTATGTTTTTTATTCAATGAAAACCCCGCCTTCCTTGTGATCTAGTTATTTTCAAAAATTCCTTTTAAAATTAAATGGATATTTCAATATCAAGAAATGATTTCTTATCGGTGAAAGGAATTTTTTTTGAGTGTGATGTAGGAATTAGAAATATTTTATATGTTATAATTATGTTATGGTTCTGGGGAATTGTTATTATTGTGGATGGTTATGTCATGAACCAATTATGGGTGGTTCCATTATAAACCATGGAGCGGTGGTTCTGTGTAAAACCAAGGATGCATGGGTCTGTGTTAGACCTCAAGTGAATTCTATATGAAAGTTTACCTTCTTGTTTATCAAACATGTAAAAGCTATATAGAAAATATATTCCCAAGTTAAAAATATAATTCATCTATGATTTATATGGTTTCTTATTGAAATATTTTTATTTCACAAGGTATGATAATGATCTTATGTTTGAAAAAAAGTATATACCTCTTATTATTGGGTTTATTTATTTATTATCATATGTCCCTTGTATAAATTATTTGGGTCATCCAATGTTTTTTAAAAAAATTATAGGGTTTAAGGGTGTGTATGAAAAAAATGAATTCATTTTGAATTTTAAGAATATTTTTCAGAAAAAGAAAACATGTTTCTTTTTAATAGATTTATATTATGGAAAAATGCATACTAAGTGGAATTTTACACTTAATGATGTTATATTTAATTACATAATGGTTAGGGAATGATTTTATAAAATAGTAATTCATAAAAATCCCTGAATCTAATAAAGTGAATTATTTTTTTAAAAGGTCAAGGTTATGTAATTTTTTTAGGTTGTGCCCTTATAGTTATGGTTGTGCCTTAGTTTTGTGTGTGATGTGAGGATGCCAGTTAATGTGATTTTTTATCTTTGTGGTGAGGTTGATGTAAACCATGAGTGAGGTATCCATCCAGATTGTGATTATGTGAGTTTACATTTCTTGTGTGGGGGTTATGCATATTGATGCTTGTTCAGGGTGTTGTGTCTTACTCAGAGTCAATAAAGATAACCTAGTTTAACTGAATGTGTCCTCCTCAGAGTTCATATAGTTGAATTGGTGATATTGAATTTAGAATCTATAGATTCTATGTGGGATAGAATGAGGTCATTAAATATGTCCTCCCCAAGTCTTTGGTGATGATATTATAAAATTACATGTGACCTCCCTATGTTGGAATGGATGGGATGATGCACATGATGTAACCCCACTGAGTGTGTTGGGAAGGGTTGTGGAGATTAATGAGGGTTTTTTAATTTTTGATAATTCATGGGACATGTGTGTATGTGATTATGATTTATGATATATATTACTTAAATAAATGATCTGATGTAGGTATTCTTGGGTTTTTCTTCATTTTGATTGCCACATGGTCACCAGGTGGGCAATTGGTTTACTGGTGTATTTATTTTCTATCATCTCATACACTTTTTATGAAGTTTTTAAATTTTTCTAAGGATTAATTTGTGGTTTCCTACTTAGTCCATACTCACACCATATATGGGAATCTCAATGTGCATGTAGAATATTTTGTTTAAGGATTTCAAATGTGGACATGTGCCTTGTTTAGGGTAGTTTTGTAGGAAAAGAAGGTTGTTCGAGTTGATTCCCAAATATAATATGTGGAAATATTTTAGGGATTAATCTTTATTTACATTTTATTTTTTATAGATTTTATATTTGTTTCATATTGTGAAATTTATAAAATGTTAATATAGTATTTTATGTCTTCTTTTATCCCATGATATATTATTATTCATATTTCTTCTATATGTCTTTTTTATAGTTTATGATTACAATTATTTCCATTATTCATTCATACTCTGATGGTTATCTATTACCTAGGGAATATTAATTCCATATTTATTCATTAGACGTCACCACTAGTTAGAATCAAATCGTATATGGTGTGATGCACAAGAGGCCTTTTGGATTCCCTTAGCTTGGACTGAGTGATTTTGGATGGTGCATCACAGAATGTTATCAGATCCCTTTCTCTGGTTTGACTATTTGGTTGAGGAGGATAGGAGATATCGTACTGTTGAGACATAGTGAAAAATTCTGTCACAAGATCAGGTAAATCACAGGTAAAGAAAGTCAACCATATTGAGGAAAATAATGATGTTATTGATTTTGTTTTTACAATGGAATAATTTAACCTTTAGTGATGTGCATGATTTTTATGTTGATGATTTATGATATTTTATCTTGGTCTAATTGGAAATATTATTTGAGTTCCTACATCATGGATATATGAATAGGTACATATATAGTGAACATGTCCTATTTAATTGATAGTGGTCTAAATTAAATAAGTTTCATCATTAATATATTCATTGTTTTCCCATATACCATATCTGTGAAATTTATTTAATTTTTCCTGGCAATGTTATACATTTTTACACTTAAAATTGACTAATATGAATGTATTTATAGTATGGTATTGGTCCTTGAGTATAATGGGATGTATTATTTTCTTACTTTAATACCCCAACCTTACACGGTATGCTTCTATTTTAATAATAAAATAGCGTGTGTTGTACACAACTTCGAGTTCTTACACACCACAACCAATCAAACTAGCCGTTATGAATAGTAATACCCACTTTTTAAAAATTTATAAATTTTATCATTCAAAATTGACTTCATTTTTGTATTTTGAATATTGAAATTAGCTTAGGGTGATTTTTTTGTATTTTTTTTTGAAAACATTCAATTTTTGATGAATAGTGAAAAACAATTAGTTATAGATTAAAACCGAATTTTTAGTTAAATAATTATTTATTTTATTTAAATTTCTTTTAGGTCAAAATAGATATCTAATACCTATATAAGTTCAATGTAATTTATTGGAGTCAGTTTATAATAATTTTAGATATATTAAAATTTTATTGGACTTTTTACCGTCTTTTACCCACCTCCTAGGAACATTTGAAAATTTACATAAAACATAATTCTACCACTTCTATGAGTTGAATTTCAAAAATCCAAGAGATACAGTTGATATCAGTAAGTAAAATGTGGTTTAATAAGATGAAAATAAATTTTGGTGAACAGTAATTTTTTAATTTTTTTTACCACGTCTAAAAGTAAATAGGGTAATTAAGGGTAATGATGATATTATTATTACCCTAACACATGTCATAATTCTATTGGATAAGTTTAATTCGACCAAAAACAACCTTATAAATAAAATATGATCCTTTAGGTCCACTTGGATTAGATTAGGAGATTTATTATTATTCAATTCAATGAAGAGTTAAAAGTGTTAAATTCAATGTTTAATAACAAAACCATTTTTAATATAGGGTAAAACATAAGATAAATTATACTATAAATATTAATTATACATATAAAACTATTTCCTAAATTATTATATTTTATTTTTAATTTTTAGACATTATATAATTAAATTTATTTATTACATAATGATAATGCATTAATTACCTAATTAATTAAATATTAAAATAGTTGATATTATAAATATCAAAATAATTTTAATTTGAAACTTTTTTATGAATTCCAATTATTTTTTAGGTTAATATGACATATTAGGGTTGGTTAAATGAATTTTGGTCGAATTAATAATTCTATTATGAATTTATTAAAAACAAAATACCAAATACTATCAAAATTGACGTAAAATAGTTTTTAAAACAAATATTATATCATTAATTGATATTCTATTTTTAAAAAACTAAGGTTCAGGAAAAAAAGACTTATATAATGACATGTGTATCATTAACGAACCACTTGGGGTTCACTTGGAATTATATAGAACGTTTATTAACCATATAATATAAAAATAAAAAGAGACATGGTAAATGTCAAACTATTTAACCAAGAGTTAAATCTAAATGATAAGGTTAATATAGTGACCCAAACCTATCTAAAACATATTTTTTGAGTGTTTTTCGAACCATCCCCACCTTATCCTTTAAATAATCTATTTTGGAGCCATTAGAAACCGAAAAGGATTTTATTATATAATAATATTTTTAGCTTTTTCTAAGGTTCCCCTCACACATCTTATAAAAGGGCAGTACCCCTTCTCTCTAATTCACACCATAAAATCCATTTGTCTCAGAACAAACCTAACAAAATAAACTCTATACTATCCTCCCTTCATCATAGAGGCCTTCCTTTAGTCATAAATCCAACCTAAGGATCCCTTTTGATCAAATCAAAAGGAAGAACCCAAAGAAAAGGTAAATATTTCATCACCTCTTTCAAGTTCCTTCCTTCTTCCACTTCTTCATTATTTGTTGTTTCCATTCTAAAATAATAACTCCAGTATCATATATATAAATTGATGTTATTATAAATATTCTACAAGCATATTCATTATCATATCCATCCTTTGAAAGCCATGTCACTATACGTGCGTACGTACGGCTTACCGTCTCCATGTCATGGTGTAATTATTATTCAATACATTATTATTTGGATGAGTATAATAATTATTTGAAATTTATTTAAATAATAAATAAAACAAGATAATTATTATTTATATTTGATATACCATACAATTATATATTATTTTAATATGAAAAGAATGAAATTGTTTCTCATGAGTACGTACGGATTACCGTCTCCACGAACACGATGAGATCCATTCCCCATCATATCCATTAAAGAATAATTTTCATTTGATGATTAAAAATAAATTCTAAAGGCTTAATATCATTATGTATATGAATAAGATAGATCCCATCCATATCAAATATGACTCACATAACGAATAATATTAAGGAAAATGAATATGTTAACACCCTAAACGATGATAATACAAAGATACTACTAACAAAGAAATGTTAAAAGATCATATATGATATCATATTAATATATAGGATTCTTGTATAATTTAATAAAAATTATTTCACCATTATACAGGAGGTTAACATACCCTCAACCTAGGAAAAGTACAAATTAAGGGTTAATTCTACAATCTCTTCATTATCTGAGGTTGTTTATACATAATTATCTACTAGGACCTCTTAATCATCCACATCCTTGTTTCTTAAAAATGCATTTCAAAACATTATTACTATTTTATAGACTATGGGTTAATGTCATTTATACTCTTTTTTGACTTTTATAAGATGTTTATAAAATAATCCTTTCATCTTTCTCCGAACAAGGTAATTTTTGACCTTTTTAATAAATTTAAGTTATGAATGTTTTATTAACATATACGGTGGGTGTGGCTATTTTATACTGTTATAACATCGTCGATGCTTACCTTACAAGATTATAAGAATATTTTCAAAAAATAAATGTTTTCTTTTATAATTATATGACTTTTAAATGATCTCAAAATAGAAAGAGATATTTCTCAAAAAAATGTTTTGATTTCATCAATGTCAACATCCTATGACGGATTGTAAGTTTATTTGAAGTTGATTTATTATGATACAAAACTTACATATTGTATTTAAAGTTTTTTGATATTTTTTAATGTGTATGTTCTATTTTTATACCATTGATGGTTTAGGGATAACGTATTGACATTTCCTATGCTAGTTTTAATACGAATGTTTATATTATGTTTAAACCTTTTCATACGAGTAATGAATTGGACTTAGTAAGTGATGGGTGGAGCTCTCAATAGCACCTCGATGCATCGGTAGGTCTAATGAGACAAACTAGTGTCCTGGAAAAAGTCCATGACAAAATCATATTTGTTGTCTTGGCACATGGCCTTGACTATGTGGTTATGAAGTCTAGAATTATGCATTCAATCATTAAGAAAGTGGAAATTAATATTGCATGTGATTATTCGACTAGTAGAATATCCATGTGATTCAGTAAACTGCATTATTTTGATTTATATTTCCCATATTATGATGAAGTTTTTGCTGAAAAGGAATTTGTTTTAGTTTTATACATTTCCTTCCTTGTTTATGCTTTTTTATGAAAGCTTCTGCTATATTGTTATTCGTAATGAGCATCTGATCTCACCCCTTTATATGTTTTATTTTTCCCAAGATGCGAAAAAGTATATTATGACTGACATGTAGGGATAGTCTATGGGATCTCAGTGTTGTCTATGGAAACAATGTTGTTGTTGTCTTCCATTTTATCATGTAATGTAAACCTTATGAATGTATCTAGTACTTCCAAGGCTACTAAACTAGTCGGTCTTTTGAGACTTGATCTTTTGTGATCATGAAAATGATATGTAATAATGCACAAACTTTTGGTAACTAGGGTTGGGATGTTAATATTGGTATCAAAGAATGTTTAGTACAAACCGTGTAAACTAGATTTGGATAAACTCTAATTAGATCGCATAACCCTAAGATAGACTTTGAGGATTAGTATAGATTAAATTCCTAGAATTTTTGTATTGTAGCGATTTTGTGAGTTTTCCATTAAAAACATCCATGTCTAGAAATGAGCAGGTATAGGCAGCTTTAGCACAGATGTACCTAGGGGTAAAACCTGAAAACACCACTTTGAGATAGACTCAAACGGGAACTGGTGCATGAAAATAGGTCTCGCTGCACTCTTGGTAACGACACACCTAGGGGATCTTCTTAAGATAACTCTCATTTTCTTTACAAACCATTATGAAGGGTTAATGAGTATATACTTCCTCAAAGAAAACATTTTTTATGATTATGGATTATATCAATAAAGTTTTCAATTTATATAAAGTGTTTTACAAGTTTAGAATTATGTATTTCGATTAATAAACTAATCTAGTTTATGCCATTACATAGACATGGCGCATAGTGGAAGGAATAAAAACTGTATCAATGCACACACTCCAAGTAGGGATTTCCCTCCTGCTCAAGAAAATTATAGTGGAGTTGGTGATACAACTGGTGCTGATCATCTAATCACCATACTGGTATAACTCACTCAGAATGTGAATAATAACCTTACCTATATGGAGCACCCCGATCCCCAACACGGAGGATCAATGTTAGACTACTTCATGAGGAAACAACCACTAACATTTCGTGGGAGTACAAATCCATTAGTGGATGAGAAATAGATAAATTATGTAGAGAAAATATTCCACTCCTTGGGGAGTAGTGAAAGGGAAAAAGTTTCCATGGCAGTTTACCGCCTCACTTGAGATGCTGATCAATGGTGGTCATTGATTCAAAACACAAAAGAATATGATGACGTATAAAATATGGAATAGAGTGAGTTTAAATATCTTTTATTAGAAATATACTTTCCTCGTGACCATTGAGCTGATATGGAAAGGCAGTTTCTATGTCTAAGGAAAAACGAAGATGAGAATGTCACAAAATTATAATCTAACATTACAAGGTTAGAGAGGCATGCTGCAGATTATATACATAACCCAAGAAGTAAGATTGATTGTTTCTTTAATGGGTTTAAACCATTTCTCCATCGAGAATTAGTCTCAAAATCCTTCTCGTCGTACAAAGATATTTTCTCATGTGTCATCAAGACAGAAAAATAATTCTCTATGTCTTACAACATTAAAGCCAAATAAGAGAATAAGAGATCTGCTGAACACTCTGGAAATGGAAATAATGGGATGAAGGGAAAAGTTGAATATCCATCTAGTACAAAATGTGGGAATAAACACCCCAGTGCTTGCCTGAAAGGAATGGGATTCTGTTACAAGTGTGGTCAAAAAGGCCACCATGCTCGTGATTGCAAGGGGAAGAAAGAGGTTGTTGATGTTGAATGCTACAATTGAAGAGAAAGGGGGTATTATTCGAATTAATTTCCTAAGCTTCACAAGAACATATCTCAAAAAGGTAAAGGGATCATGGCCAAGATTATGCTATCACTACTACTAAGGTTAAAGCTCCGAAGGACGTAGTGCAAGGTAATTTAATGGTTTCCTCAAGTTTAAAAAATACACTATTTGATTATGGGTCATCGCATTGTTTCATATCATCCCAGTTTAGTAAGAAAATTAGATATTTCCATTAGATTTAACAAGGGAGTTTTCAGTCAAAACTCCTAAGGGAAGTATCATTGCAATAATTTTTTGTGAATCAGTACCCATTTGGGCATATACAGGTTTATTATCTGCTAATATCATCGTCATACCCATGATTGAATTTGATATAATCCTCAGTATGGATTGGATTTCAGACCATGATGCAAAAAAATTTTATAAGAAGAAGGATGTTACTATTTTTGATGAAGATGATAAAGAACACCTTATATTTAGAGAAGAATCTTCACAACCTAATTCTTATCTAGATCCACCCCTAGTAGCTCAACTAAATTCAGTTATTGGGGAGGTAGAGAATAAAATAACATTGTGTGAGGAAAATAATGTTCAAATAGAGTATGTACCTATTGTGAAAGAATATGTTGATGTGTTTCCAGAAGATTTACCTGGACATCCTCTAGAAAGAAAAATCGAGTTTTCATTTGATTTAATTCCATGATCAAGGCCCATATCAGAGACCCCTTATTGAATAGACACTGTGGAATTAGTGGAACTAATGAAACAACTAGAGGAATTGAGTAATAAGAGATTTATTCACCCTTTTGTTTCTCTATAGGGAGACCCTATCATTTTTGTTAAGAAGAAATATGGATATCTGAGAATGTGCAATGAATACAGAGAGATCAATGCTATAAAAATATAGAACAAGTATCCCCTACCTCGCATTGATGATTTATTCGACCAAATTCTTGGAGCTCAATACTTTTCAAAGATTGTCCTTCCATCTGGATATCATATTTGTGTGGGAAGAAGGAAGACATTCCAAAAACAGCATTTCGATCCATGTACGGGCAGTATGAGTTTAGAGTAATGCCTTTTATATTAAATAATGCACCCTCTATCATCATGGATATAATGAATATAGTTTTCAAGGAATATCTTGATGACTTTGTAGTGGTATTTATTGATTATATCTTGTAATACTCCTAAATCTATGAATATAATGAAAATCACTTGCGCATTATCCTGATGATTCTTAGAAGACATGAATTTTATGGTATGTTTAGAAAGTGTGAATTATGGAATCCGGAAATTTCTTTTCATGGCCATATTATCTCTAAGTATGGAGTATCTATTGATCTTTCTATGACCAAGGAAATCAAAGAATAGCCACCACCGATGAGTATAATTGAGGTACACAGTTTTATTGGTTTAGCAGGTTATTATCGACTTTTCCTCCAGAATTTTTCCTGACTGGCTAACCCATTAACCAAGATCAGACGTAAAGGGGTTAAATTTTTTTGGACAAAAGTGTGTGAAGAATGATTTGAAGAATTGAAAAGAAGATTAGTCAATGATCTTATCTTGACTCTACAATCGTGGAATGATGAGTTTGTAATTTATAGTGATGCTTCAAATAAAGGACATTGTTGTGTCCTTATGCAGAATGATAAGGTTATTGCTTATGCACCACGATAGCTAAAAAATCATGAGTAAAACTATCCTACTCATGATATTGAGTTATCAGCTGTAATCTATGATTTGAAGATTTGGAGACACTATCTCTATGGTGAAAATTGTGAGATATATACCGATCACTAGAGTTTGAAGTATATTTTATCACAGAAAGAAATCAACATGAGATAATGGAGATTTATTGAAGTACTCAAGGATTATTATTGAACTATACACTTCCACATGGGGAAGGAAAATAAGGTGGAAGATGATTTGAGCCGAAAGGGTCATGGAGTTTTGAACAAGATGAGAGTTAAAAGAGATCCTATTTTCCGGGATCTAGTAAAGTTAGACTTGGGGATGACCATGGAAGTTGAAACATCACTACTTTTTCAAATGGTTTCCAAATCATCATTACTAGATATGATAAAAACATCTTAGGCTGATGATGAGGTGTTTAAAAAGAAGATTAAATATGTGAATAATGGGAGATTGAGTGACTTTTTATATGAAGATGGAATTTTGAAATTGGGGAAGGGACATTGTGTTCCTGATATACCTGATCTAAAAAGAGTATTTTTTGATGATTCTTATTGCTCTAATTTATCTATACACCATGGGAGCACCAAAATGTATAGTGATTTGAAGGAATACTTTTGGTGGGACAACATGAAGAGGTAGATTGCTGATTTTGTGTCAATATGTATGGTTTGTCAACAACTGAAATATGGAAGGCATCAACCTGGAGGATACTTGCAACCTCTTCCCATACCTGAGTGGAAATTGGATAATATAATGATGGAATTTGTCATGGGACTACCATACACTCCTAGAAGGAACAATAAAATATGTGTCATTGTTGATCGTTTGGCCAAGTTAGCACATTTTCTTGCTATAATGGAAGATTTACCACTTGAAATTCTAGCAAGACTATATATTAATGACGTTGTAAAACATCATGGAGTACCACTATGGATTGTTTCTAATCATGATCCCCGTTTTACATTAAGATTCAGGAAAAGTCTTCAGAATGCCCTAGATACTGAACTTCGTTTTAGCACTGCCTACCACCCCCAAACCAATGGACAATCATAATGGACTATTAAAACCTTAGAATACATGTTTAGATCATTCTCACTTGACTTTAATGGTTTGTGGGATCAATATATACCTCTGGTAGAATTTTTCTATAACAATATATTCCATTCAAGTATTCAGATGGAACCATATGAAGCATTATTTAGAAAGAGACGCCACACACCAACCTGTTGGGATGATGTTGGTGAAAGAAAACTCGTAGGCCCAGAAATGGTGGAGGAAACAATGGAAAAAGTGAATTTAATCAAAAACCACATCAAATCATCTCAAAGTAGGTAGAAGAGCTATGCCGATAACCAAAGAAAGGATTTGGAATTTCATGTACAAGATCATGTTTTCTGGAATTTATCTCCATGGAAGGGTGTTATATGTTTCGATAAGAATGGAAAAATGATCCCCAGGTACATCGGACCTTTCAAAATTCTAGAACTAATTGGGGATGTAGCTTACTGTTTGGAACTGCCGCCAAGTCTCTCTGAAGATCATGATGTATTCCACATATCACTGTTGAGAAAATACATGCTTGACTCAATGAAGGTACTCACCTATGAAGAACTAGAACTGGGACCTAATTTGTCTAATTGAGAAGATCCTATAAAGCTTCTTGATACAAGAGAAAAAGTGCTGAGAAACCGGATGACTTGTCTGGTAAAAGTTCTATGGAGAAACCATAAGATGGAAGAGGCAACGTGGGAACCCGAGGAACTTATGATAAAGAACCACCCGAGTATTTTTATGCAGTAATATTCTAAAATTTTTGAGGATGAAATTTTTTGAAGGAGGGGAGAATGTAACACCCCAAGCTTCCACGATACTCTTCTCTTTGAATAATATAATAGCATGTGTTGTACACAACTTCGAGTTCTAACACACCACAACTAATCAAACTAGACGTTATGAATACTAATACCCACTTTTTGAAATTTTATAAATTTTATCCTTTAAAATTGACTTCATTTTTGGATTTGGAATATCGAAATTAGCTTATGGTGAATTTTTGGTATTTTTCTGAAAACTTTCAATTTTTTATGAATAGTGAAAAACACTAAGTTATAGTTTAAAACTAAATTTTTATTAAAATAATTATTTATTTTATTTAAATTAAATTTAGGTCAAAATATATACATAATAATTTTATATGTTCAATGTAATTCATTGATGTTATTTTATAATAATATTAGATATATAAAAATTTTATTGAACTTTTTACCGTCTTTTACCCACCTCCTAGGAGTATTTGAAAATTTACATAAAACATAATTTTACTATTTCTATGAGTTTAATTTAAAAAATACGAGATACATGATTGATATCAGTAAGTAAAATGTGGTTTAATAAGATGCAATTAATTTTTGGTGAATCGTAACGTTTTACTTTTATTTGCCAAGTAAATAGGGAAATTAAGGGTAGAAATGATATTATTATTACCCTAACTCTTGTACTAATTCTATTGGATAAGTGTAATTCGACCAAAAACAACTTTAAGAATAAAATATGATCCTTTAGGTCAACTTATATTATATAAGGATATTTATTATTATTTAATTCAAAGAAGAGTTAAAAGTGTTAAATTCAAAGGTTAATAAATAACCATTTTTAATATAGGGTTACACATTAGATAAATTGAACTATACATATTCATTATAAAGATATAAATCTTTCCTACATAATGGTATTTTATTCATAATTTTTAGACATTAAATAATAAAATTTATTTATGACACAATGATGATGCAGTAATTACATAAGTAATGAAATACTAAAATAATTTATATTATAAATATATAAATAAATGTAATTTGAGCCTTTTTATAAATTCCACTAATTTTATAGGTCTATATGACATATTAGCGTTGGTTAGATGAATTTTTTTAGAAGTAATAATGCTGTTATAAATTTAGGAAAAACAAATTACCAAATTGTGTCAAAAATTTACATAAAAGAGTTTTTAAAACAAATATTATATTAATAATTTATATTCTATTTTTAAAAATATAAGGTTAGGACAAAATACTTATATAATTATAGTAGTATTATTAATGAACCACTTGGGGTTCTTTTGGAACTATATAGTAATTTTATTAAGCATATAATATAAAAATACAAAGAGACATGGTAAATGTCAAACTATTTAACTAATAGTTAAATCTAAAAGATAAGGTTAATATATTGACCCAAACATATCTAAAACCAATTTGTTGAGCGGTTTTGGACCCATACCTACCTTATCCTTTAAATGATTTATTTTGGAGGCATTATAAACAGAAATTGATTTTATTATAAACTAATATTTCTAGCTTTTCCTAAGGTGCCTATCACCCCTCTTATAAAAGGGCACTCCCCCTTCTCTCTAATTAACACCTTCAATGCCATTTTTCTCGGCCAGACCCTGCCCAAATACCCTCTCAACTATCCTACCTTCATCCTAGATGCATTCCTTGAGTCATAAATCCACCCTAAAGAGCCCTTTTGATCAATATCAAAAGGAAAAACCCGAAAAAGAGGTAAATATTTCATCACCTCTTCCAAGTTACTTTTTTCTTCAACATACTCTTTCTCTGTTGTTTCCATTTAAAAATAATAACTCTAGTATCTTATATATACTATGATGTTATTTTAAATTTTGTACAAACATATTCATTATTCTATCCATCCTTTGAAAGACATGTCACCATACATGCGTACATATGGATTACAGTCTCCACGTCGTGGAGTAATTGTTATTCAATACATTATTATTTGGATGGGTATAATAATGATGTGTAATCGATTTAAATAATAAATATAACATGATAATTATTCTTTATATATGATATACCGTCCAATTAGATATTATTTTAAAATAAAAAATGAAATTTTCACTCGTGCGTATGTATGGATTACCGTCTCCACGAACACGATGAGATTCATTCCCCATCGTATCCATTCAAAAATAATTTTCATTTTATGATTAAAAATACTGTTTAAAGACTTAATATAATCTTATATATGAATAAAATACATACCATCCATAACAAATATAACTCACATAATAATAAATATAAAGGAAAACGAATCCGTTAACACCCTAAACAACGATAATCCTAAGATATTATTAACAAAGCAATGTTAAAAGATCATATATGATATTATATTAATGTATATGATTCTTGTATAATTTAATAACAATTATTTCACCATTATTTAAGAGGTTAAACTTCCCTCTACCAAGAAAAAGTACAAGGTAGGGGTTAATTCTACAATGTCTTCATTATTCATTGGTTGTTTATATGTAACTATCCACGGGTTAGATTCATTTATACCCTTGTTTGAATATTTTAAGATATTTATAATGGAATCTTTCGGTTGTTTTCTAAACAAGGTACTTTTTGACCTTTGCAACAAATTTAAGGTAAGAATGTTTTTTTAACATATACGACGTGTGTGGCTATTTTATACCGTTCTAACATCGTCAAAGCTTCCATTACAATATTATAAGAATATTTTCAAAATAAATTTTTTCTTTCATAATTATATGACTTTTAAATGATTTTAAAATTGAAAGATATATTTCTCAAAAAAATGTTTTGATTTCATCTACTCAATCATCCATTGATGGATTGTAAGATTATTTGAAGTTGATTTATTATGATACAAAACTTCAATATTGTATTGAAGGTTTTGTGATATGTTTGAATGTGGAGTGATATTTTTATACCATTCACAGTTTATGGATAAATTATTGACATTTCGTATTCTAGTTTTAATATGAATTTTTATGTTATGTTTAAACCTTTTCATATGAGAAATGCATTGGACTTACTAAGTGATGGGTGGAGCTCGCTATAGCTCCTCGAGCATTGGTAGCTATCATGAGACAAACTAGTGTCTTGGAACACAGCCTTAACAAAATCTTATTTGTAGTATTGGTACAAGGCCTTGACTATGTGGTTATGAAAGTATCGCATTATGCATTCCATCATTATGAAAGTGGTTATTGATATTTCATGTGATTATTCGACTAGTAGAATATCCATGTGAGTAAATAAATTGCATTATTTTGATTTATATTTTCTATATTATGATGATGTTTATGTTGAAATGGATTTTTTGTTTTTATACTTTGCCTTAAATGTTTATGCTTATTTATGAAAGCTTCTGCTATATTTTTATCTTTACTGAGAATCTGAGCTCACCCCTTTCCATGTTTTATTTTTCCTAGGATGAGAAGAAGTATATTATGAATGACCTACAAAAGTATTCTATGGGATCTAAGTGTTGTATATGGAAAAAATGTTGTCGTAGTTTTTCATTTTATGATGTAATGTAAACCTTATGAATGTATCTAGTACTTACAAGGCTACTAAACTAGTCGGTCTTTTGAGACTTGATCTTTTATTTATCATGCCAATGATACGTAATAATGCACCAACTCTGGGTGAGTAGGGTCGGGGCGTTACACTTACATTCCTTTTGAAAGTATTTTTCTATTTGATATTTGTAACTTTTTAAAATAGCTAAATTTACATAGATAAAAAGGTTTTAATTTAATTTTAATTCAATTTTAAATTTATTATTGAATTCCATGTTTTTGTAAAATAGTTTAAATAGATTTTTTTGAACAGAATATGAATTATAAAATGAATTTCACCACATTTTGTCTATGAAAGGGGTTGGATACTTGTTTTTATATGATTTTATAAAAATTTGAAAATGGTTGGTTTTTCTAATGTTTTTTACAATTAATGGTGGATATGAATTGTAATTGTTTTCAAATGTTTTAAAGGTTAAACCCCATATGATTTGATATGAAATGGTAATTAAAATTATATATATGTTTCAGTAAATTGAGATGGGTTTTTAGTGAGGCATGATCAACACATTTAAAATGGGGTTTTATTATTTGTGTGTGACCCCTTTTTAATCCCCTTTCTTAATGTGTTTGATGTGGATCTTGGCCCTAGGAGAACACTTATCCCGGTTGTGTGATTTACTAAATGAAAACCCATTAGATAATGGGATCACATGTAGTTATAAGGTTTGGATATAATTTTGGTTAGTAGAGGAACCTCAAAAGGGGTGGTTGGTATGTGATGTTTCCTTACGAGAGATGTGTGGCTCTCTCTAGAGGGACTATAATGGGGGTAATTGGATGATGGTTGCTATATGAACCCTATATTAAAAGTAAAAACTATGGTTTTTAGGCTATTTTTGTGTTGTTTTGGGTATATACCCATAGATTTATTGATTATTGGCGATACTATACAACAATGATTAGTGTGTTTAAATGAGTTGTCCACCAAGAATTTTTTAATCTGGAATTAGGTGTGAGATTTTGGATAATAGGATAATATGATAAATTGATGTTATATATCTCTCTCTATGTTCTAAATATGTTATTTTGATGGTTGGGCTTCAAATTCCATTAGATTCATGTGATTGGGGTGTTCCCCTTAACCTGAGTGAAAAGTGAGTGAGATACTTATAGTGATAGGTGAATAGTAGTGCATGACCTAGTGTCACACCTGGGTTATTATTTTCACCCTTGGATCTAAATCATATTTGGATATCATTTTTTCTCTCAAGATTAGAGTGTGACATGATAATGTTTAAGTTATTACATTTCATAATTGTTTTTAGTCCTTATCCATGGGTATCCACTTTGAGTTATGATGACAAATGGAAATTGGGGGATTTATAGTGGGTGGCACACGATTAGAGCAAGGTTGGAGATACCATGTTACCTTTCCTAGGAAACGGTGTGGACAAGATACATTTTTTGAAAATGACTAATTCATAGTTAGAACATAGTTTGGAAGCCATGTGGGAAACCGATGCATTTTTTCTAGGTAATTAAAATATTTGGAAATGACTATTGTGGCATCTCTTGATTTATCCCTAAACCACCCCATAAACCCTATTTGGTATTAATAGTAATGGGAGATCCCTATAATATTTCTCAGGCCCCTTTTACTTCAATCCATTGGTGTTGTTGCCCCTATTCTTCAACAAATCTCTAATTATGTTGATTCTCTCTTGTTTCCTCCATCTTTTTAAAATTTTATGTTCTCTCTCTCTTAGGTTCTCATTTTCTAGAGGTGTGTTTACCTAGGGAGGGGTTGATATTGTGTTTTTGAGAAAGAAATTGGATTTTTTGGTTAAATCATGCCTTTATAGGTTCTAGTGGTGCTGCAGTTTGGGTTTCCCACCACATTCCCTATTCTTCCAATCTTGATGTAGGCAGTACCATGGGAGAACATTGTTAGATAATTTTAACATGCTTTCTTTGTTATTTATATATGTCTTATAGTACAATTTTCTGGTGAGAAATGTGTTTTTGGATGTGTTTAGGCATTCATATTGGATAAAAGAGGATTTCCTAATTGAAAATGATTTTGTTTGGTTTATGTTTAATTATATTTTTTCTTGACCATGGGTATTATGCCTTATGTGGATGGTGCTAAATGTGTTTTCAAATGGACATAAATTTGAAAAATGATATTTTTAAATGAATTTTGTTAATATTATATTCCTTTTGCTGCACTTTGATTGGAATTGTAAATTTAATAAATGAAGGGAATCATGTTTTCATGTGAAATTGGTTTGTGAGTGGATTTGAAAGGGGATTGGCTGATGAAAATGATTAAATTGTATATGTGAAATTCATGTAACAATTTCAAATTGTATTAATTATTTATACTAGGGCTAGAATATATACTTGTAAATGGTTTTTTGGTTTGAAAAATTAAATGTGGTTCAGTTTATAAGAAATGGTGATTTCATGGTGTATTTATAATTCATGGAATGCGTACATGAATGTTAAGATATGTTTGACATGTGAACATAAATTTGAGAAGAAATAGAATCCTTAGTATCAAGGTGGGATGACTATGACAAGTATACTAGTTATTTATATGTATAAAGTCTCAGTTTCACATATCTTGATTGAAATTTTATTCTGATAAAGAATTTAGTGGTTTGATACATTGTGTTTGAAAATGATTTTTTACTTGCAGTTGTGTGAGATTTTGATAATTTCTAAGAATTTCAAAATTGGAAATTAATTTAAAATTGTAAAACATGGGTTGAATGTTTTTTCTTAAAAGGTGGAATGTTTTGTTATGAACTTTGGTGTTTCCATTAGTCACCACATGTAAGGATACATGTGCGAATGTGGATATTTAACGGCTTGAGTGGATAATTTCCTACATTTAAAATAGAATATGGCTTCCCATTTTGTCATTTGAATATTTATATGTGAGACTCCATGGAATACCACTTGTGAGTGTGAAATCCACTAAGTTGTTTTCTTTTCTAAAAAAATTATATGAAAATATGTGATTTTTTGATGACTATTTTTGTGTGATGTGTTTCTTATTGTGATGCGAGAATGTTTCTTTTCAGTTTTTTGAGTTTGATAGATCTTTATGTTTAAATAATGTTTCAAGTTTTTTCCTTGTCAATAAGTTGGTTTTGAATAATGGTTAGTGGGTTCTTTTGATAAATGTTTCTTGAAGTCTTTGAGTTGGTTCCCTTTGAGTTTTTGGTTCTTGTTTGTGATGAGTTTTTTTTAATGGATTATTTTGATTGGGTTATAGATTTCCCTGATGGATTGTGTTTTATACAATAGAATTCTAGGGGTATTAAAAATGCGTCTACATGTGGTTCACTATCAGTAAACCCTCCAGTTGATCAAACCATTTAATTTCTTATTGTGTTTTGGGAGTTGAATCCTCCCATATTAAATAATCATAAAAACCAATTTACTAAGAAGAGTTTATTTATAAAGATGAATGATACATCAGTTTTTGTTAGTTTTATGAAGTATTATAGGTAAATTTTGTCACCTCCATGTTTGAATACCTTTTCTAGAAGTGGCGTAAGGAATACCAGTGAGGAGAGTGGAAATATGAAAGAGAATTTTGTTTCTTTAAATGGTAGTAAATATCACTTTGATATTTATTCAGCCTATTATATGTGAGGGATCATGTTGTTCCAATAGTGTGGCAAGTCTGGTCATAATAATCCATTATTTTTGTTTTTGGAAATAGTGTGAATTTTGGGGCTCGATTTAATGTCTCATACTTTGTAATGGTTCATTGTTTGTAATGGTATTGTATAATGGTTTTGTGGTGGTGTTTCATTTTTGAGTTAAAAATCTAAGAGTGGGATCTCTCACTAAAACTTTTATTTTAATCATCAGTGTGTCCTTACATTTTAATTCAAAATTTTTCCATTTTAAATCTTGGTTTAATCCTTGTGTTATTTCTTCCATTTTTTCTGGTTCAATTTAAAAATGGATGATTTTTTTATCTTCAAATTCCCTATCTTGGAGAAAGTTATATGTTGGTGTGATGTGAGTTTCATGGTGTTTTTTGATCTATTGGTTCTTCTTAGATTACAATTTGGTCACTCATTAATCTAGAATAAGGAGATATAATCAAGGATTTATTTCTCCTTAATGTAGGGAAGCATATGCCTCAAGATTTTAAGGCAATAGCCATAGGTCCCAATGTGGGGCTTTTCACATAGTCCAAAAACCGTCGATGGTGTGTGGAATATTGACACAACTCTTGTCTCTAAAATTTGGGTATGGACACTTTAGGGGTCAATTCTGTGGTTTTTCCTTGTTTTTGACATTTATCCATGTGAAAAAGTTTAATGGTTTCATATTCGTTTAATTGAAATTGTCATACCTTATGGGATGCATGTTTTTGATTGACTTTACTTGCATTAATGACCCTTTTGAATCAGTTTTGGTGTTCCTTTCATTGGGTTACCCTCTCCCTTCCCCTAGTGGTGGGAGTTATTAGGTCGATGTGGATGTTCTCTTGTCACTTTTAATATTTTCAGTTCTAATGGTATGGAGACCCATTATGGGTCTCATTTAAGTTCCTTCTACTATTGGAAGGTACTAGTATGTTTCTAATGATGGGGATCTATTCAAGCATCCCATTTTGATAATTTAGTTTACACTTTGGAGTGGCTTGAACATGAAAATTCTCATTTAGAGATGTTGGATCTATTTTTCCCTTCCATTTTAATGTTGGGGTTTTTAGAATTTGTCTAATCATCTTGTTTAAATCCATAATTATAAAATTTTTTGTTCATGTTTTTCGACACTCTTTGAGAAGTGGTTTGGGCTTATTTTTTCCTTCCAGAAAAGAAGTATGAGAATCATTGGTAATGTATAGGTTTTTCATGGCTTGAAGAGTTGGGGTATACAATTGTGAGAATTTATTTTCATTATATTGATAAATTGGAGCTGTTGAGGATTTTTGGGGGTTGAATATATAAGGTGTGGTGTCCGTTATAGCCTCCCAAGTTAAACCTTATGAATCTTAGTTTCAGTCTGTCATGTTCGTATTTTCTTCCTTGTTTTATGTTCTTTGGGAATTTTCTTTAGTTTTGTAGAACTAATTGTATTTTTAGATCAATCAATGTTGTTTTTATCTGAGGGAGGAAATAATTTTTGTGAGGATAATTTTCACACGTAGTTTTTTATTTTCTCCTTTGGTTCTGGATAATTTTTGTATATCTATTTTTCTCTCGAGTTCTAGGTGTGAGAAGATTGAAGTCTGAGGTATTAAATTTTTTTATTTTTAGTCTAGTTGTTATCCATGTGGTTCCCCCATGAGTTTTGAAGAAAAGTTTTGAATTTGTGATTTACATTAGGTATCACATAGTTGGAGAACGGTTAGAGAAACCATGTGCCCTTTCCCATGTAACTGTGCAGCCATGTGACACATTTGGATAGTGGATAACATTCAGTTATAGAATGGTTTGTAAACCATTTGAGCTGTAAATTTGGATCGTTCCTCTTGGAGAGAGAGGGAACCATATTTTCCACATGATTTGAAAAACAGTTTGGGAAAACTATGTGTGTTTTCCAGTTAATTAAAAATTTTCAAATTAACCTTTTTTTCCTTTGGAGTGTTATTCATAAACCACCCCCTTCATCTCCATTTTATATTTTCATCCATGGGAGATCCCTCTAAACATTTATTGCCCCCTTAAACCTCAATCCTTTTGTGTTTTTGGCCTTGATTCTTCAAGGAATATCCTACTATGTCGCTTCACTTTTGTTTCCTCCGTCTTTTAGTGGTCTCTCCAATATATATTAGTTTCTTTTTTTCAATTGAGGTGTTTGACCTAAGAAGGGTTAGATATTGTTTTTGTGATTAAGATATTTATTTTTTTTGGATAAATATATCCTTTCAAGTGTCTTGGGGTTTTTCGGTTGTGATTATTCACTAATTTCCAGGTGCTACCAAGATTTAGGTCAGTTGTTCCATTCCCTAACATTGTTTGATAATTTTAATATGCGTTCTTGGTTATTTATATGTGCTCAATGGTTGAATTGTGTAGTGATAAATGTTTTCTTGGAAGTGTTTGGGCATGAATATATGATGAAAGTGGATTTTTAAAAGTAAAATGGTTGTGTTTTGTGTATGCTTCATTGTAATATTTCTTAAATGGGATTTTATTCCTTGTGTGGAAGGTGTAAAATTGTATTTTAAAGGGATTTAAATGTGAAAATGATTTTTATAAATAAAATGAGTTTTTTTGTATTTTGTATTCCTTGTGACGCACTTTGATATGAATTGTGAATTGTTTAAATTAAGGGAAGCATATTTTAATGTGAAATTGGTTTGTGTGGGTATTTTAAAGGGTCTTGTCCCATGAAAATGGTTAAATTGATTGTGTGACTTTCTGGTGATAATTTCAAAGGGGTTTCATGAATTGTCCTTGTGTTATTTTATGTACAAGAAAATGGTTTCTGAGTGTTGAAAATGAAATATGGGTTGGTTGATTTAAAATAGTTATTTTTTGATATATTTATAATTCAAGGAATGTCTATGTTAAAGTGCTGATATGTGGGACATGTGAAAATGAATTTGAGCACAAAGGGAATCTTGGGTATCTATATGGGAAGACTAGGACTTGTACACAGGTTATTTTGAACTAGAAACATACAATTTTCACTTATAATGATTATGGATTACAACCCTAACTAAATAATGATGATGATTGGACACTGTTAGAATTTTAGATGTTTCTCCTCTCTTGTGATTCGTGCATGAGGAAGCTGACATAATTGGTTACAACACCCAATTTCACTGAGGTACATGCTTCTAGTGTCTCACTAGATCTTGATTACACCTAGGTATTTACCCCCAGTTCTCCCTTTTTACATGAGGCTTACATGATGATGTTCTTCCCATCGGTATATAGTGGACCTTGTGTTTATTCCATTTAATTTAAAGAAATATTATTTTATTTATTTTTTGCCTTTGAAATGTAACATTTAAAAGTGTTGTTTTTAAATTTTTCCTTGATGAAATGGTTTTCTTTTAATGTGTTTCCCTAGAAATGGTTTTCGTTTAAAATATTTTCTTGTAAATTTTTAAAGGCTTTTGTATAAAGAGTTTATGTGATTTTTAATTTTGAATGTTACAGTATGTAATCATTTTATTTTGGGTGGAATCCTATTGGGCATTGTCTCACACCCAAAATACACCATTGGGTGTATGTAGACAATATTTTTATAACCCAGGTAAAGAACATATGTTTCATTATGATGATGGATTTGGTTCTTAGAATTCTTTCTATTACAGATATTGGAAGTGGTGGCTAGATTGTAATTCCCCTCATGTCGCAAAAAGGTTTTTGTTTGGATGGGTTTGCATTTCCCATTAAATTGTTGTTCCGTTGGTATTGGTTTAAATTTTAAAACATAAAATCTAAAAATTATTCTTCCTTGTATGGATTTAAATATTTTTTACTATGATGTTTATTTTTTTTTTTGTTTATTTTATTCTGATTCATATGGGTTAAATAATTTCCAAAGCATATAATTCATACCTTAGAACTATTTTCTAGCCTACGGGGATTGAGAAGGCTCTTCATTCCATGCCACAGGTAAGGTCAGGTGTCGGGTTAGATGGCCCTCAAGTTTTATTCATGATAATTGGGTTAAATAAAAATTCGGTGGCTATACTCAATCGACATGATACTGACAATTTGGCTTATTTTTGGATTACATGTGCCTTAAGAGTATCACATGATTGATTTTTAGAAATTTAAGTGACCAATAATTAATTTTCTATTGTACATAGTTGTTCAAGGAATGAATCATGTGTTTGGTCTATTAATGGGATCTTATGAAGGGTTTTTCGGATGGTTGTTTTGGTTAATATGGACAGTTTGTCTAATAGTTTTGAAAGGACAATTATTACTGAGTCATTAAGTGAGATAAGTCTATTGGTTGTTTCTTGGAGTGGAATAGAAAATGTAATACATGGTTCTTATGATGATTAAGAAGAGGTTATGTTATTATTGAAGCAAGTTGGAATGACTTTGGGGATTTGGGTTACAATTTTTGATGAAACAAAGTTTTTAGAAGGTTTATTATTGAATGAAATTTATTTGATCAGTTTTTCGTTTGTTGGATATGTATAATGGTATTTTTTAAGTAATTTAAAGTGTGGGTGGAAGTGACTATGATGAATAATAACATAATTAAATACCCTCACAGTAGATGGGTTGTGAATCATCAAACCTGTTCATAGTGTTTTTGTACTGAGGTGTCCAGACACATGTCATTTGGTTACTGTAGAACATTTTTTAGGGTCGTAGAGTAGTGTTTTAAATTCATTATGATCAATGAAAAATCAATATTCAGTGTGTTTAGATTATCATAGGGGGAATAGTTGTAGTGGTGGTTTCAAAATGGAATGTGGGACCTTTTGGTTATCTGATATTCATTGGTTGTTGAGGAGAATAAGTGAATTTCAAAGTGGAAATAAGAATAAATGACGGAAAGGATTATTGGTGCATATATGTTTGGAGTGTGGTTATAAAGTAAAAAATTAGTTCCTTTAGTTGAAGTTTCTAGGTTTTGTGCTTTTTATTATATTGGTGAAGGGAAATGGTTTTATACCTTCTACAAAAAATGGTAGAGATCATCATCAAGTAGTGTGATGTTGAGGTTAGATGTTTTGTGAAATTTTTTTCTAAAACATAAATCATAGATATTGGTTTATATAATTTATTATAGGTAGTTAATGAGTCAAGAAACTTTTGGGGTTCTTTGGGAATCATTCATAAGGTGTTTTATAGATATAATGGTTTATGAAATAGAGGTTTGAATAGTGAAAATGAAAGAGGTTTTTAAATGGTTAATGATTGTTAACCAGAATTTGTAGGACTATTTTAGAAATGTTTTTAGTTATTGATAATTATAGTTATTAGTAAATTCTATGCTTTGTTCATTCATGTGGATTGATATGAATGGGGATTTCATATTTCACATCAGGAGTGACATGATGTTGAACCTAGAATATAGGTTCATGCTAATAAAAACTTGATATATGTAAAAACTGCCATGTTTCATTAATAAATGGGTGATATCCTTTTCCAGGCCTCAATCGGTGGTATTAAAGTGTAAACTATTGATTTTAACTAGAAGATCAAGGACAAGTACATTACACAAGGCCTTCACTGGAAGATATTGATGTCATGGATAGATTAATGGGGAATCCCATTTAGTGACCTGATTCTATGGGATAATCATATTTCCTAAAATTATTCGATTTTTGAAAATTGATTTGTGACATTATAAAATGGATTAATCATGTTTAGCGACATAATTTATTTGATGAACCTAGATTTATTATACGAATCATTCTGTTACATTTGAAGAAACATGGGGAAGGATAAATTTTGGGGATCAATGTTTATGTAATTATAAGAAATTAGAATCATGGTTTATAGTAATGATCAGAAATTTACATGTGGGGTCATTAAAAAGAATGTTAGTTGGATAAAGGCACATCTTTTATGAGAGTCCAGTTTATTTTATGGGCCAAAGAAAGAAAATTTAACACCTCTTATTCAATTACTTATGTTACATGGGCATCTAAATTATAGGATTGAGAGCTCGAATCAGATATTTTGGCTAAAGGGTTAGTAAACTGTTGGAAATTACTAGATACTTCATGAAGATGTTATGTCAGTAATGTGGATTGTTTATAACACCACTTGATTTTTAGGCTTAATACAGGTTCATTTTTGTCATTATAATGGTTATCTCACTCATTTATAACAATTGAATTTGATGATTCAATATTAGTGATGATTTTTTAGGATTTAGACCATCTAGATATAGAAAAGTAGAGGTCAACAATAATTCATGATGTAACAAAGTGTTTCATGAGATGAATGTGTCGAAATATGGATATAGGAGGTGAACCTACCATGGATCATGGTATGAACAATATGTTCTCTATTTTAAGGGCTAATGAGTAGGTTTTTAAAATTCTAATGATTTAAATTCAACCAAAACCACATTATTTCAACCCATTTTTTATACCTACACCCCCTAAATGGAGTATACGATATTGGATCTTCACTTTAGTGAATTCCAAATTCTAATAATTATTTCATTGGAGTTTGATGTACAGTTGGTTATGATGGAAGCATTATAAAAATCCAAAACCTTTTTTATCCTTGGATTATTCATTATCCTTTTTTCTTTTTTAAGTAACCATAATGAGATGATTTGTTGGGATGAATTCTCCAAATCGGTGTATTAGGCTTGATTTTTATGGTGATTTCTAATGGTTTAGATCCATTATTATTTTATTAGGAAGTCCTTGACATTTTACAGATTTTATATATACTGGTATGATATGTTATGTATGTGTTTTCATGTATCCTTATGAGATATCCTATTTTGTTGTTTAATTTATTGGGTGACGTCCGTATCAAATTTTCTGGACCATCATAGGGGAAGTATGGGTTGTGTTCCCTCAAAAAGATGAATTCGAGCCTCAAATTAGCTATGACATAAGGGATTTCCCCAAAAGTAATTATTCTTGGAATGACCCAATCAGGCGTTCTTGAGGGAAGTATGGAAGGGAAAATAGATGTGGTGGTTTGTGTAGCGAATTCACTAATTTATGTTCCATGGAATCCGTGAATGGGATACTATTATATGTTATAACGATAAAGAACCATCCATAAACATTATATAATCATCAATTTTATATAAATAATTAATTTTATAACATTTAATGATATTTATAGATAACATTTTTAGAGGACTAGGCCTTCACTTGTTCCTAAATAAATGTTCTAACACAAATTTTCCAATTCCACATAGTATCAATTTTCCACAAAAAAACAAAACTTTGTTTATATGAGATATCTCACAATTTTCATCTTGAATTCATCTTTATCCTTTATTATACTTACAAACGTGGGAAAAATATTTTTTAATGTGGTATGGGAACAAAAATATCATTAATAGACAAAAAAAGAAACTAATAACCATTATTCCTGATATTTTTTCACACTTGATTTTTTGTTTCCATCCTTTATTACAACCTATCTTTTGGATATTGGTTTTTCTCTTGAGTTCTGGGTGTTCCAGATTTAAAATTTATTTTTTGGAGGTTTTGGGTGGATTGTGGACCTATTATTTTTTAGTGTGAAAGGTTTGAGGAGGATGTGGATTGTAAAAATATTTTTTAAACACTCCTAGTTAAACATTTTTATAGGGTATATTTGTGGTATGGTTTAATCCTTTGTGTTGTATGGGGTTTGGGGTGAAAAAGAATTATTTTTAGGGAATTTTTATAGGTCACACGATTAAAGAACATGGTTACATTAATCATGTAAGTGTGCAGGGGGGTCACATGGTTTTTGTATGCTTTAACAATGCTCAAAGCCTAATTGTGCAGCCTATGAAACACTAGGCATTGGGAAATAGCACGGGTTGTGCATGGTTTTCCATACCATGCGAACTATCCATGCAACCCAATCGGGAAAGGTTATTTTGGGATTTTCTCCTTATTTTTAAGAGGAGTTTCTTCCCTTGGACCCCCTTTTTATCCTTAGGACGTGGATTCCCCCCCCCCCCCCATGGTTGTTTTTGGAACCTCTATTACCCTCTAAGTGGGATTTATGGTGATTTCTTATGGAATCTTCACCCAGTTTGAAATGTTTGGGTTCCCCACTATTCCCCATATTATTTTCACCAATTTCATCTTTACCCCGTAACCATAGTGTCCCCTTTTGTAAAAATTTTATTATTGGGGTACTGTAATGTGGGAGGATTTTTTCGTTTAGGGTTTCACTTTATAGAACTTGGCTTTTGGAAACCTACTGGTGCATTTTTTGGTGTGTGTCGTTGATACACTAGGGATTTGAGGATGGTTTCCCTTTACAAATGCCTGTTTAATTTATGAATATTTGATTTGATGATTTTATAACCTTACTCAAATGATAAATATTTTTTTGATATCTTTGGATAATTTTTTGGTGTTTAAAGTGTTTTTTTATGCTTTGTTATGTGATAAATGGTGTCATTTTTTAATAAAGGTGTACACCAAGTGTTTGATAAAACTTCTCGTTAGCATTCACATGTTGTTTTTAATGTCTAAATAATGGGTTTTAATTTTATTTAATTCAAAGTACATGAAATAATGATTTTTGGTTCCTTGAATCTGTTACCAAGGGGGTTTAGATTTAAAAGAAATGTGTATTGGTTTTCAATTGTGTTTTGGAATGTGTTTTCGATTAGTGGACCATTTTAAATTTTCATACAAATGGGTTTGGAAATAAAAATGAAATGTGAGTACATTGAAGGTATTTTTTACTAAATGGTTGTGAAATGAAAAACTATTTGTCTCTTTTTGAGGAAATGTATTTGGTTCTATTAAAGTGTTTGTTTTTATAGAATTCTTAATGGCTAATTTTTAATTTTTTTGAAAATGGTGAAAGTGTTTATTATGAAGACGTTCATTGGGTAATTATCATGATTTTTTAATGGTTAAAGGATGAGATTTCATCACTATGGAATCCTTGTGATCCATTATGATAATGGGAGTATAGAGAACCATTTTTGTCCTAATAAGACTTTGAAATATTTTTATGAATATTTCTAGACATGGGCATTGAGACGACATGCAATTCTGAGGCCCGGTATGCCCGGAATTAATTTTTTAAAAATGTTAAGTGTTTTTATATTATGCACGGGTGGTTATCTAAAGAAAATGGCATATCACTTAAAAATATGATCAGATCGGAAATCCAAGACCATGGTTGGGTCAGGAATTTTTTGTTTCCCCTAGGCGAGACATAAAATATGTCGGTGCGGGACGTTCAGACCCCTCACTCGTTGGCAGTGTGTTAAACGGATAAATTAAATTGTTAATTTGTTCATTTAATATCTCAAACCTGAATATATTTTGAATAGGGACTCAGATGAAAAATATGTAACTACCAAATGAGTTCAGAAAATAGTTTTTACCCTAACAAATGATTATACTTTGTCCAAATCAGGTGTTTGACACATGCGCCATCATGAGAGAATAATTAAATAATTCGTTATTTAATTATTTAATTAATTTCCTTTAACCTTATGGGAGGTTATAAATTCATGGTTATGAGATGTTGGACTCACAATCATTTTTTCCAATGATGACTTATCCACCCATATCCTCTCCTCTCTATTGACGGACAACGAGTGAAGAACAACATAGCCTTTGATCCAAGAAAATTGAAGAGGGACGAACACAACATCTTCTTCTCATCATTATTCAAGTGTGATCTTCTTTAACACAGAGCAGATCTTGATGAAAATGATATTCACCAATGATCGATCCAAACCTGAGGTAGAATTTATCTTTGTGGATTCCTTACCCCGGTTAAATTTCTCATTATGGACGTGAATTAAATAAAATAATTCACGGATCGATAAACCACTGATTGAATTAATTTTATTCTTGTTTATCTTGAATTTGAGATTCTTGTAGCATGATAAATATTTAAATTCCAGTTCCCCATGATAATTATTCTCAAAAACGATGTCCAAACTAATAGGGCTATCGATCCACACGTAGAACAAGATCTTTCCTTATTCATTGTCCGTGCATTTTCCTCATGTTCTTTATCACCAAATAATTAAGCGCGCTGGAAACTCAATGTTTTGTTGAGCGTAACATATAGACATGAAGGTCTCGACCCAAGGATCATAGATCCACATTTGTCTCCTTTTTTCAAGTTAAATCAATGCTGGAATGGCATGTGAATGGATCCTGTGGCACGAGTCTGACGAGGGTTTCAGCGGTTAACGGCGGCGGTTCAGTGAGGTGATCAGGCGACCGCAGAAGCTGGGTGAGGTAGCTCTGGTGGCATGCGAGGCGTCTCTGACTGCTTGTGGCGGTGTAGAAGACTGGGCCAGTGCAAAGGGGTGACACGATGGGCATCAATAATAAATATAATAATTTAGGATAATGATGGCGACCCGTTGATGAAATTGAAGGCGGATTTATTACTATTATATTAAATAATAATGGTAATGGCGGATTTTATTGTGTGATTAATTAAATGGAATGGTATTTATTTAATATGATAATAACCATGGTAAAATAATTTAAAGGGATTAAATTAGAACATTAATGAGGGGTTTTATTATTATTAATTTTATTAATAATAACATTGAAGTGAAATTGGAGAGAGATTACAGGGTGATGAAATAATAAAGAAAATAATAATAATAACCATAAAAGCATGGAGGTTTGGGGTTTGCCGCATGGAGTCAAGGAGGCACCAATATTGCTGGTACGTGGATTTTTTGGATGAGATAATTTATGGAATTAAATTAAATTAATAATAATAATAATAATATGATAATGTTATTATTATTTTCCTTGGGAAAACCGTATTTTGACAGTATCTTCTTTGTGCGACCTCGGTTTTACGAACCGTCAGTGGTAGTGTGACACTGGCTTCGAGACAGAAATTATGAGTCCAATATTGGAAGTATTTTTCATATTTTTAAATCAGTTACACGAAACATTCATGAATTAATAGATTTCATATCATTATTAAATCTTCGACCCTTTATAACTCATGCAAGCAACGCCTGATTGACTTGCCGTAAAAGGAGACGTGACCCTATCTATAATATGGTTTGTTCAAGTATAATGTTGGATACTAAATTTTGGTTTGTGGTTCGGGTCCACAGAACACCCAATATTATTATTATTATTACGGGATCTTGTATTTGACATATCTCTCTCATATAGTGTCAGAATGACGAACCGTCTGTGATGTTGCAACCCTAAAATTAAGATGGATGGTTCAAGAACAGTTTAGAATATTTACGTCATGGTCGAGGTGTCAGCCCCACGAGGCTCGGTTCGCGCATGTTGCGGTGAAATGAAACATTTTCACTGGTTATCCATTTTGGACAAATGGGTCATACATCTCATGTGTTTTTTCACATGGATAGTAATGGTGTGACCGGTTTGGTTAACCGGTGTCGTTTGAAGTACGGCTGGGTTGGATCAAACATGAATCCAACCGGGCACTCGGTACTAAAATTCATATAACATATAGATTGGGCATCAAATTGATGCACTATCGGTCATGTTAGAACCCTTATGACATGGAGGTCCTTCTGGTTTCTCCCTTTAAGAACTTAGTTGTGGTTGAGGTATGACCAATAACCCGAGTAGCAAAACTAGGTAGTTTCTTTAAGTGAGAGTTAGGAAAGATACTCCCTTGATGACTCAAGGCATGGGTATTCTTTACTCTACTCCCGTAGAGATGGGACTCCCCACCTCATGGGTGTGGGTTTGTTTTCCTCTAAGATGGCATTCCTATCTTCGGAGTCGGTACTCCACCACACGGCCAGACCAGGCCAGTTGCATGGGCCACCCTGTGTTCTGATTACATAGTTTGACATATATGGGATGAGACCGTGTACGGGCTCATGGCCAATGTGCATGGGGTGGACCCCAAATAGTTAGACATGGCGTGTTATCTCTTCACATGTCGTGTAGTTTCAATTTTCACGACCAGCCTTGCGACACCAGCCGTTGTACACGGGTAGTACCCAGGGTCAGAGGACACAACGTGTAACCTTTCTACATGTCGTGTACTTTTCAGTACATGGCTTGATCTTCTTTCCCACCATATCGTTGACAGGTTTCTTTTGGGTTAGTTCCCCTTCTTCTCGTTCCCCTGAAAGTCGGGCATCATTTCCATCAATAGGAGTATGATCCCTTCCGCAGGACTTTCTATGATAGATTCGGCATCCCTCTAAGAGGCCCGAAGCGAGATCCTCTATTCATTCTTGACCCTAGGTAGATTCAGGCATCGACGTGACCAAATCAACTGGGCATTGATCCTCTACCTAGCTGGTGAATCCACCTAGATGGTAAATCCAGATGAGTAATTGTATCTTCTATGGCCCTGGCAGTGATCCTCATCTGTGTATTGTGACCTTTCCCACTCAGAAGTGTGTCTCCCGTAATGTGTGCATCTATTTCATGTGATCTTCTCACTCAGGAGTGTCTCTCCCATAATGATTATATCTATCTATCATGATATTTCTCCACTCAAGAGTGTGTTCTCTTATAATGAGTGAAACTACCTCTTGTGACCATTTCTAAGAATGATACTTTCCGGATGGACGTTATCAGAGCTATCATACTCGTGGTGTGAGTTCTCCTCGATGAATGCTTCGTGGAATCTTTGAACTGGATCCCTAGCGTGGGTATGTAGTTGTGTAACATTTCTCTATACTACAGGTCTACGTTATGAGTATATCTGGTTGCCTGGGGTCTATGTATGAGCATATACATAGTGTGAGTTATGAGATGAAGATCCCCTTACTCTCTCGTTTGGGTTTCCTTTGTGCAATCATATCTATTACTTGGTGGAGAGGAACTATTTTTGTTCGCTCTTGTTGTACATTGTTCTCTCTTACTACTCTCCCCTTCAGTACCTCTATTACTGCTCCCTCAAGCCTTCAGGGCATCCTAATGAATATTTCTATACTCAACCCTACTTGGGATTTTCCCACATTTGGCGTGCCCTTACAAAAGACGGACAAATTGATCGTGACATGATAGGAGCATTGGGATATGGTGTTCTTGGACCGCGTGCGAGGGTCGGAGCTTGGGATTCAGGAGTGGGACTCATCCAACTGTTTTACTTTTTCACATATTGTCAGGTTGTGGCACTTTTCTAGTTGGGTGTGTATTTTTTACCCTTTCCCTTTCAGCTTTACTTTTCTAGTACTTGTACTGTAAGAGGTCAATGAATTTTTTTGGTTCCCTTTTTATAGTATTGTGGCACCTTGATTTTTTTTTTCTGCGCATTTTCATTGAGTTAGTTGCATGTGTGTGTATAGGTTCTTTGGGAAAGGCCTCCTCGAGTTTTTTGTGCTTTCAGCGCTAGTCGCCAGCCCCTGTCCTATGTAGGCGGGTAGGGGGTAGTTACAGTTTGAACCCTGGTACAGGTCATGGCGTGACAGAGTGGTATTAGAGGTGGTTCGACCCTTGGGATGTTGTTTGGATGTTCCCCTAAAATGATTTTGGTTGTGTTTGGGGAAACATTGTCGATGTGTCTCGAGAGTGACTCTCAGGCTAGGGATTCCAGTGATGGTGTGGGCGTCCAACTTATCCATTTACGAGGACCCTGATTACCTGGTTGCTGACTCGGCACCCTAAGACACCGGTTGCAGGGAACAATGATACATGCATGATATAAGATTGATTCTTTGACTTTCCTTCTCGAGTCAGCACTCCATTTTTGTTGATGTATATAGATATGCTCATTCGACCGTGGTACTCCTTTATAACATTCATGATGTCTCTGCGATGACATTCATCCATGATACTAGCTACGGTTTGTGGAGAGGATTCCGTGAGTGATGAGAGATCAGTTCCGGACCCATCATGCGAGCCCCTTTCTCCTGGTGGGTAGGTAGCATCACCCTTACCTATTGAGAAGAAGACAACCCTAGATGAGCAGGCTAAGGATGTGTGCAGGTTGAGCGCACTTTATCAGTTCTAGCACCCGAGACCACTGAGGATCTATAGCAAGCCTGGCCCTCAGACAGTAGAGGTTTGGCTAAAGTTGGTGGTCCACTGGTCTATAATGGCAGTTTCCGAGAATAGACGTTCGAGCGGGGACTCTGTAGAGAGATCTGTGCTATCATAGTGCCCTTTTGAATTCCCATAGAATCCAATGTGAGAGAGTAGGCACTAGTGGTAGAGAGAATCATGTCACTCCATACAACTTGTTGTGATAGTGAGCAAAATAGAGTTGAGACTTATACTATAGCTAGCAGACGTCAGACGATGAGATCTCAACATAGGAGATTTTATAATGATCATTCGCATGTACATGATCAAATGAGGCCCAGGCAGTGCAGTGGAAGCTTGGTGGAAGAATCTATCAGACTTGGGCACTCAAGGTGTGGTTGTGTAGTAGATGCCCTTAGTGGGAAGTGCAGGAAGTCCCAGACTCACCTAGTGCAGAATGTTTTAGAGCAGTTAACTTCCATGAAGCTGCCACTGGTGGAAGGTATAAATTTTCTTCAGTCAATGTTGTTGACTCCTTCTCCTCTCGAGCATTTAAGAGATTCTCACTTGTGATTAATCTACTGTGAAATCCTGTGTGACCATATATCCTTAGGTGTTTCAGCATATGGATATTTTTAAAGAGGGAATCATGATAATATATCCTAGTGACAAACAGTGATTCCAGTTGTGACATGTGATGTAGAGGTTTGGTCAGGGAGGAAAGCATTCCCCTGAGTTCTATCAAGTCGTTTGAGACCGTGCAAGGAGATGTCAAGGTTGCATATCACCTTGACATATCCAAAATAGTTGGAATTGGTATACAAAACCTTAGACGTGTCTCAACTAAGGAGATACGTGTGTTTTCCTACACACTTCATCAACTCAAGAATGCCTTATGAGGGTGGACCAACCCTTTGGTCCATATGCCTTGGTAGCACAGAGACGTACATGCTTCCCCTGGAGTGGGAGAGTGATGTGTGGGCTTGGAATCCCGAGTGGTTTCCCTAGTATTTATTTTTGAGGATGAAAATCTTGAAAGAGGGAATAATGTAGAGACCCGTTTTTTGTCCTAATAAGACTTTTAAGTATTTCTAAGAATATTTCTAGAGTAGGGCACTAAGACGGTGTGCAATTCTGAGGCCCGGTATGCCCGGAATTAATTTTATAAAAATTTTAAGTGTTTTTATATTGCACACGCATTGTTAACTACAGAATATGGGATATCACTTAAACAGTTGATCGGATTAGAAATTTGAGACCACGGTTGGGTCTAAAACATAGTGTTTCTCCTAGGCGCGACATAAAATAAGTTAGCGCGGGACGTTCAGAGCCCTTTCTCTTTGGAAATGTGTTAAATGGATAAATTAAATTAGTAATTTATTCATTTAATAGCTCAAACCTGAATATCTATCGAACATAGAATCATATAAAGAATCTAAGACTACTGATGAGTTCAGAACATATGTTTTTCCCTAATAATGGTATAAATTTTTTCTGTGTCGGGTGTTCGAGACATTCAAAATCATGGGAAAATAATTAAATAATTAAATAATTGTTTATTTAATTATTTAATTAATTTCCTTTCACCTGACGGGAGGTTATAAATTCATGGTTATGAGATCTTGGCTTTACAACCATTTTTCTCAATGACATTATCCTCCCATATCTTCTCCTCTCTATTGACAAACGACGAGTGAAGAACAACAGAGCCATGGATCCAAGCGAATCGAAGAGCGACGAACGCAACATCTTGTTCTCATCATTGTGCAAGTGCGATCTTTGTCAACACCGAGATGATCTTGATGAACATGATCTTCACCAACGATCGATCCAAACCTGAGGTGGGATTTATCATTGTGGATTTCTTACCCCAGTTAAATTTCTCATGATGTACGCGAATTAAATAAATTAATATGTGGATCAATAAACAATTGATTGAATTAATTTTCTTCTTGTTTATCATGAATTTTAGATTCTTGAAGAATGATAAATATTTAATTTCCAGTTCCCCATGATATTGATTCTCCAAAACTACGTCCAAACTAACATGGCTATCAATCCGCACTTAGACCGTGATCTTTCCATATTCATTGTCTGCGCTTTCATCGCGTGTTCTTCATCCCCAAATAATTATGCATGCTGGAAACTCAATGTTTGGTTGAGCGCAACATACAAATGCGATGTTCTCGACCCAAAGATCATAAATCCACATTCGTATCCTTTTTCTGAGTTATGTCAAAGCCAGAATGGCGTGTAGAAGAATCCTGTGGCACGAGTCCGACGAGGGGTTCAGCGGTTTAAGGAGGCGGTTCAGTGAGGCGATTAGGCGACCGCGGAAGCTAGGCGAGGTAGCTCCGGTGGCATGTGAGGCGGCTCTGGTGGTTTTGGGCAGTGTGCAAGACTAGGATGGTGTGAAGGGGTGAAATTATAGGCATCAATAATAATTATTAATATTAATGATAAGGATGGTGACCCGTTGATGAAATTGAAGGAGTATTTATTACTATTATATTAAATAATAATGGTAATGGTGGATTTTAGTGTGTGATTAATTAAATGGAATGGTTTTAATTAAATATGAGAATAAACATGGTAAACTATTTTAATGGGATTAAATTATAACATTAATGATTTTTGTTATTAATATTAATTTTATTAATAATAACATTGAAGTGAGATTGGGGAGAGATTACAAGGTGATGAAATAATAAAGAATATTATAATAAAAACCATAAAGGCATGGAGGTTTGGGGAATGCCGCATGGAGACAAGGAGGAACCAATGTTAGTGGTTCATGGATGTTTTGGATGAGAGAATTTGAGTAATTAAATTAAATTAAAGATAATAATAAGATAATAATGTTATTATTATTTTCATTACGAGACCCGTATTTTGACGGCATCTTCTTCGTGTTACATCAGTTTTATGAAATGTTTGTGGCAGTGTGAACCTGGCTTCAAGACGGAAATTATGAGTCCAATATTGGATGTGTGTTTTGGGTTTTCAGAATGGGTACCTGAAACGCTCGTGAATTAATAGATTTAATATCATTATTAAATATTCGACCCGCTATAACTCATGCGTGCGACATCCAATTGGCTTACTGTCAGCGACGACATGACCCTGTCATTAATAAGGTTGGTTCAGGTCTAATGTTGGATACTAAATTTTTTTTCATGGATTGGGTCCACAAAACACCCAATAATAATATTATTATTATTATTACGGGATCTTGTATCTGACATATATCTCTCATACGTTGTCGGAATGACAAACCGTATGTGATGTTTCAACCCTAAAATTAATATGGATGTTTCAAGACCAGTTTTGGATATTTATGTCGAGGTTGAGGTGTGGGCCCCATGAGGCTGCGTTCGTGCGTGTTGCGGTGAAATGCAACCTTTTCACCGGCTATCCGTTTTGAACAAATGGGTCGTCCATCTCGTGTGATTTTTCATATGGATCATAGTGGTGTGATCGGTTTGGTTAACCGGTGAAATTTGAAGTATGGTTGGGTTGGATCGAACACGAATCCAACAAGGCACTCAGTACTAAAATTCCTATAACTTACAGATTGGGCGTCAAATTGATGCACCGTCTCTCGTGTAGGAACCCTTATCAAATAGAGGTCCTTCAGGTTGCTCCCTTGTAGAACCTAGTGGCGGTTGAGGTATGACCGATAATCCAAGGAGCAGAACCATAGAGTTTCTTTTAGTGAGAGTTAGGATCGATACTCCCCTGACGACTCAAGGTGCGGGTATTCCTAAATCTACTCCGATAGAGACGCAACTCCACACCTCATGGGTGCAGGGTTTTTTTCCTCTGAGATGGCTTTCCTATCTTCAGAGTTGGTACGCCACCACATGGCCAGACTAGGCAGGTTTCTTGGGTCACTATGTGTTCCTATTACACAAGTTGACACACAAGGGTTGAGACCATGTACTATCACATGGCAAGCATGCACGGGGAGGACCCTAGATAGTTAGACACAGCGTGTTATCATTTCACATGCCGTGTAGTTTCTTTTTTCACAACCAGCCTTGCGACATGGGCCGTTGTACATGGGTAGTACTAAGGGTCCGAGGACATAGTGTGTAACCTTTTTACACACCCTGTACTTTTCAGTACAAGGCTTGATCTTCTTTACCACCGTATCTTTGGCATGTGTCGTTTGGGTTATTTCCCCTTCTTCTCGTTCCCTTGAAGGTCAGACAATGTTTCCATCTACAGGAATATGATCCGTTCAGTAGGACTTTCTGTAACAGATATGGCATCCCTCCAAGAGGCCCGGAGCAAGATCCTCTATCCATTCTTGACCCTAGGTAGAGTCAGGAATCAATGTGACCAACTCTACCTAGTGTTGATCCTCTAACTAGCTAGTGAATCTACCTAGCTGGTAAATCTTGATTAGTTACGGTATCCTCTATGGCCCTGGAAGTGATCCTCATATGTGTATTGTGATCTTTCCCACTCAGGAGTGTGTCTCCCGTAATGAGTGCATCTATCTCTCATGATATTCCCAATCAAGAGTGTGTCTCTTGTAATTAGTGTATCTATCTATCTTTATCTTTCCCCACTCAAGTGTGTGTTCTCACATAATTAATGTAACTACCTCTCGTGACCTTTCGGACAGACGATACTTTCCAGACGGACGTTATCAGAGCTATCACACTCGTGGAGTGAGTTCCCCCTGATGAGTGCTTTGTGGAATCTTTGAAATGGATCTCTAGAATGGGTTTGTAGTTGTCTAACTTTTCTCTAGACTATAGGTCTGAGTTACGAGAATATCTGTTTTCCCTGGGAATATGTATGAGCATATACCTGGTGTTAACTGTGAGATGAAGATCCCCTTACTCTCTCATCTGGGTTTCTTTGAGCTATCATATATATTACAAGGTGGAGATGTTCTATTTTTGTTCACTCTTGTTGTACCTTTTCCTCTCTTACTGCTCTCCTCTTCAATACCTCTATTGCTGATCCATCGAGCCTTCGGGACATCCTACTGAGTATTTTTATACTCACCCCTACTTGGGATTTCCCTCATTTGGTGTTCCCTTGTAGATGATGAACATGTTGATCGTGACATCAGAGGAGCTTCGGGATACGGGGTGCTTGGACCACATGTGGTGGTCATAGCTTGGGATTCAGGAGTGGGACACTTCTAGCTTTTTACTATTTCACCTATTGCCGGGTTGTGGCAGATTGCTAATAGGTTGTGTATTTTTTCCCCATTCCCTTTCACCCTTACTTTTATTATACTTGTACTGTTAGAGGTCGATGCATTTTTGTTTGGTTTTCTTTTTATAGTAGTGTGGAACCTTGATTTCTTCTTTTTCTCTACACTTTTTCATTGATTTAGCTGCATGTGTGTACAGGTTATTAGGAAAAGGCCTCCCTGAATTTTTTGTGCCTTCGGCACTAGTCTCCAGCCCCTGGCCTATGGAGGTGGGCTTTGGGTGGTTGTGGTTCGTGCCCTGGTATGGGTCGGGTCATGACAGGGAGATCCTCGTTATGGACTCCTTCATGATATATTTTTTCCATGGCATGGGATCAATCCATGTGGTGGCTTAGAGTGATGCTTGTTGTTGAATATTTTTTATATATGCATGTTATTGGATTCTTGGTTGGCATAAATTTCCCCACCCCATTGATACACGAGACATGGGAACCTGACATAGTGAGAGAATGTTATGATAATGATTCTTGAACTATATAGATTATGCACTTTCTTATGGCCCATAGTAGGTGACTATATTGGGTTTATTGTTATGGGATTTTCCACTCAGGCTGTCATGACTTAGGGAGGCTATGAATATTTAGGGTGCTTTGATCACCATCACGTGAGGCATGCTTCAAAGGATGGGTATGTTGTATTAGTATTTTCAGGATTATTCATGATCTCCTATTTTAACCCAGGTCTATTATTACTTATTTTCATGAAGTGATGATTGTGATACTTGGTTACTCTAGCGTGTTCATTTCAATTTCCCTTATTATTTGATTCTTGTAGTTCTCCCCTGTGTGGTGTGTTTCTTAAAATGTGAAGAGTAAGATTCCATATGTTTACTATTTTTCAAAGAAAATCTATTTTATACTCTCTTGTTCCATTTTGAAATGAAAACACCACTTTCACCATGAAAATATGAATGGATATTTAATAAAAACATGCCTTCTTTTGGAATGAAATTTGGAAATAGACCATGATTGGTTTCAAAGTAAAAAATGCCAAAAATCTTACTTTTAATATTGTATTTCAATCATGAGGTTGTTGTTTATTTTATTTTAAATGAAGTGCATTGGGAATAGATTAGTGGGATATCCTAATGATTTTTAATACTCACACCTATAGTTCAATTTAGTTTTTAGCATGTGGTGTAGGTCCCATCTTGGTCTTAATCACTGTGGGAGATAGTGGTCCATGGTATCAGAGAGTGACCCTCGGGGTCACGTAGAGATGTTGGGTTATCAGGCTTCAGTTTGGGTTTTATTGTATAGTTTCATTTCAATTTTCATATTCTTTTATAAAATATTATTAATTAATTTGTATTTATATATTTTACTACTTCGTTCATCATTAAACTGTTCAGTTTTTTATTTAATATTAGGTGAAATATTTCCCTCGGTTTACTCTGTTGAAGCTCGAAACTAATTTCCAGCATGTGGGGATCAAGAATTCTCTTCAGGACATGTTGTAAATAGGATCGTGTGACATTTTTGGGGTTATCCAAGGTTAGTTCTTGAAAAATGGTATTAGAGAAGGTCTAGTCTTTAAAGGACATTCCCTTTCAAATCACCCTTTGTTACTTGGAGATTTCAATGGAGATGGAGTAGTACTTTCGAGACTCAATAGGTATGAACATGAAGGACTTATTGAAACCTTTCTGATTATGGTCGTCAAGTTTCCATGGGAAGTCTGATTTTGTTTGTTTCCTTGGTCTTTGTGTGTAGATTGGTGTTTAGGATACAAAAAGGGAGTTGGGATAGTGGTATTCATGAGCTCGCAGGGCTTAGTAAGACATGTTGATATAGGTGAACCAGAGTGGCGAGACTGTGTGTGCTTCCCAGAGGGTTGCTAGTACTTGTAGGATGAACCTTAGGGGTTAGGCTGTGAGAACTACCCAGTGGTTACCGTTTTGTTTGCTTGTTTGAGTGGTTGTTTCTTGTTGTAGATTATATGCTGGAAACTATGGATTGTTACTGCTGTGTATTATCCTGGTTACTACTTGCTATTTACTACTTATTGTACTTTATCTGCCATATATTCACTGACTTTTAAGCACAAATTTTTGGGTGGTTGCCTATTGGGACTTTGTCTCACACCATGTTTGGGTCATGCTTTTGGGCCCAAACAGATTATGTTGTTGTAGGTATGGATAAGGGCAACCGGCCTTCTACTTCTGGTTCTTGATTTCACTAGAGTGGGAGAGCATGGGGCCGAGCCGAGGCTTGCGATGTTGAGGATTTTCTCATCTGTTTTTACTTTTTACTTTGGCTTAGTACTGTATTTCAGCATTGTGACTTGTTTGGATATTTTCATAGACATATTTGTATCATGCATCATTTCATATATTTCTACTCTAGTTGTTTATTTGTTAGTATTTTATTGTTTACCGTTTACTTCTGTATTCATGTATTATACTTCTGCTATTGTTGTTATTTATTTTCTCTTTCGTTGTGTACTCTGACAAGGAGAGAATAGTTTCCCCACTGTCACACCCACGACCCTCACTGCTAGTCGGCAGCCTCTGGCGTTTGGGGAAATGCTCTTGAGGCCATGTGTCCAACCGAGTACGGGGCACCTCTGGGTGGCTTCTGGAACTGGGATGTTACAAAGTGGTATCAGAGGAGGTTATTTTATCTTGATTTACTGTTTGGACCCTTTAGCCATGGATATGACTGATCTGGTACATGGTTTTAAGCTGTGCTCGGGAGTAGCTAACCCATGTATAGGGAAAAGCCATACTTACTCGATTATTGTAGTTTTCAGGTTTGAGATTTTACGGTTGATGTGATTTCACCTAGAGTGATTCACATGACTTGTGTTGTTATTTTTACTGCTATTCTGATTCTATTTCTGTCGCAACCCAATGAGATGATGGTATGCCATCTCATGCATCATATAATCACTTGTTAGAAATCACACTCCATGCATTCTTGCCATGCCATCTTGGGTACATTAGCAACTAAATGTTGTTGTGATAGACTGTGTGTAGATTATGAATGATGTTGTGATAGATGATTGATAGAATCACTGCAGTTTATAGAAAGGTTGTTTGTTTGTACGTTGCTAAAATGAATTCCAATTTTTGGTTCTTGAGGTGTTATGGGCCCTCTTGAATTGAAAATTGGTGAATCATTGACCTGGTTTCCTTATACTTTACTATATTGGATTCCAAGCTCTGTTTTGTGGGTAGTATAGGCCCTCAGGAATCAGAATTTGGCAACTTCATGCTCATTTTTCATTGTTTTCTGGGATTCAGTGCACTTTCAGAGCTACTGCCCAGAAAAACCCAGAAAACACGGCGTGTAATTTATATATACACGTCGTGTAGTTTTAAACCGTTTCACTGACTGTGTGAGCAGAAACACGGGTTGTGAAAATCACCAGTAACACGTCGTGTATGGTAGGTACATGCCGTGTAGTAATGAGCGTGTACCCGGCCGTGTAACCAAGAACACGGGTCAGGGAAGCTCATGTCATACACGCCGTGTTTTATATGAACACATCGTGTATCCGTGTTCTCAGTACCCGACCATGTCACGAACAACACGAGACAGTGTCCTCTCCTCGTATACATGCCGTGTTTGTTTAGAACACATCATGTAAAGGTCAGCTGTGTACTTGGTCGTGTCTCCAATAACACTGGTCGGGAAAATCTTCAAGTACACACTGTGTTTATTCGGAACACGCCGTGTAGTCTCAGTCGTGTAGTCGGTCATGTAACAAACAACACAGGTCATTGAAAACATGTCTACTACACGCCGTGTCCACAGGGAAAATGATGTGTAGTCTATGTTTAAGAAGATAGTGTGAGTTAGTTGTGCAAGGAGACCGGGCATGGGAGTGGAGTTAAGTACACACTGTGTAGATTTTATACATTCCGTGTAGTCATGTTTTGTAAATATCGTGTGTTTCCTTCTCCTATTTTCGTTTTCCACTCCTTGGTTCTCTGTCCTTGTTTTCCTAATCTAAGGTATGCATTTAATCTTTCAGAACTATTCCTCTGATACATCCTCTGGTTGTACGTCAGTTGTTAGGTAGTGATTAGATGCCAGAAATGGCTGATCAGGGACTTCCTGCCGATCCTCCAGTCGTGCCAGCCTTGGCACCGGAAATCATACTAGTTGCAGGCGCTCATGCGCAGTTTAGGGAAGGTTTTATGAGGATGATGTAGACCTTCCAGGAAGCACCTCTTCCTACCACATCTATGGCAGACTTGACGTGGGTTTTACAGCAACAACATCCTCTTACTTTTTAGGTGGAAGGACGACCATAGGCTGCAGAGTCATGGTTGGAAGCTATGTTGTCTATCTTCGAGCATCTAGAGACGCCTCTAAAGAGGCAAGTCAAGCTCTCTACCTACATGCTCCGAGACTCTTCCAAGAGGTGGTGGGACGTGATCTCAGAGGCAGGTCATCATTAGTTTATGGCTTGGGAGGAGTTCCAGCGTGTGTTCTATGACTAGTTCTACCTGGAGACCATGAGGTCTGATCGAGCCCAGGAGTTCATGAGTCTAGAGCAGGGTACTCTTTTTGTCATGGATTATTCCTCTCATTTCACAAATATGTAGTGTTTCACACCCCTCCAGGATGGAAGTGGGGTGTTCTTAGTAAGGAATTTTGAGGATGGACTCAGGTGGGAGATCTTCTCATATGTGAATATCATCCAATTGACATCTATCACTTCCATCGTTAACCACGAAATGATTGCGGAGCGCAATATGAGAGACTCTATAGCTGCGAGCCAGGGCAGTTCTGCTTCCAGAGAATGTGTTCCTCTAGTTGACTGTAGGAAGCGTCGTAGAGAGCCTATGCGCAGTGATCCGAGGAGGCGTGATACAGCTTCAGGTAGCCAGGTGGTATACTACCAGTGTGGAAGGGAAGGGAACACGAGGCCACAGTGCTAGAGAGATCCGGTGGAGTGATGATCTTATGGAAAGATGGGTCACCTTCAGCAGTTCAACCATGTTTTCTCACCCGTAGCTGGTGAAGGGGGTTCTTCCATGACTCCTCGTTCAGGAGTAGCACCACCAGTTTCTCACCTGTCAGGGAACTGGAGTTCTTCTGGCTGTTCGGGCCAAGGTGAAGGTCAAGGCCACGGTAGTTAGTCACCAGTACCTCAGCACCAGCAGGGGGATCATCCCAGAGTGGTCAGGTAGGGTCATAGAGCCACATGGCAGGCCAGACATTTGCGGTGGAGAGGACCTATCAAGAGCAGGATCCCAGACCTTCTATTGTTCAAGGTACGATTTTAGTAGCCTCAGTTTTAACTTCAACTCTTTTCTATACTAGTGCTATGCATAGATTTATCTCTTTTGTTTTCATGGAGAGCCTTGGGATCTTTATCTTTTCTTCTGCCGACTCGTTGACACTAGACACACCTTTGGGTATGAGAACGTCTAGTGTACGTCAGTGCAGAGAGTGACCTCTCGAGGTTGCAGGGTATCATTTCTTATGGGATCTCTATGTCCTAGATATAACAGGCTAGGATGTTATTCTCGGGATGGACTAGTTGGTTCCCTTCTAGTCAGTCGTCGACTTTTATCGCCGCAGGGTGAGTTTCATCTCACCAGAGGCTGAATCTTTTCTTCATAGAGGCGAATGTGATGTTCAGGTGAGTCGAGCAGGACTCGAGCATCATGGGATAGGAAGGGTGATGGCCCAGATTTCTAGTCTTTATCTGGATGACCAGGGGACTTCACAGTTGGACTTTCCTCTAGTGGTGGATTGTTTTAGGGATGTCTATCCAGAGGAATTTTCAGGTTTTCCTTCAGAGCGTGAGGTGTACTTCTCTATTGAGCTCATGCTAGGAGCGGCACCGGTGTCCATTCCTCCCTATAGGATGGCTACACCAGAGTTGCAGGAGCTCAAGAAGCAGTTAGAGGAGTTACAGGAAAAAGGTTTCATCTGACCCAGTACTTCTCCTTGGGGTTCGCATGTCCTATTTGTGAAGAAGTCAGATGGTACCCTTAGGCTCTGTGTGGATTATCGGATGCTGAACCAGTTGATGGTCAAGAATCGGTATCCTTTTCTTAGGATTGATGACCTTATTGATCAACTTCGAGGAGCCCGGGAGTTCTCAAAAATTGATTTGAGGTCCTATTATCATCAGTTTCATGTTAGACCATCAGATATACCTCTAACAGCCTTCATGAGTAGGTATGGTCTCTACGAGTATAATGTTATTCCATTCGGTCTCACAAATACCCCAGCAGTTTTCATGGCACTGATGAACCGAGTGGTCCATCCTTACATGGACTCCTTTGTCGTGGTCTTAGTGGATGATATCTTGGTGTACTCTCACAATCAAAATGACCATGCTACCCATCTTGAGATCGTTCTGAGTACAATGAGAGAGCATCGAATTTATGCTAAACTCTTGAAGTGCCACTTTTTGATGGATCAGATTGACTCCTTGGGTCACGTCGTCTCAGAGGCAGGAGTATATGTGGACCCAAAGAAAGTCAGAGGTGTAGTTTCCTGGGAGTAGCCGAATAACGTTTTTGAAGTACGAAGTTTCCTAGGGGTGGATGGATACTACAGATGCTTCATTCAGGACTTTTCATGCCTAGCATCACCTCTGACAGGTCTGACCAAGAAGGGGGTGAATTTATTATGGTCAGATTCTTGTGAGACAGCCTTTCAGGAGATGAAGGGAAGGTTGACATCAGCACCGATACTATTCTAGCCAGAGCCAGGCCAGAGCTACAATATTTATTGTGATGCTTCAGGTATCGGACTAGGCATTGTGTATATATAGGGAGACGGAGTCATTGCGTATGGGTCTCGTAAGTTGAGGCCACATGAGAGGAACTACCCGACACACGATCTGAAGTTGGCAGCTGTTGTTCATGCCCTACGCTTTTGGATAAATTACCTTCTGGGAGAGAACATTGTGGTTTTCACCAACCACAAGAGTCTCAAGTACATCTTCACTCAGTGTGATCTGAATCTATGATAGTGTAGGTGGGTCGAGTATCTTCAGTCTTTTGATTTCTAGCATGCCCATACGCCAGGAAAGGGAAACACAGTGGCAGATGCGTTGAGTAGGGGATGTAATGCCCTGACTCCAGTTGCCCAGAGTCGGTGCATTATTACATAACATTGGCATGATCACAAGAAAGATCAAGTCTCGAAAGACCGATTAGTTTAGTAGCCTTGGAATAACTAGATACATTCATAATGTTTACATTACATCATAAAGTGAAAACTACTACAACAACATCTTGTCTTCATATCCCCTCATATTATCCCTGCAAGTCATTCATAAATTACTTTTTCATACCCTGGGAAAAATAAAACATTGAAAGGGGTGAGCTCAGATGCTCAGTAAGGATAACAATATAGCGAAAACATTCATAAATTATCATAAACGTTTAAGGAAATGTATTTCTAAAAAAAGACTTTTAAACTTGAACATCAGCATAATATGGAAATGATAAAATTAAATAATGCCATTTACATATTAACATGGATATTATACTGGTCCAATAATCACATGCAATATCAATAACCACTTTCATAATGATGGAATTCATAATTCCAAACTATCATAACCACGTAGCCAAGGCCTCGTGCCAAGACTACAAATAATATTTTTTCAAGGCCTTGTTCCAAGACACCAGTTTGTCTCATGAGACCTACCAATGCATCAAGGAGCTATATCGGGCTCCACCTTTCACATATTAAGTCCAATGCATTCCTCATATGAACAGGTTTAAACATAACATAAACATTCTTATTGAAACTAGCATACAAAATGTTAATACTTTTTTCATAAACCATGAATGGTATAAAAATAACACATCCACAGTCAAACATATCATAAAACCATCAATACCATATGGAAGTTTTGTATCATAATAAATAAACTTTAAATAAGCTTAAAATCCATCAAAAGATGTTGACATAGATGAAATCAAAACAATTTGAGAGAAATAACTCTTTTTTGGAAATCATTTAAAAGTATCATAATTATTAAATAAAACATTTACTTTGAAAATATTCTTATAAGATTTTAAGGGAAGTTTTTATGATTTTATAACGGAGGAAAATAGCCGCACCCGCCGTATAAGTTAAAAAAAGACATTCTTACCTTAATTCTGTCCAAAAGGTTAAAAAAAGACATTGTTTGGAAAATGACGGAAAGATTCTTTTACAAAATTCTTATAAAAATTCAATCAAGGGTATAAATGACATTAACCCATATTCTGTAAAATTGTAAGAATTATTTGAAAAACATTTTTAAGAAACATGGATGTGGATGATAAATAGGTCCCATTAGATAATTACTTATAAACAACCTCAGATCATGAAGAGATTGTGAAATAAACCCTTACCTTGTACTTTTCCTTAGTCGATGGTATGTTAACCTCCTGTATAATAGTTAAAACATTGTTATTAAATTATACAAGAACCATATAAGTAATTATGATATCATATATAATCTTCTAATAATGCTTTGTTAATAATACTTTCGTATTATCGTCGTTTCGGGTGTTAACTTACTCATTTTCTTTTATATGTTTTGTTACATAAGTCATGTTTGTTATGGATAGGTTGTATCTTATTCATATACAGAATTATATAAAGTTCTTAATGATTATTTTTAATCATTAAATGATAATAATACTTGAATGGATACTATGGGGAATGAATCTCATCGCGTTCGTGGAGACGGTAGTCCGTACGTACGCACGAGCGACAATATCATTATTTTGATATTAAAATAATATACAATTGGATGGTATATCATATATGAAGAATAATTATCATGTTGTTTTTATTATTTACATGAATTACACATCATTATTATACCCATCCAAATAATAATATTTCTAATAACAACTACACCACGAAGTTGAGACGGTAAGCCGTATGTACGCACGTATGGTGACATGTCATTCAAAGGATGGATATAATAGTGAATATGGTTGTACCATATTTATAATAAAATCATAGTATATAGAAGATAATGGAGTTATTATTTTAGAAAGGAAATAACAATTAAGGAAGAAGTTGAAGAATAAATGAACTTGAAAAAGGGTGGTGAAAACATTATCTCTTTTTCGGGTTCTTCCATTTAATTTGATCAAAAGGGCTCCTTATGTTGGCTTTATGACCAAAATAAGGCCTCTAGGTTGAAGTGAGGGAAGTTGAGAGAGTATTTGGGAAGGGTTTGTCCGAATCAAAAGGCTTTTGATGTGTGAATTAGTAAGATGGGGGAGTTTCCTTTTATAAGAGGGGTGAGGGGCACCTTTGGAAAAGTTAGAAATATTATTTTATAATAAATTCATATTCGATTTCTAATGGTTCCAAAGTAAATTATTTAAAGGTTAAGGTGGGGATGGGTCTAAAAACACTCAACTAATAGAATTTAGACGGCTTTGGGTCATTATATTAACCTTATATTTTTGTTTTAACTATTAGTTAATTAGTTTGACACTTACCATGTCACTTTGTATTTTTATATTATACAGTTAATAAACTTACTATATACATCCAAGATACCCCCTAGTTGTCCATTAATGATACTCCTATAATTATGTAAGTATCTTGGCCGAACCTTATATTTTTAGGAGTTGAATATAAATTAATAATATAATATTTGTTTTAAAAACTCTTTTATGTCAATTTTTACACTATTGGGTATTTTGTTTTTGATAAATTCATAACAACATTTTTACTTCGAAAAAAGTTTATATAAACAATCAGAATATGTCAGAGTAACCTATAAAATTATTGGAATTTATAAAAAGTCTCAAATTACATTTATTTGGGTATTTATAATATCAATTATCTTAATCTTTCATTAATACAGTAATTACTTTACCATAATTGTGTCATAAATAAATTAACTTATTTAATGTCTAAAAATTAAAAATAAAATACCATTATGTAGGAAATAGTTTTAGCTTTCTAATTAATATTTATAGTCTAAAATATAACATATATAACCATAAGTAAAATTTTGTTTTCTAAAAGATATATGCTTATGTCATTTTTGTATTTACTTTAACATAATTAATATAAAGTATACCTATCACCTACAAGTGGCTCCATGGGGTCCCAAATCGACCAAAATATTACCATGGTCGGACATGTATCCACCAATAAGGTTAGGACACGTTTTAGGGTAATTTAATAATATTATAATATTAATCTTTTACCCTTATTTACCAGATTTACCCTTTAACCATGGTAAATAAAATATTTACCGAAGTTATTATTCAAAATGTCTAAAAATGAAAGTTTCATATTTACACAATTTGGAAATCCTGATTCCAAATATGGAATCCATTTATCCAAATTCAAAAATATAAGTGGTAGAATTTAATTTAAAATTAATTCCCGATGTCAAAACAAAAGGCTTGTTTTTACCGAAATAATAACTATCAAAAGATTGATGCTTGTTTATGTATGGTTTAATTGGGAAATTATGTTCAATGACCAACATTGGTTTAAATGGTAGAAATATATTATAAATATACTTTAAAACCACTCAAATTCATAATTTATCACTATTAAATATTTCTATTAAAAAAAGCTGTTTTTAATAAAAATTTAGTAATTTTCACTATTCATCAAAATATAAAAGTTATCCGAAAAGTACCAAAATTTCATCCTAAGATAATTTTGATATTACGAATCCAAAAATGAAGTCCATTTTGAAATATAAAATGTATAAAATTTGAAAAAGTTGGTATTACTATTCATAACGGATACGTTGATTGGTCGCAGCGTGTTATAATCTCGAAGTTGCGTACAACACACGCTATTGTATTATTCAAAGAGAAGCATACCGTGGAAGATTGGGGTGTAACACTCTCCCATACTTCAAATAATTTCATCCTTGAAATTTCTAGAATATTACTGGATAAAAAGAATCGGGTGGTTCTTCAACATAAGTTCCTCGGGTTCCCACGTTGCCTCTTCCATTTTATGTTTTCTCCATAAAACTTTTACCAGACGAGTCGTCCAGTTTCTCAGCACTTGTTCTCTCATATCAAGAACCCTGAAGGGCTCTTCGCAACATGAGATATTGGGTTCCAATACTAATTCCTCATAGATGAGTACATGCATTGGTTCGAGCATGTATTTTCTCAACAGTGATGCATGGAATGCATCGTGAACTTTGGAGAGATTTGACGGCATTACCAAACAGTAAGCTGCAGTCCCAATTCGTTCAATAATTTCGAAAGGACTAATGTACCTGGGACTCAATTTAACTTTCTTTCCAAAATATATAACTCCATTCCATGGAGATACCTTAAAAAACCTGTTCTTTCACCTGATATTCCAAATCCTTTATTCGGTTTTCAACATAGCTCTTCTGCCTATTTCGAGCTGCTTTGATGTGGTTTTGGATTACCTTCACCTTTTCCATCATTCCCTCCACTAGTTATGGGTATAAAAGTTTTCTTTCTCCAACGTTATCCCAACAGGTTGGTGTGCGACATCTCTTTCTGTATAATCCTTCATATGGTTCCATCCGAATACTTGGATGGAAGCTATTGTTATAGGAAAATTCTACCAGAGGTAAATATTGATCCCACATACCCTGAAAGTCAAGTGAGCATGATCTCAACATGTCTTCTAAGGTTTGAATAGTCTGTTCTGATTGTCCATCTGTTTAAGGGTGGTAGGCAGTGCTCAAATGAAGTTCAGTATCTAAGGCCTTCTATAGACTCTTCCAAAATCTTGAAGTAAAACAGGGATCACGATTAGAATCAATTGATAGGGGTACTCCATGAAGTCTCACAACTTCATTAATATATAGACATTCTATACATTCAAGTGGTAGATCTTCTCATATAGAAAGAAAATGTGCTGACTTGGTAAGACGATCAACAATAACCCATATTGCATCATTCCTTCTAGGAGTCTTTGGTAGCCCCAGGAAAAAGTCCATCGTGATATTATCCCATTTCCACTCAGGTATGGGGAGAGGTTGCAATACTCTTCCAGGATTTTGCCTTCCATCCTTCACTTGTTGAAAAACCATACATCTTGACACAAAATCAGCAATCTCCCTCTTCATGTTGTCCCACAAAAAATGTTCCTTCAAATCTCTATACATTTTGGTTCTCCCAGGGTGTATACAGAAATTAGAACTATGGGCATCATCTAACAATTCCCTTTTCAGATCAAGTATATCGGGAACACAAAGTCTCTTCCTAAATTTCAAAATTCCTTTTTCATACACAATGTCTCTCAATCTCCCATCATTCACAGCTTTAATCTTCTTTTGAAATTCTTCATCGTCAGTCTGAGAATACTAAATCATTTCTAGTAAAGATGGGTTGGCAACCATTTGAAAAAGCTGTGATGTTTCACCTTCCATGGTTATTCCCATGTCCATATTCACTAGATCCCTGAAAATTGGATCCCTTTCAATTCTCATATTGTTCAAAACTCCATGATCTTTTCTGCTCAAAGCATCTGACACCTTATTTTTATTCCCCGGGTGGTAGTGTATCATAAAATCATAATCCTTGAGTAATTAAAGCCATCTCCTTTGCCTCATGTTGAGTTCTTTCTGTGAGAAAATATACATCAAACTCTTTTCATCAATATAAATCTCACATTTTCCACCATAGAGATAATGTCTCCATATCTTCAAAGCAAATATTATAGTAGCTAACTCAAGATCATGAGTAGGGTAGTTTTGCTCATGAATTTTTAGCTATCGTGACGCATAGGCAATAACCCTCTCATTCTGTATAAGGACAAAACCAAGTCCTTTCATCAACACATCACTATAAATAACGAACCCATCATTCCCCGATGGTAGAGTCAATATAAGAGCATTGACTAATCTCTTCTTCAGTTCTTCGAAACATTCTTCACACACTTTTTTCCAAACAAATTTAACCCCTTTACATGTGAGATTTGTTAATGGGTTAGCCAATCAGGAAAAGTTCTGGATGAAACGTCGATAATGACATGCTAAACCAATAAAACTGCATACCTCGGTTATACTCATTCGTGCAGGACATTATTGGATTGCCTTGGTCATAGAAGGATCAACAGAGATTCCATCTTTTGAGAAAATATGGCCAAGAAAACAAATCTTCTGAAGCCAGAATTCACACTTTCTAAACTTCCTATATAATTCATGTCTTCTCAGAGTCTTTAGGATAATGCGCAAGTGATTTTCATGATCTTAGTAGCTTTTGGAGTATACCAAGATATCATCAATAAATACCCCCACAAATTCATCTAGATATTCCTTGAAAACTCTATTCATTAGATCCATGAATACAGAGGGAAAATTTGTCATCCCAAAAGACATTACTGTAAACTTGTAATGCCCGTACCCGGTTCGAAATGCTGTCTTCGGAATGTCTTCCTTCTTCACACACAAATGGTGGTATCCAGACCAAAGGTCAATCTTTGAAAATAATTGAGCTCCATGCAGTTGGTCAAATAAATCATCAACGCGAGGTAGAGGATACTTGTTCTTTAATGTTATAGAAATGATTTACCTGTAGTCAATACATAACTTCATAGATCCATCTTTCTTTTTAACAAAAATATCATGGTCTCCCCATGGAGAAACACTAGGGTGAATAAATCCCTTATTACTCAATTCCTCTAGTCATTTCTTTAATTCCAATAATTTAACAATGTCCATTCTATATGGGGTCTTCGATATAGGCCTTGATCCAGGAATTAAATCAATAGAAAACTCAACTTCTCGTTCTGGAGGAAGTCCATGTAAATCTTCTAGAAACACATCTACATGTTCTTTCACAACAGGTACATACTCTATTTGAACATTAATTTCCTCACCCACAGTCATTTCATTCTCTTCCTCCCCAATAATTGAATTTAGTTGAGCTACTGGGGGTGGATCTTGATAAGAATTAGGTGGTGACGATTCTTCTCTAAAGATAAGGTGTTCCTTATCATCATCATCAAAAATCATAACCTTATTCTTCTTACAATAAATCTTCACATCATGGTCTGAAAGCCAATCCATACCAAGGATTATATCAAACACAATCATAGGTATGACGATGAGATCAGCGGATAAAGAACATTTATGTGCTCTAATGGGGACTGATTCACAAAACTTTGTTGCAATGATACTACCCTTAGGAGTTTTAACTGACAACTCCCTTATTGAATAAAATTGAAAATATCTAATTTTATTAGCAAACTGGGAAGATATGAAACAATGCGATGATCCAGAATCCAATAAATCCTTTTCTAAACTTGAGGAAACCGTTAAATTACATGCCACCACATCTTTCGGAGCTTCTACCTCAGTAGTAGTGATAGCATAAGCTTGGCCTTGATCCATGGGCCTTTTTCTGAGGCAAGTTCCACTGACTCTTAGGAAATTCATTTGAATAATGTCCCATATCTCTACAATTATAGCATTCCACATTGATAGCTACTCACTTTCCCTTGCAATCATGATCTTGGTGGCATTTTTCACCACACTTGTAACAGAATCCCATTCTTTTTAAGAAAGTACCATGGTGTTTCTTACCACATTTACTGCAGGATGGATTTTCAACTTTTCCCTTCTTCCCCTTATTTCCATTTCCAGATTTCTCAGCAGATCTCTTCTTCACATTCTTTTCTTTAAAGTCATAAGACTTATAGAATTCCTTTTCTATTTTAATAGCTCATGAGACAATGTATTCGTACGACGAGAAGGATTGTGAGACTAATGCTCGACGAATAAATGGTTTTAACCCATCAAAGAAACGATCAATCTTTCTTATTGGGTTACGTATATAATCTCTAGAATACCTTGATATCCTTGTAATGTTAGCCTCATACTTTGCGACATTCTCATCCTCCTTTTGCCTGAGACTCAGAAATTGCCTTTCCATATCTGATCTATGTTCACGAGGAAAGTATTTTTCTAAAAACTGATCTTTGAACTCCCTCCATTCCATATTTGATACTTCATCATCTTCCTTCATGTTTTGAATCAATTACCACCATTGATCATCATCTCTAGTGAGGCGTTAAACTGCCATGAATAATTTTTTCTTTTTCACTACTCCCCAAAGCCTGAAATATTTTCTCTAGGGAACTTATCCATTGCTCACCTACCAATGGATTTGTACTCCCATTGAATGCTGGTGGTTGTTTCCTCATGAAGCGATCTAACATTGATCCTCCACACTGTGGATCAGGGTGATCCATATGGGTAAGGTTATTATACATAACCTGAGTGAGTTGTCCCAGTATGGTGATAAGCTGATCAGCACCAGTTATATCACCATCTCCACTATAATTATCTTGAGATGGAGGGAAATCCCTACATGGAGTACGTGCATTGATACAGTTTCTATTTCTTCTAATAGGAGCCATTTCTAAACAATGGCATAAACTAGATCAGTTTATGAATCAAAATACATAATTCCATACGTGTAAATCACTTAACATAAATTGAGCAGTTTATGGATATAATCCATAATCATAAAAAATGTTTTCTTTGAGGAAGTATATACTCATAAACCCTTCATAATGATTTTCAATGAAAATGAGAGTTATCCTAAGCATATCCCCTAGGTGTGTCATAACCAAGAGTGCAGCAAGGCCCGTTGTCGTGCAACAATTCTCGTTCGAGTCTATCTCAAAGTGGTGTTTTCGGGTTTTACCCCTAGGTACATATGTGACAGAGCTGTCTCTACTTGCGCGTATCCAGAAAGGGATGTATTGCTCGGAAAACTCACAAAATATCTACAATACCAAAATTCTAGGAATATCTTCTATACTAATCCTCAAGATCCATCTTAGGTCTATGTGCTGAAATCAAAGTTTATCTAAATCTAGCTTCCAAGGTTTGTACTAGAATTCCTCTGATACCAACTGTAACGCCCCGACCCCAGTTTCGCAGAGTCGGTGCATTATTAAATAACATTGGCATGACCACAAGAAAGATCAAGTCTTGATAGACTGATTAGTTTAGTATCCTTGGAATAACTAGATACATTCATAAAGTTTACAAAACATCATAAAGTGAAAACTACAACAACAACATCTTGTCTTTATATCCCATCATATTATCCATGCAGGTCATTCATAAATTACTTCTTCACCTGGGAAAAATAAAACATTGAAAGGGGTGAGCTCAGATGCTTAGTAAGGATAACAATATAGAGGAAACATTCATAAATAAGCATAATCATTTAAGGCAGTGTATAGCTAAAACAAAATCCTTTTAAACGTGAACTTCAGTATAATATGGAAAAATAAAATGAAATAATGCCATTTACTTATTCACATGGATATTCTACTAGTCGAATAATCACATTCAATATCAATACCCACTTTCATAATGATGGAATGCATAATGCCAGACTATCATAACCACGTAGCCAAGGCCTCGTGCCAAGACTATAAATAAGCTTTTGTCAAGGCCTTGTGCCAAGACACTAGTTTGTCTCATGAGACCTACTGATGCATCTAGGATCTATAGTGGGTTCCACTCGTCACATATTAAGTCCAATGCATTCCTCATATGAACAAGTTTAAACATAACATAAACATTCAAATTAAAACTAGCATACGAAATGTCAATACTTTTTCATAAACCATGACTGGTATAAAAATAACACATCCATAGTCAAAAATATCACAAAACCATCAATAGAATATGGAAGTTTTGTATCATAATAAATAAACTTCAAATAAGCTTAAAATCCATCAATGTATGTTGACATAGATGAAATCAAAACTATTTGAGAGAAATATCTCTTTTTTTTAAATCATTTTAAAGTACCATAATTATTATATAAAAAATTTAATTTTAAAATATTCTTACAATCTTTTAAAGGAAGATTCTACAATTTTATAATGGTGGAAAATAGCCGCACAAGCCGTATAAGTTAAAATAGACAATCTTACCTTAAATCTGTCGAAAAGGTTAAAAAAGGACCTTGTTTGGAAAACGACGGAAAGATTACTTTATAATAATATTATAAAAAGTCAAAAAGGTTATAAATAACTTTAACCCATATTCTGTAAAATAGTAAGAATGTTTTGAAAAACATTTTTATGAAACATGGATGTGGATGATAAAGAGGTCCCAGTAGATAATTACGTATAAACAACCTCGGATAATGAAGAAATTGTGAAATAAACCCTTACCTTGTACTTTTCCTTAGTCGATGGTATGTTAACCTCCTGTATAATAGTTAAAACATTGTTATTAAATTATACAAGAATCATATACATAATTATGATATCATATATGATCTTCTAATAATGCTTTGTTAATAATACTTTAGTATTATCGTTGTTTCGGGTGTTAACTTACTCGTTTTCTTTTATATGTTTTGTTACATAAGTCGTGTTTTTTATGGATAGGTTGTATCTTATTCATATACAGAATTTTATAATGTTATTAAACATTATTTTTAATCATAAAATTAGAATTATACTTGAATGGATATGATGGGGAATGAATCTCATTGCGTTCGTGGAGACTGTAGTCCGTACGTACGCACGAGCGACAATATCATTCTTTAGATATTAAAATAATATATAATTGGATGGTATATCATATATACAGAATCATTATCATGTTATTTTTATTATATACATGAATTACACACCATTATTATACCCATCGAAATAAGAATATTTTGATTAACAATTACTCCACGACATGGAGACGGTAAGCCGTACGTACGCACGTATGGTGACATGTCATTCAAAGGATGGATAGAATACTGAATATGGTTGTACCATTTTTATAATAACATAATAGTATATAGAAGATACTGGAGTTATTATTTTATAAAGGAAATAACAAAGAATGAAGAAGTTGAAGAAGAAATGAACTTGAAAAAGGGTGGTGAAAACATTACCACTTCTTCGGGTTCTTCCTTTTGATTTGATCAAAAGGGATCCTTAGGATGGATTTCTGATCAAACTAAGTCCTCTAGGTTGAATTGAGGGATGTTGAGAGAGTATTTGGGTAGGGTTTGGCCGAGCCAAAAGGCTTTTAATGTGTGAATTAGTGAGAAGGGGGGGGGGCGCCCTTTTATAAGATGGGTGAGCGGCACCTTTGGAACAGCTAGAAATATTATTTTATAATAAATTCATATTCGGTTTCTAATGTCTCCAAAGTGTATTATTTAAATTTTAATGTGGGGATGGGTCGAAAACCACTCAACGAGTATAATTTAGACAGGTTTGGGTCATTATATTAACCTTATCTTTTAGTTTCAACTCTTAGTTAATTAGTTTGAAACTTGCCATGTCACTTCGTATGTTTTAATTTTTATAGTTAATAAATATACTATATACCTCCAAGAGACCCCCTAGTGGTACATTAATTATACACCTATCATTATATAAGTATTGTGGCCGATCCTTAGATTTTTTAGAATTGAATATAAATTAATAATATAATATTTCTTGTAAAAACTCTTTTATGTCAATTTTGACACTATTGGGTATTTTGTTTTAGATAAATTCATAACAGTATTATTACTTTGAAACTAATTTATATAAACAATAATAATATTCATAGTAACCTATTAAATTATTTGAATTTATAAAAAGTCTCTAATTACATTTTTTGGGTATTTATAATATCAATTAACTTAATCTTTCATTAATACGGTAATTACATCATCATCATTGTGTCATAAATAAATTAAATTATTTAATGTCTAAAAATTACAAATAAAATACCATTACATATGAAATCATTTTCTCTTTCTAATGAATATTTATAGTCGAAAATATAACATATATAACCCTATGTAAAATTTATTTTTATAAAATATATATGCTTATGTCATTTTTGTATTTACTTTAACTTAATTAATATAAAGTGTCCCTATCACCTACAAGTGGATCCATGGGGTCCCAAAATCGACCAAAAGAAGCTCATGGTTGGAAATGTATCCCCCAATAAGAATAGGACATGTTTTAGGGTAATCTATTATTATTATAATATTATTTTTTAAACCTTATTTACCGAATTTACCCTTTAACCATGGAAAATAAAATATTTACCGAAGTAATTATTCAAAATGTCTACAAATTAAAGTTACCTATTTATACAATTTGTACATCCTAATTACAAATATGGAATCCATTTTTCCAAATTCAAAACACAGAAGTGGCAGAAATTAATTTAAAATTAATTCCCGCTATCAAAACAAAAAGCGTGTTTTTAAGAAATAATAACTATCAAAAGATTGTTACTTGTTTATGTCTGGTTTAATTGTGAAATTATGTCCAATGAACAAAATTGTATTAAATGGAAAAAATATATTCTAAATATAAATTAAAACCTCTCAAATTCATAATTTATAACTATTATTTATTTCGATTAAAAATTTTGTTTTTAATAAAAAATTACTAATTTTCACTATTAATCAAAATATAAAAGTTATCCGAAAAGTACCAAAATTTCATCCTAGGATAATTTTGATATTCCAAATCCAAAAATGAAGCCCATTTTGAAAGATAAAATGTATAAAATTTTAAAAAGTTTGTATTACTATTCATAACGGCTACTTTGATTGGTCACTGCATGTTAGAATCTTGAAGTTGCGTACAACACACACTACAATATTATTCAAAAAGAAGCATACCATGGAAGCTTGGGGTGTTACATTCTCCTCTCCTTAAAATAATTTCGTCCTAAAAAATTATAAAATATTACTGCATAAAAAGACTCAAGTGGTTCTTCATCATAAGTTCCTCGGGTTCCCACGTTGCCTCTTCCATTTTATGGTTTCTCCATTGAACTTTTACCCGATGAGTCGTTCGGTTTCTCAGCACTTGTTCTCTCATATCTAAAATCCTGACGGGCTCTCCACAATAAGATAAATTGGGTTCCAGTACAAATTCCTTATATTTGATTACATGTGTTGGGTCAGGCATGTATTTTCTCAACAGTGATACGTGGAACACATCGTGAACATTAGAGAGATTTGGCGGCATTGCCAAACGGTAAGCTATAGCCCCAATTCGTTCTAGAATTTCAAAAGGACCGATGTACCTGGGACACAATTAACCTTTCCTTCCAAAATGTATAACTCCCTTCTATAGAGATACCTTCATGAAAACATAATCTCCCACCGAAAATTCCAAATCCTTTCTTCGGTTGTCAGCATAGCTCTTCTGCCTACTTTGAGCTGCTATGATGTGGTTTTTGTAGAGACCCAAAGCCTGACGTTCATGGACATTACATTAGTTTTGCGGAATACTTAGTACATAACAAAAACACACACACAAGGATCGTAATAGTTTAGTGTCTTTGGAAACTCGGCATATAGTCTTCTAATCGTGGTGAAAGATCTTCAACATCTCCCATAAAGATCATATTTTTTTTATACCTAAAACCTTTCTTTATATCCTGGGGAAAAGAAAACATAAAAGGGTGAGCTCAAATGCTCAGTAAGAGTAAACAAAAGAAATATCAATCACATCATATACATACGAACATAACTTTTTGAAATCATAACCTGCAAAAGAAATCATAATTTCATAACATGGGATAAATCATAGTAGTGAAATGAAATCCCAATAATCATAACTTATAACATGAAACTTTGTGGCATACACACATAATCATAGAGAATCATTTCTTATTAGTCAAGACTCATTTCCAATACTATCTTAGTAGAAAAAGTCCATTTCTGAACCGAGTCACCCTCGTTTCAGTCCTGTTTCACTGAACCGGTGTAACCTACCATTCCAGCCATGTCTATCTCATGAGATATAAAATCTTTACCCATTGCATTGGAGGGAGATATAGGTCCCACCCATCTCATAATGAAACCATTCTTATGTGTGCCACAAAATCATAAATCATACATCATTGCATAACCCATGCAATAAAAATGGGAATCTTAAACATCGTGACATCATAAAACAATTCATATAAGATAAAGGAATTCATAAAAATAACACAACATAATCAAATCAATGTAATAATAGGGATAGATACATAACCCTTTATTATCTTAGATGGAAAATAATTTTGATAAAACTCTTGAACTCCATCCTTGAAGAAAATATCCTTTTTTACTTCAAAAAAATATTTTTCCTTCTTAACATGTCACACAATTTTAAACTAAAAGATGTTTATTAAAAATAAACTTGAAAACTTGTAAAGGAAGATTCTTGGAAATAGTGTTTTAAAAATCCGGTAATGCCGTATAAGTTAAAAAAACATTCTTCTCGTACTTTTGTCGGAAAATTCAAAAAGTACCTCTTACGAAAAACGACAAAAGTTTCCTTTAATATCTTTTACTAAAAACTCACCAAAGGGTAAAATTGGATTTAAACAATTGTAGGTTTATGGAAACAATATTAAATATTGAGGAAACATGGATGTGGATGATAAAATACAGCCCAGTAAATACAAAAGTATAAACAATCTCGGATAAAAATGAGATTGTGATATTTTCCCTTACCTTAGGTCCGATTTGCTTCGAAAGTGTCTGAACCTCTTATATAATGATTTAAATAATTACATTGACTTATTACAGAATCATATTCATTGTTATTATATCATATATGGTTCACTTATGACTATATATTACCCGTTCTATTGTAAATTCATGTTAAAATAACGTTTTGGGTAAAATCGTCTCATTTGTCGTTCGTGTTTTAACTTGTAATTATTCATATGATTACTTAGATCATGATTAATTAATTCCAGAATATAAAACATGATTTATATATATTATATATTCAGAATATACATATATATAATGGATCGATAAATGGAAAGAAATATACCATTCATGGAGACGGTAGGCCGTACGTACGCATGAACGCTGTTTTTGTTTCCTTATTGAGTTGAATGGAACTAAGTACGTGAAATACATATATACATAAATCCAGTAGCTTTATAATGTCATATATTTCATTATTATTTCTTATATATACTTTATAATCATTCTTAAATGGTTAACAAGGAGAATGAATCTCATCGCATCGTGGAGACGGTAGTCCGTACGTACGCACGAGCGATGATATCGTTTCCATAATTATTGAATTGAATTGGATTGGATGATACAATATATCAGAATAAATATGATGTTCTAATAACTATGTATAGTTATTCTTTACACCATTATACCTATCCATGTACGGTGGTGGTGGAAAATAGATTACACCACGGTGTGGAGACGGTATTCCGTACGTACGCACGCACAGTGATTTATTTTTCCGTAGGATGGATAGATGGTGAAATAGGGTTGTTTCATACTTATAATAGCATATCAGTATATGAGTGATACTGATTTTATTACTTCATAATGAAACAATCTAAGAAAAAGAAGTGGAAGAAGAAATAAAGATGAACGAATCGGTAACAGACATTACCTCTTCTTTGAAGTGCTTCTTTGAGACCTCCTTTTAGGGAACTAAAATGGGTCTTTGAAGAAGACCAGAACCTCTAAGATGTTTCAAGGGAAGTGGAGAAGAGATTTTGGCAGGGGTTTTCCGAGCTTGAAGGCTCAAAGTTGTGTGAGGAAGAGAGGGAGGAGGTGCCCTTTTATAAGGGAGGAGAGGGGCACCTTTGGAATAACTAAAAATATTATTTTATTGAAAAGTCATGTTCGGTTTTAAATAGCTCCAAATTGATTTATTTCTAGGATAAGGTGGGGATGGGTCGAAATCCTCTCATACAATAGAATATAGACAAGTTTAGGTTCCTATTTTAACCTTATCATGTAGATTTAACATTAAGTTAAATAATTTTACTTTTACCGTGTCTTCTTGTGTTCTTATACTATAAGGTCAATAAACTTACTATATCAAGCCAAACGAACCCCAAGTTGTTTATTATTAATATATATAACCTTATATAAGTCATTTGGCTGAATATTAGATTTTTAGGAATAAAATAACAATTAATAATATAATATTTGTTTTAAAAACTATTTTATGTCAATTTTGACACTATTTAGTAATTGATTTTTGTAAAAATCATAACAGAATGATTAGTCCGAAATAAGTTAATTAAATAAATAATAACATGTCATATTAACCTAGAAAATTAGTGGAATTCATAAAAAGTCTCAAATTATATTTATTTGGGTATTTATAACATCAATTATGTCAATATTTCATTAATAAGATAATTACTGCATCATCGTTGTGTCATAAATAAATAAAATTATTTAATGTCTAAAAATTACAAATAAAATACCATTATGTATGAAATCGTTTTAGATTTCTAATGAATATTTATAGTCGAATTTAACTTATGTATAACCCCATATTAAAAATGATTTACTTATTAAACTTTGATTTTAACTATTTTAACCCTTCTTTAAATATATTAATAATAAATGTCCTAATCTAATCCAAGTGGGCCTAAATGGTCATATTTTATTCCTAAGGTTGTTTTTGGTCTAATTACACTTGTCCAATAGAATTAGGACATGTGTTAGGGTAATAATAATATCATTTTTACCCTTAATTACCCTATTTACTTTTAACCGTGGTAAAAAAAGCAAAAAGTTACTATTCACCAAAAAATTATTTTCATCTCATTGAACCACATTTTCCTTACTGACATCAACCGTGTCTCTCGGATTTTCGAAATTCCACTCACAGAAGCGGTAAAAGTAAGTTTTATGAAAAATTCAGTTTTTTTAACTACCACTTAGTGGTTTCACTATTCATCAAAAATTGAAAGTTTTCAGAAAAATACCAAAATTTCACCCTAGGCTAATTTCGATATCACGAATCCAAAAATGAAGTCCATTTTGAAAAATAAAATTTATAAAATTTCAAAAGGTGGTTATTACTATTCATAACGGCTAGTTTTAATAATATTTTAATAGTATATCTTTGTTTAGTGAAACTCGGTATTGCGTACTACACACGCTATCGAGGAAGGTCGTGATTGCGTGTAATGCAAGGCAAGTCAAGTATGCATGTTGTGCAAGATTCTTTTGGTGTAGCGTACAACACAAAACATTAATGAAATTAAAAAGAATATTTTTCATAAAATCTCGGGGTGTTACATTCTACCCCCCTTAAAATGAATTTCGCCCTCGAAATTCATCGGGGTTATAAATGGTTTACTACTTGAAAGTTTTTTTAATAGAAACCCACATCGTAAAAAGGAATAACAAAACCAATCTTTAAAAACAAAAGTATGAAATGTAATGGTTACCCAAATAAACTAATCACTGGGTTTCCACATAGGTGAGAATATGGATATGGAAGAGAAATATAACCATCATGTTCAGATGGAGAGTGGTAGAGAACATGGCTATGGAAAAGCCAGCAATCACAAAGACATAAATTTGTGACGATCTAATGTACCATCTGATTCATCAGATATAAAAGCACTAGGACAACATTTTGGTTTTCAAGATCATTTCCCTAAAGTTGATGAAATTGGAATTAGAAGAAATACTTTCGTGATTTTGGTATAGTCTCACTGTTTGTCGTTCTTTGGACAATTTCCACTTGAATTTGTCATTCGTGATGTGTTAGTAGATCATGTGATAGAATGATGGGTCATTCCATCTGTCTCAAACAAAAGGTTAGAAAAGTTATCAAAAAATACATAAGTCCATCTATAGTGAGATTAATCATATATGGTTCTTAAAATGGACTTATACTTCATATATCATACTACTTAATATAATAAAACTAGTTTCTACTAAACAGAGACTTCATGTAGGCCAGTGGTAGGCGATAAAGGCCAGTCGCACTTCGGTTGTGGGTTTGATTCCTACGACCTTGTCCGACGCGATGGGCTGTCGCCCGTCCTGCAGGTTGTCCTTTTTCTAAAGCTATATTACTATAACATCCCATCAACAATATCAAAAAGTATTATCCTTAAAAAATACTAACTTATGTCCAACATAATCCATTCCAATCTTTAGGCTTATCTAAAATACTTCGGTCCAAGCTCATAGTATAAAGAAAATGATTAGTTGAATGCCATCATTTATCCCCCAGATATATCTTGTTGGTCAAATTACAAACATGTGAATACCTTAATCATGTATTCTCTTGAATAATGAATATCCATTGAACCTTAGTGAAAACATGAATGTAGTTAAAAGTTAACACTTTCCACATACCAAAATCCTCAAAATTCTATATCCTCAAACCATGATATCTCTTAGTACTTATATCAATCACGAGCTCATGAATACTGTCAAACATTTCATTTTCTCCTTATCCCTTGATTATGCGCATATCATCTACTTTCCAAAATATTTGAATCACTTTTCATGGTTACCGGTACCTTAAAATTATTGAAAACCACAATAGACCAATACATAAATATTTCAATACATCATAAAAGTACCTCAACAACATTATTCTTGAATACCAATACATAAACACTTCAGTCCATCCACTTCAATGATTGTCCTGGAATAAGTCCTTCCTTGATTTAGAAGTAACTTTTTAGGTCAGTGCATTGAGTTGGGTAATGCCCATGTTCTCTACAAATAAGACATTGAACTCCATAACAGTCTGTCACTCTATGACCCTTTTCTCCACACAGATAACATCAGTCCCTCCATTTGAGGTATTCCTCAAGGTTCTTCTTCCCTTCTTTAGAAATCTTAATCTTCTTTTCTTTATGCTCCTCAACATCCGAACATGCATAATAGTTTATCTTCCTCTTCTTTGATGAATTAGACATACCAATAATTTTCACCTTGTTAATCATATATCGCGATGACTGATTCAGCATAATCACAATATATTTCTCTCTAGGAATTACACAATTTTGTTGCTCATAGTAACCAATTTGTTCATTGGATTCAATGTTAACCGAATTCCTTCTGGTTCCCTCCATTTACTAAAACACAAAAAGAATTCTGTGAGAGGCAAAAATCATGCTAGAGAAAACAACATAGTAAAGGGGGAGTACCCTCAATATCTAACATCTTAGGTTAAATTCTAAGATCGTTAGCGCAATTCTAGGACTATAACCTATACATATACTTAACCTTAGAGACATCCGTAGACATACCTTAGAAATATATCTAGGGATCTCACTAACGTTTTCGCATCCTAGTTTCCAAAGGTTGACTAAACTTTTCCTCTAATACCAAATGTAGAGACCCGAAGCCTGACATTAATGGACATTACATTACTTTTGTGGAATACTTAGTAAATAACAAAAACACACACACAAGGATCGTAATAGTTTAGTGTCTTTGGAAACTCGGAATATAGTCTTCTAATCGTGGTGAAAGATCTTCAACATATCCCATAAAGATCATCTTTTTTTTATACCTAAAAACTTTCTTTATATCCTGGGAAAAAGAAAACATAAAAGGGTGAGCTAAAATGCTCAGTAAGGGTAAACAAAAGAAATATCAATCACATCATATACATAAGAACACAACTTTTTGAAATCTTAACCTGCAAAAGAAATCATAATTTCATAACATGGGATAAATCATAGTAGTGAAATGAAATCCCAATAATCATAACTTATAACATGAAACTTTGTGTCATACACACATAATCATAGAGAATCATTTCTTATTAGTCAAGACTCATTTCCAAGATTATCGTAGTGGACAAAGTCTATTTCTGAACCGAGTCACCCTCGTTTCAGTCCTGTTTCACTGAACCTGTATAAACTACCATTCCAGCCATGTCTATCTCACGAGATATAAAATCTTTACCTAATGCATTGGAGGGAGATATAGGTCCCACCCATCTCATAATGAAACCATTCTTATGTGTTCCACAAACTCATAAATCATACATCATTGCATAACCCATGTAATAAAAATGGGAATCTTAAACATCGTGACATCATAAAACAATTCATATAAGATAAAGGAATTCATAAAAATAACACAACATAATCAAATAAATGTAATAATAGGGATAGAGACATAAGCCTTTATTATCTTAGATGTAAAATAATTTTGATAAAACTCTTGAACTCCATCCTTGAGGAAAATATCCTTTTTTACTTCAAAAAAACAGTTTTCCTTCTTAACATGTCATACAATTTTAAACTAAAAGATGTTGATTAAAAATAAACTTGAAAACTTTTAAAGGAATATTCTTGGATATATTGTTTTAAAAATCCGGTCATGCCGTATAAGTTAAAAAAACATTCTTCTCGTACTTTTGTCGGAAAATTCAAAAAGTACCTCGTACAAAAAACGACAAAAGATTCCTTTAATATCATTTACTAAAAACTCACCGAAGGGTAAAATTGGATTTAAACAATTGTAGGTGGATGGAAAAAATATTACATATTGAGGAAACATGGATGTGGATGATAAAATACACCCCAGTAAATACCAAAGTATAAACAATCTCGGATAAAAATGAGATTGTGATATTTTCCCTTACCTTAGGTCCGATTTGCTTCGTAAGTGTCTGAACCTCCTATATAATGATTTATATAATGTCGTTGACTTATTATAGAATCATATTCATTGTTATAATATCATATATGGTTCACTTATGACTTTATATTACCCGTTATTTTGTAAATTCATGTTAAAGTAGCATTTTGGGTAAAATCGTCTCATTTGTCGTTCGTGTTTTAACTTGTAATTATTAATATGATTACTTAGATCATGATTACATAATTACAGAATATAAAACAAGATTTATATATAACATATATTCAGAATATACATATATATAATGGATCGATAAATGGAAATAAATACACCGTTCATGGAGACGGTAGGCCGTACGTACGCATGAACGCTGTTTTCGTTTCCTTATTGAGTTGAATGGAATTAAGTAGATGAAATACATATATACATAAATCCAGTAGCTTTATAATATCATATATTTCATTATTATTTCTTATATATACTTTATAATCATTCTTAAATGGTTAACATGGAGAATGAATCTCGTCGCTTCGTGGAGACGGTAGTCCGTACGTACGCACGAGCGATGATATCGTTTCCATAATTATTGAATTGAATTGGAGTGGCTGATACAATATATCAGAATCAATATGATGTTCTAATAACTATGTATAGTTATTATTTACACCATTATACCCATCAATGTAAGGTGGTGGTGGAAAATAGATTACACCACGGTGTGGAGACGGTATTCCGTACGTACGCACGCGCGGTGATTTCTTTTTCCATAGGATGGATAAATGGTGAAATAGGGTTGTTTCAAACTTATAATAACATATCATTATATGAGTGATAATTATGTTATTGCTTAATAATGAAACAACCTAAGAAGAAGAAGTGGAAGAATAAATAAAGATGAAATAATCGGTAACGGACGTTACCTCTTCTTTGAAGTGCTTCTTTGAGACCTCCTTTTAGGGCACTAAAATGGGTCTTTGAAGAAGACCAGAACCTCTAGGATGTTTCTAGGGAAGTGTAAAAGAGAATTTTTCAGGGGTTGGACGAGCTTGAAGGCTCAAATTTGTGTGAGGAAGAGAGGGAGGAGGTGCCCTTTTATAAGGGAGGAGAGGGGCACCTTTGGAATAACTAAAAATATTATTTTATTATAAAGTCAAGTTCGGTTTTAAATAGCTCCAAATTGATTTATTTCGAGGCTAAGGTGGGTATGGGTTGAAATCCTCTCATCCAATAGAATCTAGACTTGTTTAGGTTCCTATTTTAAACTTATCATGTAGATTTAACATTAAGTTAAATAATTTTACTTTTACCGTGTCTTCTTGTGTTCTTATACTATAAGGTTAATAAACTTACTATATCAATCCAAACGAACCCCAAGTTGTTTATTATTAATATATATAACCTTATATAAGTCATTTGGCCGAACCTTAGATTTTTAAGAATAATATAACAATTAATAATATAATATTTGTTTTGAAAACTATTTTATGTCAATTTTGACACTATTTAGTAATTGATTTTTGTAAAACTCATAACAGAATGATTAGTTCGAAAAACATTAATTAAATAAATACTAACATCTCATATTAACCTAGAAAATTATTGAAATTCATAAAAAGTCTCAAATTATATTTATTTTGGTATTTATAACATCAATTATGTCAATATTTCATTAATAAGATAATTACTGCATCATCGTTGTATCATAAATAAATTAAATTATTTAAAGTCTAAAAATTACAAATAAAATACCATTATGTAGGAAATCGTTTTAGATTTCTAATGAATATTTATAGTCGAATTTAACTTATGTATAACCCCATATTAAAAATTATTTACTTATTAAACTTTGATTTTAACTATTTTAACCCTTCTTTAAATAAATTAATAATAAATGTCCTAATCTAATCCAAGTGGGCCTAAATGGTCATAATTTATTCCTAAGGTTTTTTTTGGTAGAATTAAACTTGTCCAATAGAATTAGGACATGTGTTAGGGTAATAATAATATCATTTTTACCCTTAATTACCCTATTTACTTTTAATCGTGGTAAAAAAAAGTAAAAAGTAACTATTCACCAAAAAATTATTTTCGTCTCATTGAACCAAATTTTACTTACTGACATCAATCGTGTCTCTCGGATTTTCGAAATTCCACTCACAGAAGCGGTAAAATTAAGTTTTATGAAAAATTTAGTTTTTTTAACTACCACTTAGTGGTTTCACTGTTCATCAAAAATTGAAAGTTTTCAGAAAAATACCAAAATTTCACCCTAGGCTAATTTTGATATCACGAATCCAAAAATGAAGTCCATTTTGAAAAATAAAATTTATAAAATTTCAAAAAGTGGTTATTACTATTCATAACGACTATTTTTAATAATATTTTAATAGCATATCGTTGTTTAGTGAAACTCGGTATTGCGTACTACACACGCTATCGAAGAAGGTCGTGATTGCGTGTAATGCAAGGCAAGTCAAGTATGCATGTTGTGCAAGCTTCTTTTGGTGTAGCGTACAACACAAAACATTAATGAAATTAAAAAGAATATTTTTCATAAAATCTCGGGGTGTTACAGTTTTGGATTACCTTCACCTTTTCCATCGTTTCCTCCACCAGTTCTGCGCCTAAAAGTTTTCCTTCGCCAACGTCATCCCAACAGGTTGGTGTGCGGCATCTCTTTCCATATAACGCTTCATGTGGTTCAATCTGAATACTTTAATGTAAGCGATTGTTATAGGAAAATTCTACCATAGGTAAATATTGATCCCACATACCCTGAAAGTCAAGTGAGCATGATCTTAACATGTCTTTTAAGGTTTGAATATTCCGTTCTGATTGTCCATCTGTTTGAGGGTTGTAGGAAGTGTTCAAACTAAGTTCATTATCCAAGGCCTTTTGAAGACTCTTCCAGAATCTTGACGTAAAATGAGGATCATGACCAGAAACAATTGATAGGGGTACTCTATGAAGTCTCATAACTTTATTAATATATAGCTTTGCTAGATGTTCAAGTGGTAGATCTTCTCTTATAGCAAGAAAATGTGCTGACTTGGTAAGACGATAAACAATAACTCATATTGCATTGTTCATTCTAGGAGTCTTTGTAGCCCCATGAAAAAGTTGATCATGATATTATCCCATTTCCACTCAGGTATGGGAAGAGGTTTCAATACTCCTCCTGGCTGTTGCCTAAAAGATTTCACTTGTTGAAAAACCATACATCTTGACACAAAATCAGCAATCTCCCTCTTCATGTTGTCCCACCAAAAATATTCCTTCAAATCTCTATACATTTTGGTGATCCCAGGGTGTATAGAGAAATTGGAACTATGAGCATCATCTAACAATTCCCTTTTCAGATCAGGTATATCGGGAACAAAAAGTCTCTTCCTGAATTTCAAAATTCCTTCTTCATACACAAAGTCTCTCAATCTCCCATCATTCACAGCTTTAATCTTCTTTTGAAATTATTCATCATCGGTCTGAGAACTCTTAATCATTTATTGTAATGATGGTTTGGAAACCATTTGAAAAAGGACTGATGTTTCACCATCCGTGGTTATTCCCATGTCCATCTTCACTAGATCCATGAAAATTGGATCCCTTTCAATTATCATATTGTTCAAAACTCCATGATTTATTCTGCTCAAAGCATCTGCCACCTTATTTTCCTTCCCCAGATGGTAATGTATCATACAATCATAATCCTTGAGTAATTCAAGCCATCTCCTTTGCCTCATGTTGAGTTCTTTCTGTGAGAAAATATATATCAAACTCTTGTGATCAGTATAAATCTCAAATTTTTCACCATAGAGATAATGTATTCATATCTTCAAAGAAATTATTACAGCAGCTAACTCAAGATCATGTGTAGGGTAGTTTTTCTCATGAATTTTTAGCTATTGTGATGCATAGGCAATAACCCTATCATTCTACAGAAGGACACAACAAAGTCCATTCTTCGATGCATCACTATAAATAATGAACCCATCATTCCCCGATGGTAGAGTCAATATAGGTGCATTGACTAATTTTCCCTTCATTTATTTGAATTATTATTCACACACTTTTGTCCAAACAAATTTAACCCCTTTACGTGCATGCTTTGTTAATGGGTTAGCCAATCGGGCAATGTTCTGGATGAAACGTTGATAATAACCATCTAAACCAATAAAACTGTGTACCTCGGTTATACATGTCGTTTCATGCCATTCTTGGATTGCCTTGGTCTTAGAAGGATCAAAAGAGATTCCATCTTTAGAGACAATTTGGACAAGAAAAGAAATCTCTTGAATCCAGAATTCATACTTTCTAAACTTCCCATATAATTCATGTCTTCTCAGAGTCTTCAGGATAATGTGCAGGTGATTTTCATGATCCCTGTAGCTTTTTGAGTATACCAATATATCATCAATAAATACCACCAAAAATTCATGTAGATATTCCTCGAAAACTCTATTCATTAGATCCATGAATAGAGAGGGTGCATTATTCAGTCCAAAAGGCATTACTATAAACTCGTAATGCCCATACCTGGTTCGAAATGCTATCTTCAGAATGTCATCCTTCTTCACACCCAACAGATGGTATCCAGACCGAAGGTCAATCTTTGAAAAGTATTGAGATCCATGCAGTTGGTCAAATAAATCATCAATGTGAGGTATAAGATAGTTGTTCTTTATTGTTATATCATTGATTTCCCTGTAGTCGATACATAACCTCATATATCCATCTTTATTTTTACCAAAAAGAACAGGGGCTCCCCATGGAGAAACACTAGGATGAGTAAATCCCTTATTACTAAATTCATATAGTTCATTCTTTAGTTCCACTAATTCTACAGTGGCCATTATATAAGGGGTCTTTGATATAGGCCTTGATCTCAGAATTAAATCAACGGAAAACTCAACTTCTCGTTCTGGAGGATGTCCAGGTAAATCATCCGGAAACACGTCTACATATTCTTTCACAATAGGTACATCCTCTATTTGAACATTCCATTCCTAACCCACAATGATTTCATTCACATACTCCCCAATAATTGAATTTATTTGAGCTACTGGGGGTGGATGTAGATAAGAATTATGTGGTGACGATTCTAATCTAAAGATAAGGTGTTCCTTATCATCATCATCAAAAATTGTAACCTCCTTCTACTTACAATAAATCTTCACATCATGGTCCAAAAGCCAATCCATACTAAGGATTATATCAAACTCAATCATAGGTATGATAATGAGATCTATAGATAAAGAACATTCATGTGCTCTAATGGGGATAGATTCACAAAACATTGTTGCAATGATACTTCCCTTAGGAGTTTTAACTGACAACTCCCTTGTTAAATAAAATTAGAAATATCTAATTTTATTAGCAGACTGGGAAGATATGAAACAATGGGATGATCCAAAATCAAATAATGCACTTTCTAAGTTTGGGGAAACCATTAAATTACCTGCCACCACATCTTTCGGAACTTCTACCTCAGCAGTAGTGATCGCATAAGCTAGGCCTTGATCCCTTAGACTTTTCTGAGGGAAGTTCCCCTGATGCTTAGGACATTAATTTTCATAATGTGCCATCTCTATACAATTATATAATTTCACATTGACAGCAACTCTCTTTCCCTCGCAATCATGAGATTGGTGGCATTTTTCACCACACTTATAATAGACTCCCAATCCTTTTATGCAAGAAACAAGGTGTTTCTTCCCACATTTACTACAGGAAGGATTTTCAACTTTTCCATTCTTCCCCTTATTTCCATTTCCAGATTGATCAGCAGATCTCTTATTCTCTTGCTTTGCATTAAAGTCATAAGACTTGGGGAATTCCTTTTCTGTTTTCATAGCACATGAGACAATGTCTTCGTACGACGAGAAGGATTGTGATACTAATGCTTGATGAAAAATGGTTTTAACCCATCAAAGAAATGATAAATATTAATTCTTCGGTTACGTATATAATCTTTAGCATAACTTTCTAACCTTGTAAAATTAGCCTCATAATTTGCAACATTCTCATCCTCCTTTTGCCTCACACTCAGAAATTGCCTTTCCATATCTACTCAATGGTCACAAGGAAAGTATTTTTCTAAAAACAGATCTTTGAAGTCCCTCCACTCTATATTTGATACTTCATCATCATCCTTCATGTTTTTAATCAATGACCACCATTGATCAACATCTCTAGTGAGGTGGTAAACTGCCATGCTAACTTTTTCCCTTTCACTCTTCCCCAACGTCTGTAATACTTTCTCTTGGGAACTTATCCATTGCTCAGCTACCAATGGATTTGTACTCCCATTTAATGTTGGTGTTTGTGGCCTCATTAAGAGATCTAACATTGATCCTCCATGCTGTGGATCAGGGTGCTCCATACGGGTAAGGTTATTATTCATAACCTGAGTGAGTTTTCCTAGTATGATGATAAGATGATCAGCACCAGTTACATCACCATCTCAACTATTATTATCTTGAGTAGGAGGGAAATCCCTACATGGAGTGCGTGCATTGATATGGTTTCTATTTCTTCTACTAGGCGTCATTTCTAAACAATGGAATAAACTAGATCAGTTTATGAATCAAAATACATAATTCCATACCTGTAAAACACTTAAATTAAATTGAGCAGTTTATGGATATAATCCATAATCATAAAAAATGATTTATTTGAGGAATTATATACTCATAAACCCTTCATAATGATTTTTAATGAAAATGAGAGTTATCCTATGTATATCCCCTGGGAGTGTCGTAACCAAGAGTGCAACAAGTCCCATTGTCATGCACCAGTTCCCGTTCGAGTCTAGTTCAAAGCGGTGTTTTCAAGTTTTAACCCTAGCTACATCTATGCCAGAGCCGCATCTACCCGCTCGTATCCAGACATGGATGTATTTCTCAGAAAACTCACAAAATCTCTACAATACAAAAATTCTATGAAGTTCTTCTATACTAATACTCAAGGTCCATCTTAGTTCTATGTGCTCTAATCAGAGTTTATCACAATCTAGCTTCCATGGTTTGTACTAAACATCCTCTGATACCATCTGTAATGCCCCGACCCCAGTTACCCAGAGTCGGTGCATTATTACATAACATTGTCATGATCACAAGAAAGATCAAGTCTCGAAAGTCTGATTAGTTTAGTAGCCCTAGAATAACTAGATACATTCATAAAGGTTACATTACATCATAAAGTGAAAACTACTACAACAACATCTTGTCTTCATATCCCATCATATTATCCCTGTAGGTCATTCATAAATTACTTCTTCACATCCTGGGAAAAATAAAACATTGAAAGGGGTGAGCTCAGATGCTTAGTAAGGATAACAATATTGAAGAAACATTCATAAAAAATCATAAACATTTAAGGCAATGTATAGCTAAAACAAAAGCCTTTTAAACTTGAACGTCAACATAATTTGGAAAAGATAAAATGAAATAATCCCATTTACGTATTCACATGGATACTCTACTAGTTGAATAATCACATGCAATATCAATAACCACTTTCATAATGATAGAATTCATAATGCCAGACTATCATAACCACGTAGCCAAGGCCTCGTGCGAAGAATAAAAATAAGATTTTGTCAAGGCCTCATGCCAAGACACTAGTTTGTCTCATGATACCTACCGATGCATCGAGGAGCTATAGCGGGCTGCACCCGTCACATATTAAGTACAATTAATTCTTCATATGAACAGGTTTAAACATAACATAAACATTCATATTAAAACTAGGATACGAAATGTCAATAATTTCTTCATAAACCATGAATGGTATAAAAATAACACATCTACAATCAAACATATCAAAAAACCATCAATACAATATGGACGTTTTGTATCATAACAAATAAACTTCAAATAAACATATATCCATCAAAGGATGTTGGCATAGATGAAATCAAAACCATTTGAGAGAAATATGTCTTTTTTTGAAATCATTTAAAAGTACCATAATTATTAAATAAAACATTTACTTTGAAAATATTCTTATAATCTTGTAAGGGAAGATTCAGAGATTTTATAATAGCGGAAAATAGCCGCACCTGCCGTATAAGTTAAAAAAATACATTCTTAGCTTAATTCTGTAGAAAAGGTTAAAACATGAGCTTGTTTGGAAAACGACGGAAAGATTCCTTTATAAATTTCATATAAAAATTAAAACAAGGGTATAAATGACTTTATCCCATATTCTTTAAAATAGTAATAATGTTTTGAAAAACATTTTTAAGAAACATGGATGTGGACGATAAAGAGGTCCCAATAGATAATTACGTATAAACAACCTCGGATAATGAAGAGATTGTGAAATAAACCCTTACGTTGTACTTTTCCTTACTCGATGGTATGTTAACCTCCTTTATAATAGTTAAAACATTGTTATTAAATTATATAATAACCATATACATAATTATGATATCATATATGATCTTCTAATAATGCTTTGTTAATAATATTTTAGTATTATCGTCATTTCGGGTGTTAACTTACTCATTTTCTTTTATATGTTTTGTTACATAAGTCATGTTTGTTATGGACAGGTTGTATCTTATTCATATCCAGAATTATATAAAGTTCTTAAACATTGTTTTTAATCATAAAATGAGAATTATACTTGAATGGAAACGATGGGGAATGAATCTCATCGCGTTCGTGGAGACAGTAGTCCGTACATATGTCGGAGCGACAATATCATTCTTTTGATAATAAAATAATCTATAATGGGATGATATATCATATATACAGAACCATTATCATGTTATTTTTATTATTTACATTAATTACACATTATTATTATACCCATCCAAATAATAATATTTTGAATAACAATTACACCACGACATGAAGACGGTAAGCCGTGCGTACACATGTATGGTGACATGTCAACCAAAGGATGGATAGAATACTGAATATGGTTGTACCATATTTATAATAACATAAAATTTTATATAAAATACTGAAGTTATTATTTTAGAATGAAAATAACAAAGAAAGAAGAAGTTAAAGAAGAAATGAACTTGAAAAAGGGTGGTGAAAACATTACCTCTTCTTCGGGTTCTTCCTTTTGATTTGATCAAAAGGGCTCCGTAGGTTGGCTTTCTGATCAAAATATGTCATCTAGGTTGAAGTTAGAGAATTTGAGATAGTATTTTGGTAGGAGTTGGCCGAACCAAAATGCTTTGAATGTGTGAATTGATGAGAGGGGGGAGTGCCCTTTTATAAGAGGGGTGAGGGCGCCTTTAGAAAAGATAGAAATATTATTTTATAATAAATTCATATTCAGTTTCTAATGTCTCAAAAGTGGACTATTTAAGGTTTAAGGTGGGGATGGGTCGAAAACCACTCAACCAATATAATTTAGACAGGTTTGGGTCATTATATTAACCTTATCTTTTAGTTTTAACTCTTAGTTAATTAGTTTGACACTTACCATGTCACTTTGTATTTTTATATTATATAGTTAAAAAACATACTATATACCTCCATGTGACCCCCTATTGGTCCATTAATGATACACCTATCATGATATAAGTCTCTTGGCCGAACCTTATATTTTTAGGAATTGAATATAAATTAATAATATAATATTGTTTTTAAAAAACTCTTTTATGTCAATTTTGACACTATTGGGTATTTTGTTTTTTATAAATTCATAGCAGCATTATTACTTCAAAAAAATTTATTTTAGCAATAATAATATGTCACAGTAACCTAGAAAATTATTTTAATTTATAAAAAGTCTCAAATTACATTTATTTGGGTATTTATAATATCAATTATCTTAATCTTTCATTAATACGGTAATTACTGCATCATCATTGTGTCATAAATAAATTAAATTATTTAATGTCTAAAAATTACAAATAAAATACCATTATGTAGGAAATCATTTTATATTTCTAATTAATATTTATAGTCGATATTATAACATATATATCCCTATGTAAAAATTGTTTTTCTAAAAGATATATGCTAATGTCATTTTTGTATTTACTTTAACTTAATTATTATAAAGTGTCCCTATCACCTACAACTGGCTCCATGGGGTCCCAAAATCGACTCAAAGATTCCTATGGTTTGAAATGTATCCACCAATAAGGTTAGGACCTATTTTAGGGTAATTCAGTATTATTATATTATTATTATTTTACCCTTATTTACCGGATTTACCCTTTAACCATGGTAAATAAAATATTTACCGAAATAATTATTCAAAATGTCTAAAAATGAAAGTTATATATTTACAAAATTTGGACATCATGATTCCAAATATGGAAACCATTTTTCCAAATTCAAAACATAGAAGTGGCAGAAATTAATTTAAAATTAATTCCCGCTGTCAAAACAAAAAGCGTGTTTTTAAGAAATAATAACTATCAAAAGATTGATACTTGTTTATGTCCGGTTTAATTGTCGAATTATGTCGAATGAGCATCATTTTATTATATGGTAAAAATAAATTCTAAAATTATTTTAGAACCACTAAAATTCATAATTTATCACTATTAATTATTTCGATTAAAAAAGTTGTTTTTAATAAAATTTTATTAATTTTCACTATTCATCAAGATATAAAAGTTATCAGAGAAGTACCAAAATTTCATCCTAGGATAATTTCGATATTAAGAATCCAAAAATGAAGTCCATTTTGAAAGATATAATATATAAAATTTAAAAAAGTGGGTATTACTAGTCATAATGGCTACTTTGATTGGTCACGGCATGTTAGAATCTTGCAATTTCGTACAACACACGCAACTGTATTATTCATAGAGAAGCATACCGTGGAAGCTTGGGGTGTTATAAGAGAACTTAGATTCAGTCAGTTCAAGAGGCCAGCAGTGAGTGGCAGCTTATGGCTCTGTTCTCCGAGATGCATCTGGAGGTGCATGACAGACAGGGACAATCTTTTCTATCTTCTGTAGTTGTTACCTCTACACTACTCGATCGGGTACGGATGAGGAAACTATCATACTTAGAAGGATTAGTCCTATGGGATAGTGTGTTAGGAGAGGACCCTATTCTTGGATAGTCAGTGGGCGAGGATGAGATCATGCATTTTTAGGGATGCGTATGGGTGCCAGCAGACATACGCGAGGAGCTGATGCAGGATTTTCATTCCTCAGTTTGGGAAGTTCATCCTGGCATCAGCACGATGTATCAGGATCATCATCGCCAGTACTAGTGGCCAGGTATGAAGAGGGATGTTGCTGGTTTCATCTTGCGGTGTTCTACTTGTCAGTAGGTGAAGGCAGAGCATCAGTGACCAGTATGCCTTTTACAGTAGTTACCCATTCCGGAGTGGAAGTGGAACGATGTCATGATGGACTTCGTGACCGGATTGCCGAGGTCGCCTTGAGGGAATGATGTTGTTTGGGTTGTCGTCGACAGGATTACGAAGGTTTATCACTTCTTACCGATCAAGGAAACCTTCAGTGTTGATGATCTGGGACGACTGTACATCCTAGAGATAGTACGTCTGCATAGAGTTCCACACTCTGTTGTTTCAGGCAGAGATGGGTGCTTTACTTCTCGGTTCTGGAAGGGACTTCATAAGGCTTTGGGTATTCATTTACTCTTGAGTACATCATACCATCCCTAGACATATGGCCAGTCTGGGCGTATGATCCAGGTGCTTGAGGATATGCTCCGAGTATGCATTCTAGACATTGTCGTTTCTTGGGAGAAGTATATTCCTCTGGTGGTGTTCACCAACAACAACAATTTTCAAGATACCATTCGGATGACACCTTACGAGGCTCAGTACCGTAGGACATTCTGATCACCCTTATGCTTGCTGGAGGTATGAGAGGCAGCTTTGCTGGGACCTCATCTTGTTCAGGAGATCTCAGAGCAGATAGATTTGATTCGGAAGAGGATGGATATAGCATAGTCTCGACAGAAGTCTTATGATCATCAGCAGAGAAGACCTTTAGATTTAGAGGTCAGGGATCAGGTTTTCCTGCATGTCACACCGAGGTTGGGACACAAGAGGATTTAGAGATAGGGTAAGCTTTCAGCGAGGTACATCGGGCCGTTTGAGGTATTGGAGAGAGTTGGGCCGGTTGCCTATCGGTTGCAGCTACCTCAGAGGTACTGGGCAATGCACAACGTCTTCCACATCTCTCAGCTCCAATGTTACTTTTCAGACCCATATCATGTCTTTCAGCCTGAGGAAGTTGAGATCAAAGAAGATGCATTGTTTTAGGAACATCCTATTTGGATTGTCAATCGCAGTATGAAGGTTCTCCGTGGGTAGTCTATTCCTCTAGTACGGGTGCTATGTCACCACAGGCAGGTACAGTATGAGACCTAGGAAAGGGAGGCTGATGTACGATCACAGTGGCCAGAGCTATTTGGGGTTTCTTCTTCCACGCCTCTCTATGGAAATTCGAGGACAAATTTCTTCAAGGGGGGAAGTTTGTAAGAACCCGGATCTTCGTTTCAGGTATGTCTTTCCTTTTTCGGGAGTTTTTGTGAAAAAATGGAGTTTGTGGAAATTTTTGAAGTACATGCCATGTACTATCATAGTACACACCGTGTACTCTTTTCCGACTCAAAGACATGTGATGGACGTGCCCGGGCCACACACACGGGGTGTAGGGGTGACGTAGAGTCCACTTAAAGCAGAGTTTGGAAAAACCTAGTACGCACTGTGTACACTAAAAGTACACACCATGTTCTTTTTTTCAATAAACAGACCGGGGTCACACCTAATCGACAAAAAGCTCTTCTTCTCCTGCTTCTTCATTTGAGAGTGTCGGGAATCCGTAGATCATCAATGAGCTTCTGTTCCTCTATCTGTTCTCCAAATCGATCGCCATTGATTATGTTTGAATAATAGTGATCTTCGACGTTCTAAGGGGAATCAATCGTTGTGGTTCACATATATCAATCTCCTAGCACCAAGGTAGTTGGTTTGTGACTTTCCGTAGGAAGTCTGTGAATATTTCGTGAAAATTCCACAAATTTCCTTGAACGGGGAATTGTGGGTTTCCTATTTTCCCCATATTGATTGTTTGATTTTCTTGATTCATTGAGTAGAAATCATTGCTTGTAAATTTGGATAATTTATACTATGTTCTTGGACTTTTACTTGCACATTTTTCTTATTGGGATTTTTGAAAATTGTCATGCCTAGTTGTAGGGTAGTGGAACTGTTGTACTGTTATACTATTGTGCCTTATAATGATAGCCATGTAGTTTTTGAGGTTTACTTGGGCCGATACTCGTGCTATGCATGTTTGTTATACACAGGGCAATGAGAACCTAGAGTAGTGGACCATAGGCAGAATGGACAGAAGGGCTTCTCTAGAGTGTCCTTAATTTATGAAGCAAGACCACAGGGGGAATTGACGTTGAGTGCTTCCTTAGAGAGTCTATAGTTCCTCGACGTGGGCCACATGGGGAATTGACGTTGAGTGCTTCCCCATAGAGACTTTAGTACGATATGAGACTATAGGGGGAATTGACGGTGAGTGCTTCCCTAGAGAGTCTATTAACTCTTTAGATGAACCAGAGGGGTGAGATTGTGTGTGCATCCCAGAGGGTTTCTAGTACTTGTAGGTTGAAAATGAGGGGTTAGGCTGTGAGAACTACCCAGTGGTTACCTTTTAGTTTTCTTGTTTGAGTGGTTGTTTCTTATTGTAGATTATATGCTGGAAACTCTGGATTGTTACTGCTATTTATTGTCCTATTTACTGCTTGTTGTTTACTACTTACTGTTCTTTACCTGCCATATATTCACTGAATATTAGGCATTGATCTTTGGGTGGTTTCCAATTGGGACTTTGTCGCACACCCTGTTTGGGTCATGCTTTTGGGCCCAAACAGATTATGTTGTTGCAGGTATAGATAAGGGAAAGAGCCCTTCTACTTCTAGTTCTTGATTGCACAGGAGTTGGAGAGCATGGGACCGAGCCGAGGCTTTCGATGAGGAGGAGTTCCTCATCTGTTTTTCTTTTGTACTTAGGATTAGTACTGTATTTTAGCATTGTTACTTGTTTGACTATTCTCCTAGACATATATGTATCATTAATCATTTCATATATTTCTGCTCTAGTTGTTTATTTGTTAGTCTTCCGTTGTTTACCGTTTACTCTTGTATACTAGTCTTATACTTCTACTATTGTTGTTATTTATTTTCTCTTCCGCTGTGTACTCTGCCAAGGAGCGTATAGTTTCCCCAATATCACACCCACGACCCTTGTTGCTAGTCGGCAGCCTCTGGAATTTGGGGAAATGTGCTTGAACCCATGTGACCAACTGGGTACGGGGCGCTGCTGGGTGGCTTCTGGAACTGGTACATTACATTAATGGTCCTAGAATCCTCTCCAAGACATTGTTGGGTTCAGAATATGGCCACCAACTATATGGCAATGTCACCCATCAAAATTAGTTTCCCCCTTGTGAGTAGTTTGGATCTTCTTTGAATTTGAATTTTTTTATACCCTTATGGTTAAATTTTAAAAATGAGGATTCAATGGTAATGGGTGTATTTGGGAAACATGGAAAAGGTGTTTCATGATTAAACTTTTGTAAAACTTTATAAAAAATGATTTGTTATGAAATAACATTTTGGGGTAAAATAGAAAGGATTTTAAAATATTTTAATTTTACAATAATGACTTGGGGTTTATAAAAACAATTATTTTAAAGTGGATGGTTGTTTTAGAATTTGTTTGTATTTAAAAGGAGTGGGTTTTAATCAAATGGTTTTTTATGGAATAATATTTTTTTAGTTGTTGGAAAATGTTTTGAATGAAATAAATTTTAATTTATGGATGGGAATTCATGGTATTTTTTTTCATGGTAAAATTGATTGAAGTATGGAAGTTGAAAATGGTTTCTGATTCGGTGGTTGGTGGAATTTGACATTTTTTAGTGAATGTTGAAATGGAATGATTTATTAACACATTTAGTATTATCATTAGTTCTCAATTTCATGGATATATATATATATTTGGATGTGTGGATGAGTTCCCAATATGGAATAGTTCAAGGGTGCCTCAAGTGTCATGATAATATTCATGTAAGTGAGAATCTAAGAAAACCATTAGTGGGTGTGAAACCCAGCAAGTTTGTTTTCTTTCAGAAATGTTTTGAGAAAGAATGTTATGATGTTTTTGAAAACTAACTAGTTTTTTGTTCTTCTTTTTATGAAATGGATTTATTGTTTATTTGGTGTTTTTGGGTTCGAAAACCCTTATTCACTAGTTGTGTTAGATAAAGCTCTTTGTTTTCTAGCTGCATAGTGTTCAACCCCATAGATATTTGATAGAATTTCATAGTGAGGTTATGTTTGGTTCACCTATAGTTGTCCTTATTATTGATCAACCTAAAGAATTTGTTCATGATATTTTAATGTTAAATCCACATCTTCGAAGGATACCACATCCTATTTTCTAGAGTAGATAGCTATTTGGGATCAATTTAAAGTGCCTACCCACTATGATATTTTTTTTTTCAGGTTTAGAAGTTGTTCCTGGTGGTTTTTTTGTGTTGCAACTAGTTCCTTATTCATTCTACTACTTTTTTATACTGAGAAAGAATGGTGTGTGAATATTCCACATCCAAATACGGGTAAAAGTGTGTTGTTTGAGCATGTGTGTTTTGTAGTGTGTCATCCTCTTTAGTTTATTCCTAGGGCTCCATGTGGATACTTGAAGTACCAAAATAAGGTGTCTGGATTAGGTATTAGTAGCTCCTGACTGTGAGGTAGTGGATGCTTCAAATATCAAGAATCTATCCAAAGGCCTCAGTGTGTTTCTGGATTATAGTTAATAATTTTAGGGGTTTGGGGAGTTTGTATTGTCTTGTGCTTCCACCATTGCGGTGTTGAAGTTTCTATGTTCATATTGTGGGTACTTTATCACTATGAATGTTTTGATGAGTTTTCCTAATGTGGATAGACCATGTAAACCAGATTTGTGTTCGGTTCATGGAAAAATGGAGGTGGTGAGTTATGAGTAGTTTTCAATCATGGTTTCAGTATTCCAATCATTAGGCCCCTCCCATCCCATCCCCTTGGGTTCAGGTTGTTTTAGTCCATGCAAGGATGTTGTCATTTTTTTAATCTTGTTAGTTGTTAATAGTGGGGAGACCCCTTTGGGTCTCATTGAAAAATAATTTATTTGAAAGATGTAAAAGCTTTATTTAAATTTTGGGGAGTCCATTCGGTTCTACCCCTATTAGTGATCTATTTTGGTTTGGTTTTCATGTTTGTCTAGTCAGAGTGGATTTATTTCGATTTTTAATTTATTTTTTAGTTTCTTATTTGATTTTTTAAAATGATGGGGTTTTTGGAGTACACCCAAGGGTTCTGTTCAATGCATGGTTATGAAGGATGTTTCTTTAATATAACGTTGATCCTTGAGATGTGGTTCCGATTTGATGGTCTTTCTCTATAAAGTTTCATAATTTTCATTTAACTACGTTGGGAAGTTTTTATACCTAGGGGTTAGATATTTGTTTTGGGAATTATTAGTTTTTGATTGATCCACTAGAATTTTTTTTTGTATTTCTAATGGTGGAATGTGTTATGGTGGGGAGAATTATCACAATTAGATATATTTTTTCAACCTTTGTTCTGGCTTGACTTTGGTCTCTTGGTTTTTCTCCCATGTTTTGGGTTTTTCATATTTAAACATTATTTTTTAGAGGTTTTGGGTGAATTGTGGACTTATTTTTGGTTAGTATGAAATTTATGAGGAGGTGTCTTGGAAAATTAATTTATAACACTCTTAGTTGGACATTTTTACAGTGTATTTTTGTGGGATGGATTATCCCTTTATGTTAAAAGTGTTTTTGGGTGAAAAACCTGATTTTTGGGGAAATTTTCTAGGTATCATGGTTAAGGAACACAATTATTATAATAATTCATGTAATTTTGAAAGGGTTTATACAGTTTTTTCATTTTTTAACTAAGATTGCATACCATACACCACTAAATAAGGGAAGTCACAATGTTTGTGCAAGGTTTGATAAACTATGCAAGCTAGTCAAGCCAAAACTCATGAATGTTTATTTTGGGATTTTAGACATATTTTTAAGAAGTTTTTATTCCCATGTATTCCCCCATACAAACCTTATGACATGGATTCCCCCATGACTGTTTTTGGATCCTCCATCATCTTTTAAGTGGAATTCATTGTGTTTTCTTGGTGAATCTTCACCCTAATTGAAAGGTTTGGGATCCCCACTAATCCCCCTTTTCATTTCTTCCATTTTAACTTTCTCCTCTAACCCTAGTGGCCTTTTTGTCAATTTTAATTCATAAAGTGGTGCAAAGTTGGATGTTTTTTTGTTTAGGGTTCCATATGATATATATTAGCTCTTGCTACCCTATTGGTTCATTTTGGTTGTGTATCATTGATGCACCCTAGATTTGAGGTAGGTTTCTCTTTTCACATACCTTTTTAATTTAATAATATTTGATTTTATGATTTTATCACCTTACCTATATGAGAAATATTATTGTGTTATCTTTGTATTAATGTTTTGGTGTGAGAAGTGGTGGATCATGCCTTTTTTTTTGTGATAAATGGTTTTATTTTGTTATAAAGGGTCCCACAAAGTGTTTGATAAAATATCCAATTAGCATTCACATGTGGTTTATGATGTTTAAATAATGGTTTGGAACTTTAAATGATTTTATGGTACTTGAAATGACTCTTTGGGGTTCCTTGAATTTGTTCCCAATGGTTTTCTGAATTAAAAAGAATGTGTATTGGTTTTCAGATATAGTTGGCATGTGTTTTTGATTAATGGCCCATTTTACATTTGGATAAAATGTTTTTTCTTAAAATAAAATTTTGATTACATTGAAGGTATATTTTTATAAATGGTTATGAAATAAAAAAATGGCTTTTTTTCATTTTAGGAAAATTAGTTTGTTTTGTTATTTTGCTGGTTTTGTGGAGAACTCCTAATGGCATGTTTGGAAATTTTATGAAAATAGTGAAAGTGTTTATTGTGAAAACCTCCAATGGGTGATACTCATTATTTTTTATGTTTTATGTATGGGATTTCATTTCACTCAAATAATTTCTAACCATTTTTATAATGGGAGATCCTCAACATGGAATCCATTGAGATATATTTATTAGTTTACATGAGATAGATCCTTAGGGTAGATCAGGGCGATTCCTGTTGTTGAATTATTGTTATATTTTAATGCGATTAGATTATCATTTGATATCAGTTATATCACCTCCTTTATATGTGAGACATGAAAATCTAGCATATAGCGATATTTTTTGACAACTATTGCTACACTGGATAGACTAAACAATAGCTAGTGGCCTATAGTAGGTGGATATATTGGGTGTATTTCTATGGGATTATCTTCTTAGTCTATATTGAGTTAGGGTGGATGGGAGTATTTAGGGTGATTTGATCTTCATCATGTAAGGCATTCTTCTAGGGATAGGTCACATGTATTAGTATGGTCTGGATTATTCATGATCTCTTTGGTTCACCCTTGTATATTAGTACTTAGCTACATGTAGTGATTAATGTGACAATTAGTTACTCTTATGTGTTTATTTAAATTTCCATTATTATGTTATTACTATAGTGCTCCCATGTGTTCACTTTTTCATAGAAAGTGAAGAGTTGGCTTCCAAATGTTTATGATTATTTTAAAGAAAAAGGGCTTTATACTCTCTTATTTCATTTTGAAATGTAAACATCACCTTCACCTTTAAAATATTAATGGATCACTAATGTATGTGAACCATCTTCTGGAATGAAATTGGGAAAATGATCATGTTTTGTTTTAAAGTAAAAAATGTGGAAAATCATAATTTTTATATTCTATTTAAAATATAAGGTTGATGTTTCTTTTATTTTCATGGAAACAAATTAACAATAGATTATCAGGCTATCCTATTGTGTTCTAATACTCATGCTTATAGTTATTTTCTATTTTAATGTTGTGGTAAATGTCCTAGTTTGGTCTTAATCACCATGGACGATAGTGTTTATTTATATCAGAGAGTGAACCTCATGATCACATGGGGATGTTGGGTTGGCAGGATTTAGTTTGGGTTTTATTATATAGTTTCATTTCACTTTTCTAATTCATTTATAAAGGATGTTTAGTTCAGTTATAATTATATATTGCACTACCTTGTTCATCATTATACTATTTAGTATTTTATGTATTATGGGGAGAAATCATTCTCTCTGTTCACTATATTGAAGCTTGAAACAATGTTCCAGCCCGTGGGGATCGAGAATACCCTTCGTGCCATGATAACGATCATAGTAGGTGACTATTTGAGGGTTGACATGGGTTGGTTCATAACAAATACTTAAAAAATGATCCCTTTCAAATAATCTTTCGGTTATTTTTTTTCATACCCATCAAATGAACATCTTTGTCCAAATATTTTCATAAAACATTAATTAATGAATCATAAAGGTCAATAAAACTCATAAATGTTCATTTAATATCATGAAAAACACATCAAATGTTTTTCACAATGCAATACTTTTCACATTTAATATGTTGAAAATAAATTACATGAAACATAATTACATTAGCTTACCAGGAAATATCATAATATTTCTGTAAAAGCCTTATCAATAATAGGGAAATTAAGTAGAAAACATGTGGAATCATTTCCATATCAATCCTACATATACAATAACCCTTATGGGTTTGAATGGAATAACCATTATAGTTACAAATGCATGGACCTTCACAATTACAAATAACCTTCATAACTACAAATGGAATAACCTTTATGGTCAAATTCCAACATTAATCATTCCCAATTTGTTAAAGGGATATCATAGAACCACCCATGCATGTTTTATATAGGAAACAACCCATTATACTAAATGATTGAAAATAACCATAACATAATTATAAGACATAAAAAATTATAGTTTTCAAAATATTATTTCCACCAATTATAAAACTTTTATACATATTGATATATATATTTCCTTTAAAGCATAATTTTCCTAAATAAAATATCAATAAAATAGGTAATGTGGGATTTTCATAGAATTAATTATAGAAACTTATAATGGAATCCAAAAAATAAATTATTTTTGATGTGGGGGTAAAATATTTTTCCACATTATACGTTAAAATAAAACATTCCTTTTTATATTTCCTAAAGTAATTAAAATGATCAAAACAAAATACATCAAATTACCCCTATTGAAAACATTTGAAAGAAAGTTAAATAAAACATAAAATTACTTATACTATTTTTTCATGTCTATATCAATATGTCTAAAAGAAATCAATAATATTGACATAGAAGAGACCATATTAGATAATCAATAATTAAAACATCCAATATGAGGATTTATGTAAAACTGTCCCTTATGTAAAACCCTAAGAAGTTTATTATAATGAAATATTAAGTAAAATATGTTAAAATTTTACATTCTCAACTATTTAAGATTAAATAGTAATGTTATTAATACCTATATTGGAACCTGGTCATGGATGAAAAAGAGTAGGTGGGGAAATATTAAAAGGGTTCTCTTAAATGAATATATCATACGTCTAGTCTGAATCGTCATGTACAATACTTGTCTTCTAGAATAATAAATTTATGATAATTAATTTAATTCTTATTAATATTCTTCATGCTGATTCGCCCTTTTATTTTATTTTCAACCATGTTATTACTTAATCAAATAAGTTCATGTTGGATATTTTTTTTATGATATGCAGCTCATATGTCAAAAGTGACTTCAGTAGGTTGACTACAATTTAAGAGCTCATTATTCCATCATCAATAGAATATTAATCATGAAATAATTATATTTTTTATAAATAAATTTAAATTTTGAAACCTAAAAAAAATATGTTTATGGAAAAAATAAATAAGTTTCAATCATGGAGTCTGTAGGTCATACAAAGGCATTAATAACGTTTCCATTTTTTAGTGGTCATTGTTGAAAGAAGGTGCCAATAATTTTATCTTCTTATAATCATCATAATATAGTAAATAAAATATTAATTATATATATATATATAATCCATGTGATGTGGTGGTGAATAATTAATCACAATGCCCCACAGAGGAGGTAGTGCAAACATATGCATGAGGAGAGTTGTTAATTTTTTGTAATAAAAAGACTAGAAAATAATTGATATATTAATAATAAATATTGATAAATAAATAATATTTATAATATATATATATATTAAATAAATCATTATATAATACTATGATACGTGATTATGTGAAACAAATTACATCGTTTTTCGAGGTGGTACTTCACTGTACAGAGGAACATTCATTTCATTTCACATTTTAGGAAAGATGAAATTCATGTAGGTTATTAAAATAACATTACATAATCTGATTATATCTAAGATAATGATGATACTATATTATAATGGGTGATTAATATTTGAAACATTTGGAAGAATTTTTTTTTAAAAAACACAATATTTAGAATGATAACTCTTCATTTAACAACCTCTCTAGTTTTACACTGATATTATTCATCGTATGATTTAATAATAAAATCAAGGCCTCTATGATGGGGTAATGAATATAAGGGAGGTTTTTACAGGTATTGGATGAATCCAAATTAACTTTATCTGTGAATAATTGAGGATAAGAGGTTACATTTTATAAGTATGGGAGGGTCTATTTTATGTTAATGTTTTTACACATTAATAAGTGTCCTGCAAGTTACAATTAAAGGACATACAGTTCATAAACTGACCATGGTTAATATTATCAACCATATCCCATTTTCATTGATAAAGTCAAATTATTTAAGAATTATAAATTATTTTATAAAACGTTATTTATTTTAAAATATCCCAAATGTCAATTTTGACAATATTCATTTTTTTAGACCTTGAAAACATCAAGAAAAATTTTTTATTTCAAATTTAATCCTTTAAAATATAATTTTTTTAAAAAAATTTATCAATTAATTCAGGAACTCAATACCACACTAAAACTATATTAATTATTATATTTTTAAATCACTTATTTTATTTTTAATTAGATAAATATTGCATCAACGTTGAAAAATAATTTATGGATAATAAATAATTACAAAAAAATTAGAAATAAATTAAAAACATGAAAATAATTTCATTATTCCCAAAATAAACGTCATTTTTTGGTAACATAGTTCTTTTACCTACGTGAACAAATAAGAGATCTTTAAAAACATGTGGGTGACATTTTGACATTCTCATTAATTAAAATATTATTTGGGTCAATTTCATTGAATAGTGTACCATAAAAAATTAATATCGAGACTATAGTGATAAGAGTCCAAATAAATAAATCCAATAATATTGGATAAAATGACATATACTTATCACTTAGTTTTATTTTATTTTAACATGATTTACCATTTTACCTTAGTGAAAAATAATTAAAATTTGTATTATTAATTTTAAAAAAATTATCTTGAAATTAACAAATAAAAATTATTTTGTTAACATAAATGAAGGAATATATATTTTTCATTAAATTTATATTGGTGGAATATTTTAATTTAAAATTATACCCACAATACCAGATGAAAACCAATTCTTCAAAAAAAAAATTTCTCAAGAAATATATGATCTTTTATTTACTCCATGAATTCAAATAATTCTTATATAAATTTAAATTCATAATAATTAATAGATAATCTATAAATTTAAGTTAAATACTTCCATATTAGGGGTTATGATAACTAATTAAAAATTTTAAACATTAGCCCCTTAAAATATTTTTTATCAAACTATATTTATGTCCTTATTAACATCATTATTCAAAAATCATGATAATATAAAATTAAAATGGTTCCTACGAAACTTAAATACCAAATAAAAAATTAAATAGCTCTTTTAAATTACTGGTTTAATAAAATGAAATGATGCTATTTTGAAAATCGATAATTTTCACTATTGAGTGGAAAAAAAATCCTTCCTGAAAAATACAAATGTTTCACCCAAATATTGTTTTGATATTATGATTTCTAAAATTATAATAATTTTATAATATTTCTAAATTTTTTATAAACTTCTTTTAATACTTTCTCACAAAAATAATTTTTTTAATGAAAATATATTTTTAATGAAAAAAATATCTACTAAAAAATTAAATGATTAATTAAATATGATTTTTCAAAACATTTTTATTTAGTTTGAAATTTATATATTTTCATAAAATAGTTAACTATATTCATACACTCAAATTTTATATCTAGTTTATAATTTTCATATTCATATAATAAAATTTCATGATTCATTTTCGATCTCTGTTGCATGTCATATATGTTATAGAATATAGTTTCCTTTTTAAAATCTTAGGGCATTGCATTATCCTCCCAAACTCATAAATTTAATCCTTATTTTTTGATCTAAATATTGGTAAAAAAATAGGTATGAAAATTGAAAATTCAATTCTGGAAATGACAAACAATAAAAGGGTTATTAAAATCTCAATACGGTAAGAGAGAAAGGGAAATAAAATAGTCATATGAAATAAAATATAACTAGGATTCAAAATCCGAGAACATTACAAGGATATGAAAATATAGTCATGGATAAAAACAAAATGTCTAAATAATTATGGGGAGCGATCGAGATCATTAATCACACAAAATTGAATGATCAAGAGACTGCTAATAACCACAAAACCATAAAATGTTATAGTGTGAAAAAGACCATTGATTCATCAAAGAATGAAGTTAATAAGATAATTATTTCGTTTCAAGATCTTTTTCCTTGATTTGAAGAATTCAATACCATATATATTGTGATTAGAAGGAAAATATACTTACATATCGAGTATAATTTCATTCTTTAATAAATTTATACCACAATCTCATATTTTTCTCCAAATAACGAGTATTCAATATAATTTATTTATTCATAAAGCACTAAAATCAACTTCTTATTGATAAACAAATTTAATAAAATTATCAAAAGTTATTAATCATTTATTTAGACATTAAGTAAAATTAAAATGGTTAAGATATGTTAATATATTTCACAAAATTAATAAACCATAATACATTGAAATACTACATTAATAATAAAAATTCAATAGAAATACCCAAAATTCATCTCCGTTTATTTGATTAAAACCCCATAATATTCTCATCCATGTTCAAATAAAAAAATCAAATTCATTTTTGTCACAATTTTTTCCAAGATAAATCTAAAATTTATATCCAAATAACATCGATCACATTGAAATTATCATAATAAAAAAATATGTTCCCTAGTTATATAATCTATAATATATGACAATCATTTACTTAAACAACATGAATACCCATTAATTAACCATAAAACTTAAGATACAGATAAATACTTATTCAAACATTATTACTAAAATAAAATTGAATAATTGTCTATTTACGTTAGTCCTATACGGTTAAAAAAGAATAGTGAACTTCTTCAAAAATAACATTAATAACCTAATAATATAATCACATTTCAATCTCGTGGTTATCTTAATGCTAAAACATATGTTCCAAAAATCAGAATAACATTTATCTATCAAATAATATTTTTCAAAAAAAAATTATACTATCCAAGACATCACGTTGACTTGTTGTGGGAATTTCACACTTGTTTCACTTCGATTGTGGGTCTAATCCTCACAGTCTTGACATATGTGATATATTTCCCTTTCTTTTAAGGATATATTTATATAATTCTTATAACATCTCTATAAATATAATTAACATCTTAATAAATGACCTTAATCATCAATGATCATATAAACCCTGAATGTCAACCCTATAGTAAAAATTATACCAAAAATATTTGAAGTCATTTTCCCTTAAATAACCTTAAATTAAACACAAGTTAATATTTAAGGAAACATATAATTCCCAAAAAATATTAAAACTCCATAATAGTATCTCAAATGTTATCACATGTTAACTATGACACTTTAAAAAAAGTATTTATTCATTCTAATGTATGTCCCAAATTTTGAATAAAAACATTACTATAGAATAATATATAGTCATTTCATGATTCTCATGATATTTATAATATAATAGAATATCATTGATAAAATTCCAAAGCATCATAATTCTAAAAAAACCATATATAGTCACATTGTTCATTTAACATTATTCAAAAACATTTAACCATGTTTCCTCATCCAATTCCAATATAATTAACTCTTATAATTTATATGATGTATTTACATATTATTTCCCAATAGAAACTCAATAATGGATCACATGTTAAACATATGAAACTAATTCATACCTAAAATGTTGACATTAGGGTCTTCTTTTTGGTGTGTATATCCCCTTTATCTTCCATCATGATGTAAATATCTCCTGAAAATAAATTTTCAAGACCTTGATTGTTTTTCCCTACTGATAAAGTTGGATTAGGTGTGACTTTTAAATAAAATGAAAATGGTTTTTTGATCCAATATACTTTTTAAAAAATTAAAATGCGTTAGATATTTCAAATACTTTCTTAGAGGTGATATGGATTTTCAAATAATGTTTAAAATAAATTTAAAAAGTTTTTATCTGTTATAATTATGATTAAATCATCTTGATGGGATAATAAAGTTTTTTTAGATCCTTTTACCTTCCTATTGATAAATAATGTTTAATCTGTAGAAAAGAACATCATTAAAAATGAAATTAATTACTACATGTAAAAAAGATAATGGTCCTTGTAAATTCAATGCCCATATAAATTCTATGTTACATTATCCTTAAAATACTAATAAATTACCTAAATAACATAAAATTAATTAATATTTTATCCTTAAATGTTATCTCTTACCTTTCTTCTAACATTATATAAAATGTATCAACATTATTTTCAAATAATACATTATGTTTAACAAAGTGTTATATATACATCACCCTAATAAATAAACTCCTAAATTAACATTAATAACAAAAAAGTTATATCACTTAAAATAAAAAAGATCATATTTATGATATTCATTATACAGTTAACCTTAAACATTTAGACACGTGATGGGGTCCATTACTGTTAAGTTAATCGAAAAAAAACATAATAATTCCCAATGTTATCTAAACAATTATTCTAATAAAAACTATAATTACCTGATATCAAACATTATTGAATCCCCAATTTCATGCCAAGAAATCATTTTACTACATTTTATGATCTTTATATATTATATTTATATTGAATTATACCATCACCCTAGACAAATAAATATTTCAAAAAAAGGAGAGGCATCTACTTAGTATCCACAATTCCCACAAAAACAAACTTTTATGATATGGAATCTATTCATAATTAATCATACTTTAATCCCTTTAATTTTTTTTAATAAATGTGTATAAGGAAAAACTTTTCATTAAGGTACATAAAAAAAATAAAGAAGCCATCACTCCATGAATACTTAAAAAAATTTATTTTGAAAATAAAATTTGGGTTCCAAATTATAATTTCATTCCAAATAATTAAAAAAATATTCCCAATGTATTTCAAAACAAATTTCATAAATAATATTAAAGGAAATAATAAAACTCATACAGTTTTCTTTTAAATAATTATAATCAAATGAAATATTTTTACCAAAGGTAAACATTTCAGCCATAAAAAGTAGCAAATAGTTTACTTTAACATAGGATCATTAGTTTACCTTTAGAAATTATAATATTTCTATAAAAACTGTAAAATAAATAATTAATTAATTTAAGTGACATGGGTAATAGTTATCAAATAAGTATTACATATGGTATTACCTTTATGGTGATAAATGGAATAACCTTCATGGTTAACAACATAATAACATTTACGGTTACAAACTAAACAACCTTAATTATCAACATCCACTTTAAATGTTACTTATTTTACTAGAGGTCTATCATGGACCCATCCAACAATAGTTTATAAATAAACCACTAATTGTCATGCCCAAACATTGAAAGGTTAATTAATTAATTAATTAATCTTATTATTATTTAAATAATTTAATTATTTTGAGTGTTTATTTTGACTTTTATAAAATTTCGGTTCACCGTCCACTATTAGAGGTTGGTTTCATCTACTTGGTTAGTTTTCTATTGTTTTTTTAGGGTTATTTTAATTATTTTTTGGATACCAATATTTTTTAGTGCCTCTCGGTCTTCGTTGAAGTGGTTTTGAGATATCGAAGTTGAAGGCATCTTACATGTGTATGCATGTATAAAGAATATATATATATATAGATATTTATGTATTCATTATTTCTATATATTCTCTTACAGTGAGGGGAATATATAAAATGAATCGTGGGGTATTTATATATATATATATATTAGAAGAAATTCTTTTTCATATAGGCATAAAGGGTGGTTCTAGATTATCTTCGTCAAAAGTACCTTGAGTTTGAGGTTGGTTCCCTATGAATAAATATTTAATTTGAACTCCATAATTACCTGATTGTTTTAGAAATAGGTTTTCCTCATTATATAGAATGTATATGATTTGAAAATTAGTTGTGTTTCATATAAATGTTATTTTCATTTGTTCCACAAAATTTTCCCAAACTTGAAATGTGATTTTTTTTCATTTTAATATATGTTCAAAACCTTATATTGGAAAATTTAATGTATATTAGATTTTTTATTGAATTTCTAGATTATGTTTCATTAAAAGTGGTAGGAAACATTTTTTTTCTATTATGTACTTTTAGGAAATGGTTTTAAACTCTAATGATGTGTAAGACTAGTTGGAACCTTAGAAACATTTCTGTCATGATGGTAACCACATGGTTTTCCTCTAGTGAGAGAGGGTCTCAACCTATATGTTATTGGGAAGTAGTAAATGCATGAACATTACAGTTGTGTTAGTATTAAGTATGTGATGAAATCCTTGCTTCTATTTTATGCTATTTTCATTGGATCCTGGGAATCATTATGGGAGTTGAGAGAAGGTTTCTCTCTAGTATTTATTTGACGAACTAGATCATCATGTTAGGGAAAATCCATTCGGGTTGTGCAACTAGTGAGGCTAGTTGTGTGTAGCCAAGTTGGTTTTGGGATATGGATGGCTTAGATAGGCCAACAGATAGATTGCAAACTGAGTATGACTTGGGTCTACTCACCTAGTGTCAAGGTATATACCATGATTTCTGTGTCAAATGTGTTCTACTATCACTCATTCTGATATTATTTTTATAAAATCATTTCGACTATTATATTTCCACTGATAGTTCTAAAAACGACACTTATTTACCTATACTTCGCTCTCCACTTCTAATTTCACAATAAGGTATTTCTTCACCACATTTTCTTCCTCAAAAAATGATTTATTGGAAAAATTTCATTCATTGGAAACCATTTTGAAAAAAGGATGGGGAAATGGTTGTTTTTAAATAGTGAACTTGTTACCAGTTTTTAAAAAAATAAAAAACCTCATTTTAGGAATATGTATTTTAAACTACCATGACGTGGTTTTATTTTAATGTTATGTCTTAGAGAGTGGTTCTTCTTTTGTAATCCCTTCTCATAATTTTGGTGATCATACCTACACTATCTTTTTAGATTATGTTTCTTTCACTTTTTCATCTCTCTCAGAATGATTGTGGTTTAATGATTGGAGGTGTCCCAGTAGGTATCATGGTAGTATGTTTAGTAGCTTAGTTTATTTTATTTTACTACATCCAGTCTGTTATTTTATTATATTCTATTATTCATTATTTATCTATCTATTATAGGCTAAATCATACCCAACTAAATTTTATCTGACATTTGACTGTAGTTTCCAACCTAGAAGGAATGGTAATGTCTCACATGCCTAATTATGGACAGGATTGGGTGATCAGTTCGAGATCGACCCAATTTGGTTCATGAAAAAATGGCTTCAATGCCAGTTATCCATTTTTATTAGGGGTTATTTGATAGTTCAGAGATTGGATTTTCAGAATTCAGGTGGTAATTAATGGGAAGGTTCTTAATCACTACTTATTAAGAAGGATGCTTGAATTTATAGGGTGGTTCGATATGGTTGTGCCTCAAAATCTGAGCTTGGATATTAGACATTTTTAGGGTTTAGGTTTTTGATACAGTTTTTTATTTATAAATTAGTGGATTATTTTGAGAAACTCCCAATATTGGATTGTCTTATTAAATGATTTTAAAGGGGTCTATAATTGTTTAGCATGGCCTAGAAAACCATGTACATATCATGAAACTACCTCTAACCACTTCTAATGTTCCCACCCAGTTAGCACATAACCATACAAACCATGTATCCAAGAACTGTGTATTTATTATTATTTTTTAATTTTTGTTATTTTACCTATTTATGGGTGGGTATATCTTTATTTTTCTTATGGTTGTATTTTTTCTTTTATGGAGCATTTATTTAGATTTTAAAATGGTTTTTTTGTTTGAAAAAACGGTGATTAGATTATCAAAATTGGGATTTCCCAACTAATTTTTTTGAATCTTTCTGAAAGTAAAATCGGGTTTTTATAAACAACCAGGGTTATTTTTTTAGTTTATTATTCCATTGGACCCTTGGGTTCCTATATATTATCCCATGTATTGATATAACTTTGATGTAAATATATAGTTGAAAGCATGTGTTGATAAACAATTGACCCAACATGAGATTTATATTTTTGGGGATTCATGGAATATGAGTTGTCCATACATAAAATGTTATGGTTGTTTTGTTTTTTTAAAATTGTATTAAAAAAGAGGGGATTTAAATTTTTTTAATGATGGGAGTGGATTAGTTTTTCCATATGTGTTCGGTGTTTTCCATTTTAGTTCATTTTGGTTTGGATGTGTTGGAAGTGTTGTTGAGGTGTTTTTTGAGTTGAGTTGTTTAATTGTGATTGGGATATGTAATTTTTTATTTATTTCTTTTTTTTTGTTTCTTGTCTTTCGAGAATACCCAAGAGAAATTATAGTGAGGAGTAAATGGTTGGTTCTTGATTTTCATACCATGGTAGTCTATGTAAAGGTTGTTTTTGGAAATTTCTATTGCTCAACATTTAGTGGTCTAATAATATCACAATTTTAGGTGGTTAGAGTAATTCATAAAGTTATAAATAATTTGTCATATATGTGTTCTCATTGATGAATCTACCGATACTCAAAATTGAGTGGTGGAGATGGAGCCTTTCTAAATATTGGACCACACTCGCATCTTCTTGGATTTTTTCCTACCTTCATCAATTGAAAAATTGTAGAGTACCTTGTTCTTTGTTTGATTACAAGAATATTGTTTGTTGGGCATGACCTCATGGATCACCAAAATCTGTTTATATAACTCGATCTATCAAAATAATAATTTTTTGTTAGAGATTTATAGTGCCTTACTAAGGGGAATCAGATGATTCAAGACATTAGGTATTCGTCCATAGGTCTTAGAGTAAATATTTTCACACAGTGGAGGAGCTTCCATGTGTGGTGGATGTGTAACAACTATGTGACACTGATGATAGTGTGGAAAATATTTAGCTTTCCCCTTTCTATAATGTTTTATTTTTGAAACTTATTTTTAGTAGATATTCATGGCCTTATTTATTTTGATTTATTTGGATGTGTCTTGTGGATTTAAACTCATGAATGGTTTACTTTCTTTTGAAATCGTATTAGTTTTTGTTAATTTCATGTTTCAAGATTCTTGTGTCATATAGAATTTTTTAATCCTATTTCAATGTAGTGTTTAAATTTAATCTTCATTGCATTTGATGTTTTTCCATGGTAAATGGTTTTTTGAGTTCTCAGGGACTCAGTATGGGTCTCATTGATTCCTTCTAATAAACATCACTAGAGTAATTAGGGAAATTAAGAGGTCACACTATCATTATAGGTTTTGTTTGGATTTGTGATTTATTTCTATTTGGGAAATCCATGTTTGACCAAAGTCCTTATATGGTGGGGAGACCAATGTAGTATGAGTTATAGAAAACTCAGTCCTATAGGTTTTTTTATTGGGAAATTCCTTCTTACTACTTTTCCCAACCCTGATAATGGTAATTGGTTATCCGAGATATTGGGATTCATGAGGAATTCTCATAGAGATCCCAAATGGGCCGTGATGAAATCTATAGTTGAGGTCAGGGTGTTCCATGTACAGTTTATGTTTATAGAAATTATATTGATTAATGATTTTTTTTAGGAGTCTTGAGTTCACGTTTCATTATTTTTCTCTCTTACGGTGTGGGTTTATTTCATTGGAGATAACCACACTAGTCTTATTTTGGGATAAGGGTTTTATAGGAAGAAAGAGTATTATCACTTGGTCTTCAGGATATGATAACCACATCTCATGCATTAGTTTTCTTTTGTATAATGTTGTGACCAACTAAATCTGTGAGACAATCTAGGGTGATAAAGTGTCTCGTTTAGGGGAAATGTCACTCCCTGACCATGACATGATATTTATTTATTTATTTACATTTTGATAATTTAATTATTTTGAGCCTTGATTTTGAGATTCAGTCCATTTTTGTTCACCGACCACTATTTGATATTTTTTCCTTCTTCCCTCTTTTATTTTTCCAATTTTTTGGATTATTTTGATGATTTTTGGTTTTCTAGTTTTCTTGTATTGTTTAATGGTCTTCCTTGAAGTGGTTTTGAACCACCAAAGTTGAAGGTGACCTACATGTGTATGTAAGGGTGAGGAATATATATTTTTATATATTCCATGTTTTTACATATTCTCGCATGGAATGTGGAACATGTACAATGAAACAAGAGGTACTGATATATATGTATAAATTAATGCATGTGTAGGCATAAAGATTGGTTTTGAATCATCTTCATCAAAATAATATTTATTTTGTGGTAGGTCCTACATTATCCACTAAATGAGGCTAATATTAATTGATTATATTTTAATATTAATTTTTTGAAAGTCCATAAATACTAATTTTAGTGCATTTCATTTAGCCTCGTTATGCAATTAATGTTTAATGTGTGTCAATTTAGGCCAATTTTTCATCATCTTTTAGAAATAATTATTTTGATTATTCAAATTTAATATTTTTGGATATTATTTATTAATATTTTTTAATTTATTTTAAATTTCAGTATCTATGGATGAATCATAAGGGAAGATGGATAATTTTCCCATGAATACAGAAATTTATTGAAAAGGTATAATGGAACATAGTCCTATAAATTAAAATTATAGCCCCAAATTCATTCCAAATGAAGCTAAAATTTTATATTTGGGTAGATAAAATTATGGGGAAATTTCCATTCAACTTTTACTCAAGAGAACTCCATGGATTTCATGTTGAGTTAGGTGGACCATGTTAATTCCAAATTTATGGGAAATATTTTTACGCCCATAAAATAAGTATATCTCTTCAAAAATAAAATACTAATTGATTACCCAATTGGAATGATATTTTATAATATATTAGAGAAAAAATAGAAGAGTATAGTTCTATTCTTTAAGAATCCCATATTTATCCACTTTCAATGACTTTTTTCACCCCAAAATGGGGTTAAATCTTGTCCAAATTTTTTGGTCAACATCGAGAAGTCCAAATTACATTTATTACCCACAAAAAAATTAATATAATAATTAAATGGTACTAAATTTATTTATTGGGGCTTGATCATAGTAAAAAAATAATATTTAGTGTGAGGTGGTGAAGATATTAGGGGTACATTTTTTATAGTTTCTATCGTATTGTTACACTTTCATTTTGTAATAATATTCTTACTTTCCCTCATATATGTTTTTATAAAAACACTAGATTCTTAATAAATTTTTTCATTTATCACTTTTTCTACCCAATTTATTAAGAAATTATTACATTTGAATCATGTTGAGATGTTATTCGCACAAACAATTGTTACATTCCTCAGACGATGGAGGAGTTCTCAATATTTTTTTCTTTTCATTTATTCAATCCACCATCTCTAAGTAGACTTTTATCTTATATTGAGTGTTTTACATTGATGGAAGGATAAGAATTTTATAGGTTGATTCAAGGGATATGTGTGGGTATGGATTGAATTTTATTGAATGTAATTTAATATTTTAATTAGTTTTTTATTTTAATATTTATATTCAACGATATATATTGTTCTTCATCTACAAAAACTTTAATAATTAAATATTATTAGTGATAATACAATACAGTTTTATTCATTTCTCATTAATGTTATCTTCTAGGTGAATTAGTGATAAGTCTTGGAATTCGGTAGGGAATAAATTAGGGAATAATTTTTGGGAATTATCTAATTTCTTGAATACATCTGGAATTAGTTATATGACAATTTATAAGAAAAAAATACCTCCAATATAGCCTTAATGATATCCTAAGATATAATCATACCCTATTTATTTCCATTCAAATATTCATGTGTTTTTTTGTTAAATTCAACCAATTATCTTTTGTCCTTCATAATTCTCTTTTAATATTTACTATCAATCCTATAGTTTCCCACATCACAGCCAAAAACTACAAATAATTTGAGGGTCCAAAGAACATTGAGTTTGAGGCCGGTTCCCTATGACTAACCCTTTAATTTTAATTCCTTAATTTTGTGATTGTTTTAAAAATACATTTTCATCGTTATATAGATATTATTATCTATAAAAATTTGTATTGGAACTTATAAATTGTGGTTTCATTCATTTCACATAATTTACCTCAACATAAAATGTGATATTTTCATTTTAATATATACCTTAAACCTTGTATTTAAAAATGTAAATTATTTTAAATATTTTATTGATTTTATAAATGATATTTCTTTAAATGTGGTAAGGACCATTTGGATCCTCTATGTAAATTTTGAAAGGGTTGGGAACTCTCAGGGTGTTTTGTCACTATTGGAAACATCAAAACATTACACATATGATGGAAACCCCCATGCATTTCATATAGTTAGAGACGGTCCCCACATGGATGGTGTTGGGAATTTGGAATGAAATGAATGTTGGCACTCATGTTACTGTCAAGCGTATGATGACCTCCTTCATTCAATTATGGTATTATCATGGGATCCTAGGATTCATAGTGGCAGTCAAGTGGAGGTTGTTGTATAGTCCTGATTAGATAGAATAGATCCCCATGGTATAGAAAGGACATATGGTTTATTCCACTAGTGAGGCTAGTTGAGAGTAGGCGAGTTAGTTATTAGACATAGATCGCATCGATAGGCTGACAGATGGATTCAAAACTGACTAAGTCTGGGGTTTCTTCACTTGGAGTGTATGTATATACAATGATTTCAACTTAAAATGTATTCTAAATTCCATCATTTTGATTTTCATAGTAAAATCTTATCAAATTTTATGTTTCAGTTGATTGTTTTATAAAGAAAAATATTTACTTGTACGCTGCATTACACTACTTTTTCCTCACTGAGTTATTTTTTTCAACATTCAATTTTATTTGAAATGTTATTTATTGTAAAACATTCATTCGCTGGAAACCATTTTGGTAAATTTATATTAAAATATTTCTTTTGAAATTATTAGCTTGTTAATTGTTTTAAAAATGTAATGAAACACTTATTTTAAGTTTATATATTTCAAACTACTATAATATTGTTTGGTTTTTAAGGTATTTCTTTGGGTTTGGTTCATCTTTTGACATTCCTATTGAGAATCATAGTGCTCATGCCTACACTATATTATCTGTTTCAGGTTATTCTTATTTTGTATTGCACTTAAAGTGAGCGCGGTTATATGATTGACTGTGAGCCATGAGGTCACTTGGAGGAATTTTTAACCATATAGTTTCATTTGTTTTCATTATTTCTAATTTTTATATTAATAAATTTTATTCCTTTTATTTATCTATCTTTTGTGGGATAAAATATTCCCAATTGAGTAGTATGAGATGATTGATACTAGTTTCCATCCAAGCAGGATCGTGAACATCTCTCAGGCCTTATTGCAGACTAACTCAGGTGACCAATTATGGGTTGACATGGGTTGGTTCAAAAAACCCATCTCCACATACAAATTACAAGAACAATAAAATAATCCAAAAAAATAAAATATTTATATTATCAAATTTTTCATTGCACCTACAAGAAGATATTTCATGATATTGATATCTTCCATTCATTTAAAAAAATCATCACTAAAATTATCAGATCAAAGTCATAATTGGGTTTTAATTGATAAAATTAATACGTATAAAGGAATAAAAAAATTAAATATTTTTTGGTGGGAGAGGGAAATTATATTGAATCTATATATTCTAAAATAAAACATTATTTTTTCATATATAATGAATGTCAAAATGTTTCATTTGAAATATAAAAATGATTCATCCTGAAATTTTATGAATAGAATTCAAAGATGACCAAAATTTACCTATATAATTCACTCATTTCCATATTTATAAATATAATTTATTTTTAGAATACAAACATAAAAGAAAGATATTTAGAAAATAAATTTGTAATTCATTTTAAAAGTGTTTTTATGTTAAAGTGTCCCTTATGTAAAACATTAAAAAGATTATTATTATTAAAAACATTGTAAATGAATGCAAATGTGTTAAAAAATTTCATTTAGAATTAACTTAATCAAAAATAATAAATTTATTTAAATATTTATAAGAACATAGACATGGGAGAAAAATATTTGGACAAGAAACATTAAATGATGATTTTAAAAATAAAGTCCCTTATATCCAGTCTTACTCATCAGTTACATTACTTATCTTCCTTACTAATAAATTTATTTTAATTATGTAATTTCATAAGATCCTTTTTCATTTTTATCATTAATTTTTATTTTTTAATACCATTTTATTACTTAATAAATTATGTTAACATCATACTTTTTTATGATATTTTTCTCAAATGTGAAAAATTATTTTTGTAGGTTCACTGTGGTTAATGTGTACATTATTCTATCATCTATTGAATAAAAATCATTACATTATAATCAATTATAATCATAAATTATACGTTCAAAAAAATCATGAATGATGGTTATAAAAAATGTGATACGTTATAGTCACAATGATTATAGGTCATATATACACATGAGTATCATTAGATTTTAAAATTATTATAATGGATAGAAGTTAGATATAACTTTTTCATTTTAAAATTATAAATATATAATAATTAAGAAATATAGACACACATAAAGACACACACAAAAACACACACATATCATCCATGTGATGTGAGGTTGAAGAAATAATGACATCACAACATGGAGGAGGTAGGCCATAAGTATGTACGAATGATGTTTTCATTTTTAAGTGAATGAATAGTTACGAAAGTAGATGATATTTTACTTATTTTGAATGATAAATATGTGTTTAAAATTATTTATATATATATAATCCATAATTATTGAAATATATGAGAGGTGATGAGGAAAAATGAACTACATCAATTCAAAGGGCGGTAGTCCACTATACAAAATAATTTTGGCTTCATTTCCCATTTAACGGAAGAAGAGATGGAACTATGTTATTCCACTAACATAAAGAAACCTCTTCTTCCGAAAACCAGTTTAATTCTGTAATAAAATATTTTTTAAGATTGTTTTATGATCAATCCATGACCTCTATGACATGTTATCGATGGTATTTGTGTTGGGATTTTATAACACCTTCATATTTTGTTAAATGTTTTTTAGAATAAATTTAATATTTTTGATATTTTTCATTACATAGAACATCTATTTATATTGTTCTTCATGAAACATCAAGATTAGTTTGTGATACATAAAACAGTTATTTTTTCTTGTATTATATGAATTACGGTGTTTAGCTTGTGTTACACACAAAATGATGCTTAAGTGAAAAAATGGCATACTATTAAAATATTTTTATTTAATTTAATAGTTATAACCAAGATATTGGAATAGAGGGTTTGAATACTATTCACTAGAATATAAAAATAGATGGTCTACACAAATATACCAAATGAATTATTTGGTGACCAATTAATTAGAAATTTAAATAAAAACATGTATAAAATAAAGGAGATCTTTTTTTGAAATACTATTTTCATGCACACAAATTTATTTTACCTCAATAATTTAAAAAAATTATTTTTGGTTAATAATTTTAATTACATATATATATATATTATTTTTAATCAACTATTTAAAATTCATATTATTGGTTTTTTACAAGTGATAATAATTAATCAATATTTTCCATTAAAATTTTATTTTTTCTAAAAATAAATTTTTTCTCATTCTTCACACAAAATTTAAAATTTTGTTTTTGAATGTGTAGATTTTTTAAATATACAATTCATTTTCAAAATCATCTTGTAAATATAATATAATGATTAAGTGTTGTCAATTTTTTGCGAAGATAAATTTTTTAATTAATAGTTAAAAATGCTGATTATTATTAAAAATTGCAATTTCATTTTAATTTCCTAAAAATTTCAAATTATTTTAAGATGGTTTTCAAGGAAAATTAGGTAAAATTAAGTAAAATTAAATATCTATTAATCTAATTTAGGTTATGTTAATCCATTTAATATTGAATTTGGAAATAAAAAACATTTTAAAATTTTAAACTTTTTTTATTAAATACACTTTCACATCTCGCATTTAGGATTAATTTTAAATTAAAATTTAACATTATATGACTATAAATAGGAAAAATAACATCTATATTTGGTAATATAATAAATTATATTGTGTAATAAGGTAAACACAATTTTTTTCCTTAATGAATAAAAAGGATGTAATAATTATTTAACGCGATTAAGATAAAAATGCATTTAATTGGTGTCAAACTAAAAAGATAAGGATAAAAATGACCAAAAAATTTTACAACACCCTTTTTCATGACATATTTTTACCTTATCCATTCTCGTATTTATAATGGCCCATTTTGGATCGTCATGGAATATGAAAAATGTGTGTACACCTTTTTCATTTAAAAATATAAAATTTTACCACTCACATAACTTATAAAAGGCCACCCACAATCATGTCTTAGTTAAATATCCAAAACCCTTTGGTTCTGTAATATCATGTCACCTTGATCGGGTATGTTTTTCCCTTTTTCTAGGTTCCCTTTTGGGTGAAATCTCGTAGATGTGGATTTCTAGATTTTTTTGCAGATTGTAGACCAAGTACATGTTGTGTACTGGTTACTAGATGCAAGTCGTTAATGGGGACATCACACTATGAGCAGGTACAAGGCATGTACTAAAGGTACACATAGTGTAGGGTTTAAATGATAGATTTTGACCTAATATGATGGGTTGTTGGCATAACTTATCCAGTGTGGACTACACACCATGTATTTGAGGTACACATCATTACCTGGCATGTGCCCTACTTTAGGTCACATATTTAGATGTTTCACTCAGTATATTCTTTCCATAACTCCTGTATATCTTACTAGAGCCCTCCCGATATGATTGATAGAGGCATCCCTCCTTCTAGATTGATCCTATAGGCTTTTAATATTCATTTCATCCACTATGCGTCTCTCTAGGTTAGCGTTCTTTCCATTTCTTCATTGCGGTTGAATGAAATATAATCATATCATTTTGGTATTGGGTCCGTTGATCTATGTTTGATGTTTCTTCATGGTTTCTTATAGATCCATTGTGATATATCATTCTAAAGGCCTTTAATTTCATTGTTCATGGTGTGGTGGGCGTTCTTTCTCAAGGTATATGGGTTTCCTAGCTTTCACCAACCTCTTGTGTTTAGATTTAGATAAATCATATGATGTGGGGATTTGATTCTAGGGCCTTCATTGTTATTGTTGGGTTTCATTGATCATGGATTCCATTTCGGGCTTGTGCGACCCAAACATTGAGGTAGGTGGTTCCATCTTTAGAATATAATAATAAACTGTAGTTTTTCTTTTTTTAATCTGATTTATAAAATTATCTCGATAATTTGTGTGTGTTGAAAAGGGTTTTTAAAGAGAAATAATTTTCCATATTTTTTGATAAATGAATTTTGAAATGGGTTTGAATGGTTTTAAAATCATAGAAATTGGTCTGTGCAATTGAGATCATGGGTTACCTTGGGAACATAGGTGGATGGTTTAGCTTGAGGACATTGTACTTTTTATTATCAAGTTGTTTTTACTTGGGTAATCCCTTTATTTCCTATAAATATTGATCAAGGTGGCATGTATTGAAATTTTCAGTGGTTTATTCATGTGGTGATGCTCTTCTTCCTAGGATTGTTGTTCTTAGATTAGTTTTTGTGAAATTGATTATTGTGGTATGAGTGGTTTGTGGCCTAGTCTGGTAATATGACATGTTGTTGTGATAACTTTGCTTATATTTCTTATTTCATGTCGTTCTATGTTAGCCTTGATATTCATGTTTATGTTTGTGGAAAGTGATAGGAAAAAATATTCTTGGAAACTAATATACCAGCTTTTGTTTAGAACTATAGAAAATGTAAGCGTTTACTATGTTTTATATAAAACTACATTACTCCTTATCATGCCATGTTTTATTTTAAAATGAGCATACATTATTTTTTATATAGAGACTTATTGTAAAAAATGTTGTTGGGATCCTGCTGAGCCTATTATATCACACCCTACACCCCTCATAGGTAGTGTGTAGACCTTTTTTGTCTCCAAGTGTAGGGAATGTCAAGGAACCATAGTGATGTGGCAAGGTTCATGTCTAACGGTTGGGTAACTGGTGGTGAGATGGTGGAGTTTTTCCCATTCCATCACTTAGAGTAGTTGTTGTTTGTACTTATTCATAGCTGTACTTCTCTTTTGGGATATTTTCTAATATTATAATTTCTTATTTTATCTACCTATCTTACTGTTATGGAATATATACTTTTTATTACTATTTTGTGTCTTCTTTGATATATGTATATATTTCATGTGGCTGTTCATGTTAGGAGAAATCAGTACCTTGGTTTTGTCGATCGATGACTAGGTTCTTATCGCTAGCCCATGGGGATTAAGAACTCCCTTTGGATATGTGAAAAATTGGGTTGGGTGATGGGTTTGATGATAACCAATGTCGGTTCATTACAATTTGGTATCAAAGGTAGGCATATCCTCAAGAGTCCAAATCTTGGTACATCTATACGACTAGAGATAGGATCATGAGGACATGAGAGGTATGTTGCGATAAGTTCCCAACGAGCTCTTGTCATAGCGAGACTCATGATTTTAGGGGATGCTAGAATTTGTGTCTCTATTATTGGTTTTTATTTTAGAAATATTAGTTTTTACTGATTATTTTTCTAGTTTGGATTGATATTTGTCATGTTGTCGGATCTTTTTTAGTCTTCGTTGGGCAACATTATGCCCATGAGACGCCTTCCATAGGTTCATCATAAAGGTAAAACTGATTCTCCTCAAAGAAATCCACCAATGGATTAGAATATCATCATGTAAATCATATAGGATGTTCATTTTGTCTATAATGATGTCCTATGAGTTGAAACTGCACTGTTTGAAGTACATCCTGGCACTGGAGGAGAGTAAGATCAATCACAAGAGTCCTTGATTGAGAAGCCACTGTCCATTAAAGGAGTGATGAAATTCAAGAGGGGGAGGATTGGATGGTTAGGATTGATCATATCTTCGATTTCCTAGGTGAAAATAATAATATCAATGTAATGTTTTCAGAGTTTATACTCATGTGATCCGACAATCGATGGTGGGATTCTATGGTCTTGGAAGACATAACTGTGGGCTCGGAATGGAAGGGTCTCAAAACCATGGTCTTTTGGCAATTTTTTCTAATGTTTCTGATGTTGGAGAAGTCTCTAGAGTTAGTTTCTTTTCCAAAAAGAGATTTTTCAGTGTCATCATACACCAATAGTTTTTCCGAGCATGTCAATTTCCACTAGAAATGGTGATGAATTAAGAGATGAAAGCTCATAAATACCTGCAGTGTTAACGATCAGATACTAGATCACATGTGTCCATGTTGAAGCTTTCAACCTCTACGGAGATAGTAGACAAATATATTATGGTGGAAATTAATCTGGAAGGAAAATTCAGTGTTACCACCTCTTCTCTTCATACGGGTGATATCTTTAGTGGAATGTATGGGAAGAAGGAGAAGTGGTAGGACCTTCACTGAAGACTCGAAAATGGGTCTCAGCAGCGAGCCTCCTCAACATTGTATATTTCAACTGGAAGTGTGACACTGAATTTATATCAGCTTGGAAAGGGAGGGAACACCATATTTTATTTTCCTATGCCCCCAAATATGTGAAATAGCTATGGAAATGTTGGTCATCACCAAAATTATTTCTAGGCTATGAATACACATCGTTATGGTCCTAGTTTGTTGGCTTTGAAGGCTACTACGGTGTATTCTGAAGCTTCGATGACTATAGTGCTCCAGCCATAGGCCTCAAGAGTTAATCATTTACACACAGTAGATGAATTTTCAATTTAAGTTTATGTAGGTCCAGTAATAGTGAGAGGTATTCTTCTTATTGCATCTTTAGTGGAAATTTATTTATTTGATAGTAGTGCCTCCCAGTCATTTATATCGGCACAATTTGTCGATGAACTTAAACTTCTAATAGATCTTATTTTCTTTACAATGGAGTTAGAGACACCTAATGGAAAGTGGAAAGGGAAAGGGATTATGTTTCCTTCTTGTTCGTTAATGATAGACGATGTCACACCCTCCATTTTCATATTTATTTATTTTATTAATTTTTCTGGGCGTCGGGTTGTTCGGGTTGAACCCTGACTTAAATTTTTGAGTTCTTATTTAAAAATGCTTGTTTTGGCCATGAAATCAATCAGTGTGTCATAGTCGAAGCCGTGCGGCCTCGCATGGTTACTCGCATGCCTTCCCGATGTTCAACTAATTAAATAAAAGGAATTATTAATAATGAAATTAAATTTAAAAGAGGGATAAAATGAAAATAAAATAAAATAAGAAGCGTAATAAAAACAAATTTAAGGAATTCTTTTAATGATAATAATATTAATATTGTTTGAAGATATTATTATTATTATTAGTGTTATGGAAAATATTTTCATTAAGATGTTATTATTATTATTATCATCATTCTCTTAAAATTATTATGGGCCATGTAGGGTATCTGTGTGGTGGTCTGACTCTTTAGAAATAAAAATAATCAAATAATGCTTAAATAATCATTTTAATGATAATAAAAATGGTAATTTCTATTATTAATATTGTTTTCATTAATATGTTAATTAGGATATAATTTTTTATAAATTTATGATTATGATAAAATTATTAACATTTTACCAATAATAATATTATTATTTTTATTATTACCATTTTTAGGTTCTATTTAGCTCCTTTGTTATTATTAATTTTTTATTTATTTTTCATTCTTTTCCCTTCTTCTATTCCATCATTTTTCTTCTCCTCTTTTTTTTTTGTTTTTTTTCTTTTCTCTATTTTATTTTTTTTTCTCTCCTTTCTTCTTCCTCCCCCTCTCTCCATTTGTACCACATGTGTGTCATGTTACACCCCACCACTTTTAACCCTAGCGCTCACCTTCCCCTACTAGCGCTGCTCCACCCACCGATCTTCCATGACTTTACCCAAGATGGTGTAACTTTCTCCAGTGCGCAGGTCCTTCTCAGGAATACCCAGTTGCACTACACCTTGAGCCAGCTACCAGACCACCCTCCCTCTATTGTCCAGTTGGTGCCACCCAATCACTGGCCTCCTCGACCAGCCGTGTCGCTGTCACTGCTTTCCATGGTTGTCCTCCCCCTTGCTGGTGGTTTCATCTTGTTCATAGCGCCTCCCCACTCGCTGCCTTCATCTCAGCCTTCATCCCGTCCAACCATTTTTTTCTCTCTGACATGGTGCACATTTGGTGGCCTCTTTTATGCTAAGGTTATCCTTCCATATCTCTACTACAGGTGTGTTCTATCTTGACTAACTGTTCTTTATTTTTGGTATAGTTGTGGGTAAGGGTTTCAAGTGGTTTGGGGACCAAATTTTTCTGATTTCAGTTCTATTTTAATTCGTTTATCATTATCATGTTTTTTAATAATCATTTTCAATTTTTTGTGGTGTGTTTGTTGAGAAATTGGAGTCATGTACCGAATTTTTGGAGTCACTACACGCAGGTAGGTGGTTCCCTACCTTATCCTCTTTAGATAAATTTTATAAGTTTGTTTAAATTTATAAATGTGTTTTTTTTATTGGGTGGTGTGAAATATTCTTTACAATAATCTTGATATGCGGGTGTGATGAAATTGCATTTTTTAATAGAAATGGTGTGTTTTTTCTTATTTTTTTTTGGTTTTGTTCTGGAAATTTATAGAAGGGTTTAATTAATTTTTTATTAGGTAAAAATTATATTTTTATTATGTTTGATATGGTTTAATGTTGGTAATATAATTTTTAATGGAAATTAGCTATGTTTTTTGTGTGAAAACCGGTCCGTTGTTTTATAAAACGTTTTATAGGTTTGTTGTAAGATGAGAGACAAGTCTTAGTGTGATGATGTTGTGAGTTTAGCTTTAAAGTGATTTTTTTAAAATGTGAAACCGGCTATGTTTCGGTTTAAAATTTTGTTGCACCATTTGTGGATATTTGATAAATGGGTTATTACATTAATCATGTGGTGTGTATGATGTTTTTAAAGAGTCTTGTGTGTCTAAATGTTGCAATTAGATTCTTAATATAAGGATTTCTAGTTTTTAGATGTGTGATTTCATGTGATATTTCTAGAACGTGTTCCAAGGGTTGTTTCGATAGGGCGAAGTTCATTTTTAAGGACTTTGAGGTGTGTTTATATTTAAATAGAGTTTTTCAAAGGAAAATGAATCACCTTGGGTGTGTTTTCCTTATTGTGCTCTTTTTATATTGATTTGAAAACTACTGAATGATGGAAAACATGTTTGATATGGTTACTTTGTGTATTTGGTTTTAAAGGGACATTCTTATATGGAATCAACAGTTTTTCTTTGGTGTAATGTATTCTTGGTTTTTCTTGAAATGATTATGTAACTAAAAATGTACTTTTGGAGAGGTATTTTGGTGTGCATGGGTTTATTTTTAAATGGTTTTGGGTATAAAAGTGATGTATTCTATGTGTAGTGTTTTTTCGGTCTTTGATATATGAAAGTGATATACCATGTGAATGTGGAACTTGTTTGAGAACAAGGGAAAACCTAGGTATCTTGGTGGGTAGACTATAACTCATGGACTAGTGATCCAGAGTGGTATCATCTCTGTTTCAATTAGATGGATTGATGATTATAACACAAACTAAACTTATGAATGATTGAGGGTCGTGGTTTCTAATCCACATTTAACAAGGGTTGTGGTTTCTATGCCACATTTCAAGGATACACAAGGTTCTATGGTCCCAATCATGAAAGATAAACATTAGGGGATTTTACCATAGTGCTCTACCATCCATGATGTGGTGCCTTCCGTCGGCATACAGAGGTAATCATGTGTTTGTGTGTGTGTATGCCCTTAATAAAGTTTTCTTTTCCTCTTTAAAATGGAATTTGTGAAATAGGTTTCTTCAAGTATCCCATTTTAAATTTTAGCATGTAAATGTATTTCTTAAAATTGTTTTAAAAGTATAATTTTGAATAAGCATGTTAAATTTATCTTTTGAGAGTAGTGCAACGAAATCATTTATTTTGTGGTACCCTATTGGGCCTTTGTCTGACACCCTACACACACCTTTAGGGTGTATGTAGATCTTTTCATTTTTGTATTCTAGGTTGCGGCATCAGTCTCAACGATGGTGGTTCTAGTTGTTGATTGTCTTCTTATGTTGGTTGGTGTTTGTGGATTGTGGATGTCACACCTCTCTTGTTTCTTGGAGGTTTGAGTTAGAGATTTAGTTTCTTCTATTGATGTTACTTTCGAGATGTTGGTTCAAGTTTTAATCCTTTAAATTCGATTTTAGGTTAAGGCCATGTTTGGTTGTCTGTTTTCAGTTTAATTTATTTATCTTATTAGTTTTTCTTTGTGTTTACTATATTGGGTAAATCATTCCCATGTGTTATTTTTGATACTCGGGCACTTGTGCCATCCAGTGGGTTTCAGGAATGCCCTTTAGGCCTTGTCTTGGACTGGCTCAGTTTTCGGGTCGGATGGAGACCTGGCCTGGTTCGTGACAAAATGGTAACAGAGGCTTGTTTGCTTTTAGGGGTTTATTTGTTTTGGATAGAGTCAGGTTAGACCAAAGTTAAGGGTGTTGGAAATCGATGTTATGGATACGAACAATGTGCCTGGACAACTCACCTCATGTCAAGACTCGATTTACCAAAGTAAATTCATTATTACTTGATTCATTGGTCTTTGTGATTAATCTTGATTAAGGGTGATTAATGTGGAATAGAGTCGGTAATTATAGTGATCTCTCAGGGTCTGGAAAGCCTTGTCAATCCAGGGACAATGATCTATAATACTGTCTGTGGAAGTGATGTTATTGGCGTATTTCCACCAACCATACATCTCAGTCACCCATCATATCTACTGTCCTCCTTCCTCATTCACCATCTCTTTGTTTTGGATTTGGGGAAATATAGTTTTTAATAAAAAATGATTTGGTCTTGCAAAATGTTTAAAAATGAAGCTCTTTGAAAATAAAATGAGGTGTATGGATTGAAATCATGTCGGTTGAATGTATTGGTTTTGAAAAATTGAAATGTTTGGTATTGAACCTTGATGTTCTCATGGGAAACCACATGCATGGGAATATATAGAAAGAGAAAAGGTTAATGAAATGAGCGGATGAGTGCCTGGTTAAAAAACCCAGTTCTTATTCATGAGGTACAAGTTTCTTCTTTTATTTTTTCTTAAGTGTTTTTGAGGAAATAAAGAAAATGGGGAATATACCAAATTTTGTTGGTAAACGCCATGTACTTTGGAATTGTGGAATGAGTACACAGGGTGTGTAGGTCTGTCGATGATGAAGGGTGTAAAAACTGACTACACGCCATGTACTAGGTATTTAAACTCCATGTAATAAGTCGGTAGGTGAAAATTAAGGCGGCGGAGGCAGCTGCCAGCTGAGTTACAGTACATACCGTGTAATCAGGAATACACACCGTGTACTCATGTCGATGGATGAACAGTGTCGTGGTGGAAAGTAGCCGCCAGAGAAATAGTTAAATGATGAAAATTACATGTAGTGTACTTGAGATTACATGTCATGTAGTTTGTCTTTTTCACTTAAAGCGGGCAGTAGACTCCTCATTTGGAAAAGGAGGCAGTGGGTTTGTTTGGAGCACGAGAGAGATGACCCGAATTTGGAGGATCTCCCGACCGCACACCAGGAACCCGATTCTTATGCCCTCGATCTCATTTGAACCGCATGTGTGAGTTCTTCCCTCTCCTTGAGTAGTTATTGCCAATTATTTCTTAAGGTAATGTTATTTGATGTTGAATGTGTAATCTTTTATCCTAGATCTATGTTGTTCATGGGCGTTTCGGGAGGAATCATTCATGTATACTGATCAGGGGTGATTGAGGTAGGTGGTCTGGTGTTTATCTCCAACTATTGAGTGGAATTTTTTTATTGTTGTACTAGAAACCCATGGTTGTGGTGTCGTATGGCCGAGGCCTTTGTTGAATTATATCTATAATTTCATAGATAATCTAATGATAAGTTAAACCTGTTGTTTGGGATCACTGATTGGATATAGGACCACCCCAGGGGGTGCGTTCCTCCGTTTAGCTGTTTTGGCCAGGATACCTGAGGGTATGCAATGATTATATTGTGTATTGCATTTTTTGAGAGAAAATTTATATTAATTTTTTGTTTATCCTTTGGGCTTGGCCCGGTTCTATTAGCCGGAGGGCAGGGTTCTATTAGCCTGATGGTAGTGTTATATTAGCCTGAGGGCAGTGTTTTTTTCGCCTGAGGGAAGTGGTTGGTTAGCCTATGGGAAACCATTGTTTATGTCTTTGGGTAGTAGATTATGTTCCTGACGTCCATATCTCGCATTCCTGAGGGCAATGATCATTATTCCTGAGGGCAATCACCTGTGTGTATTTTACTCTATTACCTGAGGGTAAGGATAGTATTACCTAGGACATGATTATTTATAATATTCAATGTGGTGATTTTCTATGTTGTACCTATCATGCTAAAGCACAAGCTTGTAGGTGATAAGTAATAATTATAAAGGCAATGAAACTGGTACTGATTTTATATTTTTGAGTACTTACTAGTTTAATGCATTTACTTATGCACACTACTATTGCACATTTTCTTTGACAGTTGGGCATAGGCCTTTAGTGGGTGCCTACTAGGATTTATTTCTCACACCCTGTTTGGGTCATGTATTTGTCCCAAACAGACTATATTTCTATAGGTGTTGACAGGGGAAAGGGTCCTTATATAGGTACATGATTGTAGTAGAGGAGTAGGAGAGCATGGGACCGAGCATAGGCTTGCGATGCTAGTACGTTCTGGTTACTGTGTTTTATTATGTTTTGTTGTACCTTGTACTCTGAGTTGTATTGTACTATATTGAATTGTTTTCTATTTTGGATGCTTTCTTAGAATTAGTGACATGCTGCATTGTTATATATAACTTTTGGTTTTCTTTTACTTCAGGTGTTCATTTTTAGTACATATTTTTTACTGCTTCTGGTGTTAAATATTATGTTTCTTTTTCTGCTGCACTACACTTTGACAAATGAGGGCATAGTTTCCCCACAATCAGACCTGGGCCCTCACTGCTAGTTAGCATTCCATTGCGTTTAAGGAAATGCACTTGAGGTCAGGTGACCAACCGGGTTTGGGGCACCCGTTGTGTGGCTTCCGGATCCAGGATGTTACAAAGTGGTATTAGAGGGGTTATTTTCTTTGAATTACTGCTTAGATCTGTAGTCAGGGATAGGATTGAAATGGTAGTCAGTAATAAGTTGGGTCCGATAGTAGCTTAACCGTGTATAGGGAAAAGCCAGTCTACCTCGATTATTGTAATTTTCATGATTTTTCTTTTTTATAGTTGATTTAATTTTCACCGTAGAGTGACACACTTGTGTTGTGATGTTTATATGTTATACATGGGATCTATTTAGTTGCAACACGAGGAGATGAGGGTATTCCATCCCATGCATCATTTAGGAACATGCTAGAAATCACATGTCATGCATATTTTCCTTTCTATGTAGGTGCATTAGAAATTGCATGTTGTTGTGATTATTGATGTTCTAGAAAATCATGTTGTTGTGATAGGTGCTTTGATAAATACTTTCTATTTGATAGGGTATTGTTGTGTGACGTATTGATTGAATGAAGGCCAAACATTGGTTCTTGAGGAGTATGGGCCCTCAATGACCGGAATTTTTTAGATAATTGACTTTTTTATTTTGTTATAACATGTATAAGATGCCAAGATTTGATTTGCGTGGAGTATTGGACCTCACGGATTATAATTTGGAAATTAGGTGTTTGTTATAGTGAATTTCATGGTTCCAGAGTAGCTTCTGAGGCTTGCTGTCTGGAAAACCCAGCATACATGCCGTGTAGTTCTATTGACACACGTCGTGTGTTCTTATGTTTGGGAAGAAATGAATACTTTTTAAGTACACATCATGTACTCTCAGTACACGCTATGTAGTATCTTCCCATGTCATAGGCCGTGTGGGAAGGACACGGGGTAGGGAATGGCTCGGGGGAACACGCCGTGTACCGGTTGTACACGTCGTGTAGTGTTGACCTGGTGTCCGCCTATGTAACTAACAACACTAATGGAGTAAACCTTAAGACATACACGCCGTGTCTACCTTGAACATTCCGTGTAGTATGAACCAGGTACCCGGCCGTGTCACTAACAATACGGGTCAGTGTTATCTTTCCTAGTACACATTGTGTCCGCTTAGAACACACCTTGTTGTGTCAGCCATGTATCCGGCCATGTATCGAGCAACATAGGTCAGTCTGGGGCTTCTTTGTACATGTCGTGTCTTTTTGGAACACGCTGTGTAGTTGGACCTGGGTACACATTTTGTGTGATGAACAACACGGGCCGATGAAAACTTGTGGAGCACATGATATATCTACCTCAGAACATGCCCAATAGTTTTGTTTTAAGATAACCGTGTGGATTAGCCCTGTAAAGGGGCTCGGGATGGGATGGAGGATTCAAGTACATGCTGTGTATTCAGAAGACATGTTGTGTGTTTGGGGTGTTGCACAACCAGTTTAATCTGGAGTACACGCCCATCTGGATGGCTTATGAGAACTCACCGTGTAGTATTTATACACGCCGTGTAGTCAAGATTTATAAAACACGCATGATTTTCTTCTCATATGCCATTCCGGGCCTCCTCATTTTTCGGCCTTTGATAAATATTGATCTAAGGTGTGCGTTTGACCTTGTAGAGTCATGGCACCGAGACGACCACCGGTTGTTCTCCAGGAGAGAAGTGACGAGTATACTTATGAGATGGTAGCCCATGGGCTACTAGTGGATCCTCCAGCAGTGCCAGATGTGGCACCAACTGTTATACCAGACATATGCGTAGATGTGATGTTCCCTGAAGGATTCATGTGGTTCATGCAGACCTTTAAGGGAGCACCTCTGGTTTCCACATCTATGGAAGAGCTGACACATATCTTCTAGCAGTAGCATCCACCTACGTTTTCATGGGATGGCGGACCAAAGCCTGTGAGTCATGGATGGATTCATTGTAGACTATTTTCGAGTATCTTGAGACGCCTCCAGGGAGTAGTGTCAATCTCACTACATACATTCTGCGTGATTCCACAAAGATATGGTTGTATGTTACCACCTAATATGAGTATCACCGAGACATGGAGTGGGACGATTTTCAGGAAGCCTTCTATGAATTCTTCTTCTCAGAGACGCTGAGGGCAGATCGAGCTCGATAGATCATGAATCTATTTCAGGGTTCCGTGTCAGTGATGGATTATTCTTCTCGCTTTGTTGAGCATCAGCGTTTCACACCCATTCTAGTTGGTGATGAGGCTTTGGGGGCTAGACGCTTTGAGGATGGTCTTCGGTGTGACATTCGAGTGCTGTTGAATGTTTTCAGGTTTCCAATCATTCATGCTATAGTGAACCAAGAACTGAATACTGATCAAATCCTTCGGGAAGCTAGTAGTGTGGGCCAGGGCGGTTCGGCACCAGTTTCGGGTACTATTTCTACCAGCAAGAGGAAGAGGCATATGGTTTTCTCTCATGATGGTTGTACTAGTCAGAAGATTTGTTCAGGTTGCCAGGTCATCTGCTACCAATGTGGTAGAGAGGGGCACAAGTGACCTCAGTGTCCCCGTGACGCTGTGGAGTGCCGAACATGCAGCAAAATGGGTCATCCACAGCCCTTTTGCAGGGCATTTCTACCAGTGGCTAGTGAGAGAGGTTCTGTGTAGACACTACGTGCGGGAGCAGGACTAGTATCTTCTTACCTATCAAAAAACTGGAATACGTTAGGGCATGCAGGCAGAGAATGTGGTTGTGTTCATGGTATCCAGACACCAGAATCTCAGAGACAGAAGGGCGGGACATCTCAGGGTAGCCAGGCTATGTCGCAGGGTCACGGCACTTGGTAGGCATATGCAGTGCAATAGACCCAACAAGAGTAGGATCCCATACCTTCTATTGTGAGAGGTACAATTCTAGTAGATTCTATTTTATCTTCAGTACTTTTTGAAACGGGTGATACACATAGATTTATATTTATGCCTATTGTGGAGAGCCTTGGGATCTGTGTTTCTTTCTTCTTTTGATATAATTATGCTAGACACTATGTTGGGAACTAGAACGGCTAGTGTGTGTTAGTGAAGAGAGTTCCCCCTAGAGGTTTTTGGGTGTCACATTCTATGAGACCTCTATGTCTTGGATATGATGAACTATGAATTCATTCTCGGGATGGACTGGTTAATACCTTTTCGATCCTTTATGGATTTCTATTGTCACAGGGTGAGTTTTAGGTCACCAGAGGGCAGAGAGTTTCTATATAAGGGCGCATGGGATGTCTAGGCAAGCCGATCTGGACCAGAGCATCGTGGGTGAGGTTGAGTCACAACCTAGATTGTGAGTTTATATCTAGATTATTAGGGGACTTTTCAGAAGGATTTCACTCCAATAATTGATCGTTTCAGGGATGTCTTCTCGGATGACTTTTCAGGTCTACCTCCAGAGCGTGCGGTCGATTTCTCTATTGAGCTTGTGCGAGGAGTGGCACATGTGTCCATTTCTCCTTATAGGATGGATACACCAGAGTTGAAAGAGATCAAGAGGCAGTTAGAGGAGTTACAGGAAACTGGTTTCATCTGACCCACTACTTATCCCTCGGGCTCACCAGTCCTCTTTTCAAAGAAGGCGGACGGTACCCTCATACTCTGTGTGGTTTAGCAGAAGCCGAACCAGTTGACGGTCAAGAACCAAAATCCCATACCAAGGATTGATGATATTTTTGATCAGCTTCGAGGTGTATGAGTGTTCTCAAAGATTGAATTCAGATCTGGATATCATCATTTATGCATTAGACCATCAGATGTAAGTCTTAAAGCCATTCGGAGCAGATATAGTCTATACATGTACTTAGTCATGCCGTTCATACATATGAATGGGCCAACAATTTTCATGGCTCTGATTAATCGTGTGTTCCATCCTTATCTGGATTCTTTTGTGGTAGTCTTTGTGGACGATATTTTGGTGTACTATCACACTCAACCTGACCATGCCACCCATTTTGAGATTATATTGAGTACACTGAGAGAGCATCATCTATATGCTATGATTTTAATGTGAAATTTTTGGATGGACCAGATATACATCATGGGTCATATCATCTTAGAGGAAGGAGTTTCAGTGGACCCAGAAAAGTTGAGAGCAGTAGTTTCCTAGGAGCAACCAAAGAATGTGTTTGAGATACGGTGTTTCTTGGGGCTGGCTAGTTACTACAGATTCTTTATACAAGAATTATTCTTCTTAGCAGTGCCGTTGAGGGGTTTAATCAAGAAGGGTGTAAAGTTTGTTTGGTCAGAAGCTTGTGAGAACACCTTTCAAGAGCTAAAGGGAAGGTTGACATTAGCACCAGTCTTGATACTTCCAGATCAAGGGAATAGCTATACAGTTTACTGTGATGAATCAGGTATTCGACTGGGAGTAGTGTTGATGCAGGGTGATCGAGTTTTTGCATACAGGTCTCGGCAGTTGAGGCCACAGGAGAGTAATTACCCAATGCATGACCTCAAGTTGGCTACAGTTGTTCATGCATTGTGCTCTTGGAGACATTATCTCTTGGGAGAGAATTTTGTGGTTTTCACCAACCACAAAATTATCAAATACATCTTTACTCAGTGTGACTTGAACCTGAGACAGTGAAGGTGGATTGAATACCTATAGTCCTTCTACTTTGAGCTTTCCTATACACCTAGTAAGGGTATCACAATTGTTGATGCACTGAGTAGGAAGAGTCAAACACAGGCAGTGCAGGAGGCCAGTGGTGAGTGGAAACTTATGGCTTTGTTCTCAGAGATGCATTTGGAGGTGCACGATAGTCGAGGGAAAACCTATATTTCATCCTTAGCTATGACATCTACCCTCCTAGATAGTGTGAGTATGAGATAGCTATCGGATTCAGAAGGCCTAGTTCTATGGGAGTCTATGGAAAGTGAGGACCCTCCTCCTAGTTGAACTATGGGTGATGATGAGGTACTACGTATCCATGGACGACTGTGGGTTCCATGGTATTTATGCGAGGATTTGATGAGGGAGTTTCATGCTTTATCTTGGGCAGTTAATCCTGAGGTCACCAAGATGTACTGTGACTTGAGACGTCAGTAATGGTGGCCGAGTATGAAAAGAGAGGTAGTTGGTTTTGTCACGAGATGTTTCATCTGTCAGCAGGTGAAGGCGGAGCATTAGAGGCCAGCCAGACTGTTACAGCAGTTAGCCATTCCAGAGTGGAAATTGGATGATGTCACGATGGAATTCGTGATAGGGTTGCCGATTTCAGCTCGAGGTAGTGATGTAGTGTGGGTTGCTGTGGACAGACTTACAAAGGTATCTCACTTTTTGTTGATCATGGAGACCTTTGGTGTTGACGAGATCGAGAATTTTTATATCCGAGAGATAGTACGTCTTCATGGGGTCCCTCGTTCTATCATTTTAGATAGTGACGCCCATTTTACATCTTGTTTCTAGAAGAGTTTTTAGAGGGAACTGGGTACACAGGTGCTTCTGAGCACAACTTACCACCATCAGGACGGTGGCATGTCATATCATATGATACCGGTGCTTGAGGACATGCTACGTGAATGTGTCCATGATTTGGGGTCTCTTGGGAGAAGCATATACCCCTAGTCGAGTTTTCCAATAATAACAGTTTTTAGGAAACTATTGAGATGGCACATTATGAGGCTCTATATGATAGGTCATTCTGATCACCTTTGTCCTGGTTAGAGGTAGGTGAGGCAGCATTACTGGGACCACGTCTCGTGCATGAGACTTCAGAGCAGGTCTAGTTGATTATGAAGCAAATGGCTACTACACAATCTCATCAGAAATCCTTTGCTGATCGCCACAGATGACCCTTGGAGTTACTGGTTGGGGATCTGGTGTTCTTACGTGTTTCTCCGAGGATAGGACATAGGTGGATCAGAATACAGTGTAAACTTTCACTGAGGTATGTGGGGCCATTTTAGATTCTTGAGAGAGTCGGTCTGGTTTCCTATCTATTGCAGTTACCACCGAGGTACCAGGACATGTACGACGTGTTCCATGTATCTCAGCAACACCGTTATCACTTAGACCCATCTCACATTTTAAGCTCGAGGAGGCTGAGATTCATGTTGATACATCCTTTGAGGAGCATATGATTCGTATTATGGATAAGAGAATAAAAGTTCTTCGAGGACGGTCAGATCCTCTCTTACGGGTGCTATGGTAGCATGGCTAAATGCAGGATGAAACATGGGAGCGGGAGACTGACGTATGTGATCAGTGGCTAGAGTTGTTCACAGCATTATCTTCACCATCCTTGGAAGGGAAATTCGGGGATGAATTGCTTTAAGGGGGGAAGTTTGTAAGAACCAGGTTCTTATTCTTGAGGTATGGGTTTTTTCTTTTCATTTTCCTTATGTGTTTTTTGAAAAATAAGGAAAATGGGGAAAATCACAAATTTTGTGGGTACACGTCGTGTACTTTTCCACACACCATGTACTTTGGCTGTGTGGAATAAGTATATAGGGCGTGTAGACCTGTCGATGATAAATGGTGTAGAAACAGACTAAATGCCATGTACTGGGTATTCAAATGTCGTGTAATCAGTCGGCAGGTGAAAAGTTAGGCGGTAGAGGTAGCTGCCAGCTGAGCGATAATACATGTCCTGTAATCAGGAATACATGTTGTGTACTCATGTCGACGGATGAACAGTTCCGCAGTGGAAAGTAGCCTCCAGAGGAATAGTTAAATGATAAAAAGTACACACCATGTACTTCGGAGTACACATCGTGTAGTTTTTTTCGCTTAAAACGGTCAGTAGCCTCCTAATTTGGAAGAGGAGGTAGTGGGTTCGTTTGGAGCACGGGAGAGACGTCCGGACCTTGGAAGATCTCTTGACCGCACACTGGGAACCCGATTCCTATGTCGCTGATCTCCATTGAACCACAAAGGTGAGTTCTTCCTTCTCCTTTAGTATTTCTTTCCAATTATTTCTCGGGGGAATGTTATTTGAGCTTTAATGTGTGAATGTTTATCCCATATCTACGTCGTTCATGAGCGTTTCAGGAGGCTTCATTCACGTATACCAATCAGGGGAGATCTAGGTAGGTGGTCTGATGTTTATTTCCAACTGTTGAGTTGAATTTTTGTATCATCGTGCTATGAACCCATGGTTAGGGTGCTTTATGGATGAGGCCATTGTTGAAAGATCTCAATAATTTCATAGATAATTTAATGATAAGTTAAAACTATTGTTTGTGATAACTGGTTGGATCTAGGTCCACCCTGGGGGGTGTGTTCCTCTGTCTAGCCATTTTGCCAGCATACCCGAGGGTATGCCACGATTATATTGTGTATTGAATTTTCATGAGATAAAATTTATATAAATTGCTTTTTTATCCTTTGGGCTCAGCCCAGTTCTATTAGCCTATGGGTAGTGTTCTATTAGCCTGAGGGCAACGTTATATTATTCTTGAGGGTAGTGTTTTCTTAGCCTGAGGGCAGTGGTTGGTTAGCTTGAGGGTAACCTTTGTTTATGCAAGTGGGTAGTAGTTTCTATGCTTGATGGCCATATCTCCTATTCCTAAGGGAAAAGATGGTTATTCTTGAGGGAAATCACCTGCTGTTATTTTATTCTGTTACCTGAGGGTAAGGATAGTATGTATGAGGACACGATTATTTTGAATATTCACTGTGGTGATTTTCTATGTTGTACCTGCCAAGATAAATCCCATGCTTGGAGGTGATAAGTAATAATTAAAATTTCAATTAAACTGGTAGTTATAGTTACATTTGAGTACTTACTAGTTTACTGCATTTACTTATGCACACTACTATTGCGCATTTTCACTGATAGTTGGGTACGGGCCTTTGGTGGGCACCTACTGGGATTTATTTCTCACACCCAATTTTGGTCATGTCTTCATCCCAAACAGAATATATTATTGTAGGTGTCTACAGGAGCAGACATCCCTATACAGGTACATGATTGTAGCAGAGGAGTAGGAGATAATGGGATAGAGCTTAGGCTTGCGATGCTGCTGCATTCTATTCACTATGTTTAATTCTATTTGATGTACCTTGTACTCTGAGTTGTATTGTACTGTATTTCATTGTATTCTATTTTGGATTATTTCTTAGAATTAGTGACATGCTACATTGTTATATATAATAGTTGGTTATCTTTTACTTTAGTTGTTCATTTTTAGTTTATATTGTTTACTGCTTCCGCTATTGAATATTATGTTTCTTTTTCCACTGTGCTACACTTTGATAAATGATGGAATAGTTTCCCAACTATCATACATGGGCCCTCCCTACTAGTCGGTAGCCTCTCGTGTTTGGGGAAATGTGTTTGATGTCATGGGACCAATCGGGTACAGGGCATCCATTGTGTGGCTTCTGGATCTGGGACGTTACACCTAAATGGGCATGAGGCGAGTGATAGTGTGACACGATAACATGCATGTGTGATACCAATGGGACACCATTTGTGTTTGTACAACCCACTAGCTACGTTCATTTTCAAAATGTTTTGTGAATGAAAAATTATATGTTTTAATAACCAGGGATTGTGTTGTGTTTCCATGTGTTTTGGAAGTTTTTGATGTGAGGAATTTGGAATTTAGAATCCTTTTGACTGATTTCTATCTTGAGTTTGAATTATTATTTGTAAGTTGGTGTTAAAGTGTGTGGTTAGTGGTTTCTTCGTAAGAGTTCTGCAGGAATCCCTTTCTGTGGTTCCCCCTACATGTTTAGTGTTCACTTACGGTATGTCTTGGCCATTGGAAATGTTTTATTGGGTCTATATTTTTTTTACCTCACTGTTGTACACCCCCATAAAGAATTAGAATGTGATTGAAGTGTGGAAACAAGAAATTCACTGTTGGTCAGCCCTCTAGTTAATTAATCTAAGGACTCTTCCTTTTGAGTGATAGTGTTATGTCTACCCCTTTCTCGTTTTCTGTTAAGATGTTCCTATCACAATGAGATGATAGACATGAAGGGATTTGAAGGGAGTTTTGGTCTCTTTGAGTTATCTGACTTCCTGGGTATAATGTTTTACACCGTTTTATTTGATGGTCACCCTGGAAATGGTGAATGTAATTCCAGTGGGGAAGGGTAAAAGATTTTAAAAGTTATTGGTGCTAATTAATTGTTCGAATGTCCTGTAGTGATTTCACAGACCGTAAGGGTTATTTTTGGTGAATTCTTGTAGTGTGAGTTCTCTTAGAAGGGAAAGGGTGGATTTCGTAGAACCCTATGAGAATCCTAGTTTTCTTAGGAGTGTGTCCTCCTATTTGGGTGTTTTTATTTTTCCGTCAAAAGGGGAGGGGTTTTCATGCATCTTTATTTCTTAAGATTCTTAGTTATGGTGAAGTGGGGATGTATGTGCATCATCTAAACCCCTATGTTGGTAAATGTTCCATGTGGTAGTGGTTGGATGTTGTGGAATGTTGTGTCTGTTGGTGGTTTTTCAGGTGTCGTGTGGTTTCTTGTCGTACCAAAAAGGAGATGCTCTGTTCGGGAGTCTTCAATGCCTGATTGGCAGTCAAGATATGCTTTGAACATCAGGGCTCCAGTCATAGGCCTCGGAGTGAAGCCAGCATATGGTTAGGAACCCCGAGAATGTATTATAACCAAACATTATTTTTTTGTCGGTATTGAAGGCGAAGGGAGTTTAAATCGTTTTATGTAGTTGTTCCATTCTGAATAACCAATTTTGGTGTGTGAGTTTCCCATGGCTATGAGGAGGCGTGATTATATCACCACCGTAAAGTCTAGTGGGTTGCATCCCACCGTATGTAATCTCTTTTAGTGGGTTTTATGGGGTATGTTGGGTAAATTAGTCTCAAAGATGAATAGTGATCATCCAGGGATGTGGAGATGTTGTTATGTCTTCGACCATGGTTTTGACACCCTTGTAGATTGGATAGACCCTCCCCGCCCATTGTGGGGGGGGGGTGTTTGGTCACCGTTAATGAATTTTAAAAGTTTCGTACCTTCTTTTAGTTCTAATGGTGGGGATACCGATGATGGGTCTCGTAAAAATATCCCTCGAATGAGTCGGTGTTAGCCTTTTTCATAATGGTAGGGTGTCTTCTCGGGCCTCCTCGTATCGGCTTTCCAGTATCGTCTCAGGTGTTGGTAGGGTTTAATGTTGGGGATCCCCTTCATGACTTCCCTATGTTCACCCTTTTGGTTATGTCCATAGTGATGACTGGGCGGTAGGTGATCAAAGTGTTCCTTGGATGTGTTTGGTCTTGTTCGTTCTTTCCATCAAATGACATGGTGTTCGTTCAATGGTGCTTGAGGTTTTTCAATTTGTGAAGTTGGTTTACGTGTGCACGAGTGGTAACTACGTGGTTTCTCGACTCCTTAGAAAAAAAAAATCAAATGATTCTTAAAGAATTATTTTAATGATTATAAAAATGGTTATTTCTATTATTATTATTTTTTACATTAATATTTTAATAAGGTTTTAATTGTTAATTATGTTATGATTATGATAAAATTATTAACAGGTTATCAATAATAATAATATTATTTTTCTCATTATCATTTTATGTTCTATTTAACTTTTATTGTTATTATTACTTTTTTATTTATTTTTCATTCTTTTCCTCTATTTTTTCCCACTTCATTATTATCTTTTTTCTCGTTCTTTTCTCACTTTTCTTTTTCTTTTCTCCCCACTCTTCTTCCCCCCTCCCAGCGCACCTCAAGTCCGTCGTGATACACCCCACCTCCTTTAACCCAAGAGATCACCTTCCCCTGCCATTGTTTCTCCACCCACCGTTCTGTGGCACCTTCACCCAAGCCGGTATTCCCTTCTCCAGCACACAGATTCTCCCTGGGCACACCCCATCATGCCACACCTAGGGCTAGCTATCATACCACCCTCCCTCTTGTGGCTAGCCAGTGCCGCCTAGTCACCTTCCTCCTCAACTAGCCATGGAGCCGCCCCAAGTCTCCATGTCCTACCTCCCCCAATCCAGTGTTATCTTCCAGTGCATAGAGCCTCCCTACTCGCTTCCTTCCTCCCAGCCTTCATCCCTTCCGACTATTTTTTCTCTCTCCAGCACGGTGCACCTTTAGTGGCTTCTTTGAAGCTCCAACTAGCTTTCCATATCTCTGTCGTAGTTGTGTTCAATTCGGATTAGCTATTATTTATTTTTGGTAGAGTTATGGGTAAGGGTTCCATGTGTTTTGGGGACCAAATTGTGGTGATTTAAGTTCAATTTTAATTAATTTTTCATTATCTTGTTTTAAGGTTTATTTTGAATTTAGTGTGCTGAATTTGATGAGAAATTGGAGTCGCAAACTGAATTTTCAGAAGTCGCCACACGTCGGTATGTGGTTTCAGGCATTAACCTCTCTAGACAAATTTAATAAGTAAGTTTTAATTTATAAATATGTTTTTTGTAATGATTGGGTGGTGAAAAATGCGCTTTACAAATATTTTGACATGGGTGTGTGATGAAATTGGATTTTTTAATTAAAAATGGTGTTTTTTTCCTTTTTTTGGTTTTGTAGTGGTAATTTCTAGAAGTGTTTAATCAATTGTTTATTGGGTTAAAATTATATTTTAAGTTGTTTGATATGTTTAAATGTAGGGAATATAAATTTTAATGGAAAATGACTATGTTATTTGTGTGAAAACCAGTGAATTGTTTTATAAAACGTTTTATGGGTTACTTGATAGGTGAGAGACAAGTTTTAGTGTGATGATGTTTTGTGTTTAGTTTAATGTGATATTTTTAAATGTGAAACATTCTATGATTCGGTGTAAACATTGGTATCACTATTTTTGGATGTTTTATACATGATTTATTACATTAATCATTTGGTGAGTATGATGTTTTTAAAGTGGATTATGTGTCTAAAGGTTGCAATTTGATTTATAATATAGGGATTGGTGGTGCTTTGATGTGCGATTTCATGTGATGTTTCTAGAACGTGTTCCAAGGGTTGATTAAATATTTTGAAGTGCGTCTTTAAGGTATTTGAAGTGTGTGTAGATTTAAATGGATTTTTTCTAAGGAAAATGAATCTCCTTTGGTGGGTTTTCCTTATTGTAAAATTTTGGTACTTAACTGAAATTTTTTGAATGATGGAAATCATGTTTGATGTAGTTACATTATGTATTTTGTTTTTAATGGATTTCGATATATGGAATCAAGTGTTTTTATTTGGTATGAAGTATTATTGGGTTTTCTTGAAATGATTAAGTAACTGCAAATGAAATTTTAGAGAAGAATTTTGGCATATGTGTGTTTATTTTTATATGATGTTTGGGTATAGAAGTGATGAATTCTGTTTTTAATATTTTATTTGGTCTTTGATATGTGAAATTGATATTCTTTGGGAATGTGGAACTTGATTGAGCATAGGTGAAAACTTGGGTATCTAGTTCCGTGGACTAGAACTAGTGCGCTAGTGATATGCAGTGGTATCGTCTTGGTTTCACTTAGCTTGATTGAAGATTTCAACACTAACTAAACATATGAATGACTGAGGGCCATGGTCTCTAAGCCATGTTTAAAGAGGGTTGTGTTTTACTAGCCATGTTTCTTTGAGACACATGTTTCTAGGGTCCCACTCAAGCTGGATGAACCTGAGGGGATTTTCCCATAGTGCTCTTCCATCCATGACGTTGTGCCTTCCATCGACATACAGAATACCACTTGTGTGGTTGTGTGTTCCCTTAATGATTTTTTCTCTTCCTCTTTAAAATAATATTTGTGAAATAGTTTTCTTCAAGTGTTCCATTTTAACTTTCATCTTCTAAATGTCTTTCTTAAAAGCATTTTAAATGTATAATTTTAAATAAGCACATTAAATTTTTCTTTTGAATGTTGTTCCATAGAATCATTTATTTCTTGGTACCCTACTAGTATTTTTGGTCACACCCTACATACACCTCTATGGTGTATGTAGATATTGTAATTTGTGTATTCCAGGTCAGGGCATCGTGCTCAGCAATGGTGGTTTGGTTTGTTGATGGTCTTCACATGTAGGTTGGTTTTTGTGGCTTGTAGATGTCACACCTCTCTTGTTTCTTGGAAGTTTGAGATAGAGTTTTAGTTTCTTTTGTTGAAATTACTTTCTGGATGTTGGTTCAAGTTGTAAAATATTAAATTTGATTTTAGTTTAAGGCCATGTTTGGTTGTCTGTTTTCAATTTTCTTTTATTTATCTTATCAGTTGTTTTGTGTTTACTATTTCGGTTAAATCATTCCCAGGTGTTAGTTTTGATACCCAGGAACTTTTTCCATCCAGTGGGGATTGAGAACTCCCTTTGGGCCATGTCGCGGACCGGGTCGGGTGTCAAGACAGATGGTGAACCAACCTCGTTCATGACAAATGATACAGAGTTGGTCTGAGATTTTCTATTTCCTGATCTGGATTTGTTTAACATCATCATTGGTATGGAATTTATTGTTTATCATTGAGATGAGGTTGATTTTTATCGTCAACATGTTTTGTTTCATTATACTGATGGGAGATCTTGTTTGTTTTTCTATATGAGTGAGGCCCAAGGTCTAGTTGTGCAATACTTTCCCACCCAAAGGTCAACAGTTTGTGGGTTGCTATTATATTTGATCCTGATGATGTTTATTCTATTGATGACCTTCCTATTGTTGTTCAAGACATCCTTATCCTTTTTCGAGAATATTTCTCTAGTATTCCTCTAGAGAGATAGGTAATGTTTATGATTTACCTGGTTCCGTGTATAAAGATGATATCAATACCTTCCTATCAAAGGCCACCAACATAACTAAAAGAGCTCAAGAATCAGTTCAACAACATATTGGAAAAAGGTTTAATTCTCCCTAGAATTTCTCCTTGGGAAACCCCTGTACAATTTTCCCAAAAATTAGATGGTTCACCTTCTTATGTGTAGATTAAAAGATGTTGAATCAGGTAACGGTTAAGAACATATATACTTTTCCACATGGGTATGATTTGTTTGGTCAGTTGAAGGGGGAAAAGTGGTTCTCAAAATAATGATATGTCGTCGGGTTATCATCAACTCAGTGTTTGAGAGACTAATATACTGAAGACATCCTTAAATATTAGGTATAACGATTATTAATATCCAGTCATGCCTTTTAGTATGAATAACGCTCCTGGAGTTTTTATGGCCTTGATGAATTGGATATTCCATCAATATCTTAAACCCTTTTTGGTAGTGTTCTTGGATTCTATTTTCGATTATTCAAAATCTTACTGTGAGCAAGATAACCATCTGAGTTTGGTTTTAGAAATTATTATAAGTCAAAATTTGTATGAAATGCTTCCAAAATGTAGTTTCTAGTTTTCAGAAGTGATGTTATTAGTGCAAAAAATTTATGAGCATGGAATATTAGTTGATCGAGAGAAGGTAAAGGATGTCATGTCTTAGAAGGAACCGACATCTTTGAAATTAGAATCTTCTTTGGTATTTCAGGGTAATACCAATGGTTCATTGAGTATTTATATAATATGGAATCACCTTTGACATCTCTTACCAAGAAGGAGGTGAAGTTCACATTGGATGCATAATGTCTGTCTTTTTTCGATGAACTGAAATGACATATGACATCAGCTTTTATTCTGATCTCACATAATCCCGATAAGGGGTATGTGGTTTTTTTTATGCATATGGTTTTGGTTTGGGATGTGTTCTTGTGTAGGATGATCATGTTGTAGCTTACAACCATTATCATCTCCAACCAAATGAGAAGAACCCCCCAATAACGATTTAGATCATGTTGTGGTTATTAATGCTCTTAAATGTCGGTGGAACAATCTCTTTGGGGAGAGGCTGATGGTATTATATGATCATAAGAGTATATGATATATCTTTTCTCATAAATACTTGAATCTCAGATAGATAGGACAGATTTTATACCTTCATACATTTTAATTCGACATCGCCTATACCCCTGGTAAATGGAATGTTATTGTAGATGATATAAGAAATAAGGTACTATCAGAGGCTATTTTGGAATTGAAGGAAGAGTGGAATCTTATTGTGATTTTCACTTAGTTGCACACATATGCTCAGGAGGATTTTTTTAGGTATGGTTTTTACTAGTTCACAGTTCTTATCATCTCTTATATAGTGTTTCTTGTAAATTTAGTAGTAGAAAGTTGTGTTTCAGAAAACTCAAGAAAGCCTTTATAGTGGGAAAATTGTTTTTGGTTGGTATCTTTCTTTAGATGGTATGGTTAACTTTTGGAAAAGGATTTTCATCCCAAGAACTATGAGAAGTTTAGTTTTCTTTAACTATCGTGGTTCTATATGTTCCATTCATCCTATTGCAATGAATATGAATTTTAAAGTGAGAATATGATTTTTGTGGTTGGGTATGAAGTGTGACATTGAATATTTCATGTCCCGCTGTTACAACTACCAAAAGATAAAGGCATAACACTTGAAAACCTCTAGATTTCTTCAACCTCTTCCAGTGTTGTTTTAGAAATGGGATGAGGTATCCATGGATTTTGCTTTTGGGTTACCCTGGATGCCTTGAAAGAAAAATTCTATCCAGTTGGTTGTTGATTGGTTGACGAAGACTATCAATTTCATTCTTATCAAAGACACCGCTAAAGTTAAATATCTTGGTATACTATACCTATTGGATATTGAGAGGTTACATGAGAGTCCTTCTACCTTTATCTTATACAAGGATCCTATATTTACATCACGTTTCTAGATAAGTATTCAGGAGGCAATGGAAAATCCAATCATGTTGGGAATAACTTACCATCTAATGAACGATGGTCAGACGGGGAATGTAATTCAGATCTGAGAGGATATACTTCATGAATTCATCATGGATTTAAGTGGATCATCAGATAACTATATGGGGATGGTTGATTATTTTTACAACAAAAGTTATCAATCGTTGATAAGAATGGATCCTTTCAAGTCGGTTTATAGTCTCCCATTATGATCACCTCTTTGTTGGGAAGGTGGGGGAGAATCAGCTTTGGATGTTCCATGCATTGTTTAGGAGACATCCACAATGATTTAGGATATGTGATGGCACCATGTTATATTCCAAAGTCGACGGAAATCTTATGCAGATCAGAGGTGTCATCTTTTGGTGTTTTCCAAGATGAATAGGTTTTTTTGAAAGTTTCTCCTCTTTTGGGTTTCCTTCATCCTATAAAATAATGAAAGTTGGCTATGAGATATGTTAGACCATTTTAAATCACTAAAATGATAGGACAGGATGCTTATCAGTCAGTACTTCCATCTCGGTTGATGGGAATCCATGTTGTTTTCAACATATCTTAGCTCAGGATGTATCACCCTAATCCTTATAATGTTTTGAGTTAGGAAGAAATTTAGTTAGATTCATATGCTTCTGTTTTAGAGAAACCAGTTGAGATTATTGACTCTCAAATGAATGGCTTGTTGGGAAATCAATTGTTTTTGTCAGAGTTTAATGGAAACAATGATTGGATTCTCATGAGACTTGGAAACGTGAGTTGTTGATGAGGGAGAAGTGTCCTCATCTTTTCCAGGTATTACATATTCCACATTAATTCTTAGGGATAGAATGTATTTATGGTTGGGAGTTTGTCACTTTCCATTACCTTGATCCGGTAAGTCTTTCCCATTTTATAAGTTCTCTTTTAGCTCAAAGCCCTTCTAAGTGGTTTTCTTGGATTTTTTGATGGTTTTAGAGCAAGTACATGTTGTGTACTAGAGGTACATGCCTTGTACTACAGTTACACGCCCTGTACTGGTTTCTGGATTCATGTCATGAATTTGGAAATCATGATGTGAATAGTTACTCATCATTCACCAGAGGTACAGGTCATGTATGGTTTAAATGTCATTTTTTCACATGAGGCAATGGGGATTTTATTGTATCTTAACTAGTGTCGAATTTATGCCATGTAACCAAGGTACACATCCTGACTTAACCCACACCCATCTTTAAGTCACGTGTTTATCAGTTTTTCTCAGCCTATTATTTCTATACCTCTTGGATATTGAACCATAACTATCCCTAGGAAATTTTCAAAGGCACCCTCCTTTTAGATCAATCTGATCAACTTCAAATATTCATTGTGTCTTTGGTGTGCCTCTCCAAAAAATGGGTTCATTACAGTTCTTTATTGTAGTTGATTATGATATCTTCCTAGATTTGTGGTAGTTGATCCATTGATCATAGAAGGATGTTTGTTATTTGTTTCTTTTAGATCAGCTGTGAGATCTCATTCGAGAGGCCTTTCATTTATTGGTTGTGGTAGAGGGGGCCTTCTTCCTAATTGTATTTTGGTTTCTTCTCCTCCAAAAAATAGTTGTGTTTAGATTTGGATCAATAAAAATATATGAGGATTTGATTCCAGGTCCTTTATTAATGTTGTTGTGTTTTGTTGATCTTGGATTTCGTTGCAGGCACATGCGACCCGAACATTGAGGTGTGTGGTTTTGTCTCTATCCAGTGATAATAAACTTGTTGTTTTTCTTTATAAACTGATTTATTAAGTGAACATGAATTTTTTTTGTTGAAAAAGGGTTTTAAAAGAAAAATGGGTTTTCCATTTTTTTATAAATCGATTTTGAAATGGTTTTGAATGGTTTTCAAAGAATTGAAAATCATTTGGGAAATTGAGCACATGGGTTACCTTAGGTACTTAGGTAAAAGGTTGAGCTTAAGGCCATCATCTATTGGTTGTTATTATAAAGGGGTATTATCTTAGGGGTTTTCCTTTTTTCTTTGTCTTGTTGTTCTAGGGGAATAATGTTCACATTAAGGGGGGGGGGGGGGGGGGTTAGTCATTGGGGTTTCCTCTTCTTACAAGGATTTTTGTTCTAGGTTCGATTTTTTTGAACATGATTATTATGGTACGAGTAGTATGTAGCCTTGTCCTATAGTATTACTTGCTGCTGTGATACATGTGGCTATATTTTGTATTCACTACTAGAAAGATGATCTGTATCCACATATCTATAGTCATATTTTAATTGATATGTGGCTATAGATGAGATATAACCACATCCAAATAGCTGGGTGGGGGAACAGGTCCTCTAGATATTATTTTTTACTTGGACATTCCTCACTAACCTAAATCCCTCTCCCTCCCAAAAAACTTCTCCCTCCCGTATCTCAATTCATCCTCCTCCCCTCCCCTTGGGATTGATCCTCCCCTCATCCACCCTTTCCATTCCATATTCCCTCCTCCCCTCATTATTCCTCATCCCCTCATGATTCCTCGTCCTCCTTCAGCTCTGACGCAGCCAGAAAACCTCCCCACCCGCTTCGATGCGGCTCAGATGCCTCCCTTCTGACCCGGCTCCAGCACTGCCTTCCAACCTCCCTACCGACATGACCAACCCACCTTCTTGTAGTCACATCACCTCCCCAATGAATCTACTTCGATGTGGCCACCCCACCTTCTCCTCTAGCATAGCTCCAATGCTGACATTCTGACTCCCCACCTCTCTGTGTTCCTCTTCCTCTTTGACCCCTCCTGTTTGAGGTATTCTCAAATGCATTCTTCGGAGATTTGTGGTTGGAATCATCATCTATTACCTTCGTTATTACTCTTATTTTATCATCTCTAATTTTAATTGTTCCTATTAGGGGTTTTACTTCAAATTCCACCATAAAAAAATGGAACTAACTAGGAATCATGGTTATTTATTGTGGCTTAAAGATCGAATGTCTCAAGATGTAGAGCACATGTCATCACTCATAATTTTGGATATGGTATGAGCCCCCATCTATTTTTTTCTATTAAATTGATTGGAATTTAACTGTAATCAAGTGTTTCTTGTTAGGGATTTTCCAAGATCAATTTCAGGTGTATAATTTAGGCCTATTTTAGGCAGTGGGTTGTGGTTTCAGAATATGGAAGCACCTCAATAATCATTTAGGCATTTATTCGTATTTTTTTGTTTTTAAATAATTAATTAAATTTTTTTATAATTAATTTTACCTTTTTCATAGAATGAGATAGGTTCCTGGGACATTGTTTAATCTTCGGTTAAGGTTTTCAACATTACAGTTTTTATCATAACATAGTTAGGGTGTTCAATATTTGTTATTTTTTCCTAAATCAACAGTTCTTTATTATTATATTTAGTTATTAAAAGACTATTGATTTTCTGGGAGCCACATGAGAACCATTAGGGGTCATATTTGGGAAGTGAGGTTCTTGGATGTCTCGCAAAGATATTTTGTTCATAAACCATCTCTCTTTGATTTTGATTCAATAGAAAGCCTTACATGCTCTTAGGTGATGCCTACGTGTAGGAAATGGGGGAAACATGGATATACTTATTTCCATGGGATTTGAGCTTGGACCTGTGAGTGGTTTATCCTTGATGCTTTCAATGAGTGGTGTGTTTTTAGAACCCCGATGTACTTAGAGGCACTTTGTGAGATGGTTTGTTTTAGTCTAGGTTATATGGGAGGTTCCCCTCAAGATTTTGGATCAAGAACCCTCAAAGTGAATAGTGTACAGAGAGATTTTCCATGAAGTTTTTGGTTTGAGAGTTCGTTAAATAGAGGTGTGGTGTGAGACCCACATGTGGTTGAAATGTTTTTAGACAAAATTCCACATGTGATTCCAATGGGATTATATTGATGTTCATAGAAACTTTTCTTGGGTAGTCCAAGGGGAATAACATTAGGTGTTTTGAAATCTCTCAGAATAAAGGAAATAGAATTATTTGGGATGTTTCTTGGATGGTTAGACCAATTTATTGGGGGTTGAGTTATTGATGTTTTGGGAATTCTTGCTCAAGGTTTAATTCAATTTGATCCTTTTAGTTGGGCTGACACCATTGGTTGTTGGTTAAGGATGGGTGTCATTGAGAATAGGTTTGAGATGGGATGAGGAACCCTTGGGAATTTCTTATGTGTGTGGTGTTCCTTGAGGATTCCCTTATGGGTGCGGTGATGATCATGGATGGGTTAGTTTGTAGAATTTCCCAATGAGGTTTTCATATCTATATTGGATCATGATTTGATAGATGTTATATAGGGGTCCTTGGTTTCCCCGTGTTTTATTAACCTTGAGAGGGTGAGTGCTGATATGATCATTAGTGTCTTTGGGTGTTACCATAGAACCTAGAGTTTCGAAATTTGAGCTTATTATGACTATTTTGTAATGTTTTATTTAGTAATTTGATATTATAGTGTTTAATACATATACTAGAGATGGTTGAAGAAGTTTATTACACATGTACTAGAAATAATTTGACAACATTGGGATATTACTTGATTTAGATTTGTCCCTGACATTGATATGATGCGTTCTTTCATTGGCCAACTGGTTGTGCTAGATAGGCCCTAGGGAGCTAATGGATGATCTGAATTTGTGTACCCCCTGGTTTAGAGTTACAAAATTCTTATAGGATCTGTGGGAATTGATTTTTAAAACTCACTGATTGTGGTCCTCGATGTTGAGAACTCCCAAAATAAAATATTCTTGAACTCCAAATATTTGAAGTGTCAAAATTATCCACCTATGAGGGAATTATAGAATCACATGATATTCTTGGAAAACAGACTTAATATATTCAACTATATGTCTATGAGTAAAAAAACTTTATAAAAACAAGAGTTTATGAAAAAGTGATCAATGCAGTATATAAATCATTGAGCATGTGATGCCAATATAAAAATCAATATATATGTTTTTCAAGATAACATCAATGACCAATTAGAATTAGGTTGTCCATATTTTGAGATTCCTTACAGTTTATCATTATTGAAAACATTAATCTAGGATTTTTATCCCTTGAAGGATGGTCTCACTTTCTTCATCATGGAAAATCTATCTTCAATGGAATTCTAAGAAGGATAATTCATTCTTGTTATACCCAAATAATACAATAGTCATCCATCTCCCTGATTATTTTCATTAACTCCCTACAGGAAAGTATACATAAAATTAATGGGAAGAAAGAGGAAATACCATTCCCGTAGTTTTTTAGGCTGTAAATTTTTATTTCTAAGAGTATTCCAGCTTAAATAAAACTAAATCTATTCTTTTCAGTTTTTCTCTCCCTTTTTTATCCCAGTTCTATGGAAAGGACATGTTGTACCGGTACTCATATTATTTATACGCAAAAATCTACAACAATATTTATTTCCCTTGAAACACGATCTTCCATTGTATTGACGATTTGGTTTATAAAATTCTTCTTGTTTTCCGGGCATCCTATATCCTTTATTTTTCCATTTACACGGGGTTTTTTCATTCTCAGGTCACCCATAAGGGGAAAATTTATTCACCATTAATCATCCAGAACATATTCAATTTATGTTTCATAATCATTATAATGAAATAAAACAAATTTATTATCACATGAGAATTTTGAAAAATGTTATACCTTTTTTAGGGGGCTAGTTTTCTCATCATCCTTTGATGGTTCATCTTGAATATCCACCACATTTTCATAGGATTATATCATATTCATTAATATGTTTCTATATTTAAGAAACCAATATTATGCTTAATGAAGTTTTTTTATTTAGAAACCAATTTTGTATTAAGATATTATGTTATTCTATCTTATTATACACATTTCATCATTGACGTTTTTATCTCTTCTATAAGAACATTATACTTCACATTTACACTTATTTTCATCTTTTACAATAGTTTTACTTTATTATAATATATGTAATAATGTTCAATGTAAGAAATAAAATCATCTCATAGAACATATTTTGTATAACTATCCCCTTATTCTTCTTCTTAACTACTGTTAATTTCTATTCATCTATTAACCTTTTATGAATATATGTATATAAATTTAAAATTTTATTTTCAAAGTAGTTCATGGGCGTGCTTATGTTTCTTGGTTTTTTTGTAGTTATTAGAGAACATTGAGTTTGATAATCCATTATCTAGTTGTTTAACATCCTTAGAGATATATATTTTAGGTTTGAGATATAAAGCCACTGAAAAGATTGACTCAAGCCTTCTAGATTTTAAATATCTCTTTGTATTGAATTCTATGGGTAGCTTGAAAGTTTTAAAATGTTATTCATTAAAAACCATAGTTGACTAAGTAGAAGGCTTGGATGTGATTTATAGTAAATTAGTGTTCATAGGCAAGCTATTTCCATATTAATGTTATATTATCCTTGGGTTTTATATTGTACTCGGAAGGAACCTCATAGGGATAAGTTATATAGGGGTTTTTACTTTCACATAGGACCTCTTAAAGATATTGACCCAACAAACTATGTCCAATATCATTTGTGTTGGATCCTAGTGAGTTTCCAATGGATCTTAGATCCTATTAAGGATGATTTATTGGAACCTGATACTTATATCTTGTTTTTATCCCATGGATTTATTTAGTTACACGACACCATTACTACGTTGTGGGTTATTTTATTTTTCTCCATTGATATCTAGGTTCCTATATTTTTTATTGCTTTCTATATTTTTTGGGGCTGGTTTTATTTTAAACTAGATTATAAATTGTTTGGTAAGTGTGTTTTATTTAAAGGAATATTGTTTTTTGTTTTGAAAAGTAAATTGAGAATTGAATTTGAAAAAAAAAGAATAAATATCTGGGTTTCCTATGAATTTAATATTCCCAATTTCATTATTTTAATGATATTTTGAAATTAAGTTTTTAATTATCGATTTGGTTAGAAATTTTGGTATGTCTTCCCAATGATCCTTGACTGTTTTAAAAAGGGAAATATTTTTTGTTTGGGAAAAAGTTGGTGTAGGGGGTGATGTTGGGGATAGGGGGTGCTGGTGCATGGGGTGGGGGTGCTGGTGTAGGGGGGAGTAAGTGTAGGGGGGATGGTGGTTGGGGGTGTGGTGTGAGGATTGTTGTTTGGTGTGGGGTGGGGGGGTTCAAGGGGGAGGGGTGCAAGGGGGAGGGGTGATTCAAGGGGGTGGGGGAGGGGGTGGCATGTGTAGGGTGGGGGGTTGGCATTCATATAAAATCTTATTTTTTTCACATGATGATACTTTTCTCCTAGATTAGGATTTATTCAAATTGATCGGGTATTGGCGGGGTTATATTGATTGGACGGTTTATGTAGATTGAAGTTATATATCTTTGAGGCTTATTTTTATCTTTTATTTAATAAAATTGATGGATTATAGGTTTGAAAATTTCACTATTATATTCTTCAATATGAGTAGAATTGATTCTAAGAGTTCATTAATTTTATAATAGGAGAATTATTTTCTTTGCTCGTGGTGGCAGATAGATTAGAGGAGAATTATAACAGTTTATCCAACCACATAATCTGTATAGTACTGCATCTTGATTCATGCATGATGCAACCAATTTGTGCATGCTATTTTGCTTATATATTTTTCATATATATAACCATAATAATTAGTTTTATTGTATATTTTAATTATTACCAGGTGCATGTCTGTATTGGAATATCATGTTATAATAGTGGAGTTGTAGAATTCACGAGTTCAGTTTTCAAGACTAGATGGAACCCCTATTGAATGAACATGGGATTTATAGTTCATTAATTTACTTAAAAAAAATTCAACACCACTTGTTATATTATTTCATTTCTCACTAATCATGTTCCTCATACCTCAATTTATAGGTTCAATTAATGACTATTCATTAGATTAGTGTCATTTTGTTCACGTCTCTCAGGACCCGTTCGTGTGTGTTGCGGTAACAACTGACGAAGGTGAAGCGGTTCAGGCCTATTTGGTTCTCCCATAATGGGTAAAGGTCAGCTTTCCATTTTTCTTCTATTCCACGTAATTTATAATTGGGAGTTTGGTAATTTTAGAGCCCTTGGTAATTTTATTATAGTGTTTTGATCATCCTTGGGGAGGTTTCAAGTCACCAGAGTCAAAGTACACACACCATGTATGTATAGGTAAGAATTTATATAATATGTTCTCCCACTATATGTATATCCACCGATAGTAGAATAATTACTTATAATGGGTTAGATGTTATTATGTATATATATGGAAAATGCATATGTGTGTGGGTGAAACTGGCTTATGCATGTGTGCATATATATAAGGATTCTCTGGCTCGTGTTCCAATCCATTCAGACATGTACATAGTTATTTGGCCATCCTTATGTATATGAAAAGGTGCATATGACTAGAGTATGGATAGAGAAACATAGAGTTTTCTCTAATAAAAGTGTCAAGCCTCGAGTGTGGCTGGACTCCTTTGATGCACGGTCCCCCTTCTAGACTCTTTAATTCAAGAATGCTTTATATTGCATTTAGCTGCCTTCTTAATTATGATTGTTTATATTAAATTTCAATTATTGATCAAGTATTTGTTAAGATAATTGTTTAATTTTGTAAAACAAGTCATGGTTTTGTAATAAAACTCCTCCAATAGAGGATCACTATCTTCGAAAACTCACAGTGGTAGTTTATGCTTATATAGTTTGCTCGACATTATTGCATTGATGTTTTTCTTTTACATGATATCATTGTTAGTCTTAAATCACACATCATACATGGAACATTTTATGTCCTTGAATATAATTTCACACTTTTTATAAGAATTGTTTTTTAATCCAAATCACCCTTTAAGCGTCGTTAGAATTTTAAGATGGAATTATCCAAGTATGAAAGTGTTGTAATGACGAAGTCACCACTAAGTGACACCCTGATCTTATTAATGGAATTTCCATGTTTTAATGAATTGAATGAGTTAAATTTAAGTGAACATGGTTAACAAGTCATAGGAGAGGTAATGCCACATATAGTGAATTATGTAACAGTTATCCATCCATTTTAAAGTTTCATTGGATGGAATAAAATAAATAGAGTCACTTATTCATGGTGAATTTCACTCCATTTTTGAAATGTCTTAAGAGAATGTGGTAAATGTTTAATTATATCCAAACACCTCCTAAGTGTTTAAATTTTTTTATAAGGTATTACCCAATTAAATAATTTCCCCATTTACCGTTTCACATTTTATGTTTTTTTACACTTCTAATCCAATTTACATGTTTTGATAAAGAAAATAGAATTATTTGGATGGAATGGATTGTTAGGACGGAAAGGCCTTCCTTGAGTGTGTAAATTAAGAGGACCTTGTTAGCTAGGATACCATGACACCCGATCATTTCTCCTATTGTTCCATTCCAAAATTTCACCTTGTTGCCTCATTTTGTGTCATTTCACTTACTCCCATATCAATCCAAAAGTCTCAGGGTAGGGTGGAATCGAAACCTTTACCCATTACCCAAAGGAACTAGTAATGGTCATGCATCCAAATCTCGACCCATTTCCTTATCTCTCTAGACAGGGCCATTGGCCACGTCTCACATTATACCAAGACCCATACCCTTGGGGAGTCCTTTACCAAATCATATATAATGAAAGTTCCACCAATATAACTGAAGAATACTTGTATCTCATGGGAGACGGGTATATCCCTACTAACTCTAGGGAGGTCACAAACACACCAACACACCAACCCATCCCCATAGACTCCATGAAGGTCACTGCTACACCAAATCATCACCATAGGCTCTAGGGAATTAAAATTAATAACATAGGTTTGAAACCTATCCCACATCTATCAAACTGATCCCCTAGTTCTAGTCACTCGATACCTACCCCTTTTGACAACATGTATCATAAAATCCATCAATGTATCCAAATGGCTTTCCAATCCCATCCCAATCTCTTCTTATTAATAGGATCCTCCGCTCATCACTCATTACTAGAGTTACTACCCAAAGTCTCCTCTGATGTAGACCTTATAGCATGATCCATGTCCCCATTATGATGCCTCAACACTCCTGGTCCTATTCATGGGGAAAGAAATTTATGTAAATAAAAATTCTCAGCACATCGTAATTATATAACCCAAAAATTACAACATTTGACATGTTCAATGCATTAGTTGAACATTAATTTGATACCTAGAAAACCATCATTTCTGACCATAAAAACATTAGTTCCATTATAGTATCTTATCTTCATGTTCAATATGCACCATCTAATTAAAAAAAATGTTACAATTTTTTTTGAAGACCTGAACAATACCCAATCTTTCAGGGTAGAACCTTATGTCTAGGATCTTCTCTCATCTCATCACATGAGTTCATACCACATCACTCAAGTAGTGCGGTGTACAGGAGTGAGGGGGTTGTCTAAGAGGTAGGGGTTATCTTTGAGGGGGGGGGGGGTGTATGGGAGGCATGGGGTGTCCCAAATGGGGGGGGGGGGTGTATTTGAGGGGGGGGGTCCAGGGGGTGGAATAGGGGTCTGAAGGGGGGAGGGGTGTGAAGGGGGGTTTTTCTAGGGAGGGGGGGGGGTATATCCAAGAAGGAGGGGGTCTTCCAAGAAGTAGGGTGTTCTGTCTAGAAAATAGGGAGGGATGTCCATGGGGAGTGGGGGATTTGTAGGGGGAAGGTGGATGCAGGTTGAGTGGTGGTTGTGGTGGGGGAGTTTTTTTAGGGGTTGGATACTACAAGGGGAGTGGGGGGTATGCTGGGGGGAGGGTGGGGGTATCCAAGAGAAAATTTGATCAAAACTACTAGGACTCTCAACATTTTTATAATTTAAGTGGAAATAGATTAACTTAGATATGAGGCTGGGGTGTAGGGTGGGGACCTGTCCAGGAAGGAGGGAGGGGTGAAAGTGGGTCTATAGGGGAGGAGGGGGTGTGGAGGGGTGGAGTGGAAGGGGGTTTTCATGGGGGTGTGCAGTGGGGCGGAGGGTGTGCCAGGGGGGTATGTCTAGGGAGGGGGTGGTGTCTATCCAAGGTGTATGTCCATAGAGGGGGGTCTCTCAAGAAGGGATGGTAGGGGGATGAAATAAAGGAAGGAAGGGGATGCAATGTGGTATTCGTGGGGGGTAAAAGGGGGTTTGCAGGGGGTGTAAGGGGAAAAAGGGGGTCTTTAGGGGGTGGGTGGGTGTGCAGGTGTATGTGTCCATGAATGATTTGGTTTCTGTATAGTGATGGGGGTCTGTCCAGGAAGGGTGGGGCTATCTAGGAAATAGATGAGGGGGTGAAAAGATGGAGGGGAAGGGGAGTGGGGGTGAAAGTGGGGTTCGTACTGGAAGGAGGTGGTATGTCTATGAAAGAGGAGGTGTATGTGTGTCTGTGTGTGTGGTGGGGGGGGGGGGTGGATGGGGGTTTGAATGTGGGAGTGGGTGTTAGGGGGTATAAGGGGTGTGCAAGGGGATGAAGGGCGGGTGTACGGGGGGGGGGGGGTCTGTCCTGGGGTTATGTCTAAGAATAAGGGGGTGTGTGAGGGGGTCTGTCTTGGGAGGGGGTGGTTTCTATCTAGTGGGGGGGGGTCTATACAGGGTGGGGGTCTGTCCCAAAATGGGAGGTGGGGGTTTGTCTACAGGTGACTGCCTAGTAAATGTTATATTTTTTTTAGACCAGTGGATTTTTTATATCATTGGAGCCTGAATTTTTGAGGGACTCCCTATATTTTATAGGGATTTGTTTTAGGTGGTGTCTAGGAGGGAAGGGTGACCAAGATGGGGGTGGTCTAGGGTGTCTAGGTGGGCGGGGGGGGGGGGATTTCTTGGGGTGTTTAGGGGGATGTGTGGTTATACAGGGGGGTTTCTAGGAGCGAAGGGGGGAGATGTCTAAAGGGTGTTGAGGTGGGATGGGGGTGTCTAGAGGGCATCCAAGAGGGATGGGGGGATGTCCATGGGGGTGTCCAGGAGGGATAGGGGGTGTCCTGTAGGGAAGGGGCTGTCTAGGGTGGGGTGTAAGAGGGTGGGGGGCATCTAGGGTGGTGTCCTGGGGGTAGGAGTGTCTAGTAAGGGGGATGTCCTGGGGGGATAGGGGGGTTCTAGGGTTGTGTCCCGGAGGTGTGGGGGCTGTCCATGGGTGTTTCAAGGGGGGTATGAAAGGGGAGGGGCATGTGGTCTTTCCAGGGTGGGGATGGGTGTTTCTAAGGTGGGGTGGGGTGGGGGCCCCTCCAGGAAAGAGGGGGTCTGTCCAGGTGGTGGGGTAAGTCAGGGAGATTTTTTAATGAAATGGGAAGGGATATATGCAAGATTTAAAATAGTGGCTATAGACGTATATCCACAGTTTGAAACCATGGCTAAATCCCAATAGGCACTATTTCAAATCATGGATGTATCCCCTGTGTGGATAAAGTTTCATCCACGGTTTCAAACTATGCCTATAAAGCTGTAGCCATAATTTTAACTATTTCAATATTGTTATTAAGACGGTTTCAAACTACAGTTATAGTTTTTTCCTTATATCCTTGTGAATACTAGAAAAGGTTTATTAAACTGTGGAATTAACCAATAGCCATGATTTTTAGGTTTATAACCATTGTTTTAAATGGTGGATATAACATAAATGTATAGTAGTGATTTATTGATTTTTTGAGTTAGCTTTGATATACATGATTATTCTTGTGGAAAGTGATATGCAAAAATATTCTTTGAAACTAATATACCTACTATTGTTCAGAACTATGGAAAAGGGAAATGTTTACCAAGTTTTCTATAAAACTGCTTTACTTTTTATCATGTGATGTTTTATTTTAAAATGGGAATTCATGATTTTTTATATATAGAATTGTTGTGGACCACCTAGGTGGGATCCTATGGAGCCTCTTAGCTCACACAGTACCAACCTCTTCAGCATTGCGTAAACCATTGTTTGTCTTCCCATGTAGGGAAACGCAAGGCGACATAGTGAGGCGTTGAGTTTCGTGTAAGATGGATGGGAAGTTGGTGGTGATATGGTGGGGGGTTTCTCCACACCATCTCTTGGAGTTTCCATTGGTTATAGTCCTTTAAATTTTGAATAGTCTTTTGGGATTTTATCTACTGTTAAATTTGTTCTATTTCTACTATCTTCCTTATAGGTATATCATATATACTTTTTAGTATTACACTTTTTATTCATTACTATATATATATAGACACAAACACACACACATAAGGACTACCTTTTGACTCAAATCCTTTAGATGTAGTTTTCTAGATTTTCTATAGGCTACAAAGCAAGTACACACTGTGTACTAGAGGTACACGCCGTGTACTAGAGTTAAATGTCTTGTACTAGCCACTGGATGCTAGTCTTGAATGGGGAAATCACTTTGTGAGCAGGTAAATGTCATGTACCAAAGGTACATTTCATGTAGAGTTTAAATATCATTTTTAATGTCTACATGATAGGTTTTTTTCAGTGTAACTTATCTAGAATGGACTACACGATGTGTACCTGAGGTGCACATTGTGGCATGACCCACACCATGCTTTAAGTTATGTGTTTAGAAGTTTCAATTGATCTATGATTTCTAGATCTCTTGGATATCAAACCAAAACTCTCTCTGGGTGATTTTTAGAGGTGCCCTTCCTTCCGGATCGATCTGACTAGATTCAAATCTTCCTTGGTATTGTGGTGCATCTTTTCAGGTAAGTGTTATTTCCAACTCTTTGTTGTTGTTGATAGAGATAGAATCATATCATTATGGTATCAGATCCATTTATATATGTTGGTTTTTTCTTCTTGTTTTCTTCTAGATCCTTTTCGAGATCTTCATCTTGAGCTTTTATTTTCATTGGTTGTGGTGTGGTGAGCATTCATCCTCATGGTATGTTGGTTTCCTCTATTTCACTGACCTCTTATGTTTAGATTTAGATCAATCCTAAAATGTGTGGATTTGATTCTAGGGACTTAGTTGGAAGTTTTGGGTTTCATTGAACATGGATTCCATTGTGGGCGTGTGCGACCAGAAATTTGAGTTAGGTGGTTCTGTCTCTATCCTATGATAATAAACCTTTTGTTTTACTTTGAAAATAGATTTATTAAATTGTCATGATTGTTTGTATGTGTTAAAAAATGGTTTTAAAAGATAAATGGTTTTCACCTAGTTTTTGATAAATGTATTGTGATATAGTTTGGAGTCATTTTCCAGTAATTTAAATTAGTTTGTCAAATTGGGCACATGGGTTACCATGGATACTTAGGTGTAAGATTTATCTTGAGTCCATCATCCATTTTCATTGATTATCAAGGGGTTTTGTCTTGGGAATTTTCTCTATTTCTTAGTATTGTTTTCCTAGGATACTAACATTGACATTTAGGGGGGTTTACTCAGGCGACATTCTTCTGCTTCCAAGGCCTGTTCTCTAGGATGTATTTTTTGTTCACTTAATTTTTATTGTATGAGTAGTCTATGATCTAGACATGTAGTATTCATTGGTGTAGTGATACATATGCTTCTATTTTTTATTTCATGGGTTTCTTATTTATCCCTCATATTCATGTTTATTCTTGTGGAATGTGATGTGGAAAAATATGATTTTTAACCCATATACATTCATTTTTTTTGAGAACTATGGAAAATGTAAATGTTTAGATTGTTTTCTATAAAACTTATTTCTTGATTATGATGAAAAGTTTTATATTAAATTGGGAAGACAAGATTTTTTAGAAAGAGACTTATTGTGAACCACATGGGTGGGATCCTACTGATCCTGTTAGCTCACACGCTGTGAACCTCTTTGGTGGTTCATATACATTTTTTTGTCTTCTATTTTAGGGAATGGAAAGGATCTGTAGTGATGTAGTTATGTTTGTGTTAGTTGGTTGGGTAAATGGTGGTAATATGGGGGGGGGGGGGTTTGTCCACACTATCACTTGAAGTAACCGTTGGTTGTAGTACTTTACAGTTGGACTTGTCTTTTGGATTTTTTCTATTGTTATAGTTGTTCTATTTCTACTTACTTTTTTAATATTATGGAATATATACTTATTATTCTTTCACTATTTATTCCTTATATATATATATATATATATATATTCCTTGTGGTTTTTCATGCTGGGAGAAATAATTCCCTTGGTTTTATCGTTCGATGATCAGGTGATTATTGCTTGCCCATTGGGATCGGGAACACCTTTCAGGTATGTGACAACTTAGTTCGGGTGCTTGGTATGAGGGAAACATGGGTCTATTTGTTACAGTTTAATATTTGATGAGTTTTGTCCTCAAGAGTCCATGTGTTGGGACATATGTTAGAATGGAGATAAGATTGTCAGGACATGAGAGGTATGTTGCCATTAGTGCCTGGAAATATCTTTTCATAAAGACACTGAAGACTCTATGGGATTTTGGAATGCATGTCTCTAGTGTTGGATTTGGTTTTAAAAACTCTATTTTTGATAAATATATATCTAGTTTGGACTGATATTTGTTCTATTGTGTGATCATTCGAGGGTATTGATGTGAAATAGTATGCCTTCGAGACATCTTCCGTGGGTTACTCATATAGGTGAAGCTAGTGCTCATCAAGGAAATCCATTTATGAATTAGAATCTTATCAATACTATTGTAAAAAAATCCATTTTGTCGATGAGGATGTTCCATATGTTCAGAACGTGGTTTTTGAAGAAAATCCAAGATTAGGAGGAAAGTGAGATTGATCACGGGAGTTCTTGCGTGAGAAGACCCCATCCATTAAAGGAATGAATGAACCTCAAGAGGCAACCGATTAGATGGACATGATCGATTAGATGTTTACCATCAGAGAGACACCTGAGAATATCATGGTGATGTGGGTATCCCTCATACTAGAGGAATCTATCATGCGATGGTGTGATTCTATGTTCCAGGAAGAAAGACATGTGGGCTTGGATTAGAAGGGTTCCAACTTGTAACTGTTTTAGTGACTTTCATGGGAAGAAGAGGAAGTGGAAGGACTATCACAAAACTTGTGGTGGTGGGTCATATCAGTGAGCCCCCTCCACACCATCTGTTGCCACTGGAAGTGTGACTCTAACTTTCTATCAGTGTGGTATGGGGTGGAACGCCATATCTTATTGTCATATACCCATTAACAGTTGCAATAGATGTGGATGTGTTGGAAATCTTTAACATTTCTATCATGCTATGACTACACCTCATTATAGTCGGGGTTCGTCATATCCAAAGGCTACTACAGTGTAGTCCGATGCATAAAAGACTATAGGGCTCCAACCACAGGCCTCAATAGTGAATTAATTACATGCATTAGAAGACCTTCTAATTTTAGTTGATGCAGTTCCATCAATAATGAGAGGTACTCTTATTATTGCACCATCACTAGAAATTTTTTCATTTGACACTGGTGACACCAACTAATTTATATCAACATGTTGTATTGATGTGATTAAACATCCAATGTAACTTATGTCCTTTATATGGGATCTATAAACACCTCTTGGTAAGAAGAAAGAGAATGGGTGTCAATATCCTTTTTTTGTTAATGATGGTTGATATGGAGTCGGTTTAGGATTTTCTCAATCTTGATATAGATCATTTTGAAATCATCATCGCTATGGATTAGATTGTCGCTCATCTAGATAAGGTTGATTGTTATTGTGAAAACGTTCCGTTTATTTCCACCGACGAGAGATCTCTTGTATTTCAGGGAGGGTGGGTCCATAGTTCTATTTGTGAGAGACTTTCCCACATAGACCATAAAAATTTTTTGGTTGCAGTTTATTTTGAGCCCGATGACGTTTGTCATATTTATGATCTTCCATATATAGTTCGAGGATTTCCTAAAATTTTCCCAAATTATTTCTTTGGTCTTCCTCCAGAGAGATAGGTATATTTTATAATTGAACTAGTTCTAGGTACACAGCTGATATCGATACCTTCTTATAATATGGCACTAGTAGAGATGAAAGAGCTGAAGATTAAATTGGACCACCAATTGAAAAAAGGTTTCATTCTCCCTTGGATTTCTCCTTGTGTAGCATCTATTCTATTTTCTATAAAATCAGGTGGTTAAAGTTTTTTATGTGTGGACTATCGGAAATGGAACTGAAAAAAAGTTATGTATAAATATTCTTTGCCTCGTGTGGATGGTTTTTTTGATCAGTTGAAGGGGGGAAGTGGTTCTCAATGATTGATCATCAATTGGTTTAACATAATATTATATTTAGAGAGTCTGATATATTAAAGAGAGCATTCTAATGTAGGTATATCTATGAATAATATCTTCTTTATTTGTTGTGGTTTGACTAACTCTCATTTAGTTTGTATGTTTGTGATGAATCAGATATTCCCTCAATATATTGACAATTCTGTGGTATTGTTCTTGGATTATATTTTGGTATATTCGAAATATGTGCTTGAGCACAAGCACCATCTGTATTTTTTTTTGTAAATTTTTATATGCCACTATTTTTATAGAAATCATTCAAAATGTAGTTTTTGGATTCGAGAAGTGATATTCTTAGGGAACATAATTTTTGAACATGTCTTATTAGCTGATCCAGAGAAGGTAAAGGATGTTATTCCATGGATGGAACCACATAACGAATATGAAATTTGATGTTTCCTCGGTCTTTTTATGTACTAACAACATTCCATTAAGGATTTTATAAGATTCCATCACCTTTGATTGCTCTAACTAAGAAGTCTATAAAATTCACATGGGATGTGAAGTATAAATATTCTTTTGATGAATTGAAATAGCTTCTGACATCTTCTCCTACTGTGATCTTACTAGTGCCCAGTAAGGGGTACATGGTGTTTTTAGATGCATCTAGTTCTGGTTTGAGATGTGTGCATATCAAGGATGACCATGTGGTAGCTTACGACTCTTATCAGTTTCAAAAATATGAGAAGAACTACCCCGCTCTTGATTTAGAGCTTGATTTGGTTATGCATGCGCTTAAATGTTTGCAGTACAATCTTTTTAGGGAGAGGCTTAAGTTTTTCTCTGATCATAATAGTCTAAGTTTATCTATTCTCAGAATGAAATTTATATCAGACAGAGACAACAGATAGAAAACCAACAAACATATGACTTCGACATCAACTAAACCCTATTGAAGGGGAATGTTGTTGCATATTCTCTATGTAGGGAGGTACCATCATAGGATATTTTGGAATCAAATGAGGAACGAAATATTCTAGGGATTTTCACTCAAATAAACTTGGATGCTCAATAAGATGTTACATGTATGGTTCTGACCAATGCTCATTTCTCATCATCTCTCAGGGAGTCTATTTTTAAATGTTAGTAGTAGGATGATATGTTTTAAAAGACTCTAGAAATCCATTATATTGGGGAGATTGTTTTAGGTTGGTCTCTTTCGTTAGATGTTATGCTTCACATTGAGGAAAAGATTTCCATCCCAGAACCTATGAGAAGTTAAGTCTTGTTTCCTTTTTATGTATCTTCATGGTCCATTCACCCATGCACTGTGAAGATATATTATGAAATGAGAAAAATATTATTGAAGTCGGTTATGAAGTGTGACATTTCATATTTTGAGTCCCACAATTAAACCTACCAACATATAAAGGTAGAGAACAGGAAGCCCTATGGTTTTCTTCAACCTCATTTAGTTCCGATTTGGAAATGGGATGAGGTATCCTAATATATTGTTTTTGGGATACCATGAACACCCTGAGGGAATGAATTCTCCCAACCTAATAAACCATATTGAATATATATATATATATATATATATATCAAGGAAGAAATATCAAAGCTTAAGAAATATATATTCCATAACTGTAAGAAAATAGTATAAATAGAACAACTGAAATAGTAGTTAAAACTCTAAAAGACTTGTCCAACTATCTAAAAAGGACTAAACTAACATCTTCCTCAAGCAATGGCGTAGAATACGTCCAACTGTCTAACCACCATCTACCCAACCAACTAACATCAAAATCACCCCCTCACTAGGGTGCATTTCCATTCCCTGTACTAGTGCACAGGGTGTGAGCTAACAAGCTCAATAGGATTCCACCTACTTGTTCCATAAAAAAGTCTTGGTATAAAAAATATTGTTTTATCATTTTAAAACACAATATAGAATGATATTATGTAAATATGTTTTATAGAAAAATGGTTAAAATTTCACTTTTTTGTAGTAAAAAAAATAGGTATATCAGTTTCACAACATATTTTTCCATATCACTTTCTATAAGCATAAAAATTAATATCAAGGCTAACATATAAATCCAAGAAATTCAAAATAGAATTATATTTATCACAACCCCATGGGATACTACAGAACCCACCCACAAACTACATGTACTGCAATAATCATGTGCATAGAAACTGTAACACCCCAAGATTTTGCGAAAAAGATTTTTTTTAATTTCATTAATGTATTGTGTTATACTCTACACAAAAAGGAGCTTTCACAACACGCATCTCTGACCTGGCTTGAATTACACGCAATCACGACCTTCCTCGATAGTGTGTGTTGTACGCAACACCAAGTTTCGCTAAACAACGATATGCTATTAAAATATTATTAAAACTAACCGTTATGAATAGTAATAACCACTTTTTGAAATTTTTTAAATTTTATTTTTCAAAATGGACATCATTTTTGGATTCGGAGTATTGAATTTAGCCTAAGATGAAATTTTGGTACTTTTCAGATAACTTTCATATTCTGATGAATAGTGAAAATTACTAAATTTTAATTAAAAACAACTTTTTTAATCGAAATAATTATTAGTGATAAATTATTAATTTGAGTGGTTTTAAAGTATATTTAGAATATATTTTTACAATTTAATACAATGTTGGTCATTGGATGTAATTCTACATTTAAACTAGACATAAACAAGTGTCAATCTTTTGATAGTTATTATCTCTTAAGAACACGCTATTTGTTTTGTCGACGGGAATTAATTTTTAAATTAGTTAATGTAACTGATATATTTTGAATTTGGTAAAATAAGCATCATTTTTGAGTTCATAATATCAAATATAGCTTAGGCCTAATTTTTGGTATTTTTCTGGAAACTTTCATTTTTTGATGAATAGTGAAACCACTTAGTGGTAGTTAAAAAAATGAATTTTTCATAAAACTTAATTTTACCGCTTCTGTGAGTGGAATTTCAAAAATCCGAGAGACACAGTTGATTTTAGTAAGTAAAATGTGGTTCAATGAGATTAAAATAATTTTTGGTGAATAGTAACTTTTTACTTTTTTTACCACGGTTAAAAGTAAATAGGGTAATTAAGGGTAAGAATGATATTATTATTACCCTAACACATGTCCTAATTCTATTGGAAAAGTTTAATTCGACCAAAAAACAACCTTAGGAATAAAATATGACCATTTAGGCCCACTTGGATTAGATTAGGACATTTATTATTAATTTATTTAAAGAAGGGTTAAAATAGTTAAAATCAAAGATTAATAACTAAATCATTTTTAATATAGGGTTATAAATAAGATAAATTCGATGGTAAATATTCATTAGAAATCTAATAAGATTTACTACATAATGATATTTTATTTATAATTTTTATACATTAAATAAATTAATTTATTTATGACACATTGATGATGTAGTAATTACCATAATAGTGAAAATATATAATAATGGACATTATAAATACCCAAATAAATATAATTTGAGACTTTTTATGAATTCCACTAATTTTATAGGTTAATATGACATGTTAGGATTAATGTAATTAACTTTGGTTTAAGTAATCATTCTGTTATGAGTTTGCAAAAAATCAACTATTGAATAGTATCTAAATTGACATAAAATAGATTTTAAAACAAATATTATATTATTAATTGTTATTTTATTCATAAAAATCTAAGGTTAGGCCAAATGACTTAGATAAGGTTATATATATTAATAAAAAACAACATGAGGGTCTCTTGGATGTATATGGTAAGTTTATTAACTATATAATATAAAAATACAAACCGACATGGAAAATGTCAATCTAATTAACTAAGAGTTAAAACTAAACCATAAGGTTAATATAGGAACCTAAATTTGTCTAAATTCTACTGGATGAGATTATTTCGACCCATCCCCACCTTATCTTAGAAATAAATCAATTTGGACCTATTTAAAACCGAAGTTGACTTTATAATAAAATAATAGTTTTAGTTATTCCAAAGGTGCCCCTCTCCTCCCTTATAAAAGGGCACCTCCTCCCTCTCTTCCTCACAACCCTTTGAGCCTTCAAGCTCGGCCAACCCCTAAAAAATTCTCTCCTCCACTTCCCTAGAAATATCCTAGAGGTTTTGGTCTTCCTCAAAGACCAATTTTAGTTCCCTAAAGGGAGATCTCAAAGAGGCGCTTCAAAGAAGAGGTAATTTTCGTTACCGATTCTTTCAACTTTATTTCTTCTTCCACTTCATCTTCTTAGGTTGTTTCATTATGAACTAATAACATCAGTATCACTCATATAATGATATGTTATTATAAGTATGAAACAACCCTATTTGACCGTCTATCCATCCTACGGAAAACGAAATCACCGCGCGTGCGTACGTACGGAATACCGTCTCCACGCCGTGGTGTAATCTATTTTCCACCACCACCTTAATTGGATGGGTATAATGGTTTAATGAGTAACTATATATGATTATTATAAAGTGATATTGATACTGAAATAGTATACATACACTTCAACAAAATTCCACGACCATGGGAACGATATCATCGGTCGTGCGTACGTACGGACTACCGTCTCCACGACGCGATGAGATTCATTATCCATGTTAACCATTCCAGAATGATTATAAATTATATATAATGAATAATAATGAAATATATGACATGGTAAATCTACTGGATTTATGTATATATATATATGTCATATATTTACTTCCATTCAAGACAATAAGGAAAGGAAAACAGCGTTCATGCGTATGTACGGACTACCGTCTCCATGAACGGTGTGTTTAATTTCATTTATCTATCTATTATATATAAATATATATACTAAATATATATATGATATATAAATCATAATTTATATTTTTGAAGTAATTAAATCATAATATAAGTAATAATAATGTCAAGAACAACAAGTCCAAACACCTACGATAAATGAAACGATTTTACCCAAAACGCTTCTTTAACATGGAATTTACAAAAGAATGGGTAATATAAAATCATAAGTCAACCATATATGATATCATAACAATGAATATGATTCTTTAATAAGTTAATGACATAATTTAAATCATTATACAGGAGGTTCTGATACGTACAAAGCATATCAGACATAAGGTAAGGGAAATATCACAATCTCATTTTTATCCGAGATTGTTTATAATTTGGTATTTACTGGGGTGTATTTTATCATCCACATCCATGTTTCCTCAATATGTAATTTTTCTATCCTTATAAAATATTTTATAACCAATTTTACCCATCGGTGAGTTTTTAGTAAATGATATGAAATGAATCTTTTGTCGTTTTTCGTACGAGGTACTTTTTGACTTTTCCGACAAAAGTACGAGAAGAATGTTTTTTTGACTTATACGGCATGAATGGATTTTTAAAACATTATTTCCAAGAATCTTCCTTTACATGTTTTCACGTTTATTTTCAATCAACTTCCATTAGTTTAAAATGGTATGACATGTTAAGAAAGGAAAATTATTTTTGAAGTAGAAAGGATATTTTCCTCAAGAATAGAGTTCAAGTGTTTTATCAAAATTATTTTCCATCTAAGATAATAAAGGGTTCTGTTTCTATCCCTATTATTACATGGATTTGATTATGTTGAGATGGAAATATTTTTATGAATTCTTTTATCTTATATGAATTGTTTTATGATGTCATGATGTTTAAGATTCCCATTTTTTATTACATGGGTTATGCAATGATGTATGATTTATGATTTTGTGGCACACATAAGAATGGTATAATACGAGATGGGTGGGACCTATATCTCCCTCCAATTCATTTGGTAAAGATTTTATATCTCATGAGATAGACATGGATGGAACGGTAGGTTATACCGGTTCAGTGAAACAGGACTGAAACAAGGGTGACTCGGTTCAGAAATGGACTTTGTCCACTAAGATAGTCTTGGCAATGAGTCTTGACTAATAAGATATGATTCTCTATGATTATGTGTGTATGCCACAAAGTTTCGTGTTTTAAGTTATGATTATTGGGATTTCATTTCACTACTATGATTTATCCCATGTTATGAAATTATGCTCTCTTTTGCAGGTAAAGATTTCCAAAAATTTATTTTCATATGAAAATGATGTGATTGATATTTCTTTTGTTTACCCTTACTGAGCATTTGAGCTCACCCTTTTGTATGTTTTATTTCCCCAGGTCCAGAAGAAGGTTATTAAGTAGAATATGCCAAAAAGAGACTCTAGATATGATGAAATAAATGGGAGGCAAAGTAGATACTTTATGAACCAGTTGTTTATGTTTCCCAGTTTCTAAAGACACTATACCTATACGGTCCTTTCTTGGTTTTGTTATATGTTGTAATAAGTGTGCTTCAATTCTGAAGTAATAACAATGTATGTAAAGTATGGGTCTCTACATTTTGTATCAGAGGAAAGGTTTAGTCAACCTTTGGAAAATAGGATGCGAGAACTTTAGTGATATCCCTAGAGATATTTCTAAGGTATGTCTAGGGATGTCCCTAAGGTTAAGTATACGTATAGGTTATAGTCCCAGAATTGCGCTAACGATCTTATAATTTAACCTAAAATGTTAGATATTGAGGGTACTCCCCCTTTACTATGTTGTTTTCTCTAGTATGATTTTTTCCTCTCACAGAATTCTTTTTGTGTATTAGTAAACGGAGGGAACCAGAAGGAATTCGGTTAACATTGAATCCAATGAACAAATTGGTGACTATGAGCAACCAAATTGTGTAATTCCGAGAGAGAAAGATATTGTGATTATGCAGAATCAGTTATCGCGATATATGATTAACAAGGTGAAATTTAGTGGTATGCCTAATTCATCAAAGAAGAGGAAGATAAACTATTATGCATGTTTGCATGTTAAGGAGCATAAAGAAAGGAAGATTGAGATTTCTAAAGAAGGGAAGAAGAACCTTGAGGAATACCTCAAATGGAGGGACCGATGTTATCAGTGTGGAGAAAAGGGTCATAGAGTGATAGACTGTTATGGAGTTCAATGTCTTATTTGTGGAGAACATGGGCATTACCCAACTCAATGCCTTGACCTAAAAAGTTACTTCTAAATCAAGGAAGGACTTATTCCAGGACAATCATTGAAGTGGATGGACTGAAGTTTTTATGTATTGGTATTCAAGAATAATGTTGTTGAGGTATTTTTATGGTGTATTGGAATATATATGTATTGGTCTGTTGTGGTTTTCAATAATTTAATGGTACAGATAACCATGGAAAGTGATTGAGATATTTTTGGAAAAAAGATGATATGCGCATAATGAAGGGAAAGCGAGAAAATGAAATATTTGATAGTATTCATGAGCTCATGATTGATATAAGGACTAAGTGATATCATGGTTTGAGTATATAGAATTTAGAGGATTTTGGTATGTGGAAAGTGTTAACGTTTAACTGCATTCATGTTTTCACAAAGGTTCAATGGGTATTCAAGAGAATACATGATTATGGCCTTTGAATGTTTGGAATGTGACCAACAAGACATATCTTATGATATATGGGGATCAACGATGGTATTAAATCTCTAGTAATCGATTTCACTATATTATGAGAATGGACTGAATTATTATGGATAAGCCTAAAGATTGGAATAGATTATGTTGGACATGAGTTAGTATTGTTTAAGGATAGAAGTTTTTTTTGATATTATTTCTGGGATGTTATAGTAATGTAGTTTTAGAAAAAGGACAACCTGCAGGACGGGCGACAGCCCATCGCGTCGGACAAGGTTGTGGGAATCGAACCCACAACTGAAATGCGACTGGCCTTTATCACCTACCACTGGCCTACAGGAAGTTCTTGGTTAGTAGAAACTAGTTTTATTTTAGTAAGCGGTATGATATATGAAGTATAAGTTCATTTTTGGAACCATATACGATTAATCTAACCATAAGATGGACTTATAACTTTTGTTAACCTTTTGTTTGAAAGAAATGGAATGACCCATCATTCTATCACATTATCGGCTAACACATCACGAATAACAAATTCAACTTCATTTCTTTAAGGGATGAAGTGTAAATTGTTCAATTCACGAACAACAGTGAGATTGTACCAAAATCATGTAAGTATTTCTTTTAATTCATCAACTTTAGGGAAATGATCTTGAAAACCAAAAATGTTGTCCTAGTTCCCTTATAACCAATGAATCAGATGGTACCTTAGATCATCACAAATCAATAGCTTTGTGATTGTTGGCTTTTTCATAGCCATGTTCTCTACCACTCTCCATCAGAACATGATGGTCAGATTTTTCTTCCATATCCATATTTTCACCTAAGTGGAAACCAAGTGATTAGTTTATTTGGGTAACCATTACATTTCATAATTTTGTTTTTAAAGATTGGTTTTGGTATTTCTTTTTACAATGTGGGTTTTTATTAAAGAAACTTTCAAATAATAAACCATTTATAACCCCGACGAATTTCGAGGGTGAAATTCATTTTAAGGGGGCTAGAATGTAACACCCCAAGATTTTACGAAAAATATTCTTTTTAATTTCAATAATGTCTTGTGTTATACGCTACACCAAAAGGAACTTTCACAACACGCATCTCTGACCTGGCTTGAATTACAAGTAATCACGACCTTCCTCGATATCATGTGTTGTACGCAACACCAAGTTTCGCTAAACAACGATATGCTATTAAAATATTATTAAAACTAGCCGTTATGAATAGTAATAACCACTTTTTGAAATTTTTTATATTTTATTTTTCGAAATGGACTTCATTTTTGGATTCGGAGTATCAAATTTAGCCTAAAGTGAAATTTTGGTACTTTTCAGATAACTTTCATATTCCGATGAATAGTGAAAATTACTAAATTATAATTAAGAACAACTTTTTTAATCGAAATAATTAATAGTGATAAATTATTAATTTGAGTGGTTTTAAAGTATATTTAGAATATATTTTTTACAATTTAATACAATGTTGGTCATTGGATGTAATTCTACATTTAAACCAGACATAAACAAGTGTCAATCTTTTGATAGTTATTATCTCTTAAGAACATGCTATTTGTTTTGACGATGGGAATTAATTTTTAAATTAGTTAATGTAACTGATATATTTTGAATTTGGTAAAATAGACATCATTTTTGAGTTCATAATATCAAATATAGCTTAGGCCTAATATTTGGTATTTTTCTGGAAACTTTCATTTTTTTTGATGAATAGTGAAACCACTAAGTGGTAGTTAAAAATATGAATTTTTCATAAAACATAATTTTACCGCTTCTGTGAGTGGAATTTCATAAATCCGAGAGACACAGTTGATGTTAGTAAGTAAAATGTGGTTCAATGAGATGAAAATAATTTTTGGTGAATAGTAACTGTTTACTTTTTTTTTTACCACGGTTAAAAGTAAATAGGGTAAGTAAGGGTAACAATGATATTATTATTACCCTATCACATGTCCTAATTCTATTGTACAAGTGTAATTCGACCAAAAACAACCTTAGGAATAAAATATGAACATTTAGGCCCACTTTGATTAGATTAGGACATTTATTATTAATTTATTTAAAGAAGGGTTAAAATAGTTAAAATCAAAGTTTAATAACTAAATCATTTTTAATATAGGGTTATAAATAAGATAAATTCGATTGTAAATATTAATTAGAAAGCTAATAAGATTTCCTACATAATTATATTTTATTTATAATTTTTAGACATTAAATAAATTAATTTATTTATGACACAATGATGATGCAATAATTACCATAATAGTGAAACATTATAATAAGTGATATTATAAATACCCAAATAAATATAATTTGAGACTTTTTATGAATTCAACTAATTTTCTAGGTTAATATGACATGTTAGGATTAATATAATTAACTTTGGTCGAAGTAATCATTCTGTTATGAGTTTCAAAAAAATAAACTATTGAATAGTGTCTAAATTGACATGAAATAGTTTTTAAAACAAATATTATATTATTAATTGTTATTTTATTCCTAAAAATCTAAGGTTCGGCCAAATGAATTTGATAAGGTTATATATATTAATAAAACACAACTTGAGGGTCTCTTGAATGTTTATGGTAAGTTTAGTAACTATATAATATAAAAATACAAAGTGACATGGTAAATGTCAATCTATTTAACTAAGAGTTAAAACTAAAAGATAAGGTTAATATAGGAACCCAAACTTGTCTAAATTCTATTGGATGAGAGGATTTAGACCCATACCCACCTTAGCTTCGAAATAAATCAATTTGGAGCTATTTAAAACCGAATTCGACTTTATAATAAAATAATAGTTTTAGTTATTCCAAAGGTGCCCCTCTCGTCCCTTATAAAAGGGCACCTCCTCCCTCTCTTCCTCACACAACATTGAGCCTTCAACCTCGGCCAAACCCTGCCAAATTATCTTCTCCACTTCCCTAGAAATATCCTAGAGGTTCTGGTATTTCTCAAAGAACAATTTTAGTGCCCTAAAGGGAGATCTCAAAGAGGTGCTTCAAAGAAGAGGTAATTTTCGTTACCGATTCATTCAACTTTATTTCTTCTTCCACTTCTTCTTCTTTGGTTGTTTCATTATGAGCTAATAACATCAGTATCACTAATATATTGATATTTTATTATAAGTATGAAACAACCCTATTTGACCATCTATCCATCCTACGGAAAACGAAATCACCGCGCGTGCGTACGTACAGAATACCGTCTCCACGCCGTTGTGTAATCTATTTTCCGCCCCCACCTTAATTGGATGGGTATAATGGTGTAATGAGTAACTATATATGATTATTATAAAGTGATATTGATACTGAAATAGTATTCATACACTTCAACACAATTCCACGACCATGGGAATGCTATCATCGCTCGTGCGTATGTACGGACTACCGTCTCCACGACGCGATGAGATTCATTATCCATGTTAACCATTCCAGAATGATTATAAAGTATATATAATGAATAATAATGAAATATATGACATGGTAAATCTACTGGATTTATGTATATATATATGTCATCTACTTACTTCCATTCAAGACAATAAGGAAAGGAAAACAACGTTCATGCGTACGTATGGACTACCGTCTCCATGAACGGTGCGTTTCATTTCATTTTTCTATCTATTATATATATATATATACTGAATATATATATGATATATAAATCATATTTTATATTCTGGAAGTAAGTAAATCATGATATAAGTAATAATAATGTCAAGAACAACAAGTCCAAACACCTACGATAAATGAAACGATTTTACCCAAAACGCTTATTTAACATGGAATGTACAAAAGAACGGGTAATATAAAGTCATAAGTAAACCATATATGATATCATAACAATGAATATGATTCTGTAATAAGTTAATGAAATTATTTAAATCATTATACAGGAGGTTCAAATACGTACAAAGCATATCGGACATAAGGTAAGGGAAATATCACAATCTCATTTTTATCTGAGATTTTTTATAATTTGGTATTTACTGGGGTGTATTTTATCATCCACATCCTTGTTTCCTCAATATGTAATTTCTATATCCTTATACAATAGTTTATATCCAATTTTACCCTTCGGTGAGTTTTTATTAAAATATATGAAAGGAATCTTTTGTCGTTTTTCGTACGAGGTACTTTTTGACTTTTCCGACAAAAGTACGAGAAGAATGTTTTTTTAACTTATACAGCATGAATGGATTTTTAAAACATTATTTCCAAGAAGCTTCCTTTAAAAGTTTTCAAGTTTATTTTTAATCAACTTCTTTTAGTTTAAAATGTTATGACATGTTAAGAAAGGAAAATTATTTTGAAGTAGAAAGGATATTTTCCTCAAGAATAGAGTTCAAGTGTTTTATCAAAATTATTTTCCATATATGATAATAAAGGGTTGCGTTTATGTCCCTATTATTACATTGATTTGATTATGTTGAGATGGAAATATTTTTATGAATTCTTTTATCTTATATTTATTGTTTTATGATGTCACGATGTTTAAGATTCCCATTTTTATTACATGGGTTATGTAATGATGTATGATTTATGATTTTGTGGCACACATAAAAATGGTATCATTATGAGATGGGTGGGACCGATATCTCCCTCCAATGCATTGGGTAAAGATTTTATATCTCATGAGATAGACATGTCTGGAACGGTAGGTTATACCGGTTTAGTGAAACAGGACTGAAATGAGGGTGACTCGGTTCAGAAATGGACTTTGTCCACTAAGATAGTCTTGGAAATGAGTCTTGACTAATAAGATATGATTCTCTATGATTATGTGTGTATTCCACAAATTTCATGTTTTATGTTATGATTATTGGGATTTCATTTCACTACTATGATTTATCCCATGTTATGAAATTATGCTCTCTTTTGCAGGTTAAGATTTCCAAAATTTTATGTTCTTATGAAAATGATGTGATTGATATTTCTTTTGTTTACCCTTACTGAGCATTTGAGCTCACCCTTTTTCGTTTTCTTTTCCCCAGGATATAAAGAAAGGTTTTAGGTAAAAAAAGGAAGATCATTATGGGAGATACTGAAGATCATTCACCACGATTAGAAGATTATATTCTGAGTTTCCAAAGACACTAAACTATTACGATCCTTGTGTGTGTGTTTTTGTTATGTACTAAGTATTCCGCAAAAGTAATGTAATTTCCATGTACGTCAAGCTATGGGTCTCTACAGAAACTGATTCAGGAACATTGGGCCTACGAATTAGAGGAACACCCCATGAGTAAACCCCCCAAAATTTCAGTACCAGTCAACTAGAACAATAGGCCTAGGTAACCAAGGAATTCCCCAAGACGAAACCCTGGGTAATCACAATCAATGGATGATAGTACTAAGATAAACGTTCCACCTATGTACCCACAGTAACCCATGTGCACATTTTCACAACTCAATTCAATGATTTGATAATCATTAAAAACCATTTTCAAAATCCAATTATCAATAACCATGGAAAAACCGTTTCTCATAAAAAAAATTTCAATAGAGACAAATAATCAGGAAGATTTACTAAAGAGGATTATAAATCAGAAAAAAAATTATTGTCAAACGCTAGATACGGGACCACCTACCTCAATGTTCGGGTCGCATACACCTACTATAGAATCCAAGATCAACAAAACCCAAAAAAATCAACAAAGGCCCTACAATAAAATCCCCACATCTATGGATTGATCCAAATTTAAGTATAAGAGTTTCGAGGAAGAGTGGAAACCCACATTCCTTGAGGATGAATGGATGCTACACCTAGAACAATGAAGGAAAGTACATTGGAATGAGATCTCACAATGGATCTAGAAGAAACATAAATGAAATATCAAATTTTGATCAACAAATCTAGTACTGCAAAGATAGGATGCTATCTCGATCAACTGCAATGAAGAAACAGAAATAACTCCTTCCTAGAGAGATGGAATATAGATGCAATGAAGATTCAAAGCTTAATGAATCGATCAGGAAGGAGTTGAACCAATGAAAATCACCAAGGGAGAGTTTTGGTTTGAGTGCTAAATGGTATGGAATGAATAGACCAAGTGAAATTGATAAATTTTTTAATTAAAGTTGGGTACAGGCCGGGTCACGATGTGTACCTTAGGTACGTAGTGTGTAGTCCATTCTGGATAAGTTACAACAAAAAACCCTTTTCCTTAGGTAAAAAAAAGACATTTAAACCCTACATGACTTGTACCTTAGGTACACGACGTGTACCAACTCACAACATGATTTCCCCACTCAATACTTGCTTACAACAACTAATACATGATGTGTACTTTCTTTAGAGCCTGAAAAAAATCCATAAAATCACTCATAAGGGTTTTGATACAAAAGGGAACATAAGAAAGGAAAATAACATACCTAATTAAAGAAATAAGATGTTTCAAAATCACTACCACGAACACTTTCCATCCCCGAAAAGTCATGTGGATGATGTAATCCCTAGAAAAATATGAGGCCACTACACTCTCATCAATGACTCATGTTCCCATGTCTCATGATAATCTGATCATTGTTTCCATAGAAATCTGACCAATGGAATCAAATTCCAATGAAAGACTTTCTCTTGAGAGCAAACAATCTCAAATGCTTCTTGAAAAACCAAAATATACTACTATAACTCAATTTTTCCCAACTCAAAGCATGAGTAATATTATGGTGATTCTTCATGAGCTAAGATATATAAAAAACATCATGGATTCCAATGAACTAAGCTATAAATGCTAATCTATAAGAAACCTGAACGAGCTGTTCAATGATCTCAAAAGTCCCCACATATCGCGAAGCCAACATTCCATGTTTTCCAATCCAAAAGTGACCCAAATGAGGAGAAAAATTCTAGAAAACTCATTCACCTATAGAAAAATCTCAAGGATGATTCCCCTGATCTTCATAAGATTATATCGACTCTGGGATATAACTTGATGTTATCACACATCTTGAATCATTGTGGACATTTCCTGAACTACTCTTGGTACAACTAATCCTACGTCTCCAACCTATTCCCAAAATTTAGGTTATATGAATGGACCACCATACAACATCTCGGAAAGAGCCATTAATATCCACTATAAATAATTTTTGATGTTAAAAGACACAAACAGTCCAAGATGGATATCCCATGATCCAAAAAAAATCCAAACATAGACATGAAGCAAATCCTCGAGGATAAGAATTACACTTTCCATCTAATTTTATATTTGTGGATATTAAGTTGTGTAAATATGATCTGAGTTACCATTACTTCTAGAAGTCTTCTCAAAAACATTGAGGTAAATCTAGTATCCTAATCTAAAATAATGATAGAAAGACTCCCATGTAACCTCACAATATCTTTCACTTACAACATACACATATATTTAATGTTAGTGGTGTCTTTGATCGAAATGAAATGAGAATAATTATTAAAATGATCAATAACCAACCAGATAGAATGTATCCCTCTGGGATTTAATGGTAACTTAACAACAATATTTAGGAATACCTCATCCCATTTCCAAACCAGCACCAGTAGAGGGTGAATTAAACAAGAGGGTTTCAAGTGCTAGACCTTTATCCGTTTCTAGGTGTAACAATGGGACACAAAATCTAAAATGTCTTGCTTCATACCCAGCCACTAAAATCATATTCTAATGTCATATGACATCTTTATAGAACCTGGATGAATGGACCATGATGATCGATGATAAACAAACAAGACTAAATTTCCCACATGTGTTGGGATGAAAATCCATTTCTCGAAGTGAAGCATACCATCTGAAGAAATAGAACAACACGAAATGGTTCCCCACCAAATTTTTTTCCCCAATTCTTCTTAAACTCATTATCCTACTGATGAATTTTCAAAATAGACTCCTAGAGATTTGATTTGAACAGGGCATTGGTCAGAACCACAACTGAAACATCCTCCTAAACGTCTAGGTGAAACTAAGTGAAAATCCCCATAATGTTCTACTCTTCATTCGATTCAAAAACAGCGTATGATTTTACATTCTGTATTATATCATCTGAAACTACATTATTTTTCACATTGGTGTAGGCAATATCAAATTAAAACTTTTAAAGGTATTTTATCCATTTTCTCTTTCTAAGATTCAATTATTTTTCGTGTACTGATATTTTTAATATAGAGATTGTTCGGTTTTGGTATACATCGATCATTTTTCTAATCTTTTACATTTTTCTAGAATGTGGTGAAGAATGAATTAATGTTGGACTAACAATACCTTTAGGGTTTTTGATCAGAAATCAGATCACATGTGTTCTTGATGAAGATTTCAACCAATGTGGAGATGGTAGACAGAGCCATTATGGTGGAAATTAATATAGTTGGTAATTTGGGTGTTACCATTTCTTCTCTTCCAACTGGTGATAGCTCTAGTGGAATTCCTGGGAAGAAGATGAAGTGGAAGGACCATTATAGAAGTGGTGGAGGTGGGTCTCAAAAGTGAGCCTCCTCTGCACCATCCATTACAACTGGTAGTGTGACTCTGACTTTCTATTAGTGTGGCATTGGAGGTCACTTCATTCTTTCTTGTCCTATGACAGTGAATATGTTCAATAGCTATGGATGTGCTAGTCATCTACATCATTTCTGTCAGGATATGAGTAGACCTCTTTATAGTCAGGGTTCAACGGCTCCAAATGATACTACAGTACTATCTAAATCTTCAAAGACTAAAGATATGTAACTATAAGCCTCAAAAGATAAGCATTTACATGCAATATATGAGTGTCCAGTTGAAGTTTATGTAGGTCCAGCAAAAATGAGAGGTATGCTTCTTCTTTCATATTTAGTAGAAATTTCTTTAATTGATACTTGTTCCTCCAACTAGTTTATATCTATATGCTTTGATGATGTTCTATAACTTCTAACGGATCTTATGGACTTTACAATGGAGTTAGAGACACCTCTTGTGAAGAGGAAGAAACATTGACTTTAATTTCCTTCTTAATTAATGATAATCGATATGAAGTCAGTTTGGTAATTTCTAATTATTGATATGGATCTGTTTGATGTCATCATCGATATGAATTGTCTTGTAACTTATCGAACTGAGGTTTATTGTTATCGTTAGTGTGTTTCATTTATTAAACCTAAAGGGATCTCTCGAGTGTTTCAGGTAGAGTGGGACATGAGGTCTAGTAATTTAGGACTTTACCTCCCAGATCTCATGAGTTTTCTGGTTGCTACTACGTTAGAGACTGATGAAATTTATTCTATTGATGATTTTCCTATTGTTTTTCGATACTTACCTGATATTTTCCTAGAATATTTCTCTAGTATTCCTCTAGATATAAGGGTAGTGTTTATGATTGAATAGGTGCATGTACATAGCCAAAATCAATAACTTATTATTGTATAGAACCATCAAAGCATAAATAGATCAAAATCCTATTTGATTTCCTTTTGGAAAATGGTTCCATTGGATCATTAATTTCTCCTTGGGCAACCCCTTTTCTATTTTCCAAGAAATCAGATGGTTCACTTCCTTTATGTGTGCACTATCAGATGTTAAACTAGGAAATAGTTAATAAAATATATCCTTTACCTCATGTGGTTGATTTGATTGATCAGTTGATGGGGGAAAAGTGATTTTCAGAGAATGATGTTTGGTCGGGTTATCATTAGCTCAGAGTTTGAGTGTTTGATATACCAAATAATGACTTAATGAGTATATATTTCCATTAGAAATGTATTGTGATTATTTTTGGTCTGACTAATTATCATGAAGTTTTTATGGATTTGATGAATCAGATATTTCATCAATATCTTGACACTGTTATATTAGTGTTCATGGATGATATTATGGTTTATTAAAAATCTGAACGTGATCATGAGAACCATCTGTGTTTGGTTTTGTAAATTATGAGAAACCACCATTGGTATGTAAATCTTTATAAATGTAGTATCTATATTCTTGAAGTGATGTTATTGGAAAAAATAATTTATGATCATGGATTATTAGTTGGTCCATATAAGGTAAAGGCTGGTATGTCTTGGAATGAACCACATAATTTATTCGAATTTCAAAGCATAGATGGTCTTGTAGAGAACTAATAATAGTTCATTAGGAATTTCTGTAAGATGGAATCACAATTAACTACTCTTACAAATATGGAACTGAAATTCACATGGTATGAAAAGTTCCAATATTCTTTGGATAAACTGAAATGTCTTCTAACATTGGATCCAATTATGATCACACCTGAGCCTTGTAAAGTTTACATGGTGTTTTTTGATCCAACTAGTTCTATATCGGGATGCATGCTTATGCATGATGATCATGTGGTAACTTACTACTCTCGTCCAAACTGACTACATGAGAAGAAAAACCCCCCTTAGGATTTAGAGTTTGTTGTGGTTATTCAGGGACATAAATATTAGTGGCACAATCTATTTGGGGAGAGGTTCATGGTCTACACTGATCATAAGAGTCTGAGCTATATATTATCTCATAAAGGCGTGGTTCTTAAACACAAATGATGGATTGAATACCTCCAGATGCTTGACTTTGATATCACCTACACCCCAAGGAAAGGGAATGTTGTTGTAGATGATCTAAGTAGGAAGGCACCGTCACATGATGATTTGGAATTGAAGGAGGAGTGGAATATTGTGGGGATTTTAATTCAGTTTCACATGGACACATAGAAGGATGTTTCAGGTATAGTTCTTAATATTTCTTATTTGTCCTCATCTCTCATGGAGTCTTTTTAATAAATTAAGTAGTAAGATGATGAATTTTAGAAGACTTGGGAAAGAATTTAGGTTGGGTAAAGTATTTTAGGTTGGTCTCATTTTTAGATGGTATGCTTCAATTCATGAAATGGATTATCATCCCCACACCTGTTAGAAGTTCAGTATTGTTTGACTGTCTTGGATCCTCAGGGGCCATTAATTCAGGCCTTAAAAGGATGTATTATATCCTGATAAGATGATTCTAGTGGCTGGGTATGAAGCGTGGAACTGCATATTTTGTGTCCTACAATTACACCTACTAATGGTTAAAGGGAGAGCACTTGAAACCCTATCGTTGGCTTCATCCTCTTCTGATGCAGGTTTTAAAATTTTAAGAGGTATCCATGAATATTTTGTTGGTTTACCATGGATGCCCCAATGGAAAAATTCTTTCTAGTTGGTTATTGATTGGTAGACAAAGTATACTCCTTTCATTCCAATCAAAGGCACCACTAATATTAATGATCTCGGTATGTTGTATGTGCATGATATCATGAGGTTACATGGGTGTCCATCTACCATTGTTTCAGATAGGGATCCTAGATTCATCTCAGGGTTCTGGAGAATTCTTTAAGAGGTAATTGGAACATATATCATGTTGATTACAACTTACCATTCACAAAAATATGCTCAGATGGAGTATGTAATTTTGATCTTGGAGGATATGATTTTTGCAGGAATCTTGGATTTTAGTGGATCATGGGATATCCATCTAGGGATGGTTGATTTTATTTACAATAATAGTTAATAATCATTGATAAGAATGGATCCTTTTGAGGTGTTTTACGGTCAGCCATTAAGATCACATAAATGCTGGGAAGAAGTGGGAGAACTATCATTGGTTGGATGAAGTCTGGTTCAGGAGATGATTGCGAAGATTCAGGATATGTGATAACTTCTTGTTACATACCAGAGTCAACAATAATCTTATGCAGATTGACGACATCATAATTTGGATTTTTCTAAAGGTGAATCAGTTTTCTTGATTGTTTCTTCTCATATGGGTCACTGTCGACTTAGAAAGTTGGGAAATTTGGCTTTGAGATATGATGAATCATTTTAGATCACTGAATGGGTCGGGTAGGATTATTATTTAAAAAAATGTTGGCTTGTTTGATGGGAATCCATGATGTTCTACACATATCACAGCTTAGGGTGTATCACCCTAATCCCACTCAAGTTTTGATTTGTTAATAAATTGATTATGATCCAAATGCTTCGGTTTTGGAAAAACCTGTTGAGATTATTGACTCTCAGAAGAAAGTCTTGTGTGGGAAATTGATTCTATTGTTCAATGTTCTATAGAAACAAGGATAAAATTCTCATGATACATGAGAACATGAGTCGTTGATGAGGGTGCAGTGGCCTCATCTATTTCTAGACATCATATCATATATATGACTTCCCAGGGATGGAATATCTATATGGTGGGGAGCTTGTAACATCATGTTACCATGATCGGTCATTTTTTCCCATTTTTCTATGTCCCCTTTGGGATTAAAGCCCTTATAAGTGGTTTTTGGATTTTTTTATAGGATGTATAGCAATTAGACATTGTGTAATGGAGGTACACATCATGTACTAGTTGTTGGATGCAAGTCGTGAATGGAGAAATCATGTTGTGAGAAGATACATATCATGAACTTGAGGTAAAAATCATGTATAGTTTAAATTTTAGTTTTTAACCTGAGGTGATGGGTTTTTCAGTGTAACATATCATGTGTATACTACACACCCTGTACCTAAGGAACATGTTGTTACCCATCCCTTTCCCAGCTTTATGTCATGCATTTATAATTTTTTCTCGGTATATTCATTCCATAACTCTTGGATCTCGAACCAATACTCTCCTTAGGTGATTTTTAGAGGTGTACATCCATTGAGATCAATTCTATCAGCTTCAAATCTTTGTTGTTTCTATGTTGAATCTCTCAAAATATGTGTTCGTTCTAGTTCATTATTGTGTTTAATCACAATAGCATCCTAGATTTGTTGTACCAGATCCGTTGATCTAAGTTAGATGTTTCTTGTTGGTTTATTGAAGATATGTTGTGAGATCTCTTTCCAAAGGCGTTTTTCATTGTTGGTTATGGTGTGGCGGGAATTATTACTCAAGGTATGTGGGTTTCCCCCATTTCACAACCTCTTATGTTTAGATTTGGATCAATATAAAGATTCTTATATTTGATTCTAGGGCCTTCATTGATGTTGATGGGTTTTATTGATCTTGGATTATATTGCAGGAATGTGCGACCCGAACTATGAGGTTGATGGTTTCACCTCTTGCCTACTATAATAAACCTATTTTTTGTTTATAAACTAATCTATTAAATTGGAATGATTTTATGTGTTTTTTGAAAAAGGGATTAAAATGATAAATTGTTTTTTATGGATTTTGATAAATAAGTTGTGAAATGGTTTTAAATGGTTTTCAAAGAATTGAAATTGGATTGAAATTGAGCACTTGGGTTGCCCTAGGTACATAGGTGGAAGTTTCAGCTTGAGACCATCATCAATTGTTTGTTATTATAAAGGGGCCTTTTCTTGGATCATTTCTCTGTTTCCAAGGCATGTTGTTCTAGGGGACCAATATTGACATTTTGGGGGGGGTTTAATCTTGGGGTGTTCCTCTGTTCGTAGGCCCTTTATTCAAGGATCAGTTTTGTGCACATGTTTATTGTAGTACAAGTAGTATATGGCTTGGTCATATAGTATTCCTTGGTGTTGTGACACTGGTTCTTATGTTTTTTATTTCATTTATTTTTTTGAGTTATCCTTGATATGAATGTTTATGCTTGAGGAAATTGATATGGAAAAATATTCTTTAAAATTGACATACCGACTTTTTTTAGAACTAGGGAAAATGAAAATGTTTAACATGTTTTCTATAAAATTAATTTACTACTTATGATTCCATGTTTTATTTTAAAATGAGAAAAGATGATTTTTTATATAGATACTTATTATGGAACACCTAGGTGGGATCCTACATAGCATGTTAGATCACACCATGCACACTTCTTAAGTAGTGCACATAACATTGTTTGTCTTCTTGTGCAGGGAAAGGCAAGGTACCACAGTGATGTGGAAAGGTTTATTTTAGTTGGTTGGGTAGTTGGTTGTGAGATGGTGGGGGTTTTCCAGGTCATCTCTTTGTGTAACGATTGGTTGTAGTCCTGTTCAGTTGGACTTTTCTTTTTGGATTTTTCACCTGTTTCAATTGTTATACATCCACAACATTTATTACCGTTATGGAATATATAATTGTTTGTGTTCAATTTTCTCATTCCTTATATATATATATATTTATATTCCATGTGTTTGTTCGGTTTGGGGGAAATCATTCTGACAGTTTTTTCATTTGAAGCATGGGTACTTGTCGCCCACCTATGGGGATCAAGAATTCCCTTCGAGTGTTCCACAGATTGGGTCAAGTGCCAGGTCAGTTATTTTATAAGGTGGAGTCAATACCTCCCCAATCATGAGGCTTTTTCCTGGGGTATGTATCAGGGCCAGAGCCCAGGGAATAGAAAATCGTTTGGGCTATGCCAAAAGAGGACAATATAATGATTGTGTGCTGGACTGGGCCATTACAAATGGTATCACATCTAGTTTCAATTTTATGTACCAGCAAGGAAATTAGTCTCTTCTTGTGGGGAAGATTATGTTAATCTCACATCGAAGGAGGAGAATCACGAAACCACCCTTTATATGGTTTTTTGGATACCTCTCCCACCATAAGGCCTTTTCCATGGGTATTTATAATGGGTAGATCTAGAGAAATAAAACTTGTGGGCGCTAGGCCAATAACAGACAATATAATGATTGCGAAATGGACTGGGACATTACAGGTTCAACCATTAGATAAAAAATTCATTTCCATGAATCCCCCCTCATTCTGAAAGCCTTATTTTGGTTATAAATATATCCAATAAATAGTTTTTGTTCAAACAAAAATATGTTGTCTAAGGAAGAGATAACATTCCTCACTGAGTGTTTTATTTTATATATTCCTCCACGTAATTAAATTATAATTACACCATGGTGGTGAAACAATATAAATATTTTAAATAAAGACATATATTATTATATTAATTTCATATCCTAGATCCTTTTACTATTCTAAATTTTTTTTTCAGGAAATCATCATTCATGTGTATAACAAACTCACACCTCCTGAACTGATGTTATTTTTATTCTGTCGCCACCTATCAGAGATGGTTATAATGATGTATTTTTTTATATATTATATTGATGATATTTTTATTCTTTTGGAATCATGATTTATAATATTCATTTTTTACTTTACATTAATGGTAATAAGGATGGGTTTAGTGAAAATATTTTATTTATATTAAAATAATTTGATTAATGGTGATATATTATTTTACATTATTTAATTATTTCCCTTGGGAAAATAGTAACAAAATTTATGCGTATGTACTACCTACGATCCCTATGAATATTTTGTTTTATTTTCTATCTATAAATATATAACTAAATATAAATAAGTATTTAATAAACGTATATTTCATTTATATTATTTATAACAATCTAGAGATAATGGAACCAACATCAATGTGTGTGAATAAAAAATAAAAATCCCAACATACATGAAAAAAAACCAATCATTTCTCAAAATGTGACTTCAATGAGGAATTCTTAATAAACCTATAATAAAACTTCATAGGTAAATTATTTATGTTATGATATATATAATCATGTTTTTTTAAAATAGATTTATGTTTAATTTATATTTAATAAATACGTGTATTTAATGTTTAATACGGAATGGGATTTCTATCTTTCTTTTATTTAATTTGAGAGGATTGTCACATTCACCATATATATAAAAAATGTGGTTTATATACAAAAATTAAATTTATTTTATAATATTTTTCCAAAAAATTATTGTTATTTACATTTCCATTTTAGGTTCTCTATTTGGTTGGGTCAATGGTATAAATGTTACCAAAATGATAAGGGGTTTGTGATAAAATATCATTATTTATCAAGATAATTTATTTTAATTCTTCCCATGATGAAATATTATGATACATCTATTAAAAAAACATGAAATTTAATATCATATGGTTATTCTGTGAGAATACATGGTTTCCATTAATTTTTTCCTTTTAATGTACTAAATATTTCAGAAGAATATTTTTTTTAATTAAAAGTGACTTTATTCTTATCTTTGGAGGAAAATAATTTTCCTTCCAAAATAACGGTTTCTAAAATCGTCTTAAATTTTTTTTATAATTCATCAAAATTATTTTTTTAAATATATTTTTAACCATGTATTAATTTTTTTGGAAATTTTTCTAAATAAAAATTCATGTGTCCTTCCAAACAATTTCCATTTAGATTTTACAAAAATTGTGAAGGGAATATCGGTTTCAGAATGTACAGTATGAACGGTACTTTTCACCATCCAGACGAAATAATAATTTTAAAGAATACTTCATAAGCCTAAAATATTATTTTCAATGTTATTTTTTCCAAAAACACTTATGAAATTTTCATTTTATAAGGTAATTTTCAAAATGAAAAGGATATTTTCCACAAGTCATGTTTCAAATTATCTTTAAAGATTAATTTTTATATTTACATGGTTATTATAAGGCCCCAGCCTTAAACCTTACTTATTATTGAATTAAATGAATAATTCACATTGATGATTTTTTCAGGTTTAGAGTTTTAGAGAATTAGGACATAACTATTACATCTCAAATGAATACAAAGTAGAAACTTTTACTAAGTTTCCATAAAATAAAAACTCTTAAAAAGAAACATTTCCAGTTTCATGTTTTAGGTTGCATGACTTTCCCTTGATCCCATCCTAGACCCTATTCCACGTTATGTCCTGTGAAAAACATTTCAAAAACATGGGATGAGAATAAAAAGCTCAGTAAGGGATACACAAAGAATGAAAACTGTTAGTTTTTCAAAAAAAAAAGTAAACCATGTATACTTTATCAAAGTAATACTTTTCACCTTTTTGAAGTAGTAAAAACTCATCACTGAATAAAAGTTCATTACTTACCCTTCTGTAACCAAATGATTACCATAAAACCCATATAAATATCACATAACATATAAATGTAACTTGGGACATAAACATACTTAAGTGGAATAACCATAAGGTCGACTTCCACACATATCTCTTAATGGAATAGCCATTCGGCCAACTTCCATACATACTTAATGGAATATTCATACGTCCGACTTCCATACCCAATGCATTGGAGGTTATAACGTAACCAACCGTCATGGTATTCATGGCACCACCCGTCATATGGTTTATCACGTAACCACCCATAAAATTTCAAAGTACCATTATAAAATTATAACACATAAATCCAATATAAAGTAATGATAACATTTCCACATTTCAATCACAATATATCATTTAAATATATTGACAAAATAGAATCCTGTATCAAAACCATTTTCAATATCAAAATACATAAAATAGTATATGGTATTTATTTTATTTTAAAAACTTTACGGCTTGGTGAGTAAGCCAAAGATCAAATAATACTCGCGGCAGCGGAAAAGGTCATTGTCACCGCGTACATTAAAAGAAACATTCCTTTTTGTCGTTTAGTAAAATGCTTCATAGAAAAATATTCCTTTTGTATAAAAGTAAAAGACAAAGGGGTTTATACACCGTATAAAATAAGGTTGTGTATAAAACAAAATATGCCTCAATGAATGGAGATTAAGATGAAGTCCCATACAAAGTCGGTATCCTCAGATTAAGGATAAATAAATTACATAATTATGTGTGACAAACGAATAAACCAAATATAAGTGGATATTAAGTGTAAAACAATCAGAGGTTATTCACACATATTTATATAATGACATATTAAAGGAGTACAAGCTTATCCCAAAGAATCAAAATTGGGTTAAGAAGTTCCCTTGCAAAAATTTGACAGCCTAACGACGTCACTTCAAAATTCAAAAAATGAGTTGATGAGAGATAAAAAGGGTATCTCATCACATGGAAATAAAATTTAAATCAATAAGGATATAGAAGAACATATCCCAACATAATAGTATGTGAATAACAAAAGAAGTCTTTTAAAAAGAGGAGGTTGAAAGGTTCCCTTACCGACATGGGTATCTTTCGAAACATACACCACGTGAAAGAAGGACAATACAACATTGATGTAAATACTCATAAATGAAAGTATATTAAATAATGAGTAAGATAATGGTCGTTAAATACACCAATCAAAGGGAATTGTGGCAAATGTAGCATAAATCTCACGGGAATAAAAGTGAGATGAAAAATCCCTTACGAAAACTCGGCAGCCTAACAGCGCCACATAAAACATAAAAAACTGGATTGATGAGATCAAATAGGGTATCTCATCATATTAACGTAAAGATTATAGAAAGATGAATATAAAAGAACATCCCCCAACATAACAAAGAGGAGCTGAAAACAAGTGACATAAAGGAGAGTACTTAAAAAGAAAGAGAGAGGTTAGATCTCTTACAAAAATTCGGCAGCCTAACTGCGCCACTCAAAACTTCCAAAATGGATTGATGAGAGAAAATAGGGTCTCTCACCATATGAACATAAAAGGTACAGTAGTATTAATATAAATGAACATCCCAATCATAATAAATATGATCTTAAAAGTAATTACATAAAAGAGTGTACATAAAAAGAAAGAGCGGAGTAGGATCCCTTACCTCGGGTCCGACTTGACTCGATCGTTCTTTAATGTCCTTAAAGTCGGGTAACTCCCTTTGGTTTGAGCACAAAGGCTTCCTTGGGAAGACTTCTACCCAAAGTGAGGCTTCAAGGAGTAAGATAGGTATGTGGAGAGACAAAATGGGCAGGGGTTTGCCGAGCCAAAGGCTTTGGAAGTGTGGGTAAGGTGGTAGAGGTGGGGGCCTTTTATAAGAGGAGAGGAGGGGTACTTTTGGAAAGTAAAGAAATGTTACTTTATTTTAAAATGATTTTAGGATTTAAAAGATCCCACATTGACATAATTATAGGATAAGGTGATAAGGTTTCTAAATCCACCAATCCAATAGGTTTTGGACATGTGTAGGTCATAGATTTTACATTATCTTTCCATTTTATTTAAATCGTTAAATAATGAGGTCATCACTGCATCATCATGATGTCATAAATAATTTAATATATATAATTTCTAAAAATTATAAAAATAATATCATGATGTAGGAAATCGTTTTAGATTTCTAATGAATATTTATAGTCCAAAATCTGATTTGTATAACCCCATGTAAAAATTGTTTTAGTAAAACAACTCATGTTTGTTGCATTTTTATTTTAACATTAAATAAAAAGGTATTTATGTCATTTTCCAACCAAAGTGGCTCCATGGGGTCCCCAAGTTGACCCAAGGACTGTCTTGGTCGGCCATGACACATCAAATGAGGGTAGGACATGTGTCAAGATCATCTCGTTTTATTAAAACATTATTTTTACCTTAAACCAACTAATTACCTCTAACCGCGATTATAAACTTAATAAGTTACTATTCACCAAAAAATTATTTTAATCCCATTGAACCACATTTTACTTCGTTATTACAACCATGTATGTCTGATTTTTTAAATTCAAAACACAGAGGTGGTAAAATTTCATTTAAACGAAAAATCAGTTTTTTAAGTACCACTTAGTGGTTTCACTATTCATAAAAAATTGAAGTTTTTCAGAAAAATACCAAAACTTCACACTAAGCTATATTTGATATTACAAATTCAAAAATTAAGTCCATTTTAAAAAATTTACAACCTATAAGCTGCTTTAATTAATTTAATAATTAATTCCCTCTGTCAGAGCAAATAGCGTGTTTTTATGAAACAATAAGTATCAAAAGATTGACACTAGTTTAAGTCCGATTTCAAAGTGAAATTAATTCCAACGAACACTATTGGATTTAATGGTAAAAATATATTCTAATTTCATTTTAAACCCAATTCAAAATATAATCTAATCATATAAATAAATTATATTAAAAAGTGGTTTTGAATTAAAATACAACATTTTACACTATTCATTAAAAAATGAACTTTATCGGAAAAATACCAAAAATTTACACAAAGTAAATTTTGATGTCCTGATTCTGAAAAAGAGTTATATTTGGTCCAAAAGAATGTATAAGAGTGATCAAAACTATATTTAATGACGGTTCCCCATCAAAAGGTGATAAGTGAACCTTTAGTGAAAATTAGGGTATAAATGCCTAAAATTTAATTTTTTCCGTATTTTAAGACTTTATATTTTATTGGATAAATGTAAAAACATTTAAAAAACATATATAATCATATTTTAGTTATTTCTATCCATTTCTTCCAATACAATGGCTACATGTTAACTACCATTTAATATAATATTATTATATTACTAGTGTGCAACGTAAGTTTTCAAAGAAACTCATTGTCGCGTATTGGGTACGCCATTGAGCATAGAGTTCCCTTTAAAGTAATATTAATATTTTTTCCAAAAATAGGGATAAATATAAAAATTTCATATTCTTTATTTACCTGGGGTGTTACATCCTTACCCCCTTTTGGGAATTGCGTCCTCACAATTTTAAAATTGGGCTTGGAAATATCCTTGAATGTCCCACATCAAAACAAGAGTCGGTAAAACAATCACTTTAAAATAGAGAAATATAAGTAAAGAGGTCACCCGAGTTAACCCATACTAGGATTCCATGTATGAAAACATGGACATGGAGGAGAAAACATAGGGTCATGTTCTGATGGAGAGTGATAGAAAACATGTTTAGGAGAAAGTTAACCACAAGAAAATCACAAACCTGTGATGGGTTAAACGGTATTCGATTCCCCGGTAGGAAAAGTTAATAGGCAACATTTTTGTTTTAAGTTACTATTCATTGAGGAATTTATTTTTGAGCCTAACTAAATCATAATGAAACATACTTACTTGTCACGTAGACTTCCAACTTTTATTAGATTCCTTAATCAAACTCATATTTTCTCCAAAACATGGGTATTTAGGAAGACTTGTTCGCATTAAGAGTACTATAATCAATTTCTAGAGAATCACCTAATCCACAAAAGATAACTATACACTTCCCATGTCTTTAGACTCTAACCAAAACCAAAACCAAAAAGGTTAGTACAAGATCAGATAATCTAGAAAAGGATAACCCTTTATAAAAAGAAAATCTATTCTTAATCTCCAAAATTTGTCCAACAAAACCCAAAGTTCAACGAGGACAATTCGATAAAAAATTTGTCCACAAAATTCCTCAAAGTAAACCAAACTAAGATTAAAACCAAAATATTTTAAGGATTTAGTCACATAGTCCTCCAAGTTAAATCGTAACATTATCTCTAAACAACATTAGTTGCTCCTAAAGTCTCATATTGAAAAGTAATTAACCTAATCACATATCCTCCATGATAGGTTAATAAATTTCCATAGATATCCCAAAATCAACATACTCTAAATTTATAAAATCATTTAACTGAAAATAATTAGTCAAACTAACCGGGGACTTCATGTAGTCCAGTGGTCTGTGATTAATACCCATTGCACTTTGGTTGTGGGTTCGATTCCCGCAGCCTTGTCCGACGTGACGGGTTGTCACACGGTCTGCGTGTTGTCCTTTTTCCAAAACATCACAATTTTTAAAACATTCCCCAATAACGAGATAAAATCTTCAAAAATAATCATAACATATTTTAAACTCAAGTTTATCTCATGCCTTTCATCTTCCATCATAACATATAAAAACCCATAATTACCTCAAAAGTAAGGATCATATAAACCCAAATGGTTCTTTATAACTATGTCCACAAAAGAACAGATAACTATTCCTTGAATAAAATTTCCATAAATCAAACATCAGGGTTACACATACTATAAAAAGTCTTCTAATGTACCCCATCATCAAAAGACACTTAATAATTTTAAGAATTTCACCATAACTCTTGAAGCCCTTATATGTTGACTTCTTACTCATTCAACATTCTTCATGATCCATTAACCATTCCTTTCCAACTTATTCTGAAATACTTCTTTCCTACAAACAAAATCATGAATCATATCCTAAGATTCCAAAATAGAAAACAAAAGTTAAGAAATAATCCATACCTTTGATTGGTCATTGTCAGTTTCTTCATCCTCAATCGGAATGGCATTAGGTATTGGTAAACGAGTATTTGTATGATCTTGGTGATCCCATTCACGAAACTTCTTCATAGGACATGTGTTTGCATAATGACCATGCACACCACATTTAAAACATTCAATTGATCCCTGAGAGATAACTTTTTTCCCTTTCCTCGAGTCAACTGGATGCTTCCTCTTTCCATGGAAGGTTCTTGCTTTATGACCTTCATTTTCAAATCTATAGCATATTTCTGTCCCTTTGAAACATTTTCCTAGGTGTTTCTTTCCACATCTATGACACATAGGTTTTTGAACACACTTACCTTTATGATTATTACCTGTAGTTCCGTAGGGATTTGTTTCTCTCATATATGATGCCTTATAGAAATCACCAAGGTTTAGGTGGTCAATCATGACTCCAGATAGATGGTTGAGGGTTAACACAAGAGTTCTCATTGTAGCTCCCATATCATTCAGTTGCTCGCTCAGAAAACTGTCACTGTTTCCTTTACATCCACAGTTACTTTGGTGCCTGCTAGATCCAGCCATTTACTAAAACCAAAAAGGTCAGTGTGAGTATATCAAAAAAACCATCATGTACTAAAGAGGAAGATAAACACTAAGATGTACTTAATCATTCACATTATCTAAAACTAGGACTATTTATGAAATCCTAACCCTTATGGTCATGTCACTTATGCCTAAAGAATACCCTAACCTCTAAATCTATCTAAACCGACCTTTGATACCAACTATAAGGCCCCAGCCTTAAACCTTACTTAATATTGAATTAAATGAATAATTCACATTGAGGATCTTTTCAGGTTTAGATTTTTAGAGAATTAAGAAATAACTATTACATCTCAAATTATTACAAAGTAGAAACTTTTACTAAGTTTCCATAAAATAAAAACTCTTAAAAAGAAACATTTCTAGTTCCATGTTTTAGGTTGCATGACTTTCCCTTGATCCCATCCTTGACCCTATTCCACGTTAAGTCATGTGAAAAACATTTCAAAAACTTGGGATGAGCATAAAAAGATCAGTAAGGGATACACAAAGAATGAAAACTGTTAGTTTTTCAAATCAACAAGTAAACCATGTATACTTTATCAGATTAATACTTTTCACCTTTTCGAAGTAGTAAAAACTCTTCACTGAATAAAAGTTCATTACTTACCCTTCTGTAACCAAAATATTACCATAAAACCCATATAAAGATCACATAACATATAAAGGTAACTTTGGACATAAACATACATAAGTGGAATAACAATAAGGTCGACTTCCACACATATCACTTAATGGAATAGCCATTCGGCCAACTTCCATACATACTTAATGGAATAGCCATACGACCGACTTCCACATGCAATGCAATGGAGGTTATAACGTAACCACCCATCCTGGTATTCACGGCACCACCCGTCATATGGTTTATCACGTAACCACCTGTAAAATGTCCAAGTACCATTATAAAATTATAACACATAAAACCAATATAAATGAATGATAACATTTCCACATTTCAATCACAATATATCATTTAAATATATTGAAAAAATAGAATCCTTTATCCAAACCATTTTCAGTACCAAAATACATAAAAGAGTATATGGTATTTATTTTATTTTAAAAACATTACAGTTTGTTGAGGAAGCCAAAGATCAAATAATACTCGTGGTGGAAGAAAAGGTCGTTGTTACCGCATACATTAAAAGAAACACTCCTTTTTGTCTTTTAGTAAAACACTTTGTAGAAAAAGATTCTTTTTTTATAAAAGTAAAAGTAAAAGGGGTTTATACACTGTATAAAATAAGGTTGTGTATAAAACAAAATATGCCTCAATGAATGGAGATTGAGACGAAGTCCCATACAAAGACGGTATCCTCGGATTAAGGATAAATCAATTACATAATTATGTGTGACAAATGAATACACCAAATATAAGTGTATATTAAGTGTAAAACAATCAGAGGTTATTCACACATATTTATAGAATGAAATATTCAAGGAGTAGAAGCTTATCCCAAATAATCAAAATTGGGTTAAGAAGTTTCCTTGCAAAAATTTGACAGCCTAACGACGTCACTACAAAATTCAGAAAATGAGTGTATGAGAGATAAAAAGGGTATCTCATCACATGGAAATAAAATTTAAATCAATAAGGATATAGAAGAACATATCCCAACCTAATATTATGTGAATAACAAAAGAAGTCTTTTAAAAAGAGGAGGGTGAAAGGTACCCTTACCGACATGGGTATCTTTTGAAACATACACCACGCGAAAGAAGGACAATACAACATTGATGTAAATACTCATAAATGAAAGTATATTACACAATGAGTAAGATTATGGTCAGTACATACACCACTCAAAGGGAATTGTGGAAAATTTAGCATAAATCTCACGGGAATAAAAGTGAGATGAAAAATCCCTTACGAAAACTCGGCAGCCTAACAGCGCCACATAAAACTTACAAAAATGGATTGATGAGATCAAATAGGGTATCTCATCATATTAACATAAAGTTTATAGAAAGAGGAATATAAAAGAACATACCCCAACATAACAAAGAGGAGATGAAAATAAGTGACATAAAGGAGAGTACTTAAAAAGAAAGAGAGAGGTTAGATCTCTTATGAAAATTCGGCAGCCTAACGGCGCCACTCAAAACTTCCAAAATGGATTGATGAGAGAAAATAGGGTCTCTCACCATATGAACATAAAAATTACAGTAGTATTAATATAAAAGAACATCCCAATCATAATAAATATGATCTTAAAAGGGATTACATAAAAGAATGTACTTAAAAAGAAAGAGAGGAGTAGGATCCCTTACCTCGGGTCCGACTTGACTCGATCGTTCTTTAACGTCCTTAAAATCGGGTAACTCCCTTTGGTTTGAGCTCAAAAGCTTCCTTGGAAAGACTTCTGCCAAAAGTGAGGCTTCAAGGAGTAATATAGGGATGTGGAGAGACAAAATGGTAAGGGTTTGGATGAGCCAAAGGCTTTGGAAGTGTGGGTAAGGTGGTTGAGGTGGGGGCCTTTTATAAGAGGAGTGGAGGGGCACTTTTGGAAAGTAAAGAAATGTTACTTTATTTGAAAATGAGTTTCGGATTTAAAATATCCCACATTGATATAATTCTAGGATAAGGTGATAAGGTTTCTAAATCCACCAATCTAATAGGTTTTGGACATGTGTAGGTCTTAGATTTTACATTATCTTTCCATTTTATTTAAATCTTTAAATAATGAGGTCATCGCTGCATCATCATGATGTCATAAATAATTTAATATATTTAATTTCTAAAAATTATAAAAAAAATATCATGATGTAGGAAATCTTTTTATCTTTCTAATGAATATTTATAGTCCAAAATCTGATTTGTATAACCCCATGTAAAAATTGTTTTAGTAGAACAACTCATGTTTGTGACATTTTTATTTTAACATTAAATAAAAAAGATATTTATGTCATTTTCCAACCAAAGTGGCTCTATGGGGTCCTCAAGTTGACCCATGGATTTTCATGGTCTTCCATGAAACATCCAATGATGGTAGGACATGTGTCAATCTCATCTCATTTTATTAAAACATTATTTTTACCTTAAACTACAATAATTACCTCTAATCGCGATTAAAAACATAATAAGTTACTATTCACCAAAAAATTATTTTAATCCCATTGAACCACATTTTACTTCTTAATGACAACCACTAACATTTAGTGGGAGTACAAATCACTAACATTTAGTGGGAGTACAAATCCATTAGTGGATGAGAAATAGATAAATTATGTAGAGAAAATATTCCACTCCTTGGGGAGTAGCGAAAGGGAAAAAGTTTCCATGGCAGTTTACCGCCTCAATTGAGATGCTGATCAATGGTGGTCATTGATTCAAAACACAAAAGAATATGATGACGTATAAAATATGGAATAGAGTGAGTTTAAATATCTTTTATTAGAAATATACTTTCCTCGTGACCATTGACCTGATATGGAAAGGCAGTTTCTATGTCTAAGGAAAAACGAAGATGAGAATGTCACAAAATTATAATCTAACATTACAAGGTTAGAGAGGCATGCTGCAGATTATATACATAACCCAAGAAGTAAGATTGATTGTTTTTTAATGGGTTTAAACCATTTCTCCATCGAGAATTAGTCTCAAAATCCTTCTCGTCGTACAAAGATATTTTCTCATGTGTTATCAAGACAGAAAAATAATTATCTATGTCTTAAAACATTAAAGCCAAATAAGAGAATAAGAGATCTGCTGAACACTCTGGAAATGGAAATAATGGGATGAAGGGAAAAGTCGAATATCCATCTAGTACAAAATGTGGGAAGAAACACCCCAGTGCTTGCCTGAAAGGAATGGGATTCTGTTACAAGTGTGGTCAAAAAGGCCACCAAGCTCGTGATTGCAAGGGGAAGAAAGAGGTTGTTGATGTTGAATGCTACAATTGAAGAGAAAGGGGGTATTATTCGAATTAATTTCCTAATCTTCACAAGAACATACCTCAAAAAAGGTAAAGGGATCATGGCCAAGATTATGCTATCACTACTACTAAGGTTAAAGCTCCGAAGGACGTAGTGCAAGGTAATTTAATGGTTTCCTCAAGTTTAAAAAATGCACTATTTGATTATGGGTCATCGCATTGTTTCATATCATCCCATTTTAGTAAGAAAATTAGATATTCCCATTAGATTTAACAAGGGAGTTGTCAGTCAAAACTCCTAAGGGAAGTATCATTGCAATAAGGTTTTGTGAATCAGTACCCATTTGGGAATATACAGGTTTATTATCTGCTAATATCATCGTCACACCCATGATTGAATTTGATATAATCCTCAGTATGGATTGGATTTCAGACCATGATGCAAAAATTTTTTATAAGAAGAAGGATGTTACTATTTTTGATGAAGATGATAAAGAACACCTTATATTTAGAGAAGAATCTTCACAACCTAATTCTTATCTAGATCCACCCCTAGTAGCTCAACTAAATTCAGTTATTGGGGAGGTAGAGAATAAAATAACATTGTGTGAGGAAAATAATGTTCAAATAGAGTATGTACCTATTGTGAAAGAATATGTTGATGTGTATCCAGAAGATTTACCTGGACATCCTCTAGAAAGAAAAATTGAGTTTTCATTTGATTTAATTCCATGATCAAGGCCCATATCAGAGACCCCTTATTGAATAGACACTGTGGAATTAGTGGAACTAATGAAACAACTAGAGGAATTTAGTAATAAGAGATTTATTCACCCTTTTGTTTCTCTATAGGGAGACCCTATCATTTTTGTTAAGAAGAAATATGGATATCTGAGGTTGTGCAATGAATATAGAGAGATCAATGCTATAAAAATATAGAACAAGTATCCCCTACCTCGCATTGATGATTTATTCGACCAAATTCTTGGAGCTCAATACTTTTCAAAGATTGGCCTTCCATCTGGATATCATATTTGTGTGGGAAGAAGGAAGACATTCCAAAAACAGCATTTGGATCCATGTACGGGCAGTATGAGTTTAGAGTAATGCCTTTTAGATTAAATAATGCACCCTCTATCATCATGGATATAATGAATATAGTTTTCAAGGAATATCTTGATGACTTTGTAGTGGTATTTATTGATTATATCTTGTAATACTCCTAAATCTATGAATATAATGAAAATCACTTGCGCATTATCCTGATGATTCTTAGAATACATGAATTTTATGGTATGTTTAGAAAGTGTGAATTATGGAATCCGGAAATTTCTTTTCATGGCCATATTATCTCTAAGTATGGAGTATCTATTGATATTTCTATGACCAAGGAAATCAAAGAATAGCCACCACCGATGAGTATAAATTAGGTACACAGTTTTATTGGTTTAGCAGGTTATTATCGACTTTTCCTCCAGAATTTTTCCTGACTGGCTAACCCATTAACCAAGATCACACGTAAAGGGGTTAAATTTTTTTGGACAAAAGTGTGTGAAGAATGATTTGAAGAATTGAAAAGAAGATTAGTCAATGATCTTATCTTGACTCTACAATCGTGGAATGATGAGTTTGTAATTTATAGTGATGCTTCAAATAAAGGACATTGTTGTGTCCATATGCAGAATGATAAGGTTATTGCTTATGCACCACGATAGCTAAAAAATCATGAGTAAAACTATCCTACTCATGATATTGAGTTATCAGCTGTAATCTATGATTTGAAGATTTGGAGACACTATCTCTATGGTGAAAATTGTGAGATATATACCGATCACTAGAGTTTGAAGTATATTTTCTCACAGAAAGAAATCAACATGAGATAATGGATATTTCTTGATGTACTCAAGGATTATTATTGAACTATACACTTCAACCTGGGGAAGGAAAATAAGGTGGAAGATGATTTGAGCCGAAAGGGTCATGGAGTTTTGAACAAGATGAGAGTTAAAAGAGATCCTATTTTCCGGGATCTAGTAAAGTTAGACTTGGGGATGACCATGGAAGTTGAAACATCACTACTTTTTCAAATGGTTGCCAAATCATCATTACTAGATATGATAGAAACATCTTAGGCTGATGATGAGGTGTTTAAAAAGAAGATTAAATATGTGAATAATGGGAGATTGAGTGACTTTTTATATGAAGATGGAATTTTGAAATTGAGGAAGGGACATTGTGTTCCTGATATACCTGATCTAAAAAGAGTATTTTTTGATGATTCTTATTGTTCTAATTTATCTATACACCATGGGAGCACCAAAATGTATAGTGATTTGAAGGAATACTTTTGGTGGGACAACATGAAGAGGTAGATTGCTGATTTTGTGTCAATATGTATGGTTTGTCAACAACTGAAATATGGAAGGCATCAACCTGGAGGATACTTGCAACCTCTTCCCATACCTGAGTGGAAATTGGATAATATAATGATGGAATTTGTCATGGTACTACCATACACTCCTAGAAGGAACAATAAAATATGTGTCATTGTTGATCGTTTGGCCAAGTTAGCACATTTTCTTGCTATAATGGAAGATTTACCACTTGAAATTTTAGCAAGACTATATATTAATGACGTTGTAAAACATCATGGAGTACCACTATGGATTGTTTCTAATCATGATCCCCGTTTTACATTAAGATTCAGGAAAAGTCTTCAAGAATGCCCTAGATACTGAACTTCGTTTTAGCACTGCCTACCACCCCCAAACCAATGGAAAATCATAATGGACTATTAAAACCTTAGAATACATGTTTAGATCATTCTCACTTGACTTTAATGGTTTGTGGGATCAATATATACCTCTGGTAGAATTTTTCTATAACAATATATTCCATTCAAGTATTCAGATGGAACCATATGAAGCATTATTTAGAAAGAGACGCCGCACACCAACCTGTTGGGATGATGTTGGTGAAAGAAAACTAGTAGGCCCAGAAATGGTAGAGGAAACAATGGAAAAAGTGAATTTAATCCAAAACCACATCAAATAATCTCAAATTAGGTAGAAGAGCTATGCCGATAACCAAAGAAAGGATTTGGAATTTCATGTACAAGATCATGTTTTCTGGAATTTATCTCCATGGAAGGGTGTTATATGTTTCGATAAGAATGGAAAAATGAGTCCCAGGTACATCGGACCTTTAAAAATTCTAGAACTAATTGGGGATGTAGCTTACTGTTTGGAACTGCCGCCATGTCTCTCTGAAGATCCTGATGTATTCCACATATCACTGTTGAGAAAATACATGCTTGACTCAATGAAGGTACTCACCTATGAAGAACTAGAACTGGGACCTAATTTGTCTAATTGAGAAGATCCTATAATGCTTCTTGATACAAGAGAAAAAGTGCTGAGAAACCGGATGACTTGTCTGGTAAAAGTTCTATGGAGAAACCATAAGATGGAAGAGGCAACGTGGGAACCTGAGGAACTTATGATGAAGAACCACCCGAGTATTTTTATGCAGTAATATTCTAAAATTTTTGAGGAAGAATTTTTTTGAAGGAGGGGAGAATGTAACACCCCAAGCTTCCACGATACTCTTCTCTTTGAATAATATAATAGCATGTGTTGTACACAACTTCGAGTTCTAACACACCACAACTAATCAAACTAGACGTTATGAATACTAATACCCACTTTTTGAAATTTTATAAATTTTATCCTTTAAAATGGACTTCATTTTTGGATTTGGAATATCGAAATTAGCTTATGGTGAATTTTTGGTATTTTTCTGAAAACTTTCAATTTTTGATGAATAGTGAAAAACACTAAGTTATAGTTTAAAACTAATTTTTTATTAAAATAATTATTTATTTTATTTAAATTAAATTTAGTTCAAAATATATACATAATAATTTTATATGTTCAATGTAATTCATTGATGTTATTTTATAATAATATTAGATATATAAAAATTTTATTGAACTTTTTACCGTCTTTTACCCACCTCCTAAGAGTATTTGAAAATTTACATAAAACATAATTTTACTATTTCTATGAGTTTAATTTAAAAAATACGAGATACATGATTGATATCAGTAAGTAAAATGTGGTTTAATAAGATGCAATTAATTTTTGGTGAATCGTAACGTTTTACTTTTATTTGCCAAGTAAATAGGGAAATTAAGGGTAGAAATGATATTATTATTACCCTAACTCTTGTACTAATTCTATTGGATAAGTGTAATTCGACCAAAAACAACTTTAAGAATAAAATATGATCCTTTAGGTCAACTTAGATTATATAAGGATATTTATTATTATTTAATTCAAAGAAGAGTTAAAAGTGTTAAATTCAAAGGTTAATAAATAACCATTTTTAATATAGGGCTACACATTAGATAAATTGAACTACACATATTCATTATAAAGATATAAATCTTTCCTACATAATGGTATTTTATTCATAATTTTTAGACATTAAATAATAAAATTTATTTATGACACAATGATGATGCAGTAATTACATAAGTAATGAAATACTAAAATAATTTATATTATAAATATATAAATAAATGTAATTTGAGCCTTTTTATAAATTCCACTAATTTTATAGGTCTATATGACATATTATCGTTGGTTAGATGAATTTTTTTAGAAGTAATAATGCTGTTATAAATTTAGGAAAAACAAATTACCAAATTGTGTCAAAAATTTACATAAAAGAGTTTTTAAAACAAATATTATATTAATAATTTAGATTCTATTTTTAAAAATATAAGGTTAGGACAAAATACTTATATAATTATAGTAGTATTATTAATGAACCACTTGGGGTTCTTTTGGAACTATATAGTAATTTTATTACGCATATAATATAAAAATACAAAGAGACATGGTAAATGTCAAACTATTTAACTAATAGTTAAATCTAAAAGATAAGGTTAATATATTGACCCAAACATATCTAAAATCAATTTGTTGAGCGGTTTTGGACCCATACCTACCTTATCCTTTAAATGATTTATTTTGGAGGCATTATAAACAGAAATTGATTTTATTATAAACTAATATTTCTAGCTTTTCCTAAGGTGCCTATCACCCCTCTTATAAAAGGGCACTCCCCCTTCTCTCTAATTAACACCTTCAATGCCATTTTTCTCGGCCAGAACCTGCCCAAATACCCTCTCAACTATCCTACCTTCATCCTAGATGCATTCCTTTAGTCATAAATCCACCCTAAAGAGCCCTTTTGATCAATATCAAAAGGAAAAACCCGAAAAAGAGGTAAATATTTCATCACCTCTTTCAAGTTACTTTTTTCTTCAACATACTCTTTCTTTGTTGTTTCCATTTAAAAATAATAACTCTAGTATCTTATATATACTATGATGTTATTTTAAATTTTGTACAAACATATTCATTATTCTATCCATCCTTTGAAAGACATGTCACCATACATGCGTACATATGGATTACAGTCTCCACGTCGTGGAGTAATTGTTATTCAATACATTATTATTTGGATGGGTATAATAATGATGTGTAATCGATTTAAATAATAAATATAACATGATAATTATTCTGTATATATGATATACCGTCCAATTAGATATTATTTTAAAATAAAAAATGAAATTTTCACTCGTGCGTATGTATGGATTACCGTCTCCACGAACACGATGAGATTCATTCCCCATCGTATCCATTCAAAAATAATTTTCATTTTATGATTAAAAATACTGTTTAAATACTTAATACAATCTTATATATGAATAAAATACATACCATCCATAACAAATATAACTCACATTATAATAAATATAAAGGAAAACGAATCCGTTAACACCCTAAACAACGATAATCCTAAGATATTATTAACAAAGCAATGTTAAAAGATCATATATGATATGATATTAATGTATATGATTCTTGTATAATTTAATAACAATTATTTCACCATTATTTAAGAGGTTAAACTTCCCTCTACCAAGAAAAAGTACAAGGTAGGGGTTAATTCTACAATGTCTTCATTATTCATTGGTTTTTTATATGTAACTATCCATGGGTTAGAGTCATTTATACCCTTGTTTGAATATTTTAAGATATTTATAATGGAATCTTTCGGTTGTTTTCTAAACAAGGTACTTTTTGACCTTTGCAACAAATTTAAGGTAAGAATTTTTTTTTAACATATACGACGTGTGTGGCTATTTTATACCGTTCTAACATCGTCAAAGCTTCCATTACAATATTATAAGAATATTTTCAAAATAAATTTTTTCTTTCATAATTATATGACTTTTAAATGATTTTAAAATTGAAAGATATATTTCTCAAAAAAATGTTTTGATTTCATCTACTCAATCATCCATTGATGGATTGTAAGATTATTTGAAGTTGATTTATTATGATACAAAACCTCAATATTGTATTGAAGGTTTTGGGATATGGTTGAATGTGGAGTGATATTTTTATACCATTCACAGTTTATGGATAAATTATTGACATTTAGTATTCTAGTTTTAATATTAATTTTTATGTTATGTTTAAACAATTTCATATGAGAAATGCATTGGACTTACTAAGTGATGGGTGGAGCTCGCTATAGCTCCTCGAGCATTGGTAGCTATCATGAGACAAACTAGTGTCTTGGAACACAGCCTTAACAAAATCTTATTTGTAGTATTGGTACAAGGCCTTGACTATGTGGTTATGAAAGTATGGCATTATGCATTCCATCATTATGAAAGTGGTTATTGATATTTCATGTGATTATTCGACTAGTAGAATATCCATGTGAGTAAATAAATTGAATTATTTTGATTTATATTTTCTATATTATGTTGATGTTTATGTTGAAATGGATTTTTTGTTTTTATATATTTCCTTAAATGTTTATGCTTATTTATGAAAGCTTCTGCTATATTTTTATCCTTACTGAGAATCTGAGCTCACCCCTTTCCATGTTTTATTTTTCCTAGGATGAGAAGAAGTATATTATGAATGACCTACAAAAATATTCTATGGGATCTAAGTGTTGTATATGGAAAAAATGTTGTTGTAGTTTTTCATTTTATGATGTAATGTAAACCTTATGAATGTATCTAGTACTTACAAGGCTACTAAACTAGTCGGTCTTTTGAGACATGATCTTTTATTTATCATGCCAATGATACGTAATAATGCACCAACTCTGGGTGAGTAGGGTCGGGGCGTTACACTTACATTCCTTTTGAAAGTATTTTTCTATTTGATATTTGTATGTTTTTAGAATAGCTAAATTTACATAGATAAAAAGGTTTTAATTTAATTTTAATTCGATTTTAAATTTATTATTGAATTCCATGTTTTTGTAAAATAGTTTAAATAGATTTTTTTGAACAGAATATGAATTATAAAATGAATTTCACCACATTTTGTCTATGAAAGGGGTTGGATACTTGTTTTTATATGAATTTATAAAAATTTGAAAATGGTTGGTTTTTCTAATATTGTTTGCAATTAATGGTGGATATGAATTGTAATTGTTTTCAAATGGTTTAAAGGTTAAACCCCATATGATTTGATATGAAATGGTAATTAAAATTATATATATGTTTCAGTAAATTGAGATGGGTTTTTAGTGAGGCATGATCAACACATTTAAAATGGGGTTTTATTATTTGTGTGTGACCCCTTTTTAATCCCCTTTCTTAATGTGTTTGATGTGGATCTTGGCCCTAGGAGAACACTTATCCCTGTTTTGTGATTTACTAAATGAAAAACCATTAGATAATGGGATCACATGTAGTTATAAGGTTTGGATATAATTTTGGTTAGTAGAGGATCCTCAAAAGGGGTGGTTGGTATGTGATGTTTCCTTACGAGAGATGTGTGGCTCTCTCTAGAGGGACTATAATGGGGTTAATTGGATGATGGTGGCTATATGAACCCTATATTAAAAGTAAAAACTATGGTTTTTAGGATATTCTTGTGTTGTTTTGGGTATATACCCATAGATTTATTGATTATTGGCGACACTATACAACAATGATTAGTGTGTTTAAATGAGTTGTCCACCAAGAATTTTTTAATCTGGAATTAGGTGTGAGATTTTGGATAATAGGATAATATGATAAATTGATGTTATATATATCTCTCTATGTTCTAAATATGTTATTTTGATGGTTGGGCTTCAAATTCCATTAGATTCATGTGATTGGGGTGTTCCCCTTAACCTGAGTGAAAAGTGAGTGAGATACTTATAGTGATAGGTGAATAGTAGTGCATGACCTAGTGTCACACCTGGGTTATTATTTTCACCCTTGGTTCTAAATCATATTTGGATATCATTTTTTCTCTCAAGATTAGAGTGTGACATGATAATGTTTAAGTTATTACATTTCATAATTGTTTTTAGTCATTATCCATGGGTATCCACTTTGAGTTATGATGAAAAATGGAAATTGGGGGATTTATAGTGGGTGGCACACGATTAGAGCAAGGTTGGAGATACCATGTTACCTTTCCTAGGAAACTGTGTGGACAAGATACATTTTTGGAAAATGACTAATTCATAGTTAGAACATAGTTTGGAAGCCATGTGGGAAACCGATGCATTTTTTCTAGGTAATTAAAATATTTGGAAATGACTATTGTGGCATCTCTTGATTTATCCATAAACCACCCCATAAACCCTATTTGGTATTAATAGTAATGGGAGATCCCTATAATATTTCTCAGGCCCCTTTTACTTCAATCCATTGGTGTTGTTGCCCCTATTCTTCAACAAATATCTAATTATGTTGATTCTCTCTTGTTTCCTCCATCTTTTTAAAATTTTATGTTCTCTCTCTCTTAGGTTCTCATTTTCTAGAGGTGTGTTTACCTAGGGAGGGGTTGATATTGTGTTTTTGAGTAAGAAATTGGATTTTTTTGTTAAATCATGCCTTTATAGGTTCTAGTGGTGCTGCAGTTTGGGTTTCCCACCACATTCCCTATTCTTCCAATCTTGATGTAGGCAGTACCATGGGAGAACATTGTTAGATAATTTTAACATGCCTTCTTTGTTATTTATATATGTCTTATAGTACAATTTTCTGGTGAGAAATGTGTTTTTGGATGTGTTTAGGCATTCATATTGGATAAAAGAGGATTTCCTAAATGAAAATGATTTTGTTTGGTTTATGTTTAATTATATTTTTTCTTGACCATGGGTATTATGCCTTATGTGGATGGTGCTAAATGTGTTTTCAAATGGACATAAATTTGAAAAATGATATTTTTAAATGAATTTTGTTAATATTATATTCCTTTTGCTGCACTTTGATTGGAATTGTAAATTTAAAAAATGAAGGGAAGCATGTTTTCATGTGAAATTGGTTTGTGAGTGGATTTGAAAGGGGATTGGCTGATGAAAATGATTAAATTGTATATGTGAAATTCTTGTAACAATTTCAAATTGTATTAATTATTTATACTATGGCTAGAATATATACTTGTAAATGGTTTTTTGGTTTGAAAAATTAAAAGTGGTTCAGTTTATAAGAAATGGTGATTTCATGGTGTATTTATAATTCATGGAATGCGTACATGAATGTTAAGATATGTTTGACATGTGAACATAAATTTGAGAAAAAATAGAATCCTTAGTATCAAGGTGGGATGACTATGACAAGTATACTAGTTATTTATATGTATAAAATCTCAGTTTCACATATCATGATTGAAATTTTATTCTGATAAAGAATTAAGTGGTTTGATACATTATGTTTGAAAATGATTTTTTACTTGCAGTTGTGTGAGATTTTGATAATTTCTAAGAATTTCAAAATTGGAAATTAATTTAAAATTGTAAAACATGGGTTGAATGTTTTTTCTTGAAAGGTGGAATGTTTTTTTATGAACTTTGGTGTTTCCATTATCACCACATGTAAGGATACATGTGCGAATGTGGATATTTAACGGCTTGAGTGGATAAATTCCTACATTTAAAATAGAATATGGCTTCCCATTTTGTCATTTGAATATTTATATGTGAGACTCCATGGAATACCACTTGTGAGTGTGAAATCCACTAAGTTGTTTTCTTTTCTAAATAAATTATATGAAAATATGTGATGTTTTGATGACTATTTTTGTGTGATGTGTTTCTTATTGTGATGTGAGAATGTTTCTTTTCAGTTTTTGAGTTTGATAGATCTTTATGTTTAAATAATGTTTCAATTTTTTTCCTTGTCAAAAAGTTGGTTTTGAATAATGGTTAGTGGGTTCTTTTGATAAATGTTTCTTGAAGTCTTTGAGTTGGTTCCCTTTGAGTTTTTGGTTCTTGTTTGTGATGAGTTTTTGTTAATGGATTATTTTGATTGGGTTATAGATTTCCCTGATGCATAGTGTTTTATACAATAGAATTCTAGGGGTATTAAAAATGCGTCTACATGTGGTTCACTATCAGTAAACCCTCCAGTTGATCAAACCATTAAATTTCTTATTGTGTTTTGGGAGTTGAATCCTCCCATATTAAATAATCATAAAAACCAATTTACTAAGAAGAGTTTATTTATAAAGATGAATGATACATCAGTTTTCGTTAGTTGTATGAGGTATTATAGTTAAATTTTGTCACCTCCATGTTTGAATACCTTTTCTAGAAGTGGCGTAAGGAATACCAGTGAGGAGAGTGGAAATATGAAAGAGAATTTTTTTTCTTTAAATGGTAGTAAATATCACTTTGATATTTATTCAGCCTATTATATGTGAGGGATCATGTTGTTCCAATAGTGTGGCAAGTCTGGTCATAATAATCCATTATTTTTGTTTTTGGAAATAGTGTGAATTTTGAGGCTCGATTTAATGTCTCATACTTTGTAATGGTTCATTGTTTGTAATGGTATTGTATAATGGTTTTGTGGTGGTGTTTCATTTTTGAGTTAAAAATCTAAGAGTGGGATCTCTCACTAAAACTTTTATTTTAATCATCAGTGTGTCCTTACATTTTAATTCAAAATTTATCCATTTTAAATCTTGGTTTAATCCTTGTGTTATTTCTTCCATTTTTTCTGGTTCAATTTAAAAATGGATGATTTTTTTATCTTCAAATTCCCTATCTTGGAGAAATTTATATGTTGGTGTGATGTGAGTTTCATGGTGTTTTTTGATCTATTGGTTCTTCTTAGATTACAATTTGGTCACTCATTAAACTAGAATAAGGAGATATAATCAAGGATTTATTTCTCCTTAAAGTAGGGAAGCATATGCCTCACGATTTTAAGGCAATAGCCATAGGTCCCAATGTGGGGCTTTTCACATAGTCTAGAAACCGTCGATGGTGTGTGGAATATTGACACAACTCTTGTCTCTAAAATTTGGGTATGGACACTTTAGGGGTCAATTCTGTGGTTTTTCCTTGTTTTTGACATTTATCCATGTAAAAAAGTTTAATGGTTTCATATTCGTTTAATTGAAATTGTCATACCTTATGGGATGCATGTTTTTGATTGACTTTACTTGCATTAATGACCCTTTTGAATCAGTTTTGGTGTTCCTTTCATTGGGTTACCCTCTCCATTCCCCTAGTGGTGGGAGTTATTAGGTCGATGTGGATGTTCTCTTGTCACTTTTAATATTTTCAGTTCTAATGGTATGGAGACCCATTATGGGTCTCATTTAAGTTCCTTCTACTATTGGAAGGTGCTAGTATGTTTCTAATGATGGGGATCTATTCAAGCCTCCCATTTTGATAATTTAGTTTACACTTTGGAGTGGCTTGAACATGAAAATTCTCATTTAGAGATGTTGGATCTATTTTTCCCTTCCATTTTAATGTTGGGGTTTTTAGAATTTGTCTAATCATCTTGTTTAAATCCATAATTATAAAAAATTTTGTTCATGTTTTTCGACACTCTTTGAAAAGTGGTTTGGGCTTATTTGTTCTTTCCAGAAAAGAAGTATGAGAATCATTGGTAATGTATAGGTTTTTCATGGCTTGAAGAGTTGGGGTATACAATTGTGAGAATTTATTTTCATTATATTGATAAATTGGAGCTGTTGAGGATTTTTGGGGGTTGAAGATATAAGGTGTGGTGTCCGTTATAGCCTCCCAAGTTAAACCTTATGAATCTCAGTTTCAGTCTGTCATGTTCGTATTTTCTTCCTTGTTTGATGTTCTTTGGGAATTTTCTTTAGTTTTGTATAACTAATTGTTTTTTAGATCAATCAATGTTGTTTTTATCTGAGGGAGGAAATCATTTTTGTGAGGATAATTTTCACACGTAGTTTTTTATTTTCTCCTTTGGTTCTTGATAATTTTTGTATATCTATTTTTCTCTCGAGTTCTAGGTGTGAGAAGATTGAAGTCTGAGGTATTAAATTTTTTTTATTTTTAGTCTAGTTGTTATCCATGTGGTTCCCCCATGAGTTTTGAAGAAAATTTTTGAATTTGTGATTTACATTAGGTATCACATAGTTGGAGAACGGTTAGAGAAACCATGTGCCCTTTCCCATGTAACTGTGCAGCCATGTGACACATTTGGATAGTGGATAACATTCAGTTATAGAATGGTTTGTAAACTAGTTGAGCTGTCAATTTGGATTGTTCCTCTTGGAGAGAGAGGGAACCATATTTTCCACATGATTTGAAAAAAAGTTTTGGAAAACTATGTGTGTTTTCCAGTTAATTAAAAATTTTCAAATTAACCTTTTTTTTCCTTTGGAGTGTTATTCATAAACCACCCCCTTCATCTCCATTTTATATTTTCATCCATGGGAGATCCCTCTAAACATTTATTTCCCCCTTAAACCTCAATCCTTTTGTGTTTTTGGCCTTGATTCTTTCAAGGAATATCCTACTATGTCGCTTCAATTTTGTTTCCTCCGTCTTTTAGTGGTTTCTCCAATATATATTAGTTTCTATTTTTCAATTGAGGTGTTTGACCTAAGAAGGGTTAGATATTGTTTTTGTGATTAAGATATTTATTTATTTTTGGATAAATATATCCTTTCAAGTGTCTTGGGGTTTTTCGGTTGTGATTATTCACTAATTTCCATGTGCTACCAAGATTTAGGTCAGTTGTTCCATTCCCTAACATTGTTTGATAATTTTAATATGCGTTCTTGGTTATTTATATGTGCTCCATGGTTGAATTCTGTAGTGATAAATGTTTTCTTGGAAGTGTTTGGGCATGAATATATGATGAAAGTGGATTTTTAAAAGTAAAATGGTTGTGTTTTGTGTATGCTTCATTGTAATATTTCTTAAATGGGATTTTATTCCTTGTGTGGAAGGTGTAAAATTGTATTTTAAAGGGATTTAAATGTGAAAATGATTTTTATAAATGAAATGAGTTTTTTTTGTATTTTCTATTCCTTATGACTCACTTTGATATGAATTGTGAATTGTTTAAATGAAGGGAAGCATATTTTAATGTGAAATTGGTTTGTGTGGGTATTTTAAAGGGTCTTGTCCCATTAAATTGGTTAAATTGATTGTGTGACTTTCTGGTGATAATTTCAAAGGGGTTTCATGAATTGTCCTTGTGTTATTTTATGTACAAGAAAATGGTTTTTGAGTGTTGAAAATGAAATATGGGTTGGTTGATTTAAAATAGTTATTTTTTGATATATTTATAATTCAAGGAATGTGTATGTTAAAGTGGTGATATGTGGGACATGTGAAAATGAATTTGAGCACAAAGGGAATCTTGGGTATCTATATGGGAAGACTAGGACTTGTACACATGTTATTTTGAACTAGAAACATCCCATTTTCACTTATAATGATTATGGATTACAACCCTAACTAAACAATGATGATGATTGGACACTGTTAGAATTTTAGATGTTTCTCCTCTCTTGTGATTCGTGCATGAGGAAGCTAACAGAATTGGTTACAACACCCAATTTCACTGAGGTACAGGCTTCTAGTGTCTCACTAGATCTTGATTACACCTAGGTATTTACCCCCAGTTCTCCCTTTTTACATGAGGCTTACATGATGATGTTCTTCCCATCGGTATATAGTGGACCTTGTGTTTATTCCATTTAATTTAAAGAAAGATTATTTTATTTATTGTTTCCCTTTGAAATGTAACATTTAAAAGTGTTGTTTTTAAATTTTTCCTTGATGAAATGGTTTTCTTTTAATGTGTTTCCCTAGAAATGGTTTTCGTTTAAAATATTTTCTTGTAAATTTTTAAAGGCTTTTGTATAAAGAGTTTATGTGATTTTTAATTTTGAATGTTACAGTATGTAATCATTTTATTTTGGGTGGAATCCTATTGGGCATTGTCTCACACCCAAAATACACCATTGGGTGTATGTAGACAATATTTTTATAACCCAGGTAAAGAACATATGTTTCATTATGATGATGGATTTGGTTCTTAGAATTCTTCCTATTACAGATATTGGAAGTGGTGGCTAGATTGTAATTCCCCTCATGTCGCAAAAAGGTTTTTGTTTGGATGAGTTTGCATTTACCATTAAATTGTTGTTCCGTTGGTATTGGTTTAAATTTTAAAACATAAAATCTAAAAATTATTCTTCCTTGTATGGATTTAAATATTTTTTATATGATGTTTATTTTTTTTGTTTATTTTATTCTGATTCATATGGGTTAAATAATTTCGAAAGCATATAATTCATACCTTAGAACTATTTTCTAGCCTACGGGGATTGAGAAGGCTCTTCATTCCATGCCACAGGTAAGGTCAGGTGTCGGGTTAGATGGCCCTCAAGTTTTATTCATGATAATTAGGTTAAATAAAAATTCGGTGGCTATACTCAATCGACATGATACTGACAATTTGGATTATTTTTGGATTACATGTTCCTTAAGAGTATCACATGATTGTTTTTTAGAAATTTAAGTGACCAATAATTAATTTTCTATTGTACATAGTTGTTCAAGGAATGAATCATGTGTTTGGTCTATTAATGGGATCTTATGAAGGGTTTTTCAGATGGTTGTTTTGGTTAATATGGACAGTTTATCTAATAGTTTTTGAAAGGAAAATTATTACTGAGTCATTAAGTGAGATAAGTCTATTGGTTGTTTCTTGGAGTGGAATAGAAAATGTAATACATGGTTCTTATGATGATTAAGAAGAGGTTATGTTATTATTGAAGCAAGTTGGAATGACTTTGGGGATTTGGGTTACAATTTTTGATGAAACAATGTTTTTAGAAGGTTTATTATTGAATGAAATTTATTTGATCAGTTTTTCGTTTGTGGGATATGTATATGGGTATTTTTTAAGTAATTTCAAGTGTGGGTGGAAGTGACTATGATGAATACTAACATAATTAAATACCCTCACAGTAGATGGGTTGTGAATCATCAAACCTGTTCATAGTGTTTTTGTACTGAGGTGTCCAGACACATGTCATTTGGTTACTGTAGAACATTTTTTAGGGTCGTAGAGTAGTGTGTTAAATTCATTATGATCAATGAAAAATTAATATTCAGTGTGTTTAGATTATCATAGGGGGAATAGTTGTAGTGGTGGTTTCAAAATGGAATGTGGGACCTTTTGGTTATCTGATATTCATTGGTTGTTGAGGAGAATAAGTGAATTTCAAAGTGGAAATAAGAATAAATGACGGAAAGGATTATTGGTGCATATATGTTTGGAGTGTGGTTATAAAGTAAAAAATTAGTTCCTTTAGTTGAAGTTTCTAGGTTTTGTGCTTTTTATTATATTGGTGAAGGGAAATGGTTTTATACCTTCTACAAAAAATGGTAGAGATCATCATCAAGTAGTGTGATGTTGAGGTTAGATGTTTTGTGAAATTTTTTTCTAAAACATAAATCATAGATATTGGTTTATATAATTTATTATAGGTAGTTAATGAGTCAAGAAACTTTTGGGGTTCTTTGGGAATCATTCATAAGGTGTTTTATAGATATAATGGTTTATGAAATAGAGGTTTGAATAGTGAAAATGAAAGAGGTTTTTAAATGGTTAATGATTGTTGACCAGAATTTGTAGGACTATTTTAGAAATGTTTTTAGTTATTGATAATTATAGTTATTAGTAAATTCTAAGCTTGGTTCATTCATGTGGATTGATATGAATGGGGATTTCATATTTCACATCAGGAGTGACATGATGTTGAACCTAGAATATAGGTTCATGCTAATAAAAATTTGATATATGTAAAAACTGCCATGTTTCATTAATAAATGGGTGATATCCTTTTCCAGGCCTCAATCGGTGGTATTAAAGTGTAAACTAGTGATTTTAACTAGAAGATCAAGGACAAGTACATTACACAAGGCCTTCACTGGAAGATATTGATTTCATGGATAGATTAATGGGGAATCCCATTTAGTGACCTGATTCTATGGGATAATCATATTTCCTAAAATTATTCGATTTTTGAAAATTGATTTGTGACATTATAAAATGGATTAATCATGTTTAGCGACATAATTTATTTGATGAACCTAGATTTATTATACGAATCAGTCTGTTACATTTGAAGAAACATGGGGAAGGAGAAATTTTGGGGATCAATGTTTATGTAATTATAAGAAATTAGAATCATGGTTTATAGTAATGATCAGAAACTTACATGTGGGGTCATTAAAAAGAATGTTAGTTGGATAAAGGCACATCTTTTATGAGAGTCCAGTTTATTTTATGGGCCAAAGAAAGAAAATTTAACACCTCTTATTCAATTACTTATGTTACATGGGAATCTAAATTATAGGATTGAGAGCTTGAATCAGATATTTTGGCTAAAGGGTTAGTAAACTGTTGGAAATTCCTAGATACTTCGTGAAGATGTTATGTCAGTAATGTGGATTGTTTATAACACCCCTTGATTTTTAGGCTTAATACAGGTTCATTTTTGTCATTATAATGGTTATCTCACTCATTTATAACAATTGAATTTGATGATTCAATATTAGTGATGATTTTTTAGGATTTAGACCATCTAGATATAGAAAAGTAGAGGTCAACAATAATTCATGATGTAACAAAGTGTTTCATGAGATGAATGTGTCGAAATATGGATATAGGAGGTGAACCTACCATGGATCATGGTATGAACAATATGTTCTCTATTTTAAGGGCTAATGAGTAGGTTTTTAAAATTATAATGATTTAAATTCAACCAAAACCACATTATTTCAACCTATTTTTTATACCTACACCCCCTAAATGGACTATACGATATTGGATCTTCACTTTAGTGAATTCCAAATTCTAATAATTATTTCATTGGAGTTTGATGTACAGTTGGTTATGATGGAAGCATTATAAAAATCCAAAACCTTTTTTATCCTTGGATTATTCATTATCCTTTTTTCTTTTTTAAGTAACCATAATGAGATGATTTGTTGGGATGAATTCTCCAAATCGGTGTATTAGGCTTGATTTTTATGGTGATTTCTAATGGTTTAGATCTATTATTATTTTATTAGGAAGTCCTTGACATTTTACAGATTTTATATATACTGGTATGATATGTTATGTATGTGTTTTCATGTATCCTTATGAGATATCCTATTTTGTTGTTTAATTTATTGGGTGATGTCCGTATCAAATTTTCTGGACCATCAGAGGGGAAGTATGGGTTGTGTTCCCTCAAAAAGATGAATTCGAGCCTCAAATTAGCTATGACATAAGGGATTTCCCCAAAAGTAATTATTCTTGGAATGACCCAATCAGGCGTTCTTGAGGGAAGTATGGAAGGGAAAATAGATGTGGTGGTTTGTGTAGCGAATTCACTAATTTATGTTCCATGGAATCCGTGAATGGGATACTATTATATGTTATAACGATAAAGAACCATCCATAAACATTATATAATCATCAATTTTATATAAAAAATTAATTTTATAACATTTAATGATATTTATAGATAACATTTTTAGAGGACTAGGCCTTCACTTGTTCCTAAATAAATGTTCTAACACAAATTTTCCATTCCACATAGTATCAATTTTCCACAAAAAAACAAAACTTTGTTTATATGAGATATCTCAGAATTTTCATCTTGAATTCATCTTTATCCTTTATTATACTTACAAACATGGGAAAAATATTTTTTAATGTGGTATGGGAACAAAAATATCATTAATAGACAAAAAAAGAAACTAATAAACCATTATTCCTGATATTTTTTCACACTTGATTTTTTGTTTCCATCCTTTATTACAACCTATCTTTTGGATATTTGTTTTTCTCTTGAGTTCTGGGTGTTCCAGATTTAAAATTTATTTTTTGGTGGTTTTGGGTGGATTGTGGACCTATTATTTTTTAGTGTGAAAGGTTTGAGGAGGATGTGGATTGTAAAAATATTTTTTAAACACTCCTAGTTAAACATTTTTATAGGGTATATTTGTGGGATGGTTTAATCCTTTGTGTTGTATGGGGTTTGGGGTGAAAAAGAATTATTTTTAGGGAATTTTTATAGGTCACACGATTAAAGAACATGGTTACATTAATCATGTAAGTGTGCAGGGGGGTCACATGGTTTTTGTATGCTTTAACAATGCTCAAAGCCTAATTGTGCAGCCTATGAAACACTAGACATTGGGAAATCGCACGGGTTGTGCATGGTTTTTCATACCATGCGAACTATCCATGCAACCCAATCGGGAAAGGTTAATTTGGGATTTTCTCCATATTTTTAAGAGGAGTTTCTTCCCTTAGACCCCCTTTTTATCCTTAGGACGTGGATTCCCCCCCCCATGGTTGTTTTTGGAACCTCTATTACCCTCTAAGTGGGATTTATGGTGATTTCTTATGGAATCTTCACCCAGTTTGAAATGTTTGGGTTCCCCACTATTCCCCATATTATTTTCACCAATTTCATCTTTACCCCGTAACCATAGTGTCCCCTTTTGTAAAAATTTTATTATTGGGGTACTGTAATGTGGGAGGATTTGTTCGTTTAGGGTTTCACTTTATAGACCTTGGCTTTTGGAAACCTACTGGTGCATTTTTTGGTGTGTGTCGTTGATACACTAGGGATTTGAGGATGGTTTCCCTTTACAAATGCCTGTTTAATTTATGAATATTTGATTTGATGATTTTATAACCTTACTCAAATGATAAATATTTTTTTGATATCTTTGGATAATTTTTTGGTGTTTAAAGTGTTTTTTTATGCTTTGTTATGTGATAAATGGTGTCATTTTTTTATAAAGGTGTACACCAAGTGTTTGATAAAACTTCTCGTTAGCATTCACATGTTGTTTTTAATGTCTAAATAATGGGTTTTAATTTTATTTAATTCAAAGTACATGAAATAATGATTTTTGGTTCCTTGAATCTGTTACCAAGGGGGTTTAGATTTAAAAGAAATGTGTATTGGTTTTCAATTGTGTTTTGGAATGTGTTTTCGATTAGTGGACCATTTTAAATTTTCATACAAATGGGTTTGGAAATAAAAATGAATTGTGAGTACATTGAAGGTATTTTTTACTAAATGGTTGTGAAATGAAAAACTATTTGTCTCTTTTTGAGGAAATGTATTTGGTTCTATTAAAGTGTTTGTTTTTATAGAATTCTTAATGGCTAATTTTTAATTTTTCTGAAAATGGTGAAAGTGTTTATTATGAAGACGTTCATTGGGTAATTATCATGATTTTTTAATGGTTAACGGATGAGATTTCATCACTATGGAATCCTTGTGATCCATTATGATAATGGGAGTATAGAGAACCATTTTTGTCCTAATAAGACTTTGAAATATTTTTATGAATATTTCTAGACATGGGCATTGAGACGACATGCAATTATGAGGCCCGGTATGCCCGGAATTAATTTTTTAAAAATGTTAAGTGTTTTTATATTATGCACGGGTGGTTATCTAAAGAAAATGGCATATCACTTAAACATATGATCAGATCGGAAATCCAAGACCATGGTTGGGTCAGGAATTTTTTGTTTCCCCTAGGCGAGACATAAAATATGTCGATGCGGGACGTTCAGACCCCTCACTCGTTGGCAGTGTGTTAAATGGATAAATTAAATTGTTAATTTGTTCATTTAATATCTCAAACCTGAATATATTTTGAATAGGGAATCAGATGAAAAATATGTAACTACCAAATGAGTTCAGAAAATAGTTTTTACCCTAACAAATGATTATACTTTGTCCAAATCAGGTGTTTGACACATGCGCCATCATGAGAGAATAATTAAATAATTAAATAATTCGTTATTTAATTATTTAATTAATTTCCTTTAACCTTATGGGAGGTTATAAATTCATGGTTATGAGATGTTGGACTCACAATCATTTTTTCCAATGATGACTTATCCACCCATATCCTCTGCTCTCTATTGACGGACAACGAGTGAAGAACAACATAGCCTTTGATCCAAGAAAATTGAAGAGGGACGAACACAACATCTTCTTCTCATCATTATTCAAGTGTGATCTTCTTTAACACAGAGCATATCTTGATGAAAATGATATTCACCAATGATCGATCCAAACCTGAGGTAGAATTTATCTTTGTGGATTCCTTACCCCGGTTAAATTTCTCATGATGGACGTGAATTAAATAAAATATTTCACGGATCGATAAACCACTGATTGAATTAATTTTATTCTTGTTTATCTTGAATTTGAGATTCTTGTAGCATGATAAATATTTAAATTCCAGTTCCCCATGATCATTATTCTCAAAAACGATGTCCAAACTAATAGGGCTATCGATCCACACGTAGAACAAGATCTTTCCTTATTCATTGTCCGTGCATTTTCCTCATGTTCTTTATCACCAAATAATTAAGCGCGCTGGAAACTCAATGTTTTGTTGAGCGTAACATATAGACATGAAGGTCTCGACCCAAGGATCACAGATCCAAATTTGTCTCCTTTTTTCAAGTTAAATCAATGCTGGAATGGCATGTGAATGGATCCTGTGGCACGAGTCTGACGAGGGTTTCAGCGGTTAAAGGCGGCGGTTCAGTGAGGTGATCAGGTGACCGCAGAAGCTGGGTGAGGTAGCTCTGGTGGAATGCGAGGCGGCTCTGACTGCTTGTGGTGGTGTAGAAGACTGGGCCAGTGCAAAGGGGTGACACGATGGGCATCAATAATAAATATAATAATTTAGGATAATGATGGCGACCCGTTGATGAAATTGAAGGCGGATTTATTACTATTATATTAAATAATAATGGTAATGGCAGATTTTATTGTGTGATTAATTAAATGGAATGGTATTTATTTAATATGATAATAACCATGGTAAAATAATTTAAAGGGATTAAATTAGAACATTAATGAGGGGTTTTATTATTATTAATTTTATTAATAATAACATTGAAGTGAAATTGGAGAGAGATTACAGGGTGATGAAATAATAAAGAAAATAATAATAATAACCATAAAAGCATGGAGGTTTGGGGTTTGCCGCATGGAGTCAAGGAGGCACCAATATTGCTGGTACGTGTATTTTTTGGATGAGATAATTTATGGAATTAAATTAAATTAATAATAATATGATAATGTTATTATTATTTTCCTTGGGAAAACCGTATTTTGACAGTATCTTCTTTGTGCGACCTCGGTTTTACGAACCGTCAGTGGTAGTGTGACACTGGCTTCGAGACAGAAATTATGAGTCCAATATTGGATGTATTTTTCATATTTTTAAATCAGTTACACGAAACATTCATGAATTAATAGATTTCATATCATTATTAAATCTTCGACCCTTTATAACTCATGCAAGCAACGCCTGATTGACTTGCCGTAAACGGAGACGTGACCCTATCTATAATATGGTTTGTTCAAGTATAATGTTGGATACTAAATTTTGGTTTGTGGTTCGGGTCCACAGAACACCCAATATTATTATTATTATGACGGGATCTTGTATTTGACATATCTCTCTCATATAGTGTCAGAATGACGAACCGTCTGTGATGTTGCAACCCTAAAATTAAGATGGATGGTTCAAGAACAGTTTAGAATATTTACGTCATGGTCGAGGTGTCAGCCCCACGAGGCTCGGTTCGCGCATGTTGCGGTGAAATGAAACATTTTCACTGGTTATCCATTTTGGACAAATGGGTCATACATCTCATGTGTTTTTTCATATGGATCGTAATGGTGTGACCGGTTTGGTTAACCGGTGTCGTTTGAAGTACGGCTGGGTTGGATCAAACATGAATCCAACCGGGCACTCGGTACTAAAATTCATATAACATATAGATTGCGCATCAAATTGATGCACTGTCTGTCATGTTAGAACCCTTATGACATGGAGGTCCTTCTGGTTTCTCCCTTTAAGAACTTAGTGGTGGTTGAGGTATGACCAATAACCCGAGTAGCAAAACTAGGTAGTTTCTTTAAGTGAGAGTTAGGAAAGATACTCCCTTGATGACTCAAGTCATGGGTATTCTTTACTCTACTCCCGTAGAGATGGGACTCCCCACCTCATGGGTGTGGGTTTGTTTTCCTCTGAGATGGAATTCCTATCTTCGGAGTCGGTACTCCACCACACGGCCAGACCAGGCCAGTTGCATGGGCCACCCTGTGTTCTGATTACATAGTTTGACATATATGGGATGAGACCGTGTACTGGCTCATGGCCAATGTGCATGGGGTGGACCCCAGATAGTTAGACATGGAGTGTTATCTCTTCACATGCCGTGTAGTTTCAATTTTCACGACCAGCCTTGCGACACCATCCGTTGTACATGGGTAGTACCAAGGGTCAGAGGACACAGCGTGTAACCTTTCTACATGTCGTGTACTTTTCAGTACATGGCTTGATCTTCTTTCCCACCATATCGTTGACAGGTTTCTTTTGGGTTAGTTCCCCTTCTTCTCGTTCCCCTGAAAGTCAGGCATCGTTTCCATCAATAGGAGTATGATCCCTTCAGCAGGACTTTCTATGATAGATTCGGCATCCCTCTAAGAGGCCCGAAGCGAGATCCTCTATTCATTCTTGACCCTAGGTAGATTCAGGCATCGACGTGACCAAATAAATTGGGCATTGATCCTCTACCTAGCTGGTGAATCCACCTAGATGGTAAATCTAGATGAGTAATTGTATCTTCTATGGCCCTGGCAGTGATCCTCATCTGTGTATTGTGACCTTTCCCACTCAGAAGTGTGTCTCCCGTAATGTGTGCATCTATTTCATGTGATCTTCTCACTCAGGAGTGTCTCTCCCATAATGATTATATCTATCTATCGTGATATTTCTCCACTCAAGAGTGTGTTCTCTTATAATGAGTGTAACTACCTCTTGTGACCATTTCTAAGAATGATACTTTCCGGATGGACGTTATCAGAGCTATCATACTCGTGGTGTGAGTTCTCCTCGATGAATGCTTCATGGAATCTTTGAACTGGATCCCTAGCGTGGGTATGTAGTTGTGTAACATTTCTCTATACTACAGGTCTACGTTATGAGTATATCTGGTTGCCTGGGGTCTATGTATGAGCATATACATAGTGTGAGTTATGAGATGAAGATCCCCTTACTCTCTCGTTTGGGTTTCCTTTGTGCAATCATATCTATTACTTGGTGGAGCGGTACTATTTTTGTTCGCTCTTGTTTTACATTGTTCTCTCTTACTACTCTCCCCTTCAGTACCTCTATTACTGCTCCCTCAAGCCTTCAGCGCATCCTAATGAATATTTCTATACTCAACCCTACTTGGGATTTTCCCGCATTTGGCGTGCCCTTACAAAAGACGGACAAATTGATCGTGACATGATAAAAGCATTGGGATATGGTGTTCTTGGACCGCGTGCGAAGGTCGTAGCTTGGGATTCAGGAGTGGGACTCTTCCAACTGTTTTACTTTTTCACATATTGTCAGGTTGTGGCACTTTTCTAGTTGGGTGTGTATTTTTTACCCTTTCCCTTTCAGCTTTACTTTTCTAGTACTTGTACTGTAAGAGGTCAATGCATTTTTTTGGTTCCCTTTTTATAGTATTGTGGCACCTTGATTTCTTTTTTTTTCTGCGCATTTTCATTGAGTTAGCTGCATGTGTGTGTATAGGTTCTTAGGGAAAGGCCTCCTCGAGTTTTTTGTGCTTTCAGCGCTAGTCGCCAGCCCCTGTCCTATGTATGCGGGTTGGGGGTAGTTACAGTTTGAACCCTGGTACAGGTCATGGCGTGACAGAGTGGTATTAGAGGTGGTTCGACCCTTGGGATGTTGTTTGGATGTTCCCCTAAAATGGTTTTGGTTGTGTTTGGGGAAAAATTGTCGATGTGTCTCGAGAGTGACTCTCAGGCTAGGGATTCCAGTGATGGTGTGGGCGGCCAACTTATCCATTTACGAGGACCCTGATTACCTGGTTGCTGACTCGGAACCCTAAGACACCGGTTGCAGGGAACAAAGATACATGCATCATATAAGATTGATTCTTTGACTTTCCTTCTCGAGTCAGCACTCCATTTTTGTTGATGTATATAGATATGCTCATTCGACCGTGGTACTCCTTGATAACATTCATGATGTCTCTGTGATGACATTCATCCATGATACTAGCTACGGTTTGTGGAGAGGATTCCGTGAGTGATGAGAGATCAGTTCCGGACCCATCATGCGAGCCCCTTTCTCCTGGTGGGTAGGTAGCATCACCCTTACCTATTGAGAAGAAGACAACCCTAGATGATCAGGCTAAGGATGTGTGCAGGTTGAGCGCACTTTATCTGTTCTAGCACCCGAGACCACTGAGGATCTACAGCAAGCCTAGCCCTCAGACAGTAGAGGTTTGGCTAAAGTCGGTGGTCCACTGGTCTATAATGGCAGTTTCCGAGAATAGACGTTCGAGCGGGGACTCTGTAGAGAGATCTGTGCTATCATAGTGCCCTTTTGAATTCCCATAGAATCCAATGTGAGAGAGTAGGCACTAGTGGTAGAGAGAATCATGTCACTCCATACAACTGGTTGTGATAGTGAGCAAAATAGAGTTGAGACGTATACTATAGCTAGCAGACGTCAGACGATGAGATCTCAACATAGGAGATTTTATAATGATCATTCGCATGTACATGATCAAATGAGGCCCAGGCAGTGCAGTGGAAGCTTGGTGGAAGAATCTATTAGACTTGGGCACTCAAGGTGTGGTTGTGTAGTAGATGCCCTTAGTGGGAAGTGCAGGAAGTCCCAGACTCACCTAGTGCAGAATGTTTCAGAGCAGTTAACTTCCATGAAGCTGCCACTGGTGGAAGGTATAAATTTTCGTCAGTCAATGTTGTTGACTCCTTCTCCTCTCGAGCATTTAAGAGATTCTCATTTGTGATTAATCTACTGTGAAATCCTGTGTGACCAGATATCCTTAGGTGTTTCAGCATATGGATATTTTGAAGGAGGGAATCATGATAATATATCCTAGTGACAAATAGTGATTCCAGTTGTGACATGTGATGTAGAGGTTCGGTCGGGGAGGAAAGCATTCCCCTGAGTTCTATCAAGTCGTTTGAGACCGTGCAAGGAGATGTCAAGGTTGCATATCACCTTGACATATCCAAAATAGTTGGAATTGGTATACAAAACCTTAGACGTGTCTCAACTAAGGAGATACGTGTGTTTTCCTACACACTTCATCAACTCAATAATGCCTTATGAGGGTGGACCAACCCTTTGGTCCATATGCCTTGGTAGCACAGAGACGTACATGCTTCCCCTGGAGTGGGAGAGTGATGTGTGGGCTTGGAATCCCGAGTGGTTTCCCTAGTATTTATTTTTGAGGATGAAAATCTTGAAAGAGGGAATAATGTAGAGACCCGTTTTTGTCCTAATAAGACTTTTAAGTATTTCTAAGAATATTTCTAGAGTAGGGCACTAAGACGGTGTGCAATTCTGAGGCCCGGTATTCCCGGAATTAATTTTATAAAAATTTTAAGTGTTTTTATATTACACACGCATTGTTAACTACAGAATATGGGATATCACTTAAACAGTTGATCGGATTAGAAATTTGAGACCACGGTTGGGTCTAAAACATAGTGTTTCTCCTAGGCGCGACATAAAATAAGTTAGCGTGGGACGTTCAGAGCCCTTTCTCTTTGGAAATGTGTTAAATGGAAAAATTAAATTAGTAATTTATTCATTTAATAGCTCAAACCTGAATATCTATCGAACATAGAATCATATAAAGAATCTAAGACTACTGATGAGTTCAGAACATATGTTTTTCCCTAATAATGGTATAAATTTTTTCTGTGTCGGGTGTTCGAGACATTCAAAATCATGGGAGAATAATTAAATAATTAAATAATTGTTTATTTAATTATTTAATTAATTTTCTTTTACCTGACGGGAGGTTATAAATTCATGGTTATGAGATCTTGGCTTTACAACCATTTTTCTCAATGACATTATCCTCCCATATCTTCTCCTCTCCATTGACAAACGACGAGTGAAGAACAACAGAGCCATGGATCCAAGCGAATCGAAGAGCGACGAACGCAACATCTTCTTCTCATCATTGTGCAAGTGCGATCTTTGTCAACACCGAGATGATCTTGATGAACATGATCTTCACCAACGATCGATCCAAACCTGAGGTGGGATTTATCATTGTGGATTTCTTACCCCAGTTAAATTTCTCATGATGTACGCGAATTAAATAAATTAATATGTGGATCAATAAACAATTGATTGAATTAATTTTCTTCTTGTTTATCATGAATTTTAGATTCTTGAAGCATGATAAATATTTAATTTCCAGTTCCCCATGATATTGATTCTCCAAAACTACGTCCAAACTAACATGGCTATCAATCCGCACTTAGACCGTGATCTTTCCATATTCATTGTCTGCGCTTTCATCGCGTGTTCTTCATCCCCAAATAATTATGCATGTTGGAAACTCAATGTTTGGTTGAGCGCAACATACAAACGCGATGTTCTCGACCCAAAGATCATAAATACACATTCATATCCTTTTTCTGAGTTATGTCAAAGCCAGAATGGCGTGTAGAAGAATCATGTGGCACGAGTCCGACGAGGGGTTCAGCGGTTTAAGGAGGCGGTTCAGTGAGTCGATTAGGCGACCGCGGAAGCTAGGCGAGGTAGCTCCGGTGGCATGTGAGGCGGCTCTGATGGTTTTGGGCAGTGTGCAAGACTAGGCTGGTGTGAAGGGGTGACATTATAGGCATCAATAATAATAATAATTATTAATGATAAGGATGGTGACCCGTTGATGAAATTGAAGGAGTATTTATTACTATTATATTAAATAATAATGGTAATGGTGGCTTTTAGTGTGTGATTAATTAAATGGAATGGTTTTAATTAAATATGAGAATAAACATGGTAAACTATTTTAATGGGAATAAATTATAACATTAATGATTTGTGTTATTAATATTAATTTTATTAATAATAACATTGAAGTGAGATTGGGGAGAGATTACAAGGTGATGAAATAATAAAGAAGATTATAATAAAAACCATAAAGGAATGGAGGTTTGGGGCATGCCGCATGGAGACAAGGAGGAACCAATGTTAGTGGTTCATGGATGTTTTGGATGAGAGAATTTGAGTAATTAAATTAAATTAAAGATAATAATAAGATAATAATGTTATTATTATTTTCATTGCGAGACCCGTATTTTTACGGCATCTTCTTCGTGTTACATCAGTTTTATGAAATGTTTGTGGCAGTGTGAACCTGGCTTCGAGACGGAAATTATGAGTCCAATATTGGATGTGTTTTTTGGGTTTTCATAATGGGTACCTGAAACGCTCGTGAATTAATAGATTTAATATCATTATTAAATATTCGACCCGCTATAACTCATGCGTGCGACATTCAATTGGCTTGCCGTCAGCGACGACATGACCCTGTCATTAATAAGGTCGGTTCAAGTCTAATGTTGGATACTAAATTTCTGTTCATGGATTGGGTCCACAAAACACCCAATAATATTATTATTATTATTATTACGGGATCTTGTATCTGACATATATCTCTCATACGTTGTCGGAATGACAAACCGTATGTGATGTTTCAACCCTAAAATTAATATGGATGTTTCAAGACCAGTTTTGGATATTTATGTCGAGGTTGAGGTGTGGGCCCCATGAGGCTGCATTCGTGCGTGTTGCGGTGAAATGCAACCTTTTCACCGGCTATCCGTTTTGACCAAATGGGTCGTCCATCTCATGTGATTTTTCATATGTATCATAGTGGTGTGATCGGTTTGGTTAACCGGTGCAATTTGAAGTATGGATGGGTTGGATCGAACACGAATCCAACAAGGCACTCAGTACTAAAATTCCTATAACTTACAGATTGGGCGTCAAATTGATGCACCGTCTCTCGTGTAGGAACCCTTATCAAATGGAGGTCCTTCAGGTTGCTCCCTTGTAGAACCTAGTGGCGGTTGAGGTATGACCGATAATCCAAGGAGCAGAACCATAGAGTTTCTTTTAGTGAGAGTTAGGATCGATACTCCCCTGACGACTCAAGGTGCGGGTATTCCTAAATCTACTCCGATAGAGACGCAACTCCACACCTCATGGGTGCAGGGTTGTTTTCCTCTGAGATGGCTTTCCTATCTTCAGAGTTGGTATGCCACCACATGGCCAGACTAGGCAGGTTTCTTGGGTCACTATGTGTTCCTATTAAACAAGTTGACACACACGGGTTGTGACCATGTACTGTCACATGGAAAGCATGCACGGGGAGGACCCTAGATAGTTAGACACATCGTGTTATCATTTCACATGCCGTGTAGTTTCTTTTTTCACAACCAGCCTTGCGACACTGGCCGTTGTACATGGGTAGTACTAAGGGTCAGAGGACATAGTGTGTAACCTTTTTACACACCCTGTACTTTTCAGTACATGGCTTGATCTTCTTTCCCACCATATCTTTGGCATGTGTCGTTTGGGTTATTTCCCCTTCTTCTCGTTCCCTTGAAGGTCAGACAATGTTTCCATCTACAGGAATATGATCCGTTCAGTAGGACTTTCTGTAACAGATATGGCATCCCTCCAAGAGGCCTGGAGCAAGATCCTCTATCCATTCTTGACCCTAGGTAGAGTCAGGAATCAATGTGACCAACTCTACCTAGTGTTGATCCTCTAACTAGCTAGTGAATCTACCTAGCTGGTAAATCTTGATTAGTTACGGTATCCTCTATGGCCCTGGAAGTGATCCTCATATGTGTATTGTGATCTTTCCCACTCAGGAGTGTGTCTCCCGTAATGAGTGCATCTATCTCTCATGATATTCCCAATCAAGAGTGTGTCTCTTGTAATGAGTGTATCTATCTATCATTATCTTTCCCCACTCAAGTGTGTGTTCTCACATAATTAATGTAACTACCTCTCGTGACCTTTCGGACAGACGATACTTTCCAGACGGACGTTATCAGAGCTATCACACTCGTGGAGTGAGTTCTCCCTGATGAGTGCTTTGTGGAATCTTTGAAATGGATCTCTAGAATGGGTTTTTAGTTGTCTAACTTTTCTCTAGATTATAGGTCTGAGTTACGAGAATATCTGTTTTCCCTGGGAATATGTATGAGCATATACCTGGTGTTAGCTGTGAGATGAAGATCCCCTTACTCTCTCATCTGGGTTTCTTTGAGCAATCATATATATTACTAGGTGGAGATGTTCTATTTTTTTCACTCTTGTTGTACCTTTTCCTCTCTTACTGCTCTCCTCTTCAATACCTCTATTGCTGATCCATCGAGCCTTCGGGACATCCTACTGAGTATTTTTATACTCACCCCTGCTTGGGATTTCCCCCATTTGGTGTTCCCTTGTAGATGATGAACATGTTGATCGTGACATCAGAGGATCTTCGGGATACGGGGTGCTTGGACCACATGTGGTGGTCATATCTTGGGATTCAGGAGTGGGACACTTCTAGCTTTTTACTATTTCACCTATTGCCGGGTTGTGGCAGATTGCTAATAGGGTGTGTATTTTTTCCCCATTCCCTTTCACCTTTACTTTTATTATACTTGTACTGTTAGAGGTCGATGCATTTTTGTTTGGTTTCCTTTTTATAGTAGTGTGGAACCTTGATTTCTACTTTTTCTCTACACTTTTTCATTGATTTAGCTGCATGTGTGTACAGGTTATTAGGAAAAGGCCTCCCTGAATTTGTTGTGCCTTCGGCACTAGTCTCCAGCCCCTGGACTATGGAGGTGGGCTTGGGGTGGTTGTGGTTCGTGCCCTGGTATGGGTCGGGTCATGACAGGGAGATCCTCGGTATGGACTCCTTCATGATATATTTTTTCCATGGCATGGGATCAATCCATGTGGTGGCTTAGAGTGATGCTTGTTGTTGAATATTTTTTATATATGCATGTTATTGGATTCTTGGTTGGCATCAATTTCCCCACCCCATTGATACACGAGACATGGGAACCTGACATAGTGAGAGAATGTTATGATAATGATTCTTGAACTATATAGATTATGCACTTTCTTATGGCCCATAGTAGGTGACTATATTGGGTTTATTGTTATGGGATTTTCCACTCAGGCTGTCATGACTTAGGGAGGCTATGAATATTTAGGGTGCTTTGATCACCATCACGTGAGGCATGCTTCAAAGGATGGGTATGTTGTATTAGTATTTTCAGGATTATTCATGATCTCCTATTTTAACCCAGGTCTATTATTACTTATTTTCATGAAGTGATGATTGTGATACTTGGTTACTCTAGCATGTTCATTTCAATTTCCCTTATTATTTGATTCTTGTAGTTCTCCCATGTGTGGTGTGTTTCTTAAAATGTGAAGAGTAAGATTCCATATGTTTACTATTTTTCAAAGAAAATCTATTTTATACTCTCTTGTTCCATTTTGAAATGAAAACACCACTTTCACCATGAAAATATGAATGGATATTTAATAAAAACATACCTTCTTTTGGAATGAAATTTGGAAATAGACCATGATTGTTTTCAAAGTAAAAAATGCCAAAAATCTTACTTTTAATATTGTATTTCAATCATGAGGTTGTTGTTTATTTTATTTTAAATGAAGTGCATTGGGAATAGATTAGTGGGATATCCTAATGATTTTTAATACTCACACCTATAGTTCAATTTAGTTTTTAGCATGTGGTGTAGGTCCCATCTTGGTCTTAATCACTGTGGGAGATAGTGGTCCATGGTATCAGAGAGTGACCCTCGGGGTCACGTAGAGATGTTGGGTTATCAGGCTTCAGTTTGGGTTTTATTGTATAGTTTCATTTCAATTTTCATATTCTTTTATAAAATATTATTAATTAATTTGTATTTATATATTTTACTACTTCGTTCATCATTAAACTGTTCAGTTTTTTATTTAATATTAGGTGAAATCTTTCCCTCGGTTTACTCTGTTGAAGCTCGAAACTAATTTCCAGCATGTGGGGATCAAGAATTCTCTTCAGGACATGTTGTAAATAGGATCGTGTGACATTTTTGGGGTTATCCAAGGTTAGTTCTTGAAAAAATGGTATTAGAGCAGGTCTAGTCTTTAAAGGACATTCCCTTTCAAATCACCCTTTGTTACTTGGAGATTTCAATGGAGATGAATAGTACTTTCGAGACTCAACAGGTATGAACATGAAGGACTTATTGAAACCTTTCTGATTATGGTCGTCAAGTTTCCATGGGAAGTCTGATTTTGTTTGTTTCCTTGGTCTTTGTGTGTAGATTGGTGTTTAGGATACAAAAAGGGAGTTGGGCTAGTGGTATTCATGAGCTCGCAGGGCTTAGTAAGACATGTTGATATAGGTGAACCAGAGTGGCGAGACTGTGTGTGCTTCCCAGAGGGTTGCTAGTACTTGTAGGATGAACCTTAGGGGTTAGGCTGTGAGAACTACCCAGTGGTTACCTTTTTGTTTGCTTGTTTGAGTGGTTGTTTCTTGTTGTAGATTATATGCTGGAAACTATGGATTGTTACTGCTGTGTATTATCCTGGTTACTACTTGCTATTTACTACTTATTGTACTTTATCTGCCATATATTCACTGACTTTTAAGCACAAATTTTTGGGTGGTTGCCTATTGGGACTTTGTCTCACACCATGTTTGGGTCATGCTTTTGGGCCCAAACAGATTATGTTGTTGTAGGTATGGATAAGGGCAACCGGCCTTCTACTTCTGGTTCTTGATTTCACTAGAGTGGGAGAGCATGGGGCCGAGCCGAGGCTTGCGATGTTGAGGATTTTCTCATCTGTTTTTCCTTTGTACTTTGGCTTAGTACTGTATTTCAGCATTGTGACTTGTTTGGATATTTTCCTAGACATATTTGTATCATGCATCATTTCATATATTTCTACTCTAGTTGTTTATTTGTTAGTATTCCATTGTTTACCGTTTACTTCTGTATTCATGTATTATACTTCTGCTATTGTTGTTATTTATTTTCTCTTTCGTTGTGTACTCTGACAAGGAGAGAATAGTTTCCCCACTGTCACACCCACGACCCTCACTGCTAGTCGGCAGCCTCTGGCGTTTGGGGAAATGCTCTTGAGGCCATGTGTCCAACCGAGTACGGGGCACCTCTGGGTGGCTTCTGGAACTGGGATGTTACAAAGTGGTATCAGAGGAGGTTATTTTATCTTGATTTTCTGTTTGGACCCTTTAGCCATGGATATGACTGATATGGTACATGGTGTTAAGCTGTGCTCGGGAGTAGCTAACCCATGTATAGGGAAAAGCCATACTTACTCGATTATTGTAGTTTTCGGGTTTGAGATTTTACGGTTGATGTGATTTCACCTAGAGTGATTCACATGACTTGTGTTGTTATTTTTACTGTTATTCTGATTCTATTTCTGTCGCAACCCAATGAGATGATGGTATGCCATCTCATGCATCATATAAGCACTTGTTAGAAATCACACTCCATGCATTCTTGCCATGCCATCTTGGGTACATTAGCAACTAAATGTTGTTGTGATAGACTGTGTGTAGATTATTAATGATGTTGTGATAGATGATTGATAGAATCTCTGCAGTTTATAGAAAGTTTGTTTGTTTGTACGTTGCTCAAATGAATGCCAATTTTTGGTTCTTGAGGTGTTATGGGCCCTCGTGAATTGAAAATTGGTGAATCATTGACCCGGTTTCCTTATACATTACTATATTGGATTCCAAGCTCTGTTTTGTGGGCAGTATAGGCCCTCAGGAATCAGAATTTGGCAACTTCATGCTCATTTTTCATTGTTTTCTTGGATTCGGTGCACTTTCAGAGCTACTGCCCAGAAAAACCCAGAAAACACGGCGTGTAATTTATATATACACGTCGTGTAGTTTTAAACCGTTTCACTGACTGTGTGAGCAGAAACACGGGTTGTGAAAATCACCAGTAACACGCCGTGTATGGTAGGTACATGCCGTGTAGTAACGAGCATGTACCCGGCTGTGTAACCAACAACACGGGTCAGGGAATCTCATGTCATACACGCCGTGTTTTATATGAACACATCGTGTATCCGTGTTCTCAGTACCCGACCATGTCACGAACAACACGGGACAGTGTCCTCTCCTCCTATACATGCCGTGTTTGTTTAGAACACATCGTGTAAAGGTCAGCTGTGTACTTGGCCGTGTCTCCAATAACACTGGTCGGGAAAATCTTTAAGTACACACTGTGTTTATTCGGAACACGCCGTGTAGTCTCAGTCGTGTAGTCGGTCATGTAACAAACAACACAGGTCATTGAAAACATGTCTACTACACGCCGTGTCCACAGGGAACATGCCGTGTAGTCTATGTTTAAGAAGATAGTGTGAGTTAGTTGTGCAAGGAGACCGGGCATGGGAGTGGAGTTAAGTACACACTGTGTAGATTTTATACATGCCGTGTAGTCATGTTTTGTAAATATCTTGTGTTTCCTTCTCCTATTTTCGTTTTCCACTCCTTGGTTCTCTGTACTTGATTTCCTAATCTAAGGTATGCATTTAATCTTTCAGAACTATTCCTCTGATACATCCTCTGGTTCTACGTCAGTTGTTAGGTAGTGATTAGATGCCAGAAATGGCTGATCAGGGACTTCCTGCCGATCCTCCAGTCGTGCCAGCCTTGGCACCGGCAATCATACTAGTTGCAGGCGCTCATGCGCAGTTTAGGGAAGGTTTTATGAGGATACTGTAGACCTTCCAGGAAGCACCTCCTCCTGCCACATCTATGGCAGACTTGACGTGGGTTTTACAGCAACAACATCCTCTTACTTTTTAGGTGGAAGGAGGACCATAGGCTGCAGAGTCATGGTTGGAAGCTATGTTGTCTATCTTCGAGCATCTAGAGACGCCTCTAAAGAGGCAAGTCAAGCTCGCTACCTACATGCTCCGAGACTCTTCCAAGAGGTGGTGGGACGTGATCTCAGAGGTAGGTCATCATTAGTTTATGGCTTGGGAGGAGTTCCAGCGTGTGTTCTATGACTAGTTCTACCTGGAGACCATGAGGGCTGATCGAGCCCAGGAGTTCATGAGTCTAGAGCAGGGTACTCTTTTTGTCATGGATTATTCCTCTCATTTCACAAATATGTAGTGTTTCACACCCCTCCAGGATGGAAGTGGGGTGTTCTTAGTAAGGAATTTTGAGGATGGACTCAGGTGGGAGATCTTCTCGTAGGTGAATATCATCTAATTGACATCTATCACTTCCATCGTTAACCACGAAATGATTGCGGAGTGCAATATGAGAGACTCTATAGCTGCGAGCCAGGGCAGTTCTGCTTCCAGAGAATGTGTTCCTCTAGTTGACTGCAGGAAGCGTCGTAGAGAGCCTATGCGCAGTGATCCGAGGAGGCGTGATACAGCTTCAGGTAGCCAGGTGGTATGCTACCAGTGTGGAAGGGAAGGGAACACGAGGCCACAGTGCTAGAGAGATCCGGTGGAGTGATGATCTTACGGAAAGATGGGTCACCTTCAGCAGTTCTACCATGTTTTCTCACCCGTAGCTGGTGAAGGGGGTTCTTCCATGACTCCTCGTTCAGGAGTAGCAGCACCAGTTTCTCACCTGTCAGGGAACTGGAGTTCTTCTGGCTGTTCGGTCCAAGGTAAAGGTCAAGGCCACGGTAGTTAGTCACCAGTACCTCAGCACCAGCAGGGGGATCATCCCAGAGTGGTCAGGTGGGGTCATAGAGCCACATGGCAGGCCAGACATTTGCGGTGGAGAGGACCTATCAAGAGCAGGATCCCAGACCTTCTATTGTTCAAGGTACGATTTTAGTAGCCTCAGTTTTAACTTCAACTCTTTTCTATACTAGTGCTATGCATAGATTTATCTCTTTTGTTTTCATGGAGAGCCTTGGGATCTTTATCTTTTCTTCTGCCGACTCGTTGACACTAGACACACCTTTGGGTATGAGAACGTCTAGTGTACGTCAGTGCAGAGAGTGACCTCTCGAGGTTGCAGGGTATCATTTCTTATGGGATCTCTATGTCCTAGATATAACAGGCTAGGATGTTATTCTCGGAATGGACTAGTTGGTTCCCTTCTAGTCAGTCGTCGACTTTTATCGCCGCAGGGTGAGTTTCATCTCACCAGAGGCTGAATCTTTTCTTCATAGAGACGAATGGGATGTTCAGGTGAGTCGAGCAGGACTCGAGCATCATGGGATAGGAAGGGTGATGGCCCAGATTTCTAGTCTTTATCTGGATGACCAGGGGACTTCACAGTTGGACTTTCCTCTAGTGGTGGATTGTTTTAGGGATGTCTATCCAGAGGAATTTTCAGGTTTTACTTCAGAGCGGGAGGTGTACTTCTCTATTGAGCTCATGCTAGGAGTGGCACCAGTGTCCATTCCTCCCTATAGGATGGATACACCAGAGTTGCAAGAGCTCAAGAAGCAGTTAGAGGAGTTACAGGAAAAAGGTTTCATCTGACCCAGTACTTCTCTTTGGGGTTCGCATGTCCTATTTGTGAAGAAGTCAGATGGTACCCTTAGGCTCTGTGTGGATTATCGGATGCTGAACCAGTTGATGGTCAAGAATCGGTATCCTTTTCTTAGGATTGATGACCTTATTGATCAACTTCGAGGAGCCCGGGAGTTCTCAAAAATTGATTTGAGGTCCTATTATCATCAGTTGCATGTTAGACCATCAGATATACCTCTAACAGCCTTCATGAGTAGGTATGGTCTCTACGAGTATAATGTTATTCCATTCGGTCTCACAAATACCCCAGTAGTTTTCATGGAACTGATGAACCGAGTGGTCCATCCTTACATGGACTCCTTTGTCGTGGTCTTAGTGGATGATATCTTGGTGTACTCTCACAATCAAAATGACCATGCTACCTATCTTGAGATCGTTCTGAGTACAATGAGAGAGCATCGAATTTATGCTAAACTCTTGAAGTGCCACTTTTCGATGGATCAGATTCACTCCTTGGGTCACGTCGTCTCAGAGGCAGGAGTATATGTGGACCCAAAGAAAGTGAGAGGTGTAGTTTCCTGGGAGTAGCCGAATAACATTTTTGAAGTACGAAGTTTCCTAGGGGTTGCTGGATACTACAGACGCTTCATTCAGGACTTTTCATGCCTAGCATCACCTCTAACAGGTCTGACCAAGAAGGGGGTGAATTTATTATGGTCAGATTCTTGTGAGACAGCCTTTCAGGAGATGAAGGGAAGGTTGACATCAGCACCGATACTATTCTAGCCAGAGCCAGGCCAGAGCTACAATATTTATTGTGATGCTTCAGGTATCGGACTAGGCATTGTGTATATATAGGGAGATGGAGTCATTGCGTATGGGTCTCGTATGTTGAGGCCACATGAGAGGAACTACCCGACACACGATCTGAAGTTGGCAGCTGTTGTTCATGCCCTACGCTTTTGGATACATTACCTTCTGGGAGAGAACTTTGTGGTTTTCACCAACCACAAGAGTCTCAAGTACATCTTCACTCAGTGTGATATGAATCTATGATAGTGTAGGTGGGTCGAGTATCTTCAGTCTTTTGATTTCTAGCATGCCCATACGTCAGGAAAGGGAAACACAGTGGCAGATGCGTTGAGTAGGGGATGTAACGCCCTGACTCCAGTTGCCCAGAGTCGGTGCATTATTACATAACATTGGCATGATCACAAGAAAGATCAAGTCTCGAAAGGCCGATTAGTTTAGTAGCCTTGGAATAACTAGATACATTCATAATGTTTAAATTACATCATAAAGTGAAAACTACTACAACAACATCTTGTCTTCATATCCCCTCATATTATCCCTGCAAGTCATTCATAAATTACTTTTTCATAGCCTGGGGAAAATAAAACATTGAAAGGGGTGAGCTCAGATGCTCAGTAAGGATAACAATATAGCGAAAACATTCATAAATTATCATAAACGTTTAAGGAAATGTATTTCTAAAAAAAGACTTTTAAACTTGAACATCAGCATAATATGGAAAAGATAAAATGAAATAATGCCATTTACTTATTAACATGGATATTATACTGGTCCAATAATCACATGCAATATCAATAACCACTTTCATAATGATGGAATTCATAATTCCAAACTATCATAACCACGTAGCCAAGGCCTCATGCCAAGACTACAAATAATATTTTTTCAAGGCCTCGTGCCAAGACACCAGTTTGTCTCATGAGACCTACCAATGCATCGAGGAGCTATATCGGGCTCCACCTTTCACATATTAAGTCCAATGCATTCCTCATATGAACAGGTTTAAACATAACATAAACATTCTTATTGAAACTAGCATACAAAATGATAATACTTTTTTCATAAACCATGAATGGTATAAAAATAACACATCCACAGTCAAACATATCATAAAACCATCAATACCATATGGAAGTTTTGTATCATAATAAATAAACATTAAATAATCTTAAAATCCATCAAAGGATGTTGACATAAATGAAATCAAAACAATTTGAGAGAAATAACTCTTTTTTGGAAATCATTTAAAAGTACCGTAATTATTAAATAAAACATTTACTTTGAAAATATTCTTATAAGATTGTAAGGGGAGTTTTGATGATTTTATAACGGAGAAAAATAGCCGCACCCGCCGTATAAGTTAGAAAAAGACATTCTTACCTTAATTCTGTCCAAAAGGTTAAAAGGGACATTGTTTGGAAAATGACGGAAAGATTCTTTTACAAAATTCTTATAAAAATTCAAACAAGGGTATAAATGACTTTAACCCATATTCTGTAAAATAGTTAGAATTATTTGAAAAACATTTTTAAGAAACATGGATGTGGATGATAAATAGGTCCCATTAGATAATTACTTATAAACAACCTCAGATCACGAAGAGATTGTGAAATAAACCCTTACCTTGTACTTTTCCTTAGTCGATGGTATGTTAACCTCCTGTATAATAGTTAAAACATTGTTATTAAATTATACAAGAAACATATAAGTAATTATGATATCATATATGATCTTCTAATAATGCTTTGTTAATAATACTTTAGTATTATCGTCGTTTCGGGTGTTAACTTACTCATTTTCTTTTATATGTTTTGTTACATAAGTCGTGTTTGTTTTGAATAGGTTGTATCTTATTCATATAAAGAATTATATAAAGTTCTTAAAGATTATTTTTAATCATTAAATGATAATAATACTTGAATGGATACTATGGGGAATGAATCTCATCGCGTTCGTGGAGACGGTAGTCCGTACGTACGCACGAGCGACAATATCATTATTTTGATATTAAAATAATATACAATTGGATGGTATATCATATATGAAGAATCATTATCATGTTGTTTTTATTATTTACATGAATTACACATCATTATTATACCCATCCAAATAATAATATTTCTAATAACAACTACACCACGAAGTTGAGACGGTAAGCCGTATGTACGCACGTATGGTGACATGTCATTCAAAGGATGGATATAATAGTGAATATGGTTGTACCATATTTATAATAACATCATAGTATATAGAAGATAATGGAGTTATTATTTTAGAAAGGAAATAACAATTAAGGAAGAAGTTGAAGAAGAAATGAACTTGAAAAAGGGTGGTGAAAACATTACCTCTTTTTCGGGTTCTTCCATTTAATTTGATCAAAAGGGCTCCTTATGTTGGCTTTATGACCAAAATAAGGCCTCTAGGTTGAAGTGAGGGAAGTTGAGAGAGTATTTGGGAAGGGTTTGGCCGAATCAAAAGGCTTTTGATGTGTGAATTAGTAAGATGGGGGAGTTTCCTTTTATAAGAGGGGTGAGGGGCACCTTTGGAAAAGTTAGAAATATTATTTTATAATAAATTCATATTCGATTTATAATGGTTCCAAAGTAAATTATTTAAAGTTTAAGATGGGGATGGGTCTAAAAACACTCAACTAATAGAATTTAGACAGCTTTGGGTCATTATATTAACCTTATCTTTTTGTTTTAACTATTAGTTAATTAGTTTGACACTTACCATGTCACTTTGTATTTTTATATTATACAGTTAATAAACTTACTATATACATCCAAGATACCACCTAGTGGTCCATTAATGATACTCCTATCATTATGTAAGTATCTTGTCTGAACCTTATATTTTTAGGAATTGAATATAAATTAATAATATAATATTTGTTTTAAAAACTCTTTTATGTCAATTTTTACACTATTGGGTATTTTGTTTTTGATAAATTCATAACAACATTTTTACTTAGAAAAAAGTTTATATAAACAATCAGAATATTTCAGAGTAACCTATAAAATTATTGGAATTTATAAAAAGTCTCAAATTACATTTATTTGGGTATTTATAATATCAATTATCTTAATCTTTCATTAATACAGTAATTACTTTACCATAATTGTGTCATAAATAAATTAACTTATTTAATGTCTAAAAATTAAAAATAAAATACCATTATGTAGGAAATAGTTTTAGCTTTCTAATTAAAATTTATAGTCTAAAATATAACATATATAACCATATGTAAAATTTTGTTTTCTAAAAGATATATGCTTATGTCATTTTTGTATTTACTTTAACATAATTAATATAAAGTATACCTATCACCTACAAGTGGCTCCATGGGGTCCCAAATCGACCAAAAGATTACCATGGTCGGACATGTATCCACCAATAAGGTTAGGACACGTTTTATGGTAATTTAATAATATTATAATATTAATCTTTTACCCTTATTTACCAGATTTACCCATTAACCATGGTAAATAAAATATTTACCGAAGTTATTATTCAAAATGTCTAAAAATGAAAGTTTCATATTTACACAATTTGGAAATCCTGATTCCAAATATGGAATCCATTTATCCAAGTTCAAAAATATAAGTGGTAGAATTTAATTTAAAATTAATTCCCGATGTCAAAACAAAAGGCTTGTTTTTACCAAAATAATAACTATCAAAAGATTGATGCGTGTTTATGTATGGTTTAATTGGGAAATTATGTTCAATGACCAACATTGGTTTAAATGGTAGAAATATATTATAAATATACTTTAAAACCACTCAAATTCATAATTTATCACTATTAATTATTTCTATTAAAAAAAGTTGTTTTTAATAAAAATTTAGTAATTTTCACTATTCATCAAAATATAAAAGTTATCCGAAAAGTACCAAAATTTCATCCTAAGATAATTTTGATATTACGAATCCAAAAATGAAGTCCATTTTGAAATATAAAATGTATAAAATTTGAAAAAGTTGGTATTACTATTCATAACGGCTACGTTGATTGGTCGCAGCGTGTTATAATCTCGAAGTTGCGTACAACACACGCTATTGTATTATTCAAAGAGAAGCATACCGTGGAAGATTGGGGTGTTACACTCTCCCATACTTCAAATAATTTCATCCTTGAAATTTCTAGAATATTACTGGATAAAAAGAATCGGGTGGTTCTTCACCATATGTTCCTCGGGTTCCCACGTTGCCTCTTCCATTTTATGTTTTCTCCATAAAACTTTTACCAGACGAGTCGTCCAGTTTCTCAGCACTTGTTCTCTCATATCAAGAACCCTGAAGGGCTCTTCGCAACATGAGATATTGGGTTCCAATACTAATTCCTCATAGATGAGTACATGCATTGGTTCGAGCATGTATTTTCTCAACAGTGATGCATGGAATGCATCGTGAACTTTGGAGAGATTTGACGGCATTACCAAACAGTAAGCTGCAGTCCCAATTCGTTCTATAATTTCGAAAGGACCAATGTACCTGGGACTCAATTTAACTTTCTTTCCAAAATATATAACTCCATTCCATGGAGATACCTTAAAAAACCTGTTCTTTCACCTGATATTCCAAATCCTTTATTCGGTTTTCAACATAGCTCTTCTGCCTATTTCGAGCTGCTTTGATGTGGTTTTGGATTACCTTCACCTTTTCCATCATTCCCTCCACTAGTTCTGGGTCTAAAAGTTTTCTTTCTCCAACGTTATCCCAACAGGTTGGTGTGCGACATCTCTTTCTGTATAATCCTTCATATGGTTCCATCCGAATACTTGGATGGAAGCTATTGTTATATGAAAATTCTACCATAGGTAAATATTGATCCCACATACCCTGAAAGTCAAGTGAGCATGATCTCAACATGTCTTCTAAGGTTTGAATAGTCTGTTCTGATTGTCCATCTGTTTAAGGGTGGTAGGCAGTGCTCAAATGAAGTTCAGTATCTAAGGCCTTCTATAGACTCTTCCAGAATCTTGAAGTAAAACAGGGATCACGATTAGAATCAATTGATAGGGGTACTCCATGATGTCTCACAACTTCATTAATATATAGACTTTCTAGACATTCAAGTGGTAGATCTTCTCATATAGAAAGAAAATGTGCTGACTTGGTAAGATGATCAACAATAACCCATATTGCATCATTCCTTCTAGGAGTCTTTGGTAGCCCCAGGAAAAATTCCATCGTGATATTATCCCATTTCCACTTAGGTATGGGGAGAGGTTGCAATACTCTTCCAGGATTTTGCCTTCCATCCTTCACTTGTTGAAAAATCATACATCTTGACACAAAATCAGCAATCTCCCTCTTCATGTTGTCCCACAAAAAATGTTCCTTCAAATCTCTATACATTTTGGTTCTCCCAGGGTGTATAGAGAAATTAGAACTATGGGCATCATCTAACAATTCCCTTTTCAGATCAGGTATATCGGGAACACAAAGTCTCTTCCTAAATTTCAAAATTCCTTTTTCATACACAAAGTCTCTCAATCTCCCATCATTCACAGCTTTAATCTTCTTTTGAAATTATTCATCGTCAGTCTGAGAATACTAAATCATTTCTAGTAAAGATGGGTTGGCAACCATTTGAAAAAGCTGTGATGTTTCACCTTCCATGGTTATTCCCATGTCCATATTCACTAGATCCCTGAAAATTGGATCCCTTTCAATTCTCATATTGTTCAAAACTCCATGATCTTTTCTGCTCAAAGCATCTGACACCTTATTTTTATTCCCCGGGTGGTAGTGTATCATACAATCATAATCCTTGAGTAATTCAAGCCATCTCCTTTGCCTCATGTTGAGTTCTTTCTGTGAGAAAATATACATCAAACTCTTTTCATCAGTATAAATCTCACATTTTCCACCATAGAGATAATGTCTCCATATCTTCAAAGCAAATATTATAGTAGCTAACTCAATATCATGAGTAGGGTAGTTTTGCTCATGAATTTTTAGCTATCGTGACGCATAGGCAATAACCCTCTCATTCTGTATAAGGACAAAACCAAGTCCTTTCTTCAACGCATCACTATAAATAACGAACCCATCATTCCCCAATGGTAGAGTCAATATAAGAGCATTGACTAATATCTTCTTCAGTTCTTCGAAACATTCTTCACACACTTTTGTCCAAACAAATTTAACCCCTTTACATGTGAGATTTGTTAATGGGTTAGCCAATCAGGAAAAGTTCTGGACGAAACGTCGATAATGACATGCTAAACTAATAAAACTGCATACCTCGGTTATACTCATTCGTGCAGGACATTATTGGATTGCCTTGGTCATAGAAGGATCAACAGAGATTCCATCTTTTGAGAAAATATGGCCACGAAAACAAATCTTCTGAAGCCAGAATTCACACTTTCTAAACTTCCTATCTAATTCATGTCTTCTCAGAGTCTTTAGGATAATGCGCAAGTGATTTTCATGATCTTAGTAGCTTTTGGAGTATACCAAGATATCATCAATAAATACCCCCACAAATTCATCTAGATATTCCTAGAAAACTCTATTCATTAGATCCATGAATACAGAGGGAAAATTAGTCATCCCAAAAGATATTACTGTAAACTTGTAATGCCCGTACCCGGTTCGAAATGCTGTCTTCGGAATGTCTTCCTTCTTCACACACAAATGGTGGTATCCAGACCAAAGGTCAATCTTGAAAATAATTGAGCTCCATGCAGTTGGTCAAATAAATCATCAACGCGAGGTAGAGGATACTTGTTCTTTAATGTTATAGAATTGATTTACCTGTAGTCAATACATAACTTCATAGATCCATCTTTCTTTTTAACAAAAAGATCATGGTCTCCCCATGGAGAAAAACTAGGGTGAATAAATCCCTTATTACTCAATTCCTCTAGTCATTTCTTTAATTCCAATAATTTAACAATGTTCATTCTATATGGGGTCTTCGATATAGGCCTTGAACCAGGAATTAAATCAATAGAAAACTCAACTTCTCGTTCTGGAGGAAGTCCATGTAAATCTTCTAGAAACACATCTACATGTTCTTTCACAACATGTACATACTCTATTTGAACATTAATTTCCTCACCCACAGTAATTTCATTCTCTTCCTCCCCAATAATTGAATTTAGTTGAGCTGCTGGGGGTGGATCTTGATAAGAATTAGGTGGTGATGATTCTTCTCTAAAGATAAGGTGTTCCTTATCATCATCATCAAAAATCATAACCTTATTCTTCTTACAATAAATCTTCACATCATGGTCTGAAAGCCAATCCATACCAAGGATTATATCAAACACAATCATAGGTATGACGATGAGATCAGCGGATAAAGAACATTTATGTGCTCTAATGGGGACTGATTCACAAAACTTTGTTGCAATGATACTACCCTTAGGAGTTTTAACTGACAACTCCCTTATTGAATCAAATTGAAAATATCTAATTTTATTAGCAAACTGGGAAGATATGAAACAATGCAATGATCCAGAATCCAATAAATCCTTTTCTAAACTTGAGGAAACCGTTAAATTACATGCCACCACATCTTTTGGAGCTTCTACCTCAGTAGTAGTGATAGCATAAGCTTGGCCTTGATCCCTGGGCCTTTTTCTGAGGCAAGTTCCACTGACTCTTAGGAAATTCATTTGAATAATGTCCCATATCTCTACAATTATAGCATTCCACATTGATAGCTACTCACTTTACCTTGCAATCATGATCTTGGTGGCGTTTTTCACCACACTTGTAACAGAATACCATTCTTTTTAAGCAAGTACCATGGTGTTTCTTACCACATTTACTGCAGGATGGATTTTCAACTTTTCCCTTCTTCCCCTTATTTCCATTTCCAGATTTCTCAGCAGATCTCTTCTTCACTTTCTTTGCTTTAAAGTCATAAGACTTAGAGAATTCCTTTTCTGTTTTAATAGCTCATGAGACAATGTATTCGTACGACGAGAAGGATTGTGAGACTAATGCTCGACGAAGAAATGGTTTTAACCCATCAAAGAAACGATCAATCTTTCTTATTGGGTTATGTATATAATCTCTAGAATACCTTGATATCCTTGTAATGTTATCCTCATACTTTGCGACATTCTCATCCTCCTTTTTCCTGAGACTCAGAAATTGCCTTTCCATATCTGATCTATGTTCACGAGGAAAGTATTTTTCTAAAACAGATCTTTGAACTCCCTCCATTCCATATTTGATACTTCATCATCTTCCTTCATGTTTTGAATCAATTACCACCATTGATCATCATCTCTAGTGAGGCGGTAAACTGCCATGAATACTTTTTTCTTTTTCACTACTCCCCAAAGCCTGAAATATTTTCTCTTGGGAACTTATCCATTGCTCACCTACCAATGGATTTGTACTCCCATTGAATGCTGGTGGTTGTTTCCTCATGAAGCGATCTAACATTGATCCTCCACACTGTGGATTAGGGTGATCCATATGGGTAATGTTATTATACATAACCTGAGTGAGTTGTCCCAGTATGGTGATAAGCTGATCAGCACCAGTTATATCACCAGCTCCACTATAATTATCTTGAGATGGGGGGAAATCCCTACATGGAGTACGTGCATTGATACAGTTTCTATTTCTTCTAATAGGAGCCATTTCTAAACAATGGCATAAACTAGATCAGTTTATGAATCAAAATACATAATTCCATACGTGTAAATCACATAACATAAATTGAGCAGTTTATGGATATAATCCATAATCATAAAAAAAATTTCTTTGAGGAAGTATATACTCATAAACCCTTCATAATTATTTTCAATGAAAATGAGAGTTATCCTAAGCATATCCCCTAAGTGTGTCATATCCAAGAGTGCAGCAAGGCCCGTTGTCGTGCAACAATTCTCGTTCGAGTCTATCTCAAAGTGGTGTTTTCGGGTTTTACCCCTAGGTACATATGTGACAGAGCTGTCTCTACCTGCTCGTATCCAGAAAGGGATGTATTGCTCGGAAAACTCACAAAATATCTACAATACCAAAGTTCTAGGAATATCTTCTATACTAATCCTCAAGATCCATCATAGGTCTATGTGCTGAAATCAAAGTTTATCTAAATCTAGCTTCCAAGGTTTGTACTAGACTTCCTCTGATACCAACTGTAACGCCCCGACCCCAGTTTCGCAGAGTCGGTGCATTATTAAATAACATTGGCATGACCACAAGAAAGATCAAGTCTTGAAAGACTGATTAGTTTAGTATCCTTGGAATAACTAGATACATTCATAAAGTTTACAATACATCATAAAGTGAAAACTACAACAACAACATCTTGTCTTTATATCCCATCATATTATCCATGCAGGTCATTCATAAATTACTTCTTCACCTGGGAAAAATAAAACATTGAAAGGGGTGAGCTCAGATGCTTAGTAAGGATAACAATATAGAGGAAACATTCATAAATAAGCATAATCATTTAAGGCAGTGTATAGCTAAAACAAAATCCTTTTAAACGTGAACTTCAGTATAATATGGAAAAATAAAATGAAATAATGCCATTTACTTATTCACATGGATATTATACTAGTCGAATAATCACATTCAATATCAATAACCACTTTCATAATGATGGAATGCATAATGCCAGACTATCATAACCACGTAGCCAAGGCCTCGTGCCAAGACTATAAATGAGATTTTGTCAAGGCCTTGTGCCAAGACACTAGTTTGTCTCATGAGACCTACTGATGCATCTAGGAGCTATAGTGGGTTCCACTCGTCACATATTAAGTCCAATGCATTCCTCATATGAACAAGTTTAAACATAACATAAACATTCAAATTAAAACTAGCATACGAAATGTCAATACTTTCTTCATAAACCATGAATGGTATAAAAATAACACATCCATAGTCAAAAATATCACAAAACCATCAATAGAATATGGAAGTTTTGTATCATAATAAATAAACTTGAAATAAGCTTAAAATCCATCAATGTATGTTGACATAGATGAAATCAAAACTATTTGAGAGAAATATCTCTTTTTTTAAATCATTTTAAAGTACCATAATTATTATATAAAAAATTTAATTTTAAAATATTCTTATAATATTTTAAAGGAAGATTCTACAATTTTATAATGGTGGAAAATAGCCGCACAAGACGTATAAGTTAAAATAGACAATCTTACCTTAAATCTGTCGAAAAGGTTAAAAAAGGACCTTGTTTGGAAAACGACGGAAAGATTACTTTATAATAATATTATAAAAATTCAAAAATGTTATAAATAACTTTAACCCATATTCTATAAAATAGTAAGAATGTTTTGAAAAACATTTTTATGAAACATTGATGTGGATGATAAAGAGGTCCCAGTATATAATTACGTATAAACAACCCCGGATAATGAAGAAATTGTGAAATAAACCCTTACCTTGTACTTTTCCTTAGTCGATGGTATGTTAACCTCCTGTATAATAGTTAAAACATTGTTATTAAATTATAAAAGAATAATATACATAATTATGATATCATATATGATCTTCTAATAATGCTTTGTTAATAATACTTTAGTATTATCGTTGTTTCGGGTGTTAACTTACTCGTTTTCTTTTATATGTTTTGTTACATAAGTCGTGTTTTTTATGGATAGGTTGTATCTAATTCATAAACAGAATTTTATAATGTTATTAAACATTGTTTTTAATCATAAAATTAGAATTATACTTGAATGGATATGATGGGGAATGAATCTCATTGCGTTCGTGGAGACTGTAGTCCGTACGTACGCACGAGCGACAATATCATTCTTTAGTTATTAAAATAATATATAATTGGATGGTATATCATATATACAGAATCATTATCATGTTATTTTTATTATATACATGAATTACACACCATTATTATTCCCATCCAAATAAGAATATTTTGATTAACAATTACTCCACGACATGGAGACGGTAAGCCGTACGTACGCACGTATGGTGACATGTCATTCAAAGGATGGATAGAATACTGAATATGGTTGTACCATTTTTATAATAACATAATATTATATAGAAGATATTGGAGTTATTATTTTATAAAGGAAATAACAAAGAATGAAGAAGTTGAAGAAGAAATGAACTTGAAAAAGGGTGGTGAAAACATTACCACTTCTTCGGGTTCTTCCTTTTGATTTGATCAAAAGGGATCCTTAGGATGGATTTCTGATCAAACTAAGGCCTCTAGGTTGAATTGAGGGATGTTGAGAGAGTATTTGGGTAGGGTTTGGCCGAGCCAAAAGGCTTTTAATGTGTGAATTAGTGACAAGGGTGGGGGGCGCCCTTTTATAAGAGGGGTGAGCGGCACCTTTGGAACAGCTAGAAATATTATTTTATAATAAATTCATATTCGGTTTCTAATGTCTCCAAAGTGTATTATTTAAATTTTAATGTGGGGATGGGTCGAAAACCACTCAACGAGTATAATTTAGACAGGTTTGGGTCATTATATTAACCTTATCTTTTAGTTTCAACTCTTAGTTAATTAGTTTCAAACTTGCCATGTCACTTCGTATGTTTTAATTTTTATAGTTAATAAATATACTATATACCTCCAAGAGACCCCCTAGTGGTACATTAATTATATACCTATCATGATATAAGTATTGTGGCCGATCCTTATATTTTTTAGAATTGAATATAAATTAATAATATAATATTTCTTGTAAAAACTCTTTTATGTCAATTTTGACACTATTGGGTATTTTGTTTTAGATAAATTCATAACAGCATTATTACTTTGAAACTAATTTATATAAACAATAATAATATTCATAGTAACCTATTAAATTATTTGAATTTATAAAAAGTCTCTAATTACATTTTTTGGGTATTTATAATATCAATTAACTTAATCTTTCATTAATACGGTAATTACATCATCATCATTGTGTCATAAATAAATTAAATTATTTAATGTCTAAAAATTACAAATAAAATACCATTACATATGAAATCATTTTCCCTTTCTAATGTATATTTATAGTCGAAAATATAACATATATAACCCTATGTAAAATTTATTTTTATAAAATATATATGCTTATGTCATTTTTGAATTTACTTTAACTTAATTAATATAAAGTGTCCCTATCACCTACAAGTGGATCCATGGGGTCCCAAAATCGACCAAAATAAGCTCATGGTTGGAAATGTATCCCTCAATAAGAATAGGACATGTTTTAGGGTAATTTATTATTATTATAATATTATTTTATAAACCTTATTTACCGAATTTACCCTTTAACCATGGAAAATAAAATATTTACCGAAGTAATTATTCAAAATGTCTACAAATTAAAGTTACCTCTTTATACAATTTGGAAATCCTAATTCCAAATATGGAATCCATTTTTCCAAATTCAAAACACAGAAGTGGCAGAAATTAATTTAAAATTAATTCCCGCTATCAAAACAAAAAGCGTGTTTTTAAGAAATAATAACTTTTAAAAGATTGCTACTTGTTTATGTCTGGTTTAATTGTGAAATTATGTCCACTGAACAAAAGTGTATTAAATGGAAAAAATATATTCTAAATATAAATTAAAACCTCTCAAATTCATAATTTATAACTATTATTTATTTCGATTAAAAATTTTGTTTTTAATAAAAAATTACTAATTTTCACTATTAATCAAAATATAAAAGTTATCTGAAAAGTACCAAAATTTCATCCTAGGATAATTTTGATATTCCAAATCCAAAAATGAAGCCCATTTTGAAAGATAAAATGTATAAAATTTAAAAAATTTGTATTACTATTCATAACGGCTACTTTGATTGGTCACTGCATGTTAGAATCTTGAAGTTGCGTACAACACACACTACTGTATTATTCAAAAAGAAGCATACCGTGGAAGCTTGGGGTGTTACATTCTCCTCTCCTTAAAATAATTTCGTCCTAAAAAATTATAGAATATTACTGCATAAAAAGACTCAAGTGGTTCTTCATCATAAGTTCCTCGGGTTCCCACGTTGCCTCTTCCATTTTATGGTTTCTCCATTGAACTTTTACCCGATGAGTCGTTCGGTTTCTCAGCACTTGTTCTCTCATATCTAGAATCCTGACGGGCTCTCCACAATATGATAGATTGGGTTCCAGTAAGAATTCCTTATAGTTGATTACATGCGTTGGGTCAGGCATGTATTTTCTCAACAGTGATACGTGGAACACATCGTGAACATTGGAGAGATTTGGCGGCATTGCCAAACGGTAAGCTATAACCCCAATTCGTTCTAGAATTTCAAAAGGACCGATGTACCTGGGACACAATTAACCTTTCCTTCCAAAATGTATAACTCCCTTCTATAGAGATACCTTCATGAAAACATAATCTCCCACCGAAAATTCCAAATCCTTTCTTCGGTTGTCAGCATAGCTCTTCTGCCTACTTTGAGCTGCTATGATGTGGTTTTTGTAGAGACCCAAAGCCTGACGTTCATGGACATTACATTAATTTTGCGGAATACTTAGTACATAACAAAAACACACACACAAGGATCGTAATAGTTTAGTGTCTTTGGAAACTCGGAATATAGTCTTCTAATCGTGGTGAAAGATCTTCAACATCTCCCATAAAGATCTTATTTTTTTTATACCTAAAACCTTTATTTATATCCTGGGGAAAAGAAAACATAAAAGGGTGAGCTCAAATGCTCAGTAAGGGTAAACAAAAGAAATATCAATCACATCATATACATAAGAACATAACTTTTTGAAATCATAACCTGCAAAAGAAATCATAATTTCATAACAAGGGATAAATCATAGTAGTGAAATGAAATCCCAATAATCATAACATATAACATGAAACTTTGTGGCATACACACATAATCATAGATAATCATTTCTTATTAGTCAAGACTCATTTCCAATACTATCTTAGTAGAAAAAGTCCATTTCTGAACCGAGTCACCCTCGTTTCAGTCCTGTTTCACAGAACCGGTGTAACCTACCATTCCAGCCATGTCTATCTCATGAGATATAAAATCTTTACCCAATGCATTGGAGGGAGATATAGGTCCCACCCATCTCATAATGAAACCATTCTTATGTGTGCCACAAAATCATAAATCATACATCATTGCATAACCCATGCAATAAAAATGGGAATCTTAAACATCGTGACATCATAATACAATTCATATAAGATAAAGGAATTCATAAAAATAACACAACATAATCAAATCAATGTAATAATAGGGATAGATACATAACCCTTTATTATCTTAGATGGAAAATAATTTTGATAAAACTCTTGAACTCCATCCTTGAAGAAAATATCCTTTTTTACTTCAAAAAAACATTTTTCCTTCTTAACATGTCACACAATATTAAACTAAAAGATGTTGATTAAAAATAAACTTGAAAACTTGTAAAGGAAGATTCTTGGAAATAGTGTTTTAAAAATCCGGTAATGCCGTATAAGTTAAAAAAACATTCTTCTCGTACTTTTGTCGGAAAATTCAAAAAGTACCTCTTACGAAAAACGACAAAAGATTCCTTTAATATCTTTTACTAAAAACTCACCAAAGGGTAAAATTGGATTTAAACAATTGTAGGTGTATGGAAACAATATTAAATATTTAGGAAACATGGATGTGGATTATAAAATACACCCCAGTAAATACAAAAGTATAAACAATCTCGGATAAAAATGAGATTGTGATATTTTCCATTACCTTAGGTCCGATTTGCTTCGTAAGTGTCTGAACCTCCTATATAATGATTTAAATAATTCCATTGACTTATTACAGAATCATATTCATTGTTATTATATCATATATGGTTCACTTATGACTATATATTACCCGTTCTTTTGTAAATTCATGTTAAAATAACGTTTTGGGTAAAATCGTCTCATTTGTTGTTCGTGTTTTAACTTGTAATTATTCATATGATTACTTAGATCATGATTACTTAATTCCAGAATATAAAACATGATTTATATATATTATATATTCAGAATATACATATATATAATGGATCGATAAATGGAAAGAAATATACCATTCATGGAGACGGTAGGCCGTACGTACGCATGAACGCTGTTTTCGTTTCCTTATTGAGTTGAATGGAACTAAGTAGATGAAATACATATATACAGAAATCCAGTAGCTTTATAATGTCATATATTTCAATATTATTTCTTATATATACTTTATAATCATTCTTAAATGGTTAACATGGAGAATGAATCTCATCACATTGTGGAGACGGTAGTCCGTACGTACGCACGAGCGATGATATCGTTTCCATAATTATTGAATTGAATTGGAGTGGATGATACAATATATCAGAATAAATATGATGTTCTAATAACTATGTATAGTTATTCTTTACACCATTATACCTATCCATGTACGGTGGTGGTGGAAAATAGATTACACCACGGTGTGGAGACGGTATTCCGTACGTACGCACGCGCAGTGATTTCTTTTTCCGTAGGATGGATAGATGGTGAAATAGGGTTGTTTCATACTTATAATAGCATATCAGTATATGAGTGATACTGATTTTATTACTTCATAATGAAACAATCTAGGAAGAAGAAGTGGAAGAAGAAATAAAGATGAATGAATCGGTAACAGACATTACCTCTTCTTTGAAGTGCTTCTTTGAGACCTCCTTTTAGGGCACTAAAATGGGTCTTTGAAGAATACCAGAACCTCTAAGATGTTTCTAGGGAAGTGGAGAAGAGATTTTGGCAGGGTTTTTCCGAGCTTGAAGGCTCAAAGTTGTGTGAGGAAGAGAGGGAGGAGGTGCCCTTTTATAAGGGAGGAGAGGGGCACCTTTAGAATAACTAAAAATATTATTTTATTGTAAAGTCATGTTCGGTTTTAAATAGCTCCAAATTGATTTATTTCTAGGATAAAGTGGGGATGGGTCGAAATCCTCTCATCCAATAGAATCTATACAAGTTTTGGTTCCTATTTTAACCTTATCATGTAGATTTAACATTAAGTTAAATAATTTTACTTTTACCGTGTCTTCTTGTGTTCTTATACTATAAGGTCAATAAACTTACTATATCAAGCCAAACGAACCACAAGTTGTTTATTATTAATATATATAACCTTATCTAAGTCATTTGGCTGAATATTAGATTTTTAGGAATAAAATAACAATTAATAATATAATATTTGTTTTAAAAACTATTTTATGTCAATTTTGACACTATTTAGTAATTGATTTTTGTAAAAATCATAACAGAATGATTAGTCCGAAAAAAGTTAATTAAATAAATAATAACATGTCATATTAACCTATAAAATTAGTGTAATTCATAAAAAGTCTCAAATTATATTTATTTGGGTATTTATAACATCAATTATGTCAATATTTCATTAATAAGATAATTACTTCATCATCGTTGTGTCATAAATAAATAAAATTATTTAATGTCTAAAAATTACAAATAAAATACCATTATGTGTGAAATCGTTTTAGATTTCTAATGAATATTTATAGTCGAATTTAACTTATGTATAACCCCATATTAAAAATGATTTACTTATTACACTTTGATTTTAACTATTTTAACCCTTCTTTAAATAAATTAATAATAAATGTCCTAATCTAATCCAAGTGGGCCTAAATGGTCATATTTTATTCCTAAGGTTGTTTTTGGTCGAATTAAACTTGTCCAATAGAATTAGGACATGTGTTAGGGTAATAATAATATCATTTTTACCCTTAATTACCCTATTTACTTTTAACCGTGGTAAAAAAAGCAAAAAGTTACTATTCACCAAAAAATTATTTTCATCTCATTGAACCACATTTTCCTTACTGACATCAACCGTGTCTCTCGGATTTTCGAAATTCCACTCACAGAAGCGGTAAAAGTAGGTTTTATGAAAAATTCAGTTTTTTTAACTACCACTTAGTGGTTTCACTATTCATCAAAAATTGAAAGTTTTCAGAAAAATACCAAAATTTCACCCTAGGCTAATTTCAATATCACGAATCCAAAAATGAAGTCCATTTTGAAAAATAAAATTTATAAAATTTCAAAAAGTGGTTATTACTATTCATAACGGCTAGTTTTAATAATATTTTAATAGTATATCGTTGTTTAGTGAAACTCGGTATTGCGTACTACACACGCTATCGAGGAAGGTCGTGATTGCGTGTAATGCAAGGCAAGTCAAGTATGCATGTTGTGCAAGATTCTTTTGGTGTAGCGTACAACACAAAACATTAATGAAATTAAAAAGAATATTTTTCATAAAATCTCGGGGTGTTACATTCTACCCTCCTTAAAATGAATTTCGCCCTCGAAATTCATCAGGGTTATAAATGGTTTACTACTTGAAAGTTTTTTTAATAGAAACCCACATCGTAAAAAGGAATAACAAAACCAATCTTTAAAAACAAAAGTATGAAAGGTAATGGTTACCCAAATAAATTAATCACTGGGTTTCCACATAGGTGAGAATATGGATATGGAAGAGAAATATAACCATCATGTTCAGATGGAGAGTGGTAGAGAACATGGCTATGGAAAAGCCAGCAATCACAAAGACATAAATTTGTGACGATCTAATGTACCATCTGATTCATCAGATATAAAAGCACTAGGACAACATTTTGGTTTTCAAGATCATTTCCCTAAAGTTGATGAAATTGGAATTAGAAGAAATACTTTCGTGATTTTGGTATAGTCTCACTATTTGTCGTTCTTTGGACAATTTCCACTTGAATTTGTCATTCGTGATGTGTTAGTAGATCATGTGATAGAATGATGGGTCATTCCATCTGTCTCAAACAAAAGGTTAGAAAAGTTATCAAAAAATACATAAGTCCATCTATAGTGAGATTAATCATATATGGTTCTTAAAATGGACTTATACTTCATATATCATACTACTTAATATAATAAAACTAGTTTCTACTAAACAGAGACTTCCTGTAGGCCAGTGGTAGGCGATAAAGGCCAGTCGCACTTCGGTTGTGGGTTTGATTCCTACGACCTTGTCCGACGCGATGGGCTGTCGCCCGTCCTGCAGGTTGTCCTTTTTCTAAAGCTATATTACTATAACATCCCATCAACAATATCAAAAAGTATTATCCTTAAAAAATACTAACTTATGTCCAACATAATCCATTCCAATCTTTAGGATTATCTAAAATACTTCGGTCCAAGCTCATAGTATAAATAAAATGATTAGTTGAATGCCATCATTTATCCCCCAGATATATCTTGTTGGTCAAATTACAAACATGTGAATACCTTAATCATGTATTCTCTTGAATAATGAATATCCATTGAACCTTAGTGAAAACATGAATGTAGTTAAAAGTTAACACTTTCCACATACCAAAATCCTCAAAATTCTATATCCTCAAACCATGATATCTCTTAGTACTTATATCAATCACGAGCTCATGAATACTGTCAAACATTTCATTTTCTCCTTATCCCTTCATTATGCGCATATCATCTACTTTCCAAAATATTTGAATCACTTTTCATGGTTACCGGTACCTTAAAATTATTGAAAACCACAATAGACCAATACATAAATATTTCAATACACCATAAAAGTACCTCAACAACATTATTCTTGAATACCAATACATAAACACTTCAGTCCATCCACTTCATTGATTGTCCTGGAATAAGTCCTTCCTTGATTTAGAAGTAACTTTTTAGGTCAGTGCATTGAGTTGGGTAATGCCCATGTTCTCCACAAAAAAGACATTGAACTCCATAACAGTCTGTCACTCTATGACCCTTTTCTCCACACAGATAACATCAGTCCCTCCATTTGAGGTATTCCTCAAGGTTCTTCTTCCCTTCTTTAGAAATCTTAATCTTCCTTTCTTTATGCTCCTCAACATCCGAACATGAATAATAGTTTATCTTCCTCTTCTTTGATGAATTAGACATACCAATAAATTTCACCTTGTTAATCATATATCGCGATGACTGATTCAGCATAATCACAATATCTTTCTCTCTAGGAATTACACAATTTTGTTGCTCATAGTCACCAATTTGTTCATTGGATTCAATGTTAACCGAATTCCTTCTGGTTCCCTCCATTTACTAAAACACAAAAAGAATTCTGCGAGATGCAAAAATCATGCTAGAGAAAACAACATAGTAATGGGGGAGTACCCTCAATATCTAACATCTTAGGTTAAATTCTAAGATCGTTAGCGCAATTCTAGGACTATAACCTATACGTATACTTAACCTTAGATACATCCGTAGACATACCTTAGAAATATATCTAGGGATCTCACTAACGTTTTCGCATCCTAGTTTCCAAAGGTTGACTAAACTTTTCCTCTGATACCAAATGTAGAGACCCGAAGCCTGACATTCATGGACATTACATTACTTTTGCGGAATACATAGTAAATAACAAAAAACACACACACAAGGATCGTAATAGTTTAGTGTCTTTGGAAACTCGGAATATAGTCTTCTAATCGTGGTGAATGATCTTCAACATATCCCATAAAGATCATCTTTTTTTTATACCTAAAAACTTTCTTTATATCCTGGGAAAAAGAAAACATAAAAGGGTGAGCTCAAATGCTCAGTAAGGGTAATCAAAAGAAATATCAATCACATCATATACATAAGAACACAACTTTTTGAAATCTTAACCTGCAAAAGAAATCATAATTTCATAACATGGGATAAATCATAGTAGTGAAATGAAATCCCAATAATCATAACTTATAACATGAAACTTTGTGGCATACACACATAATCATAGAGAATCATTTCTTATTAGTCAAGACTCATTTCCAAGATTATCGTAGTGGACAAAGTCCATTTCTGAACCGAGTCACCCTCGTTTCAGTCCTGTTTCACTGAACCGGTATAAACTACCATTCCAGCCATGTCTATCTCCTGAGATATAAAATCGTTACCTAATGCATTGGAGGGAGATATAGGTCCCACCCATATCATAATGAAACCATTCTTATGTGTTCCACAAACTCATAAATCATACATCATTGCATAACCCATGTAATAAAAATGGGAATCTTAAACATCATGACATCATAAAACAATTCATATAAGATAAAGGAATTCATAAAAATAACACAACATAATCAAATCAATGTAATAATAGGGATAGAGACATAACCCTTTATTATCTTAGATGTAAAATAATTTTGATAAAACTCTTGAACTCCATCCTTGAGGAAAATATCCTTTTTACTTCAAAAAAACAGTTTTCCTTCTTAACATGTCATACAATTTTAAACCAAAAGATGTTGATTAAAAATAAACTTGAAAACTTTTAAAGGAATATTCTTGGAAATATTGTTTTAAAAATCCGGTCATGCCGTATAAGTTAAAAAAACATTCTTCTCGTACTTTTGTCGGAAAATTCAAAAAGTACCTCGTACAAAAAACGACAAAACATTCCTTTAATATCATTTACTAAAAACTCACCGAAGGGTAAAATTGGATTTAAACAATTTTAGGTGGATGGAAACAATATTACATATTGAGGAAACATGTATGTGGATGATAAAATACACCCCAGTAAATACCAAAGTATAAACAATCTCGGATAAAAATGAGATTGTGATATATTCCCTTACCTTAGGTCCGATTTGCTTTGTAAGTGTCTGAACCTCCTGTATAATGATTTATATAATGTCATTGACTTATTATAGAATCATATTCATTGTTATAATATCATATATGGTTCACTTATGACTTTATATTACCCGTTATTTTGTAAATTCATGTTAAAGTAGCATTTTGGGTAAAATCATCTCATTTGTCGTTCGTGTTTTAACTTGTAATTATTAATATGATTACTTAGATCATGATTACATAATTCCAGAATATAAAACAAGATTTATATATAACATATATTCAGAATATACATATATATAATGGATCGATAAATGGAAATAAATACACCGTTCATGGAGACGGTAGGCCGTACGTACGCATGAACGCTGTTTTCGTTTCCTTATTGAGTTGAATGGAATTAAGTAGATGAAATACATATATACATAAATCCAGCAGCATTATAATATCATATATTTCATTATTATTTCTTATATATACTTTATAATCATTCTTAAATGGTTAACATGGAGAATGAATCTCGTCGCTTCGTGGAGACGGTAGTCCGTACGTACGCACGAGCGATGATATCGTTTCCATAATTATTGAATTGAATTGGAGTGGCTGATACAACATATCAGAATCAATATGATGTTCTAATAACTATGTATAGTTATTATTTACACCATTATACCCATCAATGTAAGGTGGTGGTGGAAAATAGATTACACCACGGTGTGGAGACGGTATTCCGTACGTACGCACGCGCGGTGATTTCTTTTTCCATAGGATGGATAGATGGTGAAATAGGGTTGTTTCAAACTTATAATAACATATCATTATATGAGTGATAATTATGTTATTACTTAATAATGAAACAACCTAAGAAGAAGAAGTGGAAGAAGAAATAAAGATGAAATAATCGGTAACAGACATTACCTCTTCTTTGAAGTGCTTCTTTGAGACCTACTTTTAGGGCACTAAAATGGGTCTTTGAAGAAGACCAGAACCTCTAGGATGTTTCTAGGGAAGTGTAAAAGAGAATTTGTCAGGGGTTGGCCGAGCTTGAAGGCTCAAATTTGTCTGATGAAGAGAGGGAGGAGGTGCCCTTTTATAAGGGAGGAGAGGGGCACCTTTGGAATAACTAATAATATTATTTTATTATAAAGTCAAGTTCGGTTTTAAATAGCTCCAAATTGATTTATTTCGAGGCTAAGGTGTGTATGGGTCGAAATCCTCTCATCCAATAGAATCTAGACATGTTTAGGTTCCTATTTTAACCTTATCATGTAGATTTAACATTAAGTTAAATAATTTTACTTTTACCGTGTCTTCTTGTGTTCTTATACTATAAGGTTAATAAAATTACTATATCCATCCAAACTAACCCCGAGTTGTTTATTATTAACATATATAACCTTATATAAGTCATTTGGCCGAACCATAGATTTTTAGGAATAATATAACAATTAATAATATAATATTTGTTTTAAAAACTATTTTATGTCAATTTTGACACTATTTAGTAATTGATTTTTGTAAAAATCATAACAGAATGATTAGTTCGAAAAACATTAATTAAATTAATACTAACATCTCATATTAACCTAGAAAATTATTGTAATTCATAAAAAGTCTGAAATTATATTTATTTTGGTATTTATAACATCAATTATGTCAATATTTCATTAATAAGATAATTACTGCATCATCGTTGTATCATAAATAAATTAAATTATTTAAAGTCTAAAAATTACAAATAAAATACCATTATGTAGGAAATAGTTTTATATTTCTAATGAATATTTATAGTCGAATTTAACTTATGTATAACCCCATATAAAAAATTATTTACTTATTAAACTTTGATTTTAACTATTTTAACCCTTCTTTAAATAAATTAATAATAAATGTCCTAATCTAATCCAAGTGGGCCTAAATGGTCATAATTTATTCCTAAGGTTGTTTTTGGTCGAATTACACTTGTCCAATAGAATTAGGACATATGTTAGGGTAATAATAATATCATTTTTACCCTTCATTACCCTATTTACTTTTAATTGTGGTAAAAAAAATTAAAAAGTAACTATTCACCAAAAAATTATTTTCATCTCATTGAACCACATTTTACTTACTGACATCAATCGTGTCTCTCGGATTTTCGAAATTCCACTCACAGAAGTGGTAAAATTACGTTTTATGAAAAATTTTGTTTTTTTAACTACCACTTAGTAGTTTCACTGTTCATCAAAAATTGAAAGTTTTCAGAAAAATACCAAAATTTCACCCTAGGCTAATTTTGATATCACGAATCCAAAAATGAAGTCCATTTTGAAAAATAAAATTTATAAAATTTCAAAAAGTGGTTATTACTATTCATAACGGCTATTTTTAATAATATTTTAATAGCATATCGTTGTTTAGTGAAACTCGGTATTGCGTACTACACACGCTATCGAAGAAGGTCGTGATTGCGTGTAATGCAAGGCAAGTCAAGTATGCATGTTGTGCAAGCTTCTTTTGGTGTAGCGTACAACACAAGACATTAATGAAATTAAAAAGAATATTTTTCATAAAATCTCGGGGTGTTACAGTTTTGGATTACCTTCACCTTTTCCATCGTTTCCTCCACCAGTTCTGCGCCTAAAAGTTTTCCTTCGCCAACGTCATCCCAACAGGTTGGTGTGCGACATCTCTTTCCATATAATGCTTCATGTGGTTCAATCTGAATACTTTAATGTAAGAGATTGTTATACGAAAATTCTACCAGAGGTAAATATTGATCCCACATACCCTGAAAGTCAAGTGAGCATGATCTTAACATGTCTTTTAAGGTTTGAATATTCCGTTCTGATTGTCCATCTGTTTGAGGGTTGTAGGCAGTGCTCAAACTAAGTTCATTATCCAAGGCCTTTTGAAGACTCTTCCAGAATCTTGACGTAAAATGAGGATCATGACCAGAAACAATTGATAGGGGTACTCTATGAAGTCTCACAACTTTATTAATATATAGCTTTGCTAGATGTTCAAGTGGTAGATCTTCTCTTATAGCAAGAAAATGTGCTGACTTGGTAAGACGATAAACAATAACTCATATTGCATTGTTCATTCTAGGAGTCTTTGTAGCCCCATGAAAAAGTTGATCATGATATTATCCCATTTCCACTCAGGTATGGGAAGAGGTTGCAATACTTCTCCTGGCTGTTGCCTAAAAGATTTCACTTGTTGAAAAACCATACATCTTGACACAAAATCATCAATCTCCCTCTTCATGTTGTCCCACCAAAAATATTCCTTCAAATCTCTATACATTTTGGTGATCCCAGGGTGTATAGAGAAATTGGAACTATGAGCATCATCTAACAATTTCCTTTTCAGATCAGGTATATCGGGAACACAAAGTCTCTTCCTGAATTTAAAAATTCCTTCTCCATACACAAAGTCTCTCAATCTCCCATCATTAACAGCTTTAATCTTCTTTTGAAATTATTCATCATCGGTCTGAGAACTCTTAATCCTTTATTGTAAAGATGGTTTGGAAACCATTTGAAAAAGGACTGATGTTTCACCATCCGTGGTTATTCCCATGTCCATCTTCACTAGATCCATGAAAATTGGATCCCTTTCAATTATCAAATTGTTCAAAACTCCATGATTTATTCTGCTCAAAGCATCTTCCACCTTATTTTCCTTCCCCAGGTGGTAACGTATCATACAATCATAATCCTTGAGTAATTCAAGCCATCTCCTTTGCCTCATGTTGAGTTCTTTCTGTGAGAAAATATATATCAAACTCTTGTGATCAGTATAAATCTCAAATTTTTCACCATAGAGATAATGTATTCATATCTTCAAATAAATTATTACAGCAGCTAACTCAAGATCATGTTTAGGGTAGTTTTTCTCATGAATTTTTAGCTATTGTGATGCATAGGCAATAACCCTATCATTCTACATAAGGACACAACAAAGTCCATTCTTCGATGAATCACTATAAATAATGAACCCATCATTCCCTGATGGTAGAGTCAATATAGGTGCATTGACTAATTTTCCCTTCAGTTCTTTGAATTATTATTCACACACTTTTCTCCAAACAAATTTAACCCCTTTACGTGCATGCTTTGTTAATGGGTTAGCCAATCGGGCAATGTTCTGGATGAAACGTTGATAATAACCATCTAAACCAATAAAACTGTGTACCTCGGTTATACTTGTCGGTGCATGCCATTCTTGGATTGCCTTGGTCTTAGAAGGATCAAAAGAGATTCCATCTTTAGAGACAATTTGGACAAGAAAAGAAATCTCTTGAATCCAGAATTCATACTTTCTAAACTTGCCATATAATTCATGTCTTCTCAGAGTCTTCAGGATAATGTGCAGGTGATTTTCATGATCCCTGTAGCTTTTTGAGTATACCAATATATCATCAATAAATACCACCAAAAATTCATGTAGATATTCCTCGAAAACTCTATTCATTAGATCCATGAATAGAGAGGGTGCATTATTCAGTCCAAAAGGCATTACTATAAACTCGTAATGCCCATACCTGGTTCGAAATGCTGTCTTCAGAATGTCATCCTTCTTCACACCCAACAGATGGTATCCAGACCGAAGTTCAATCTTTGAAAAGTATTTAGATCCATGCAGTTGGTCAAATAAATCATCAATGTGAGGTATAAGATATTTGTTCTTTATTGTTATATCATTGATTTCCCTGTAGTCGATACATAACCTCATATATCCATCTTTATTTTTACCAAAAAGAACCGGGGCTCCCCATGGAGAAACACTAGGACGAGTAAATCCCTTATTACTAAATTCATATAGTTCATTCTTTAGTTCCACTAATTCTACAGTGGCCATTATATAAGGGGTCTTCGATATAGGCCTTGATCTCGGAATTAAATCAATGGAAAACTCAACTTCTCGTTCTGGAGGATGTCCAGGTAAATCTTCCGGAAACACGTCTACGTATTCTTTCACAACAGGTACATCCTCTATTTGAACATTCCATTCCTAACCCACAATGATTTCATTCACATACTTCCCAATAATTGAATTTATTTGAGCTACTGGGGGTGGATGTAGATAAGAATTATGTGGTGACGATTCTAATCTAATGATAAGGTGTTCCTTATCATCATCATAAAAAATTGTAACCTCCTTCTACTTACAATAAATCTTCACATCATGGTCCAAAAGCCAATCCATACTAAGGATTATATCAAACTCAATAATAGGTATGATGATGAGATCTATAGATAAAGAACATTTATGTGCTGTAATGGGGATAGATTCACAAAACATTGTTGCAATGATACTTCCCTTAGGAGTTTTAACTGACAACTCCCTTGTTAAATAAAATTAGAAATATCTAATTTTATTAGCAGACTGGGAGGATATGAAAAAATGGGATGATCCAAAATCAAATAATGCACTTTCTAAGTTTGGGGAAACCATTAAATTACCTGCCACCACATATTTCGGAACTTCTACCTCAGCAGTAGTGATCGCATAAGCTGGGCCTTGATCCCTTAGACTTTTCTGAGGGAAGTTCCCCTGATGCTTAGGACATTAATTTTCATAATGTCCCATCTCTATACAATTATATAATTTCACATTGACAGCAACTCTCTTTCCCTCGCAATCATGAGATTGGTGGCATTTTTCACCACACTTGTAATAGACTCCCAATCCTTTTATGCAAGAAACAAGGTGTTTCTTCCCACATTTACTACAGGAAGGATTTTCAACTTTTCCATTCTTCCCCTTATTTCCATTTCCAGATTGATCAGCAGATCTCTTCTTCTCTTGCTTTGCATTAAAGTCATAAGACTTAGGGAATTCCTTTTCTGTTTTCATAGCACATGAGACAATGTCTTCGTACGACGAGAAGGATTGTGATACTAATGCTTGATGAAAAATGGTTTTAACCCATCAAAGAAATGATAAATATTACTTCTTGGGTTACGTATATAATCTTTAGCATAACTTTCTAACCTTGTAAAATTAGCCTCATAATTTGCAACATTCTCATCCTCCTTTTGCCTCACACTCAGAAATTGCCTTTCCATATCTGCTCAATGGTCACAAGGAAATTATTTTTCTAAAAACAGATCTTTGAAGTCCCTCCAATCTATATTTGATACTTCATCATCATCCTTCATGTTTTGAATCAATGACCACCATTGATCAACATCTCTAGTGAGGTGGTAAACTGCCATGCTAACTTTTTCCCTTTCACTCTTCCCCAAAGCCTGAAATACTTTCTCTTGGGAACTTATCCATTGCTCAGCTACCAATGGATTTGTACTCCCATTTAATGTTTGTGTTTGTGGCCTCATTGAGTGATCTAACATTGATCCTCCATGCTGTGGATCAGGGTGATCCATACGGGTAAGGTTATTATTCATAACCTGAGTGAGTTTTCCTAGTATGATGATAAGCTGATCAGCACCAGTTACATCACCATCTCAACTATTATTATCTTGAGTAGGAGGGAAATCCCTACATGGAGTGCGTGCATTGATATGGTTTCTATTTCTTCTACTAGGCGGAATTTCTAAACAATTGAATAAACTTGATCAGTTTATGAATCAAAATACATAATTCCATATCTGTAAAACACTTAAAATAAATTGAGCAGTTTATGGATATAATCCATAATCATAAAAAATGATTTATTTGAGGAATTATATACTCATAAACCCTTCATAATGATTTTTAATGAAAATGAGAGTTATCCTATGTATATCCCCTGGGAGTGTCGTAACCAAGAGTGTAACAAGTCCCACTGTCATGCACCAGTTCCCGTTCGAGTCTAGTTCAAAGCGGTGTTTTCAAGTTTTAACCCTAGCTACATCTATGCCAGAGCCGCCTCTACCCGCTCGTATCCAGACATGGATGTATTTCTCAGAAAACTCACAAAATCTCTACAATACAAAAATTCTATGAAGTTCTTCTATACTAATCCTCAAGGTCCATCTTAGTTCTATGTGCTCTAATCAGAGTTTATCACAATCTAGCTTCCATGGTTTGTACTAAACATCCTCTGATACCATCTGTAACGCCCCGACCCCAGTTACCCAGAGTCGGTGCATTATTACATAACATTGTCATGATCACAAGAAATATCAAGTCTCGAAAGTCTGATTAGTTTAGTAGCCCTGGAATAACTAGATACATTCATAAAGGTTACATTACATCATAAAGTGAAAACTACTACAACAACATCTTGTCTTCATATCCCATCATATTATCCCTGTAGGTCATTCATAAATTACTTCTTCACATCCTGGGAAAAATAAAACATTGAAAGGGGTGAGCTCAGATGCTTAGTAAGGATAACAATATTGAGGAAACATTCATAAATAATCATAAACATTTAAGGCAATGTATAGCTAAAACAAAAGCCTTTTAAACTTGAACGTCAACATAATTTGGAAAAGATAAAATGAAATAATCCCATTTACGTATTCACATGGATACTCTACTAGTTGAATAATCACATGCAATATCAATAACCACTTTCATAATGATAGAATTCATAATGCCAGACTATCATAACCACGTAGCCAAGGCCTCGTGCGAAGAATAAAAATAAGATTTTGTCAAGGCCTTATGCCAAGACACTAGTTTGTCTCATGATACCTACCGATGCATCGAGGAGCTATAGCGGGCTGCACCCGTCACATATTATGACCAATTAATTCTTCATATGAACAGGTTTAAACATAACATAAACATTCATATTAAAACTAGCATACGAAATGTCAATAATTTCTTCATAAACCATGAATGGTATAAAAATAACACATCTACAATCAAACATATCAAAAAACCATCAATACAATATGGAAGTTTTGTATCATAACAAATAAACTTCAAATAAACATATATCCATCAAAGGATGTTGGCATAGATGAAATCAAAACCATTTGAGAGAAATATGTCTTTTTTTGAAATCATTTAAAAGTACCATAATTATTAAATAAAACATTTACTTTTAAAATATACTTATAATCTTGTAAGGGAAGCTTCGGCGATTTTATAATAGCGGAAAATAGCCGCACCTGCCGTATAAGTTAAAAAAAATACATTCTTAGCTTAATTCTGTAGAAAAGGTTAAAACAGGAGCTTGTTTGGAAAACGACAGAAAGATTCCTTTATAAATTTCATATAAAAAGTAAAACAAGGGTATAAATGACTTTATCCCATATTATTTAAAATAGTAATAATGTTTTGAAAAACATTTTTAAGAAACATGGATGTGGACGATAAAGAGGTCCCAATAGATAATTACGTATAAACAACCTCGGATAATGAAGAGATTGTGAAATAAACCCTTACGTTGTACTTTTCCTTACTCGATGGTATGTTAACCTCCTTTATAATAGTTAAAACATTGTTATTAAATTATATAATAACCATATACATAATTATGATATCATATATGATCTTCTAATAATGCTTTGTTAATAATATTTTAGTATTATCGTCATTTCGGGTGTTAACTTACTCATTTTCTTTTATATGTTTTGTTACATAAGTCGTGTTTGTTATGGACAGGTTGTATCTTATTCAAATCCAGAATTATATAAAGTTCTTAAACATTGTTTTTAATCATCAAATGAGAATTATACTTGAATGGAAACGATGGGGAATGAATCTCATCGCGTTCGTGGAGACAGTAGTCCGTACGTATGTAGGAGCGACAATATCATTCTTTTGATAATAAAATAATCTATAATGGGATGATATATCATATATACAGAATCATTATCATGTTATTTTTATTATTTACATTAATTACACATTATTATTATACCCATCCAAATAATAATATTTTGAATAACAATTACACCACGACATGAAGACGGTAAGCCGTGCGTACACACGTATGGTGACATGTCAACCAAAGGATGGATAGAATACTGAATATGGTTGTACCATATTTATAATAACATAAAATTTTATATAACATACTGAAGTTATTATTTTAGAATGAAAATAACAAAGAAAGAAGAAGTTAAAGAAGAAATGAACTTGAAAAAGGGTGGTGAAAACATTACCTCTTCTTCGGGTTCTTCCTTTTGATTTGATCAAAATGGCTCCGTAGGTTGGCTTTCTGATCAAAATATGTCATCTAGGTTGAAGTTAGAGAATTTGAGATAGTATTTTGGTAGGGGTTGGCCGAACCAAAATGCTTTGAATGTGTGAATTGATGAGAAGGGGGAGTGCCCTTTTATAAGAGGGGTGAGGGCGCCTTTAGAAAAGCTAGAAATATTATTTTATAATAAATTCATATTCAGTTTCTAATGTCTCAAAAGTGGACTATTTAAGGTTTAAGGTGGGGATGGGTCGAAAACCACTCAACCAATATAATTTATACAGGTTTGGGTCATTATATTAACCTTATCTTTTAGTTTTAACTCTTAGTTAATTAGTTTGACACTTACCATGTCACTTTGTATTTTTATATTATATAGTTAAATAACATACTATATACCTCCATGTGACCCCCTATTGGTCCATTAATGATACACCTATCATGATATAAGTCTCTTGGCCGAACCTTATATTTTTAGGAATTGAATATAAATTAATAATATAATATTGTTTTTAAAAAACTCTTTTATGTCAATTTTGACACTATTGGGTATTTTGTTTTTTATAAATTCATAGCAGCATTATTACTTCAAACAAATTTATTTTAGCAATAATAATATGTCACAGTAACCTAGAAAATTATTTTAATTTATAAAAAGTCTCAAATTACATTTATTTGCGTATTTATAATATCAATTATCTTAATCTTTCATTAATACGGTAATTACTGCATCATCATTGTGTCATAAATAAATTAAATTATTTAATGTCTAAAAATTACAAATAAAATACCATTATGTAGGAAATAATTTTATATTTCTAATGAATATTTATAGTCGATATTATAACATATATAACCCTATGTAAAAATTGTTTTTCTAAAAGATATATGCTAATGTCATTTTTGTATTTACTTTAACTTAATTATTATAAAGTGTCCCTATCACCTACAACTGGCTCCATGGGGTCCCAAAATCGACTCAAAGATTCCTATGGTAAGACATGTATCCACCAATAAGGTTAGGACCTATTTTAGGGTAATTCAGTATTATTATATTATTATTATTTTACCCTTATTTACCGGATTTACCCTTTAACCATGGTAAATAAAATATTTACCGAAATAATTATTCAAAATGTCTAAAAATGAAAGTTATATATTTACAAAATTTTGACATCATGATTCCAAATATGGAAACCATTTTTCCAAATTCAAAACATAGAAGTGGCAGAAATTAATTTAAAATTAATTCCCGCTGTCAAAACAAAAAGCGTGTTTTTAAGAAATAATAACTATCAAAAGATTGATACTTGTTTATGTCCGGTTTAATTGTCGAATTATGTCGAATGAGCATCATTTTATTATATGGTAAAAATAAATTCTAAAATTATTTTAGAACCACTAAAACTCATAATTTATCACTATTAATTATTTCGATTAAAAAAGTTGTTTTTAATAAAATTTTATTAATTTTCACTATTCATCAAGATATAAAAGTTATCAGAGAAGTACCAAAATTTCATCCTAGGATAATTTTGATATTACGAATCCAAAAATGAAGTCCATTTTGAAAGATAAAATATATAAAATTTAAAAAAGTGGGTATTACTAGTCATAATGGCTACTTTGATTGGTCACAGCGTGTTAGAATCTTGCAGTTTCGTACAACACACGCAACTGTATTATTCATAGAGAAGCATACCGTGGAAGCTTGGGGTGTTATAAGAGAACTTAGATTCAGGCAGTTCAAGAGGCCAGCAGTGAGTGGCAACTTATGGCTCTGTTCTCCGAGATGCATCTGGAGGTGCATGACAGACAGGGACAATCTTTTCTATCTTCTGTAGTTGTTACCTCTACACTACTTGATCGGGTACGGATGAGGCAACTATCAGACATAGAAGGATTAGTCCTATGGGATAGTGTGTTAGGAGAGGACCCTCTTCTTGGATAGTCATTGGGCGAGGATGAGATCATGCATTTTTAGGGATGCGTATGGGTGCCAGCAGACATACGCGAGGAGCTGCTGCAGGATTTTCACTCCTCAGTTTGGGAAGTTCATCCTGGCATCAGCACGATGTATCAGGATCATCATCGCCAGTGCTGGTGGCCAGGTATGAAGAGGGATGTTGCTGGTTTCATCTTGCGGTGTTCTACTTGTCAGTAGGTGAAGGCAGAGCATTAGTGACCAGTATGCCTTTTACAGCAGTTACCCATTCCGGAGTAGAAGTGGAACGATGTCATGATGGACTTCGTGACCGGATTGCCGAGGTCGCCTTGAGGGAACGATGTTGTTTGGGTTGTCGTCGACAGGATTACGAAGGTTTATCACTTCTTACCGATCAAGGAAACCTTCAGTGTTGATGATCTGGGACGACTGTACATCCTAGAGATAGTACGTCTGCATAGAGTTCCACACTCTGTTGTTTCAGGCAGAGATGGGTGCTTTACTTCTCGGTTCTGGAAGGGACTTCAGAAGGCTTTGGGTATTCATTTACTCTTGAGTACATCATACCATCCCTAGACATATGGCCAGTCTGAGCGTATGATCCATGTGCTTGAGGATATGCTCTGAGCATGCATTCTAGACATTGTCGTTTCTTGGGAGAAGTATATTCCTCTGGTGGAGTTCACCTACAACAAAAATTTTCAAGAGACCATTCGGATGACACCTTACGAGGCTCAGTACCGTAGGCCATTCCGATCACCCTTATGCTTGCTGGAGGTATGAGAGGCAGCTTTGCTGGGACCTCATCTTGTTCAGGAGATCTCAGAGCAGATAGATTTGATTCGGAAGAGGATGGATATAGCACAGTCTCGACAGAAGTCTTATGATCATCAGCGGAGAAGACCTTTAGAGTTAGAGGTCAGGGATCAGGTTTTCCTGCATGTCACACCGAGGTTGGGACACAAGAGGATTTAGAGATAGGGTAAGCTTTCAGCGAGGTACATCGGGCCGTTTGAGGTATTGGAGAGAGTTGGGCCGGTTGCCTATCGGTTGCAGCTACCTCAGAGGTACTGGGCAATGCACGACGTCTTCCACATCTCTTAGCTCCAATGTTACTTTTCAGACCCATATCATGTCTTTCAGCCTGAGGAAGTTGAGATCAAAGCAGATGCATTGTTTTAGGAACATCCTATTTGGATTGTCAATCGCAGTATGAAGGTTCTCCGTGGGCAGTCTATTCCTCTAGTACGGGTGCTATGGCACCACAGGCAGGTACAGTATGAGACCTGGGAAAGGGAGGCTGATGTACGATCACAGTGGCCAGAGCTATTTGGGGTTTCTTCTTCCACGCCTCTCTATGGAAATTCGAGGACAAATTTCTTCAAGGGGGGAAGTTTGTAAGAACCCGGATCTTCGTTTCAGGTATGTCTTTCCTTTTTCGGGAGTTTTTGTGAAAAAATGGAGTTTGTGGAAATTTTTGAAGTACATGCCATGTACTATCATAGTACACACCGTGTACTCTTTTCCGACTCAAAGACATGTGATGGACGTGCCCGGGCCACACACACGGGGTGTAGGGGTGACGTAGAGTCCGCTTAAAGCAGAGTTTGGAAAAACCTAGTACACACTGTGTACACTAAAAGTACACACCATGTACTTTTTTTCATTAAACACACCGGGGTCACACCTAATCGACAAAAAGCTCTTCTTCTCCTGCTTCTTCATTTGAGAGTGTCGGGAATCCGTAGATCATCAACGAGCTTCTGTTCCTCTGTCTGTTCTCCAAATCAATCACCATTGATTATGTTTGAATAATAGTGATCTTCGACGTTCTAAGGGGAATCAATCGTTGTGGTTCACATATATCAATCTCCTAGCACCAAGGTAGTTGGTTTGTGACTTTCCGTAGGAAGTCTGTGAATATTTCGTGAAAATTCCACAAATTTCCTTGAACGGGGAATTGTGGGTTTCCTATTTTCCCCATATTGATTGTTTGATTTTCTTGATTCATTGAGTAGAAATCATTGCTTGTAAATTTGGATAATTTATTCTATGTTCTTGGGCTTTTACTTGCACATTTTTCTTATTGGGATTTTTGAAAATTGTCATGCCTAGTTGTAGGGTAGTGGAACTGTTGTACTGTTATACTGTTGTGCCTTATAATGATAGCCATGTAGTTTTTGAGGTTTACTTGGGCCGATACTCGTGCTATGCATGTTTGTTATACACAGGGCTATGAGAACCTAGAGTAGTGGACCATAGGGAGAATGGACGGAAGGGCTTCTCTAGAGTGTCCTTAATTTATGAAGCAAGACCACAGGGGGAATTGACGTTGAGTGCTTCCTCAGAGAGTCTATAGTTCCTCGACGTGGGCCACATGGGAAATTGACGTTGAGTGCTTCCCCATAGAGACTTTAGTACGATATGAGACTATAGGGGGAATTGACGGTGAGTGCTTCCCTAGAGAGTCTATTAACTCTTTAGATGAACCAGAGGGGTGAGATTGTGTGTGCATCCCAGAGGGTTTCTAGTACTTGAAGGTTGAAAATGAGGGGTTAGGCTGTGAGAACGACCCAGTGGTTACCTTTTAGTTTTCTTGTTTGAGTGGTTGTTTCTTATTGTAGATTATATGCTGGAAACTGTGGATTGTTACTGCTATTTATTGTCCTATTTACTGCTTGTTGTTTACTACTTACTGTTCTTTACCTGCCATATATTCACTGAATATTAGGCATTGATCTTTTGGTGGTTTCCAATTGGGACTTTGTCGCACACCCTGTTTGGGTCATGCTTTTGGGCCCAAACAGATTATGTTGTTGCAGGTATAGATAAGGGAAAGAGCCCTTCTACTTCTAGTTCTTGATTGCACAGGAGTTGGAGAGCATGGGACCGAGCCGAGGCTTTCGATGAGGAGGAGTTCCTCATCTGTTTTTCTTTTGTACTTAGGATTAGTACTGTATTTTAGCATTGTTACTTGTTTGGCTATTCTCCTAGACATATATGTATCATTAATCATTTCATATATTTCTGCTCTAGTTGTCTATTTGTTAGTCTTCCGTTGTTTACCGTTTACTCTTGTATACATGTCTTATACTTCTACTATTGTTGTTATTTATTTTCCCTTCCGCAGTGTACTCTGCCAAGGAGCGTATAGTTTCCCCAATATCACACCCACGACCCTTGTTGCTAGTCGGCAGCCTCTGGAATTTGGGGAAATGTGCTTGAACCCATGTGACCAACTGGGTACGGGGCGCTGCTGGGTGGCTTCTGGAACTGGTACACTACATTAATGGTCCTAGAATCCTCTCCAAGACATTGTTGGGTTCAGAATATGGCCACCAACTATATGGAAATGTCACCCATCAAAATTAGTTTCCCCCTTGTGAGTTGTTTGGATCTTCTTTGAATTTGAATTTTTTTATACCCTTATGGTTAAATTTTAAAAATGAGGATTCAATGGTAATGGGTGTATTTGGGAAACAAGGAAAAGGTGTTTCATGATTAAACTTTTGTAAAACTTTATAAAAAATGATTTGTTATGAAATGACATTTTGGGGTAAAATAGAAAGGATTTTAAAATATTTTAATTTTACAATAATGACTTGGGGTTTATAAAAACAATTATTTTAAAGTGGATGGTTGTTTTAGAATTTGTTTGAATTTAAAAGGAGTGGGTTTTAATCAAATGATTTTTTATGGAATAATATTTTTTTAGTTGTTGGAAAATGTTTTGAATGAAATAAATTTTAATTTTTGGATGGGAATTCATGGTATTTTTTTCATGGTAAAATTGATTGAAGTGTGGAAGTTGAAAATGGTTTCTGATTCGGTGGTTGGTGGAATTTGACATTTTTTAGTGAATGTTGAAATGGAATGATTTATTAACACATTTAGTATTATCATTAGTTCTCAATTTCATGGATATATATATATTTGGATGTGTGGATGAGTTCCCAATATGGAATAGTTCAAGGGTGCCTCAAGTGTCATGATAATATTCATGTAAGTGAGAATCTAAGAAAACCATTAGTGGGTGTGAAACCCACCAAGTTTGTTTTCTTTCAGAAATGTTTTGAGAAAGAATGTTATGATGTTTTTGAAAACTAACTAGTTTTTTGTTCTTCTTTTTATGAAATGGATTTATTGTTTATTTGGTGTTTTTGGGTTCGAAAACCCTTATTCACTAGTTGTGTTAGATAAAGCTCTTTGTTTTCTAGCTGCATAGTGTTCAACCCCATAGTTATTTGATAGAATTTCATAGTGAGGTTATGTTTGGTTCACCTATAGTTGTCCTTATTATTGATCAACCTAAAGAATTTGTTCATGATATTTTAATGTTAAATCCACATCTTTGAAGGATACCACATCCTATTTTCTAGAGTAGATAGCTATTTGGGACCAATTTAAAGTGCCTACCCACTATGATTTTTTTTTTCAGGTTTAGAAGTTGTTCCTGGTGGTTTTTTTGTGTTGCAACTAGTTCCTTATTCATTCTACTACTTTTTCATACTGAGAAAGAATGGTGTGTGAATATTCCACATCCAAATATGGGTAAAAGTGTGTTGTTTGAGCATGTGAGTTTTGTAGTGTGTCATCCTCTTTAGTTTATTCCTAGGGCTCCATGTGGATACTTGAAGTACCAAAATAAGGTGTCTGGATTAGGTATTAGTAGCTCCTGACTGTGAGGTAGTGGATGCTTCAAATATCAAGAATCTATCCAAAGGCCTCAGTGTGTTGCTGGATTATAGTTAATAATTTTAGGGGTTTGGGGAGTTTGTATTGTCTTGTGCTTCCACCATTGCGGTGTTGAAGTTTCTATGTTCATATTGTGGGTACTTTATCACTATGAATGTTTTGATGAGTTTTCCTAATGTGGATAGACCATGTAAACCAGATTTGTATTCGGTTCATGAAAAAATGGAGGTGGTGAGTTATGAGTATTTTTCAATCATGGTTTCAGTATTCCAATCATTAGGCCCCTCCCATCCCATCCCCCTGGGTTCAGGTTGTTTTAGTCCATGCAAGGATGTTGTCATTTTTTTAATCTTGTTAGTTTTTAATAGTGGGGAGACCCCTTTGGGTCTCATTGAAAAATAATTTATTTGAAAGATGTAAAAGCTTTATTTAAATTTTGGGGAGTCCATTCAGTTCTACCCCTATTAGTGATCTATTTTGGTTTGGTTTTCATGTTTGTCTAGTCAGAGTGGATTTATTTCGATTTTTAATTTATTTTTTAGTTTCTTATTTGATTTTGTAAAATTATGGGGTTTTTGGAGTGCACCCAAGGGTTCTGTTCAATGCATGGTTATGAAGGATGTTTCTTTAATATGACGTTGATCCTTGAGATGTGGTTCCGATTTGATGGTCTTTCTCTATAAAGTTTCATAATTTTCATTTAACTACGTTGGGAAGTTTTTATACCTAGGGGTTAGATTTTTTTTTTGGGAATTATTAGTTTTTGATTGATCCACTAGAAATTTTTTTGTATTTCTAATGGTGGAATGTGTTATGGTGGGGAGAATTATCACACTTAGATATTTTTTTCAACCTTTGTTCTGGCTTGACTTTGGTCTCTTGGTTTTTCTCCCATGTTTTGGGTTTTTCATATTTAAACATTATTTTTTAGAGGTTTTGGGTGAATTGTGGACTTATTTTTGGTTGGTATGAAATTTATGAGAAGGTGTCTTGGAAAATGAATTTATAACACTCTTAGTTGGACATGTTTACAGTGTATTTTTGTGGGATGGATTATCCCTTTATGTTGAAAGTGTTTTTGGGTGAAAACCTGATTTTTGGGGACATTTTCTAGGTATCATGGTTAAGGAACACAATTATTATAATAATTCAAGTAATTTTGAAAGGGTTTATACAGTTTTTTCATTGTTTAACTAAGATTGCATACCATACACCACTAGATAAGGGAAGTCACAATGTTTGTGCAAGGATTGATAAACTATGCAAGCTAGTCAAGCCAAAACTCATGAATGTTTATTTTGGGATTTTAGACATATTTTTAAGAAGTTTTTATTCCCATGTATTCCCCCATACAAACCATATGACATGGATTCCCCCATGACTGTTTTTGGTTCCTCCATCATCTTTTAAGTGGAATTCATTGTGGTTTCTTGGTGAATCTTCACCCTAATTGAAAGGTTTGGGATCCCCACTAATCTCCCTTTTCATTTCTTCCATTTTAACTTTCTCCTCTAACCCTAGTGGCCTTTTTGTCAATTTTAATTCATAAAGTGGTGCAAAGTTGGATGTTTTTTTGTTTAGGGTTCCATATGATAGATATTAGCTCTTGCTACCCTATTGGTTCATTTTGGTTGTGTATCATTGATGCACCCTGGATTTGAGGAAGGTTTCTCTTTTCACATACCTTTTTAATTTAATAATATTTGATTTTATGATTTTATCACCTTACCTATATGAGAAATATTATTGTGTTATCATTGTATTAATTTTTTGGTGTGAGAAGTGGTGGATCATGCCTTTTTTTGTGATAAATGGTTTTATTTTGTTATAAAGGGTCCCACAACGTGTTTGATAAAATATCCAATTAGCATTCACATGTGGTTTATGATGTTTAAATAATGGTTTGGAACTTTAAATGATTTTATGGTACTTGAAATGACTCTTTGGGGTTCCTTGAATTTGTTCCCAATGGTTTTCTGAATTAAAAAGAATGTGTATTGGTTTTCAGATGTGGTTGGCATGTGTTTTTGATTAATGGCCCATTTTACATTTGGATAAAATGTTTTTTCTTAAAATAAAATTCTGATTACATGGAAGGTATATTTTTATAAATGGTTATGAAATAAAAAAATGGCTTTTTTCATTTTAGGAAAATTAGTTAGTTTTGTTATTGTGCTGGTTTTGTGGAGAACTCCTAATGGCCTGTTTGGAAATGTTATGAAAATAGTGAAAGTGTTTATTGTGAAAACCTCCAATGGGTGATACTCATTATTTTTTATGTTTTATGTATGGGATTTCATTTCACTCAAATAATTTCTAACCATTTTTATAATGGGAGATCCTCAACATAGAATCCATTGAGATATATTTATTAGTTTACATGAGATAGATCCTTAGGGTAGATCATGGTGATTCCTGTTGTTGAATTATTGTTATATTTTAATGCGATTAGATTATCATTTGACATCAGTTATATCACCTCCTTTATATGTGAGACATGAAAATCTAGCATATAGCGATATTTTTTGACAACTATTGCTACACTGGATAGACTAAACAATAGCTAGTGGCCTATAGTAGGTGGATATATTGTGTGTATTTCTATGGGATTATCTTCTTAGTCTATATTGAGTTAGGGTGGATGGGAGTATTTAGGGTGATTTGATCTTCATCATGTAAGGCATTCTTCTAGGGATAGGTCACATGTATTAGTATGATCTGGATTATTCATGATCTCTTTGGTTCACCCTTGTATATTAGTACTTAGCTACATGTAGTGATTAATGTGACAATTATTTACTCTTATGTGTTTATTTCAATTTCCATTATTATGTGATTACTATAGTGCTCCCATGTGTTCACTTTTTCATAGAAAGTGAAGAGTTGGCTTCCAAATGTTTATGATTATTTTAAAGAAAAAGGGCTTTATACTCTCTTATTTCATTTTGAAATGTAAACATCACCTTCACCTTTAAAATATTAATGGATCACTAATGTATGTGAACCATCTTCTGGAATGAAATTGGTAAAATGATCATGTTTTGTTTTAAAGTAAAAAATGTGGAAAATCATAATTTTTATATTCTATTTAAAATATAAGGTTGATGTTTCTTTTATTTTCATGGAAACAAATTAACAATAGATTATCAGGCTATCCTATTGTGTTCTAATACTCATGCTTATAGTTATTTTCTATTTTAATGTTGTGGTAAATGTCCTAGTTTGGTCTTAATCACCATGGACGATAGTGTTTATTTATATCAGAGAGTGAACCTCATGATCACATGGGGATGTTGGGTTGGCAGGATTTAGTTTGGGTTTTATTATATAGTTTCATTTCACTTTTCTAATTCATTTATAAAGGATGTTTAGTTCATTTATAATTATATATTTCACTACCTTGTTCATCATTATACTATTTAGTATTTTATGTTTTATGGGGAGAAATCATTCTCTCTGTTCACTATATTGAAGCTTGAAACAATGTTCCAGCCCGTGGGGATCGAGAATACCCTTCGTGCCATGATAACGATCATAGTAGGTGACTATTTGAGGGTTGACATGGGTTGGTTCATAACAAATACTTAAAAAATGATCCCTTTCAAATAATCTTTCGGTTATTTTTTTTCATACCCATGAAATGAACATCTTTGTCCAAATATTTTCATAAAACATTAATTAATGAATCATAAAGGTAAATAAAACTCATAAATGTTCATTTAATATCATGAAAAACACATCAAATGTTTTTCACAATGCAATACTTTTCACATTTAATATGTTGAAAATAAATTACATTAAACATAATTACATTAGCTTACCAGGAAATATCATAATATTTCTGTAAAAGCCTTATCAATAATAGGGAAATTAAGTAGAAAACATGTGGAATCATTTCCATATCAATCCTACATATACAATAACCCTTATGGGTTTGAATGGAATAACCATTATAGTTACAAATGCATGGACCTTCACAATTACAAATAACCTTCATAACTACAAATGGAATAACCTTTATGGTCAAATTCCAACATTAATCATTCCCAATTTGTTAAAGGGATATCATAGAACCACCCTTGCATGTTTTATATAGGAAACAACCCATTATACTAAATGATTGAAAATAACCATAACATAATTATAAGACATAAAAAATTATAGTTTTCAAAATATTATTTCCACCAATTATAAAACTTTTATACATATTGATATATATATTTCCTTTAAAGCATAATTTTCCTAAATAAAATATCAATAAAATAGGTAATGTGAGATTTTCATAGAATTAATTATAGAAACTTATAATGGAATCCAAAAAATAAATTATTTTTGATGTGGGGGTAAAATATTTTTCCACCTTATACGTTAAAATAAAACATTCCTTTTTATATTTCCTAAAGTAATTCAAATGATCAAAACAAAATACATCAAATTACCCCTTTTGAAAACATTTGAAAGAAAGTTAAATAAAACATAAAATTAATTATACTATTTTTTCATGTCTATATCAATATGTCTAAAAGAAATCAATAATATTGACATAGAAGAGACCATATTAGATAATCAATCATTAAAACATCCAATATGAGGATTTATGTAAAACTGTCCCTTATGTAAAACCCTAAGAAGTTTATTATAATGAAATATTAAGTAAAATATATTGAAATTTTACATTCTCAACTTTTTAAGATTAAATAGTAATGTTATTAATACCTATATTGGAACCTGGTCATGGATTAAAAAGAGTAGGTGGGGAAATATTAAAAGGGTTCTCTTAAATGAATATATCATACGTCTAGTCTGAATCGTCATGTACAATACTTGTCTTCTAGAATAATAAATTTATGATAATTAATTTGATTCTTATTAATATTCTTCATGCTGATTCGCCCTTTTATTTTATTTTCAACCATGTTATTACTTAATCAAATAAGTTCATGTTGGATTTTTTTTATGATATGCAGCTCATATGTCAAAAGTGACTTCAGTAGGTTGACTACAATTTAAGAGCTCATTATTCCATCATCAATAGAATATTAATCATGAAATAATTATATTTTTTATAAATAAATTTAAATTTTGAAACCTAAAAAAAATATGTTTATGGAAAAAATAAATAAGTTTCAATCATGGAGTCTGTAGGTCATACAAAGGCATTAATAACGTTTCCATTTTTTAGTGGTCATTATTGAAAGAAGGTGCCTATAATTTTATCTTCTTATAATCATCATTATATAGTAAATAAAATATTAATTATATATATATATATATATAATCCATGTGATGTGGTGGTGAATAATTAATCACAATGCCCCACAGAGGAGGTAGTGCAAACATATGCATGATCAGAGTTGTTAATTTTTTGTAATAAAAAGACTAGAAAATAATTGATATATTAATAATAAATATTGATAAATAAATAATATTTATAATATATATATATATATATTAAATAAATCATTATATAATACTATGATATGTGATTATGTGAAACAAATTACATCGTTTTTTGAGGTGGTACTTCACTGTACAGAGGAACATTCATTTCATTTCACATTTTAGGAAAGATGAAATTCATGTAGGTTATTAAAATAACATTACATAATCTGATTATATCTAAGATAGTGATGATACTATATTATAATGGGTGATTGATATTTGAAACATTTGGAAGATTTTTTTTAAAAAAACACACTATTTAGAATGATAACTCTTCATTTAACAACCTCTCTAGTTTTACACTGATATTATTCATCGTATGATTTAATAATAAAATCAAGGCCTCTATGATGGGGTAATGAATATAAGGGAGGTTTTTACAGGTATTGGATGAATCCAAATTAACTTTATCTGTGAATAATTGAGGATAAGAGGTTACATTTTATAAGTATGGGAGGGTCTATTTTATGTTAATGTTTTTACACATTAATAAGTGTCCTGCAAGTTACAATTAAAAGACATACAGTTCATAAACTGACCATGGTTGATATTATCAACCATATCCCATTTTCATTGAAAAAGTCAAATTATTTAAGAATTATAAATTTTTTTATAAAACGTTATTTATTTTAAAATATCCCAAATGTCAATTTTGACAATATTCATTTTTTTAGACCTTGAAAACATCAAGAAAAATTTTTATTTCAAATATAATCCTTTAAAATATAATTTTTTTAAAAAAATTTATAAATTAATTCAGGAACTCAATACCACACTAAAACTATATTAATTATTATATTTTTAAATCACTTATTTTATTTTATTTTTAATTAGATAAATATTGCATCAACATTGAAAAATAATTTATGGATAATAAATAATTACAAAAAATTAGAAATAAATTAAAAACATGAAAATAATTTCATTATTCCCAAAATAAACGTCATTTTTTGGTAACATAGTTCTTTTACCTACGTGAACAAATAAGAGATCTTTATAAACATGTGGGTGACATTTTGACATTCTCATTAATTAAAATATTATTTGGGTCAATTTCATTGAATAGTGTACTATAAAAAATTAATATCGAGACTATAGTGATAAGAGTCCAAATAAATAAATCCAATAATATTGGATAAAATGACATATACTTATCACTTAGTTTTATTTTATTTTAACATGATTTACCATTTTACCTTAGTGAAAAATAATTAAAATTTGTATTATTAATTTTAAAGAAATTATGTTGAAATTAACAAATAAAAATTATTTTGTTAACATAAATGAAGGAATATATATTTTTCATTAAATTTATATTGGTGGAATATTTTAATTTAAAATTATACCCACAATACCAGATGAAAACCAATTCTTCAAATACAAAATTTCTCAAGAAATATATGATCTTTTATTTACTCCATGAATTCAAATAATTCTTATATAAATTTAAATTCATAATAATTAATAGATAATCTATAAATTTAAGTTAAATACTTCCATATTAGGGGTTATGATAACTAATTAAAAATTTTAAACATTAGCCCCTTAAAATATTTTTTATCAAACTATATTTATGTCCTTATTAACATCATTATTCAAAAATCATGATAATATAAAATTAAAATGGTTCCTACGAAACTTAAATACCAAATAAAAAATTAAATAGCTCTTTTAAATTACTGGTTTAATAAAAAGAAATGATGCTATTTTAAAAATCGATAATTTTCACTATTGAGTGGAAAAAAAAATCCTTCCTGAAAAATACAAATGTTTCACAAAAATATTGTTTTGATATTATGATTTCTGAAATTATAATAATTTTATAATATTTCTAAATTTTTTATAAACTTGTTTTAACACTTTCTCACAAAAATAATTTTTTTAATGAAAATATATTTTTAATGAAAAAAATATCTACTAAAAAATTAAATGATTAATTAAATATGATTTTTCAAAACAACTTTATTTAGTTTGAAATTTATATATTTTCATAAAATAGTTAACTATATTCATACACTCAAATTTTATATCTAGTTTATAATTTTCATATTCATATAATAAAATTTCATGATTCATTTTGGATCTCTGTTGCATGTCAAATATGTTATAGAATATAGTTTCCTTTTTAAAATCTTAGGGCATTGCATTATCCTCCCAAACTCATAAATTTAATCTTTATTTTTTGATCTAAATATTGGTAAAAAAATAGGTATGAAAATTGAAAATTCAATTCTGGAAATGACAAACAATAAAAGGGTTATTAAAATCTCAATACGGTAAGAGAGAAAGGGAAATACAATAGTCATATGAAATAAAATATAACTAGGATTCAAAATCCGAGAACATTACAAGGATATGAAAATATAGTCATGGATAAAAACATAATGTCTAAATAATTATGGGGAGCGATCGAGATCATTAATCACACAAAATTGAATGATCAAGAGACTGCTAACAACCACAAAAGCATAAAACGTTATAGTGTGAAAAAGACCATTGATTCATCAAATAATGAAGTTAATAAGATAATTATTTCGTTTCAAGATCTTTTTCCTTGATTTGAACAATTCAATACCATATATATTGTGATTAGAAGGAAAATATACTTACATATCGAGTATAATTTCATTCTTTAATAAATTTATACCACAATATCAAATTTTTCTCCAAATAACGAGTATTCAATATAATTTATTTATTCATAAAGCACTAAAATCAACTTCTTATTGATAAACAAATTTAATAAAATTATCAAAAGTTATTAATCATTTATTTAGACATTAAGTAAAATTAAAATGGTTAAGATATGTTAATATATTTCACAAAATTAATAAACCATAATACATTGAAATACTACATTAATAATAAAAATTCAATAGAAATACCCAAATTTCATCTCCGTTTATTTGATTAAAACCCCATAATATTCCCATCCATGTTCAAATAAAAAAATCAAATTCATTTTTGTCACAATTTTTTCCAAGATAAATCTGAAATTTAGATCCAAATAACATCGATCACATTGAAATTATCATAATAAAAAAATATGTTCCCTAGTTATATAATCTATAATATATGACAATCATTTACTTAAACAACATGAATACCCATTAATTAACAATAAAACTTAAGATACAGATAAATACTTATTCAAACATTATTACTAAAATAAAATTGAATAATTGTCTATTTACGTTAGTCCTATACGGTTAAAAAAGAATAGTGAACTTCTTCAAAAATAACATTAATAACCTAATAATATAATCACATTTCAATATCGTGGTTATCTTAATGCTAAAACATATGTTCCAAAAATAAGAATAACATTTATCTATCAAATAATTTTTTTCAAAAAAAAATTATACTATCCAAGACATCACGTTGACTTGTTGTGGGAATTTCACACTTGTTTCACTTCGATTGTGGGACTAATCCTCACAGTCTTGACATATGTGATATGTTTCCCTTTCTTTTAAGGATATATTTATATAATTCTTATAACATCTCTATAAATATAATTAACATCTTAATAAATGACCTTAATCATCAATGATCATATAAACCCTGAATGTCAACCCTATAGTAAAAATTATACCAAAAATATTTGAAGTCATTTTCCCTTAAATAACCTTAAATTAAACACAAGTTAATATTTAAGGAAACATATAATTCCCAAAAAATATTAAAACTCCATAATAGTATCTCAAATGTTATCACATGTTAACTATGACACTTTAAAAAAAGTATTTATTCATTCTAATGTATGTCCCAAATTTTGAATATAAACATTACTATAGAATAATCTATAGTCATTTCATGATTCTCATGATATTTATAATATAATAGAATATCATTGATAAAATTCCAAAGCATCATAATTCTAAAAAAACCATATATAGTCACATTGTTCATTTAACATTATTCAAAAACATTTAACCATGTTTCCTCATCCAATTCCAATATAATTAACTCTTATAATTTATATGATGTATTTACATATTATTTTCCAATAGAAACTCAATAATGGATCACATGTTAAACATATGAAACTAATTCATACCGAAAATTTTGACATTAGGGTCTTCTTTTTGGTGTGTATATCCCCTTTATCTTCCATCATGATGTAAATATCTCCTGAAAATAAATTTTCAAGACCTTGATTGTTTTTCCCTACTGATAAAGTTGGATTAGGTGTGACTTTTAAATAAAATGAAAATGGTTTTTTGATCCAATATAATTTTTAAAAAATTAAAATGGGTTAGATATTTCAAATACTTTCTTAGAGGTGATATGGATTTTCAAATAATGTTTAAAATAAATTTAAAAAGGTTTTATCTGTTATAATTATGATTAAATCATCTTGAAGGGATAATAAAGTTTTTTTAGATCCTTTTACCTTCCTATTGATAAATAATGTTTAATCTGTAGAAAAGAACATCATTAAAAATGAAATTAATTACTACATGTAAAAAAGATAGTGGTCCTTGTAAATTCAATGCCCATATAAATTCTATGTTACATTATCCTTAAAATACTAATAAATTACCTAAATAACATAAAATTAATTAATATTTTATCCTTAAATGTTATCTCTTACCTTTCTTCTAACATTATATAAAATGTATCAACATTATTTTCAAATAATACATTATGTTTAACCAAAGTGTTATATATACATCACCCTAATAAAAAAACTCCTAAATTAACATTAATAACAAAAAAGTTATATCACTTAAAATAAAAAAGAGCATATTTATGATATTCATTATACAGTTAACCTTAAACATTTAGACACGTGATGGGGTCCATTACTGTTAAGTTAATCGAAAAAAAACATAATAATTCCCAATGTTATCTAAATAATTATTCTAATAAAAACTATAATTACCTGATATCAAACATTATTGAATCCCCAATTTCATGCCAAGAAATCATTTTATTACATTTTATGATCTTTATATATTATATTTATATTGAATTATACCATCACCCTAGACAAATAAATATTTCAAAAAAAAGAGAGGCATCTACTTAGTATCCACAATTCCCACAAAAACAAACTTTTATGATATGGAATCTATTCACAATTAATCATACTTTAATCCCTTTAATTTTTTTTAATAAATGTGTATAAGGAAAATCTTTTCATTAAGGTTCATAAAAAAAATAAAGAAGCCATCACTCCATGAATACTTAAAAAAATTTATTTTGAAAATAAAATTTGGGTTCCAAATTATAATTTCATTCCAAATAATTAAAAAAATATTCCCAATGTATTTCAAAACAAATTTCATAAGGAATATTAAAAGAAATAATAAAACTCATACAGTTTTCTTTTAAATCATTATAATCAAATGAAATATTTTTACCAAAGGTAAACATTTCAGCCATAAAAAGTAGCAAATAGTTTACTTTAACATAGGATCATTAGTTTACCTTTAGAAATTATAATATTTCTATAAAAACTATAAAATAAATAATTAATTAATTTAAGTGACATGGGTAATAGTTATCAAATAAGTATTACATATGGTATTACCTTTATGGTGATAAATGGAATAACCTTCATGGTTAACAACAGAATAACATTTACAGTTACAAACTAAACAACCTTAATTATCAACATCCACTTTAAATGTTACTTATTTTACTAGAGGTCTATCATGGACCCATCCAACAATAGTTTATAAATAAACCACCAATTGTCATGCCCAAACATTGAAATGTTAATTAATTAATTAATTAATCTTATTATTATTTAAATAATTTAATTATTTTGAGTGTTTATTTTGACTTTTATAAAATTTCGGTTCACCCGCCACTATTAGAGGTTGGTTTCATCTACTTGGTTAGTTTTCTATTGTTTGTTTAGGGTTATTTTCATTATTTTTTGGATACCAGTATTTTTTAGTGCCTCTCGGTCTTCGTTGAAGTGGTTTTGAGATACCGAAGTTGAAGGCATCTTACATGTGTATGCATGTATAAAGAATATATATATATAGATATTTATGTATTCATTATTTCTATATATTCTCTTAAAGTGAGGGGAATATATAAAATGAATCGTGGGGTATTTATATATATATATATTAGAATAAATTCTTTTTCATATAGGCATAAAGGGTGGTTCTAGATTATCTTCGTCAAAAGTACCTTGAGTTTGAGGTTGGTTCCCTATGAATAAATATTTAATTTGAACTCCATAATTACCTGATTTTTTTAGAAATAGGTTTTCCTCATTATATAGAATGTATATGATTTAAAAATTTGTTGTGTTTCATATAAATGTTATTTTCATTTGTTCCACAAAATTTTCCCAAACTTGAAATGTGATTTTTTTTCATTTTAATATATGTTCAAAACCTTATATTGGAAAATTTAATGTATATTAGATTTTTTATTGAATTTCTAGATTATGTTTCATTAAAAGTGGTAGGAAACATTTTTTTTCTATTATGTACTTTTAGGAAATGGTTTTAAACTCTAATGATGTGTAAGACTAGTTGGAACCTTAGAAACATTTCTGGCATGATGGTAACCACATGGTTTTCCTCTAGTGAGAGAGGGTCTCAACCTATATGTTATTGGGAAGTAGTAAATGCATGAACATTATAGTTGTGTTAGTATTAAGTATGTGATGAAATCCTTGCTTCTCTTTTATGCTATTTTCATTGGATCCTGGGAATCATTATGGGAGTTGAGAGAAGGTTTCTCTCTAGTATTTATTTGATGAACTAGATCATCATGTTAGGGAAAATCCATTCGGGTTGTGCAACTAGTGAGGCTAGTTGTGTGTAGCCAAGTTGGTTTTGGGATATGGATGGCTTAGACAGGCCAACAGATAGATTGCAAACTGAGTATGACTTGGGTCTACTCACCTAGTGTCAAGGTATATACCATGATTTCTGTGTCAAATGTGTTCTACTATCACTCATTCTGATATTATTTTTATAAAATCATTTCGACTATTATATTTCCACTGATAGTTCTAAAAACGACACTTATTTACCTATACTTCGCTCTCCACTTCTAATTTCACAATAAGGTATTTCTTCACCACATTTTCTTCCTCAAAAAATGATTTATTGGAAAAATTTCATTCATTGGAAACCATTTTGAAAAAAGGATGGGGAAATGGTTGTTTTTAAATAGTGAACTTGTTACCAGTTTTAAAAAAAATAAAAAACCTCATTTTAGGAATATGTATTTTAAACTACCATGACGTGGTTTTATTTTAATGTTATGTCTTAGAGAGTGGTTCTTCTTTTGTAATCCCTTCTCATAATTTTGGTGATCATACCTACACTATCTTTTTAGATTATGTTTCTTTCACTTTTTCATCTCTCTTAGAATGATTGTGGTTTAATGATTGGAGGTGTCCGAGTAGGTATCATGGTAGTATGTTTAGTAGCTTAGTTTATTTTATTTTACTACATCCAGTCTGTTATTTTATTATATTCTATTATTCATTATTTATCTATCTATTATAGGCTAAATCATACCCAACTAAATTTTATCTGACATTTGACTGTAGTTTCCAACCTAGAAGGAATGGTAATGTCTCACATGCCTAATTATAGACAGGATTGGGTGATCAGTTCGAGATCGACCCAATTTGGTTCATGAAAAAATGGCTTTAATGCCAGTTATCCATTTTTATTGGGGGTTATTTGATAGTTCAGAGATTGGATTTTCAGAATTCAGGTGGTAATTCATGGGAAGGTTCTTAATCACTACTTATTAAGAAGGATTCTTGAATTTATAGGGTGGTTCAATATGGTTGTGCCTCAAAATCTGAGCTTGGTTATTAGACATTTTTAGGGTTTAGGTTTTTGATGTAGTTTTTTATTTATAAATTAGTGGATTATTTTGAGAAACTCCCAATATTGGATTGTCTTATTAAATGAATTTAAAGGGGTATATGATTGTTTAGCATGGCCTAGAAAACCATGTACATATCATGAAACTACCTCTAACCACTTCTAATGTTCCCACCCAGTTAGCACATAACCATACAAACCATGTATCCAAGAACTGTGTATTTATTATTATTTTTTAATTTTTGTTATTTTACCTGTTTATGGGTGGGTATATCTTTATTTTTCTTATGGTTGTATTTTTTCTTTTATGGAGCATTTATTTAGATTTTAAAATGGTTTTTTTGTTTGAAAAAACGGTGATTAGATTATCAAAATTGGGATTTCCCAACTAATTTTTTTGAATCTTTCTGAAAGTAAAATCGGGTTTTTATAAACAACCAGGGTTAATTTTTTAGTTTATTATTCCATTGGACCCTTGGGTTCCTATATATTATCCCATGTATTGATATAAACTTGATGTAAATATATAGTTGAAAGCATGTGTTGATAAACAATTGACCCAACATGAGATTTATATTTTTGGGGATTCATGGAATATGAGTTGTCCATACATAAAATGTTATGGTTGTTTTGTTTTTTTAAAATTGTATTAAAAAAGAGGGGATTTAAATTTTTTTAATGATGGGAGTGGATTAGTTTTTCCATATGTGTTCAGTGTTTTCCATTTTAGTTCATTTCGGTTTGGATGTGTTGGAAGTGTTGTTGAGGTGTTTTTTGAGTTGAGTTGTTTAATTGTGATTGGGATATGGAATTTTTTATTTTTTTCTTTTTTTTGTTTCTTGTCTTTCGAGAATACCCAAGATAAATTATAGTGAGGAGTAAATGGTTGGTGCTTGATTTTCATACCATGGTAGTCTATGTAAAGGTTGTTTTTGGAAATTTCTATTGCTCAACATTTAGTGGTCTAATAATATCACAATTTTAGGTGGTTAGAGTAATTCATAAAGTTATAAATAATTTGTTATATATGTGTTCTCATTGATGAATCAACCGATACTCAAAATTGAGTGGTGGAGCTGGAGCCTTTCTAAATATTGGACCACACTCGCATCTTCTTGGATTTTTTCCTACCTTCATCAATTGAAAAATTGTAGAGTACCTTGTTTTTTGTTTGATTACAAGAATATTGTTTGTTGGGCATGACCTCATGGATCACCAAAATCTGTTTATATAACTCGATCTATCAAAATAATAATTTTTTGTTAGAGATTTATAGTGCCTTACTAAGGGGAATCAGATGATTCAAGACATTAGGTATCTGTCCATAGGTCTTAGAGTAAATATTTTCACATAGTGGAGGAGCTTCCATGTGTGGTGGATATGTAACAACTATGTGACACTGATGATAGTGTGGAAAATATTTAGCTTTCCCCTTTCTATAATGATTTATTTTTGAAACTTATTTTTAGTAGATATTCATGGCCTTATTTATTTTGATTTATTTGGATGTGTCTTGTGGATTTAAACTCATGAATGGTTTACTTTCTTTTGAAATCGTATTAGTTTTTTTTAATTTCATGTTTCAAGATTCTTGTGTCATATAGAATTTTTTAATCCTATTTCAATGTAGTGTTTAAATTTAATCTTCATTTCATTTGATGTTTTTCCATGGTAAATGGTTTTTTGAGTTCTCAGGGACTCAGTATGGGTCTCATTGATGCCTTCTAATAAACATCACTAGAGTAATTAGGGAAATTAAGAGGTCACACTATCATTATAGGTTTTGTTTGGATTTTTGATTTATTTCTATTTGGGAAATCCATGTTTGACCAAAGTCCTTATATGGTGGGGAGACCAATGTAGTATGAGTTATAGAAAACTCAGTCCTAGAGGTTTTTTTATTGGGAAATTCCTTCTTACTACTTTTCCCAACCCTGATAATGGTAATTGGTTATCCGAGATATTGGGATTCATGAGGAATTCTCATAGAGATCCCAAATGGGCCGTGATGAAATCTATAGTTGAGGTCAGGGTGTTCCATGTACAGGTTATGTATATAGAAATTATATTGATTAATGATTTTTTTTAGGAGTCTTGAGTTCACGTTTCATTATATTTCTCTCTTACGGTGTGGGTTTATTTCATTGGAGATAACCACACTAGTCTTATTTTGAGATAAGGGTTTTATAGGAAGAAAGAGTATTATCACTTGGTCTTCAGGATATGATAACCACATCTAATGCATTAGTTTTCTTTTGTATAATGTTGTGACCAACTAAATCTGTGAGACAATCTAGGGTGATAAAGTGTCTCGTTTAGGGGAAATGTCACTCCCTGACCATGACATGATATTTATTTATTTATTTACATTTTGATAATTTAATTATTTTGAGCCTTGATTTTGAGATTCAGTCCATTTTTGTTCACCGACCACTATTTGATATTTTTTCCTTCTTCCCTCTTTTATTTTTCCAATTTTTTGGATTATTTTGATGATTTTTGGTTTTCTAGTTTTTTTGTATTGTTTAATGGTCTTCCTTGAAGTGGTTTTGAACCACCAAAGTTGAAGGTGACCTACATGTGTATGTAAGGGTGAGGAATATATATTTTTATATATTCCATGTTTTTACATATTCTCTCATGGAATGTGGAAAATGTACAATGAAACTAGAGGTACTGATATATATGTATAAATTAATGCATGTGTAGGCATAAAGATTGGTTTTGAATCATCTTCATCAAAATAATATTTATTTTGTGGTAGGTCCTACATTATCCACTAAATGAGGCTAATATTAATTGATTATATTTTAATATTAATTTTTTGAAAGTCCATAAATACTAATTTTAGTGCATTTCATTTAGCCTCGTTATGCAATTAATGTTTAATGTGTGTCAATTTAGGCCAATTTTTCATCATCTTTTAGAAATAAATATTTTGATTATTCAAATTTAATATTTTTGGATATTATTTATTAATATTTTTCAATTTTTTTTAAATTTCAGTATCTATGGATGAATCATAAGGGAAGATGGATAATTTTCCCATGAATACAGAAATTTATAGAAAAGGTATAATGGAACATAATCCCATAAATTAAAATTATAGCCCCAAATTCATTCCAAATGAAGCTAAAATTTTATATTTGGGTAGATAAAATTATGGGGAAATTTTAATTCAACTTTTACTCAAGAGAACTCCATGGATTTCATGTTGAGTTAGGTGGACCATGTTAATTCCAAATTTATGGGAAATATTTTTACGCCCATAAAATAAGTATATCTCTTCAAAAATAAAATACTAATTGATTACCCAATTGGAATGATATTTTATAATATATTAGAGAAAAAATAGAAGAGTATATTTCTATTCTTTAAGAATCCCATATTTATCCACTTTCAATGACTTTTTTCACCCCAAAATGGGGTTAAATCTTGTCCAAATTTTTTGGTCAACATCGAAAAGTCCAAATTACATTTATTACCCACAAAAAAATTAATATAATAATTAAATGGTACTAAATTTATTGATTGGGGCATGATCATAGTAAAAAAATAATATTTAATGTGAGGTGGTGAAGGGATTATGGGTACATTTTTTATAGTTTCTATCGTATTGTTACACTTTCATTTTGTAATAATATGCTTACTTTCCCTCATATATGTTTTTATAAAAACACTAGATTCATAATAAATTTTTTCATTTATCACTTTTTCTACCCAATTTATTAAGAAATTATTACATTTGAATCATGTTGAGATGTTATTCGCACAAACAATTGTTACATTCCTCAGACGATGGAGGAGTTCTCAATATTTTGTTCTTTTCATTTATTCAATCCACCATCTCTAAGTAGACTTTTATCTTATATTGAGTGTTTTACATTGATGGAAGGATAAGAATTTTATAGGTTGATTCAAGGGATATGTGTGGGTATGGATTGAATTTTATTGAATGTAATTTAATATTTTAATTAGTTTTTTATTTTAATATTTATCTTCAACGATATATATTGTTCTTCATCTACAAAAACATTAATAATTAAATATTATTAGTGATAATACAATACAGTTTTATTCATTTCTCATTAATGTTATCTTCTAGGTGAATTAGTGATAAGTCTTGGAATTCGGTAGGGAATAAATTAGGGTATAATTTTTGGGAATTATCTAATTTCTTGAATACATCTGGAATTAGTTATATGACAATTTATAAGAAAACAAATACCTCCAATATAGCCTTAAAGATATCCTAAGATATAATCATACCCTATTTATTTCCATTCAAATATTCATGTGTTTTTTTGTTAAATTCAACCCATTATCTTATGTCCTTCATAATTCTCTTTTAATATTTACTATCAATCCTATAGTTTCCCACATCACAGACAAAACCTACAAATAATTTGAGGGTCCAAAGAACATTGAGTTTGAGGCCGGTTCCCTATGAATAACCATTTAATTTTAATCCCTTAATTTTGTGATTGTTTTAAAAATACATTTTCATCGTTATATAGATATTATTATCTATAAAAATTTGTATTGGAACTTATAAATTGTGGTTTCATTCATTTCATTTAATTTACCTCAACATAAAATGTGATATTTTCATTTTAATATATACCTTGACCCTTGTATTTAAAAATTTAAATTATTTTAAATATTTTATTGATTTTATAAATGATATTTCTTTAAATGTGGTAAGGACCATTTGGATCCTCTATGTAAATTTTGAAAGGGTTGGGAACTCTCAGGGTGTTTTGTCACTATTGGAAACATCAAAACATTACACATATGATGGAAACCCCCATGCATTTCATATAGTTAGAGATGGTCCCCACATGGATGGTGTTGGGAATTTCGAATGAAATGAATGTTGGCACTCATGTTACTGTCAAGCGTATGATGACCTCCTTCATTCAATTATGGTATTATCATGGGATCCTAGGATTCATAGTGCCAGTCAAGTGGAGGTTGTTTTATAGTCCTGATTAGATAGAATAGATCCCCATGGTATAGAAAGGACATATGGGTTATTCCACTAGTGAGGCTAGTTGAGAGTAGGCGAGTTAGTTATTAGACATAGATCGCATCGATAGGCTGACAGATGGATTCAAAACTGACTAAGTCTGGAGTTTCTTCACTTGGAGTGTATATATATACCATGATTTCAACTTAAATTGTATTCTAAATTCCATCATTTTGATTTTCATAATAAAATCTTATCAAATTTTATGTTTCAGTTGATTGTTTTATAAAGAAAAATATTTACTTGTACGCTGCATTACACTACTTTTTCCTCACTGAGTTATTTTTTTCAACATTCATTTTTATTTGAAATGTTATTTATTGTAAAACATTCATTCGCTGGAAACCATTTTGGTAAATTTATATTAAAATATTTCTTTTGAAATTATTAGCTTGTTAATTGTTTTAAAAATGTAATGAAACACTTATTTTAAGATTATATATTTCAAACTACTATAATATTGTTTGGTTTTTTAGGTATTTCTTAGGGTTTGGTTCATCTTTTGACATTCCTATTGAGAATCATAGTGCTCATGCCTACACTATATTATCTGTTTCAGGTTATTCTTATTTTTTATTGCACTTAAAGTGAGCGCGGTTATATGATTGACTGTGAGCCATGATGTCACTTGGAGGAATTTTTAACCATATAGTTTCATTTGTTTTCATTATTTCTAATTTTTATATTAATAAATTTTATTCCTTTTATTTATCTATCTTTTGTGGGATAAAATATTCCCAATTGAGTAGTATGAGATGATTGATACTAGTTTCCATCCAAGCAGGATCGTGAACATCTCTCAGGCCTTATTGCAGACTAACTCAGGTGACCAATTATGGGTTGACTTGGGTTGGTTCAAAAAACCCATCTCCACATACAAATTCCAAGAACAATAAAATTATCCAAAAAAATAAAATATTTATATTATAAAATTTTTCATTGCACCTACAAGAAGATATTTCATGATATTGATATCTTCCATTCATTTAAAAAAATCATCACTAAAATTATCAGATCAAAGTCATAATTGGGTTTTAATTGATAAAATTAATACGTATAAAGAAATAAAAAATTGAAATAATTTTTTATGGGAGAGGGAAATTATATTGAATCTATATATTCTAAAATAAAACATTATTTTTTCATATATAATGAATGTCAAAATGTTTCATTTGAAATATAAAAATGATTCATCCTGAAATTTTTTGAATAGAATTCAAAGATGACCAAAATTTACTTATATAATTCACTCATTTCCATATTTATAAATATAATTTATTTTTAGAATACAAACATAAAAGAAAGATATTTAGAAAATAAATTTGTAATTCATTTTAAAAGTGTTTTTATGTTAAAGTGTCCCTTATGTAAAACATTAAAAAGATTATTATTATTAAAAACATTGTAAATGAATGCAAATGTGTTAAAAAATTTCATTTAGAATTAACTTAATCAAAAATAATAAATTTATTTAAATATTTATAAGAACATAGACATGGGAGAAAAATATTTGGACAAGAAACATTAAATGATGATTTTAAAAATAAAGTCCCTTATATCCAGTCTTACTCATCAGTTACATTACTTATCTTCCTTACTAATAAATTTATTTTAATTATGTAATTTCATAAGATCCTTTTTCATTTTTATCATTAATTTTTATTTTTTAATACCATTTTATTACTTAATAAATTATGTTAACATCATACTTTTTTATGATATTTTTCTCAAATGTGAAAAATTATTTTTGTAGGTTCACTGTGGTTAATGTGTACATTATTCCATCATCTATTGAATAAAAATCATTACATTATAATCAATTATAATCATAAATTATACGTTCAAAAAAATCATGAATGATGGTTATAAAAAATGTGATACGTTATAGTCACAATGATTATAGGTCATATATACACATGAGTATCATTAGATTTTAAAATTATTATAATGGATAGAAGTTAGATACAACTTTTTCATTTTAAAATTATAAATATATAATAATTAAGAAATATAGACACACATAAAGACACACACAAAAAAACACACATATCATCCATGTGATGTGAGGTTGAAGAAATAATGACATCACAACATGGAGGAGGTAGGCCACAAGTATGTACGAATGATGTTTTCATTTTTAAGTGAATGAATAGTTACGAAAGTAGATGATATTTTACTTATTTTGAATGATAAATATGTGATTAAAATTATTTATATATATATAATCCATAATTATTGAAATATATGAGAGGTGATGGGGAAAAATGAACTACATCAATTCAAAGGGCGGTAGTCCACTATACAAAATAATTTTGCCTTCATTTCCCATTTAACGGAAGAAGAGATGGAACTATGTTATTCCACTAACATAAAGAAACCTCTTCTTCCGAAAACCAGTTTAATTCTGTAATAAAATATTTTTTAAGAGTGTTTTATGATCAATCCAAGACCTCTATGACATGTTATCGATGGTATTTGTGTTGGGATTTTATAGCACCTTCAGATTTTGTTAAATGTTTTTTAGAATAAATTTAATATTTTTGATATTTTTCATTACATAGAACATACTATTTATATTGTTCTTCATGAGACATCAAGATTAGTTTGTGATACTTAAAACAGTTATTTTTTCTTGTATTATATGAATTACGGTGTTTAGCTTGTGTTACACACAAAATGATGCTTAAGTGAAAAAATGGCATACTATTAAAATATTTTTATTTAATTTAATAGTTATAACCAAGATATTGGAATAGAGGGTTTGAATACTATTCACTAGAATATAAAAATAGATGGTCTACACAAATATACCAAATGAATTATTTGGTGACCAATTAATTAGAAATGTAAATAAAAACATGTATAAAATAAAGGAGATCTTTTTTTGAAATACTATTTTCATGCACAAAAATTTATTTTACCTCAATAATTTAAAAAAATTATTTTTGGTTAATAATTTTAATTACATATATATATATATATTATTTTTAATCAACTATTTAAAATTCATATTATTGGTTTTTTACAAGTGATAATAATTAATCAATATTTTCCATTAAAATTTTATTTTTTCTAAAAATAAATTTTTTCTCATTCTTCACACAAAATTTAAAATTTTGTTTTTGAATGTGTAGATTTTTTAAATATATAATTCATTTTCAAAATCATCTTGTAAATATAATATAATGATTAAGTGTTGTCAATTTTTTGCGAAGATAAATTTTTTAATTAATAGTTAAAAATGCTGATTATTATTAAAAATTGCAATTTCATTTTAATTTCCTAAAAATTTCAAATTATTTTAAGATGGTTTTAAAGGAAAATTAGGTAAAATTAAGTAAAATTAAATATCTATTAATCTAATTTAGGTTATGTTAATCCATTTAATATTGAATTTGGAAATAAAAAACATTTTAAACTTTTAAACTTTTTTTATTAAAAAAACACTTTCTCATCTCGCATTTAGGATTAATTTTAAATTAAAATTTAACATTATATGACTATAAATAGGAAAAATAACATCTATATTTGGTAATATAATAAATTATATTGTGTAATAAGGTAAACACAATTTTTTTCCTTAATGAATTAAAAGGAAGTAATAATTATTTAACGCGATTATGGTAAAAATGCATTTAATTGGTGTCAAACTAAAAAGATAAGGATAAAAATGACCAAAAAATTTTACAACACCCTTTTTCATGACATATTTTTACCTTATCCATTCTCGTATTTATAATGGCCCATTTTGGATCGTCATGGAATATGAAAAATGTGTGTACACCTTTTTCTTTTAAAAATATAAAATTTTACCACTCACATAACTTATAAAAGGCCACCCACAATCATGTATTAGTTAAATATCCAAAACCCTTTGGTTCTGTAATATCATGTCACCTTGATCGGGTATGTTTTTCCCTTTTTCTAGGTTCCCTTTTGGGTGAAATCTCGTAGATGTGGATTTCTAGATTTTTTTGCAGATTGTAGACCAAGTACATGTTGTGTACTGGTTACTAGATGCATGTCGTTAATGGGGACATCACACTATGAGCAGGTACAAGGCATGTACTAAAGGTACACATAGTGTAGGGTTTAAATGATAGATTTTGACCTAATACGATGGGTTGTTGGCATAACTTATCCAGTGTGGACTACACACCATGTATTTGAGGTACACATCATTACCTGGAATGTGCCCTACTTTAGGTCACATATTTAGATGTTTCACTCAGTATATTCTTTCCATAACTCCTGTATATCTTACTAGAGCCCTCCCTATATGATTGATAGAGTCATCCCTCCTTCTAGATTGATCCTATAGGCTTTTAATATTCATTTCATCCACTATGCGTCTCTCTAGGTTAGCGTTCTTTCCATTTCTTCATTGCGGTTGAATGAAATATAATCATATCATTTTGGTATTGGGTCCGTTGATCTATGTTTGATGTTTCTTCATGGTTTCTTATAGATCCATTGTGATATATCATTCTAAAGGCCTTTAATTTCATTGTTCATGGTGTGGTGGGCGTTCTTTCTCAAGGTATATGGGTTTCCTAGCTTTCACCAACCTCTTGTGTTTAGATTTAGATAAATCATATAATGTGGGGATTTGATTCTAGGGCCTTCATTGTTGTTGTTGGGTTTCATTGATCATGGATTCCATTTCGGGCTTGTGCGACCCAAACATTGAGGTTGGTGGTTCCATCTTTAGCATATAATAATAAACTGTAGTTTTCTTTTTTTAATCTGATTTATAAAATTATCTCGATAATTTGTGTGTGTTGAAAAGGGTTTTTAAAGAGAAATAATTTTCCATATTTTTTGATAAATGGATTTTGAAATGGGTTTGAATGGTTTTAAAATCATAGAAATTGGTCTGTGCAATTGAGATCATGGGTTACCTTGGGAACATAGGTGGATGGTTTAGCTTGAGGACATTGTACTTTTTATTATCAAGTTGTTTTTACTCGGGTAATCCCTTTATTTCCTATAAATATTGATCAAGGTGGCATGTATTGAAATTTTCAGTGGTTTATTCATGTGGTGATGCTCTTCTTCCTAGGATTGTTGTTCTTAGATTAGTTTTTGTGAAATTGATTATTGTGGTATGAGTGGTTTGTGGCCTAGTCTGGTAATATGACATGTTGTTGTGATAACTTTGCTTATATTTCTTATTTCATGTCGTTCTATGTTAGCCTTGATATTCATGTTTATGTTTGTGGAAAGTGATAGGAAAAAATATTCTTGGAAACTAATATACCAGCTTTTGTTTAGAACTATAGAAAATGTAAGCGTTTACTATGTTTTATATAAAACTACATTACTCCTTATCATGCCATGTTTTATTTTAAAATGAGCATACATTATTTTTTATATAGAGACTTGTTGTAAAAAATGTTGTTGGGATCCTGATGAGCCTATTATATCACACCCTACACCCCTCATAGGTAGTGTGTAGACCTTTTTTGTCTCCAAGTGTAGGGAATGTCAAGGAACCATAGTGATGTGGCAAGGTTCATGTCTAACAGTTGGGTAACTGGTGGTGAGATGGTGGAGTTTTTCCCATTCCATCACTTAGAGTAGTTGTTGTTTGTACTTATTCATAGTTGGACTTCTCTTTTGGGATATTTTCTACTATCATAATTTCTTATTTTATCTACCTATCTTACTGTTATGGAATATATACATTTTATTACTATTTTGTGTCTTCCTTGATATATGTATATATTTCATGTGGTTGTTCATGTTAGGAGAAATCAGTACCGTGGTTTTGTCGATCGATGACTAGGTTCTTATCACTATCCCATGGGGATCAAGAACTCCCTTTGGATATGTGAAAAATTGGGTTGGGTGATGGGTTTGATGATAACCAATGTCGGTTCATTACAATTTGGTATCAAAGGTAGCCATATCCTCAAGAGTCCAAATCTTGGTACATCTATACAACTAGAGATAGGATCATGAGGACATGAGAGGTATGTTGCGATAAGTTCCCAACGAGCTCTTGTCATAGCGAGACTCATGCTTTTAGGGGATGCTAGAATTTGTGTCTCTATTATTGGTTTTTATTTTAGAAATATTAGTTTTTACTAATTATTTTTCTAGTTTGGATTGATATTTGTCATGTTGTCGGATCTTTTTTAGTCTTCGTTGGGCAACATTATGCCCATGAGACGCCTTCCATAGGTTCATCATAAAGGTACAACTGATTCTCCTCAATGAAATCCACCAATGGATCAGAATATCATCATGTAAATCATATAGGATGTTCATTTTGTCTATAATGATGTCCTATGAGTTGAAACTGCACTGTTTGAAGTACATCCTGACACTGGAGGAGAGTAAGATCAATCACAAGAGTCCTTGATTGAGAAGCCACTGTCCATTAAAGGAGTGATGAAATTAAAGAGGGGGAGGATTGGATGGTTAGGATTGATCATATCTTCGATTTCCTAGGTGAAAATAATAATATCAATGTAATGTTTTCAGAGTTTATACTCATGTGATCCGACAATCGATGGTGGGATTCTATGGTCTTGGAAGACATAACTGTGGGCTCGGAATGGAAGGGTCTCAAAACCATGGTCTTTTAGCAATTTTTTCTAATGTTTCTGATGTTGGAGAAGTCTCTAGAGTTAGTTTCTTTTCCAAAAAGAGATTTTTCAGTGTCATCATACACCAATAGTTTTTCCGAGCATGTCAATTTCCACTAGAAATGGTGATGAATTAAGAGATGAAAGCTCATAAATACCTGCAGTGTTAACGATCAGATACTAGATCACATGTGTCCATGTTGAAGCTTTCAACCTCTACGGAGATAGTAGACAAATATATTATGGTGGAAATTAATCTGGAAGGAAAAGTCAGTGTTACCACCACTTCTCTTCAAACTGGTGATATCTTTAGTGGAATGTATGGGAAGAAGGAGAAGTGGTAGGACCTTCACTGATGACTCGAAAATGGGTCTCAGCAGCGAGCCTCCTCAACAATGTATATTTCAACTGGAAGTGTGACACTGAATTTATATCATCTTGGAAAGGGAGGGAACACCATATGTTATTTTCCTATGCCCCAAAATATGTGAAATAGCTATGGAAATGTTGGTCATCACCAAAATTATTTCTAGGCTATGACTACACATCGTTATGGTCCTAGTTTGTTGGCTTTGAAGGCTACTACGGTGTATTCTGAAGCTTCGATGACTATAGGGCTCCAGCCATAGGCCTCAAGAGTTAATCATTTACACACAATAGATGATTTTTTAATTTAAGTTTATGTAGGTCCAGTAATAGTGAGAGGTATGCTTCTTATTCCATCTTTAGTGGAAATTTATTTATTTGATAGTAGTGCCTCCCAGTCATTTATATCGGCACAATTTGTCGATGAACGTAAACTTCTAATAGATCTTATGTTCTTTACAATGGAGTTAGAGACACCTAATGGAAAGTGGAAAGGGAAAGGGATTGTGTTTCCTTCTTGTTCGTTAATGATAGACGATGTCACACCCACCGTTTTCATATTTATTTATTTTATTAATTTTTCTGGGCGTCGGGTTGTTCGGGTTGAACCCTGACTTAAATTTTTGAGTTCTTATTTAAAAATGCTTGTTTTGGCCATGAAATCAATCAGTGTGTCGTAGTTGAAGCCGTGCGGCCTCGCATGGTTACTCGCATGCCTTCCCGATGTTCAACTAATTAAATAAAAGGAATTATTAATAATGAAATTAATTTTAAAAGAGGGATAAAATGAAAATAAAATAAAATAAGAAGCATAATAAAAACAAATTTAAGGAATTCTTTTAATGATAATAATATTAATATTGTTTGAAGATATTATTATTATTATTAGTGTTAAGGAAAATATTTTCATTAAGATGTTATTATTATTATTATCAGCATTCTATTAAAATTATTATGGGCCATGTAGGGTATCTGTGTGGTGGTCTGACTCTTTAGAAATAAAAATAATCAAATAAAGCTTAAATAATCATTTTAATGATAATAAAAATGGTAATTTCAATTATTAATATTGTTTTCATTAATATGTTAATTAGGATATAATTTTTTATAAATTTATGATTATGATAAAATTATTAACATTTTACCAATAATAATAATATTATTTTTATTATTACCATTTTTAGGTTCTATTTAGCTCCTTTGTTATTATTAATTTTTTATTTATTTTTCATTCTTTTCCCTTCTTCTATTCCATCATTTTTCTTCTCCTCTTTTTTTTTGTTTTTTTTCTTTTCTCTATTTTATTTTTCTTTTCTCTCCTTTCTTCTTCCTCCCCCTCTCTCCATTTGTACCACATGTGTGTCATGTTACACCCCACCACTTTTAACCCTAGCGCTCACCTTCCCCTACTAGCGCTGCTCTACCCACCGATCTTCCATGACTTTACCCAAGATGGTGTACCTTTCTCCAGTGCGCAGGTCCTTCTCAGGAATACCCAGTTGCACCACACCTTGAGCCAGCTACCAGACCACCCTCCCTCTATTGTCCAGTTGGTGCCACCCAATCACTGGCCTCCTCGACCAGCCGTGTCGCTGTCACTGCTTTCCATGGTTGTCCTCCCCCTTGCTGGTGGTTTCATCTTGTTCATAGCGCCTCCCCACTCGCTGCCTTCATCTCAGCCTTCATCCCGTCCAACCATTTTTTTCTCTCTGACATGGTGCACATTTGGTGGCCTCTTTTATGCTAAGGCTATCCTTCCATATCTCTACTACAGGTGTGTTCTATCTTGACTAACTGTTCTTTATTTTTGGTATAGTTGTGGGTAAGGGTTTCAAGTGGTTTGGGGACCAAATTTTTCTGATTTCAGTTCTATTTTAATTCATTTATCATTATCATGTTTTTTAATAATCATTTTCAATTTTTTGTGGTGTGTTTGTTGAGAAATTGGAGTCATGTACCGAATTTTTGGGAGTCACTACACGCAGGTAAGTGGTTCCCTACCTTATCCTCTTTAGATAAATTTTATAAGTTTGTTTAAATTTATAAATGTGTTTTTTTTATTGGGTGGTGTGAAATATTCTTTACAATAATCTTGATATGCGGGTGTGATGAAATTGCATTTTTTAATAGAAATGGTGTGTTTTTTCTTCTTTTTTTTGGTTTTGTTCTGGAAATTTATAGAAGGGTTTAATTAATTTTTTATTAGGTAAAAATTATATTTTTATGTTGTTTGATATGGTTTAATGTTGGTAATATAATTTTTAATGGAAATTAGCTATGTTTTTTTGTGTGAAAACTGGTCCGTTGTTTTATAAAACGTTTTATAGGTTTGTTGTAAGATGAGAGACAAGTCTTAGTGTGATGATGTTGTGAGTTTAGCTTTAAAGTGATTTTTTTAAAATGTGAAACCGGCTATGTTTCGGTTTAAAATTTTTTTGCACCATTTGTGGATATTTGATAAATGGATTATTACATTAATCATGTGGTGTGTATGATGTTTTTAAAGAGTCTTTTGTGTCTAAATGTTGCAATTAGATTCTTAATATACGGATTGCTAGTTTTTAGATGTGTGATTTCATGTGATATTTCTAGAACGTGTTCCAAGGGTTGTTTCGATAGGGCGAAGTTCATTTTTAAGGACTTTGAGGTGTGTTTATATTTAAATAGAGTTTTTCAAAGGAAAATGAATCACCTTGGGTGTGTTTTCCTTATTGTGCTCTTTTTATATTGATTTGAAAACTACTGAATGATGGAAAACATGTTTGATATGGTTACTTTGTGTATTTGGTTTTAAAGGGACATTGTTATATGGAATCAACAGTTTTTCTTTGGTGTAATGTATTCTTGGTTTTTCTTGAAATGATTATGTAACTAAAAATGTACTTTTGGAGAGGTATTTTGGTGTGCATGGGTTTATTTTTAAATGGTTTTGGGTATAAAAGTGATGTATTCTATGTGTAGTGTTTTTTTGGTCTTTGATATATGAAAGTGATATACCATGTGAATGTGGAACTTGTTTGAGAACAAGGGAAAACCTAGGTATCTTGGTGGGTAGACTATAACTCATGTACTAGTGATCCAGAGTGGTATCATCTCTGTTTCAATTAGATGGATTGATGATTATAACACAAACTAAACTTATGAATGACTGAGGGTCGTGGTTTCTAATCCACATTTAACAAGGGTTGTGGTTTCTATGCCACATTTCAAGGATACACAAGGTTCTATGGTCCCAATCATGCAAGATAAACATTAGGGGATTTTACCATAGTGCTCTACCATCCATGATGTGGTGCCTTCCGTCGGCATACAGAGGTAATCATGTGTTTGTGTGTGTGTATGCCCTTAATGAATTTTTCTTTTCCTCTTTAAAATGGAATTTGTGAAATAGGTTTCTTCAAGTATCCCATTTTAAATTTTTGCATGTAAATGTATTTCTTAAAAGTGTTTTAAAAGTATAATTTTGAATAAGCATGTTAAATTTATCTTTTCAGAGTAGTGCAACGAAATCATTTATTTTGTGGTACCCTATTGGGCCTTTGTCTGACACCCTACACACACCTTAGGGTGTATGTAGATCTTTTCATTTTTGTATTCTAGGTTGCGGCATCAGTCTCAACGATGGTGGTTCTAGTTGTTGATTGTCTTCTTATGGTGGTTGGTGTTTGTGGATTGTGGATGTCACACCTCTCTTGTTTCTTGGAGGTTTGAGTTAGAGATTTAGTTTCTTCTATTGATGTTACTTTCGAGATGTTGGTTCAAGTTTTAATCCTTTAAATTCGATTTTAGGTTAAGGCCATGTTTGGTTGTCTGTTTTCAGTTTAATTTATTTATCTTATTAGTTTTTCTTTGTGTTTACTATATTGGGTAAATCATTCCCATGTGTTATTTTTGATACTCGGGCACTTGTGCCATCCAGTGGGTTTCAGGAATGCCCTTCAGGCCTTGTCTTGGACTGGGTCGGTTTTCGGGTCGGATGGAGACCTGGCCTGGTTCGTGACAAAATGGTAACAGAGGCTTGTTTGCTTTTAGGGGTTTATTTGTTTTGGATAGAGTCAGGTTAGACCAAAGTTAAGGGTGTTGGAAATTGATGTTATGGATACGAACAATGTGCCTGGACAACGCACCTCATGTCAAGACTCAATTTACCAAAGTAAATTCATTATTACTTGATTCATTGGTCTTTGTGATTAATCTTGATTAAGGGTGATTAATGTGGAATAGAGTCGGTAATTCTAGTGATCTCTCAGGGTCTGGAAAGCCTTGTCGATCCAGGGACAATGATCTATAATACTGTCTGTGGAAGTGATGTTATTGGCGTATTTCCACCAACCATACATCTCAGTCACCCATCATATCTAGTGTCCTCCTTCCTCATTCACCATCTCTTTGTTTTGGATTTGGGGAAATATAGTTTTTAATAAAAAATGATTTGGTCTTGCAAAATGTTTAAAAATGAAGCTCTTTGAAAATAAAATGAGGTGTATGGATTGAAATCATGTGGGTTGAATGTATTTGTTTTGAAAAATTTAAATGTTTGGTATTGAACCTTGATGTTCTCATGGGAAACCACATGCATGGGAATATATAGAAAGAGAAAAGGTTAATGAAATGAGCGGATGAGTGCCTGGTTAAAAAACCTAGTTCTTATTCATGAGGTACAAGTTTCTTCTTTTATTTTTTCTTAAGTGTTTTTGAGGAAATAAAGAAAATGGGGAATATACCAAATTTTGTTGGTAAACGCCGTGTACTTTGGAATTGTGGAATGAGTACACAGGGTGTGCAGGTCTGTCGATGATGAAGGGTGTAAAAACTGACTAGACGCCATGTACTAGGTATTTAAACGCCATGTAATTAGTCGGTAGGTGAAAATTAAGGCGGCGGAGGCAGCTGCCAGCTGAGTTACAGTACATACCGTGTAATCAGTAATACACATCGTGTACTCATGTCGATGGATGAACAGTGTCGTGGTGGAAAGTAGCCGCCAGAGAAATAGTTAAATGATGAAAATTACATGTAGTGTACTTGATATTACATGTCATGTAGTTTGTTTTTTTCACTTAAAGTGGGCAGTAGACTCCTCATTTGGCAAAGGAGGCAGTGGGTTTGTTTGGAGCACGAGAGAGATGACCCGACTTTGGAGGATCTCCCGACCGCACACCAGGAACCAGATTCTTATGCCCTCGATCTCATTTGAACCGCATGGGTGAGTTCTTCCCTCTCCATGAGTAGTTATTGCCAATTATTTCTTAAGGTAATGTTATTTGATGTTGAATGTGTAATCTTTTATCCTAGATCTATGTTGTTCATGGGCGTTTCGGGAGGAATCATTCATGTATACTGATCAGGGGTGATTGAGGTAGGTGGTCTGGTGTTTATCTCCAACTATTGAGTGGAATTTTTATATTGTTGTACTAGAAACCCATGGTTGTGGTGTCGTATGGCCGAGGCCTTTGTTGAATTATATCTATAATTTCATAGATAATCTAATGATAAGTTAAACCTATTGTTTGGGATCACTGATTGAATATAGGACCACCCCAGGGGGTGCGTTCCTCCGTTTAGCTGTTTTGGCCAGGATACCTGAGGGTATGCAATGATTATATTGTGTATTGCATTTTTTGAGAGAAAATTTATATTAATTTTTTGTTTATCCTTTGGGCTTGGCCCGGTTCTATTAGCCGGAGGGCAGGGTTCTATTAGCCTGATGGTAGTGTTATATTAGCCTGAGGGCAGTGTTTTTTTCGCCTGAGGGAAGTGGTTGGGTAGCCTATGGGAAACCATTGTTTATGTCTGTGGGTAGTAGATTATGTGCCTGACGTCCATATCTCGCATTCCTGAGGGCAATGATCATTATTCCTGAGGGCAATCACCTGTGTGTATTTTATTCTATTACCTGAGGGTAAGGATAGTATTACCTAGGACATGATTATTTATAATATTCAATGTGGTGATTTTCTATGTTGTACCTATCATGCTAAAGCACAAGCTTGTAGGTGATAAGTAATAATTATAAAGGCAATGAAACTGGTACTGATTTTATATTTTTGAGTACTTACTAGTTTAATGCATTTACTTATGCACACTGCTATTGCACATTTTCTTTGACAGTTGGGCATAGGCCTTTAGTGGGTGCCTACTAGGATTTATTTCTCACACCCTGTTTGTGTCATGTATTTGTCCCAAACAGACTATATTTCTATAGGTGTTGACAGGGGAAAGGGTCCTTATATAGGTACATGATTGTAGTAGTGGAGTAGGAGAGCATGGGACCGAGCATAGGCTTGCGATGCTGGTACGTTCTGGTTACTGTGTTTTATTATGTTTTGTTGTACCTTGTACTCTGAGTTGTATTGTACTATATTGAATTGTTTTCTATTTTGGATGCTTTCTTAGAATTAGTGACATGCTGCATTGTTATATATAACTTTTGGTTTTCTTTTACTTCAGGTGTTCATTTTTAGTACATATTTTTTACTGCTTCTGGTGTTAAATATTGTGTTTCTTTTTCTGCTGCACTACACTTTGACAAATGAGGGCATAGTTTCCCCACAATCAGACCTGGGCCCTCGCTGCTAGTTAGCATTCCATTGCGTTTGAGGAAATGCACTTGAGGTCAGGTGACCAACCGGGTTTGGGGCACCCGTTGTGTGGCTTCCGGATTCAGGATGTTACAATGTGGTATCAGAGGGGTTATTTTCTTTGAATTACTACTTAGATCTGTAGTCAGGGATAGGATGGAAATGGTAGTCAGTAATAAGTTGGGCCCGATAGTAGCTTAACCGTGTATAGGGAAAAGCCAGTCTACCTCGATTATTGTAATTTTCATGATTTTTCTTTTTTATAGTTGATTTAATTTTCACCGTAGAGTGACACACTTGTGTTGTGATGTTTATATGTTATACATGGGATCTATTTAGTTGCAACCCGAGGAGATGAGGGTATTCCATCCCATGCATCATTTAGGAACAGGCTAGAAATCACATGTCATGCATATTTTCCTTTCCATGTAGGTGCATTAGAAATTGCATGTTGTTGTGATTATTGATGTTCTAGAAAATCATGTTGTTGTGATAGGTGCTTTGATAAATACTTTCTATTTGATAGGGTATTGTTGTGTGACGTATTGATTGAATGAAGGCCAAACATTGGTTCTTGAGGAGTATGGGCCCTCAATGACCGGAATTTGGTAGATCATTGACTTTTTTATTTTGTTATAACATGTATAAGATGCCAAGCTTTGATTTGCGTGGAGTATTGGCCCTCACGGATTATAATTTGGAACTTAGGTGTTTGTTATAGTGAATTTCATGGTTCAAGAGTAGCTTCTGAGGCTTGCTGTCTGGAAAACCCAGCATACATGCCGTGTAGTTCTATTGACACACGTCGTGTGTTCTTCTGTTTGGGAAGAAATGAATACTTTTTAAGTACACATCATGTACTCTCAGTACATGCTATGTAGTATCTTCCCATGTCATAGGTCGTGTGGGAAGGACACGGGGTAGGGAATGGCTTGGGGGAACACGCCGTGTACCGGTTGTACACGTCGTGTAGTGTTGACCTGGTGTCCGCCTATGTAACTAACAACACTAATGGAGGAAACCTTAAGACATACACGCCGTGTCTACCTTGAACATGCCGTGTAGTATGAACCAGGTACCCGGCCGTGTCACTAACAATACGGGTCAGTGTTATCTTTCCTAGTACACATTGTGTCCACTTAGAACACACCGTGTTGTGTCAGCCATGTATTCGGCCATGTATCGAGCAACATAGGTCAGTCTGGGGCTTCTTTGTACATGTCGTGTCTTTTTGGAACACACTGTGTAGTGGGACCTGGGTACACATTTTGTGTGATGAACAACACGGGCCGATGAAAACTTGTGGAGCACACGATATATCTACCTCAGAACATGCCCAATAGTTTTGTTTTAAGATAACCGTGTGGATTAGCCCTGTAAAGGGGCTCGGGATGGGATGGAGGATTCAAGTACATGCCGTGTATTCAGAAGACATGTTGTGTGTTTGGGGTGTTTCACAACTAGTTTAATCTGGAGTACACGCCCATCTGGATGGCTTATGAGAACTCACCGTGTAGTATTTATACACGCCGTGTAGTCAAGATTTATAAAACACGCATGATTTTCTTCTCATATTCCATTCCGGGCCTCCTCATTTTTCGGTCTTTGATAAATATTGATCTAAGGTGTGCGTTTGACCTTGTAGAGTCATGGCACCGAGACGACCACCGGTTGTTCTCTAGGAGAGAAGTGACGAGTATACTCTTGAGATGGTAGCCCATGGGCTACTAGTGGATCCTCCAGCAGTGCCAGATGTGGCACCAACTGTTATACCAGACATATGCGTAGATGTGATGTTCCCTGAAGGATTCATGTGGTTCATGCAGACCTTTAAGGGAGCACCTCTGGTTGCCACATCTATGGAAGAGCTGACACATATCTTCTAGCAGTAGCATCCACCTACATTTTCATGGGATGGCGGACCAAAGCCTGTGAGTCATGGATGGATTCATGGTAGAATATTTTCGAGTATCTTGAGACGCCTCCAGGGAGTAGTGTCAATCTCACTACATACATTCTGCGTGATTCCACCAAGATATGGTGGTATGTTACCACCTAATATGAGTATCACCGAGACATGGAGTGGGAATATTTTTAGGCAGCCTTCTATGAATTCTTCTTCTCAGAGACGCTGAGGGCAGTTCGAGCTCGATAGATCATGAATCTATTGCAGGGTTCCATGTCAGTGATGGATTATTCTTCTCGCTTTGTTGAGCATCAGCGTTTCACACCCATTCTAGTTGGTGATGAGGCTTTGGGGGCTAGACGCTTTGAGGATGGTCTTCGGTGTGACATTCGAGCGCTGTTGAATGTTTTCAGGTTTCCAATCATTCATGCTATAGTGAAGCAAGAACTGAATACTGATCAAATCCTTCGGGAAGCTAGTAGTGTGGGCCAGGGCAGTTCGGCACCAGTTTCGGGTACTATTTCTACCAGCAAGAGGAAGAGGCATATGGTTTTCTCTCATGATGGTTGTACTAGTCAGAATATTTGTTCAGGTTGCCAGGTCATCTGCTACCAATGTGGTAGAGAGGGGCACAAGTGACCTCAGTGTCCCCGTGACGCTGTGGAGTGCCGAACATGCAGCAAAATGGGTCATCCACATCACTTTTGCAGGGCATTTCTACCAGTGGCTAGTGAGAGAGGTTCTGTGTAGACTCTACGTGCGGGAGCAGGACTAGTATCTTCTTACCTATCAAAAAACTGGAATACGTTAGGGCATGCAGGCAGAGAATGTGGTCGTGTTCATGGTAGCCAGACACCAGGATCTCAGAGACAGAAGGGCGGGACATCTCAGGGTAGCCATGCTATGTCGCAGGGTCACGGCACTTGGCAGGCATATGCAGTGCAATAGACCCAACAAGAGTAGGATCCCATACCTTCTATTGTGAGAGGTACAATTCTGGTAGATTCTATTTTATCTTCAGTACTTTTTGAAACGGGTGATACACATAGATTTATATTTATGCCTATTGTGGAGAGCCTTGGGATCTGTGTTTCTTTCTTCTTTTGATATAATTATGCTAGACACTATGTTGGGAACTAGAACGGCTAGTGTGTGTTAGTGAAGAGAGTTCCCCCTAGAGGTTTTTGGGTGTCACTTTCTATGAGACCTCTATGTCTTGGATATGATGAACTATGAATTCATTCTCGGGATGGATTGGTTAATACCTTTTCGAGCCTTTGTGGATTTCTATTGTCACAGGGTGAGTTTTAGGTCACCAGAGGGCGGAGAGTTTCTATATAAGGGCGCATGGGATGTCTAGGCAAGCCGATCTGGACCAGAGCATCGTGGGTGAGGTTGAGTCACAACCTAGATTGTGAGTTTATATCTATATTATTAGGGGAATTTTCAGAAGGATTTCACTCCAATAGTTGATCATTTCAGGGATGTCTTCTCGGATGACTTTTCAGGTCTACCTCCAGAGCGTGCGGTCGATTTCTCTATTGAGCTTGTGCGAGGAGCGGCACATGTGTCCATTTCTCCTTATAGGATGGATACACCTGAGTTTAAAGAGATCAAGAGGTAGTTAGAGGAGTTATAGGAAACTGGTTTCATCTGACCCACTACTTATCCCTCGGGATCACCAGTCCTCTTTTCAAAGAAGGCGGACGGTACCCTCAGACTCTGTGTGGTTTAGCAGAAGCTGAACCAGTTGACGGTCAAGAACCAAAATCCCATACCAAGGATTGATGATATTTTTGATCAGCTTCGAGGTGTATGAGTGTTCTCAAAGATTGAATTCAGATCTGGATATCATCATTTATGCGTTAGACCATCAGATGTAAGTCTTAAAGCCATTCGGAGCAGAGATAGTCTATACATGTACATAGTCATGCCGTTCATACATATGAATGGGCCAACAATTTTCATGGCTCTGATTAATTGTGTGTTCCATCATTATCTGGATTCTTTTGTGGTAGTCTTTGTGGACGATATTTTGGTGTACTATCACACTCAACCTGACCATGCCACCCATTTTGAGATTGTATTGAGTACACTGAGAGAGCATCATCTATATGCAATGATTTTAATGTGAAATTTTTGGATGGACCAGATATACATCATGGGTCATATCATCTTAGAGGAAGGAGTTTCAGTGGACCTAGAAAAGTTGAGAGCAGTAGTTTCCTAGGAGCAACCAAAGAATGTGTTTGAGATACGGTGTTTCTTGGGGCTGGCTAGTTACTACAGATTCTTTATACAAGAATTCTTCTTCTTAGCAGTGTCGTTGAGGGGTTTAATCAAGAAGGGTGTAAAGTTTGTTTGGTCAGAAGCTTGTGAGAACACCTTTCAAGAGCTAAAGGGAAGGTTGACATTAGCAACAGTCTTGATACTTCCAGAGCAAGGGAATAGCTATGCAGTTTACTGTGATGAATCAGGTATTCGACTGGGAGTAGTGTTGATGCAGGGTGATCGAGTTTTTGCATACAGGTCTCGGCAGTTGAGGCCACAGGAGAGTAATTACCCAACGCATGACCTCAAGTTGGCTACAGTTGTTCATGCATTGTGCTCTTGGAGACATTATCTCTTGGGAGAGAATTTTGTGGTTTTCACCAACCACAAAATTATCAAATACATCTTTACTCAGTGTGACTTGAACCTGAGACAGTGAAGGTGGATTGAATACCTATAGTCCTTCGACTTTGAGCTTTCCTATACACCTAGTAAGGGTATCACAATTGTTGATGCACTTAGTAGGAAGAGTCAAACACAGGCAGTGCAGGAGGCCAGTGGTGAGTGGAACCTTATGGCTTTGTTCTCTGAGATGCATTTGGAGGTGCACGATAGTCGAGGGAAAACCTATATTTCATCCTTAGCTATGACATCTACCCTCCTAGATAGTGTGAGGATGAGATAGCTATCGGATTCAGAAGGCCTAGTTCTATGGGAGTCTATGGAAAGTGAGGACCCTCCTCCTAGTTGAACTATGGGTGATGATGAGGTACTACGTATCCATGGACGATTGTGGGTTCCATGGTATTTATGCAAGGATTTGATGAGGGAGTTTCATGCTTTATCTTGGGCAGTTAATCCTGAGGTCACCAAGATGTAATGTGACTTGAGACGTCAGTAATGGTGGCCGAGTATGAAAAGAGAGGTAGTTGGTTTTGTTACGAGATGTTTCATCTGTCAGCAGGTGAAGGCGGAGCATCAGAGGCCAGCCAGACTGTTACAGCAGTTATCCATTCCAGAGTGGAAATTGGATGATGTCACGATGGAATTCGTGATAGGGTTGCCGATTTCAGCTCGAGGTAGTGATGTAGTGTGGGTTGTTGTGGACAGACTTACAAAGGTATCTCACTTTTTGTTGATCATAGAGACCTTTGGTGTTGACGAGCTCGATAATTTTTATATCCTAGAGATAGTACGTCTTCATGGGGTCCCTCTTTCTATCATTTTAGATAGTGACGCCCATTTTACATCTTGTTTCTAGAAGAGTTTTTAGAGGGAACTGGGTACACAGGTGCTTCTGAGCACAACTTACCACCATCAGACCGGTGTCCTGTCAGATCATATGATACCGGTGCTTGAGGACATGCTACGTGAATGTGTCCATGATTTGGGGTCTCTTGGGAGAAGCATATACCCCTAGTCGAGTTTTCCAATAATAACAGTTTTTAGGAAACTATTGAGATGGCACATTATGAGGCTCTATATGATAGGTCATTCTGATCACCTTTGTCCTGGTTAGAGGTAGGTAAGGCAGCATTACTGGGACCACGTCTCGTGCATGAGACTTCAGAGCAGGTCTAGTTGATTATGAAGCAAATGGCTACTACACAATCTAATCAGAAATCCTTTGCTGATCGCCACAGATGACCCTTGGAGTTACTGGTTGGGTATCTGGTGTTCTTACGTGTTTCTCCGAGGATAGGACATAGGTGGATCAGAATACAGTGTAAACTTTCACCGAGGTATGTGGGGCCATTTTAGATTCTTGAGAGAGTCGGTCTGGTTTCCTATCTGTTGCAGTTACCACCGAGGTACCAGGACATGTATGACGTGTTCCATGTATCTCAGCAACACCGTTATCACTTAGACCCATCTCACATTTTAAGCTCGAGGAGGCTGAGATTCATGTTGATACATCCTATGAGGAGCATATGATTCGTATTATGGATAAGAGAATAAAAGTTCTTCGAGGACGGTCAGATCCTCTCTTACGGGTGCTATGGTAGCATGGCTAAGTGCAGGATGAAACATGGGAGCGGGAGACTGACGTATGTGATCAGTGGCTAGAGTTGTTCACAGCATTATCTTCACCATCCTTGGAAGGGAAATTCGGGGATGAATTGCTTTAAGGGGGGAAGTTTGTAAGAACCAGGTTCTTATTCTTGAGGTATGGGTTTTTTCTTTTCATTTTCCTTATGTGTTTTTTGAAAAATAAGGAAAATGGGGAAAATCACAAATTTTGTGGGTACACGTCGTGTACTTTTCCACACACCATGTACTTTGGCTGTGTGGAATAAGTATATAGGGCGTGTAGACCTGTCGATGATAAATGGTGTAGAAACAGACTAAATGCCATGTACTGGGTATTCAAATGTCGTGTAATCAGTCGGCAGGTGAAAAGTAAGGCGGTAGAGGTAGCTGCCAGTTGAGCGATAATACATGTCCTGTAATCAGGAATACATGTTGTGTACTCATGTCGACGGATGAACAGTTCCGCAGTGGAAAGTAGCCTCCAGAGGAATAGTTAAATGATAAAAAGTACACACCATGTACTTCGGAGTACACATCGTGTTGTTTTTTTCGCTTAAAACGGACAGTAGCCTCTTAATTTGGAAGAGGAGGCAGTGGGTTCGTTTGGAGCACGGGAGAGACGTCCGGACCTTGGAAGATCTCTTGACCGCACACTGGGAAACCGATTCCTATGTCGCTGATCTCCATTGAACCACACAGGTGAGTTCTTCCTTCTCCTTTAGTATTTCTTTCCAATTATTTCTCGGGGTAATGTTATTGGAGCTTTAATGTGTGAATGTTTATCCCATATCTACGTCGTTCATGGGCGTTTCAGGAGGCTTCATTCACGTATACCGATCAGGGGAGATCTAGGTAGGTGTTCTGATGTTTATTTCCAACTGTTGAGTTGAATTTTTGTATCATCGTGCTATGAACCCATGGTTAGGGTGTTTTATGGATGAGGCCATTGTTGAAAGATATCAATAATTTCATAGATAATTTAATGATAAGTTAAAACTATTGTTTGTGATAACTGGTTGGATCTAGGTCCACCCTGGGGGGTGTGTTCCTCTGTCTAGCCATTTTGCCAGCATACCCGAGGGTATGCCATGATTATATTGTGTATTGAATTTTCATGAGATAAAATTTATATAAATTGCTTTTTTATCCTTTGGGCTCAGCCCAGTTCTATTAGCCTATGGGTAGTGTTCTATTAGCCTGAGGGCAACGTTATATTATTCTTGAGGGTAGTGTTTTCTTAGCCTGAGGGCAGTGGTTGGTTAGCTTGAGGGTAACCTTTGTATATTCAAGTGGGTAGTAGTTTCTATGCTTGATGGCCATATCTCCTATTCCTAAGGGAAATGATGGTTATTCTTGAGGGAAATCACCTGCTGTTATTTGATTCTGTTACCTGAGGGTAAGGATAGTATATGTGAGGACACGATTATTTTGAATATTCACTGTGGTGATTTTCTATGTTGTACATGCCAAGATAAATCCCATGCTTGGAGGTGATAAGTAATAATTAAAATGTCAATTAAACTGGTAGTTATAGTTACATTTGAGTACTTACTAGTTTACTGCATTTACTTATGCACACTACTATTGCGCATTTTCACTGATAGTTGGGTACGGGCCTTTGGTGGGCACCTACTGGAATTTATTTCTCACACCCAATTTGGGTCATGTCTTCATCCCAAAGAGAATATATTATTGTAGGTGTCTACAGGAGCAGGCATCCCTATACAGGTACATGATTGTAGCAGAGGAGTAGGAGATAATGGGATAGAGCTTAGGCTTGCGATGCTGCTGCATTCTATTCACTATGTTTAATTCTATTTGTTGTACCTTGTACTCTGAGTTGTATTGTACTGTATTTCATTGTATTCTATTTTGGATTATTTCTTAGAATTAGTGACATGCTACATTGTTATATATCATAGTTGGTTATCTTTTACTTTAGTTGTTCATTTTTAGTTTATATTGTTTACTGCTTCCGCTATTGAATATTATGTTTCTTTTTCCACTGTGCTACACTTTGATAAATGATGGAATAGTTTCCCAACTAGCATACATGGGCCCTCCCTACTAGACGGTAGCCTCTTGTGTTTGGGGAAATGTGTTTGATGTCATGGGACCAATCGGGTTCAGGGCATCCATTGTGTGGCTTCTGGATCTGGGACGTGACACCTAAATGGGCATGAGGCGAGTGATAGTGTGACATGATAACATGCATGTGTGAGACCAATGGGACACCATTTATGTTTGTACAACCCACCAGCTACGTTCATTTTCAAAATGTTTTGTGAATGAAAAATTATATGTTTTAATAACCAGGGATTGTGTTGTGTTTCCATGTGTTTTGGAAGTTTTTGATGTGAGGAATTTTGAATTTAGAATCCTTTTGACTGATTTCTATCTTGAGTTTGAATTATTATTTGTAAGTTGGTGTTAAAGTGTGTGGTTAGTGGTTTCTTCGTAAGAGTTCTGCAGGAATCCCTTTCTGTGGTTCCCCCTACATGTTTAGTGTTCACTTACGGTATGTCTTGGCCATTGGAAATGTTTTATTGGGTCTATATTTTTTTACCTCACTATTGTACACCCCCATAAAGAATTAGAATGTGATTGAAGTGTGGAAACAAGAAATTCACTGTTGGTCAGCCCTCCAGTTGATTAATCAAAGGACTCTTCCTTTTGAGTGATAGTGTTATGTCTACCCCTTTCTCGTTTTCTGTTAAGATGTTCCTATCACAATGAGATGATAGACATGAAGGGATTTGAAGGGAGTTTTGGTCTCTTTGAGTTATCTGACTTCCTGGGTATAATGTTTTACACCGTTTTATTTGATGGTCACCCTGGAAATGGTGAATGTAATTCCAGTGGGGAAGGGTAAAAGATTTTCAGAGTTATTGGTGCTAATTAATTGTTCGAAAGTCCTGTAGTGATTTCACAGACCGTAAGGGTTATTTTTGGTGAATTCTTGTAGTGTGAGTTCTCTTAGAAGGGAAAGGGTGGATTTCGTAGAACCCTATGAGAATCCTAGTTTTCTTAGGAGTGTGTCCTCCTATTTGGGTGTTTTTATTTTTCCGTCAAAAGGGGAGGGGTTTTCATGCATCTTTATTTCTTAAGATTCTTAGTTATGGTGAAGTGGGGATGTATGTGCATCATCTAAACCCCTATGTTGGTAAATTTTCCATGTGGTAGTGGTTGGATGCTGTGGAATGTTGTGTCTGTTGGTGGTTTTTCAGGTGTCGTGTGGTTTCTTATCGTACCAAAAAGGAGATGCTCTGTTCGGGAGTCTTCAATGCCTGATTGGGAGTCAAGATATGCTTTGAACATCAGGGCTCCAGTCATAGGCCTCGGAGTGAAGCCAGCATATGGTTAGGAACCCCGAGAATGTATTATAACCAAACATTATTTTTTTGTCGGTATTGAAGGCGAAGGGAGTTTAAATCGTTTTATGTAGTTGTTCCATTCTGAATAACCAATTTTGGTGTGTGAGTTTCCCATGGCTATGAGGAGGCATGATTATCTCACCACCGTAAAGTCTAGTGGGTTGCATCCCACCGTATGTAATCTCTTTTAGTGGGTTTTATGGGGTATGTTGGGTAAATTAGTCTCAAAGATGAATAGTGATCATCCAGGGATATGGAGATGTTGTTCTGTCTTCGACCATGGTTTTGACACCCTTGTAGATTGGATAGACCCTCCCCACCCATTGTGGGGGGGGGGGTGTTTGGTCACCATTAATTAATTTTAAAAGTTTCATACCTTCTTTTAGTTCTAATGGTGGGGATACCCATGATGGGTCTCGTAAAAATATCCATCGAATGAGTCGGTGTTAGCCTTTTTCATAATGGTAGGGTGTCTTCTCGGGCCTCCTCGTATCGGCTTTCCAGTATCGTCTCAGGTGTTGGTAGGGTTTAATGTTGGGGATCCCCTTCATGACTTCCCTATGTTCACCCTTTTGGTTATGTCCATAGTGATGACTGGGCGGTAGGTGATCAAAGTGTTCCTTGGATGTGTTTGGTCTTGTTCGTTCTTTCCATCAAATGACATGGTGTTCGTTCAATGGTGCTTGAGGTTTTTCAATTTGTGAAGTTGGTTTACGTGTGCACGAGTGGTAACTACGTGGTTTCTCGACTCTTTAGAAAAAAATAATCAAATGATTCTTAAAGAATTATTTTAATGATTATAAAAATGGTTATTTCTATTATTATTATTTTTTACATTAATATTTTAATAAGGTTTTAATTGTTAATTATGTTATGATTATGATAAAATTATTAACAGGTTATCAATAATAATATTATTATTTTTCTTATTATCATTTTTTGTTCTATTTAACTTTTATTGTTATTATTACTTTTTTATTTATTTTTCATTCTTTTCCTCTATTTTTTCCCACTTCATTCTTATCTTTTTTCTCGTTCTTTTCTCACTTTTCTTTTTCTTTTCTCCCCACTCTTCTTCTCCCCTCCCAGCGCACCTCAAGTCCGTCGTGATACACCCCACCTCCTTTAACCCAAGAGATCACCTTCCCCTGCCATTGTTTCTCCACCCACCGTTCTGTGGCACCTTCACCCAAGCCGGTATTCCCTTCTCCAGTGCACAGATTCTCCCTGGGCACACCCCATCATGCCACACCTAGGGCTAGCTATCAGACCACCCTCCCTCTTGTGGCTAGCCAGTGCCGCCCAGTCACCTTCCTCCTCAACTAGCCATGGAGCTGCCCCTAGTCTCCATGTCCTACCTCCCCCAATCCAGTGTTATCTTCCAGTGCATAGAGCCTCCCTACTCGCTTCCTTCCTCCCAGCCTTCATCCCTTCCGACTATTTTTCTCTCTCCAACACGGTGCACCTTCAGTGGCTTCTTTGAAGCTCCAACCAGCTTTCCATATCTCTGTCGTAGTTGTGTTCAATTCTGATTACCTATTATTTATTTTTGGTAGAGTTATGGGTAAGGGTTCCATGTGTTTTGGGGACCAAATTGTGGTGATTTAAATTCAATTTTAATTAATTTTTCATTATCTTGTTTTAAGGTTTATTTTGAATTTAGTGTGCTGAATTTGATGAGAAATTGGAGTCGCAAACTGAATTTTCAGAAGTCGCCACACGCCGGTATGTGGTTTCAGGCATTAACCTCTCTAGACAAATTTAATAAGTAATTTTTAATTTATAAATATGTTTTTTGTAATGATTGGGTGGTGAAAAATGCGCTTTACAAATATTTTGACATGGGTGTGTGATGAAATTGGATTTTTTAATTAAAAATGGTGTTTTTTTCCTTTTTTGGTTTTGTAGTGGTAATTTCTAGAAGTGTTTAATCAATTGTTTATTGGGTTAAAATTATATTTTAAGTTGTTTGATATGTTTAAATGTAGGGAATATAACTTTTAATGGAAAATGACTATGTTATTTGTGTGAAAACCAGTGAATTGTTTTATAAAACGTTTTATGGGTTACTTGATAGGTGAGAGACAAGTTTTAGTGTGATGATGTTGTGTGTTTAGTTTAATGTGATATTTTTAAATGTGAAACTTTCTATGATTCGGTGTAAACATTGGTATCACTATTTTTGGATGTTTTATACATGATTTATTACATTAATCATTTGGTGAGTATGATGTTTTTAAAGTGGATTATGTGTCTAAAGGTTGCAATTTGATTTATAATATAGGGATTGGTGGTGCTTTGATGTGCGATTTCATGTGATGTTTCTAGAACCTGTTCCAAGGGTTGATTAAATATTTTGAAGTGCGTCTTTAAGGTATTTGAAGTGTGTGTAGATTTAAATGGATTTTTTCTAAGGAAAATGAATCTCCTTTGGTGGGTTTTCCTTATTGTAAAATTTTGGTACTTAACTGAAATTTTTTGAATGATGGAAATCATGTTTTATGTAGTTACATTATGTATTTTGTTTTTAATGGATTTCGATATATGGAATCAAGTGTTTTTAGTTGGTATGAAGTATTATTGGGTTTTCTTGAAATGATTAAGTAACTGCAAATGTAATTTTAGAGAAGAATTTTGGCATATGTGTGTTTATTTTTATATGATGTTTAGGTATGGAAGTGATGACTTCTGTTTGTAATATTTTATTTGGTATTTGATATGTGAAATTGATATTCTTTGGGAATGTGGAACTTGATTGTGCATAGGTGAAAACTTGGTTATCTAGTTCCGTGGACTAGAACTAGTGCGCTAGTGATATGCAGTGGTATCGTCTTGGTTTCACTTAGCTTGATTGACGATTTCAACACTAACTAAACATATGAATGACTGAGGGACATGGTCTCTAAGCCATGTTTAAAGAGGGTTGTGTTTTACTAGCCATGTTTCTTTGAGACACATGTTTCTAGGGTCCCACTCAAGCTGGATGAACCTGAGGGGATTTTCCCATAGTGCTCTTCCATCCATGACGTTGTGCCTTCCATCGACATACAGAATACCACTTGTGTGGTTGTGTGTTCCCTTAATGATTTTTTCTCTTCCTCTTTAAAATAATATTTGTGAAATAGTTTTCTTCAAGTGTTCCATTTTAACTTTCATCTTCTAAATGTCTTTCTTAAAAGCATTTTAAATGTATAATTTTAAATAAGCACATTAAATTTTTCTTTTGAATGTTGTTCCATAGAATCATTTATTTCTTGGTACCCTACTAGTATTTTTGGTCACACCCTACATTCACCTCTATGGTGTATGTAGATATTGTAATTTGTGTATTCCAGGTCAGGGCATTGTGCTCAGCAATGGTGGTTTGGTTTGTTGATGGTCTTCACATGTAGGTTGGTTTTTGTGGCTTGTAGATTTCACACCTCTCTTGTTTCTTGGAAGTTTGAGATAGAGTTTTAGTTTCTTTTGTTGAAATTACTTTCTGGATGTTGGTTCAAGTTGTAAAATATTAAATTTGATTTTAGTTTAAGGCCATGTTTGGTTGTCTGTTTTCAATTTTCTTTTATTTATCTTATCAGTTGTTTTGTGTTTACTATTTCGGTTAAATCATTCCCAGGTGTTAGTTTTGATACCCAGGAACTTTTTCCATCCAGTGGGGATTGAGAACGCCCTTTGGGCCATGTCGCGGACCGGGTCGGGTGTCAAGACAGATGGTGAACCAACCTCGTTCATGACAAATGATACAGAGTTGGTCTGAGATTTTCTATTTCCTGATCTGGATTTGTTTAACATCATCATTGGTATGGAATTTATTGTTTATCATTGAGATGAGGTTGATTTTTATCGTCAACATGTTTTTTTTCATTATACTGATGGGAGATCTTGTTTGTTTTTCTATGTGAGTGAGGCCCAAGGTCTAGTTGTGCAATACTTTCCCACCCAAAGGTCAAGAGTTTGTGGGTTGCTATTATATTTGATCGTGATGATGTTTATTCTATTGATGACCTTCCTATTGTTGTTCGAGACATCCTTATCCTTTTTCGAGAATATTTCTCTAGTCTTCCTCTAGAGAGACAGGTAATGTTTATGATTTAACTGGTTCCGTGTATAAAGATGATATCAATACCTTCCTGTCAAAGGCCACCAACATAACTAAAAGAGCTCAAGAATCAGTTCAACAACATATTGGAAAAAGGTTTAATTCTCCCTAGAATTTCTCCTTGGGAAACCCCTGTACAATTTTCCCAAAAATTAGATGGTTCACCTTCTTATGTGTAGATTAAAAGATGTTGAATCAGGTAACGGTTAAGAACATATATACTTTTCCACATGGGTATGTTTTGTTTGGTCAGTTGAAGGGGGAAAAGTGGTTCTCAAAATAATGATATGTCGTCGAGTTATCATCAACTCAGTGTTTGAGAGTCTAATATACTGAAGACATCCTTAAATAGTAGGTATAACCATTATTAATATCTAGTCATGCCTTTTAGTATGAATAACGCTCCTGGAGTTTTTATGGCCTTGATGAATTGGATATTCCATCAATATCTTAAACCTTTTTTGGTAGTGTTCTTGGATTCTATTTTCGATTATTCAAAATCTTACTGTGAGCAAGATAACCATCTGAGTTTGGTTTTAGAAATTATTATAAGTCAAAATTTGTATGAAATGCTTCCAAAATGTAGTTTATAGTTTTCAGAAGTGATGTTATTAGTGCACAAAATTAATGAGCATGGAATATTAGTTGATCGAGAGAAGGTAAAGGATGTTATGTCTTGGAAGGAACCGACATCTTTGAAATTAGAATCTTCTTTGGTATTTCAGGGTAATACCAATGGTTCATTGAGTATTTATATAATATGGAATCACCTTTGACCTCTCTTACCAAGAAGGAGGTGAAGTTCACATTGGATGCATAATGTCTGTCTTTTTTCGATGAACTGAAATGACATATGACATCAGCTTTTATTCTGATCTCACATAATCCCGATAAGGGGTATGTGGTTTTTTTATGCATATGGTTTTGGTTTGGGATGTGTTCTTGTGTAGGATGATCATGTTTTAGCTTACAACCATTATCATCTCCAACCAAATGAGAAGAACCCCCCAATAACGATTTAGATCTTGTTGTGGTTATTAATGCTCTTAAATGTTGGTGGAACAATCTCTTTGCGGAGAGGTTGATGGTATTATATGATCATAAGAGTATATGATATATCTTTTCTCATAAATACTTGAATCTCATATAGATAGGACAGATTTTATACCTTCATACATTTTAATTCGACATCGCCTATACCCCTGGTAAATGGAATGTTATTGTAGATGATATAAGAAATAAGGTACTGTCAGAGGCTATTTTGGAATTGAAGGAAGAGTGGAATCTTATTGTGATTTTCACTTAGTTGCACACATATGCTCAGGAGGATGTTTTAGGTATGGTTTTGACTAGTTCACAGTTCTTATCATCTCTTATATAGTGTTTCTTGTAAATTTAGTTGTGGAAAGTTGTGTTTCAGAAAACTCAAGAAAGCCTTTATAGTGGGAAAACCGTTTTTGGTTGGTATCTTTCTTTAGATGGTATGGTTAACTTTTGGAAAAGGATTTTCATCCCAAGAACTATGAGAAGTTTAGTTTTCTTTAACTATCGTGGTTCTATATGTTCCATTCATCCTCTTGCAATGAATATGAATTATAAAGTGAGAATATGATTTTTGTGGTTGGGTATGAAGTGTGACATTGAATATTTCATGTCCCGCTATTACAACTACCAAAAGATAAAGGCATAACACTTGAAAACCTCTAGATTTCTTCAACCTCTTCCAGTGTTGTTTTAGAAATGGGATGAGGTATCCATGGATTTTGCTGTTGGGTTACCATGGATGCCTTGAAAGAAAAATTATATCTAGTTGGTTGTTGATTGGTTGACGAAGACTATCAATTTCATTCTTATCAAAGACACTGCTAAAGTTAAATATCTTGGTATACTATACCTATTGGATATTGAGAGGTTACATGAGAGTCCTTCTACCTTTATCTTATACAAGGATCCTATATTTACATCACGTTTCTAGATAAGTATTCAGGAGGCAATGGAAAATCCAATCATGTTGGGAATAACTTACCATCTAATGAATGATGGTCAGACGGGGAATGTAATTCAGATCTGAGAGGATATACTTCATGAATTCATATTGGATTTAAGTGGATCATCAGATAACTATATGGGGATGGTTGATTATTTTTACAACAAAAGTTATCAATCGTTGATAAGAATGGATCCATTCAAGTCGGTTTATAGTCTCCCATTATGATCACCTCTTTGTTGGGAAGGTGGGGTAGAATCAGCTTTGGATGTTCCATGAATTGTTTAGGAGACATCCACAATGATTTAAGATATGTGATGGCACCATGTTATATTCCAAAGTCGATGGAAATCTTATGCAGATCAGAGGTGTCATCTTTTGGTGTTTTCCAAGATGAATAGGTTTTTTTGAAAGTTTCTCCTATTTTGGGTTTCCTTCATCCTATAAAATAATGAAAGTTGGCTATGAGATATGTTAGACCATTTTAAATCACTAAAATGATAGGACAGGTTGCTTATCAGTCAGTACTTCCATCTCGGTTGATGGGAATCCATGTTGTTTTCAACATATCTTAGCTCAAGATGTATCACCCTAATCCTTATAATGTTTTGAGTTAGGAAGAAATTTAGTTAGATTCATATTCTTCTGTTTTAGAGAAACCAGTTGAGATTATTGACTCTTAAATGAATGGCTTGTTGGGAAATCAATTGTGTTTGTCAGAGTTTAATGGAAACAATGATTGGATTCTCATGAGACTTGGAAACGTGAGTTGTTGATGAGGGAGAAGTGTCCTCATCTTTTCCAGGTATTACATATTCCACATTAATTCTTAGGGATAGAATGTATTTATGGTTGGGAGTTTGTCACTTTCCATTACCTTGATCCGGTAAGTCTTTCCCATTTTATAAGTTCTCTTTTAGCTCAAAGCCCTTCGAAGTGGTTTTCTTGGATTTTTTGATGGTTGTAGAGCAAGTACATGTTGTGTACTAGAGGTACATGCCTTGTACTACAGTTACACGCCCTGTACTGGTTTCTGGATGCATGTCATGAATTTGGAAATCATGATGTGAATAGTTACTCATCATTCACTAGAGGTACAGGTCATGTACGGTTTAAATGTCATTTTTTCACATGAGGCAATGGGGATTTTATTGTATCTTAACTAGTGTGGAATTTATGCCATGTAACCAAGGTACACATCCTGACTTAACCCACACCCATCTTTAAGTCACGTGTTTATCAGTTTTTCTCAGCCTATTATTTCTATACCTCTTGGATATTGAACCATAACTATCCGTAGGAAATGTTCAAAGGCACCCTCCTTTTGGATCAATCTGATCAACTTCAAATATTCATTGTGTCTTTGGTGTGTCTCTCCAAAAATGGGTTCATTACAGTTCTTTATTGTAGTTGATTATGATATCTTCCTAGCTTTGTGGTAGTTGATCCATTGATCATAGAAGGATGTTTGTTATTTGTTTCTTTTAGATCAGTTGTGAGATCTCATTCGAGAGGCCTTTCATTTATTGGTTGTGGCAGAGAGGACCTTCTTCCTAATTGTATTTTGGTTTCTTCTCCTCCAACAAATAGTTGTGTTTAGATTTGGATCAATAAAAATATATGAGGATTTGATTCCAGGTCCTTTATTAATGTTGTTGTGTTTTGTTGATCATGGATTTCGTTGCAGGCACGTGCGACCCGAACATTGAGGTGTGTGGTTTTGTCTCTATCCAGTGATAATAAACATGTTGTTTTTCTTTATAAACTGATTTATTAAGTGAACATGAATTTTTTTTGTTGAAAAAGGGTTTTAAAAGAAAAATGGGTTTTCCATTTTTTTATAAATCGATTATGAAATGGTTTTGAATGGTTTTAAAAGAATTGAAAATCATTTGGGAAATTGAGAACATGGGTTACCTAAGGTACTTAGGTAAAAGGTTGAGCTTAAGGCCATTATCTATTGGTTGTTATTATAAAGGGGTATTAACTTGGGGGGTTTCCCTTTTTTCTTTGTCTTGTTGTTCTAGGGGAATAATGTTCACATTGAGGGGGGGGGGGTTAGTCATTGGGGTTTCCTCTTCTTACAAGGATTTTTGTTCTAGGTTCGATTTTTTTTAACATGATTATTATGGTACGAGTAGTATGTAGCCTTGTCCTATAGTATTACTTGCTGCTGTGATACATGTGCTTATATTTTGTATTCACTACTAAAAAGATGATCTGTATCCACATATCTATAGTCATATTTTAATTGATATGTGGCTATAGATGAGATATAACCACATCCAAATAGCTGGGTGGGGGAACAGGTCCTCTAGATATTATTTTTTACTTGGACATTCCTCACTAACCTAAATCCCTCTCCCTCCCAAAAAACTTCTCCCTCCCGTATCTCAATTCATCATCCTCCCCTCCCCTTGGGATTGCTCCTCCCCTCATCCACCCTTTCCATTCCATATTCCCTCCTCCCCTCATTATTCCTCATCCCCTCATGATTCCTCATCCTCCTTCAGCTCTGAAGCAGCCAGCAAACCTCCCCACCCGCTCCGATGCGGCTGAGATGCCTCCCTTCTGACCCGGCTCCAGCACTGCCTTCCAACCTCCCTACCGACATGACCAACCCACCTTTTTGTAGTCACATCACCTCCCCAATGACTCTACTTCGATGTGGCCACCCCACCTTCTCCTCTAGAATATCTCCAATGCTGACATTCTGACTCCCCACCTCTCTGTGTTCCTCTTCCTCTTTGACCCCTCCTGTTTGAGGTATTCTCAAATGCATTCTTCGGAGATTTGTGGTTGGAATAATCATCTATTACCTTCGTTATTACTCTTATTTTATCATCTCTAATTTTAATTGTTCCTATTAGGGGTTTTACTTCCAATTCCACCATAAAAAAATGGAACTAACTAGGAATCATGGTTATTTATTGTGGCTTAAAGATCGAATGTCTCAAGATGTAGAGCACATGTCATCACTCATAATTTTGGATATGGTATGAGCCCCCATCTATTTTTTTCTATTAAATTGATTGGAATTTAACTGTAATCAAGTGTTTCTTGTTAGGGATTTTCCAACATCAATTTCAGGTGTATAATTTAGGCCTCTTTTAGGCAGTGGGTTGTGGCTTCAGAATATGGAAGCACCTCAATAATCATTTAGGCATTTATTCCTATTTTGTTGTTTTTAAATAATTAATTAAATTTTTTTATAATTAATTTTATCTTTTTTATAGAATGAGATAGGTTCCTCGGACATTGTTTAATCTTCGGTTAAGGTTTTCAACATTACAGTTTTTATCATAACATAGGTAGGGTGTTAAATATTTGTTATTTTTCCCTAAATCAATAGTTCTTTATTATTATATTTAGTTATTAAAAGACTATTGATTTTCTGGGAGCCACATGAGAACCATTAGGGGTCATATTTGAGAAGTGAGGTTCTCGGATGTCTCGCAAAGATATTTTGTTCATAAACCATCTCTCTTTGATTTTGATTCAATAGAAAGCCTTACATGCTCTTAGGTGATGCCTACGTGTAGGAAATGGGGGAAACATGGATATACTTATTTCCATGGGATTTGAGCTTGGACCTGTGAGTGGTTTATCCTTGATGCTTTCAATGAGTGGTGTGTTTTTAGAACCCCGATGTACTTAGAGGCATTTTGTGAGATGGTTTGTTTTAGTCTAGGTTATATGGGAGGTTCCCCTCAAGATTTTGGATCGAGAACCCTCAAAGTGAATAGTGTACAGAGAGATTTTCCATGAAGTTTTTGGTTTGAGAGTTCGTTAAATAGAGGTGTGGTGTGAGACCCACATGTGGTTGAAATTTTTTTAGACAAAATTCCACATGTGATTCCAATGGGATTATATTGATGTTCATAGAAACTTATCTTGGGTAGTCCAAGGGGAATAACATTAGGTGTTGTGAAATCTCTCAGAATAAAGGAAATAGAATTATTTGGGATGTTTCTTGGATGGTTAGACCAATTTATTGGGGGTTGAGTTATTGATGTTTTGGGAATTCTTGCTCGATGTTTAATTCAATTTGATCCTTTTAGTTGGGCTGACACCATTGGTTGTTGGTTAAGGATGGGTGTCATTGAGAATAGGTTTGAGATGGGATGAGGAACCCTTGGGAATTTCTTATGTGTGTGGTGTTCCTTGAAGATTCCCTTATGGGTGCGGTGATGATCATGGATGGGTTAGTTTGTAGAATTTCCCAATGAGGTTTTTATATCTATATTGGATCATGATTTGATAGATGATATCTAGGGGTCCTTGGTTTCCCCGTGTTTTATTAACCTTGAGAGGGTGAGTGCTGATATGATCATTGGTGTCTTTGGGTGTTACCATAGAACCTAGAGTTTCTAAATTTGAGCTTATTATGACTATTTTGTAATGTTTTATTTAGTAATTTGATATTATAGTGTTTAATACATATACTAGAGATGGTTGAAGAAGTTTATTACACATGTACTAGAAATAATTTGACAACATTGGGATATTACTTGATTTAGATTTGTCCCTGACATTGATATGATGCGTTCTTTCATTGGCCAACTGGTTGTGCTAGATAGGCCCTAGGGAGCTAATGGATGATCTGAATTTGTGTACCCCCTGGTTTAGAGTTACAAAATTCTTATAGGATCTGTGGGAATTGATTTTTAAAACTCACTGATTGTGGTCCTCGATGTTGAGAACTCCCAAAATAAAATATTCTTGAACTCCAAATATTTGAAGTGTCAAAATTATCCACCTATGAGGGAATTATAGAATCACATGATATTCTTGAAAAATAGACTTAATATATTCAACTATATGTCTATGAGTAAAAAAACTTTATAAAAACAAGAGTTTATGAAAAAGTGATCAATGAAGTATATAAATCATTGAGCATGTGATGCCAATATAAAAATCAATATATATGTTTTTCAAGATAACATCAATGACCAATTAGAATTAGGTTGTCCATATTTTGAGATTCCTTACAGTTTATCATTATTGAAAACATTAATCTAGGATTTTTATCCCTTGAAGGATGGTCTCACTTTCTTCATCATGGAAAATCTATCTTCAATGGCATTCTAAGAAGGATACTTCATTCTTGTTATACCCAAATAATAAAATAGTCATCCATCTCCCTGATTATTTTCATTAACTCCCTACAGGAAAGTATACATAAAATTAATGGAAGGAAAGATGAAATACCATTCCCGTAGTTTTTTAGGCTGTAAATTTTTATTTCTAAGAGTATTCCAACTTAAATAAAACTAAATCTATTCTTTTCAGTTTTTCTCTCCCTTTTTTATCCCAGTTCTATGGAAAGGACATGTTGTACCGGTACTCATATTATTTATAACCAAAAATCTACAACAATATTTATTTCCCTTGAAACACGATCTTCCATTATATTGACGATTTGGTTTATAAAATTCTTCTTGTTTTCCGGGCATCCTATATCCTTTATTTTTCCATTTACATGGGGTTTTTTCATTCTCAGGTCACCCATAAGGGGAAAATTTATTCACCATTAATCATCCAGAACATATTCAATTTATGTTTCATAATCATTATAATGAAATAAAAAAAATTTATTATCACATGAGAATTTTTAAAAATTTTATACCTTTTTTAGGGGGCTAGTTTTCTCATCATCCTTTGATGGTTCATCTTGAATATCCACCACATTTTCATAGGATTATATCATATTCATTAATATGTTTCTATATTTAAGAAACCAAGATTATACTTAATGAAGTTTTTTTATTTAGCAACCAATTTTGTATTAAGATATTATGTTATTCTATCTTATTATACACATTTCATCATTGACGTTTTTATCTCTTCTATAAGAACATTATACTTCACATTTACACTTATTTTCATCTTTTACAATAGTTTTACTTTATTATAATATATGTAATTATGTTCAATGTAAGAAATAAAATCATCTCATAGAACATATTTTGTATAACTATCCCCTTATTCTTCTTCTTAACTACTGTTAATTTCTATTCATCTATTAACCTTTTATGAATATATGTATATAAATTTAAAATTTTATTTTCAAAGTAGTTCATGGGCGTGCTTATGTTTCTTGGTTTTTTTGTAGTTATTAGAGAACATTGAGTTTGATAATCCATTATCTAGTTGTTTAACATCCTTAGAGATATATATTTTAGGTTTGAGATATAAAGCCACTGAAAAGATTGACTCAAGCCTTCTATATTTTAAATATCTCTTTTTATTGCATTCTATGGGTAGCTTGAAAGTTTTAAAATGTTATTCATTAAAAACCATAGTTGACTAAGTAGAAGGCTTGGATGTGATTTATAGTAAATTAGTGTTCATAGGCAAGCTATTTCCATATTAATGTTATATTATCCTTGGGTTTTATATTGTACTCGGAAGGAACCTCATAGGGATAAGTTATATAGGGGTTTTTACCTTCACATAGGACCTCTTAAAGATATTGACCCAACAAACTATGTCCAATATCATTTGTGTTGGATCCTAGTGAGTTTCCAATGGATCTTAGATCCTATTAAGGATGATTTATTGGAACCTGATACTTATATCTTGTTTTTATCCCATGGATTTATGTAGTTACACGGCACCATTACTACGTTGTGGGTTATTTTATTTTTCTCCATTGATATCTAGGTTCCTATATTTTTTATTGCTTTCTATATTTTTTGGGGTTGGTTTTATTTTAAACTAGATTATAAATTGTTTGGTAAGTGTGTTTTATTTAAAGGAATATTGTTTTTTGTTTTGAAAAGTAAATTTAGAATTGAATTTGAAAAAAAAGAATAAATATTTGGGTTTCATATGAATTTGATATTCCCAATTTCATTATTTTAATGATATTTTGAAATTAAGTTTTGAATTATCGATTTGGTTAGAAATTTTGGTATGTCTTCCCGATGATCCTTGATTGTTTTAAAAAGGGAAATATTTTTTGTTTGGGAAAAAGTTGGTGTAGGGGGTGATGTTGGGGATAGGGGGTGCTGGTGCATGGGGTGGGGGTGCTGGTGTAGGGGGGAGTAAGTGTAGGGGGGATGGTGGTTGGGGGTGTGGTGCGGGGATTGTTGTTTGGTGTGGGGTGGGGGTGTTCAAGGGGGAGGGGTGCAAGGGGGAGGGGTGATTCAAGGGGGTGGGGGAGGGGGTGGCATGTGTAGGGTGGGGGGTTGGCATTCATATAAAATCTTATTTTTTTCACATGATGATACTTTTCTCCTAGATTAGGATTTATTCAAATTGATCGGGTATTGGCGGGGTTATATTGATTGGACGGTTTATGTAGATTGAAGTTATATATCTTTGAGGCTTATTTTTATCTTTTATTTAATAAAATTGATGGATTATAGGTTTGAAAATTTCACTATTATATTCTTCAATATGAGTAGAATTGATTCTAAGAGTTCATTAATTTTATAATAGGAGAATTATTTTCTTTGCTCGCGGTGGCAGATAGATTAGAGGAGAATTATAACAGTTTATCCAACCACATAATCCGTATAGTACTGCATCTTGATTCATGTATGATGCAACCAATTTGTGCATGCTATTTTTCTTATATATTTTTCATATATATAACCATAATAATTAGTTTTATTGTATATTTTAATTATTACCAGGTGCATGTCTGTATTGGAATATCATGTTATAATAGTGGAGTTGTAGAATTCATGAGTTCAGTTTTCTAGACTAGATGGAACCCCTATTGAATGAACATGGGATTTATAGTTCATTAATTTACTTAAAAAAAATTCAACACCACTTGTTATATTATTTCATTTCTCACTAATCATGATCCTCATACCTCAATTTATAGGTTCAATTAATGACTATTCATTAGATTAGTGTCATTTTGTTCACGTCTCTCAGGACCCGTTCGTGTGTGTTGCGGTAACAACTGACGAAGGTGAAGCGGTTCGGGCCTATTTGGTTCTCCCATAATGGGTAAAGTCAGCTTTCCATTTTTCTTCTATTCCACGTAATTTATAATTGGGAGTTTGGTAATTTTAGAGCCCTTGGTAATTTTATTATAGTGTTTTGATCATCCTTGGGGTGGTTTCAAGTCACCAGAGTCAAAGTACACACACCATGTATGTATAGGTAAGAATTTATATAATATGTTCTCCCACTATATGTATATCCACCCATAGTAGAACAATTACTTATAATGGGTTAGCTGTTATTATGTATATATATGGAAAATGCATATGTGTGTGGGTGAAACTGGCTTATGAATGTGTGCATATATATAAGGATTCTCTGGCTCGTGTTCCAATCCATTCAGACATGTACATAGTTATTTGGCCATCCTTATGTATATGAAAAGGTGCATATGACTAGAGTATGGATAGAGAAACATATATTTTTCTCTAATAAAAGTGTCAAGCCTCGAGTGTGGCTGGACTCCTTTGATGCACGACCCCCCGTCTAGACTCTTTAATTCAAGAATGCTTTATATTGCATTTAGCTGCCTTCTTAATTATGATTTTTTATATTAAATTTCAATTATTGATCAAGTATTTGTTAAGATAATTGTTTAATTTTGTAAAACAAGTCATGGTTTTGTAATAAAACCCCTCTAATAGAGGATCACTATCTTCGAAAACTCACAGTGGTAGTTTATGCTTATATAGTTTGCTCGACATTATTGCATTGATGTTTTTCTTTTACATGATATCATTGTTAGTCTTAAATCACACATCATACATGGAACATTTTATGTCCTTAAATATAATTTCACACTTTTTATAAGAATTGTTTTTTAATCCAAATCACCCTTTAAGCGTCGTTAGAATTTTACGATGGAATTATCCAAGTATGAAAGTGTTGTAATGACGAAGTCACCACTAAGTGACACCCTGATCTTATTAATGGAATTTCCATGTTTTAATGAATTGAATGAGTTAAATTTAAGTGAACATGGTTAACAAGTCACAGGAGAGGTAATGCCACATATAGTGAATTATGTAACAGTTATCCATCCATTTTAAAGTTTCATTGGATGGAATAAAATAAATAGAGTCACTTATTCATGGTGAATTTCACTCTATTTTTGAAATGTCTTAAGGGAATGTGGTAAATGTTTAATTATATCCAAACACCTCCTAAGTGTTTAAATTTTTTTATAAGGTATTACCCAATTAAATAATTTCCCCATTTACCGTTTCACATTTTATGTTTTTTTTTACACTTCTAATCCAATTTACATGTTTTGATAAAGAAAATAGAATTATTTGGATGGAATGGATTGTCAGGACGGAAAGGCCTTCCTTGAGTGTGTAAATTAAGAGGAACTTGTTAGCTAGGATACCATGACACCCGATCATTTCTCCTATTGTTCCATTCCAAAATTTCACCTTGTTGCCTCATTTTGTGTCATTTCACTTACTCCCATATCAATCCAAAAGTCTCAGGGTAGGGTGGAATCAAAACCTTTACCCATTACCCAAAGGAACTAGTAATGGCCACGCATCCAAATCTCGACCCATTTCCTTATCTCTCTAGACAGGGACATTGGCCACGTCTCACATTATACCAAGACCCATCCCCTTGGGGAGTCCTTTACCAAATCATATATAATGAAAGTTCCACCAATATAACTGAAGAATACTTGTATCTCATGGGAGACGGGTATATCCCTACTAACTCTAGGGAGGTCACAAACACACCAACACACCAACCCATCCCCATAGACTCCATGAAGGTCACTGCTACACCAAATCATCACCATAGGCTCTAGGGATTTCAAATTAATAACATAGGTTTGAAACCTATCCCACATCTATCAAACTGATCCCCTAGTTCTAGTCACTCGATACCTACCCCTTTTGACAACATGTATCATAAAATCCATCAATGTATCCAAATGGCTTTCCAATCCCATCCCAGTCTCTTCTTATTAATAGGATCCTCCACTCATCACTCATTACTAGAGTTACTACCCGAAGTCTCCTCTGATGTAGACCTTATAGCATGATCCATGTCCCCATTATGATGCCTCAACACTCCTGGTCCTATTCATGGGGAAAGAAATTTATGTAAATAAAAATTCTCAGTACATCGTAATTATATAACCCAAAAATTACAACATTTGACATGTTCAATGCATTAGTTGAACATTAATTTGATACCTAGAAAACCATCATTTCTGACCATAAAAACATTAGTTCCATTATAGTATCTTATCTTCATGTTCAATATGCACCATCTAATTAAAAAAAATGTTACAATTTTTTTGAAGACCTGAACAATACCCAATCTTTCAGGGTAGAACCTTATGTCTAGGATCTTCTCTCATCTCATCACATGAGTTCATACCACATCACTCAAGTAGTGTGGTGTACAGGAGTGAGGGGGTTGTATAAGAGGTAGGGGTTATCTTTGAGGGGGGGGGTGTATGGGAGGAATGGGGTGTCCCAAATGGGGGGGGGTGTATTTGAGGGGGGTCCAGGGGGTGGAATAGGGGTGTGAAGGGGGGAGGGGTGTGAAGGGGGGTTTGTCTAGGGAGGGGGTGGGGGGTATATCCAAGAAGGAGGGGGTCTTCCAATAAGTAGGGTGTTCTGTCTAGAAAATAGGGAGGGATGTCCATGGGGAGTGGGGGGATTTGTAGGGGGAAGGTGGAAGCATGGTGAGTGGTAGTTGTGGTGGGGGAGTTTTTTTAGGGGTTGGATACTACAAGGGGAGTGGGGGGTATGCAGGGGGGAGGGTGGGGGTATCCAAGAGAAAATTTGATCAAAACTACTAGGACTCTCAACATTTTTATAATTTAAGTGGAAATAGATTAACTTAGATATGAGGCTGGGGTGTAGGGTGGGGACCTGTCCAGGAAGGAGGGAGGGGTGAAAGTGGGTCTATAGGGGAGGAGGGGGTGTGGAGGGGTGGAGTGGAAGGGGGTTTTCATGGGGGTGTGCAGTGGGGCGGAGGGTGTGCCAGGGGGGTATGTCTAGGGAGCGGGTGGTGTCTATCCAAGGTGTATGTCCATAGAGGGGGGTCTGTCAAGAAGGGATGGTAGGGGGATGAAATAAAGGAAGGAGGGGGATGCAATGTGGTATTCGTGGGGGGTAAAAGGGGGTTTGCAGGGGGTGTAAGGGGAAAAAGGGGGTCTTTAGGGGGTGGGTGGGTGTGCAGGTGTGTGTGTCCATGAATGATTTGGTTTCTGTATAGTGATGGGGGTCTGTCCAGGAAGGGTGGGGCTATCTAGGAAATAGATGAGGGGGTGAAAAGATGGAGGGGAAGGGGGTGGGGGTGAAAGTGGGGTTCGTACTAGAAGGAGGTGGTATGTCTATGAAAGAGGAGGTGTATGTGTGTCTGTGTGTGTGTGTGGGGGGTGGATGGGGGTTTGAATGTGGGAGGGGTGTTAGGGGGTATAAGGGGTGTGCAAGGGGATGAAGGGCGGGTGTGCGGGGGGGGGGGGGGGGGGGGGGTCTGTCCTGGGGTTATGTCTAAGAATAAGGGGGTGTGTGAGGGGGTCTGTCTTGGGAGGGGGTGGTTTCTATCTAGTGGGGGTGGGTCTATACAGGGTGGGGTCTGTCCCAAAATGGGAGGTGGGGGTTTGTCTAGGGGTGGCTGCCTAGTAAATGTTATATTTTTTTAGACCAGTGGATTTTTTATATCATTGGAGCCTGAATTTTTTAGGGTCTCCCTATATTTTATAGGGATTTGTTTTAGGTGGTGTCTAGGAGGGAAGGGTGACCAAGATGGGGGGTGGTCTGGGGTGTCTAGGTGGGCGGGGGGGGGGATTTCTAGGGGTGTTTAGGGGGATGGGTGGTTATATAGGGGGGTTTCTAGGAGCGAAGGGGGGAGATGTCTAAAGGGTGTTGAGGTGGGATGGGGGTGTCTAGAGGGCATCCAAGAGGGATGGGGGGATGTCCATGGGGGTGTCCAGGAGGGATAGGGGGTGTCCTGTAGGGAAGGGGCTGTCTAGGGTGGGGTGTAAGAGGGTGGGGGCGTCTAGGGTGGTGTCCTGGGGGTAGGAGTGTCTAGTAAGGGGGATGTCCTGGGGGGATAGGGGGGTTCTAGGGTTGTGTCCCGGAGGTGTGGGGGCTGTCCATGGGTGTTTCAAGGGGGGTATGAAAGGGGAGGGGCATGTGGTCTTTCCAGGGTGGGGATGGGTGTTTCTAAGGTGGGGTGGGGTGGGGGCCCCTCCAGGAAAGAGGGGGTCTGTCCAGGTGGTGGGGTAAGTCAGGGAGATTTTTTAATGAAATGGGAAGGGATATATGCAAGATTTAAAATAGTGGCTATAGACGTATATCCACAGTTTGAAACCATGCCTAAATCCCAACAGACACTATTTCAAATCATGGATGTATCCCCTGTGTGGATAAAGTTTCATCCACGGTTTCAAACTACGCCTATAAAGCTGTAGCCATAATTTTAACTATTTCAATATTGTTATAAAGACGGTTTCAAACTACAGTTATAGTTTTTTCCTTATATCCTTGTGAATACCAGACAAGGTTTATTAAACTGTGGAATTAACCAATAGCCATGATTTTTAGGTTTATAACCATTGTTTTAAATGGTGGCTATAACATAAATGTATAGTAGCGATTTATTGATTTTTTGAGTTAGCTTTGATATACATGATTATTCTTGTGGAAAGTGATATGGAAAAATATTCTTTGAAACCAATATACGTACTATTGTTCAGAACTATGGAAAAGGGAAATGTTTACCAAGTTTTCTATAAAACTGCTTTACTTTTTATCATGTGATGTTTTATTTTAAAATGGGAATTCATGATTTTTTATATATAGAATTGTTGTGGACCACCTAGGTGGGATCCTATGGAGCCTCTTAGCTCACACAGTACCAACCTCTTCAGCATTGCGTAAACCATTGTTTGTCTTCCCATGTAGGGAAACGCAAGGCGACATAGTGAGGCGTTGAGTTTCGTGTAAGATGGATGGGAAGTTGGTGGTGATATGGTGGGGGGTTTCTCCACAGCATCTCTTGGAGTTTCCATTGGTTGTAGTCCTTTAAATTTTGAATAGTCTTTTGGGATTTTATCTACTCTTAAATTTGTTCTATTTCTACTATCTTCCTTACAGGTATAGCATATATACTTTTTAGTATTACACTTTTTATTCATTACTATATATATATATAGACACAAACACACACACATAAGGACTACCTTTTGACTCAAATCCTTTAGATGTAGTTTTCTAGATTTTCTACAGGCTACAAAGCAAGTACACACTGTGTACTAGAGGTACACGCCGTGTACTAGAGGTAAATGTCTTGTACTAGCCGCTGGATGCAAGTCTTGAATGGGGAAATCACTTTGTGAGAAGGTAAATGTCATGTACCAAAGGTACATTTCATGTAGAGTTTAACTATCATTTTTAATGTCTACATGATAGGTTTTTTTCAGTGTAACTTATCTAGAATGGACTACACGATGTGTACCTGAGGTGCACATTGTGGCATGACCCACACCATGCTTTAAGTTATGTGTTTAGAAGTTTCAATTGATCTACGATTTCTAGATCTCTTGGATATCAAACCAAAACTCTCTCTGGGTGATTTTTAGAGGTGCCCTTCCTTCCGGATCGATCTGACTAGATTCAAATCTTCCTTGGTATTGTGGTGCATCTTTTCAGGTAAGCGTTATTTCCAACTCTTTGTTGTTGTTGATAGAGATAGCATCATATCATTATGGTATCAGATCCATTTATATATGTTGGTTTTTTCTTCTTGTTTTCTTCTAGATCCTTTTCGAGATCTTCATCTTGAGGTTTTATTTTCATTGGTTGTGGTGTGGTGAGCATTCATCCTCATGGTATGTTGGTTGCCTCTATTTCACTGACCTCTTATGTTTATATTTAGATCAATCCTAAAATGTGTGGATTTGATTCTAGGGACTTAGTTGGAAGTTTTGGGTTTCTTGAACATGGATTCCATTGTGGGCGTGTGCGACCAGAACTTTGAGTTAGGTGGTTCTGTCTCTAGCCTATGATAATAAACCTTTTGTTTTACTTTGTAAATAGATTTATTAAATTGTCATGATTGTTTGTCTGTGTTAAAAAATGGTTTTAAAAGATAAATGGTTTTCACCTAGTTTTTGATAAATATATTGTGAAATAGTTTGGAGTCATTTTCCAGTAATTTAAATTAGTTTTTCAAATTGGGCACATGGGTTACCATGGATACTTAGGTGTAAGATTTATCTTGAGTCCATCATCCATTTTCTTTGATTATCAAGGGGTTTTGTCTTGGGAATTTTCTCTATTTATTATTATTGTTTTCCTAGGATACTAACATTGACATTTAGGGGGGTTTACTCAGGCGGCATTCTTCTACTTCCAAGGCCTGTTCTCTAGGATGTATTTTTTGTTCACTTAATTTTTATGGTATGAGTAGTCTATGATCTAGACCTGTAGTATTCATTGGTGTAGTGATACATATGCTTCTATTTTTTATTTCATGGGTTTCTTATTTATCCCTCATATTCATGTTTATTCTTGTGGAATGTGATATGGAAAAATATGATTTTTAACCCATATACATTCATTTTTTTGAGAACTATGGAAAATGTAAATGTTTAGCTTGTTTTCTATAAAACGTATTTCTTGATTATGATGAAAAGTTTTATATTAAATTGGGAAGACAAGATTTTTTAGAAAGAGACATATTGTGAAACACATGGGTGGGATCCTACTGATCCTGTTAGCTCACACGCTGTGCACCTCTTTGGTGGTTCATATACATTTTTTTGTCTTATATTTTAGGGAATGGAAAGGATCTGTAGTGATGTAGTTATGTTTGTGTTAGTTGGTTGGGTAAATGGTGGTAATATGGTGGGGGGTTTGTCCACACTATCACTTGAAGTAACCGTTGGTTGTAGTACTTTACAGTTGGACTTGTCTTTTGGATTTTTTCTATTGTTATTGTTGTTCTATTTCTACTTACTTTTTTAATACTATGGAATATATACTTATTATTCTTTCACTATTTATTCCTTATATATATATATATATTCCTTGTGGTTTTTCATGCTAGGAGAAATAATTCCCTTGGTTTTATCGTTCGATGATCAGGTGATTATTGCTTGCCCGTTGGGATCGGGAACACCTTTCAGGTATGTGACAACTTAGTTCGGGTGCTTGGTATGAGGGAAACATGGGTCTATTTGTTACAGTTTAATATTTGATGAGTTTTGTCCTCAAGAGTCCATGTGTTGGGACATATGTTAGAATGGAGATAAGATTGTCAGGACTTGAGAGGTATGTTGCCATTAGTGCCTGGAAATATCTTTTTATAAAGACACTGAAGACTCTATGGGATTTTGGAATGCATGTCTCTAGTGTTGGATTTGGTTTTAAAAACTCTATTTTTGATAAATATATATCTAGTTTGGACTGATATTTGTTCTATTGTATGATCATTCGAGGGTATTGATGTGAAATAGTATGCCTTCGAGACATCTTCCGTGGGTTACTCATATAGGTGAAGCTTGTGCTCATCAAGGAAATCCATTTATGAATTAGAATCTTATCAATACTATTGTAAAAAAATCCATTTTGTCGATGAGGATGTTCCATATGTTCAGAACGTGGTTTTTGAAGAAAATCCAAGATTAGGAGGAAAGTGAGATTGATCACGGGAGTTCTTGCGTGAGAAGACCCCATCCATTAAAGGAATGAATGAACCTCAAGAGGCAACCGATTAGATGGACATGATCGATTAGATGTTTACCATCAGAGAGACACCTGAGAATATCATGGTGATGTGGGTATCCCTCATACTAGAGGAATCTATCATGCGATGGTGTGATTCTATGTTCCAGGAAGACAGACATGTGGGCTTGGATTAGAAGGGTTCCAACTTGTAACTATTTTAGTGACTTTCATGGGAAGAAGAGGAAGTGGAAGGACTATCACAAAACTTGTGGTGGTGGGTCATATCAGTGAGCCCCCTCCACACCATCTGTTGCCACTGGAAGTGTGACTCTAAATTTCTATCAGTGTGGTATGGGGTGGAACGCCATAGCTTATTGTCATATACCCATTAACAATTGCAATAGATGTGGATGTGTTGGGAATCTTTAACATTTCTATCATGCTATGACTACACCTCATTATAGTCGGGGTTCGTCATATCCAAAGGCTACTACAGTGTAGTCCGATGCATAAAAGACTATAGGGCTCTAACCACAGGCCTCAGGAGTGAATTAATTACATGCATTAGAAGACCTTCTAATGGTAGTTGATGTAGTTCCATCAATAATGAGAGGTACTCTTATTATTGCACCATCACTAGAATTTTTTTTATTTGACACTGGTGACACCAACTAATTTATATCAACATGTTATATTGATGTGATTAAACATCCAATGTAACTTATGTCCTTTATATGGGATCTATAAACACCTCTTGGTAAGAAGAAAGAGAATGGGTGTCAATATCCTTTTTTTGTTAATGATGGTTGATATGGAGTCGGTTTAGGATTTTCTCAATCTTGATATAGATCATTTTGAAATCATCATCGCTATGGATTGGATTGTCGCTCATCTAGATAAGGTTGATTGTTATTGTGAAAACGTTCCGTTTATTTCCACCGACGAGAGATCTCTTGTATTTCAGGGAGGGTGGGTCCATAGTTCTATTTGTGAGAGACTTTCCCACATAGACCATAAAAATTTTTTGGTTGCAGTTTATTTTGAGCCCGATGACGTTTATCATATTTATGATCTTCCATATATAGTTCGAGGATTTCCTAAAATTTTCCCAAATTATTTCTTTGGTATTCCTCCAGAGAGATAGGTATATTTTATAATTGAACTAGTTCTAGGTACATAGCTGATATCGATACCTTCTTATAATATGGCACTAGTAGAGATGAAAGAGCTGAAGATTAAATTGGACCACCAATTGAAAAAAGGTTTCATTCTCCCTTGGATTTCTCCTTGTGTAGCATCTATTCTATTTTCTATAAAATCAGGTGGTTAAAGTTTTTTATGTGTGGACTATCGGAAATGGAACTGAAAAAAAGTTATGTATAAATATTCTTTGCCTCGTGTGGATGGTTTTTTTGATCAGTTGAAGGGGGGAAGTGGTTCTCAATGATTGATCATCAATTGGTTTAACATAATATTATATTTAGAGAGTCTGATATATTAAAGAGAGGATTCTAATGTAGGTATATCTAAGAATAATATCTTCTTTATTTGTTGTGGTTTGACTAACTCTCATTTAGTTTGTATGTTTGTGATGAATCAGATATTCCCTCAATATATTGACAATTCTGTGGTATTGTTCTTGGATTATATTTTGGTATATTCAAAATATGTGCTTGAGCACAAGCACCATCTGTATTTTTTTTTGAAAATTTTGATATGCCACTATTTTTTTAGAAATCATTCAAAATGTAGTTTTTGGATTCGAGAAGTGATATTCTTAGGGAACATAATTTTTGAACATGTCTTATTAGCTGATCCAGAGAAGGTAAAGGATGTTATTCCATGGATGGAACCACATAACGAATATGAAATTTGATGTTTCCTCGGTCTTTTAATGTACTAACAACATTCCATTAAGTATTTTATAAGATTCCATCACCTTTGATTGCTCTAACTAAGAAGTCTATAAAATTCACATGGGATGTGAAGTATAAATATTCTTTTGATGAATTGAAATTGCTTCTGACATCTTCTCCTACTGTGATCTTACTAGTGCCCAGTAAGGGGTACATGGTGTTTTTAGATGCATCTAGTTCTGGTTTGAGATGTGTGCATATCAAGGATGACCATGTGGTAGCTTACGACTCTTATCGGTTTCAAAAATATGAGAAGAACTACCCCGCTCTTGATTTAGAGCTTGATGTGGTTATGCATGCGCTTAAATGTTTGTAGTACAATCTTTTTAGGGAGAGGCTTAAGTTTTTCTCTGATCATAATAGTCTAAGTTTATCTATTCTCAGAATGAAATTAATATCAGACAGAGACGACAGATAGAAAACCAACAAACATATGACTTCGACATCAACTAAACCCTATTGAAGGGGAATGTTGTTGCAGATTCTCTATGCAGGGAGGTACCATCATAGGATATTTTGGAATCAAATGAGGAATGAAATATTCTAGGGATTGTAACTCAAAAAAACTTGGATGCTCAATAAGATGTTACATGTATGGTTCTGACCAATGCTCATTTCTCATCATCTCTCAGGGAGTCTATTTTTAAATGTTAGTAGTAGGATGATATGTTTTAAAAGACTCTAGAAATCCATTATATTGGGGAGATTGTTTTGGGTTGGTCTCTTTCGTTAGATGTTATGCTTCACATTGAGGAAAAGATTTCCATCCCAGAACCTATGAGAAGTTAAGTCTTGTTTCCTTTTTATGTATCTTCATGGTCCATTCACCCATGCACTGTGAAGATATATTATGAAATGAGAAAAATATTATTGAAGTCGGTTATGAAGTGTGACATTTCATATTTTGAGTCCCACAATTAACCCTACCAACATATAAAGGTAGAGAACAGGAAGCCCTATGGTTTTCTTCAACCTCATTTAGTTCCGATTTGGAAATGGGATGAGGTATCCTAATATATTGTTTTTGGGATACCATGAACACCCTGAGGGAATGAATTCTCCCAACCTAATAAACCATATTATATATATATATATATATATATATATATATATATATATATCAAGGAAGAAATATCAGAAGCTTAAGAAATATATATTCCACAACTGTAAGAAAATAGTATAAATAGAACAACTAAAATAGTAGTTAAAACTCTAAAAGACTTGTCCAACTATCTAAAAAGGACTAAACTAACATCTTCCTCAAGCAATGGCGTAGAATAAGTCCAACTGTCTAACCACCATCTACCCAACCAACTAACATCAAAATCACCCCCTCACTAGGGTGCATTTCCTTTCCCTGTACTTGTGCACAGGGTGTGAGCTAACAAGCTCAATAGGATCCCACCTACTTGTTCCATAAAAAAGACTTGGTATAAAAAATATAGTTTTATCATTTTAAAACACAATATAGAATGAAATTATGTAAATATGTTTTATAGAAAAATGGTTAAAATTTCACTTTTTGTAGTAAAAAAAATAGGTATATCAGTTTCACAACATATTTTTCCATATCACTTTATATAAGCATAAAAATTAATATCAAGGATAACATATAAATCCAAGAAATTCAAAATAGAATTATAGTTATCACAACCCCATGGGATACTACAGAACCCAGCCACAAACTACATGTACTGCAATAATCATGTGCATAGAAACTGTAACACCCCAAGATTTTACGAAAAATATTTTTTTTAATTTCATTAATGTCTTGTGTTATACTCTACACAAAAAGGAGCTTTCACAACACGCATCTCTGACCTGGCTTGAATTACACGCAATCACGACCTTCCTCGATAGTGTGTGTTGTACACAACACCAAGTTTCGCTAAACAACGATATGCTATTAAAATATTATTAAAACTAACCGTTATGAATAGTAATAACCACTTTTTGAAATTTTTTAAATTTTATTTTTCAAAATGGACATCATTTTTGGATTCGGAGTATCGAATTTATCCTAAGGTGAAATTTTGGTACTTTTCAGATAACTTTCATATTCTGATGAATAGTGAAAATTACTAAATTTTAAATAAAAACAACTTTTTTAATTGAAATAATTAATAGTGATAAATTATTAATTTGAGTGGTTTTAAAGTATATTTAGATTATATTTTTACAATTTAATACAATGTTGGTCATTGGATGTAATTCTACATTTAAACTAGACATAAACAAGTGTCAATCTTTTGATAGTTATTATCTCTTAAGAACACGCTATTTGTTTTGCCGACGGGAATTAATTTTTAAATTAGTTAATGTAACTGATATATTTTGAATTTGGTAAAATAAGCATCATTTTTGAGTTCATAATATCAAATATAGCTTAGGCCTAATTTTTGGTATTTTTCTGGAAACTTTCATTTTTTGATGAATAGTGAAACCACTTAGTGGTAGTTAAAAAAATGAATTTTTCATAAAACTTAATTTTACCGCTTCTGTGAGTGGAATTTATAAAATCCGAGAGACACAGTTGATTTTAGTAAGTAAAATGTGGTTCAATGAGATTAAAATAATTTTTGGTGAATAGTAACTTTTTACATTTTTTACCACGGTTAAAAGTAAATAGGGTAATTAAGGGTAAGAATGATATGATTATTACCCTAACACATGTCCTAATTCTATTGGACAAGTTTAATTCGACCAAAAACAACCTTAGGAATAAAATATGACCATTTAGGCCCACTTGGATTAGATTAGGACATTTATTATTAATTTATTTAAAGAAGGGTTAAAATAGTTAAAATCAAAGTTTAATAACTAAATCATTTTTAATATAGGGTTATAAATAAGATAAATTCGATGGTAAATATTCATTAGAAAGCTAATAAAATTTCCTACATAATGATATTTTATTTATAATTTTTATACATTACTTAAATTAATTTATTTATGACACAATGATGATGTAGTAATTACCATAATAGTGAAAATATATAATAATGGATATTATAAATACCCAAATAAATATAATTTGAGACTTTTTATGAATTCCAATAATTTTATAGGATAATATGACATGTTAGGATTAATGTAATTAACATTGGTTTAAGTAATCATTCTGTTATGAGTTTCCAAAAAATCAACTATTGAATAGTATCTAAATTGACATAAAATAGTTTTTAAAACAAATATTATATTATTAATTGTTATTTTATTCATAAAAATCTAAGGTTCGGCCAAATGACTTAGATAAGGTTATATATATTAATAAAAAACAACATGAGGGTCTCTTGGATGTATATGGTAAGTTTATTAACTATATAATATAAAAATACAAACCGACATGGCAAATGTCAATCTAATTAACTAAGAGTTAAAACTAAACGATAAGGTTAATATAGGAACCTAAATTTGTCTAAATTCTATTGGATGAGATTATTTCGACCCATACCCACCTTATCTTAGAAATAAATCAATTTGGACATATTTAAAACCGAATTTGACTTTATAATAAAATAATAGTTTTAGTTATTCCAAAGGTGCCCCTCTCCTCCCTTATAAAAGGGCACCTCTTCCCTCTCTTCCTCACAACCCTTTGAGCCTTAAAGCTCGGCCAACCCCTGAAAAATTCTCTTCTCCACTTCCCTAGAAATATCCTAGAGGTTTTGGTCTTCCTCAAAGACCAATTTTAGTTCCCTAAAGGGAGATCTCAAAGAGGCGCTTCAAAGAAGAGGTAATTTCCGTTACCGATTCTTTCAACTTTATTTCTTCTTCCACTTCATCTTCTTAGGTTGTTTCATTATGAACTAATAACATCAGTATCACTCATATACTGATATTTTATTATAAGTATGAAACAACCCTATTTGACCGTCTATCTATCCTACGGAAAACGAAATCACCGCGCGTGCGTACGTACGGAATACCGTCTCCACGCCGTGGTGTAATCTATTTTCCACCACCACCTTAATTGGATGGGTATAATGGTTTAATGAGTAACTATATATGATTATTATAAAGTGATATTGATACTGAAATAGTATACATACACTTCAACACAATTCCACGACCATGGGAACGATATCATCGCTCGTGCGTACGTACGGACTACCGTCTCCACGACGCGATGAGATTCATTATCCATGTTAACCATTCCAGAATGATTATAAATTATATATAATGAATAATAATGAAATATATGACATGGTAAATCTACTGGATTTATGTATATATATATTTCATATACTTACTTCCATTCAAGACAATAAGGAAAGGAAAACAGCGTTCATGCGTATGTACGGACTACCGTCTCCATGAACGGTGTGTTTAATTTCATTTATCTATCTATTATATATAAATATATATACTGAATATATATATGATATATAAATCATAATTTATATTTTGGAAGTAATTAAATCATGATATAAGTAATAATAATGTCAAGAACAACAAGTCCAAACACCTACGATAAATGAAACGATTTTACCCAAAACGCTTCTTTAACATGGAATTTACAAAAGAATGGGTAATATAAAATCATAAGTCAACCATATATGATATCATAACAATGAATATGATTCTGTAATAAGTTAATGACGTAATTTAAATCATTATACAGGAGGTTCGGATACGTACAAATCATATCGGACATAAGGTAAGGGAAATATCACAATCTCATTTTTATCCGAGATTGTTTATAATTTGGTATTTACTGGGGTGTATTTTATCATCCACATCCATGTTTCCTCAATATGTAATTTTTCTATCCTTCTAAAATATTTTATAACCAATTTTACCCTTCGGTGAGTTTTTAGTAAATGATATGAAATGAATCTTTTGTCATTTTTCGTACGAGGTACTTTTTGACTTTTCCGACAAAAGTACGAGAAGAATGTTTTTTGACTTATACGGCATGAATGGATTTTTAAAACATTATTTCCAAGAATCTTCCTTTACATGTTTTCAAGTTTATTTTCAATCAACTTCCATTAGTTTAAAACGGTATGACATGTTAAGAAAGGAAAATTATTTTTGAAGTAGAAAGGATATTTTCCTCAAGAATAGAGTTCAAGTGTTTTATCAAAATTATTTTCCATCTAAGATAATAAAGGGTTCTGTTTCTATCCCTATTATTACATGGATTTGATTATGTTGAGATGGAAATATTTTTATGAATTTTTTTATCTTATATGAATTGTTTTATGATGTCATGATGTTTAAGATTCCCATTTTTTATTACATGGTTTATGCAATGATGTATGATTTATGATTTTGTGGAACACATAAGAATGGTATAATACGAGATGGGTGGGACCTATATCTCCCTCCAATTCATTTGATAAAGATTTTATATCTCATGAGATAGACATGGATGGAACGGTAGGTTATACCGGTTCAGTGAAACAGGACTGAAATGAGGGTGACTCGGTTCAGAAATGGACTTTGTCCACTAAGATAGTCTTGGCAATGAGTCTTGACTAATAAGATATGATTCTCTATGATTATGTGTGTATGCCACAAAATTTCGTGTTTTAAGTTATGATTATTGGGATTTCATTTCACTACTATGATTTATCCCATGTTATGAAATTATGCTCTCTTTTGCAGGTTAAGATTTCCAAAAATTTATTTTCATATGAAAATGATGTGATTGATATTTCTTTTGTTTACCCTTACTGAGCATTTGAGCTCACCCTTTTGTATGTTTTATTTCCCCAGGTCCAGAATAAGGTTATTAAGTAGAATATTCCAAAAAGAGACTCTAGATATGATGAAATAAATGGGAGGCAAAGTAGATACTTTATGAACCAGTTGTTTATGTTTCCCAGTTTCTAAAGACACTATACCTATACGGTCCTTTCTTGGTTTTGTTATATGTTGTAATAAGTGTGCTTCAATTCTGAAGTAATAACAATGTATGTAAAGTATGGGTCTCTACAGTAGGTATCAGAGGAAAGGTTTAGTCAACCTTTGGAAAATAGGATGCGAGAACTTTAGTGATATCCCTAGAGATATTTCTAAGGTATGTCTAGGGATGTCCCTAAGGTTAAGTATACGTATAGGTTATAGTCCTAGAATTGCGCTAACGATCTTATAATTTAACCTAAAATGTTAGATATTGAGGGTACTCCCCCTTTACTATGTTGTTTTCTCTAGTATGATTTTTTCCTCTCACAGAATTCTTTTTGTGTATTAGTAAACGGAGGGAACCAGAAGGAATTCGGTTAACATTGAATCCAATGATCAAATTGGTGACTATGAGCAACCAAATTGTGTAATTCCTAGAGAGAAAGATATTGTGATTATGCATAATCAGTCATCGCGATATATGATTAACAAGGTGAAATTTAGTGGTATGCCTAATTCATCAAAGAAGAGGAAGATAAACTATTATGCATGTTTGCATGTTGAGGAGCATAAAGAAAGGAAGATTGAGATTTCTAAAGTAGGGAAGAAGAACCTTGAGGAATACCTCAAATTGAGGGACCTATGTTATCTGTGTGGAGAAAAGGGTCATAGAGTGATAGACTGTTATGGAGTTCAATGTCTTATTTGTGGAGAACATGGGCATTACCCAACTCAATGCCTTGACCTAAAAAGTTACTTCTAAATCAAGGAAGGACTTATTCCAGGACAATCATTGAAGTGGATGGACTAAAGTTTTTATGTATTGGTATTCAAGAATAATGTTGTTGAGGTATTTTTATGGTGTATTGGAATATATATGTATTGGTCTATTGTGGTTTTCAATAATTTTATGGTACCGGTAACCATGGAAAGTGATTGAGATATTTTTGGAAAAAAGATGATATGCGCATAATGAAGGGAAAGCGAGAAAATGAAATATTTGATAGTATTCATGAGCTCATGATTGATATAAGGACTAAGTGATATCATGGTTTGAGTATATAGAATTTAGAGGATTTTGGTATGTGGAAAGTGTTAACGTTTAACTGCATTCATGTTTTCACAAAGGTTCAATGGGTATTCAAGAGAATACATGATTATGGCCTTTGAATGTTTGGAATGTGACCAAAAAAACATATCTTATGATATATGGGGATCAACGATGGTATTAAATCTCTGGTCATCGATTTCACTATATTATGAGAATGGACTGCATTATTATGGATAAGCCTAAAGATTGGAATAGATTATGTTGGACATGAGTTAGTATTGTTTAAGGATAGAAGTTTTTTTTGATATTATTTCTGGGATGTTATAGTAATGTAGTTTTAGAAAAAGGACAACCTGCAGGACGGGCGACAGCCCATCGCGTCGGACAAGGCTGTGGGAATCGAACCCACAACTGAAATGCGACTGGCCTTTATCACCTACCACTGGCCTACAGGAAGTCCTTGGTTAGTAGAAACTAGTTTTATTTTATTAAGCGGTATGATATATGAAGTATAAGTTCATTTTTGGAACCATATACGATTAATCTAACCATAAGATGGACTTATAACTTTTGCTAACCTTTTGTTTGAAAGAAATGGAATGACCCATCATTCTATCACATTATCGGCTAACACATCACGAATAACAAATTCAACTTCATTTCTTTAAGGGATGAAGTGGAAATTGTTCAATTCATGAACAACAGTGAGATTGTACCAAAATCATGTAAGTATTTCTTTTAATTCATCAACTTTAGGGAAATGATCTTGAAAACCAAAAATGTTGTCCTAGTTCCCTTATATCCAATGAATCAGATGGTACCTTAGATCATCACAAATCAATAGCTTTGTGATTGTTGGCTTTTTCATAGCCAAGTTCTCTACCACTCTCCATCAGAACATGATGGTCAGATTTTTCTTCCATATCCATATTTTCACCTATGTGGAAACCAAGTGATTAGTTTATTTGGGTAACCGTTACGTTTCATACTTTTGTTTTTAAAGATTGGTTTTGGTATTTCTTTTTACAATGTGGGTTTTTATTAAAGAAACTTTCAAATAGTAAACCATTTATAACCCCGACGAATTTCGAGGGTGAAATTCATTTTAAGGGGGCTAGAATGTAACACCCCAAGATTTTACGAAAAATATTCTTTTTAATTTCAATAATGTCTTGTGTTATACTTTACACCAAAAGAAACTTTCACAACACGCATCTCTAACCTGGCTTGAATTATACGTAATCACGACCTTCCTCGATATCATGTGTTGTACGCAACACCAAGTTTCGCTAAACAACAATATGCTATTAAAATATTATTAAAACTAGCCGTTATGAATAGTAATAACCACTATTTGAAATTTTTTAAATTTTATTTTTCAAAATGGACTTCATTTTTGGATTCGGAGTATCGAATTTAGCCTAAAGTGAAATTTTGGTACTTTTCAGATAACTTTCATATTCCGATGAATAGTGAAAATTACTAAATTATAATTAAGAACAACTTTTTTAATCGAAATAATTAATAGTGATAAATTATTAATTTGATTGGTTTTAAAGTATATTTAGAATATATTTTTACAATTTAATACAATGTTGGTCATTGGATGTAATTCTACATTTAAACCAGACATAAACAAGTGTCAATCTTTTGATAGTTATTATCTCTTAAGAACACGCTATTTGTTTTGACGATGGGAATTAATTTTTAAATTAGTTAATGTAACTGATATATTTTGAATTTGGTAAAATAGACATCATTTTTGAGTTCATAATATCAAATATTGCTTAGGCCTAATATTTGGTATTTTTCTGGAAACTTTCATTTTTTTTTGATGAATAGTGAAACCACTAAGTGGTAGTTAAAAATATGAATTTTTCATAAAACATAATTTTACCACTTCTGTGAGTGGAATTTCATAAATCCGAGAGACACAGTTGATGTTATTAAGTAAAATGTGGTTCAATGAGATGAAAATAATTTTTGGTGAATAGTAACTGTTTACTTTTTTTTACCACGGTTAAAAGTAAATAGGGTAAGTAAGGGTAACAATGATATTATTATTACCCTATCACATGTCCTAATTCTATTGTACAAGTGTAATTCGACCAAAAACAACCTTAGGAATAAAATATGAACATTTAGGCCCACTTTGATTAGATTAGGACATTTATTATTAATTTATTTAAAGAAGGGTTAAAATAGTTAAAATGAAAGTTTAATAACTAAATCATTTTTAATATAGGGTTATAAATAAGATAAATTAGATTGTAAATATTCATTAGAAAGCTAATAAGATTTCCTACATAATTATATTTTATTTATAATTTTTAGACATTAAATAAATTAATTTATTTATGACACAATGATGATGCAATAATTACCATAATAGTGAAACATTATCATAATTGATATTATAAATACCCAAATAAATATAATTTGAGACTTTTTATGAATTTAACTAATTTTCTAGGTTCATATGACATGTTAGGATTAATATAATTAACTTTGGTCGAAGTAATCATTCTGTTATGAGTTTCAAAAAAATCAACAATTGAATAGTGTCTAAATTGACATGAAATAGTTTTTAAAACAAATATTATATTATTAATTGTTATTTTATTCCTAAAAATCTAAGGTTCGGCCAAATGACTTTGATAAGGTTATATATATTAATAAAACACAACTTGGGGGTCGCTTGAATGTTTATGGTAAGTTTAGTAACTATATAATATAAAAATACAAAGTGACATGGTAAATGTCAATCTATTTAACTAAGAGTTAAAACTAAAAGATAAGGTTAATATAGGAACCCAAACTTGTCTAAATTCTATTGGATGAGAGGATTTAGACCCATACCCACCTTAGCTTCGAAATAAATCAATTTGGAGCTATTTAAAACCGAATTCGACTTTATAATAAAATAATATTTTTAGTTATTCCAAAGGTGCCCCTCTCGTCCCTTATAAAAGGGCACCTCCTCCCTCTCTTCCTCACACAACATTGAGCCTTCAAGATCGGCCAAACCCTGCCAAATTCTCTTCTCCACTTCCCTAGAAATATCCTAGAGGTTCTGGTATTTCTCAAAGAACAATTTTAGTGCCCTAAAGGGAGATCTCAAAGAGGTGCTTCAAAGAAGAGGTAATTTTCGTTACCGATTCATTCAACTTTATTTCTTCTTCCACTTCTTCTTCTTAGGTTGTTTCATTATGAACTAATAACATCAGTATCACTCATATACTGATATTTTATTATAAGTATGAAACAACCCTATTTGACCATCTATCCATCTTACGGAAAGCGAAATCACCGCGCGTGCGTACGTACAGAATACCGTCTCCACGCCGTTGTGTAATCTATTTTCCGCCACCACCTTAATTGGATGGGTATAATGGTGTAATGAGTAACTATATATGATTATTATACAGTGATATTGATACTGAAATAGTATACATACACTTCAACACAATTCCACGACCATGGGAATGCTATCATCGCTCGTGCGTACGTACGGACTACCGTCTCCACGACGCGATGAGATTCATTATCCATGTTAACCATTCCAGAATGATTATAAAGTATATATAATGAATAATAATGAAATATATGACATGGTAAATCTACTGGATTTATGTATATATATATGTCATCTACTTACTTCCATTCAAGACAATAAGGAAAGGAAAACAACGTTCATGCGTACGTACGGACTACCGTCTCCATGAACGGTGTGTTTCATTTCATTTTTCTATCTATTATATATATATATATACTGAATATATATATGATATATAAATCATATTTTATATTCTGGAAGTAAGTAAATCATGATATAAGTAATAATAATGTCAAGAACAACAAGTCCAAAGACCTATGATAAATGAAACGATTTTACCCAAAACGCTTATTTAACTTGGAATGTACAAAAGAACAGGTAATATAAAGTCATAAGTGAACCATATATGATATCATAACAATGAATATGATTTCGTAATAAGTTAATGACATTATTTAAATCATTATACAGGAGGTTCAGATACGTACAAAGCATATCGGACATAAGGTAAGGGAAATATCACAATCTCATTTTTATCTGAGATTGTTTATAATTTGGTATTTACTGGGGTGTATTTTATCATCCACATCCTTGTTTCCTCAATATGTAATTTCTATATCCTTATACAATAGTTTATATCCAATTTTACCCTTCGTTGAGTTTTTATTAAATGATATGAAAGGAATCTTTTGTCGTTTTTCGTACGAGGTACTTTTTGACTTTTCCGACAAAAGTACGAGAAGAATGTTTTTTTAACTTATACAGCATGAATGGATTTTTAAAACATTATTTTCAAGAAGCTTCCTTTACAAGTTTTCAAGTTTATTTTTAATCAACTTCTTTTAGTTTAAAATGTTATGACATGTTAAGAAAGGAAAATTATTTTGAAGTAGAAAGGATTTTTTCCTCAAGAATAGAGTTCAAGTGTTTTATCAAAATTATTTTCCATCTAAGATAATAAAGGGTTGCGTTTCTATCCCTATTATTACATTGATTTGATTATGTTGAGATGGAAATATTTTTATGAATTCTTTTATCTTATATGAATTGTTTTATGATGTCACGATGTTTAAGATTCCCATTTTTATTACATGGGTTATGCAATGATGTATGATTTATGATTTTGTGGCACACATAAGAATGGTATCATTATGAGATGGGTGGGAACGATATATCCCTCCAATGCATTGGGTAAAGATTTTATATCTCATGAGATAGACATGGCTGGAACGGTAGGTTATACCGGTTTAGTGAAACAGGACTGAAATGAGGGTGACTCGGTTCAGAAATGGACTTTGTCCACTAAGATAGTTTTGGCAATGAGTCTTGACTAATAAGATATGATTCTCTATGATTATGTGTGTATTCCACAAAGTTTCATGTTTTAAGTTATGATTATTGGGATTTCATTTCACTACTATGATTTATCCCATGTTATGAAATTATGCTCTCTTTTGCAGGTTAAGATTTCCAAAATTTTATGTTCTTATGAAAAGGATGTGATTGATATTTCTTTTGTTTACCCTTACTGAGCATTTGAGCTCACCCTTTTTCGTTTTCTTTTCCCCAGGATATAAAGAAAGGTTTTAGGTAAATAAAGGAAGATCTTTATGGGAGATATTGAAGATCATTCACCACGATTAGAAGATTATATTCCGAGTTTCCAAAGACACTAAACTATTACGATCCTTGTGTGTGTGTTTTTGTTATGTACTAAGTATTCCGCAAAAGTAATGTAATTTCCATGTACGTCAAGATATGGGTCTCTACAGAAACTGATTCAGGAACATTGGGCCTACGAATTAGAGGAACACCCCATGAGTAAACCCCCCAAAATTTTAGTACCAGTCAACTAGAACAATAGGCCTAGGTAACCAAGGAATTCCCCAAGACGAAACCCTGGGTAATCACAATTAATGGATGATATTACTAAGATAAACGTTCCACCTATGTACCCACAGTAACCCATGTGCACATTTTCACAACTCAATTCAATTATTTGATAATCATTAAAAACCATTTTCAAAATCCAATTATCAATAACCTTGGAAAAACCATTTCTCTTAAAAAAAATTTTCAATAGAGGCAAATAATCATTAAGATTTACTAAAGAGGATTATAAATCAGAAAAAAAATTATTGTCAAACGCTAGATACGGGACCACCTACCTCAATGTTCGGGTCGCATACACCTACTATAGAATCCAAGATCAACAAAACCCAAAAAAATCAAAAAAGGCCCTACAATAAAATCCCCACATCTATGGATTGATCCAAATTTAAGTATAAGAGTTTGGAGGAAGAGTGGAAACCCACATTCCTTGAGGATGAATGGATGCTACACCCAGAACAATGAAGGAAAGGACATTGGAATGAGATCTCATAATGGATCTAGAAGAAACATAAAAGAAATATCAAATTTTGATCAACAAATCTAGTACTGCAAAGATAGGATGCTATCCCGATCAACTGCAATGAAGAAACAGAAATAACTCCTTCCTAGAGAGATGGAATGTAGATGCAATGAAGATTCAAAGCTTAATGAATCGATCTGGAAGGAGTTGAACCAATGAAAATCACCAAGGGAGAGTTTTGGTTTGAGTGCTAAATGGTATGGAATGAATAGACCAAGTGAAATTGATAAATTTTTTAATTAAAGTTGGGTACAGGCCGGGTCACGATGTGTACCTTAGGTACGTAGTGTGTAGTCCATTCTGGATAAGTTACAACAAAAAACCCTTTTCCTTAGGTAAAAAAAAAGACATTTAAACCCTACATGACTTGTACCTTAGGTACACGATGTGTACCAACTCACAACATGATTTCCCCACTCAAGACTTGCTTACAACAACTAATACATGATGTGTACTTGCTTTAGAGCCTGAAAAAAATCCATAAAATCACTCATAAGGGTTTTGATACAAAAGGGAACATAAGAAAGGAAAATAACATACCTAATTAAAGAAATAAGATGTTTCAAAATCACTACCACGAACACTTTCCATCCCCGAAAAGTCATGTGGATGATGTAATCCCTAGAAAAAGATGAGGCCACTACACTCTCATCAATGACTCATGTTCCCATGTCTCATGATAATCTGATCATTGTTTCCATAGAAATCTGACCAATGGAATCAAATTCCAATGAAAGACTTTCACTTGAGAGTAAACAATCTCAAATGCTTCTTGAAAAACCAAAATATACTATTATAACTCAATTTTTCCCAACTCAAAGCATGAGTAATATTATGGTGATTCTTCATGAGCTAAGATATATAAAAAACATCATGGATGCCAATGAACTAAGCTATAAATGCTAATCTATAAGAAACCTGAACGAGCTGTTCAATGATCTCAAAAGGCCCCACATATCGCAAAGCCAACATTCCATCTTTTCCAATCCAAAAGTGACCCAAATGAGGAGAAAAATTCTAGAAAACTCATTCACCTATAGAAAAATCTAAAGGATGATTCCCCTGATCTTCATAAGATTATATCGACTCTGGGATATAACTTGATGTTATCAAACATCTTGAATCATTGTGGACATTTCCTGAACTACTCTTGGTACAACTAATCCTACGTCTCCAACCTATTCCCAAAATTTAGGTTATATGAATGGACCACCATACAACATCTCGAAAAGAGCCATTAATATCCACTATAAATAATTGTTGATGTTAAAAAACACAAACAGTCCAAGATGGATATCCCATGATCCAAAAAAAATCCAAACATAGACATGAAGCAAATCCTCGAGGATATGAATTACACTTTCCAACTAATTTTATATTTGTGGATATTAAGTTGTGTAAATATGATCTGAGTTACCATTACTTCTAGAAGTCTTCTCAAAAACATTGAGGTAAATCTAGTATCCTAATCTAAAATAATGATAGAAAGACTCCCATGTAACCTCACAATATCTTTCACTTACAACATACACATATATTTAATGTTAGTGGTGTCTTTGATCGAAATGAAATGAGAATAATTATTAAAATGATCAATAACCAACCAGATAGAATGTTTCCCTCTGGGATTTAATGGTAACTTAACAACAATATTTAGGAATACCTCATCCCATTTCCAAACCAGCACCAGTAGAGGGTGAATTAAACAAGAGGGTTTCAAGTGCTAGACCTTTATCCGTTTCTAGGTGTAACAATGGGACACAAAATCTAAAATGTCTTGCTTCATACCCAGCCACTAAAATCATATTCTAATGTCATATGACATCTTTATAGAACCTGGATGAATGGACCATGATGATCGATGATAAACAAACAAGACTAAATTTCCCACATGTGTTGGGATGAAAATCCATTTCTCGAAGTGAAGCATACCATCTGAAGAAATAGAACAACACGAAATGGTTCCCCACCAAAATGTTTTCCCCAATTCTTCTTAAACTCATTATCCTATTGATGAATTTTCAAAATAGACTCCTAGAGATTTGATTTGAACAGGGCATTGGTCAGAACCACAACTGAAACATCCTCCTAAACGTCTAGGTGAAACTAAGTGAAAATCCCCATAATGTTCTACTCTTCATTCGATTCAAAAACAGCGTATGATTTTACATTCTGTATTATATCATCTGAAACTACATTATTTTTCACATTGGTGTAGGCAATATCAAATTAAAACTTTTAAAGGTATTTTATCCATTTTCTCTTTCTAAGATTCAATTATTTTTCGTGTACTGATATTTTTAATATAGAGATTGTTCGGTTTTGGTATACATCGATCATTTTTCTAATCTTTTACATTTTTCTAGGATGTGGTGAAGAATGTATTATTGTTGGACTAAAAATACCTTTAGGGTTTTTGATCAGAAATCAGATCACATGTGTTCTTGATGAATATTTCAACCAATGTGGAGATGGTAGACAGAGCCATTATGGTGGAAATTAATATAGTTGGTAATTTGGGTGTTACCATTTCTTCTCTTCCAACTGGTGATAGCTCTAGTGTAATTCCTGGGAAGAAGATGAAGTGGAAGGACCATTATAGAAGTGGTGGAGGTGGGTCTCAAAAGTGAGCCTCCTCTGCACCATCCATTACAACTGGTAGTGTGACTCTGACTTTCTATTAGTGTGGAATTGGAGGTCACTTCATTCTTTCTTGTCCTATGCCAGTGAATATGTTCAATAGCTATGGATGTGCTAGTCATCTACATCATTTCTGTCAGGATATGAGTAGACCTCATTATAGTCAGGGTTGAACGGCTCCAAAGGATACTACAGTACAGTCTAAATCTTCAAAGACTAAATATATGTAACTATAAGCCTCAAAAGATAAGCATTTACATGCAATATATGAGTGTCCAGTTGAAGTTTATGTAGGTCCAGCAAAAATGAGAGGTATGCTTCTTCTTTCATATTCAGTAGAAATTTCATTAATTGATACTTGTTCCTCCAACTAGTTTATATCTATATGCTTTGATGATGTTCTATAACTTCTAACAGATCTTATGGCCTTTACAATGGAGTTAGAGACACCTCTTGTGAAGAGGAAGAAACATGGACTTTAATTTCCTTCTTAATTAATGATAATCGATATGAAGTCAGTTTGGTAATTTCTCATTATTGATATGGATCTGTTTGATGTCATCATCGATATTAATTGTCTTGTAACTTATCGAACCGAGGTTTATTGTTATCGTTAGTGTGTTTCATTTATTAAACCTAAAGGGAGCTCTCGAGTGTTTCAGGTAGAGTGGGACATGAGGTCTAGTAATTTAGGACTTTACCTCCCAGATCTCATGAGTTTTCCGGTTGCTACTACGTTAGAGACTGATGAAATTTATTCTATTGATTATTTTCCTATTGTTTTTCGATACTTACCTGATATTTTCCTAGAATATTTCTCTAGTATTCCTCTAGATATAAGGGTAGTGTTTATGATTGAATAGGTGCATGTACATAGCCAAAATCAATAACTTATTATTGTATAGAACCATCAAAGCATAAATAGATCAAAATCCTATTTGATTTCCTTTTGGAAAATGGTTCCATTGGATCATTAATTTCTCCTTGGGCAACCCCTTTTCTATTTTCCAAGAAATCAGATGGTTCACTTCGTTTATGTGTGCACTATCAGATGTTGAACTAGGAAATAGTTAATAAAATATATCCTTTACCTCATGTGGTTGATTTGATTGATCAGTTGATGGGGGAAAAGTGATTTTCAGAGAATGATGTTTGGTCGGGTTATCATTAGCTCAGAGTTTGAGAGTTTGATATAGCAAATAATGACTTAATGAGTATATATGTCCATTAGAAATGTATTGTGATTATTTTTGGTCTGACTAATTATCATGAAGTTTTTATGGATTTGATGAATCAGATATTTCATCAATATCTTGACACTGTTATATTAGTGTTCATGGATGATATTCTGGTTTATTAAAAATCTGAACGTGATCATGAGAACCATCTGTGTTTGGTTTTGTAAATTTTGAGAAACCACCATTGGTATGTAAAGCTTTATAAATGTAGTATCTATATTCTTGAAGTGATGTTATTGGAAAAAATAATTTATGATCATGGATTATTAGTCGGTCCATATAAGGTAAAGGCTGGTATGTCTTGGAATGAACCACATAATTTATTCGAATTTCAAAGCATAGATGGTCTTGTAGAGAACTAATAATAGTTCATTAGGAATTTCTGTAAGATGGAATCACAATTAACTACTCTTACAAATATGGAACTGAAATTCACATGGTATGAAAAGTTCCAATATTCTTTGGATAAACTGAAATGTCTTCTAACATTGGATCCAATTATGATCACACCTGAGCCTTGTAAAGTTTACATGGTGTTTTGTGATCCAACTAGTTCTATATCGGGATGCATGCTTATGCATGATGATCATGTGGTAACTTACTACTCTCGTCAAAACTGACTGCATGAGAAGAAAAACCCCCCTTAGGATTTAGAGTTTGTTGTGGTTATTCAGGGACATAAATATTAGTGGCACAATCTATTTGGGGAGAGGTTCATGGTCTACACTGATCATAAGAGTCTGAGCTATATATTATCTCATAAAGGCGTGGTTCTTAAACACAAATGATGGATTGAATACCTCCAGATGCTTGACTTTGATATCACCTACACCCCAAGGAAAGGGAATGTTGTTGTAGATGATCTAAGTAGGAAGGCACCGTCACATGATGATTTGGAATTGAAGGAGGAGTGGAATATTGTGGGGATTTTAACTCAGTTTCACATGGACACATAGAAGGATGTTTCAGGTATAGTTCTTAATATTTCTTATTTGTCCTCATCTCTCATGGAGTCTTTTTAGTAAATTAAGTAGTAAGATGATGAATTTTAGAAGACTTGGGAAAGAATTTAGGGTGGGTAAAGTATTTTAGGTTGGTCTCATTTTTAGATGGTATGCTTCAATTCAGGAAATGGATTATCATCCCCACACCTGTTAGAAGTTCAGTATTGTTTGACTATCTTGGATCCTCAGGGGCCATTAATTCAGGCATTAAAAGGATGTATTATGTCCTGATAAGATGATTCTAGTGGCTGGGTATGAAGCGTGGAACTGCATATTTTGTGTCCTACAATTACACCTACTAATGGTTAAAGGGAGAGCACTTGAAACCCTATCGTTGGCTTCATCCTCTTCTAATGCAGGTTTTAAAATTTTAAGAGGTATCCATGAATATTTTTGTTGGTTTACCATGGATACCCCAATGGAAAAATTCTTTCTAGTTGGTTACTGATTGGTAGACAAAGTCTACTCCTTTCACTCCAATCAAAGGCACCACTAATATTAATGATCTCGGTATGTTGTATGTGCATGATATCATGAGGTTACATGGGAGTCCATCTACCATTGTTTCAGATAGGGATCCTAGATTCATCTCAGGGTTCTGGAGAATTCTTCAAGAGGTAATTGGAACATATATCATGTTGATTACAACTTACCATTCACAAAAATATGCTCAGATGGAGTATGTAATTTTGATCTTGGAGGATATGATTTTTGCATGAATCTTGGATTTTAGTGGATCATGGGATATCCATCTAGGGATGGTTGATTTTATTTACAATAATAGTTAATAATCATTGATAAGAATGGATCCTTTTGAGGTGTTTTACGGTCAGCCATTAAGATCACCTAAATGCTGGGAAGAAGTGGGAGAACTATCATTGGTTGGATGAAGTCTGGTTCAGGAGATGATTGCGAAGATTCAGGATATGTGATAACTTCTTGTTACATACCAGAGTCAACAATAATCTTATGCAGATTGACGACATCATAATTTGGATTTTTCTAAAGGTGAATCAGTTTTCTTGAATGTTTCTTCTCATATGGGTCACTGTCGACTTAGAAAGTTGGGAAATTTGGCTTTGAGATATGATGAATCATTTTAGATCACTGAATGGGTCGGGTAGGATTATTATTTAAAAAAATGTTGGCTTGTTTGATGGGAATCCATGATGTTCTACACATATCACAGCTTAGGGTGTATCACCCTAATCCCACTCAAGTTTTGATTTGTTAATAAATTGATTTTGATCCAAATGCATCGGTTTTGGAAAAACCTGTTGAGATTATTGACTCTCAGAAAGAAGTCTTGTGTGGGAAATTGATTCTATTGTTCAATGTTCTATAGAAACAGGGATCAAATTCTCATGATACATGAGAACATGAGTCGTTGATGAGGGTGCAGTGGCCTCATCTATTTCTAGACATCATATCATCTATATGACTTCCCAGGGATGGAATATCTATATGGTGGGGAGCTTGTAACATCATGTTACCATGATCGGTCATTTTTTCCCATTTTTCTATGTCCCCTTTGGGATTAAAGCCATTATAAGTGGTTTTTGGATTTTTTTTATAGGATGTATAGCAAGTAGACATTGTGTAATGGAGGTACACATCATGTACTAGTTGTTGAATGCAAGTCGTGAATGGAGAAATCATGTTGTGAGAAGATACATATCATGAACTTGAGGTAAAAATCATGTATAGTTTAAATTTTAGTTTTTAACCTGAGGTGATGGGTTTTTAGTGTAACATGTCATGTGTAGACTACACACCCTGTACCTAAGGACCATGTTGTTACCCATCCCTTTCCCAGCTTTATGTCATGCATTTATAATTTTTTCTCGGTATATTCATTCCATAACTCTTGGATCTCGAACCAATACTCTCCTTAGGTGATTTTTAGAGGTGTACATCCATTGAGATCAATTCTATCAGCTTCAAATCTTTGTTGTTTCTATGTTGAATCTCTCAAAATAAGTGTTCGTTCTAGTTCATTATTGTGTTTAATCACAATAGCATCCTAGATTTTTTGTACCAGATCCGTTGATCTAAGTTAGATGTTTCTTGTTGGTTTATTGAAGATATGTTGTGAGATCTCTTTCCAAAGGCGTTTTTCATTGTTGGTTATGGTGTGGCGGGAATTATTACTCAAGGTATGTGGGTTTCCCCCATTTCACAACCTCTTATGTTTAGATTTGGATCAATATAAAGATTCTTATATTTGATTCTAGGGCCTTCATTGATGTTGATGGGTTTTATTGATCTTGGATTATATTGTAGGAATGTGCGACCCGAACTATGAGGTTGATGGTTTCACCTCTTGCCTACTATAATAAACCTATTTTTTGTTTATAAACTAATCTATTAAATTGGAATGATTTTATGTGTTTTTTGAAAAAGGTATTAAAATGATAAATTGTTTTTTTATGGATTTTGATAAATATGTTGTGAAATGGTTTTAAATGGTTTTCAAAGAATTGAAATCGGATTGAAATTGAGCACTTGGGTTGCCCTAGGTACATAGGTGGAAGTTTCAGCTTGAGACCATCATCAATTGTTTGTTATTATAAAGGGGCTTTTTCTTGGATCATTCCTCTGTTTCCAAGGCATGTTGTTCTAGGGGACCAATATTGACATTTTAGGGGGGTTTACTCTTGGGGTGTTCCTCTGTTCGTAGTCCCTTTATTCAAGGATCAGTTTTGTGCACATGTTTATTGTGGTACAAGTAGTATATGGCTTGGTCATATAGTATTCCTTGGTGTTGTGACACTGGTTCTTATGTTTTTTATTTCATTTATTTTTTTGAGTTATCCTTGATATGAATGTTTATGCTTGAGGAAATTGATATGGAAAAATATTCTTTAAAATTGACATAGCGACTTTTTTTAGAACTAGGGAAAATGAAAATGTTTAACATGTTTTCTATAAAATTAATTTACTACTTATGATTCCATGTTTTATTTTAAAATGAGAAAAGATGATTTTTTATATAGATACTTATTGTGGAACACCTAGGTGGGATCCTACATAGCATGTTAGATCACACCATGCACACTTCTTAAGTCGTGCACATAACATTGTTTGTCTTCTTGTGCAGGGAAAGGCAAGGTACCACAGTGATGTGGAAAGGTTCATTTTAGTTGGTTGGGTAGTTGGTTGTGAGATGGTGGGGGTTTTTCCAGGTCATCTCTTTGTGTAATGATTGGTTGTAGTCCTGTTCAGTTGGACTTTTCTTTTGGGATTTTTCACCTGTTTCAATTGTTATACATCCACAACATTTATTACCGTTATGGAATATATAATTGTTTGTGTTCAATTTTCTCATTCCTTATATATATATATATATATATATATATATATTCTACGTGTTTGTTTGGTTTGGGTGAAATCATTCTGACAGTTTTTTCATTTGAAGCATGGGTACTTGTCGCCCACCTATGGGGATCAAGAATTCCCTTCGAGTGTTCCACAGATTGGGTCAAGTGCCAGGTCAGTTATTTTATAAGGTGGAGTCAATACCTCCCCAATCATGAGGCTTTTTCCTGGGGTATGTATCAGGGCCAGAGCCCAGGGAATAGAAAATCGTTTGGGCTATGCCCAAAGAGGACAATATAATGATTGTGTGCTGGACTGGGCCGTTACAAATGGTATCACATCTAGTTTCAATTTTATGTACCAGCAAGGAAATTAGTCTCTTCTTGTGGGGAAGATTATGTTAATCTCACATCGAAGGAGGAGAATCACGAAACCACCCTTTATATGGTTTTTTGGATACCTCTCCCACCATAAGGCATTTTCCATGGGTATTTATAATGGGTAGATCTAGAGAAATAAAACTTGTGGGCGCTAGGCCAAGATCAGACAATATAATGATTGCGAAATGGACTGGGACATTACAGGTTCAACCATTAGATAAAAAATTCATTTCCATGAATCCCCCCTCATTCTGAAAGCCTTATTTTGGTTATAAATATATCCAATAAATAGTTTTTGTTCAAACAAAAATATGTTGTCTAAGGAAGAGATAACATTCCTAACTGAGTGTTTTATTTTATATATTCCTCCACATAATTAAATTATAATTACACCATGGTGGTGAAACAATATAAATATTTTAAATAAAGACATATATTATTATATTAATTTCATATCCTAGATCCTTTTACTATTCTAAAAAAATGTTTCAGGAAATCACCATTCATGTGTATAATAAACTCACACCTCCTGAACTGATGTTATTTTTATTCTGTCGCCACCTATCAGAGATGGTTATAATGATGTATTTTTTTATATATTATATTGATGATATTTTTATTCTTTTGGAATCATGATTTATAATATTCATTTTGTACTTTACATTAATGGTAATAAGGATGGGTTTAGTGAAAATATTTTATTTATATTAAAATAATTTGATTAATGGTGATATATTATTTTACATTATTTAATTATTTCCCTTGGGAAAATAGTAACAAAATTTATGCGTATGTACTACCTACGATCCCTATGAATATTTTGTTTTATTTTCTATCTATAAATATATAACTAAATATAAATAAGTATTTAATAAACATATATGACATTTATATTATTTATAACAATCTAGAGATAATGGAACCAACATCAATGTGTGTGAATAAAAAATAAAAATCCCAACATACATGAAAAAAAACCAATCATTTCTCAAAATGTGACTTCAATGAGGAATTCTTAATAAACCTATAATAAAACATCATAGGTAAATTATTTATGTTATGATATATATAATCATGTTTTTTTTAAAATAGATTTATTTTTAATTTATATTTAATAAATACGTGTATTTAATGTTTAATACGGAATGGGATTTCTATCTTACTTTTATTTAATTTGAGAGGATTGTCACATTCACCATATATATAAAAAATGTGGTTTATATACAAAAATTAAATTTATTTTATAATCTTTTTCCAAAAAATTATTGTTATTTACATTTCCATTTTAGGATCTCTATTTGGTTGGGTCAATGGTATAAATGTTACCAAAATGATAAGGGGTTTGTGATAAAATATCATTATTTATCAAGATAATTTATTTTAATTCTTCCCATGATGAAATATTATGATACATTTATTAAAAAAACATGAAATTTAATATCATATGGTTATTCTGTGAGAATACATGGTTTCCATTAATTTTTTCCTTTTAATGTACTAAATATTTTAGAAGAATATTTTTTTAATTAAAAGTGACTTTATTCTTATCTTTGAGGAAAATAATTTTCCTTCCAAAATAACGGTTTCTAAAATCGTTTTAAATTTTTTTTATAATTCATCAAAATTATTTTTTTAAATATATTTTTAACCATGTATTAATTTTTTTGGAAATTTTTCTAAATAAAAATTCATGTGTCCTTCCAAACAATTTCCATTTAGATTTTACAAAAATTGTGAAGGGAATATCGGTTTCAGAATGTACAGTATGAACAGTACTTTTCACCATCCAGACGAAATAATAATTTTAAAGAATACTTCATAAGTCTAAAATATTATTTTCAAAGTAATTTTCTCCAAAAACACTTATGAAATTTTCATTTTATAAGGTAATTTTCAAAATGAAAAGGATATTTTCCACAAGTCATGTTTCAAATTATCTTTAAAGATTACTTTTTATATTTACATGGTTATTATAAGGCCCCAGCCTTAAACCTTACTTATTATTGAATTAAATGAATAATTCACATTGATGATTTTTTTCAGGTTTAGAGTTTTAGAGAATTAGGACATAACTATTACATCTCAAATGATTACAAAGTAGAAACTTTTACTAAGTTTCCATAAAATAAAAACTCTTAAAAAGAAACATTTCCAGTTTCATGTTTTAGGTTTCATGACTTTCCCTTGATCCCATCCTAGACCCTATTCCACGTTAAGTCCTGTGAAAAACATTTCAAAAACATGGGATGAGAATAAAATGCTCAGTAAGGGATACACAAATAATGAAAACTGTTAGTTTTTCAAAAAAAAAAGTAAACCATGTATACTTTATCAAAGTAATACTTTTCACCTTTTTGAAGTAGTAAAAACTCATCACTGAATAAAAGTTCATTACTTACCCTTCTGTAACCAAATGATTACCATAAAACCCATATAAATATCACGTAACATATAAATGTAACTTGGGACATAAACATACTTAAGTGGAATAACCATAAGGTCGACTGCCACACATATCTCTTAATGGAATAGCCATTCGGCCAACTTCCATACATACTTAATGGAATATTCATACGTCCGACTTCCATACCCAATGCATTGGAGGTTATAACGTAACCACCCGTCATGGTATTCACGGCACCACCCGTCATATGGTTTATCACGTAACCACCCATAAAATTTCAAAGTACCATTATAAAATTATAACACATAAAACCAATATAAAGTAATGATAACATTTCCACATTTCAATCACAATATATCATTTAAATATATTGACAAAATAGAATCATGTATCAAAACCATTTTCAATACCAAAATACATAAAAGAGTATATGGTATTTATTTTATTTTAAAAACATTACGGCTTGGTGAGTAAGCCAAAGATCAAATAATACTCGCGGCAGCGGAAAATGTCATTGTCACCGCGTACATTAAAAGAAACATTCCTTTTTTTCGTTTAGTAAAACGCTTCATAGAAAAAGATTCCTTTTGTATAAAAGTAAAAGACAAAGGGGTTTATACACCGTATAAAATAAGGTTGTGTATAAAACAAAATATGCCTCAATGAATGGAGATTAAGACGAAGTCCCATACAAAGTCAGTATCCTCAGATTAAGGATAAATAAATTACATAATTATGTGTGACAAACGAATAAACCAAATATAAGTGGATATTAAGTGTAAAACAATCAGAGGTTATTCACACATATTTATATAATGACATATTCAAGGAGTACAAGCTTATCCCAAAGAATCAAAATTGGGTTAAGAAGTTCCCTTGCAAAAATTTGACAGCCTAACGACGTCACTTCAAAATTCAGAAAATGAGTTGATGGGAGATAAAAAGGGTATCTCATCACATGGAAATAAAATTTAAATCAATAAGGATATAGAAGAACATATCCCAACATAATAGTATGTGAATAACAAAAGAAGTCTTTTAAAAAGAGGAGGGTGAAAGGTTCCCTTACCGACATGGGTATCTTTCGAAACATACACCACGTGAAAGAAGGACAATACAACATTGATGTAAATACTCATAAATGAAAGTATATTACATAATGAGTAAGATAATGGTCATTAAATACACCAATCAAAGGGAATTGTGGCAAATGTAGCATAAATCTCACGGGAATAAAAGTGAGATGAAAAATCCCTTACGAAAACTCGGCAGCCTAACAACGCCACATAAAACTTAAAAAACTGGATTGATGAGATCAAATAGGGTATCTCATCATATTAACGTAAAGATTATAGAAAGAGGAATATAAAAGAACATCCCCCAACATAACAAAGAGGAGCTGAAAACAAGTGACATAAGGTAGAGTACTTAAAAAGAAAGAGAGAGGTTAGATCTCTTACAAAAATTCGGCAGCCTAACTGCGCCACTCAAAACTTCCAAAATGGATTGATGAGAGAAAATAGGGTCTCTCACCATATGAACATAAAAGGTACAGTAGTATTAAAATAAATGAACATCCCAATCATAATAAATATGATCATAAAAGTAATTACGTAAAAGAGTGTACATAAAAAGAAAGAGCGGAGTAGGATCCCTTACCTCGGGTCCGACTTGACTCGATCGTTCTTTAATGTCCTTAAAGTCGGGTAACTCCCTTTGGTTTGAGCTCAAAGGCTTCCTTGGGAAGACTTCTACCCAAAGTGAGGCTTCAAGGAGTAAGATAGGTATGTGGCGAGACAAAATGGGCAGGGGTTTGCCGAGCCAAAGGCTTTGGAAGTGTGGGTAAGGTGGTAGAGGTGGGGGCCTTTTATAAGAGGAGAGGAGGGGTACTTTTGGAAAGTAAAGAAATGTTACTTTATTTGAAAATGATTTTAGTATTTAAAAGATCCCACATTGACATAATTATAGGATAAGGTGATAAGGTTTCTAAATCCACCAATCCAATAGGTTTTGGACATGTGTAGGTCTTAGATTTTACATTATCTTTCCATTTTATTTAAATCGTTAAATAATGAGGTCATCGCTGCATCATCATGATGTCATAAATAATTTAATATATATAATTTCTAAAAATTATAAAAATAATATCATGATGTAGGAAATAGTTTTAGATTTCTAATGAATATTTATAGTCCAAAATCTGATTTGTATAACCCCATGTAAAAATTGTTTTAGTAAAACAACTCATGTTTGTTGCATTTTTATTTTAACATTAAATAAAAAGGTATTTATGTCATTTTCCAACCAAAGTGGCTCCATGGGGTCCCCAAGTTGTCCCAAGGACTGTCTTGGTCGGCCATGAAACATCAAATTAGGGTAGGAAATGTGTCAAGATCATCTCGTTTTATTAAAACATTATTTTTACCTTAAACCAACTAATTACCTCTAATCGCGATTATAAACTTAATAAGTTACTATTCACCAAAAAATTATTTTAATCCCATTGAACCACATTTTACTTCTTTATTACAACCATGTATGTCTGATTTTTTAAATTCAAAACACAGAGGTGGTAAAATTTCATTTAAACGAAAAATCAGTTTTTTAAGTACCACTTAGTGGTTTCACTATTCATAAAAAATTGAAGTTTTTCAGAAAAATACCAAAACTTCACACTAAGCTATATTTGATATTCAAAATTCAAAAATTAAGTCCATTTTAAAAAATTTACAACCTATAAGTTTCTTTAATTAATTTAATAATTAATTCCCTCTGTCAGAGCAAATAGCGTGTTTTTATGAAACAATAAGTATCAAAAGATTGACACTAGTTTAAGTCCGATTTCAAAGTGAAATTAATTCCAACGAACACTATTGGATTTAATGGTAAAAATATATTCTAATTTCATTTTAAACCCAATTCAAAAGATAATATAATCATATAAATAAATTATATTAAAAAGTGGTTTTGAATTAAAATACAACATTTTACACTATTCATTAAAAAAATGAACTTTATCGGAAAAATACCAAAAATTTACACAAAGTAAATTTTGATGTCCTGATTCTGAAAAAGAGTTATATTTGGTCCAAAAGAATGTATAAGAGTGATCAAAACTATATTTAATGAAGGTTCCCCATCAAAAGGTGATAAGTGAACCTTTAGTGAAAATTAGGGTATAAATGCCTAAAATTTAATTCTTTCCGTATTTTAAGACATTATCTTTTATTGGATAAATGTAAAAACATTTAAAAAACATATATAATCATATTTTAGATATTTCTATCCATTCCTTCCAATACAATGGCTACATGTTAACTACCATTTAAAATAATATTATTATATTACTAGTGTGCAACGTAAGTTTTCAAAGAAACTCATTGTCGCGTATTGGGTACGCCATTGAGCATAGAGTTCCCTTTAAAGTAATATTAATATTTTTTCCACAAATAGGGATAAATATAGAAATTTCATATTCTTTATTTACCTGGGGTGTTACATCCTTACCCCCTTTTGGGAATTGCGTCCTCGCAATTTTAAAATTGGGCTTGGAAATATCCTTGAATGTCCCACATCAGAACAAGAGTCGGTAAAACAATCACTTTAAAATAGAGAAAGATAAGTACAGAGGTCACCCGAGTTAACCCATACTAGGATTCCATGTATGAAAACATGGACATGGAGGAGAAAACATAGGGTCATGTTCTGATGGAGAGTGATAGAAAACATGTTTAGGAGAAAGTTAACCACAAGAAAATCACAAACCTGTGATGGGTTAAACGGTATTCGATTCCCCGGTAGGAAAAGTTAATAGACAACATTTTTGTTTTAAGTTACTATTCATTGAGGAATTTATTTTTGAGCCTAACTAAATCATAATGAAACATACTTACTTGTCACGTAGACTTCCAACTTTTATTAGATTCCTTAATCAAACTCATATTTTCTCCAAAACATGGGTATTTAGGAAGACTTGTTCGCATTAAGAGTACTATAATCAATTTCTAGAGAATCACCTAATCCACAAAAGATAACTATACACTTCCCAAGTCTTTAGACTCTAACCAAAACCAAAACCAAAAATGTTAGTACAAGATCAGATAATCTAGAAAAGGATAACCCTTTATAAAAAGAAAATCTATTCTTAATCTCCAAAATTTGTCCAACAAAACCCAAAGTTCAACGAGGACAATTCGATAAACAATTTGTCCACAAAATTCCTCAAAGTAAACCAAACTAAGATTAAAACCGAAATATTTGAAGGATTTAGTCACATAGTCCTCCAAGTTAAATCGTAACATTTATCTCTAAACAACATTAGTTGCTCCTAAAGTCTCGTATTGAAAAGTAATTAACCTAATCACATATCCTCCATGATAGGTTAATAAATTTCCATAGATATCCCAAAATCAACATACTATTAATTCATAAAATCATTTAACTGAAAATAATTAGTCAAACTAACCGGGGACTTCACGTAGTCCAGTGGTCTGCGATAAATACCCATTGCACTTTGGTTGTGGGTTCGATTCCCGCAGCCTTGTCCGACGTGACGGGTTGTCACACGGTCTGCGTGTTGTCCTTTTTCCAAAACTACATAATTCTTAAAACATTCCCCAATAATGAGATAAAATCTTCAAAAATAATCATAACATATTTTAAACTCAAGTTTATCTCATGCCTTTCATCTTCCATCATAACATATAAAAACCCATAATTACCTCAAAAGTAAGGATCATATAAACCCAAATGGTTCTTTATAACTATGTCCACAAAAGAACAGATAACTATTCCTTGAATAAAATTTCCATATATCAAACATCAGGGTTACACATACTATAAAAAGTCTTCTAATTTACCCCATCATCAAAAGACACTTAATAATTTTAAGAATTTCACCATAACTCTTGAAGCCCTTATATGTTGACTTCTTACTCATTCAACATTCTTCATGATCCATTAACCATTCCTTTCCAACTTATTCTGAAATACTTCTTTCCTACAAACAAAATCATGAATCATATCCTAAGATTCCAAAATAGAAAACAAAAGTTAAGAAATAATCCATACCTTTGATTGGTCATTGTCAGTTTCTTCATCCTCAATCGGAATGGAATTAGGTATTGGTAAACGAGTATTTGTATGATCTTGGTGATCCCATTCACGAAACTTCTTCATAGGACATGTGTTTGCATAATGACCATGCACACCACATTTAAAACATTCAATTGATCCCTCAGAGATAACTTCTTTCCCTTTCCTCGAGTCAACTGGATGCTTCCTTTTTCCATGGAAGGTTCTTGCTTTATGACCTTCATTTTCAAATCTATAGCATATTTCTGTCCCTTTGAAACATTTTCCTAGGTGTTTCTTTCCACATCTATGACACATAGGTTTTTGAACACACTTACCTTTATGATTATTACCTGTAGTTCCGTAGGGATTTGTTTCTCTCATATATGATGCCTTATAGAAATCACCAAGGTTTAGGTGGTCAATCATGACTCCAGATAGTTGGTTGAGGGTTAACACAAGAGTTCTCATTGCAGCTCCCATATCATTCAGTTGCTCGCTCAGAAAACTGTCACAGTTTCCTTTACATCCACAGTTACTTTGGTGCCAGCTAGATCCAGCCATTTACTAAAACCAAAAAGGTCAGTGTGAGTATATCAACAAAACCATCATGTACTAAAGAGGAAGATAAACACTAAGATGTACTTAATCATTCACTTTATCTAAAACTAGGACTGTTTATGAAATCCTAACCCTTATGTTCAAGTCACTTATGCTTAAAGAATACCCTAACCTCTAAAGCTATCTAAACCGACCTTTGATACCAACTATAAGGCCCCAGCCTTAAAACTTACTTAATATTGAATTAAATGAATAACTCACATTGAGGATCTTTTCAGGTTTAGATTTTTAGAGAATTAAGACATAACTATTACATCTCAAATTATTACAAAGTAGAAACTTTTACTAAGTTTCCATAAAATAAAAACTCTTAAAAAGAAACATTTCTAGTTCCATGTTTTAGGTTGCATGACTTTCCCTTGATCCCATCCTTGACCCTATTCCACGTTAAGTCATGTGAAAAACATTTCAAAAACTTGGGATGAGCATAAAAAGCTCAGTAAGGGATACACAAAGAATAAAAACTGTTAGTTTTTCAAAACAACAAGTAAACCATGTATACTTTATCAGATTAATACTTTTCACCTTTTCGAAGTAGTAAAAACTCTTCACTGAATAAAAGTTCATTACTTACCCTTCTGTAACCAAAAGATTACCATAAAACCCATATAAAGATCACATAACATATAAAGGTAACTTTGGACATAAACATAATTAAGTGGAATAACAATAAGGTCGACTTCCACACATATCACTTAATAGAATAGCCATTCGGCCAACTTCCATACATACTTAATGGAATAGCCATACGGCCGACTTCCACATGCAATGCATTGGAGGTTATGACGTAACCACCCATCCTGGTATTCACGGCACCACCCGTCATATGGTTTATCACGTAACCACCTGTAAAATGTCCAAGTACCATTATAAAATTATAACACATAAAACCAATATAAATGAATGATAACATTTCCACATTTCAATCACAATATATCATTTAAATATATTGAAAAAATAGAATCCTTTATCCAAACCATTTTCAGTACCAAAATACATAAAAGAGTATATTGTATTTATTTTATTTTAAAAACATTACAGTTTGTTGAGGAATCCAAAGATCAAATAATACTCGCGGCGGCAGAAAAGGTCGTTGTTACCGCATACATTAAAAGAAACAATCCTTTTTGTCTTTTAGTAAAACACTTCATAGAAAAAGAATCCTTTTGTATAAAAGTAAAAGTAAAAGGGGTTTATACACTGTATAAAATAAGGTTGTGTATAAAACAAAATATGCCTCAATGAATGGAGATTGAGACGAAGTCCCATACAAAGACGGTATCCTCAGATAAAGGATACATCAATTACATAATTATGTGTGACAAATGAATACACCAAATATAAGTGGATATTAAGTGTAAAACAATCAGAGGTTATTCACACATATTTATAGAATGACATATTCAAGGAGTACAAGCTTATCCCAAATAATCAAAATTGGGTTAAGAAGTTTCCTTGCAAAAATTTGACAGCCTAACAACGTCACTACAAAATTCAGAAAATGAGTGTATGAGAGATAAAAAGGGTATCTCATCACATGGAAATAAAATTTAAATCAATAAGGATATAGAAGAACATATCCCAACCTAATAGTATGTGAATAACAAAAGAAGTCTTTTAAAAAGAGGAGGGTGAAAGGTTCCCTTACCGACATGGGTATCTTTTGAAACATACACCACGCGAAAGAAGGACAATACAACATTGATGTAAATACTCATAAATGAAAGTATATTACACAATGAGTAAGATAATGGTCAGTAAATACACCACTCAAAGGGAATTGTGGAAAATTTAGCATAAATCTCACGGGAATAAAAGTGAGATGAAAAATCCCTTACGAAAACTCGTAGGCCTAACAGCGCCACATAAAACTTACAAAAATGGATTGATGAGATCAAATAGGGTATCTCATCATATTAACATAAAGTTTATAGAAAGAGGAATATAAAAGAACATACCCCAACATAACAAAGAGGAGATGAAAATAAGTGACATAAAGGAGAGTACTTAAAAAGAAAGAGAGAGGTTAGATCTCTTATGAAAATTCGACATCCTAACGGCGCCACTCAAAACTTCCAAAATGGATTGATGAGAGAAAATAGGGTCTCTCGCCATATGAACATAAAAATTACAGTAGTATTAATATAAAAGAACATCCCAATCATAATAAATATCATCTTAAAAGGGATTACATAAAAGAGTGTACTTAAAAAGAAAGAGAGGAGTAGGATCCCTTACCTCGGGTCCGACTTGACTCGATCGTTCTTTAACGTCCTTAAAATCGGGTAACTCCCTTTGGTTTGAGCTCAAAAGCTTCCTTGGAAAGACTTCTGACCAAAGTGAGGCTTCAAGGAGTAATATAGGGATGTGGAGAGACAAAATTGGAAGGTTTTGGCTGAGCCAAAGGCTTTGGAAGTGTGGGTAAGGTGGTTGAGGTGGGAGCCTTTTATAAGAGGAGAGGAGGGGCACTTTTGGAAAGTAAAGAAATGTTACTTTATTTGAAAATGAGTTTCGGATTTAATAGATCCCACATTGATATAATTCTAGGATAAGGTGATAAGGTTTCTAAATCCACCAATCCAATAGGTTTTGGACATGTGTAGGTCTTAGATTTTACATTATCTTTCCATTTTATTTAAATCTTTAAATAATGAGGTCATCGCTGCATCATCATGATGTCATAAATAATTTAATATATATAATTTCTAAAAATTATACAAAAAATATCATGATGTAGGAAATATTTTTATCTTTCTAATGAATATTTATAGTCCAAAATATGATTTGTATAACCCCATGTAAAAATTGTTTTAGTAGAACAACTCATGTTTCTGACATTTTTATTTTAACATTAAATAAAAAGATATTTATGTCATTTTCCAACCAAAGTGGCTCTATGGGGTCCTCAAGTTGACCCATGGATTTTCATGGTCTTCCATGACACATCCAATGAGGGTAGGACATGTGTCAATCTCATCTCATTTTATTAAAACATTATTTTTACCTTAAACTACACTAATTACCTCTAATCGGGATTAAAAACTTAATAAGTTACTATTCACCAAAAAATTATTTTAATCCCATTGAACCACATTTTACTTCTTAATGAAAACCATGTCGGTAAAATTTTTGAAATTCAAAACACAGAGGTGGTAAAATTTCATTTAAACAAAAAATCAGTTTTTTAAGTACCACTTAGTGGTTTCACTATTCATCAAAATTGAAGTTTTTCAGAAAAATACCAAAACTTCACACTAAGCTATATTTCATATTCCAAATTCAAAAATGAAGTCAATTTTACAAAATTCACAACATATAAGTTTCATTAATTAATTTAATAATTAATTCCCGCTGTCAGAGAAAATAGCGTGTTTTTATGAAACAATAAGTATCAAAAGATTGACACTAGTTTAAGTCCGATTTCAATGTGAAATTAATTTCAACGACCACTATTGGATTTAATAGTAAAAATATATTATAATTTCACTTTAAAACCAATTCAAAAGATAATATAATCATATAAATAAATTATATTAAAAAGAGGGTTTGAATTAAAATACAACATTTTACACTATTCATTAAAAAATGAACTTTATCGGAAAAATACAAAAAATTTACACAAAGAAAATTTTGATGTCCTAATTCTAAAAAAAGAGTTATATTTGGTCCAAAATAATCTATAAGAGTGATCAAAACTATATTTAATGACGGTTCGCCATCAAAAGGTGATAAGTGAACCTTTCGTGAAAATTAGGGTATAAATGCCTAAAATGGAATTCTTTCCATATTTTAAGCCTTTATCTTTTATAGGATAAATGTAATAACATTTAAAAAACATATATAATCATATTTTAATTATTTATATCCATTCCTGCCAATACAACGGCTACATGTTAACTACCATTTAAAATAATATTATTATATTACTAGTGTGCAACGTAAGTTTTCAAAGAAACTCATTGTCGCGTATTGGGTACGCCATCGAGCATAGCGTTCCCTTTAAAATAATATTAATATTTTTTCCACAAATAGGGATAAATATAAAAATGTCATATTATTTATTTACATGGGGTGTTATAGTTATTTTCAAAGAACATGATTTTGAATGTGTTTTATGTTTCAATTTTTTTTGGAAAGTCTATTTTCCTCCACAAATGTTATAAATGATATTTCAAAATAAATTCTAACTAATATGACATCATTTTATGTCACATTTGATATATTGGGGATATGATCATTGGGTTGTTTTCATATTCTTAATTTGGTTTTTTTGTTTATGAAATTTATTTTTATTCCATAGGTTATACTATGATAAAATGCTTATAAAGTCTGATTCTTTTTTCAATGGGTTATTCTATGATTAAGTGATGAAACTATTCTGAAACCTAGTTATATTCCACATGTTGTGTTATGATGAAATAAATATGAAACCCATTTATTTTCATGGGTTCTTACATTATGAATGATTTATGATATTAAAGCACACATATGTACAATTTTCATTATTTAATAGGTGAAACCAACTTCCCCCTCCAATTAATTGGGTAAAGATTTATATCTCATTAGATAAAAATGGGATTCACTTTCATGGGATTTATCAACTATGGGAAATTGGTGAGTCTTGATTCATTATGGGAAATAGGTGAATCCTAATCCATAATGGGAAAATATTTATGATTCTTGATGCACTATATTTATATTATTTGTAGTTAACCTTGAAAATGAAATTATTTTGGATATTTATGTTGTTTCCACACTTTTCTGACACGATCTTATAGTTCATGATTTATTTATAATGATTTACCACACTTACATTCCATGTTTTAGGAAATAATAAGGTTTTATGCCCTCATTCATTTTTATGATCTATGAATGTTTGGGTATGAAATTAATATGAGATGTCAAATATCACATTCCCTTACTATTATATTATACATTCACATGACCATATATTAATGTCACTTATGTTTAATCTTAATGTGTATCTGATCACACCCTTTTTTATGTTCCATTCCCCAGGTTATAAAGAAATTTATAAGTAGGGAATTCCTAAGTTGAGTACTACGTGAGATGAAATTTTTAGGATATGATTAAGATATTATATAAAATACTAAAATAATGTTTCTTGTCTCTAAATATAAGGAACAATTGTGGTCCTTAGGTGTGTATTAACGAAGTGTATTTGATATTCTTATAGAAGGTAAGATATTTATGTATGAAAATAATTAGTATTTATAGTTGGTATTAGAGGAATGGTTTTATTAAAATTTGGATATTTGGATGTCAAAATATTAGTGAGATCCCTAGGGATAAATTTAAATAAATTCCATTATAAATGCCTAATGATAAGTCTATGGATGATTCAAATAATAGGAATATGTAATTGAATTTTTTTAGGGGAAATAGATAGTGGGTTTTAAGCAATTACACCACTGTATAGTTGCTATAACTGGATGTGGTTATAACACAGAAGTACATATGGATAAAAACTCTCAAATGGGTTGATTTTAATGGACTCGGTCATCACCTACAACAAAAAAACACACCTTAATTCATAGTTTGATTGAAACTCTAGAGGTATTTTATTTAGAAATTTAAAAAATATTTATGAACTGTCATGACAGATTTAAATAATGACCATAAATGACCAATATTAAGCCTATAGTCTCCTGGATTGAAAATAAGGTGCTGTAATATAAAAACATTATAAATGAATTTCTTTTTTCATATGAATTTACCCTATAATTAGTGGTTCTACTATAATGATTTATTCTTTTATTCAATGGTTGGAACCTGATGGATTTTTGTTAATGATGATTGTTATGGACAATACAATGATTATTCTCCTTAGAAACCATATATAAATGATGATAAAATGAAATCTATTATTATTATGCTCACAAAAACTATCTTTAGATGTGAATCCTGATGAAATTATAAATTTTCAAAAGATGGGAGAATAATATTTTGAGTCATTCATGATGTATTTTCTTCCTTAGTTTAGTAGTTCCACCAATCCACTAGTTTTTGAGAAATAGATCAATATCAATGAAAGTATATTTTCCATTATTTAGAATTAAAATCATGTAAAAGTTAGTTTAATTATTTGTCATTTGGAAGATGTCATATATTAGTTCTATATTCTTATTATGAACAAGATGAAAAACAAAATAAATTGAATCCATGTAATGAGAAGAGTTGAAGGGGTTAGTTCTCATAAATTGCATCCCTGATATTCTAGAAATATCTTGGAAAGTTAATTCTTTGAGAATAATATAAAAAAATGAATCTATTCGTTTCTATGAATATAACATTACATGACTTACAAGGTACACTTCTTCTTTAATAATTATCATTAAAAGAAATATTTATCATTTCTTTAGTGGAATAAAACCAAGTCTTTTAAATGACCTGACTATAAGAGACTTTAGTATCTTTGTAGAAGTATATTGATTTTCATTGAATTTATAAATTAAAATTAGATTTTCCAACCATTACTATAGTTATTATAATAAAAGAAATATTGATTATAAAGAAAATTAAAATGGTGGGAAAAACTTTCTGACCATATGCTTGCTAAAAATGTGGGAAGAAGAATCAAGTCAATATATTTATTGGAACTACGACGTACATTAAATGTGGAAGTTAGATCATAAATCCCATAAATGTTGGAATGTGACTAATAGTCTGGGTAATGTAATAAAGTAGAGAAGGATTCCAACTAATTAACTACCCACACTAATTTGTTTCAATTACATGGATTATATGAATTATGTGAATAAATTCTCTAATCCAAGGGATAATATTGAAGATAAGACACAACAACCTATCATTAAAAAGGAAAAATAGAAATATTATCAAATCATAATTGATTAATTGAATCAAGATAATTAGTAAACAATTATCATTCCCAAATTATTATAGAATTTCATATATGAATTTAAATTAATGAGTCATGTAATTTTTTTTCTTTTATTTGAGAAATTTAATTTTATTATCTCCATATACATAGATTTTTTAATAATCAAATCACATATTAAATTCCATGAGTACATGGATGAACCCAATATTCTGACGAGAAATTTTATTATATTAGATAATAAAATATATAATGAATATAGGGTAAATTAAATTTTGGAAGTGTATATGTCTATATGTAATGTTAAATCAAGATTTATAGATACCATCACTTGTTCATGAGATTATGTTTGATCATAATTTCAAAGTCATTTACACCAATTTTGATGTTTTACATGATGTGAGTTTATCAATATTTGTGATATTGTATGATACATTTACTGAAATAAAACATGACATATTTTTATATGTTTTAGGGACAAAGTTATTTAATGGGTGAATGCCTTTAATACTTGTTATCAGAAGATTAAAAATAATATAAACCCTCTGGATTCATCTTATCATTTTTTGGTAATTATTGGTTGAATTTGATCACCTAAAAATGTCATTACAATTCATTTCTCTTAGAGATGATTTATTTATAGATCCTCCTTCCATAATATACGTTAATAAATTAGTAAGGTTTCATGTTGTACCAAATTAAATTTAATATGATCAGGTTCAAAATTTTACCTAGTTTTTTGGAAAAAATTTCCATAAGATATTGGTATAAAGTTTAGTTTTAGCATTGTGTGTCATCCTCGGATAGATGGTCATTATGAGAGTATAATTCAAAGCCTAAAGGATAGGCTATGATCCCATTCTATGGATTCCATAGGTGATTGTGAACAAAAAGTAATTCTTGGTGAGTTTTCATCAAAAAATACATTTCACTCATGAATTAATATGGCTAATTATGGATCAATTTTTGGAAATAATTATGAAACACCAATGTAATGAAATAAAGTAACAAACAGAATGACATTGGGACCCAAGTAAGCTGATGAGATTACATATAATTTTAGAGCCATATAGATATAAATTAGAATTAAAAAATTATGATATAAGTGTTAGGCTGATAATTATCAATGTGATCTAGAGTTTCATGTTGGTGAAATGATCTTTATATGAATTTCTCTATTGAAAAACAATGGAAATCTAAGCCTTATCTGTATCGGTCCCATTGAAATAATTGATCATATCAGGGTAGTAGATTATAATTTTTCACTTCCATTGATTCTATATATAGTTCACAACGTGTTCCATATACATCACCTAAGGATGTTCATACCAGATCCTTCACAATTACTAAGCTTAGTAGTCATACTATTAGAGTAATATTTTTCTTATAAGAAATAATTAATTGTAATTCTAGATCATAAATTTAAAGTGTTACTAACCAAGATCACTCCCTAGATACATGTTTTGTGATAATAATAAAATCTTGTTGAACCCATGTGGAAAACTATGGATATAATGAGGGTAAATTATCCTCATTTTTGGTACAAAAGTGAGGAGTTTAGAGGGTGAAATCCATTTTATGGTGGGTAGAATGTAAAACCCATATAATATGCGAAATAGATTTTTTCAACTAAATTTATTCTTTATGATATTTTATGATACATAAAATAGGGATTTCATATTTTCATGCATAAAACACCATGTTTATCATTAATTTCATTCAACACCGAGTTTATCATTCATTATACAAAAAATTGAGTTTTTTTGTTTTACACAAAAATCCTTATATAAATGAAACATGGCATACTTTTGAAATATTATTATTTAATATGTTAGTTATCGCCATGATGTTGAAATAGGGGGTTTGAAAAGTATTAACTAAATTATAAAAATATATGTTCTACACATATATAAAATAATCAATTATTTTTAACCAATTATTTATAAATCAAAATAAATTATGTTTCAATATAAAATAAATATTCATTTAAAACCATTTTTATGAAAAATGTATTTATTCCCTTAAAAATTATAAAAAATAATTTTTGTAATGATTTTAATTAAATTTATATTTTATATATTTAGTAAAATTTTTAACATTTATCTTATGTGTTTTCTATACAAGAGATATGAATTAAATCTGATTTTACGCTTAAAAAATTATTCTTCTAAAAAGAAGTTGTGTCACCATTTTCACTCTTATTTAAAAATTAATTTTTCTAATTTTATAAAAAAATTAGAAAACAAAATTCATATTTTAAATTAAAATTTTAAAATTATCATATGATGATTTTCTAGGAATTTCTTGAGAAGTATAATTTCTCAATGAAAAGTGAAAACTACTATTTTATATAAATAATTTTAATTATTTTAAATAATTTAAACCAAAACAATTTTTTTACATAGTTTTAAAGGAATAATAATTTCAATTTAATATCTATCAATCCAATTGTTTTTCAATTGAATAAATTTCATTATGAATATTCATATATATATATTTTTATAATTTGGAATATTTTCTTTTTGTATAACCACTTCCTCGTCACAAATGTGGGATTAATTTTAAATTAATAATTTTCACTTATATGACTGAAATTTGGAGAAAAGAATTTAATATTTTGATTTATGATAGTTTATATAATCTTATATATGAATATCAATTTTTAAACATAATTAATATTTAAAACAGCCATAATTATTTAGCAATGTTATGGTAAAAATGTGTTTGGGGGGGGGGTAACTAAGAAGATATAGTTTAAAATGACTGCTAAATAGAAAACACATATTTTATGGCCATATTTCAACCTTATATCTTTTATGATCTATAATATACCATTTTTCCAGTTTATAGTTTAAAAAAGTTGTCACAATGATTTCTTTTCAAAAATTAGATGTGTGACGGTCACGTCAATTATAAAATGCCACCCCATGACTATCCACTTCATTCATCCAAAAAACTTTGTATCAGCCATGAAATTCCAAAATCACTTCATTAATTCCACAATTTCATCTTAAAATCCTTATTTTTCTCATAAATCTAACCTTATATTCCATTTGGTTCAAACCAAAATAGTTTTCTCTAAATAATAACTAACCTTCATAAATGAGGGATTTATTTTTATTTCTTCCTCAACCACTATAAATAATTATTAAACAATTATTATATAATAAATAAAGTTATTACATATTCTAAGATGTTTATATATTAATTTATAAACCAATAATTTTTTTATATTCCATATAACGGTTCATAATATCATTATTCGTGTGTACGGTGGACTACCGCCTCACAAAATAGTGTTATTCATTTTCCATCACCACCACTCATAGATGGATATAAATAATTATTTATTGATTATGTATGCCTTTTATTATATTATTATGATTTTATAACCCTAATATTATGTATTAATTCTTACTATCCAATATGTGGTAATACAATAATATCTGTCGTGTGTGCGGTGGATGACCGAGAAAATATTTTCAATTAAATTTACATTGAATTTAATTGTTTTAAACCTAAAAAAGTGTTAATCTATGTTTAATTGCTTCATTTTTATGATATTGGTGTTATTTTGAGATGATCAGTTAAAGTGGCCCATTTAGTATTTTTAACTATTTTAAATTATTTCTATAGTTTGGCCATAACATATTCTACACTAATCCAAATCACAAAATTACTTTTTTTCCAGATTCTAAACATTTAGGGATTCATTTAATATTTTTGTACCAAAAGCTACATCGACCATATGGAAGCTCAAACAAAGCTCACAAGTTGTCTCATGAAAACTGTTTACAGTTCTGATGATTTTTGGTGTGGGGACCAAAACTCATTCTTGGTCAGCCCAATTGTTGTGAAATTAGGTTTATGAACGCACAAGGAGTTGGGTAATATATTTCATGAAGGAAAGGCCATGTTAATTGTCCATTTGTGAGGCCATTAAAGCTTTGTTATCTCGGGGTTGGAGTTTTTAGAGTCTGACTGGATAGAATAAAAGGTCATAGTTAAACAAGAATAACTCTCTGAATACTTGTCCACATCCACTGTGATTTTTAAGGGAAACATCCAAGAGAATTATGAACAACATTTAAGAATGGAGAAACTTGTAAAAATTTCATTTAATAGGGCTACAATGCATCGAAATTATAGGGAAAAATTCTAGTTATAAAAAGAGGAGAGCTTATCCCCCTCAAGGAATCTCTCATTACATCCCATTCCTTAGGGGACAACAAAGAGGAGAAATTTTTGGATTTATTTTTTATTTATTTTCTTTTACATATATTTTTAATGCCTTATTCTTCCCCATTCATCTGGATTACCCTTACCATGGTTGGGTTAACATTTTGAGTTATTTGAAAAGGGGTTGGTTTTCTACATTCTAATGATTGAGTTCTTGGATAGAATTGAATGAAATTTATTTCTTCATCAAAGTTTTTTTCAATTTCATATACTAGATTTTATTATCATGTGCGATTGTTCTTGAATTTTAATTCGGTTATTTATTTTTTCCTTGGTAATATAATCATTATTCCCCTCCAATAATTTCTATTTTATATATGATGCAATAAACTAGGAATTAGTGGTGAAGTACTTGACGATCGTCAGTATGTGTAAAAGGTGTAGTGAATGCTCTTGATTGATTGGGATAAACAAGACCCGATGGGGTATTTCCCATGTCAATTAAGGATATTCCATACAACTATTCTACACATGGATGGAGAGTTGACCAAACTGATATATTGGTAAGGTATTCTCTCACCATCATAATTTCACCCAGGAAGTGAGAGGAAACGATTGTGGAAACTCACTTTAATAAACTAAGAAGAGGTTTGAATTAAATTGAACATGGATAGAATTACAATTTGGAAACCGACCTCGAGCTAATCACCCTTTTAATATCATAGTTTATCAATAATTTCAATTTCAAATTTCCTTTAAAAACCCATTATTTTTACCCTCGTTTAAAAGTGACAAACTGATTTTTTCTGCACTGCTCTTCAATATACTTCATAGGGTTAATCAATAGACTACAAATAAAAAATTTAAAAAATTGTTTTTCCACGCCCTATGATAGGTGTGAGTCATAAATGGCACCGTTCATGGGGAGGTAGTGCCACAATTTATTTGTAAATACTTTAATTTTTCAAAATAAAAAAAATTAAAAAAAATATATTTTACCATGTTGTTTTAAAATGATTATTTTTTTAATACATGGAATAATTATCCATAAGTTCAAGAACCAATTATCAAATCTCCTTGGTCTATAGATTATAGAGTTTCTTTCTTAGATAAACAAATTCAAAGAGCTCAAATCCAAATCATCACAAAAGATGAATTATATAATCTCATTAGAAATCTTAAAGAAAATCTCGAATACCCAGTTTTTGAGAGATTTTCGAGAGAATTAATTGAACATCAAGAGTATTTTTTGGAATTTTATCAAGAAATTGTCAAAGTGAAATGCCAAGAAGAAGAAGTTCACAAGGATCTTGAAGCCGAATTTGAAAGAATTAGTCAAACAGTTCAAAACCTAGAGACAATAATAGATTGGAAAGCGGATCATGTACATACATCCCAAGATTAACAACTGGAGCCAGAAAAAGAAGTAGAACTAGAAAATTTGATGGAAGAAGTAGCCCCAAAATACTATATTTTAATGAAACCATGGAGGCCTTGATGAAATTAAAAGAAGATCCTTTGAGCCCAGCTCAGTCAATTTTGGAGGAGATTGATGAAGAAGATTTAGCTATAGAAATACATATGGGATATCAAAATGATCTGGATAACTTCTTGAATGTGTGTGAATAACTTCTTGATCCAACTATTCCTCATAATATAGAAGATTCAACAATATTTAAGGAAGGAAACATCATAGCAGTGGAATTTTAAGAGACGATGGAGGAGGCTGACTACCTACCTATATTTAGAAAAATTTAACTAAAGTGGAACCTCCAATTGATGAATAAATTGAAAATTCATCAAAAACTTGTATTTCCTTTCAGGGAGAATATGAATCTGAAGAGGAACATATAGATCTCCTCGAAACTATTGGAAATTTATTGTAGGGAGTACATGAGAAGATCAAAGGGTATTTTCTGGAGGAAACAAGACACGCGTTTCTTACATTGAAATGGATGAATTTGATATTGATTCATCATGCTTTTATTTTTTTAAAATAGAATTAAACTCTGACCCTCCCTTTGATTATTCCATTAATGCATCATTCATTGAGAACACACTGGTGAATGAAGATGATACTGTGAAAGCGGAAACCAAGAAAGAGGAGGACTCATTCGTTGTCCAAAACCCACCATGCATGTTTTATTTCATTTTAGTGGGGGTGGACTTGTAAATCTATGTCAATAGAGTCCTCAACGAAAAGAACAAGTGCATGAAGGAAAGAAGAATTTTTGTTTGTTCATGAGAAAGAAACCCCATCCACCATTAGATTGGGGATAACTGATTAGAACATCACCTCTAGAGGCAGTCAAAAACCATAGACCACGTGGGGGATTAAACCAAGATTTATTATTTTACTAACATTATTTTTCTACTTTTGATTCTTTCAATAAATAAATTATTTTTTATTTTCTTTTTTTATTTGCAGGTTTTCAGAGTGCAACACTTAGGTGATTAACTTAATGTCGCACTGCAAATAAATCAGGTTGTACGTCTCCTTCACACTTTATTGATGTTGTGATTGATTTTAAAATTAGCTTATATGTTAAATCCATTTCAATTCATTGAGGACACTATATCATTTATGTGTGGGGGAGGGACCCTTTGTATTTTAGGATTTTCATTTTGTTTTTTTTTTCAAACAAAATTGTGTGTTTTCTTATTTTGGTGTGTTTATTTTTCTTTTTTTGGCATGTTTTTGAATTTTTTGAGTTGAAATAATTATCATTACCTTTTTTTGAAACACATGATAATGAGTGAAACAATATCTTCCATGAAACTAAGCTTAAATGAATATTGAAATTACTTTGTTTCGAGTTCAAATCTTTTGGAATTTCATGAAAAGTACACTGATTTTTGAGTCCCAATACATATTTCACTATGTATATCATTGAAATCATTTTCTTGTGAGGCTTCTGAACCATTTTTGTCATATTCTTTTCATTCACCTCATTTCCTGAGGTAACTGGTCCTTGCTTGATTTAACCATAATTTTATTTATTTTTGTAAAAACTTAAGGGTTTGGGGTACACGTGTTTTAAATTAACGTGGATGTTATTTTGTTTTTAGCCCCCTTTTCAATAATACTTTTCATTATGGCCTACCTTATACATTAATCATTGTAACCCCTAGTAGACATGAATTGCCTATTAGGTTAGCCACAGTACAAGATGATTTTCCCTATCCAACCTGCTCATGAAGTGAAATTGCATGATCTAGTTGAACATAAGTGTAGGGGAAGATGTCTTGTGGTGTACAACCTCATTTGGTGATATTTTGGGTGGAATATAAAATGTTTAAGAGCTGATATTTCTACTGAAGGTTTCATTTTTTTATAATTTGTGCCTTTTCTAGAGCTTTAATGATAAAATAAGTTGTTCTATTCTGCAGCATCCAATGTAAAAAGAAATTTGTACCTATCTGGAGCTCTAAAAAAAGTCATTTTTGAAAAGATTGAAATTTTTTCTGCTAAAATCTTGAGATGATTGAATGACGATGAAATCTATTTTCCACAAAGGGGAAAGGAAGGATACCATATTTTAGTGAAAATTAAAATCTTTCAATTTGTCATCAAAAAGGGCGAAGACCTCGTTTTTCAGCCTGAAAATTTTTAAAATATAAATCCTACCAACCAAAAGCCACAGAACAACCCTGAAGAGACATCATGAGTGTAACAGCCCAAGATTTTATGAAAAATATTCTTTTTAATTTTATTAATGTCTTGTGTTGTATGCTACACCAAAAGGAGCTTGCACAACACGCATCCTTGACTTGCCTTGCATTACACGCAATCGCAACCTTCCTCGATAGTGTGTGTAGTACGCAATAACGAGTTTCACTAAACAGCGATATGCTATTAAAACTAGCCGTTATGAATAGTAATAACCACTTTTTGAAATTTTGTAAATTTTATTTTTCAAAATGGATTTCATTTTTGGATTCGGAGTATCGAATTTAGCCTAAGGTGAAATTTTGGTACATTTCGGATAACTTTCATATTCTGATGAATAGTGAAAATTACTAAATTATAATTAAAAACAACTTTTTTAATCAAAATAATTAATAGTGATAAATTATTAATTTGAGTGGTTTTAAAGTATATTTAGAATATATTTTTACAATTTAATACAATGTTGGTCATTGGACGTAATTTCACATTTAAACCTGACATAAACAAGTGTCAATCTTTTGATAGATATTGTTTCGTAAAAACACGCTATCTGTTTTAATAGCGGGATTTAATTATAAAATTAATTAATTCAACTTCTATGTTATGAATTTGGTAAAATAGACTTTATTTTTGAATTCGGAATATGAAATATAGCTTAGGATGAAATTTTGGCATTTTTCTGAAAACTTTCAATTTTTGATGAATAGTGAAACCACTAAGTGGTAGGTTAAAAACTGAATTTTGCATAAAACTTAATTTTACCACTTCTGTGAATGGAATTTCGAAAATCCGAGAGACACGGTTAATATCAAGGACTAAAATTTGGTTCAATGAGATGAAAATAATTTTTGGTGAATAGTAACTTTTTACTTTTTTTTTACCGCGGTTAATAGTAAATAGGGTAACTAAGGGTAAATATGATATTACTATTACCCTAACACATGTCCTAATTCTATTGGACAAGTTTAATTCGACCAAAAACAAACTTAGGAATAAAATATGACCATTTAGGCCCACTTGGATTAGATTAGGACATTTATTATGAATTTATTTAAAGAAGGGTTAAAATAGTTAAAATCAAAGTTTAATAAGTAAATCATTTTTAATATGGGGTTATACATAAGATAAATTCGATTGTAAATATTCATTAGAAATCTAAAAAGATTTCCTACATGATGGTATTTTATTTGTAATTTTTAGACATCAAATAATGTAATTTATTTATGACACAACGATGATGCAGTAATTATCTTATTAATGCAATATTGACATAATTGATGTTATAAACACCAAAATAAATGTAATTTGAGATTTTTTATGAATTACACTAATTTTCTAGGTTACTATGATATATTAATGTTGATTTAATCAACTTGGTTCGAACATATAATTCTGTTATGACTTTCACAAAAATCATATATCAAATAGTGTCAAAATTGACACAAAATAGTTTTTAAATAAAATATTATATTATTAATTGTTATTTTATTCCTAAAAATCTAAGGTTCGGCCAAATGACTTAGATAAGGATATATATATTAATAATAAACAATTTGTGGTTCGTTTGGCATGTTATAGTAAGTTTATTAACCATATAGTGAAAGAAAACAAAAAGACACGGTAAAAGTTAAATTATTTAACTTAGAGTTAAATATAATTGATAAGGTTTAAAATAATATCCAAACATGTCTAAATTTGATTGGTTGATGCGATTACAACCCTATCTCATCTAATCTTCGAATATGAGTCATTTTTGGAGGTTTTTAAGTGGGGTTAGATTTATTATAAATTAATATTTTTAAGAATTCCTAAGGTGCCCCTCTCCTCCCTTATAAAAGGGCACCTCCTCCCCCTCCTCCTCACACCAATTTGAGCACTCAAGCTCGGCCAACCCCTACCATTTTCTCCTCTCCACTTCCCTAGAATAATCCTAGAGGTCCTGGTCTTCTCCAAAGACCAATCTTAGTTCCTTAAGTGGAGGATTCAAAGAGGCGTTCCAAAGAAGAGGTAATATCCATTACCGATCTTTTCAATTTCATTCTTCTTCAACTTCTTCTTCTTTAGTTGTTTCATGATAAAGTAATAACATCAGTATTACTTACATACTGATATGTTATTATAAATATGAAACAACCCTAATTCACCTTCTATCCATCCTACGGAAAAAATGAAATCACCGCGCGTGCGTACGTACGGAATACCGTCTCCACGCCGTGGTGTAATCTATTTTCCACCATCACCTTACAAGGATGGGTATAATGGTGTAATGAGTAACTATATATGATTATTATAAAGTAATATTGATACTGAAATAATATATATATACTCCAAAACAATTCCACGATCATAGGAACGATATCATCACTCGTGCGTACGTACGGAATACCGTCTCCACGATGTGATGCGACTCGTTCTACATGATCTTCATTTCATAATGATTATATAAATGAATGGAATGAATGAATATGGTATATAATACACTAATACCATTCTGGAAATGAATTATCTATAACCTAAAGATAAGAATAAGAATTTATTCGACAAAACACGCATAAGAACAAAAAGTTATAAAGACCCGAGTAACAAGTAACAATGAAATATTACTAACAAGAAGCTAATAATATAACCATATATGATATCATATAAATATGTATGATTCTGGAATAAGTCAATAACATTATTTAAACCATTATACAGGAGCTTCGGACACGTACAAAGCAAATTGGACCTAAGGTAAGGGAAATATCACAATCTCATTTTTATCCGAGATTGTTTATTCGTAAGTATTTACTGGGGTGTATTTTATCATCCACATCCATGTTCCCTCAATATGAAATATTGTTTCCATCCACTTGCAATAGTTTAAATCCAATTTTACCCTTAGGTGAGTTTTTAGTAAAGAATATGAAAGGAATCTTTTGTCGTTTCTCCGTACGAGGTACTTTTTGACTTTTCCGACAAAAGTACGAAGAATGTTTTTTTTTAACTTATACGGCATGAATGGATTTTTAAAAAATTACTTCAAAGAAGCTTCCTTTACAAGTTTTCAAGTTTATTTTTAATCAACTTCTTTTATTTTAAAGTTGTATGACATGTTATGAAAGGAAAAATGTTTTTGAAGAAGAAAGGATATTTTCCTCAAGAATTCAATTCAAGTGTTTTATCAAAATTATTTTCCATCTAAGATAATAAAGGGTTCTGTTTCTATCCATATTTTTACATTGGTTTGACTATGTTGTGATGGAATTATGTTTATGAATTCCTTTATCATATATGAATTGATTTATGATGTCATGATGTTTCAAGAATCCCATTTTTGTTATATGTGTTATGCGATGATGTATGTTTTATGATTATGTGGCACACATAAGAAAGGATTCATTATAAGATGGGTGGGACCTATATCTCCCTCCAATGCATTGGGTAATGATTTTATATCTCATGAGATAGACATGGCTGGAACGGAAGGTTATTTCGGTTCAGTGATACAGGACTGAAACGAGGAGTGAACTCGGTTCAGAAAGGGACTTTGTCCACTAAGATAGTCTTGGCAATGAGTCATGACTAACAAGAAATGATTTTCCATGATTATGTGTGCATGCCACAAAGTTTCAAGTTTCATGTTATGATTATGGGGATCTCATTTTCACTTCTATGATTTGTTCCATGTTAAGATATTATGATCTCTTTTGCAGGTTGTGATTTTCAAAAAGATATGATATGATTTTTATTTCTTTTGTATACCCTTACTGAGCATTTGAGCTCACCCTTTTATGTTTTCTTTTCCCCAGGATATAAAGAAAGGTTTTAGGTAAAAAAAAATGGAAGATCTTTACGGGAGATATTGAAGATCTTTCACCAGGATTAGAAGATTATGTTCCGAGTTTCCAAAGACACTAAACTATTACGATCCTTTAGTGTGTGTTTTTGTTATGTACTAAGTATTCCGCAAATGTAATGTAATGTCCATGTACGTCAGGATACGGGTCTCTACAGTTGGTATCAGAGGAAAGGTTTAGTCAACCTTTGGAAACTAGGATGCGAAAACGTTAGTGAGATCCCTAGAGATATTTCTAAGGTATGTCTTGGGATGTCCCTAGGGATAAGTATACGTATAGGTTATAGTAATAGAATTACGCTAACGATCATAGAATTAAACCTAAGATGTTGGATATTGAAGGTACTCCCCCTTTATTATGTTGTTTTCCCTAGCATGATTTTTGCCTCTCACACTATTCTTTTTGGGTTTTAGACGATGGCTGGAACCTGAAGGAACCGTGTTGATCAATGCAATGGACAATGCAATGATTGCCCTCCTGAACAAACAAATGTTATGGGAGATGGAGTGCAAAATCATATTGCTATACTTACACAAGCTATGAATCATTCTGGACTTCCAAATGAGCAGAGAAGGGAACAATATTCTATTGAGTCCTTCATGAGGCAACGTCCACCTTCTTTCAGTGGGACTTCCGATCCACTTGTTGCTGAACAATGGATCAGTACCACTGAAAAGATATTTTCAGTTCTTCAATGTTCTGAACATGATAAAGTCATCTTAGCAGTATATCGTTTGGAAGGTGAAGCTGATCAATGGTGGAATCTTATCAAGAATACGAGGCCAAGGGATGAAATTGAGTCCATGGAATGGGACGAGTACAAGAACTTGTTTTTCAGTAAGTACTTCCCTCGTATTCTTCGAACAAAGATGGAAAAGGAGTTTATTGAGCTGAAGCAGAAGGATGATAAATCTGTTGGTATATATGAAGCGAATTTTACAAGACTTGCAAGGTATGCATCTGGCATTATCATCCAACCTGAAAGTAAAGTTGATCGATTTTTCAGTGGCTTAAAACCAAGTCTTCGAAGGGCATTAGCTATAAGAGACTTCAGTAGCTATGAAGAAATTGTGCGTTGTGCTATCAAGGTAGAAATGGAAGTTGGTGTTACATATCCATCTCATGGTTTTGACAAGAAACGAAAGATGGAGTTCAAGGAGAAATCTCATAATAATGGTGAAAAGAAGATGAATGTTTCCTTATGCACAAAGTGTGGAAAGAAGCATGGTGGAGATTGTCTTAAAGGAACTAGAAAATGTTTTAAGTGTGGAAAAGAAGGTCATCGAGCAGCTGAGTGTCGAAGTAATGGAAAAAGGGTTTCTAATGATGTGAATAAAGCAAACACTGCAGAGAATGCACCGCCAACACTTCAATGCTTCAAGTGCAAGGAAATGGGGCATTATGCTAATAATTGCCCTAATCCAAGGGTTAGTGATGATCAACATGAGCAACCACTGAAGGCAAAGGACAAAGGGAAATCACATGCGATCACTATTGGCAATGTTGAATATGATAACGATGTGGTGGAATGATTAAGTGTTTATGTAATGGGATTCCAAAATAATGTTGTATTATGGAGTATTGGAATATTTATGTATTGGTTTAATGTGGTATTCAAAGTGATTGAGATATTTTTGGAAATAAGATGATATGCTCATAATGAAGGGAAAATAAGAAAATGAAATGTTTAACAATATTCATGAGCTCATGATTGATATAAGGACTAAGTGATATCATGGATTGAGTATATAGAATTTTGAGGATTTTGGTATGTGGAAAGTGTTAACTTTTAACTGCATTCATGTTTTCACTAAGGTATTCAAGAGAATACATTATTAAGGACTTTGAATGTTTAGAATGTGACCAACAAAACATATCTTATGATATGTGGGGATCAACGACAGTATTAAATCTCTGGTAATCGTTGTCACTATATTATGAGAGTGGACTGCAGTATTATGGATAAGCCTAAAGATTGAAATGGATTATGTTGGACATAAGTGAGTATTGTTTAAGGATCGAAGTTTTCTCGATATTATTGATGGGATGTTATAGTAATATAGTTTTAGAAAAAGGACAACCTGCAGGACGGGCGACAGCCCATCGCTTCGGACAAGGCTGTAGGAATCGAACCCACAACCGAAGTGCGACTGGCCTTTATCGCCTACCACTGACCTACAGGAAGTCCCTATTTAGTAGAAACTAGTTTTATTATATTAAGCAGTATGATATATGAAGTATAAGTCCATTTTAGGAACCATATATGATTAATCTCACTATAGATCGATTTATGCATATAATTTTTGCTAACCTTTTGTTTGAGACAGATGGAATGACCCGTCATTCTATCACATTATCTGCTAACACTTCACGAATAAAAAATTCAACTTCATTTATTTAAGAGATGATGTGGAAATTGTTCAAGGCACGAACAACAGTAAGATTGTACCAAAATAAAGTAAGTATTTATTCTAATTCAAATTTTCAACTTTAGGGAAATGATCTTGAAAACCAAAAATGTTGTCCTAGTGATCTTATACCTGAGGAATCAGATGGTACCTTATATCATCACAAATTTATGGATTTGTGATTTTTGGCTTTTCCATAGCCATGTTCTCTACCACTCTCCATCAGAACATGATGGTTAGATTTTTCTTCCATATCCATATTTTTACCTATGTGGAAACCCAACAATTAGTTTATTTGGGTAATCGTTACATTTCATACTTTAGTTTTTAAAGCCAAGTTTTGGTATTCCTTTTTACGATGTGGGAAACTTTCGAATAGAAAACCATTTATAACCCCGACGAATTTCGAGGGCGAAATTCATTTTAAGGGGGGTAGAATGTAACAGCCCAAGATTTTATGAAAAATATTCTTTTTAATTTTATTAATGTCTTGTGTTGTACGCTACACCAAAAGGAGCTTGCACAACACGCATCCTTGACTTGCCTTGCATTACACGCAATCGCAACCTTCCTCGATAGTGTGTGTAGTACGCAATAACGAGTTTCACTAAACAGCGATATGCTATTAAAACTAGCCGTTATGAATAGTAATAACCACTTTTTGAAATTTTGTAAATTTTATTTTTCAAAATGGATTTCATTTTTGGATTCGGAGTATCGAATTTAGCCTAAGGTGAAATTTTGGTACATTTCGGATAACTTTCATATTCTGATGAATAGTGAAAATTACTAAATTATAATTAAAAACAACTTTTTTAATCGAAATAATTAATAGTGATAAATTATTAATTTGAGTGGTTTTAAAGTATATTTAGAATATATTTTTACAATTTAATACAATGTTGGTCATTGGACGTAATTTCACATTTAAACCTGACATAAACAAGTGTCAATCTTTTGATAGATATTGTTTCGTAAAAACACGCTATTTGTTTTAATAGTGGGATTTAATTATAAAATTAATTAATTCAACTTCTATGTTATGAATTTGGTAAAATAGACTTTATTTTTGAATTCGGAATATGAAATATAGCTTAGGATGAAATTTTGGCATTTTTCTGAAAACTTTCAATTTTTGATGAATAGTGAAACCACTAAGTGGTAGGTTAAAAACTGAATTTTGCATAAAACTTAATTTTACCACTTCTGTGAATGGAATTTCGAAAATCCGAGAGACACGGTTAATATCAAGGACTAAAATTTGGTTCAATGAGATGAAAATAATTTTTGGTGAATAGTAACTTTTTACTTTTTTTTTACCGCGGTTAATAGTAAATAGGGTAACTAAGGGTAAATATGATATTAGTATTACCCTAACACATGTCCTAATTCTATTGGACAAGTGTAATTCGACCAAAAACAAACTTAGGAATAAAATATGACCATTTAGGCCCACTTGGATTAGATTAGGACATTTATTATGAATTTATTTAAAGAAGGGTTAAAATAGTTAAAATCAAAGTTTAATAAGTAAATCATTTTTAATATGGGGATATACATAAGATAAATTCGATTGTAAATATTCATTAGAAAGATAAAAAGATTTCCTACATGATGGTATTTTATTTGTAATTTTTAGACATCAAATAATTTAATTTATTTATGACACAACGATGATGCAGTAATTATCTTATTAATGCAATATTGACATAATTGATGTTATAAACACCAAAATAAATGTAATTTGAGATTTTTTATGAATTACACTAATTTTATAGGTTACTATGATATATTAATGTTGATTTAATCAACTTGGTTCGAACATATAATTCTGTTATGACTTTCACAAAAATCATATATCAAATAGTGTCAAAATTGACACAAAATAGTTTTTAAATCAAATATTATATTATTAATTGTTATTTTATTCCTAAAAATCTAAGGTTCGGCCAAATGACTTAGATAAGGATATATATATTAATAATAAACAATTTGTGGTTCGTTTGGCATGTTATAGTAAGTTTATTAACCATATAGTGAAAGAAAACAAAAAGACACGGTAAAAGTTAAATTATTTAACTTAGAGTTAAATATAATTGATAAGGTTTAAAATAATATCCAAACATGACTAAATTTGATTGGTTGATGCGATTACAACCCTATCTCATCTAATCTTCGAATATGAGTCATTTTTGGAGGTTTTTAAGTGGGGTTAGATTTATTATAAATTAATATTTTTAAGAATTCCTAAGGTGCCCCTCTCCTCCCTTATAAAAGGGCACCTCCTCCCCCTCCTCCTCACACCAATTTGAGCACTCAAGCTCGGCCAACCCCTGCCATTTTCTCCTCTCCACTTCCCTAGAATAATCCTAGAGGTCCTGGTCTTCTCCAAAGACCAATCTTAGTTCCTTAAGTGGAGGATTCAAAGAGGCGTTCCAAAGAAGAGGTAATATCCATTACCGATCTTTTCAATTTCATTCTTCTTCAACTTCTTCTTCTTTAGTTGTTTCATGATAAAGTAATAACATCAGTATTACTTACATACTGATATGTTATTATAAATATGAAACAACCCTAATTCACCTTCTATCCATCCTACGGAAAAAATGAAATCACCGCGCGTGCGTACGTACGGAATACCGTCTCCACGCCGTGGTGTAATCTATTTTCCACCATCACCTTACAAGGATGGGTATAATGGTGTAATGAGTAACTATATATGATTATTATAAAGTAATATTGATACTGAAATAATATATATATACTCCAAAACAATTCCACGATCATAGGAACGATATCATCACTCGTGCGTACGTACGGAATACCGTCTCCACGATGTGATGCGACTCGTTCTACATGATCTTCATTTCATAATGATTATATAAATGAATGGAATGAATGAATATGGTATATACTACACTAATACCATTCTGGAAATGAATTATCTATAACCTAAAGATAAGAATAAGAATTTATTCGACAAAACACGCATAAGAACAAAAAGTTATAAAGACCCGAGTAACAAGTAACAATGAAATATTACTAACAAGAAGCTAATAATATAACCATATATGATATCATATAAAAATTTATGATTCTGGAATAAGTCAATAACATTATTTAAACCATTATACAGGAGCTTCGGACACGTACAATGCAAATTGGACCTAAGGTAAGGGAAATATCACAATCTCATTTTTATCCGAGATTGTTTATTCGTAAGTATTTACTGGGGTGTATTTTATCATCCACATCCATGTTCCCTCAATATGAAATATTGTTTCCATCCACTTGCAATAGTTTAAATCCAATTTTACCCTTAGGTGAGTTTTTAGTAAAGAATATGAAAGGAATCTTTTGTCGTTTCTCCGTACGAGGTACTTTTTGACTTTTCCGACAAAATTACGAAGAATGTTTTTTTTAACTTATACGGCATGAATGGATTTTTAAAAAATTACTTCAAAGAAGCTTCCTTTACAAGTTTTCAAGTTTATTTTTAATCAACTTCTTTTATTTTAAAGTTGTATGACATGTTATGAAAGGAAAAATGTTTTTGAAGAAGAAAGGATATTTTCCTCAAGAATTCAATTCAAGTGTTTTATCAAAATTATTTTCCATCTAAGATAATAAAGGGTTCTGTTTCTATCCATATTTTTACATTGGTTTGACTATGTTGTGATGGAATTATGTTTATGAATTCCTTTATCATATATGAATTGATTTATGATGTCATGATGTTTCAAGAATCCCATTTTTGTTATATGTGTTATGCGATGATGTATGTTTTATGATTATGTGGCACACATAAGAAAGGATTCATTATAAGATGGGTGGGACCTATATCTCCCTCCAATGCATTGGGTAATGATTTTATATCTCATGAGATAGACATGGCTGGAATGGAAGGTTATTTCGGTTCAGTGATACAGGACTGAAACGAGGAGTGAACTCGGTTCAGAAAGGGACTTTGTCCACTAAGATAGTCTTGGCAATGAGTCATGACTAACAAGAAATGATTTTCCATGATTATGTGTGCATTCCACAAAGTTTCAAGTTTCATGTTATGATTATGGGGATCTCATTTTCACTTCTATGATTTGTTCCATGTTAAGATATTATGATCTCTTTTGCAGGTTGTGATTTTCAAAAAGATATGATATGATTTTTATTTCTTTTGTATACCCTTACTGAGCATTTGAGCTCACCCTTTTATGTTTTCTTTTCCCCAGGATATAAAGAAAGGTTTTAGGTAAAAAAAAATGGAAGATCTTTACGGGAGATATTGAAGATCTTTCACCAGGATTAGAAGATTATGTTCCGAGTTTCCAAAGACACTAAACTATTACGATCCTTTAGTGTGTGTTTTTGTTATGTACTAAGTATTCCGCAAATGTAATGTAATGTCCATGTACGTCAGGATACGGGTCTCTACAATGAGAAACACATGTCCTTGAATCACATCAGGTGGAGAAGTAAGAATTTATCAATCCTATGGTGACTCTTTTGTGAGTTTGGATGAGAAAAGCCCTATTTAGTATTTACATTTGAGAGATGAGAGAAAATTCATGTGAGGTAGGTGTTTTGTGTGCATGGGATAATAAATGAAGTGGAAATATATTAAAATATAAAATAGATAACTTTAAATAATTGTTTTTGATGAGGCATGATATCTTATTTTTTCTTAGTATGGATTTGGTAGATCTCATTGGTATGTGTTTTGGATTTGATTTGATTTGATTTGTACTTGTCCAAGAGTCCAATAGCTAAGTGTGGGGGTATTTATAGAGAAAATATTTGATATTAAATTTAAATTCAATTTAATTGTTTTAAACCCACAAAAGTGTTACTCTAAGATGAATTGCTTCATTTTTAGGATATTTGTGTTATTTTGATCTGAATAGTAAAAAATGGCCCATTTCGTATTTTTAACTATTTTAAATTATTTCTGTCATTTGTACATAAAATATTCTAAACTAATCCAAATTAAAAAATTCATTCTTTTACAGATTCTACACATCCAGTGATTCATTTAATATTTTTGTACCAAAAGTTGCATCCACCATAGGAATGCTCAAACAGAGCACACAAGTTATATCAAGAAAATTGTTTACAGTTCTTCCAATTCTTTTTGTGGGGTCCATAACTCATTTTTGGTTGGCCCAATTGTTGTCAAATTAGGTGGATAGATGCGTAAGAAGGTGGGGAATATCTTTAGAGAAAGAAAGGCCACGTGAATTGGCTGTTTATATGGCTATTAAATCTTTCTACACTGGGGGTTATCGTTTTGGAGAGTATGACTGGATAGAATAAATGGTCATAGTAAAATGATAATAACTCTCAGAGTTCTTGTTCACATCCACTGCATTTTGAAGGGAAATTTCCAAGAAAATAATGACCAGAATTTAAGAAGGTAAAAACGTGTGAAAATGTCATTTAATGGGGCTACAACGCATCAAAATTCTAGGGACAAATTCTGGCGATAAAAGGAGGAGATCTCCTTCCCCTCAAGGCATCTCTCATTACATCCCATTTCTTCGGGGACACAAAGGAGGAAAACTTTTCGACATTCTATTTTATTTATTTTCTTTTACATAGTTTTTTAATGCCTTCTTCTTTCCCATTCGTCTCGATTACCCTTACCATGGTGGGTCAAACATTTTGAGTGATTGTGGAAGGGGTTGGTTTGCTACATTGTAATTCTTGAGTTCTTGGATGTAATTGAATGAAATTTATTTCTTCTTAAAAGTTGTTTTCAATTTAATATAAGGGATTTTATTATCATGTGTGATCATTCATGAATTATAATTCCATTATTGATTTTTTCCTTGGTAAAATAATCATTATCTCCCTCCACTAATTTCTGGTTTATATAGGATGGAATAAACCGGAGATTAGTGGTGAAGTACATAACGATCGTTAGTACATGTAAAAAGATTAGTGAATGTTCTTGATTGTTTAGGATAAATAAGACCTGATGGGGTATTGCCCATGTCAACTAAGGATATTCAATATAACTATTCTACAAAAGGAAGGAGAGCTGACCAATCCAAGATCTTGGTAAGGTTTTCTATCACCATCATAATTTCACTAAGGAAGTGAGAGAAAAAGATTGTGGAAACTCACTTTAATCAACCAAGAAGAAGAGGTTTGAATTAATCTGAACTAGGAAATCATTACAATTAGAAAACTGACCCCAACCTAATCACCCTATTAATTTCATAGTTTATCAATCATTTTAATTTGAAATTTCTGATAAAAAACCCAACATTTTTACCCTTGTTTAAAAGTGAGAAACTGATTTTCTGTGCACTATTCGTTCATAGACTTCTGAGGGTTAATCACTAGAATACACTTAAAAATTTTGAAAAAGTATTTTTCCACACCTTATGATAGGTGTACGTCAATGGACTACCATATCATGAAGCGATGTGATCCTTACATGCTTTACATGGAAGGTAATAATTACGGGTTTAATGAAATTATGTGATATATATGAACTATACATGATTCTGTCACAAAAATATATTATCTACCTTTATTTATTTCTTTTTTTCAATAAAATGGAAACTACGTTCATGCATATGTATGACATAATGTCTCTATGAATGATGTATTTTATTTTCTATATTTAACTTTTATAGATAAATATAAATATAAATTTATTTAATATAAATTCAATTAATATAATTTTTTAAATTATGAAGAATATTTAACCATTATAAAACTTATAGGACCAAAAAAATGAAATCAAAACATATACAAAAAACAATTCAGTTATTACCCGAAACATGACTTTTAAAATGGAAATTTTAATAAAGAAGTACTAAAATGTAATAAGTATATCATATAGGTTATGATATATATAATAATGGTTATTTAATATCTATATAATAAAATACTATTTTACAAAAAGGTTTTTTAAATTTTTATGATGGAATTAAAAACATATGGTATGTGATTTCCCTCTCACATTTATTTTTTATGATACACATGCCATATTAACCATGTTCTTGTTTTAATGTGGTGTATATATTCATTGGGAATTTAATTTATGATTATTCCCTTGAATATTATTCAGATTTACATATCTATTTAATGATGTCTATTTCATGGGTTTTACAGTACATAAGATACTATTGTGTTAAGGGTTTTGTGATACAACCTAATCATTTATCTGAAATTCTTTTGTTTATGCTTATGATTATTAAAATATTATCATCCATTTCTTATCAAACTCATTAAATTTCTTCTCCTATGGTTATTTCATGAGAATAAATCAATTCTATTCATTTTCCTCTCATTATATACTCAAGAGTTCATAAGATTTTTTTTAAATAAACCCAACTTTATTTCACTCTTCGACCAAAAACAATTTTCCTTCAAAAATCATTTTTTATTAAAATATTTTCAAGTATATTTTAAAATACTCATAATAAATTTAAATACATCTTTACAAAAATTTGACCTTTTTTAAAAAGTTTATAAAAATAATATTCATATTTTTTTCTAAATAATGCCCATTTCGATTTTACAAAAAAAAGTGAAAGGAGTCTCTATTTCAAAATGTCTGATATTAATGGTATTTTCCACCATCATGAAAAACTCATTGTTTTAGTGATTCCATTATAAGATTAAATTCTTATTTTAAAATAATTTTATTTTCAAAATAATTTATAAATTTTAAATTTGAAAAATGGAAAGGATACTTTCCTCGAGAAAAAATTTAATTTATTATTAATGCTTCCTTTGTAAGTTTCCAATGCTATCTTTATTGAAATGTATTTGTAAAATGTTTTATAGTTTAATTTTTTTTACTAATATGAAATGTATATTTTCCTAATTAAATGTTCCAAATTATCTTCCAATATAGTTTTCTATATGATATGAAATCTTTTGTTGTTACTTATGCTTTACTGGGGATATGATCCAAGGATTCCACTCTTATTATTTTATAGATGGTTTGTGTTTATGGTAACTATTTCTCTAAAATATTTCATAAAATGATAACATGCTTATGAATCCTGATTAATTTTCAATGGGTTATGATTTTATGAAATGATTATATGACTATGAAACCTATATATTTTCCCGATATCATTTTACAATGAAATGTTTATGAAACCCATTTATATTCATGGGTTATGAAATGATTAATGTTTTTTGGTATTGAGGAACTGATATAAATGATTTTAAATATGTGATAGGTGGGGATTATATATATAAAAATTTAACTGGGAAAAGCTTAGTATATTATGAGATTAAAATTTTTAAAAAGTTGGTGGGATTGATCTACTATGTAAAATTGGTGAGTCTTGATCAACTATGTGAAACTGGTGTGTCTTGATACACAATGGGAAAATGTTAGGATTCATGATCCACTATATTTATAGTAATGGTAGTTAACCTGTACATGCGATATGTTACTCAATATTTATTATGGTGTCACACTTTTATTACATCAAATTGTAGTTTATAAATGATTTATGATGATTTCTCATTCTTACAGTCAATGTTTTTGGAAATGATAATGTTTTATGCCTTGAATCATTTTTATGATATATGAAAGGTTGGTATGAACTTCGTAAGTTACATACAAGATCACATACACATATGTTAATATAATAATTTCTTATTATCGGAGATTTATATAACTTTTGTTTGCCATTACTGAGCATATGATCTCACCCTTTCTTATATTTCCACCCCAGGTTATAAAGAATGTTCTTAGTAGTGTATGCATAAGAGGAATAATTTCTGAGAAGATTTTTATGGGAGGTGTTTATATCCTTTCATGAAATAAGTATCTTCTATTTATATTCTCCAAATATACTTAACTAATATTGTATTGGAACATTTATTTATTAATTTTATTGAATATTCATTTAGAAATATGTGGGTTTTATATATGAAAATCTGAGGTCATTCGATATTGGATGATCGAAAAGTCATTTTAAGTGTGAATAAAATAAGAGAGGATGCGCCCTTTTATAAGTGAGGGGAGGGGCTCTTTTTTTTCTCAAAATATTAATTTAATATAATCTAACATTCATTTTTACGTGGGTAAAAATATAAAAATATATAAATCTATGATGGGGGTGATTTGTAATCCTCCCATCAAATAAATATAGGACTTTTCTAGGTGATTTTTTCACCATAACCATTTTCTTTTAAGAAGTATTAAAAAAATTGACAATTACCATGGTATTATATTTTTTACAAAACTGGGGCTGTGAAATTTAATATTAAATGAAGAAAATCCAAAAAATGGACCATGGTAGATATTATAAACTTTATACCATTTACTAGAAGAAGATAAGATTTTTAGAAATTATAAATCATTATATAAAACATTTTTTATAAAACCTTTCAACCACACAAAAAATGTCATACTTACGTACAAAATTTTCAGAACAGAATAACCCACTAAAATTATATAACATTTAATATTTCTAAAATTATTTATTCTATACTCCTATTAATTGAATAAATACATCATATTTATTTCATAATAATTTTTCTTAATTACTATCATCATGAAAATAAATTACCCTCATGAAAATAGGATATTTTCAACATCAAGAGGCTGACATTCTGTCTTTTTTTATTAACATAAAATATTATATTGGTCACTTTCATGCACAAGTGTAATATAAACAATTAAATATCGAGACTGAGGAAATAATGGTTGAAAAACATTCATCTTATATGGATGATGATTAAGAATTGTGTCCTTATCAGTTATTTTGAACCAAGGTTAGTCAAATTTACCCTTTTAATATGGAGATATTTATTTATTTTTACTATTCATTATGATAAAAAAGTATGTTGGATTTATAAATTAATATTAATTTTTATTATTCATAATATTTAATCCATGTTTAAATATTCAATTTTTATATGTATAATAATTTAATATAAAATTATATCAATAAACATGATTAAAATTAATTCGTCAAAAAATTTCTTTTTTCTAGAAAATAAGAGACACTATAAAAAATCTATGGTCTCCATTCATCATTATATGAATTTAAATTGATATAAATAGATTCATAATACATATATATCCTATAAATAATTCCTTATTTGTGGTTTTACTAATTCATTAAGATGGATAAAAATTACTCACATAAAAACAATTTTCGGAATACTATTTCTTTACAAAAAAACCTATAACAAAATCATAAAAATGAGGGTTAAGTTGAAATTAAATATATAATTCTAACTAAAATTAGTTTTTAAATTTAATACCAACTAAAAAATTTAATGGGACATTTAAATTAAATTATTTAATGATAATAAATTTTATTATTTAAAAAATAGATATATTTCACAATTCATTTAAAAATCTAATATTTCAAAAACTAAATTTAAAATTCCATAATAATATAAATTTTATAAAATGATTTCATGAAATTAGTTAATTTTTAATATTTTAAAATTTTCTATAAATTAATGATAATTATTTCTCACAAAAATAATTAAAAATATTTTTTAAAGATAAATTTTTTATTAAGAATAAGTTTACTTTACTAAATGATTGAGTGCCTATTTAATAAGATTTTATCAATAAATTTATATTGAATAGAAATTATACATCTATAATAAATTAGTTAATAATATTAAAAACAACCAATTTAATTGTGTGGTTATAATGGTAATATTTAAATAAAATTATTTCATGGTTCATTTTGGCATAGATTTGTTGTCTTATGTGACATAAAACATAGTTTTCTTTTAAAAATCATGTGGTGTTACTATTATAGTAGGGTATAACACTTTGGTTATTACATTGGAGAGTTTTTTTGAGTTCAAATAGAGCTACAATGACATGGGATGATGATGGTTGGGATAATTGAATGATTTGGTCTAATTGTAGGGGTTTTTTACTAGTTTGATGTGTGATGTGAGGATGAACAAAAGAAAGATGGTTTGATTACATGTGGAAAATGATGTTCTTAGAGAGTAAAGAATTATGTAGAGTTGTGGTTTGGATACATTCGCTTTATATGGTGTTTTTTTGTAATTTTCTGGCATGTTAATACATATGTTACCTCCCTAGTGTTTGGTGTGATGATATAGTGTAATTGACAGTGGACTCTATGGAATCCATGGTTTGTGACAATGTGAATAACCATGGACACCCTATATTCCATATTAGGGTGGATAGATTGATTGTGTCCTCCCTATAGTATACATGGTTAGGATAGTTTGATTTCAAGGTACCTCTTAGTGTAGGATGTGATGGGTCAGGGTGCTTGAAATGATCTCCCTAAGTTTGTTTGGATTTGGGAGTGTGTATAAAGAGGATTTTAAATTTTTCATATGACATAGTCCATGTGTTTATATTCTTATGAGTTTCGATATAAACTCTATCTATAATATGTTCATCTAATGTATGAATATGGTTTAAGGATGCCAAGATAGAACACGATCAACCCTTGTGTTGTATAATTATTTTCGTATTTTTGTTACTTCAATTAATAAATTTTTTTACGACACTTTTCACTAGTGGTAATGAATCATTGGTTGTGTCGTGCTTTTTTTTTATAATCAGGCAGTATATCGAAATCTCAATGAACATTTAGGATATTTTTTTAGGGATTTAAGATGAGGGAATGAGTACTTCTTAAGGATGTTGTATAGGAGGATATTTTTGGTCAATGTGATTTTGAGACAGACTCTCAGGTCATCTGGTGGATATAAATCATTTTTTTCTATTATATATTGATATGCCTAATATTGGGAACTTTCTGAAATTCCATTCTAGTATTTCTTTCAATTTTTTATAATAATGGATGATAATATAGTTGTATCCCCCAAATTTAACTTCTCTTATTTACCCTGATTATCATTCCCATTATTTTATGTTTACACAAATGGTTATATATTATTATGTATATTTCCTACCCAATATTCAAATTATGCCCTCACTACTAGTTATCTCTTTTATACTGGGTGGAACAAATAAGGCCCTATAAAATCTTTCTACTTGGATAGGGTTATTTAACTGAGAAATCATAATTATTTTTTCCCACTAAGCACTTTTATACACCTATACAGTATTCATTCCAAGTAAATATTCAATTATCATAAAACTAACATTATTCCATAAGTTAATATTTGTTATAATCATCCTTAATTTATTATCTCTAAAGTCATCAACCATTTCTAGAGGCTTGTTATAACCAATTGATCCTTATATGTATTATAGGTGTCTCATCTATTTATAGTTTTTATTGAACACCCACAAAGAAATTGACATTAATTGTAGAAACTAAATAAAAAAATTACTAATCATTTTTAAATAAAATCAATCATTGAATTCATATAAAATTTTCCATTAAAGATAATTATTTATTACATATTAAAATAGGATTCAATATTCTTATCAAATAATATACATAATATTTTTTAAAATTTAAAACCATCTAATTGGTATTTACATTCTTATATTGTATATTTCACGTGAATAATTACCCCAATTATGTCAAATGTTGTTTAGTATTCTTATGACAACATGTTTCTACCCAGAGACCTGTATTCACTAAATATAGTCCTATTACTAGAATCTCAAAATATATATTCTTCCTTGAAAAACATATATTTTATTCTAACAAATATATTTCTTTCTTGGGGATGGTATTATTTAGAGAACCTACATCAAAAATAACAAAGATTCTATTTATATTTCATTTTAAAAAGATTTATTTATTTATTAACATTAAATAACAAATTCCTATAAAACATATAATTCAATAAAAATAATTATCGCCCACTGTATCATACAATATATGATATCTAATAGTTATTTTAGTTTATATAAATTTATCTCATTGTATAATATTATTAAAACATCTTTATAATGGAATTATATAAGACCTGTAACACGTATATGAATTTTCATTGATTTGACTTGTACTACCATCACCATTTAGATGAAAATAAATTATTATGAGATGAGAAAAAACTATATTTTTTATAGATTTTTTAATACATTGTGATCATATAATCTGATAAAATCACTTGGAGGATCTTTTATCTTCATACTAAGTGAATTAATTTTTCAACTAGTCATTTCTAAAATTTCATTATAGAAACACATGTATTATATGAATGTAACTATAACTTATTCATGAAGTGCATTGTGTTGCATTTGTTGTCAATGAGGCATGAAGTTGTCTTGGAATGAATGGATGTCAGGGAGTCAAGATGTGAATGTCAAAGGATGTGATGGTGATGGTGATGAAGGAGAATGGCCATGGTACTAAGATGCATGTCACTTAGGAGATTCACTAAGTGGTATTGGAAATTGTGGTTGAAACTTTCTCCATGAAAATCTGACGATTGTTGAGCTGATCTTTAAGTTCATAGAACTTGTATCAACTGGATACAAAGTCACAACATGATTAGAAGACCATGCATTGTACTGACAATGCATGAGGAGTTGAAGAGATCCATCCACAACTTCTAAGTGGATGAAGTGGATTAATAAAGTCCATGCACTATCACTTAGTGCATGAGAATTTGAAGAAGATCCAACTTGATCTCTGATTGGATCATTGAAGAATTTTGATGAATTATTTGATTCAGGAGAATCGGTTGAAGGAAGAACCTTCAAGAATTCCATTCTTGAATGATGAATATATGTTGAAGAAGGATGATGAATTCTAATGAAGAAGAAGAAATAAAGAGGAGGAAGAATGTCTTAGAAGAAGAAGGAGGCATTTGGCATTTGGCATGTTTTATATGGAGAAGGAATTTGTTTTTACAAAGTCTAGGTTCTGTCCTTTGCCAAAAAATTGGCGATCTCAAGCCAGCCCACGGGTTCAACCCCACGGCTCATATGGGCACTAGGCGCCACGCCCATGGGGGATCCCATGGTGCAAGCTCGAGAGGCAGGGGGGGCCGTGTATAAGCCCCCGAGGGCACGCAGTGGTGAAGCCCGCGCGCCCGGAGAGTGCATAGTGGGCGCTAGGAGCGCGCCCGCAGGGGTCATGAGTGGGCGCAAAGCGCGCCCGCAGACAGGCAGGACGAACACGGTGCGGGGCGGCACCGTGGAGGGAGAAGGAGAGACAATTGAAGCGGTGGCGGCAGTGAGTCTTTGATAAAGCGCGGATAAACCGCTGGAGAATTCGATGTGGGACGCGCATTTTTCACCCGGAGCGCATCCTGGCCGTTCGACTCATCGCGCGGACGATCTAAGCCGCACATCTGATCCGCGGCGAGATCTTCAGATCCAGGCCGCCCGATGAATCTCCATCGCCTGATCTGACGGCCAAGAGCTCGTCTCCTTCCTCAAGCTCGGCCGAAGCCTCCCGCGAAGCTGCCGCTGAACCAGTGCCTCCCGACGACAGAATGTGAGTATCCGGCCATCATTTTCGAAGCCGAAGACATCATGGTGATCGTCTGGTCACACTGAACACAACCGTGCACAAAAGTAGGCATGCATGCAATGTTTGGGAGATTTCGAGGTTGGCCGAAGCAACCGGAGGTGCGAGGCCACGTGATTTATTTTCTGCATGGTTTGGACCTTAACCGAAGGCCGTGCATGCGTTATGAATCGCATGCACGAGGAGGAAAGGAAAAATGAGATCCCGCGTGAAATAAAAAGAAAAACAAGATTTAAGGAAATCTTGAAATCCCGAAATCTTCGGGGAATTGAAGATATCCCACGCGGATGAACCGAGGCTCTGCTTCGCCTATAAAAAGAGAGCCCGAGCTCTCATTACGTTTGCTGATGCGCTGACGTTTTGAAGTCCCGTGAGCGCATCCCTCTGCCTCGCGAAGAAGAAGCCGCCGCGCAAAGTACTTGCGCGGCTGAAGATCTCGGTGCCACCCGAGGCCCGAAAGAGTTCCCTGCGCGCCTATCTTGCGCGACAGGAAGATCCTGAGCCGCTTTAATTTGCGCGCTCAAGGATTGGCACCCTCACTGCCCGCATACTTGTGCGGCAGGAGGAAGTGCCCGCGGGTGCAGCACTTGCGCGCCCCGCGGTAGGAAGTCTTGCGCACCCCTGTGCCGCGCACCCTTGCGCGCCTGGTTACACCAAGTGCACCTACTTGGCAGTGTTGGAGAAGAAGATCCGAGGCAGTACTCCACACCTTTGGTTGTGGGTGCTTGTCAAGGAAGAAGGCCGAGTCCTTGTGCTTGTGTACCAAGAAGACAAGAAGGCCCTACGGGCAGTATCTTGTGCAAAGTGGAGAACCCAAGCCGTAGCTTTGTATGGGTGAAGTGAAGACCACACCTTAGTGTGTGTGTGCATAAGTGAAGAAGGACACATTTAAGTGAGTGTGCAAGAAGAGGAGAACCCGAGACCACACCTTGGGTGTGTGCAAGTAAAGGCCGCAGCCTTGGGTGTGTGTGAAACAAGAAGACCCTACGGTATTGTGTGTGCAAGGAGAACCCGAGGCCATATCCAGTGTGTGTGCATTTGAATAAGAGGCAGTAGCCTTTGGGGTGTGCATCTAGTGAAGAGGCCGTATCCTATTAGGTGTGCAAGAATTAGTAGAGGCCGAGACCACACCTTGTGTGTGTGTGCAAATTAAAAGGAGTGGCCGAACCTTAGTGTGTGTGCAAACCAAAGTGTGTACACACTAAGAAGAAGAGAGGACATCCACACTAAAGTATAACACACATTCTAGTGTGTAATCATATTGCATAAAGTGTGTGAAGTCTGAGAAGTAGGTGTGTGCTCAAAAGTGATTACACCCTTTGTGGGTCTACTGCACCAAGAAGAAGAAAGGGAAAGTGCATGCATGCATGCATGCACGTGCACACGTGAACAGTGCTAAATCAGTGGTGTGCATCTGAGGAGTCCAAGACTTGAAGATCTTGAAGAGTTGCCATGCACTCAGTGCATGATGTTGAAGTGAACTGAGACTGGACCAGACCAAAGATAAAGATATTATTTGTCTGAGCATTCAGTAATTGGAGAGAAGCCGGGGCATCCTTAGAAGAAGGTGATAAAGCCCGAGCTAGATGAGAAGACCTGTTCACCACAAGTGATCAGAAGAAGAGCAAGGCCAGCAGTCTTTATCCCAGACTGCTGAGGATACTTGAAGAAGAACTTAAAGTGAAGAAGAGCTACTCGTGTGACTCGAGGAGCCAAGAGAAGACCCTGTGGGACTCAGGGAGAAGAAGTCTTCAGTGGGATTCTGGAGCAGGCCAGTGGGACTCTGGTAACACTGTGGGACGCAGTATAAAGACCCTCCTGTGGGACTCAGGAGAGATACAGTGAGACTCTGTATCGACCATTGTAATTCTAACAAGTTATAATGGGAGAATCCATGCTTGGAGAGCATGGCAAGGATGTAGGCCTTTGGTGCCGAACCTTGTAAATCCTTGTGTCCAGTGCCTTTACATTTACTGCATCATTCGTGGAAAGGTGAGAGATACAAGAAGAGTGGATCGAGGCTTTAACCAGCCATAGAGGTTTAATTGATTAAGAATCAATTAGTAAAAAGTTTTAAAGGATCACTGATTCACCCCCTCCCCCTCTCAGTGATTCACACTGATCTGGGCACTTCAATTGGTATCAGAGGGAGGTTCCCTCTAAAAGATCCAAGGGAGTCTTTATGAAGTGCAGATCTGAGGAAATGAGTGACCAGCCTCAAATGGAGATATCTGCCAAGACTCAGAAAAATAGAAAGAAGAAACAGGCCAAGAAGATGAAGAAAGCCTGTCCTAGCTGTGATGAAGTTGAAATAATGGATGATCTTCAGAGTGCACTCAAATATCTTCAGAAGACAGTTCCCATGGAAGTGGCAAAGTGTATAGCTACAGGCATCCATGATCTTCATGAAGAAAAATCACAGTTAGAAGAAGAAGCCAATGCAATGGAAGATCAATTGGCAAAAAGGGTTGGCATAACCAACACTCTCAGAAAGCTGGTGAAGGCTAAAGATGAAACCGTTTCTCTTTGCAATGAAAGATATGAAGACACTGCTGAAGAATTGCAGAGAAGCCTTTCTGAGAAAGAATTATTTAAAGTAATAATCAAAGATGTTTTCCATGCACTGGAAAAGAGGCATAAAGTTTCAATGATTGTCAGAGATGCTCAAATTGAAGACAAAGTCAAAATTGTGAAGGAGCTTGACAACTCATTACTTGAAATGAAGAAGGTGCATGAAGACCAGATGAAGCAGCTGAATGAAGATTGGGAAGGAAAGCTAAGAATTGTTGAGGATGAGAAGAACTCCCTTAACATGAAATGCTTAGAACTAGAGGTGATGTTGAAAAATCTGCAATCACCCAAAGCTGAATCCTCCCAGTCAGCTGAAAGGAGAAATGTTGCCACTCAAGTGAGCATTGAGAAGGATGATTCTAAAAGAAGGACATCCTCTAGTGAAAGTGCAACATCTTCTAAGAAGAAGGTTCCATCCATCTGGATGAGGAAGGTGAAGAAGCAGAGCTCTCCTGACGCAGCACAACAATTCAAGACAAGTACCCTACAATCAGAAGGAATCAAAAGGTCAAGATTTGTGGGTCAGTGTTGGTGTTGTAACAAGTATGGGCATTGTGCAAAGGATTGTTGGTACAATCCACTGAATTCCAAAGTACAAAGGAAGCCCATGCCAAGGGGGAGCAAGCCAGAAGAAACGAAGCAGCATCCACAGGTCCAGAGACATCTGTTTACTGCTAACAGATTTGGATTACTTGACAACATCTGGGATGATTGCAAAAGTGATCAAAGAGATACATGTCAATCTCCAACTGTATCCAGAGCTAAAGAGAAGAGAAGATCACTGAACCTGGCTAAAAAGGAATCCTTGGGAAGCAAGCATAAGAAAGTTGAAAATGCTCCCAAGAAGTGTTTTAGAAATGAAGAGAAGTTCTTGGAGTCTAAGTCCAAGAAGGGTGATGCATCCAGAAGGACCACCAAGAAATGCTTCTACTGTGGAAAGAAAGGACACACCATGGATCTTTGTGAACAAGCCATGGAACTGAATAGAAGCAGACTGGACTCAAACAGACAATCAATCCAGAAGAAGCAGAAGGGATTGATTGAAAACAAGTTGCCTAGGAGAGGTAGCTTGACAGAATCAAAGGAACCATGTGGAATATCCAGAACTGAGGCCACACTCCCAAGTGACTCACTTTTCATATGGCCAAATCAGTTGCAACTTGCCAAAGATCTGCAGAGAGCTGAAGATGAAGTTCTGGCAATTGCTAAGGCAAAAAGGAAACAAAAGGTTTCACATGAAGATGGTTTGAGAACCACACCAGCACAATCATCAATGAAGATCAAATGTGCAAGTGTGAAGAATGGTGAAAATGGGACATCTCGGTTGAGAGAATCTTCTCAACCTTGTTGTTCACATTGATGAACCAAGGAGGTTCCATCTTATTCCCTTATACTATTTGTATTTACATGTGCTAACATTATAGGGAATTGAAGATGATGATCATTCTCAACTGGAGGATGGTTTGGAAAGAATGGAGTGCACCCCTTGAGGGGGGAGCCAATCAGAAGAAGATGGTATTCTAAGAATTAATACCATCCTGAAGAAAAGTGAAGGTATTCCAATCATACTTTCATCCCTTGTTTCTTAATTGAGTTTATCTTGTCAATTAAGGGGGAGTATGGATTGAAGACAAATGGATGAAAGGGGGAGCTTTATCTTTGCACTGAACTTTCTAATGAGTTTTGTGAAGTATGTGCAGGATTTAGCAATTCATTGTTATATCTGAAAATTTTTCAAACCCCTAAGCATGATCTCACATGTGTAGAGAATTATGGACAGCTTTGAATTCCTTGGTTATATCACTCTTGTTTTCTACACCGGGTTAGCCCAAGTAGACTTAGAGCTGATGTACTAAAGGTTCTTTGCTAAAGAGAACATGTGACATCATCCCTCTCTCAGTGTTTTACAAGAAAATACTTTTATAAGGGAGGAAGACATATTTTGAAAGCAAACCACCCCACACCTTTGGATTTGATTGCCAATAAGGGGGAGAAATATTGGCACACATATTGACCCATTCATATGTGCTGAAGGAGTGTATTGACAACAAATACAAAGGGGGAGATTGAAGTGCATTGTGTTGCATTTGTTGTCAATGAGGCATGAAGTTGTCTTGGAATGAATGGATGTCAGGGAGTCAAGATGTGAATGTCAAAGGATGTGATGGTGATGGTGATGAAGGAGAATGGCCATGGTACTAAGATGCATGTCACTTAGGAGATTCACTAAGTGGTATTGGAAATTGTGGTTGAAACTTTCTCCATGAAAATCTGACGATTGTTGAGCTGATCTTTAAGTTCATAGAACTTGTATCAACTGGATACAAAGTCACAACATGATTAGAAGACCATGCATTGTACTGACAATGCATGAGGAGTTGAAGAGATCCATCCACAACTCTTAAGTGGATGAAGTGGATTAATAAAGTCCATGCACTATCACTTAGTGCATGAGAATTTGAAGAAGATCCAACTTGATCTCTGATTGGATCATTGAAGAATTTTGATGAATTATTTGATTCAGGAGCATCGGTTGAAGGAAGAACCTTCAAGAATTCCATTCTTGAATGATGAATATATGTTGAAGAAGGATGATGAATTCTAATGAAGAAGAAGAAATAAAGAGGAGGAAGAATGGCTTAGAAGAAGAAGGAGGCATTTGGCATTTGGCATGTTTTATATGGAGAAGGACTTTGTTTTTACAAAGTCTAGGTTCTGTCCTTTGCCAAAAAATTGGCCATCTCAAGCCAGCCCACGGGTTCAACCCCACGGCTCATATGGGCACTAGGCGCCACGCCCATGGGGGATCCCATGGTGCAAGCACGAGAGGCAGGGGGGGAGGGCACGCAGTGGTGAAGCCCGCGCGCCCGGAGAGTGCATAGTGGGCGCTAGGAGCGCGCCCGCAGGGGTCATGAGTGGGCGCAAAGCGCGCCCGCAGACAGGCAGGACGAACACGGTGCGGGGCGGCACCGTGGAGGGAGAAGGAGAGACAATTGAAGCGGTGGCGGCAGCGAGTCTTTGATAAAGCGCGGATAAACCGCGGGAGAATTCGATGTGGGACGCGCATTTTTTACCCGGAGCGCATCCTGGCCGTTCGACTCATCGCGCGGACGATCTAAGCCGCACATCTGATCCGCGGCGAGATCTTCAGATCCAGGCCGCCCGATGAATCTCCATCGCCTGATCTGACGGCCGAGATCTCGTCTCCTTCCTCGAGCTCGGCCGAAGCCTCCCGCGAAGCTGCCGCTGAACCAGTGCCTCCCGACGACAGAATGTGAGTATCCGGCCATCATTTTCGAAGCCGAAGACATCATGGTGATCGTCTGGTCACACTGAACACAACCGTGCAAAAAAGTAGGCATGCATGCAATGTTTGGGAGATTTCGAGGTTGGCCGAAGCAACCGGAGGTGCGAGGCCACGTGATTTATTTTCTGCATGGTTTGGACCTTAACCGAAGGCCGTGCATGCGTTATGAATCTCATGCACGAGGAGGAAAGGAAAAATGAGATCCCGCGTGAAATAAAAAGAAAAACAAGATTTAAGGAAATCTTGAAATCCCGAAATCTTCGGGGAATTGAAGATATCCCACGCGGATGAACCGAGGCTCTGCTTCACCTATAAAAAGAGAGCCCGAGCTCTCATTACGTTTGCTGATGCGCTGAAGTTTTGAAGTCCCGTGAGCGCATCCCTCTGCCTCGCGAAGAAGAAGCCGCCGTGCAAAGTACTTGCGCGGCTGAAGATCTCGGTGCCACCCGAGGCCCGAAAGAGTTCCCTGCGCGCCTATCTTGCGCGACAGGAAGATCCTGAGCCGCTTTAATTTGCGCGCTCAAGGATTGGCACCCTCACTGCCCGCATACTTGTGCGGCAGGAGGAAGTGCCCGCGGGTGCAGCACTTGCGCGCCCCGCGGTAGGAAGTCTTGCGCGCCCCTGTGCCGCGCACCCTTGCGCGCCTGGTTGCACCAAGTGCACCTACTTGGCAGTGTTGGAGAAGAAGATCCGAGGCAGTACTCCACACCTTTGGTTGTGGGTGCTTGGCAAGGAAGAAGGCCGAGTCCTTGTGCTTGTGTACCAAGAAGACAAGAAGGCCCTACGGGCAGTATCTTGTGCAAAGTGGAGAACCCAAGCCGTAGCTTTGTATGGGTGAAGTGAAGACCACACCTTAGTGTGTGTGTGCATAAGTGAAGAAGGACACATTTAAGTGAGTGTGCAAGAAGAGGAGAACCCGAGACCACACCTTGGGTGTGTGCAAGTAAAGGCCGCAGCCTTGGGTGTGTGTGAAACAAGAAGACCCTACGGTATTGTGTGTGCAAGGAGAACCCGAGGCCATATCCAGTGTGTGTGCATTTGAATAAGAGGCAGTAGCCTTTGGGGTGTGCATCTAGTGAAGAGGCCGTATCCTATTAGGTGTGCAAGAATTAGTAGAGGCCGAGACCACACCTTGTGTGTGTGTGCAAATTAAAAGGAGTGGCCGAACCTTAGTGTGTGTGCAAACCAAAGTGTGTACACACTAAGAAGAAGAGAGGACATCCACACTAAAGTATAACACACATTCTAGTGTGTAATCATATTGCATAAAGTGTGTGAAGTCTGAGAAGTAGGTGTGTGCTCAAAAGTGATTACACCCTTTGTGGGTCTACTGCACCAAGAAGAAGAAAGGGAAAGTGCATGCATGCATGCATGCACGTGCACACGTGAACAGTGCTAAATCAGTGGTGTGCATCTGAGGAGTCCAAGACTTGAAGATCTTGAAGAGTTGCCATGCACTCAGTGCATGATGTTGAAGTGAACTGAGACTGGACCAGACCAAAGATAAAGATATTATTTGTCTGAGCATTCAGTAATTGGAGAGAAGCCGGGGCATCCTTAGAAGAAGGTGATAAAGCCCGAGCTAGATGAGAAGACCTGTTCACCACAAGTGATCAGAAGAAGAGCAAGGCCAGCAGTCTTTATCCCAGACTGCTGAGGATACTTGAAGAAGAACTTAAAGTGAAGAAGAGCTACTCGTGTGACTCGAGGAGCCAAGAGAAGACCCTGTGGGACTCAGGGAGAAGAAGTCTTCAGTGGGATTCTGGAGCAGGCCAGTGGGACTCTGGTAACACTGTGGGACGCAGTATAAAGACCCTCCTGTGGGACTCAGGAGAGATACAGTGAGACTCTGTATCGACCATTGTAATTCTAACAAGTTATAATGGGAGAATCCATGCTTGGAGAGCATGGCAAGGATGTAGGCCTTTGGTGCCGAACCTTGTAAATCCTTGTGTCCAGTGCCTTTACATTTACTGCATCATTCGTGGAAAGGTGAGAGATACAAGAAGAGTGGATCGAGGCTTTAACCAGCCATAGAGGTTTAATTGATTAAGAATCAATTAGTAAAAAGTTTTAAAGGATCACTGATTCACCCCCTCCCCCTCTCAGTGATTCACACTGATCTGGGCACTTCAATTCATATAATTCTCTACACTAAAATATTAACTATCTTTAGAAGCTATATGAATTGTCATTTTTTCTAAAGGCTTCGATCGCTAAATCATAATATGTATATCAAACTAGGGTTTTATTATACACATTATTTTCACATGACTAAGTATTATATTTCCACAACTATTATGAGTCTTATATTTTATATTAATTTATAATTTCCAATAGTCAATATTAATGTTTCATGTACCAATTAACTAGTATCTAGATATAAAATACAATAAAAAAATCATTTCAATGTTAATAATCATGATGTTTCTAAAAAGAACCTAAAATAAATTTTCATGAAATATATACTAAAAAATAGTTTTTTCAATAATTGGTCCTCTTAGAAAAAAAGTCATGTAAACAAATTAATTTACATAATAATCACCGTTTCCATAATTTTATAGAGTTCAACATCCACTTTATAATTATTATGAATATTTTCTTGGATCCCAATAATTGATAAAAATATTATGTTCATTAATGAAAATATTTTAGGTAGAATATACCAATGGATTCTTTTCAATCTATACATATTCATCATCAAGTTAGCATACATAAAACATGATAAGACAATGTAGCGACGTTCAATATGCTATTATTGAATATTCTATCATTTTTTAAACACATTTAAAATGATCTATAATCCTATGAATCAACCACAATTGTTATGTTATTTTACCCTCATATTTCATTCATTCTATATAAGGGATGAAAAACCATATTCTATACAATCCAAAATATGTTTAGTAAATCATTTACTAAATATTACTAAGTGTATTTTCCAAAATTTCTGTCATGTGGTTCAGAATGAATATAAATTATATTATTTATAGGGATGATAATATAAGATTGATGGTTATTTTCTTATCAATTTGGACGCATAGTTTTTCTAGGTGATCAAGGTCTGCACCTAGATATTCATATTTAAATTTAAAATCTTATAGTGTATGGAAAATATCATTTTATCTAATTGTTATCTTTATCCTTCCCATTAGAAATTAATAATGATTTTGTTTTATAATAATCTATGTTCTTAATCTGAGTGATCATCTACATAAACATAGTTAATATAGATTCAAAGAATTAAAAAATCATCCCTGATATATCTTATATTGGAATATTTATCACCTACACCCTACAATAAGGTGTATGTTAAGAAATATTAGACTCTAGTACATTGTATAAATATTCCTATTGTATTTTAATGTATAAAAAATATATATTATTCATGGAATTAGGTGTAGGTAAGGAAATCATATTTTTCCAAAATAATCATAGTAATATCATCTTTTCACTTTCAAATTTATAAGTTAAAAAAATTAATTTTTTTAACTCGTCTTGATTGTAAAAAGATGAAACAATTATTTTTTTATTAGTCTCCATACATTTTATCAAATTCCTAGAGCCCTTACTGTTGGTTTCAAAATATCATGCCACATGTATAATCTATTGGTAAGGATCCATATTTTTATTCTCATATCATATGATAATTTTTGGCCAATTACTCATTAGTATTTAAATAGGTGGTACATTAAATATATATTAACTATATGTTCTTTGATCTATTTAGTGGACTCACTAATCCAAATATCATAGACTCATATTTCCTCAAAGTGTTCCTCCAAGTCACACCAAGAAGAGCAATGGATACATCCCTGGATTTCAACACAGTTAATTTGACCCAGAATAATAATTAGGGATCCATGATAAATGGATGCACCCAAATGAGGGCTATGACAACACATTGATCTATGATTTCAAAAATTTAATTTATGAAAGGCATACTAAAATAATTTTTCCTTGAGATATTTTATATTTTTATATATGATCATATTTATCTCATTTTTATCATTTTACATGATAATAAATATTATATGGATTTTAAATAGCTGATAATTCATATATTTATAATATTATTTACACATAATTTCTTAATTTAATTTTATCATTAATTCATTTTTACTAAATTATTTTTTATGATCATAATAAAGGATCGAATAAACCTCAATAATTTAAAAATAACTACATAAAAATAAAATAAATTGATGTTTCATGATCATATGGGTTTTCATTACATAGTTTTTTGAGTGGTTGGTATACTAATAATTAACCTTATGGAATAACTACTTGTCCCATGTTTCTCATGAGCCACATAATTATGCATAGATCTAATGATTCTTTTTTATTAGATTCACAAAAATATAGTATTTGAACAACCTCCCCACCTAGGAGTTTCCTCTTTAACATTTATACACTAACACATACGTGAGGGTAACATGGGGTTTGGGGTAACAAAAAAGTACACATTGACATGTAGTATCGTACATAATAAAGTTATAAGGGATAAAACACTATTGGGTATGTCTAATTTAATTAATTTTGTCACATAATAAACCGATGAAATAAATATATAATTATGAAAAATTCTAACACAGACACTAGATGGTCAACCTCACGATAATCAACACATGGAATGACTATACATTTAATAAGTATGGTAGAAATCATTTCATGTAATTCAATATTAAAAAAAATCACTCAACTTAATTAACATTTAAATTAAATAAATATTCTATTCTAATTTACTATAAATACTATTTTAGGGGACCCCATCATCTATAATATTAAATAAATAAATAAATAAATTATTTATTATTAATTATGTAAAAAATGTGTAATTAAACGAAACATGTTATTTAATCCTATGAACTACATAGTGTATAATTCATTCCTTATTATGTACTATGAAATCACATGACATGTTGTGTACATAATATGTGAGGTATTACACAGTGTGCAGTTATGGGTGTCCTGGAAGGTAGTCAGTTTGACAAGTATGATACACAAAAAATGTTAATATATTTTTTCCACCATTAATTCTCATGTGAATTAGATGTTGTGTTTATAGACTTTACATAAAATGTAGCTCTAAAATAACGTGAAAATTAATTAGGCCTTTAGTATTCTATAAAACCCTATCACACGGTGTGTATTCAAGCTACATGCTGTGTATTTTTATTTTAAATCTACAATTAATTCCTCTTTGATCGGTTAATTAAATAAGGGTACAACTAGGCTCAATGTGTACATGGAATAAAGATGTTTGTGTTATGTGGAGATTCCATCATTATACATGTCATATACAACTTAAAATGCTAATATGTGATACATTCCTCTAGACTCAAGGTGTAATTGACATGGACAATTTATGTTTCACATGATAGGTATGGGATTTAAACATTATGTAGTCATAAATGGACCATGTTCTCTGATATAAGTCACTACATGATGTGAAATAAATTTCATATTTCATATATTGACCACAATGATTTTGTTATTGATTGGGGGAAAAACCATTTGAGGCTACACTGAATATATACCAACTACACAAATTGTATCCCATAAAACTATCCTCCATCTTCCTAGTAAATAAAAAACATATAATGAAGCTACATAATCTTCTCTCACATGATATGATATGATTTAAATGACCCATATTACTGTAGAGAATTTAGGTAGATGGCCTAGACTTTCCAATTACATGTTTTGTATTCTAGCTTATTCATCCAGAATCATTTTCACCATCATATAGATCTTTTATAATTATTCATATGTTCTAATACATACACAAATCAATGAACAAGATATATTTACTTTATGAAAAAAATGAAAAAAGAAACTAACAAAAATTGTGATTTTTTTTAAAATAAATAAATAATTATAAAGTAATTATTAACCACTTTAAAATAAATTGAATGTTTAGGGGTATAGTTCATGTGTAGAGATCATGAAAAACCATTTGGTTTTGACTAATTTCATAGATAAATCCTTATAACCAAACAAATAAATCCCTATTTATCCATGATTCATTATCATTAAAATATTATTTATAAATAAATTTTAATATTTAAAATTTTATAATCTTGTAATTATTTCTTATTTGATGAATTAGTTAACCCCTTATTTTTTTATAGTCATTGCATCAAAGGACTCAAGTGTAAAGTCCCTAATGTAATCCATAGGTTATATATGAACCTTTGATTGTCATTATAGAATCATATAGTGCTAATAAAATTTTTTATCAAAACATGCAACAATATAAATTTATTTTAGTAACAATACCTTACTTGTTATAAGGATTTATTATTTTTTCCATTGAGGATAATTGAGAAGGAGGGGGATTAATGTTCTATCTGATTCTTTAAAAATTTATAAAGAATGTTCTCCAGAAGTGTTTAGATAACTCACTAGTTGGGTTGTTTTTTTCCTGATGATGCCTTTACCATCCTGAATGCCATATTACATCTCCAAAAATATCTCTAGAATTGAAATGATCAGGTTTATATAGATGCGTGTTAAGAATCAAAAACATCACATAGGACATAAACGAATATATTAGTCATTTCAGAACCCCGTATCTAATAATAATAATAATATTATTATTATTATTATTATTACTATTTCCTTGATTCCCATATGTCACATAGATAATATAAATATCAATAAATAAAATATTTTTTATTTAGATGATTTTTATTATTTCATTCCAACACAACAATTTCCTCATTTTTCTGATCCCTCATATTGATCGAATAGTTAAAAATTCATAAAAATAAATATTACTGAATTATGTATTAATTAACTATAGAAATATTTTATTAACAAAAACTAATGTATAATTATTTTTTTAATATACACAAAACAAAACAAATAATTATTTACCTCCCTATCATTAAAAAATATATAAATAAATATTATATATCCATGTGATTATTTATTAGTATGTGAATTAAGGTGTATTTACTATTCATCTCACAATATTTTTTATTTAAAATAAATAATTTCAAAATAATAATCTAAATAATCATAGTTGATAATTATTAAACCACACAGTAATAATACTATTTATTGAAACATTTATATTGAAAAAAAATTAACAGTAGTTCTGGATACAATTAATGTGTGAATCTCTAGGCCTCTTTATCCATTGAATTAGGTTGAATTACCAAACATAAATGATTATTATATCCTAAAACATCTGGGAACAGATAGATAACTAAATTAAGATCACAACAAAATAGGCTCCTTTGAATTTTAACTATATAACATAATCCATTTTCCTCAATAACTCATCATCTATACAACAAACTCTATGTTATCAACCTGTACAATTAATTTATGTTCTATTTAATTTAAAAAATTTAACACATAGATGTCTTATGATTTCCATTGATTTATTATATAGTTTCATATCAATCAATGGGATAGATATATATACATCAAAAACAATAATAAATAAATAATATATTATTAACTATTTAATTAATACCATATCACTTGTGATGCACCCAATGCATCCTTCATCCCCACTAGAATATGTAATAATGTCTTTAAATAATAAATAAATCTACACAACTTGTGACATGATTTAACAATATATGAAACCCTAAAAACCAATATGCATGTCTAGATATAAAAAGATAGAATACCATGTATTGAATATAGAATTCCTATAAGCTATCTAGTTCTCTTAAATCTTTTTGTTGGTGATTTCTAAGTGAGGACTTCATGAGAAGAGGCCTCAATTTCTTACCATCCAATTCCACTGAATTTATTTTTTCATATGTGTCTAGTATGATGATATCATTCATCAATAACACAAATGTTTAAATATATCTCCATAAAAATTTAAGGTTCTTGTCATAGTGGCTAACTTCTACGACCATTCGTTGAAATGTATTCAATACAGAATTTATCACATATATGTTACATATAATAAAAAACATCATATGATAATATGTTTATTAATAATCAAAAAATGTAATACACCGGTAATAGAAATAACAATGTAGTTGGTTCTAGGACACAAAATACAATCGTTACTTGTAATTTACATGATAGTCTTAGTGAGATATTGACCACCCCAGGTACATTTGAGATATGAGATATATAGTGTTCATAAAACCCACTTTATTATATGATATGAGAAATACATGGTGGGGGTTGTTATGACTATGTATTAAATATAGGATGTAATATGAATATGTTATTTCTACTAGGTATGATATATAATATAAATTAATTTGGTGTGATTCCACCCTAGGATTGAGATTTGGAATGAATAATGTGGTTTTATTCCACCAAATTATCAGTAGGGGATGTACATGATATATGTAATTACATAAATTATGAGATATTTTATGTATATAGTGGTCTTTAACCCCCCTAATATGAAATTTGGGATTTATTGGGTGGGTTCTACATCCTCATACAATGATATATTTGATGTAGAGGGTTGGTGTTATTCACCTGAATAATGAGATATAGGATATATGAAGTGGATTTTATTCCCTAAAAGTAAGAGATATGGGATGTACAATGAAAGGGTTATTCCAATCTAGTATGAGATATGTAATGTATATTTTATAAACTATTTCTTTAGAGTATGTGATATGTAATTTATAAGGCTAATTTTACTCCCCCAGAGTATATGAGATACATAATGTATGGAGTGGGTGTTACTCCCCCTGAGTATAAGATATGGGTTGTATGAGGTAGGATTTATTTTACCCAATTATGTTATATGAAATTATGGTTGGGGCCATAATCCATAACATGTCGAAGTATGTACGGACAATCCCAAGTTTCATATTAGAAATTTAGGATCGGTTGTAATTTATCTTTTCAAGTCACCTATATTTTTTTATCATGAGCACACCCCATCATGTTTTTATTGGTGTCAAACACAAGTAATTATAATAACTAATTATTGTAATGTATTATTAATATTCATTGTTATATTTTATGTGTTAACATTCATTGAAATAATTTTATAATATGTTTTAAACTGAAAAATTAGTTTATTTCTAACTAATGTTTTTTCTATATCTTAAATAAATTTATTTAAAAAAAGAGTTATGTATTTTAGAAATTTAATTGGATATAATGGATATAAATAACAAAAATTAAATAATAATAACATTTTATTAGATAAATTATGTTACAAACAATAATTATTTTCTTCAATACATTACATTCACATAAGATCCTGTTTTACCAAACAACAAAATACTATTAACATTATTATTTAATATGTTACCTAGCCATTAAAATTTTGTGTATGAATAAGATTAACAAAATTATGAAAATATTTTTTATAGACATTTTTATTAGTTATATATTGGACAAAAATAAAAATATTACTATTAAAAATAAAAAATATAGTTTTCTAAAAATTGTTTTCATCATAAAGGAAGGATTAGTCACTCTTTGCACACATGATTTAATATAACTTTTTAAATCTCTTGGAAAACCTAAATGAAAATATAATATTAATTTTATTAATAGGGATTCCAGAATTATCCTATGCTGATTTTTTTTTATTTTTGTAAAGTGATTCATTTTTGATGAATAATGAAAAATACATATTATTTTTAAAAAACTACCTTTTTGTTTAAAAGACATATAATGTTAAATTATATGTTGAATTCACTTAATATTAGAGAAATTTTATATAAATAGTCCAATTTTGGAAATCTGAATCATTTTAATATTTAATTTAGATATAAAAACAATATGACCTTTAAAGATTGTATACTTTAAAAACATCCTTTCTTGATACTTCTGTGGTATTAATTTTAAGTTAAAATTTTATAATTATGTGATTATATTTGGGAAAAATGGATTCCATATTTAGTATCATAATAATATATAATTTATAATAAGTTCAACATAATTTTTAACCAAAATTAATAATTACTGCAGTCAAAATTAATTACCGCGGTTTTGGAAAAATTCGTTTTACTAGGGGTTAAACTAACAAGATAAGGGTAAAAATGACATAATAACTTGTCTTAACCCAATTGGATGGTCATATTCCTACACTTGTTATCTTATGATAAAATTTTATTAGTTTGGGGAGAACTTATACAAGAAATTGGTCTACATAATATTTTTTGAAAAGAAAACCACAATAAGAAACCTTTTTTATTTTAATATCATTAATGCATTAAGATAGGAAAAAATAAAATAGGTTCTGTTAAATATATTATTCAAAAATTTAAATTAGTGTTTTATCGTAATAATTTTACATTATCTTTATAGATGAATTAGTTATATAAAATACTTACGAAAAGTCAGCACAATAATTATTTCCTTAATAAAAAATAAAATAACAGAAAATAAAAAATAATAAAAGTTAATTAATTTGAATGAATTATTACGTTAAATTAACTATTATGATAAAAAACCATCTTCCAAAATTTAAAGAACAGTGTATTTGGATTCCATCATTGTATATCTAATTTTTAAATTCATAGGAAATGAATAATGTTAAACTTGACATTGATGTTAATTTACAGAAATTGATATCTTAATAAATGATTTAAAATTAATAAAAATTCAATATTCTCCAAGGTTATTTTTAAATGTTAAAAAATATCAACTATGTTCAATCAATTTCCTGAATTTTCATTTATAATTAATCTAATGATCACTAAATAGTAAGAAACTCTGTTAGTGTGCTTAAGGTTAAAGAGATGTTTTTCCACGTTATCAACGCTTCTGTCAAAATTAATTTCCAAAAAAACATTGGATATATATGATTTTAAATTTGATAAAAGTATTATAAGTAGTGAGTCAAAATTACATAATTTATGCCACTTTAATTAAGAGTATTTTGATAAATAATCTATATTAGAAATCTGGTAACAGTTGTGAATAACCAAAATAGTAAAAGTAGGGAAACATAGAAGTTAAGGAAAAAAATGTTTAAAACATGTGTTCAAATAAGTATTATAGGTTTTGAAAGATCAAATAGTCCCAAAAAACATTCAATTATTAATTTTGGATATACTGGAGGTAATATTTACCTCCCAATACTAAACAATTATCGGTATTTAAAAAATGTCACACCTCCTCAACTATAAAAGGGTACACAATCCCATAACTTCTTCACTCCATAAAACCACATTATATCAGAAAAGAACTTCCCAAATAAATTCCCAAAAAACCTAACCTCATTATAGAAGACTTATATTTGTCCTAAATCTGTCCTTTGAAGGCATTAGTGAAAACCTAAGGAGGATAATTGAAGAAGAGGTGATGATCTTCAACAATTATCATTATTTTACTTCTTTCACCACCTCATTAAATTTTTATTCAACCATAATGATAAAATATTCTAATTATATTAGATATAATAGTATTTAGATTTTATAAGTTAATTCCATAGAACCTTCTCTACTTCCATCAACGGTTTTATAAAATCATCATTCATGTGTACGGCAGACTAGCACCTCACGAACCGATGTCTTCCACCTATCAAGGTTGGGTACGTTGATAGACATAATATATACATATATATATATATGATATTAATAATGTATTTATAAATCTTCAATAAATATATAATTTATACATTTTTACCTTCCATTTTGTAGATAATGTCGCTCATGTGTACGACAAACTACCTCCTGGGGAATTAACATGATTCATCTTTCACTAAAGCATCGCATGGAATGTGATAAAGATAAAGTGAATGATTATATATGATATAAATTAAATAATTAGTATATTAATGACATTTATTTTTCTTTATTTTACTAAAATATATATCATTTTTTTATTTTCTTTTCTATTACGTAAAGATGATAACATCATTCATGTATGTGTGGGCGTCCACTTTCATGATACAATGTGACTAACATTTCATCACAGGAACACATGGATGATATATATAATTATATATTGTGGTATGTATGATATTATGAAAATCATTTAAAGATAATATACCACTTACCCTAATTTCATAATGATCTTTTGAAAATGGAAATCTTATACATGAGTTTGTATGATCTACCATCTCCATGATCGCAACGTACTTCAATTTTCATAATCCTCGTTTTTTATTTTATTAAAAAGTATAATTGATATAAAAAATGTTATAATTATTCCATTAATATTATTCTATATATGATTATTCTCTATAATTGTTCAATAACTGTATCATTAATGACCAAACATGCACAAAGAAACATGGTAGTTAACACATGAAACAATTAGAATAATAAAAGATCGTTAACGAATGAGTGATAAGATGTTATAAAATGATCATATCTTATATTATAAATATTAATAAAGTTATATAATGTGTGAATAAAATGTTTATAACCACAATACATGAGGTTAAATCATGTTCACCAAAAAAGAAACATGAGTTATTGAATTTCATCTCAATTTACATTCCATTGAGGATTATTTGTTATTATTCTCCAATTCACTCGTGTGTGGTGCATGTAATACCAATTTTACTGTTAGTATAATTTTTAATTAAAAATCAATGGTATTTTAATTTTTACATTGAGTTATCTCATCCAAGGGGATTTACATGAAAATTAACCTGTAATAAAAGTTATTCTTTAATCTCGATTTCTTTTTTGATTGTCAAATTTTTATTGAGGGGATAAATTTATTATCATAAAATTTAATTGAAAAAATATTTTTCTCTAAAATAATAATATTATTGTGTGTTTTATATGATTATTTTCTAAACTGTATACCATTTTTACATACATTTTTTACCTTTAATGTTATTTCATTAGCTAGGGAAGAATAAACAAATTGTTTCCTCCACTCATTATGGATACATTTTAATAAGTTAAATTACTTTTGAATTTATTTTATTATTCTATATATGAGTGATTCTTTTGAAAAGAAAGAAATGGGTTTGGTACTATTATTATAATGACCCTAGATGCATCATTAGTCTAATGAGATTATCAATAGGCCATATTAGATGAGTTTTCACCATGTTTGTAATAAACATTGTATTCAATGATCATGAGGGTAAATGTATCATGTTCATGGGAAACATGAAGTCTCAAAATTAATAATTTCATTCACTCAAAATTAATTTGTCTTTATCTATGATATTTTTAAAATGATATTATCTATGGATGAATTTCATTATTATCTTATTGATTAAATGGCATATGTTCTTAGTTATTTACCTCGAAATATTGATTATTCCATATCTTATGATGATGATCAAGTTATCTAAATTTAAGGTATTCTTAGTTATTTTTATTTTTATATTGACTATTTTCTATTTTTTATTATTATATTCGGATGTACATACTAGTCATTTAAGTTCACCATTATTTTTATTCATTTTCCCTTGATCAAATAATGAATGATTTGAATGAGTTTCAAAGATGATGTGTTTTATAAATTTTTATGCTTATTTTCTTTTAAAAAAGTAAAAAGGAAATCATGAATGTATCTAGTTTTATTAAATTAAATAAACTTTTTGGCCATTCATTATGTGATTCATTATATATAATCGAATTTAATAAAGTAAGGCACCGACTCATGGAATCAAGGGTTTGAGTTATAACAGTTTTTATCATATAGAAAGTAATAAAATCCTTGGGAATGAGATTTATGAAAACATAAATATAAGTGATCATAACCCTATGATAGAATTTGAGGATTATTAATTATGAAAATAATAACGTTTTTGTAAGGTATAGATTATGTGGTGTTTCCCAGCAATATAAATTTATATTGATACTAGTAGTGGGCGTGGTTCTAAAAAAGAGGTACTTAGAGGTAATAACTCAAAAAATTACACATTGGTATGGACTCAAAGGATGCATGGTGCATGAAAATAGTCCTTACTATATACCATGTTTTTCACTCCTAGGGGATATACTTACAATATTTTACAGATTAGTCACAAACCGTTATAAATGTTTTGAAAAAGTGATATCCACAATGAAATAAGGTTTATGATTATGATATTATCTATGCATCCATTTTTTCAATTTATGTTAATTATTTCACTAGTTTATGGATTATACATTATGTTTCATAATAATATTATCTAATATAGAATATTCCATCATTTATAAATGGTTCTTATAAAAAAAGAATAAGATACTCATTAATTCACATAATCCACCGTGTAATAATGGCTATTTCAAAGATTCTTTTAAGAAAATAATATAATTTCAACTAGTCTCTTAATCATTATCATAAGATGAGTATGTTTTATCATGTTTCAATAAGGAAGAAAAATAATTCTCTATGTATTATTGATTCAAAGGGATGAAAGATATGAATATGATGGTGAAAAAGGGACAAATAATTATAATTAGGGATAGATGTGTTTCCCTAGATGTGATAATCGTGGAAAGAAACACCCTTGTACGTGGATGAATGGAATGAATATTTTCTATAAGTGTGGATTGAAAATCCATTATTCTTTTTATTTCATTGAATGTAATTTATTTCTAGTGTACAATGCTTCCACACTAAGGATATAAGGTACTATTGAAATCAGTTCCTTAAGTGTCAACAGAATATTCCTAAACCAAAGCTAATGGATTGTGGTTAAGATTATGATATTACCATATTGACAAATAAGAATGATTAATTTTCTAGAGTTTTGATTCGATAATTATTCCATTTGTGTATATTATCAATGATATCCTAGTTATAAAAATTATTTAATGTAAATTAATTATACCACAATACATTTTATCTGATGATTTGAACGAGTATGTTGAATGGTACCAAGAATAGTTATTCAATGGAATGCATAACTTTGTGAAAAAGACATGATTGAGAAAAAAATAACACTTAATATTTTTTAGATATTAAGATGATGGTTATGGGAAAATAGACGATGGACATTGAAAAAGTAAATTTTATAGTATTGGATACCTTTGAAATGATGAATGATTTTTTGGTAATGCGTTTTATAATATCACTAATCGTTTTTAAAACATATTTGTATGTATGGAATACATCCAATAATATATGTCTTATTTAATTATTAAGGAAACATGAATTTTTACGATAATGTTTTATGGTAAATTATGTTCTTTCTATGATTAAAGTTAAGACCCGATGAAGGTATTCACATTTATTTTATGTGATAATTAATAACTACTTCATGTTTTTTGAGGTATTAAAGATAAGTAAATTTTTTAAATTTTGTAACTTTATTTATAAATTCATGGATCTTAATATTTTTTAAGGGAAATAATGATAACCATTTAATAAATACTTTAATTTTATCTTCGTATGATGTTTTATACATTAATATATTTCCCCACTATATGGAGATTTATGCATATTTGCTAACTTTTCCTAAGCTTATTGGTTTTGGAAAATAATTGGAGACAGAATGAAATAATTGTGACTCATTTGTGGATATTAAAATGGGTTAAAAGTGTATTATTGTTCTTCAGGTTTAAAAATCATATTCGTATATACATTTCTTATAGTAAGTGTTGAATTAAAAATTGAATTGAAACACAACTAAATGATTAAATTTGGATTTTCAAATATAAAATATCCCTATATTCATAGATAGTAAAAGAAAATCTCAACTCTAGGAGTAGTATATTTAATTTTTTATCCTAATACCTACTTTTATGTTGATTTTATTGTATTTAGGATCACCATAGATTTATGTCATCGTGGTCTTTAACATTACATTTATTTTTCACTTACTTGTGATCATTGACCTCAGTCAATCTGTATAATTATTTACACTTTTCTATCATGTTCACATATTTAATTGAAACCAACTTTATCCAATTTATAAACCTATTTATAAGTAATTAAATATAGACTCTATAATTCCTAATCTTTATTATATAGAGGATGTTTAATTACCCCTTTTACGATGTGGGTTTTTCAACAATGGATTTTCCAAAAATCAAACCCTTTATTAAAGAGATGAAGTTCAAATTGTGAGGTCATAATTTATTTAAGGCATGAGAATGTAATACCAATAAAATTAAAATAGAATTAAATATTATTTGATATTATATATTTCACACAAGAAAGAGTTTCTTCGATAGTTTTCATTACATATAAGACTGAGTTTTACTAGGAAATAAAATATTATTAACATTATTGTTTAATATATTACCTAGACATTAAATTGGTTGGAATGAAAATTATTAACTTAAATATAATAATATATGGTTTTTAGAATATTATTATTTATCTATTATACAGAAATATAATTTTAATCATTTAATTAAAAAATATATTTTTTCCCTATAAATATTATTTTTTAGAAAAGATGGATTAGTCTTGCATTGAACACATAATTTAAAATTATTTATTAACAATTTTGGAATATATTTATGAAAAATAATAATCATTTTTCAAATTGGGATACCAAAATTATTTTAGGGTGAATTTTTGGTGTTTTACTCAAAAGATTTATTTTTTTCAAATAGTGAAAAACACTAACTTTTAATTGAAACCATTATTTCCATTTAAATATATAATTAAATTAAATTATTTTTTAAATTAAATTTAAATTATTATAGTTTTTAGATTATATCAATTAATAGAAATATGTTTATTTTAATCATTTTCATTTTTAATTTAGATATAAAAATGATTTAATGTTTTAACCCTGTTCACATTAAAACCCAGCTTTTTTCGACATGTCTGCGAGATTAATTTTAAATTAATATATTCCAATTCAATGCATTGAACTTGAAGAACTAAATTAAATATTTGGAATTAGAATAATTTATAATTCTTAATAATTGAAACAAAAATTTTTAAGAAATTTATAGTGAATTTAGTAAAAAATTAATTACTGTGATTAAGGTAAATATTTTCTTATAGAGCTAAATAAAGAGTTTAAGTGTTAAAATGAACAAAAAAACCTTATCAAACACCCATTTATAGTCATATTAAAACCCTTTTCAACATATTCATGATATATATCTTTATTTGGAATACTTGTACATTGAAAGAACTTATATTATATGTTATATAATGAAAAAGGAAAAAGGAAACTTTTATTCATTTTAATATCTACAATTCTTTGGGAAAGGAAAATAAAATAGTTTTAGTTATAGATATTAATTTTAAATATTAATTTTTTTAATCGTAATAGTATTTTAATGACTCATATTTTCTAGGTTTTTATTTTTAAAAATTATTTGGTAAAATTCATAGACAAGGTGTTGAGACGTCGTGCGATTCCAAGGAACAGGGTTCCCAAAATGAATGTTTGAAAATGTTATGTTCTAAATATCACGGGTGGGATAATTTTTAAAAAAAATTAAATAACTCTTAGATGAGTTACCAGATTATAAATCCAATGGCACTATTGAGCTTAGAGTTGTTCATTTACCTTAGGTGTGACCTAAAATTTTTCAATGCATGTTACCTATTGAAAAAGTCACCATGGGTGTAATCATAAATAGAGAAATTTTAAAAAATTATTTTGAAATCCTAATATATCATAAATCGTAACATGGATTAGAAATTTTAGAACACTATTGAGTTGATAAAAGGGTGTTTTCCTTTGGCAGGCCTAATCTCGGCCAGCGTGGGTTGATGGTGAATGTTAGATTTTTGAGGTTGAAATTATTAAAAAATCTATTAAAAATCTATTATTTATGTTTATGTGTTGATGTAGCGGAGATTTTCTTTTACAATAAGCCATGTTAGAGGAATATAGGGTTATTGCCACAACTCTGGGACTTCAGTGACAAAATGATACGGAATTTCTATCCCAACGACGAACATGAGTGGATCACGGAATGGAGATGACACATAGATTTTTTCTTCGTCAAGGTCCAATCCAATCATCAAGGTAGGGTATCGAATTATTTGTGATTTCTTTTCCCATTCATAGAATAAAACTATGGACACCGACCTACCCATGAAACAGTTAATCCATGGTTTGATCATTCTTTCTAGGTGGATAATTATTAGGGGATTAAAGGGAATTGATCTTGGGGATTATTTTTCTTTTGGTTTCTTTGTAATCCCATGAACATGAACTGATCCCTGTCAAAAAAACTCTACCATGATCTGTACTCTGGGTGTTCATGTGGTTTATCTCTTCCCTAAATTGACAATGTACTTTGTGTGTTCTTCACCCTTTGAAACCTGAAATAACTAATCGATCGTTTCCCTAATGATCCATGGCACAATAATACGAGACTGAAGGTAGTGATCTATGCCAGAATTGAAAAGGTGAGATAGGAGAGTAGTAGGCATGCGACAACTATCAGTGGATAGTGGGATGAATTGTGGTCTTCCAGTTGGGTGGCTAGTGGTGATGAAAAAATGTTGCCTGGTAGTAGGTGAGGTTCCGATGTGGTGCACAACCTTGGTTTAGATAGACTGTGTCAGAAGATGTACCCGCAGCGACAACTGGTGTAGGTAACATCTTAGGGGCCATGTCATAGGCGGATCCCATGACAGCAAGGACAAGACGTGATTTTTTTCAGGTTTAAAACAACCAATGCATTGATCACAATTTCCACATTGACTGGGAGTGCACATCTAAGGGACACGATAACATCTGGATGATTGTTGACTGACTCACCAAGTCATCCCACTTCATAACAATCCATGAGTAGAGTCTAGTAGAGAGCTTGGGAGGCCTGTAAACACAAGATAAAGTTCAATTACATAGAGTTCCATCAATGATCGTCTATTAATGTGATGATTTCTTTACATCCTAGTTGAGGATGGGATTGATGGATGAATTTGAGACTTAGTTTCGCTTAAGTATACCGTTTTGTCCCCATATCGATGGACATCCTGAGGAAACAATCCAGGTTATAGAGGACACGATACATGCTTGCACCCTAGACTTTGGCTGCAGTTGGGATGACTACAAACCTCCGGTGGAGTTTTCCAATAACAAGAGCTACCAGAACACCTTTTCTATGGAATAGTTTGAGGCCTTGTACTGGAAACCAAGAAATTCACCATTGTACTGGAAAGGCCTAGTAGTGTTAGCACTCATGGGTCTAGAGTTGGTATGGACTACCACCGAAAAGGTTCAGGTCATCTAAGAGTAAATAAGGACTTCACAGAGTAGACAAAGTTCACAAGCTGATAGGATGTGGAGGCCTATGGAGTTTTAGAAGGTAGACCATGTGATCCTTCGGGTCTCACCTCGATAGAGATTGTATATATTTTTTCGGGGTGACATGTTATCTTCAAGATACATCAAACATTTTCTTATTTTTAGTAAAGTTATCATGGTACAATTCCAAATAGCTCTAATCCCACAGTTTCACTAGGTGCATGATGTCATCCACATGCCACATCTAAGGAGGTACATGCATGATCCCTCAGACGTCATCAACTGGGGAGAGCTGTACATTGATGATTGGATGACTTTTTATGAATAAAAAGTGGAGATGAAGGATCTTTTGTAGCATATATTTTTTGGGGGGTCGATTACTTTGGGGTACATTCATTGAGAACACAAGAATCTATAGGATAGAATATGGATGCGAGAGGCTCTGGTTCATGCTCAGAAACATTATCTTTTTTTTGAGTAGCCCTTGTTTTGGATATTGGGGATGTAAATTCCTATACCGGTTATAATGTAATTACTAAGATTTTCTAGATGTTATTTTATATAATTGTTTTGGAAGATTCTGAGACTTGAAACTGAGACGGTGTACAATTCTGAGGCTCTAGGTGCCCTAAATGATTGTTTGAAACATTATACATTTTTAATAGCGTGCACGCAAGAATTTTTAAAAATATATAAATACATTTTAAATAAAATTCTAGATCGAAAATATATGGGCGTCGTTGAACTTGGAGTAGTGGCTTTACAATAAGAGTGAACTAGTACTAATCAGCATAGGTCATCTATAAAAAAAGTAACCATTGGCGTAATCATAAATAAAATAATTAAATAAAAATTATATTAATTTTAAGTCTTCATAACTCATAAATGGTAACATGGATTGTAAATATGAGAGTATTGTTGAGTTTGTAAGGAGGTGTTTTCTTTAGGTAGGGCGTAACCTCTATCGGTGCGGGTTGAGGGTGAAAGTTAGATTTTAGATGTATATGTCACTACAATATCCAATAAAAATATTTTATTTAATGTTACGTGTTGACACAATGGTGGTTTTATTTATAATAATCAATGTTAGAAGAATTTATGGTATCACCATAACCTTGGAACCCCCCTAAGGCATAGAGACGGAAGATCTCTCCAGACAATGAACGCTATGAAATCGAGGATAAATGATGAAACATACCATCGTTCTATATCAATGACTGATCCAATCATCGAGGTAGTGTGTCGATATCTTTGTGATTTATTTATAACTTATTATAATAAAAGGAATATTGTGGACCAACCCATGAATTGGTTGATCTATGGGTTGATAATTCATGTGGGTGGATAATTATGGAATAATTAAAGCTTATAGATCATGGTGCTTATTCTGCATTTGGTTTCATTGTGAGCTCGCTAACAGGAATGGATTAATCCCGAATGAACAAGGAAAAGATCTATTATATGGGTATTCATGTTATTTATCTCACCCCTATGTCAATTTTTTTCTTCTAACTTTTAATACCTATGCAAACAATCAATTGTTGCACCAACGATCCATGGATCCATGATCTGAGACTGAAGGTAGTGATCCCCGATAGCCATCCGGAGTTGCGATGTTAGTGTCGAAGGTAGGTGACGACTCATAGAGGAGGCCACAATGAATAATGGGATACCTAATGGGTGGCCAATATCGAGGGTAGCACACATCTGGGTGTGGAACACAACTATATTCTAGCGAGACCATGTCGGAGGAGGAGCTCGCGATGATGCAGGCTGTTGGTGGTAGACGAGATTCGAGAAGATGTCTACGGTAGGATGTGGCATGGAGGACTCATCATAGGAGGACCCCACCATAGTAAGGCTACGAGACCAGGGGAATTTGACATAGTGTTGTATGTGTTGACCTAGAGCACATGGCCAAAATTTGTGCTGAATGAGCAGACCCACATACAACAGGCAGGGCTGAGCGAACTGGGCTGCTTCAACGGCCCAACGGGCTGGACCACACAACCCATCATCCCTATAGGACATTTTCATTTGTAAAATATAGTTTGGGTAGTCCCATATCAACATATTTGGGTTGGTTCAGCCGAATTGGGTCAGGTCCGGTCGGCTAGATCGGTTCTGGTCGAACCTGGACCAAACCCAACCCTTTTTACAAATTCATTGATATCTTTCAAGTCATGTGTTCGTTTGACTAGATGTTTGTAGGGTTGTGACCCCTAAGATGAAAACGACCATTTGAAGTAATCTAAAGGGGGTTTTGGGGAAGTTAAAATATGACCTAATGGTTTGAGGTGTAGGTTCTCCATGAACAAGCACACCACAAGAAGAATCTTGCGATAGACTAAAACTATGCAATTTAGTGACTACGTGACTTGGGGGCTGCTAGACACATTGACACTCTATGAACCACTGAGGATCTGTGTTCCATTGATGCTCTATTATACATCAATGCTCTATGCACCATCGACACTATGTGTTCCATCGACATCACATACACCATTACCACTTCGAGCAACACCAATGCTCCATGCGCCACTGATGCTCAGTGCGCCATTGACGCTATATGCCCCATCAACGTTTTGTGTGTCACAAATTCTCCATGAACCACCAAATCTTTTAGTGTCATGGACTCTCAGAGTTATGTGTACTATAAGTGTAAATGATTCACTTTGTACTTTATACTTGTACCAGTGTGAGCTGGTTGTATTGACTATAATTTGTGTGTTTCCATTATGTGGTACTTCATGTGTTTCCTTAGTGGTGTAATTTTTTTTTCCTTTATGGTATAATTTTATTATTTCATAGTGTTGTTACCCATTTGGTTTTAGGGTCCCTACTAAGTATTCTTTTACTCACCCATACATGGGCTTGGCCCATACGTGACATGTCCCGCGAAGATGATTGATGCTATGACTATGTAATAGGTGGACTAGGACTAGGTGGTTCTTAGAAGGGGGACTGAAAGACATGTTCACTTCAGTGACTCCAGATAGATGTTTTTGTACTTACCCTTAAGGTAGGGTTTTCTGTAGATGTTTTTTAGAAGCTGTTACTTTTCCTTTTGGTTGGGCTTGTATTCTAGACCTGTTTACATTCCTATTTTGTATTGTTACTCTATAGAGGATATCTCAACTGTATGAATGCATGTTTACTTATTTTTTTTAGTTATTCAATGTTTCTCAGAGACCTGTTCATGTGTAAAGGGATTTATTAAAATTCCTCCCATTTATGGGATATGCATACTCAGTGCTAGTCTCTAGCCCCAAGTGTATTAGAGAGAGACATGGGGTAGTCAGGAAATAGGCCCCAGGGGACATGCCTTGACAAATATATATTTAATTTTTATATATGAATTAGTCACATAAAATTTTAATAAAATTACAATGCTGTAATAAATTAGATATTAAAAAATAAAATAACTCATACTCTAAATAATAACAGTTAAGTAAATTTAATGAATAATTATGTTACATTGATTAAATAGATATATAAATAATATTTAATAGGTTTTAAAAATATATATTCTAATTCCATCTTTTTCTATATATTTTTAAAATTTAAATAAAATCAATAATGAAAAAAGTGATATTAATGTTATTTTATAAATAATATTATTTTATTAAATGATTCATAATTATAGAAAATATAATATTATTCCAGGTGATTTTCAGAGGTTACTAAATATTAATTATGTTTAATTCATGGACTTGTTGTTCTTTTATAATGAATAAAGAGGTGTTTTTACACGTTACATTCATTTCTGTTAAAAATAATTTCCACCACAAATTAGATTTTTATTTTTTAAAATGATATATTATATTTATAATAATTGATTCCAAATTATATAATATGGGTCACATTTATTTATTTTTAATAGTAAATAACCAATTTTAGAAAACTAGTAACCCTAGTGAATAACCATAATGGGAAAAGTATGGATACATAGAATTTAAGGAATAAAATGTGTTAAAATTGTTCTTAAATGTGTTGTGGGGATGTGGTTCAACCATATAATCACATAAAACTTGTAATTATAAATTATAGATCCATGTGAGGTATTATTTATCTCACAATTGTTAATAGCTTGGGTATTTATAAAAATGTCACTCCTACTCAACTATAATAGGTAAATCAATTCTGTCACTTCTTCACACCTTAAATCTATTTTGGTTCGGGAAAGAAATTACAGCATATCTCAAAATTTTCCCCCATAATAGTTCCACTATTTAGGACATAAATCCAACCTTTTTTCTACTTTATTGTAATCATAAAGAGGATATGTGAAGAAGAGGTAATATTTTTCAATGCGCATCTTTATGTTACTTCTTTATCCATCCCTATTAAATTTTAATAAGTCATTTTGATATAGATAATTTAGTATAATACCTTTTATATAATGTTTTTATAATAATTTAATGATAAAAAAACCACTCCACTTCCATAAAATGGGTTATGAAGTCATCATTTATTTGAACAATTGACTACCGCCTCCCAAATCGATGTCATTCATTTTTTAATTTCCACCTCTAATGGATGGGCATACTGATGGATATAATATATATATATTGTATTTGTAATTTAATTATACATAAATAGTCAATATATCATATACATATTATTAACTTTCATTTCTTAGGATATACTATAGCGTCACTCATGTGTACGATGTATTGTCGCCACATAAAGCAATGAGATTCATATTTCACTAACACATCATATGGAAGGTGATAAAGATAATGTTAATTGATACATGCGATATAGATGACCAGATTATAAAAATAATTTACCATTTACCTTTCTATAAAAATAATATAAATTATTTTATTTCATTACAATTCATATACATACAGATGATTACATCATTCGGGTACCTATGGCCTACCACCTTCTGGAGGTGATGTTAATGTGTCATTATCAGAATACCACATGGTTGATATATAAAAGTTAACAATATGGTAAATTTGTTTAAAATATAATTATTTATTGATAATATATCAGTTACCTTTTTCATAATGATTATAGTAAAATGAAAACATTACTCAGGCATATGTACAATCTACCATCTCAATCATTATAAAATAAATCATTTTTCGTAACCATCATTCATGAATGGTTTTAAAGGTGTAATTGATGTATAAATATGATAAATATTTCCTGATTATTATTCTAGATATGATGAAATGATATAATATGTTCAAGAAGATGATTTTAATGCCAGAAAACCCAATGAGAATACAAGGAAATTAACACGTGAAATGATGTGAATAATGAATGATTATTAATGAACGAGTAATAAAATATTATAAAAGGATCATGTATGATATTATAATTTTTAATATTGTTATATAATAAGTTAATAACATGGTTAAAACAATTATAGATGATGTTAAAATACGTTCACCCAATTGGACATGAGAGGTAATAGATTTCATATCAATTAACATTCCATTGAGACTTATTTGTTATTATGAACCAATTAACTTTTATATGTTATATATTATTTATATTTGACATATAATATCCTTATTAATTCATTAATAATGTAATTTTAGGTTTCACTTTCAATTATCTCATCCAAGTGGATTTAATGAAAAATTTACCAAGTAGTAAAAGTTACTATACTATGTTAGTATTCTGGTGATTGTTAACTTTACCTTGAAGAAATCACATTATTGTAATAATTTTTCATTGGAAACAAATCTGATATTAAATATTCCTATTATTTTATGTTTTATATTATTATTTTTTAAACATTATAACATTTTCACATATGCTGTTTAATTTCAATGTTATCTGATTAACTTAGGAAAAAAATGATAAATATAAATCCTTTACTCAATATATATAATTTATAATAAGTAAATTTTCTTTTAAATTAAATTTATTATTTGATATATGATGAATGCATTGATCATGCATGAAAAGGGTTGTGTAATATTTATAAAAGTCCCTTCAATTCATTATTAGTCTCATAATAGGAATTTGTTGGCTAAATTAGATTGATTTTCACCTAGCTTTTTTGAACTGTCTTTTGAAAAGTCTTGAAGATAATTATATCATGTTACTAGGAAACATGAAATATGATAATTAAACATTTCATTAATTTAGAATACCTTTATTATAATTAATTAAATTTTCTTTATTATATTATTAATTAATGTGTTTCTATCACAACTAATTGATTAAATGTAATGTGTTCCCAGATATTTAGCATTCCATACTGATTTTAACTTATCATAATATGAGGGTTATGATATTCAAATAGAATATTTTCTTCGTTATTTACCATTTAATTTTGATAATTATTTATTAAATCATAATAACATTCACCATACTTAACCCCCATTGGACATTTGAACTCACCCTTATTTTGTTTTCTTTCCCCATGATATGAAGGTGAAAACTTTTATTGAGGTTTATGGCTATTTCATTTTTAAAATTATTTTTCATATTTTCATTACCCATTATAAAATTAGTATCATGTATATTTATAGTTTTACAAAAAAATTAAACTTTTCATAACTTCATCATGTGATTCCTTGTATATATGCTAATGTAATAAAGTGAGTCACATATTCTGGTATAGTAGGTCCATGGTCATTAAAACTGAATTCATTTTTCATATTATAATATCAAATATATGTTAGGTTTATTAATGGGTATTTTTTTGGGAAAATATATATTTTTTTAATTGTACAAAATTCTTATTTTTATAGAAACTATCATTTCCATGCAAGAATTTAAAAATTTACATAAATATTTTGAATATTTTAATTTAAAAATATTTTTCATTGATTAAAAATAATCCAATTAATTCCATAAATATAAACATTATTCTTTATTTTGGTATAAATAATTTTTTGATCATAAAATCATATTAATAAAACTCTTTTTTGTTCTATTTTATGATCATATATTAAAACGAATTTTTAAAACATGTGGATATTGAATAATGAAAATTAGATTTCATATTTTGAATCATATGGAAAAAATTTAATAAAAAGTTCAAATTAATTTTTTTCACAAAGAAAATTAATCATGTTAAAAACATTTCACCTTTGTAAATAGAAGAACTAATTGATTAAGTTTGAAACTAAGTGATGATGTTACACAATCAGATATAAAAAATTATTTTATTAGAGGACAGGAAATATTATAAATATATATCTCTATTGGAATATATTTACCACCAAATAATAAATAATAAGACATTATATTATTTTAATATCATTGAAAATTTATAAGAGTGCCACTCCCCTAACATATAAAATGGTATCCCCTCACCTCTCTTATCAAATAACTTTTATCTTCACATTTGAAAAATCATTGGACATATCTGAATATGAATCAATTAAAAATAAAAATAATTCTTTTTTATAAAAATATATACTCAGATACAATATGTAAAGGGATAAAAATTATAGAGTGAACACTCAGTAATTAAAATTTAATAAATTTTGATATATGTATAGGGTTTTTGAATTAAGTGAAAAAATAATTTTCTTTGAAGAAAATATCTAAACCAGTGTATTATGACAAATTTATTGTAAATAATGTTCAAGTATGTGTATATATGTCTGTAATATCAAACAATGTATACATAATGAATACATTTTGGTGTATATAATTTGAAAGAATGTATGTATACCGCGTGTATTTTATTAATTTGGTAGAGGAATTGGATTCATGGGATCATAAAATTTATAATTTATAATGTATATTATATGTGTATAGGTGTTTCTATAATTATAAAATGTATCCATACATTATATATACATGTGTATGTGTTGGGAAAAAGTCCCTAAAGGTAGCATTGAAGCATTATTGGGTAGATTACTTTTGTTGAAAAAGCGGGAATCTATGGTGAATTATCAATTTCCCAAGATATTTTTAACTACCTATGATGAAAAAGAACTATTATAGTGGAATGTACGATATAGAGGTGGTACAAAAGGAACAGATATATGGTGGAACCGTTCTATTGTTATTTCCAAATTGTTGGTCTTGAAAATCCAAAAATAGAGAATGGTTTTTTTGGAAAAGGAAGTTGCATGAAATATTTAAGGAGATTTGGATAGTTTCACACAATGAATGTTTAAGAAATTTTATTGTCGAAAAATGGACAAGGAATAAATCGTGTGAAACATTTTGATGTGTGCATGAAAAAATTTGTTGCGTGAAAGAAACATGCATAGCCAATGTGAAGTCAAATTGGGATTTTTGTGCACTGAGGGGATCCTGCGTGACCCGTCAAATCTTCCACGTAGGGGATTACGATGCCTATAAATAACCCCTCATTTAAATTATCTCAACACATTGAGAAAATATGGGCTCTGTATTGTGTAATAATTTTAATTAAAGGGAGTTGAATGAATGAATTTGAGTTGTGTGTATGAAAAAAATGTTGCACGTAATATTGCAGTTTCTCATAAGATTGATGTTGCGTATAAGGGGTGTTTTAAACAAAAGTGGAATCTTGCATGTAAGGAAATAATATTGTGTGAAATACACAGTAATTAGTGCGTGAATTATTTGAGGTTTCCCATTAATAATGTGGAAAATTTTTATTCATTAGTGGATGAAAGTGTAAAATCAAAAGACCATTTACATACATTAGAGGATGAATTCATTAGAGATAATGAAGGTACCTACTATTCTATAAACTATTAGCGGGTCTTCTAAAGAAGTAGTTATTACACTTCAATTGAGAGTATAGAGAAATTTCAAATTGTGATTGTTTTTAAACCAGGAGGGACATGGAATCCACTAAATTCATTGTAAACAACAGTGAACTTTTATTGGATTTGGTATATCAGAACATTTATATTGTATGATCCTTTGATGTATCCCAGTGAGGGTGAACCATGTAAAAATTGTTGTGTCTCGTGCATTCATTAATTTATGTTCATACATTTCTATAGTAAATAGAGAGAAGACTGTTTTGTTTAAAAATGAAACTACATCAAATAGGGGAGTTTTTTTAATCTGTAATACCTTGATTCACCCCTCTCTCAAGGTATTTTACCTTACAGACGTAACATTATGTAATTATAAAAATGTACGCATATTGATTATATTGTAAATAAACATGGTCACATACTTTATAAAATATATTCATATATTAACTCCCTATAGTATTAATATAGAAGAATAATTATAGTCATTGAAGTATGTAAATTCATAATGCATACATTGTATCATATGTTTATAGGTGTGTAATTTAAAAAATGAATAGATACTATAAAAATGAATGACTTTATAATTTTAAATAATTTATGCATATTATACACATATTGTTATATAGATAATCATATTTTTTTTAATTGGGATATATATACCTTTATCAATTTTAAGTGCTCATTAATATGATGAAACAAAATTATTGGAAAAACTGTTATAATAATACACATAAAAATTTAAATTTTCATCTTATATCATAGCTAGTACAGTTCATTAGTATACATGTTATAGTTTCAGAACAACTCATATGTTTAAAGGTTGGTAAATATTATCAATAGTGATAAGAGGCTACCATATAGATACCCATGAATCTAGGTAATTTTGAAACCAACAATTCGCATGGATCAAATCTATATAACAAACTCCCCAAATTCCTATTGTGCCAAAAATAGTAAATTTTATATTTCACTAACGCTCTCTTTTTTATACTTTTTACTGGAAAATTATTTATTTCATCTATTTAACTAATTAAAAACTCACTATATTATCTGAAATGATCAAAATATTTTCATTATTGCCTCTCTTATTCTATGAATGTAAATCTCATGAATCATTAATATATTATTCAAGGGAAATGTCACTAATTGAACTCCATTACTATCATATGCTGAAAAAGTCATGGTATAAAAAAAATTGCGTTGAATGTAGAATTATAATTAAAAATAAATATTATAAATGAATCAATACTTACTTATATTTAACATATGGTTGATTAAATGAAGAGATAAGATCATTTCTCACAATTTATTCTATCCAACATCTAAATTATCAATTTGTGGCTTGCAGGTGCCACTTGATGATACACCACATTTACTTCATAATTTTTATTGTGAAATGTGTCATTGTGATGAGTTAAAATGAGACTTAATACAATAAAATTGACTAAAATATTTCAATGTTGGGATCTAAACACACCAACTCCAATTAATATAGCATCACTGTGAAGAGGGAATTAGAGTATATAAAACTAATATTGTAATACCGAATGATTATTTTTTATAATAAATTAATTTTAGAAGAATAAATTTATGAAGATATTATTCATCTTGAATCCACATGATTATACAATTTGGATCAATTTTTAAAATCTTTTCGGTAGTTCAGCTCCTTGTATACATGGTACTATATATCGCTGTGTTTAGTAGAATCAATCCTTCTATGGAACAATTAAAACTACCTCTTTATGTTACCTCGATTTAAAAAATTGATGGACCATTTTTTTAATTGGATAAGAAAAGAGTTTTCTTTTAGGAAGAATGTGTTGGTTTATATGTTGTGGATTATTTTTTAATTATTTATTTTGTATCTAAATGGTATCTATAAAAATAAACTGTATTAAAAAGTATAATATCATTGGTATTCGTTTGAAAATTCATATATGGATAGCATCATCACATGTAATATAAAATTAATATATAAACTTGTGTCTCTTATTGATGTGTAACATGGTTTGAAAAATATACATAAAGAATAAATGATAACCACCATACCATAGAATATGGATCATTTGTGAAGAAATATTCTGTTACTTAAAAATATATATTCAATTATAAGGAAAATAATAGTTAACAATTGTACTTTTCTTATTATTTATTAATATTATTATATTTAATTATAAATATATCATTATAATAGATTTTAATCTAATCAGTACTTCTTAATATGTTGAAATATATAGTTAATAACAACAATATCAAATAGTTAAGTATGAAAATAATTTACATTTATGCTCACAATTCAATATTGAATATGATAAATATGGATGGATTAGGAAAAAGATTAATATTGAATATGGTAAAGGTGGATTTTAATGTAATTGATGAAATGAGATAATGATAGTAGTAGTCCACTTACAAAAAAAATTATTGGTGGAATGAAATTATTTGATTATAGAATTATTATTAGAAAAAACATATAATACAAAAGAATATTTAAAAAACATACTTATATAGTAACAATACCCTATAACCAATGTTAAACAGAAATTTATTTTGAATGACCAAAAAATCCATAAATTGTTAATATTGGGTCATTAATGTTTGTTTCCATATTTATATACATTGAAATTTGATAACAATTATGATAAGATGAAAATTAATTAACAAAACAATCAAGATAAATATGAAATGAAAATTCCTGACGAAAAAAATGCATCATTTTTATTCTAGTATATAGAACATTAATAGCTAAATTTTAGTCAATGTCACATATCAGATATATAAAATGTGAATTTATCAATAAAATCATAAAATCATGTCTCTATAATTTAAGATAACATTATAGAAAAAAATTAATAAACATATTATTGTAGGTGAAATTGAAGGTTCATAAATGGGAATAAAAATATAGGAATGACAGTCTATTTATTTTAAAACATGGAAGGATGTAATTATATGTGATTTGAATAACAATTTAAATGTCATTGTGTATCCATGTACAATGTGATGTATTTTTATTTAAAGAATAAATTAATCCAGGAAATCTACATTGATGGTGGGAGTAGTAGGTAGCGCATCAATACATCTATTATTCTATGTAAAACATAATGAAAAATAATTAAGATGAATATTTTTATATAAATAATGTCACTGACCTATAATGGAAAGTACTAGTAAAAATATGTTAACAAATATCAATAATGTATGATATCATCATATTTTTTATTTTGAACCATATGAGAATTTCTATTTGTTTCAATAAATACAATGTAAATTCTAATGTAAATTGAATAAAATAAATAAATTATCAGATTTAAGAAACTAAATGTGATAAAATAACAATTAAGAAGAAAAATTAGATAAAATAGACCCCCATAAAGCATTAAATTAAAATTTCAAATAGATGAATGTTATTTCAAAATTTTTGAAACTGAATATTTTTGTACAGTTTGATAAGTGTGTAAAAAATATTATTATCATGTAAATTCATATATATTTTGAAAATATTAAATTGAATAGTAGTATTAGTATGTTTACAATATGATTTTATATTAAATACGTATCAGTTCAGTGGTGAAAGGTAAATTATATCAGGAAGCTAATCATGAAGTATAAAGGACATTTTTTAATAGGTCAGGTGAAAATTGAATCATTTTAGGATTTGATTAAATAAATCATAAAATATGGATAATAGAGGTATGATTGAAACTCTTTAAAAACTCATATGAAATAAAACTACATTAAATGAAAAGTTATTTATAAATGTGTTAAAGATGAATGTTCATTAAAATAAAATCACATTATAAATATTTGGTAAAATTTATAATCAAAATAATAATTTACTTCAATTGAAATATTGGAGTTATAATTTTAATTTAAATTTCATTATCATGTAAATACATTCGAGTTATGACATGAACATTGGGTATTCATATAATAAAATCAACCACCAACAGATGAACCAATAATTTGGGTGGCGATTTGAATGAGTATATAAGTAAATTATAACTATAAAAAGTAGTTAAATTTTAGAAAACATAAAAGAGAAAAGAAATTATTTCAGTAAAAACCTATATTTTATTGGTAGGTAGTCTTTACATGCTTGACTTCATATGATAAATATTGTGTAAAGGGATATCGTGCATTGAAATTATTTTTTATAGGAATACAAATAATTGATATTGTGAATTAATTAAAGTGTCAAATAAAATATAAACATTCAAATATACTATATCTAAAACTATTTTATATTTCATATTGTATTTTTATAAAATATGACACTATAAAATAATATAAAATATTCCAATTAATAATTTTTTTTAATAAACTGATAATTTATTCTATGGTTATCAAAGTTCCAAAAATATGGAATTATGTCATGGAATCTGGAAATAGAACTGTGTGTACGTATATAAAAACAACTAAAAAATTTAAAGAATAATACATAATTTTTTTATTTCATATTGTACTGGAAGTAATGTTGTAAACATCATATAAATCGCTTTATGTATTTTAATTATGACTTGAGTAGAAATAAATTTGAGATATAACTTCACCATTGGGTATTTGGTGAATAGAAACTACAACAAATAATTGAACATGTAATATGCGATGGAACTTAAACTTGTATATAAGTAAACGAAAATAAATATTTTAATTGAATTTGAACAAACATAAATTATATGTGGAATCAGTTTAGTTCAAACATACATGTAATTAGTATAAAGTTGTGACTGTTTTATGGTTTTTTAAGAAGGAGAGTGTAAATAAGTATCACACACATAAATAATTTTTGGGATATGAAATGAAATAAAAGAACATGTAATTAACTAAAGTAAGATATCATACTAAACATTCAGATATTTTATATCTAAAACTGAATTATATATACTCTGTATTTCAATATCAGTATACAATATATATATATATGTTTTTTAATGAAGAGATTTTATAAATTTTAAAGGGATTCAATAGTTTTTGGATAACCTAACTATTTGAATTCTATCATGGAGTTGTGTTATTAAATAATGTATTATTTTTAATGAATAACAATAATTTAGACCTTAATAATGCTTGAATAACATGATTTGAACTCAATACTAGAAAGAGAGTTTCTATCAAATTAAGATTCACATGTCCAAATTTATGTAGAGCCTAAATAAAAAATACATTGATGTTATGTCATCAGCATTGGGTATTTGTATAATAGAAACTATAATATGTTAACAAAAATATAATTTTGGATGTACTTTAAATGATAATATAATCAAATACAAACTATAAAAATTAATCTAATTTTAAAAAATGATAATATAAAAACTAAATTTAAAGTAAACCAATAATTGATTAGTATATATTTGTTACAAGTTTGTGGTTGTATGATAATGGTATTATAAATACATAGCATGCATGTAAAGGGTTTTTTAGATAGGAAAAAAAATTTGAGTACTTATAAATGAACTAATGTGTAAACAAAATACTAAAAGTTAAAATATGTCATACCAAGAAAAACCTTATATAGTTTCTCTATTGGTGTTCAACTTTTAACAATACAAAAAATTATTATATCTTCATTAATGGGGATCATTTGTAAATTATTAAGTGAGTAATATTTTTGAATTACCTAATATATTAAATTATTATTTTTGGAATTTCGTTATGATATAATGTATTCCTAGATATCAATAACTAAAATATAGTATATATAGTGATAGAACATAATTTTCACCCGGTACAAGAAATAGAGTTTTAAATAGCTTATTAATCACATGAATAAATTTAAATCATACCTAAATAGAATTCCATATATAGTATAGATCTAAATCCATTAATAATACAGAGTAACCAATTAAAAAAATTGTGTAATATATATAAATATAAAAAATTTCCATATCGTAGTTAATAATAAAAACACAATTATAATAGAGAACTTAAAATTATTAAATGTAACACATAATGAATTTTATTTTATAAAAAAAAATATAGAAATTATAGTGTATTATAATAAAAATCAAAGATATAGTTTTGGATAAAGAACAAGAATTTTTATATAATCATGCTTCTAGAAATTGAATTTCAAACAACTTCTGATTCACTTGACTAATTCAAAATAGTGCATAAATATCATTTAATAGACAATAGAAATATGGATACATGAATAATACAATGTAACCAATTCGAAAACATGAATCAAATTATGAAGTAATTAATTATCATATCATGGAATCAAATAAATACCAAATTAAAATAGAAAATTTAAAAAAATAGTAATAGTGATGTAATTTGAAATCATATAAAAATTTGACTAATCAAATGACTGTCTAATGTATATTTTAAAATATAGATGATTATATGGAAATATTAATACCAGAGATTTCTAACATCTAAATATATGTATGAAACATACATAAATTTATTTCAAAAAAATGCATCGAATGTTTCGAAACCAGGTTCATATTAAATAAATATACATACAATTACGTATATATAATTGATTTCATAATAGATTCATATACATTATAATAAAATCATAAATTCCAAAATAATAAAAATTAGAGAATATCACAATACAAGGTAATAATAATAATAAAATATATCATATTTTTAATTCAAATATAAACATTTTATAGGAATTTTTTATCATTAACCTAATATAAATTTATTGTTCTAATTTATTAGGGAAAGATAGATGAATTATAATTTAAAATCATATCACTTATTATCTATGGGGAAAAATTAAATGATGGATACATATTTAATGATATAAAAAATAAACAGTAAAATATACCCACCATAGTGAAAAAGTGGTGAGGAGCAATAATTGAGTGAAATGAGAAGTAAAACACTACCCAATGTATGATGGTTGTAATTTGATTTCTAAATAGATTAAATGGTGTGAGTATTAATTTTTGATCTCAAATAAAATTTGGAAGTTATTTATTTGAAATCAAATAAATAATACTTGATTCATGTAATGGTAGGCCGATGGAAAATGGTGGAAAACAAGAGAATGAGTTTTTATATTGTTTTAGTGGAATGTTTGGAATGTAAGAAAACAATGAAACTTATTATGGTGATGTATATAAATAATTAATCCAAAAAGATCAGAATATGGAGTATAAAATAGATATATAAAAGGATATATAAAAATATATATGGTAGTATATTTATATATATGATAAATATATTTTAAGGTTTGGTTATGCAGATACAACATTACAGGATGATGAATCAATGAAACTGAATATGTCTCTCTGGTGAACATATATTATTTGTAATCCTGGAAGGTTTTTATGTGGATGGATTTCTCATAAAATGAATATATACATATATTTGAATGTAATATAGTAGTAAGGGTAACATTTCTAGGAAGGTTATGAAATTGAAATGGAAGATGCATTGGAGTTTTCCTTTTTCTCAGGAGAGGTCGACACATTAGGGAGATGTATGTTTAAAGAGACACATGTGATTAGTCAAAAGAAATATGGTGTAAAAAATGGATTTGGTCCATTTTCATCAATAAAAACAAACCCAAATACCCTCCCTTAATCCCTCCCTTCATCAAAAATGTCATATTATCACCAAAATTCCAACATAATAATGTTGAATGTTTGACCCAAGGGAGTGATTTTCCAAACAAGATTTATAATTATTGATCAAGTGTTTTGGGTTTCATTCATCTTCTACCTCCTTCAAGTAATTTTTACTATGAATTTATAATATAATAAAGATATTCCATATACAAAAATGTTATTATGAATATTTCAAATCAATTTTTAATTTTCTTTAAAAAAACTATTGTAAATGAAAACATTACTCATGCATACATGTTAGCTATCATCTCTATGAAGAGATGTGTTTTTATTTCATCACTAAATCACAAAAAAAAGTGATAAAGTTGGAATTAATTAATGTATAAGATAATCATAAAATAATTATGATTATGAATTTTTTTATATTACTTACCTTTAAAACAAAAATTCATTGGAGAATGATAATGACACTCATCTGTACATGTGGACTACTAACTCCATGAAGTCACGTGATTGATTTTTAAAGACTTAATTTCATGATTGGTTATATAAATATAATCAAAAAAATTAAAATTATGAAAAAAATTAATATTTTTTATGTGATGGAATAATGAACCATTTTTCCATGTTTAATCGACCAATGTTGTTTTTCAATTTTGAATCAAATGTCCCCAAAATTTCCTACATGAACACAATTGATTTCAAAACTATATATGGATTGAAAATAAAATATATAAATTGGATAAGATTAATCTAATAAAATATAAAAAAGTTTTGTTAGACAAGAAAATAATTAGTAAAATTTTATTACATAGTAATTAAGTTATGTACCTAATGAATCAGACTATAGGTAAGGGGTTCATCTTTAAAAACATATTCTAAATCTTTTAATGTCTTTCACTACCTCTACCTCCTTTTCCATGTTCATTAAAATGTATCTTTAATTTAATTATAATACTAAAATTATTTTTTAAATTCATTTTAAACCATGATTGACATTATTTATGATGGATTTCATTGAAATATTCCAACCTTTTTCCAAACATGTAACTTTTGGCATTTTACAAAAGTCTGAAAGGAATCTATCAAAAAATGTATATTACAGTGGTATAATTTCTAACCATCACAAAATCCTTAATTTATAAAAATTAATATATAGGGTTTTATGGTTTTTTAAAGTAGTTTCAAATTTTCCATCTTATAGATATTTTTATTTAAAGAGTTTTCCATGAAAAGTTAGTTTTATACTTATTTTTATGAGAATCAAAAAAAATCTAAATGTGTTAGATGTAATATTAATTATTAATTTTATTTATACAAAAATTTCCAAAGGTTTTATGTATTTTATAGTCCATGTACATTTTCTATGATGACATGTGACCCCAATATTTCCCTCCAATGCATTGGTTAATGATTTTTTTATCTATGGAAATTGGATTGGAATTAATTAAGTAGGTAATTTCATTTTTAGGAGTCTTTATAAGAGTGATATGAATTATATTTCATATTTTACCTAATTTAATTTATATTATTTTAGATAATTTTTCATGGATGATTTTTTTTCAAACATCAATCTAATGAGCTTATTTTTAGTTGAATTTATATTAATTTTTTAGGGTGAATTAAAATTTATTCATAATATTTTTTCCATGAGTTCTCATATTATAGAAAAAATATGAAACCCCCATTATTATTATTTTTTATGATATTATTTAATAATATTTTAATAAAAATATTTTAGAAGTATATTTTTTTATTGAGTATGTAAATTATTATTTAAGCTCAAGACTATTATATAAGGGAAATTTTCTATGGGATTTAATGAATTTCAAAATGGGATATTGTTTCATTATTTTTTCATAACTTACTGATTTTTTATCATTATAGGACATTGTATATTTTATACAGATCCTAAGGATGTTTAGAAAACATATAAGGATCTATCATTCCATTATAATAATTTTTGTCATTAAATACCTCAAGGAAACATTTAATCTTTTTTGGGTTAATTGTGTTTGTTGACAAAGAGGGTTTCCTTGGATATATTTTGAGTTATAGATATATTTTTGTTGTACACCATGCGTGTTTCAAAATAAAAAATGTTAAAATATTAAAAAGGAATGAATAATACCCTACATTTTTAGGGGCACACAAAGTGATAAGCGTGAAAGAGGCTTGGGTGGATGGACTATCATGTCTTGGATAAATTTGAATACCATGCACTTAGGGTATTCAAAATGAATACATATAGAAGGCTACCCACTCATTTCAGAGAGCTAAACACATAGATAAAATCGTATCCCTAGTCGTACAAGTGTTGTCGACGCACAAGTAGAGAGTTATACTGAAGGTGTGCACCAGATGTGATTTGTGTGCCAACAGTGGTTTGGGTATAAAGGGTTATGTGTCGCACATGTTTGGAGTGGAACACAAGGTGGTTTTCCATATAAATAGTGAAACATTAATGGTGTTCTTAAAGTAGCATGTATGTCACCCTGAGGGTGTTTGAAAGCTGGACGTTTCCCAGTATACCTATGGTAATGCAGTTTTCATCAGTGGATGAAAGTTGAACTTCAATTGAGAATCTATCTACAGTTGAGGATGCATCATTCATGAAAACCAAGGGACATACAAGTCTATAAATTTTTTTTGGATTCCTTCCTAGATTTGTGAGTGAAGGAAAGAGAATATGGTGATCCTTCCCACTAGTATTGAGCTAGAGGAAGAGACGTAGGGATTGACCATTTGGAATTCAGTGAGTAAAACCAAAAACTTTTAAATAAAACCAAATTGGGCATAGAAGTGATCTATATAAAACCTTGTAAACATAAGTGTGCTTTAGTGGATATGGTACATTGGAACTTTTTTGTTGAATGATACTTGGATGTATCCAAGTGACGGTGAACCAAGTGAAATTGATGTTTCTTATGCATGATTTAATTATTTTTATATATTACTATGAGAGAAAGAGAGAAATGTGTTTTATTTAATGACAAAAAAAATATTTTAAGGGGAAATAATTTTAATATATCATAGCCCGATTCACCCCCACCCTCTCAGGGTATTTAACATAGTTGACCTAACAAAATTCATCTTAAAATAAGAGAAATTGTTTGGAATAAAACATTGGAAAATTTTAAAAACTATTTTATGGAATAAATGGATATTGGGGGGAATTTTCCATTTATTATTGAATATAGTTGATATGATAGTGTTTTTATAGAATCTATAAAACACTAAACCCAAATTATCCTCAAAGTGTGTGGAAGCACAACCCTTTTTGGAATCATGTAATTTTCATCTGATTAAGGAACTGGTAATTATTATAACTATACATGATATACAAGGGAAACCATTGGTGATGGAATAATGAGTATTTCCAATGAAATGCTTAGGAGGCCATGAAATATTGTTACTTGGACATACCACATTATGCATAGCCTCAGGTATTGTAAAATAAAACTATTTGATAATCGTGAAATACTACTTGGTTGGATTCTAGGGATTAGTCTTGGGTATTTTTTTGGGGACATTTTATGTTTTATTTTTATATTAGTTTACTATTTTTTTCTGATTACCATAGTAGGTGATCAATGGGATAAATGATTATATTTTTTAATTTCATTTAATATAGAATGATTCTTGTTTTATAGAGTCTGTATTATGTGGTTATTATTGTTATTTTTTTGGATATTTACACATTTTTATTCACTATAATATGTGGGTATAACCACAAAACTATAACACAAATACACCTGATCTTATTAATCATCCTCTAGAACAAAGGGAGGAATGGATGAGGTCAAGTGACCTACTGGGTAGAATAGTGACTAGTGGTCTTAAGATGGATAAATTAAAAGGTATTATTAGAACATATTTTCATGTCTATTACATTTAAGGTCATGGAAGATAGAGAGTAGGGATATTTTAGAGATTATGAATCTACCAAAACCAATGTTTCATGTACAATTTTTTAATGGTAATCCATGGTCACAAGAATTATGATATTTATACTATTCATTTTCTAAACATTTATATTTCTTCATGTATGAGTTATATATTAGGGATTTTTATTTGGGCATTTTGTATATCTTCACATAGTGGTATGTGTTCTATTTACATTAACCATTATTGATATGTTGGATTTATTTAACTTTTATAAGATTCAATGTGATTGATTTATGTATATTATAGAGGTTTAGATGTCTGATGTTTCAAACACAACACATATATTTCTTTCTTATATAGATTTTTGGGTGGAATATAAATAGCTAAAACACTATATTTCATTATAATTACTAGCCTAATAGAACCTGTCATGGGATATTGTTGGGGACTGGTATGCAGTCCCTCTACGTATGGTATATATAGTGTCCCTTCATTACGTGGTTTATGAAGTAGATTTCATGATACTAATTACGTAATATAATAAAAATAATAATAGAATCTGATTAATTAAATTGTAAAAAACAACCTATATGTAATTTTACCATCTATATTATTAGTGGAACTCATAATAACTGATGAATATTTATATGATTTACCAACTAAAATCATAATTGGATTTTTTTTCTAATATGAACCTAGACGTGATCCTATTCCACATTGGGTTTGAGTATAGTACACTATCATGGTTATTAGGAATTAGTATGAGTTTCATAATGCATATAGTCAATATTATCATAGAGTGGGTGTGTTGAAAAGGAAATCATCCTTTTGATATTAGTGATATGATTATAGATAATTATCAATGATTTGTGACCCATATTAAATGTGACTTATAGTCTAGGTGAGAGATACAAGTGATGTTGAGACATGAATCATGAATTTGGCGAGTTGATGATATAATTGTCTGATGGTATTATTTAATGAAGTCTTATATGTGAGTTGTGATATACAAAGGTTATGAGAGAAAGTAGTTAGCCTAGAATTGTTAGTACCTTTATGAGTGGAAATCACTGATATATTTTTTGTTGGTCAGAATAATGAATAAGGGGAGTTGAAAAAAACATTATATAGTTAAGTGAGAGACATTGTGCTTTCATGATACTAAGAACATCATGTTATGAAATGTTAGGTTCCAAACCCTTTTGGTTCTGAGTACAATTTTTTATTAGATATGGGATTATTGTCTTAGATGGTTTGGAAAATGATTGATAGGGTAAGTGTGGAGACTCGAAGCTTAACGTACATGGACATTACATTACTTTTTTGGAATACAAAGTACATTACAAAAACACACACACAAAGACCGTAATATTTTAGTGTCTTTGGAAACTCGGAATAAAATCTTCTAATCGTTGTGAAAGATCTTTAATATCTCCAAATAAAGATCTTCCTTTTTTTTCTTACCTAAAACCTTTCTTTATGTCCTGGGGAAAAGAAAACATAAAAGGGTGAGATCAAATGCTCAGTAAGGGTAAACCAAAGAAATATCAATCACATCATATTCATAAGAACATAGCATTTTTAGAAATCTTAACCTGCAAAAGGGAGCATAATTTCATAACATGGGATAAATCATAGTAGTGAAATGAAATCCCAATAATCATAAATTAAAACATGAAACTTTTTGGCATACACACATAATCATAGAGAAACATTTCTTATTAGTCAAGACTCATTGCCAAGAATATCTTAGTGGACAAAGTCCATTTTTGAACCGAGTCACCCTCGTTTCAGTCCTGTTTCACTGACCGGTATAACCTACCATTCCAGCCATGTCTATCTCATGAGATATAAAATATTTACCCAATGAATTGGAGTGAGATATAGGTCCCACCCATCTCATAATGATACCATTCTTATGTGTGCCACAAATTCATAAATCATACATCATTATATAACCCATGTAATAAAAATGGGATTCTTAAACAACATGACATCATAAAATAATTCATATAAGATAAAGAAATTCATAAAAATAATTCTATCACAACATAATCAAATAAATGTAATAATAGGGATAGAAACAGAACCCTATATTATCTTATATGGAAAATAATTTCGATAAAACCCTTGAACTCCATTCTTGAGGAAAATATCCTTTCTACTTCAAAAAAATATTCTTTTCTTAACATGTCATACAATTTTAAACTAAAAGAAGTTGATTAAAAATAAACATGAAAAATTGTAAAGTAAGCTTCTTGGAAATAATGTTTTAAAAATCCATTCATGCCCTATAAGTTAAAAGAAAACATTCTTTCCGTACTTTTGTCGGAAAAGTGAAAAATTACCTCGTACGAAAAACGAAAAAAGATTCCTTTCATACCTATTACTAAAAACTCACCGAAGGGTAAAATTGGATATAAACTATTGTAGAATTATGTAAATATTACATATTGAGGAAACATGGATGTGGATGATAAAATTCACCCCAGTAAATTCCATAATATAAACAATCTCGGATAAAAATGAGATTGTGATATTTCCCTTACCTTATGTCTGATATGCTTTGTACGTATCAGAACCTCCTGTATAATGATTTAAATAATGTCATTAACTTATTACAGAATCATATTCATTGTTATGATATCATATCTGGTTCACTTATGACTTTATATTTCCCGTTCTTTTGTAAATTCCATGTTAAAGAAGCGTTTTGGGGAAAATCATTTCATTTATCGTAGGTGTTTAGAATTGTTGTTCTTGACATTATTATTACTTATATCATGATTTAATTACTTCCATAATATAAAATATTATTTATATATCATATATATTCAGTATATATATATATATATAATAGATAGATAAATGAAATGAAACACACCGTTCATGGAGACGGTAGTCCGCACGTACGCATGAACGCTGTTTTCCTTTCCTTATTGTATTGAATGGAAGTAAGTAGATGACATATATATATACATAAATACAGTAGATTTACCATGTCAAATATTTCATTATTATTCATTATATATACTTTATAATCATTCTGGAATGGTTAACATGGATAATGAATCTCATCGTGTCGTGGAGACGGTAGTCCGTACGTACGCACGAGCGATGATATCGTTCACATGGTCGTGGAATTGTGTTGAAGTGTATGTATACTATTTAAATATCAATATAACCTTATAATAATCATATATTGTTACTCAGTACACCATTATACCCATCCAATTAAGGTGTTGGAGGAAAATAGATTACACCACGGCGTGGAGATGGTATTCCGTACTTACGCAGGCACGATGATTTCCTTTTTCCATAGGATGGATAGAAGGTTAATTAGAGTTGTTTCATATTTATAATAACATATAAGTATATAAGAAATACTGATGTTATTAATTTATCATGAAACAACTAAATAAGAAGAAGCTGAAGAAGAATGAAATTGAAAAAGATCGGTAATGGATATTACCTCTTTTTGACGCGCCTTCACTTAACCTCCACTTAAAGAACTAAGAATGGTCTTTGAAGAAGACCAGGACATCTAGGATGATACCAGGGAAGTGGAGAAGAGATTTTGGCAGGTGTTGGGCGAGCTTGAATGCTCAAATTGGTGTGAGGAGGAGAGGGAGGAGGTGCCCTTTTATAAGGGAGGAGAGGGGCACCTTAGGAAAATCTCAAAATATTATTTTATATTAAGGTCAAATTCGGTTTATAATGGTTCCAAAGGGTCTTATTTCGAAGATAAAGTGGGTATGGGTCGAAATCCTCTCTTCCAATAGGATTTAGACAAGTTTAGGTTATTATTTTAACCTTATCAATTAGATTTAACTCTAAGTTAAATAATATAACTTTTACTGTGTCTTTTTGTTTTCTTACACCATATGGTTAATAAACATACCATAACAAGCCAAACGAACACCAATTTGTTTAATATTAATATAAATAACCTTATATAAGTCATTTGGCCTAACCTTAGATTTTTAAAAATTAAATAACAATTAATAATATAATATTTGTTATAAAGACTAATTTATGTCAATTTTGACACTATTTGGTACATGATTTTTATGAAATTCATAACAGAATGATAAGTTTCAACCAAGTTACTTATATCAACAATAACATGTCATATTAACCTAGAAAATTAATGTAAGTCATAAAAAGTCTCAAATTACATTTATTTGGGCATTTAGAACATCAATTATGTCAATATTTCATTAATAAGACAATTACTGCATCATCTTTGTGTCATAATAAATGACAATTATATAATCCCTAAAAATTATAAATAAATTCCTATGATGTAGATAATTGTATTATATTTCTTGAGATTGTTCATGTTTGAAGTTTCAAGAAGTTTATCACTAAATTAAAATTATTATACTTATAAGATTTAAGAAAGTGACATGTTGTCACATTCTTTGGTTTTAATAATAATTAAATTATTTTCATGGATAAAAGTCCATAAAATGAATCTAAAATGACCCTTAGGTTATATGGGTCTACTTTTAGCCATCCAATAGGATTTTTACAAGTGTTAGGGTAATTTTATAATCTTATATTTACCCTTAATTACCCGATTTACCTTTAACTATAGTAAATAAAATTTAACGTAGTTACTATTCACAATGTCCAAAAATAAAAAGTAGCTTATTATAATAATTTAGACCCACTGATTCCAAATATGGAATCCATTTTTCCAAATTCAACACACAAGAGATGCAGAAATTAAATTAAAATTAATCTCGTTGTCGAAAGAAAACACGTTTTTTCTTTAAAACATTGCAAAAGATTGAATTGATTTAACCTACGAATTCAATGTAAAATAAATGATAATGACATACATTATATTAAATGGTAAAAATATATTCTATTTATACTTTAAAACCATTCAATATTATAATTTAACCACATAAGATATTTCGATGAAAAAAGTTGTTTTTAATTAAAATATAGCGTGTTTTTACTATTCATTAAAATATGAAAGTTATCAGAAAAATATCAAAACTTTATCTAATGTAAATTTTTATATCCTGATTCAAAAGAAGAATTTTATTTTTTAAAATTGAACTTATAAACATGTCAAAAACTAGATTTAATGTGGGTGCGCCATCAAAAGGCGGTAAAACTGCATTTTTTGAAAAATACTTATTTTACCCGAAAAAATTATTTTGTTCTTATACCATGTTCTAGAAAATGTGTAAGATGAATAATAATGTTATAAAATTCAAAATTTAGTTAATAATATTCATAATGGCTAGTTCATGACAATACTATAATAATATATCATTGTTTATTAAAACCCGGTATTGCGTACAACACACGCTATCGAGGAAGGTTGCGATTGCGTGTAATGCAAGCCAAGTCAGGTTTGCGTATTGTGAAAGAATCCTTCGTTGTTTCATATAATAGAATCTAACCATATTTCATTTATACATTGAATATATATATATATATATATACTCAATGTTGCGTAGAATAACTATTATCAAAATTGTGTATAACACGATCCAAGAATAATGTTGTGTATACTGCAAGCTAATACGGTGTTGCGTATAGCGCAAGGTAATATTGGTGTAGAATACAACACAAGACATTAATGAAATTAAAAGAATATTTTTCATAAAATCTCGGGGTGTTACATTCTACCCCCCTTAAAATGAATTTCTCCCTCGAAATTTGTCGGGGTTATAAATGGTTTACTACTCGAAAGTTTTTTTAATAGAAACCCACATCGTAAAAAGAAATACCAAAACAGCGATTTCAAAACTAAAGTATGAAATGTAACGGTTACCCCAATTAACTCATCACTGGGTTTCCACGTAGGAGAACATAGGTGAAAATATGGATATGGAAGAAAAATCTAACCATCAAGTTCTGATGGAGAGTGGTAGAGAACATGGCTATGAAAAAGCCAACAATCGCAAAGCCATAAATTTGTGATGATCTAGGGTACCATCTGATTCATCAGATATAAGATCACTAGGACAACATTTTTGGTTTTCAATATCATTTCCCTAAAGTTGAAAATTTTGAATTAGAAGAAATACTTACTTGATTTTGGTACAGTCTAACTGTTGTTCGTGCTTTGAACAATTTCCACTTCTTAAAGAAATGAAGTTGAATTTGTTATTCGTGAAGTGTTAACAGATCATGTGATAGAATGATGGGTCATTCCATCTGTCTCAAACAAAAGGTTAGAAAAGTTATCAAAAAAATACATAAGTCCTAAAATGGACGTATACTTCATATATCATACTCCTTAATATAATAAAACTAGTTTCTACTAAACAGGGACTTCCCGTAGGCCAGTGGTAGGCGATAAAGGCCAGTCGCACTTCGGTTGTGGGTTTGATTCCTACAACCTTGTCCAACGTGATGGGATGTCGCCCGTCCTGCAGGTTTTCCTTTTTCTAAAACTATATTACTATAACATCCCATCAATAATATCGAGAAAAAACTTCTATCCTTAAACAATACTAACTTATGTCCAACATAATCCATTCCAATATTTAGGCTTATCCATAATACTGAAGTCCATTCTAATAATATAGTGAAAACAATTACCAAAGATTTAATACCATCGTTGATCCCCATATATCATAAGATATATCTTTTTGGTCACATTCCAAACATTCAAAGGCCTTAATCATGTACTCTCTTGAATACCCATTTATCCTTAGTGAAAACATAAATGCAGTTAAAAGTTAACACTTTCCATATACCAAAATCCTCAAAATTCTATATACTCAAACCATGATATCCCTTAGTCCTTATATCAATCATGAGCTCATGAATACTGTCAAACATTTCATTTTCTCCTTATCCATTCATTATGCGCATATCGTCTACTTTCCATAATATTTGAATCACTTTTCATGGTTACCGATACCTTAAAATTATTGAAAACCACAACAGACCAATACATAAATATTCCAATACACCATAAAAGTACCTCAACAACAATATTCTTGAATACCAATACATAAACACTTCAGTCCATCCACTTCAATGATTGTCCTGGAATAAGTCCTTCATTGATTTAGAAGTATCTTTTTAGGTCAGGGCATTGAGTTGGGTAATGCCCATGTTCCCCACAAATAAGACATTGAACTCCATAACAGTCTGTCACTCTATGACCCTTTTCTCCACACAGATAACACCGGTCCCTCCATTTGATTTATTCCTCAAGGTTCTTCTTCCCTTCTTTAGAAATCTCAATCTTCCATTCTTTATGCTCCTCAACATGCGAACATGCATAATAGTCTATCTTCCTCTTATTTGATGAATTAGGCATACCACTAAATTTCACCTTGTTAATCATATATCGCGATGACTGATTCGGCATAATCACAATATCTTTCTCTCTTGGCATTACACAATTTTTTTTCTCATAGTCACCAATTTGTCCATTTGATTCAATGTTAACCGAATTCCTTTTGGTTCCCTCCATTAACTAAAACACAAAAAGAATTCTGTGAGAGGAAAAATCATGCTAGAGAAAACAACATAGTAAATGTGGAGTACCCTCAATATCTAACATCTTAGGTTAAATTATAAGATCCTTAGCACAATTCTAGGACTATATCCTATACGTATACTTAACCTTAGGGACATCCCTAGACATACCTTAGAAATATCTCTAGGGATCTCACTAAAGTTCTCGCATCCTAGTTTCCAAAGGTTGACTAATCTTTTCCTCTGATACCAACTGTAGAGACCCGAAGCTTAACGTACATGGAAATTACCTTACTTTTGCGGAATAATTAGTACATTACAAAAACACACACACAAGGACCTCAATAGTTTAGTGTCTTTGGAAACTCGGAATAAAATCTTCTAATCATGGTGAAAGATCTTCAACATCTCCAAATAAAGATCTTCATTTTTTTTCTTACCTAAAACCTTTCTTTATATCCTGGGGAAAAGAAAACATAAAAGGGTGAGCACAAATGCTCAGTAAGGGTAAACAAAAGAAATATCAATCACATCATATTCATAAGAACATAACATTTTGGAAATCTTAACCTGCAAAAGGGAGCATAATTTCATAACATGGGATAAATCATAGTAGTGAAATGAAATCCCAATAATCATAACTTAAAACATGAAACTGTGTGGCATACACACATAATCATAGAGAATCATTTCTTATTACTCAAGACTCATTGCCAAGACTATCTTAGTGGACAAAGTCCATTTCTGAACCGAGTCACCCTCATTTCAGTCCTGTTTCACTGAACCGGTATAACCTACTATTCCAGCCATGTCTATCTCATGAGATATAAAATTTTTACCCAATGCATTGGAGGGAGATATAGGTCACACCCATCTAATAATGATACCATTCTTATGTGTGCCACAAATTCATAAATCATACATCATTGCATAACCCATGTAATAAAAATGGGATTCTTAAACAACATGACATCATAAAATAATTCATATAAGATAAAGGAATTCATAAAAATAATTCTATCACAACATAATCAAATAAATGTAATAATAGGGATAGAAACAGAAACCTATATTATCTTATATGGAAAATAATTTTGATAAAACCCTTGAACTCCATTCTTGAGGAAAATATCCTTTCTACTTCAAAAACATTTTCTTTTCTTAACATGTCATGCAATTTTAAACTAAAAGAAGTTGATTAAAAATAAACATGAAAACTTGTAAAGGAAGCTTCTTTGAAATAATGTTTTAAAAATACATTCATGCCGTATAAGTTAAAAGAAAACATTCTTTCCGTACTTTGGTCGGAAAAGTCAAAAATTACCTCATACGAAAAATGACAAAAGATTCCTTTCATATCTTTTACTAAAAACTCACCGAAGGGTAAAATTGAATATAAAATATTTGATAATTATGTAAATATTACATATTGAGGAAACATGGATGTGGATGATAAAATGCACCCCATTAAATTCCAAAATATAAACAATCTCGGATAAAAATGAGATTGTGATATTTCCCTTACCTTATGTCCGATATGCTTTGTACGTATCCGAACCTCCTGTATAATGATTTAAATAATGTCATTAACTTATTACAGAATCATATTCATTGTTATGATATCATATATGGTTCACTTATGACTTTATATTTCCAGTTCTTTTGTAAATTCCATGTTAAAGAAGCGTTTTGGGTAAAATCGTTTCATTTATCGTAGGTGTTTGGACTTGTTGTTCTTGACATTATTATTACTTATATCATGATTTACTTACTTCCAAAATATAAAATATGATTTATATATAATATATACTCAGTATATATATATATAATATATAGATAAATTAAATGAAACACACCGTTCATGGAGACGGTAGTCCGTACGTACGCATGAACGCTATTTTCCTTTCCTTATTGTCTTGAATGGAAGTAAGTAGATGAAATATATATATACATAAATCCAGTAGATTTACCATGTCATATATTTCATTATTATTCATTATATATACTTTATAATCATTCTGGAATGGTTAACATGGATAATGAATCTCATTGCGTCGTGGAGACGGTAGTCCGTACGTACGCACGAGCGATGATATCGTTCGCATGGTCGTGGAATTGTGTTGAAGTGTATGTATACTATTTCAGTATCAATATAAATTTATAATAATAATATATAGTTACTCATTACACCATTATACCCATCCAATTAAGGTGGTGGCGGAAAATAGATTACACCACGGCGTGGAGACGGTATTCCGTACGTACGCACGGGCAGTGATTTCCTTTTTCCGTAGGATGGACATAAGGTTAATTAGAGTTGTTTCATATTTATAATAACATATCAGTATATATTAAATACTGATGTTATTACTTTATCATGAAACAACTAAATAAGAAGAATTTGAAGAAGAAAGAAATTGAAAAAGATCGGTAATGGATATTACCCCTTTTTGACGCGCCTTCACTTAACCTCCACTTAAAGAACTAAGGATGGTATTTGAAGAAGACCAGGACCTCTAGGATGATACTAGGGAAGTGGAAAAGAGCTTTTGGCATATTTTGGCCGAGCTTGAATTCTCAAATTGGTGTGAGGGGGAGAGGGAGGATGTGTCGTTTTATAAGGGGGGAGAGGAGCACCTTAGGAAAATCTCAAAATATTATTTTATATTAAGGTCAAATTCGGTTTATAATGGATCCAAAGGGTCTTATTTCAAAGATAAAGTGGGGATGGGTCTAAATCCTCTCATAAAATATTATTTAGACAAGTTTAGGTTTTTATTTTAACCTTATCAATTAGATTTAACTCTAAGTTAAATAATTTAACTTTTACCGTGTCTTTTTGTTTTCTTACACCATATGGTTAATAAACTTACCATAACAAGCCAAAAGAACCCCACGTTGTTTAGTATTAATATATCTATCCTTATCTAAGTCATTTGGCCGAACCTTAGATTTTTAGAAATTAAATAACAATTAATAATATAATAATTGTTTTAAAAACTAATTTATGTCAATTTTGACACTATTTGGTACATGATTTTTATGAAATTCATAACAGAATGATAAGTTCGAACCAAGTTACTTATATCAACAATAACATGTCATATTAACCTATAAAATTAATTTAAGTCCTAAAAAGTCTCAAATTACATTTATTTAGGCATTTATAACATCAATTATGTCAATATTTCATTAATAAGACAATTTATGCATTATCTTTGTGTCAAAATAAATGACAATTATTTAATCCCTAAAAATTCTAAATAAATTCCTATGATGTAGATAATTGTATAAGATTTCTGGAGACTATTCACTTTCGAAGTTTCATGAAGTTTATCACTAAATTAAAATTATTATACTTATAAGATTTAATAAAGTGACATGTTGTCACATTCTTTGGTTTTAATAATAATTAAAATATTTTAATGGACAAAAGTCCATAAAATGAATCTAATCCAACCCTTATGTTATATGGGTCTAATTTTAGCCATCCAATAGGATTTTTCCAAGTTTTAGGGTAATTTTATAATCTTATATTTACCCTTAATTACTCGATTTACCTTTAACTATAGTAAATAAAATTTACCGTAGTTACTATTCACAATGTCCAAAAATAAAAAGTAGCTTATTAACATAATTTGGACCCACTAATTCCAAATATGGAATCCATTTTTCCAAATTCAATACAAAAAAGATGTAGAAATATAATTAAAATTAATCCCTTTGTCAAAAGAAAACGGGATTTTCTTTAAAACATTGCAAAAGATTGAATTGATTTAACCTACGAATCCAATGTAAAATCAATGCTAATGACATAAATTATATTCAGTGGTAAAAATATATTCTATTTATACTTTAAAACCATTCAATATTATAATTTAACCACATAAGATATTACGATGAAAAAAGTTGTTTTTAATTAAAATATAGCGTGTTTTTACTATTCATTAAAATATGAAAGTTATCGGAAAAATATCAAAACTTTATCTAATGTGAATATTTATATCCTGATTCAAAAGAAGAATTTTATTTTGTCAAATTGAACTTATAAACATGTCAAAAACTAGATTTAAAGTGGGTGCGCCATCAAAAGGCGGCAAAACTGCATTTTTTGAAAAATACTTATTTTACCCGAAAAATTTATTTTGTTCTTATACCATGTTCTAGAAAATGTGTAAGATGAATAATAATGTTATAAAATTAAAATTTTAGTTAATACTATTCATAACGGCTAGTTCATGACAATATTATAATAATATATCGTTGTTTATTAAAACCCGGTATTGCGTACAACACACGCTATCGAGGAAGGTCACGATTGCGTGTAATGCAACCCAAGTCAGGGTTGCGTGTTGTGAAAGAATCCTTCGTTGTATCGTATAACAGAATCCAACCATATTTCATTTATACATTGAATATATATATATATATATATATATACTCAATGATGCGTAGAATAACTATTATCAAAATTGTGTGTAACACGATCCAAGAATAGTGTTGCGTATACTGCAAGCTAATATGGTGTTGCGTATAGCGCAAGGTAATCTTGGTGTAGAATACAATACAAGACATTAATGAAATTAAATGAATATTTTTCATAAAATCACGAGGTGTTACATTAAGAGTATATTTTATTTTCTTTAGAACAACACCTAGGTGGGTTGTTATCATTTTTTATCCTCCTAATTAGTGAGATTACATATGTTTATTAGAAATGAAATGACTCTCAATTTTTTCTTCAAGATGAGGTTTAGTTTTTGTGGGGAATGATTAGATACTTAAGTGTACCTGATTGGGATTGATGATATGGAAATAATTGTATAATTAGTTTGAATATGATATTTGATGATATTGGAGCATAATAATGTTAGGAATATATGAGATCATGTTCAATAAATAGAAATAACCTATGAGATGATTATTTAGAGGTTAAATATCGGTGATCATCAGATTTAAGAAAACTCATACCTAAATAGTGGCCTAAAACACAATTATATAATCAAATCAATTTACCTATATTGGATAATGACATTAGAGTTAGATCATAGTATATTTGAATGTATTATCCAAGCTTAATCCATGGTATGGGTTGTCCTAATGGATGATGTTATCTCAGAAGAGAGGAATACATGTGATCTTGGATTATTTTAGAAATGTCACATAAAGAGCTGTAATAAAGAATTCATTTGGTGGCGTCTAAATAAATATATATTGGAGGGTGTAACTTTCATGATGGATATATATTTTTGGAATATTGAGTAATATGTTCTTGAATAGATGGGAATGGGTTGAAATCAATGTTTCATGTCAATTCTTCAGGTTTAGTGAGATATTTATGACATGTAATTAGATATAGTAATAGAAAGAGCAAAGGCTTTGTAGATCGATTGATTTGGATCAGGGGTGTGATGATAAGGATTCTAAAATGGTGGTGATCATTATATTAGTAACTATGTTTTTACTCTTATATGGGTTGGATCATGTTAGTGGTGAGATTTATTAAATATTTTCCTATATGAAAGTGAGAATCTTGTATGAAATTAGGTGTTATTATTTCAGGTTCCTTGGTAAGTATATGATTTTGGATTTGTATATGTATTTGATGGAGACCATGAATTGGGTTTGGTTGTGAAATAGAGTTTAAATATTCCTAGAGAAAGATGGATTGAAGTTTCTCTAGTTCTAATGGGGAGAGTATGAAGGTTATTGTGGCCAGTTAATGAACCAAATATGGAATTCCATTGAGTGTCTTATTTGAAAATTGGTTCAGTTAGCTGGAAATGTTGCAATGTTAGTAAAATTTATGGCATGTTCATTAGGTGATGTGGTATCATGTTGGCAGTTAAGAGTATTTTTATTAAAAAAAGATATATAGAGTAGGATTGGACCATTTTTTACACATATTTTGGTGTAATAAGGTTTAAATCACATTGATCATATTGATGGACCACTAGATGTGCCTCTTCTGTAAGTGATTCCTACTATAGGGAGGATTGTGACCATGAATAAACTATTGCGAGTAATGACATATAGTTTAGAAGACCATAATCTAGGGGATAAATAAATTGGAAAAAATTATATTACATGGGATATATAGGTGTTTTTAAATCATTATAATTGTATTGGTGATTGTGATTAGTTTTTGGGTTTGGTTTTGATGAAGAGTATACATTGATTCATGGATTTTCATTGTGGAAGTTAATTAAATATTATATAGTATAGTGTAGAGAGATATTAGTGAATCAATAACACCAGTTGAATATGTTTGGCCACCATGTATTTATGGAAATGATATGAATTATTGAATGGAATTTTTCATCTATTGATTCATTTTGGGTTGTTAAAATAAAAGGAAATTTTAATTTTCAAGCTAGAAAAGGGGACTATTAGAGAATCAGGATTTATAAAAAAATTATGTTTTCATTAACATCATAGGGAGATGTTTTTTTACCTATTTAGTGGATATATTAATTTTTGTATTTATTGGTTAAATATTTTATTAGGTTTGAAGATATGTTTTTTCTTTTTTCGCTATAGGTGGTAGGGAAAGTCCTGACTAGTTGGTTCGTGACATAGAGTGATTTATTGTGGGGAGTTTTTCAATAAGGAATAATGTTTATAGATGGGAAAATCATATCATAGATGATGGAATGTTCCATGAAGATATCACTAGATAAATGATATTACTAAAAATACTATAGTTTTTCCATTGTGGTTGGATACATTAGGATATTTCATAATGCAAGATATCTTACATATAGTTTTTTCTATTTTGGAGGTTTTATATCACAAAAGGATGAAAATGTTATGTATTTCATTTAAATACCTGATTAGTAAGGGGAACACACTGCAAATTGACATGAAACACCATAAGTGCGCCCAAGAGAATACTTTATTGAAAGGAGCATGAAAGTAGAGCCTTGAATAAGGAGGTATATTCAATATTGGGAAGGTTATTCCCTGAGGGTTTCTAAGGGTTAGATTGTCATATAAGATAAAGTTGATTAATCAATATATGGTCATTATGAGTCAAGGCTATCAGGAATATCCTATAGGTTATCTATTTTGGAGGTCCTCGACAAAAATAATATAAGGTGACTGAGGGTAGGAATTTAATCCACAAACTTTGGAGGATTTAGGAAAAATAAACTATGAGTGTTGGGATTGTGAACATAGATCCTATAAAAAATTATATAATAACTGAAATATTTATTTCATGTGTGCATTTTATGGTGTTTCAATATATTTATTTCATTATTTTAATGAATATTCCTACCTATTTTAGAATTATTTAAACTGATTTTGTGTTTTATGGAATGATATAACATATAATTTAAAAGGGAGAAAATATAATCTTCACACCATGACCATTTTTTTAAAGATGATCAGTGATAAATTTTAAGAAAAAAAACTAAATAACCATGTAAAAAATGGTACATTCAGAGTAGAAAGATGACATTACACATAGTGCAATAATTATACATCATATAAAAAACGGATCAGGATTTAGGCATCCATATTAGACATATAATCAATTTATTAATATTTTTAAGACTCAAGACCAAACCATGATAAATTTTGGACCAATACTTATTATCATTCATTATTATCTAAGACCAAATGGATCTTATCAATTTAGGGCCATCTTGCTGCTGTTGAGGGATCCTAAAGATGAAATCATGGAGTCAGAATCTGTGATATGCATAGTCCTCCAGGATTTCATGACCATTTTAATTATGAATTATTTTTCTTCTCTACTCCTCTCTTATCCTCTCATAAATAGGATTAGGTGGTAAATAATCTTTGTTTTAGCATTATTTAATAGAAGGGGGATGGTTTTGTTGGTTTGACTTTGTTTTAATTTTTTTATATATTTTTTTTTATGAAATTCATCAATAAATATTAATTTCCATTATTTTACTTTTATCATGACCATTGGTATTTGATTATGCAATGAATTTTAGATTTCACTACGAACAACTATAAAGGATGCATAACCAGTTTTTAATTTAGTGGAATTAAGATAAAATATTCTATTGAGAAAAACTTGATTTAGTGAAATACAAAATTACTAGAACATTGAAAATAATTGATTTCTATGTCAAGAAGGTGATTCCATGACCATTGGATCTCCCCCTTCATGAATCTTACAACCATCATGGATTAATAAACCTATTTTGTAAAATAAAATTTCACATGAACCCTTAAATTATAATACTAAGGAACGCTTTCAAAATCTATTTTCAAACCAATCAATAAATTTTCTTAATTTTCATTCTAATTTCATTAAATTAATAAAATCAATATTTTATCACCTATTTCAATATTTTAATAAATTAAAATCTTATCAAAAATCTAATAAATAAAATTTACTATCTATGTGATTTTGACCTCGATATTCTTTTTTAATAATTTTAATTAACAATTTATATATATTATGCTTTTCTGAATTTGCATTTTGATTAGGCTTGTAGGGAAACAATAACCCCATAGGGGCATGCAGATAGCCCGCAAATTAGCCACATATAAAGTATAATCTTCATTTTTTAAAATTTATAATTTTCATGTGGTACATTATTCATAGACACAATTTTTATTGAATCTCATATCATGAACATTATTTCACATTATTAATGTAATTATTGCTTCATGTGCACTATTACAAGGTACATATTGGGACACATTGTAATCCAACCATTGGCATAGATTTTTTTTAAAATATTTCATTATTTGTTTTCCCATTCCATTGGAAAACATTCATCTTTGTGGAGGGAATATAAAATCACATGGGAAGACCCCCATTTTGAAAATTAATCCAATAAAATTATGATATAAGTGCACTGGACACCATCAAAATAATATGAATTTATCATCCATTATTCATGAAAAATCAAGCTAAAAGTTTAACTATAGATAGAGTACATAATGGGAAAAATTCATTTAACAGTGTAAAAATATAATTATTAGTTTTTAAGAGAGTTCTATGTTCTTTATATTGAATATGAAATTTTTGGCCAAATTCAATGGCCCAAAATAATAGCACCATAATTTGATCATATCTACAGAATAAAAAATACAATAAGGATGAAGGTTTCAAAGATGTAAGTGGATTCTTTGGGATTAAATTTATCCTTATATGGACCACCAAAATTGGTCCATCTATAATATCATTTCAGCACCTTTGTTGGGTGGATGCAAGCGGGCATCCATTTCGGGTCAAGGGTGGAAATATTCACATTCCCCAGACATTCCACCAAACCTGGCCTACAATAATCAAGTGGGAAGTCATGGAATATTGGTGTATCAATTAAATCCTCATTAAATTCTTATATAAGGTAGTGTTGGGGAACTATTTATGGTGATTTATTGGTTTCTATGCATGGTAATGTTATGATGTCACTTTGTATTCACACGTTTGTTTTTTTAGATGTAAGTTTTTCTAATTCACCTTTGTTTCTTAATATGAATTCTACATATCCCCATTTTTATTAATCTTAATGTCACCATGATACTATTTCCTTAATTTGTGAACTTATACATATAAATGTTTTGAAATTCTTCACCGAATGGTGGTGTGATCATAATTCCATTGTTTTGCTTCTACAATTTTGCCTCATGAGTGTACTCTCATCTTCTATTAAAATATTTTATTCAATGGAAGGGTAATTTAGAGGCCTTAATGTTGACATAAATGGACATTAAATTACTTTTTCAGAATAATTAATATATAAAAAAACAAACACACAAGGACCGTAATAGTTTAGTTTTTTTTGGAAACTCGGAACATAATCTTCTAATCGTGGTGAAAGATCTTCAACATCTTCCCCAATGATCTCCCCCTTTTGTTTTCTTACCTAAAACCTTTCTTTATATCCTAGGTAAAATAAAACATATAAAGGGTGAGATCAAATTCTCAGTAAGGGTATGCATGGAGAAAATAAAACAAACCATATACATTTTAACATAAAAACATGAACATAATGTTTAAACATCGAAATCTTGAGTAATGACATAAAACATGGAAGTACGTAAGGCATATATTATAATGGAACATCAATCATGATAAAATAGTTTCGAAATAAAACTTTTAATTGTGTAAAAACATTAAGCACATTATATGATTTCTATATTAGCCAAGGCATTCATGCAAAGACCATCTTAGCGGACAAAGTCCCTTTCTGAATCGAGTTCACTCCTCATTCTAGTCCTGTATCACTGAACCAGATTAACTTGCAATACTAGCCATGTCTATCTCATGAGATATAAATATTTACACAATGCAATGGAGGGATAAATAGGTCCCACCCATCTCCTAATGAAATCATTCTTACTTGTGCCACAACATAAATATAAATCATTCATCATAACCCAAAGAATAAAAATGGGTTTCATAAACATCATCCCATCATAACATAATATATAAAAAGATGGATATCATTTCATCATAAGAAAAGTGAAACCTTGTAAATCATAGATAAATTATACTTGAAACATACACATATGAAATAATTCCATCTTATATAGAAAATGGTTGTGATAAAACACTTGAAATTAATTGTTGAGGAAAATATCCTTTCTTCTTCAAAATCATTTTCTTTTCCCAAAATGCCATGCAATTTTAATAGAAAATTATTTTTTTGAAAATAGTCATTAAATCATGTAGAGTAAGCTTCATGAAAAAAAGGTGTTATGAAACTGTAAAAATATGTTCATTTGATATAAGTTAAAAAAACATTATTCTCGTACTTTTTTCAGAAAATTCAAAAAGTACCTTGTATGGTAAAAAAAATGAAAGATTACTTCCATACGATGTGGTAAAAGTAAAAAAAAGTTAAAAATGACTTTAAACTTACATGGAAGAAAATTAAACATTTTAGGAAAACTTTTTGAGAACATATGGATGTGGATAATAAACATAACCCCATTAAATACTTACGAATAACAATCTCGGATAAGAATGAGATTGGAATAATTATCCCTTACCTTATGTCAAATTTCATCCATATGTGTCTGAGACTCCTGTATAGTGGGTTTAAACATATTTTTAACTTGTAACAGAACCATAATAATATTTATGATATCATATATCATTCAGTTATTACTTTATATTATCCGTTCATTTGTCAATTTCATGTTAAAGTAGCGTTTTGGGTAAAATCGTGTCATTTATCGTCTGTGTTTTGACTTGTAATTATTAATATGATTAATTAGATCATGATTAACTAATTACATAATATAAAACAAGACTTATATATAGTATATATTCAGAATATAAATATATATAATAGATCGATAAATGGAAAGAAATACACCGTTCATTGAGACGGTAGGGCGTACGTACGCATGAACACTGTTTTTTGTTTCCTTATAGAATTGAATGGAATCAAGTATATGAAATAAATATATATATACATAAATATAGTAGTATTATTATGTAATATATTTCATTATTACTTATTATATATACTTTATAATCATTCTTGGATTGTTAACACGGAAAATGAATCTCATCGTGTCGTGGAGACGGTAATCCGTACGTACGCACGAGCGATGATATCATTCCCATATTTATTGAATGGAATTGGAGTGAATGATATAATATCATTGAATCAGTATGATTTTATAATAATCATATATATTTTTTCTTTACACCATTATACCCATCCAAGTAAAGTGGTGGTGGAAAAACTGATCACACCACATCGTGGAGATGGTATTCCGTACGTACGCACGAGTGGTGATTTTGTTTTCCGTAGGATGGATAAAAGGTGAAATAGGGTTGTTTCATATTTATAATAACATATAAGTATATAAATAATACTTATGTTATTACTTTATAATGAAACAACTAAAGAAAAATAAGTAGAAGAAGAAAGAAACTTGAAAGAGTCGGTAGAAGAGATTACCTCTTCCTCAACGTACCTCCTTTAAACTTCTTCTTAGGGCACTAGAGTTGGTCTTTTGAGAAGAACATAGACTCTATGATATAACTAGAGAGGTTGATAAGAGGAATTGGCAGGGTTTGGAAGATCTTCAAGGCCCAAAAGGGTGTGAAGAGAAGAGGGAAGGGGTTCCCTTTTTATAAGGGAGGAGAGGGGCACCATTGAAAAAACTTAACATATTATTTTATAATAAAGTCATATTCGGTTTATAATACCCCCAAATTGATTTATTTTTAAGCTAAAGTGGGGATGGGTCTAAATCCTCTCAACCAATAGGATTTAGATAAGTTTAGGTTACTATTCTAACCTTATAATTTAGATTTAACTCTAAGTTAAATAATTTATCTATTACCGTGTCTTCTTGTTTTCTTACACTATATGGTTAATGAACTTACTATAACAAGCCAAAAGAACTCCGAGTGGTTAATTATTAATATATATAACTTTATCTAAGTCCTTTGGCCAAACCTTAGATTTTTAGGAATATAATAAGAATTAATAATATAATATTTCTTTTAAAATCAATTTTGACACTATTTGGTAATTGATTTTTGTGAAAATCATAACAACATGATTAAGTCGAAAAAGGTTTATTGAATCAATACTAACACATCATATTAACTTATAGAATTAATTTAATTCATAAAAAGTCTCAAATTAGATTTATTTGGGTATTTATAACATCAATTATGTTAGTATTTCATTAATAAGGTAATTACTGCATCATTATTATGTCATAAATAAATTAAATTATTTAATGTATTAAAATTATAAATAAAACACCATTATGTAGGAATTTTTTTTATATTTCTAATGAATATTTATAATCTAATTTATCATATGTATAACCATATATTAAAAATGTTTTAGTTATTAAACTTTGGTTTTAACTATTGTATCTCTTCTTTAAATAAAATAATAATAAGTGTCCTAATCTAATCCAAGTGGACCTAAATGGTAATATTTTATTCCTAAGTTTGTTTTTGGTCTAATTACACTTATCCAATAGAAATAGGACATGTGTTAGGGTAATAATAATATCATTTTTACCCTTAATTACCCTATTTACTTTTAACCGTGGTAAATAAAAGTAAAAAGTTACTATTCACCAAAAATTATTTTTATCTTATTGAACCAAATTTTACTCCTTGATATTAACCACATATCTCGGATTTTTCAAATTCCACTCACAGAAGTTGTACAATTAAGTTTTATATAAATTTTCAAATTCTCCTAGGAGGTGGGTAAAAGATGGTGAAAAGTTCAATAAAATTTTTATATATCTAAATTTATTATAAAATGACTTCAATGAATTAAAATGAACTTATATAGGTATTATGTATCAATTTTTACCTAAAAAATTCAAATAAAATAAATAATTATTTAAATAAAAAGTCGGTTTATAAATAGTAGCCCAGTGTTTTCACTATTCATCAAAAATTGAATGTTTTCAAAAAAATATAAAAAAATCACACTAGGATAATTTCGATATTCTGAATCTAAAAATGAAATCCATTTTGAATGATAAAATTAATAAAATTTCAAAAAGTGGTTATTAATATTCATAACGGCTAGTTTATATAATATTTTAATAACATGTCGTTGTTTAGTGAAACTCGGTATTACGTACAACACACATTATCGTGGAAGGTCGCGATTGCGTGTAATGTAATCCAAGTCAGGGTTTCATGTAGGGCAAGACTCCTCTGTTGTTGCATATAACAAAATCCAACCATATCTCATTTATATATTGAATATATATATATATACACACTCAATTTTGTGTAGAATAACTACTATCAAATGAACATGAAATTGTGTGTAACACGATCCAAGAATAGTGATGTGTATACTACAAGCTAATACAGTGTTGCATATAGTCCAAGCTAATATTGGTGTATTGTATAATAGAATACATCAAATAAATTAAAAATAATATATCTAATAAAATTTTGCGTTTTTACATTCTACCCCCATTAAAATGAATTTCGCCCTCAAAATTCATCGAGGTTATAAATGGTTTACTACTTGAATGAATCTTTTATAGTAACCCACATCATGAATAGAAATACTAAAACCTGATTCTAAAAGTGAAGTATGAAACATATCGGTTACCCTAATTAACTTATCACTGGGTTTCCACATAAGAGAACATAGGTGAAAATATGGATATGTAAGAGAATCCAAACCATAAAGTTCTGATGGAGAATAGTAGAGAACATGGCTATGAAAAATACAAAAATCACAAAGCCAAAAATTTGTGATGATCTATAGTACCATCTAATTCATCAGATATGAGAGTACTAGGACAACATTTATGGTTTCCAAGATCAATTCCCTAACATTGATGAACTTTTACATAAGGAGAAATACTTACTTGATTTTAGTGTAATATCATCGTTGGTCATTCCATGAACAGTTCCCACTTCATCTCTTTTTAAATAAATGAAGCTGCACTTTACATTCATGAAGTGTTAGCAGATCATGTGATAGAATGATAAGTCATCCCATCCGTTTCTATCACAAAAAGGTTAGCATAAGTTATTACATATACATAAGTCCATCTATCATGAGATTAATCGTATATGATTCCAATAATGGATTTATACTTCATCTATCATACCGCTTAATAAAATAAAACTAGTTCCTACTAACCAGGGACTTCCTATAGGCCAGTGGTAGGTGATAAAGGCCTATCTCACTTCGGTTGTGGGTTCAACTCCCGCAACCCTGTCCGACGCGTCAGGTTGTCGTCTATCCTACGAGTTATCCTTTTTCTAAAACTATACTATTATAATATTCCAAAAATAATATCAAAAAGTTCTAGCCTTAAACAATACAGTCTGATGTCCGACATAATCCATTCTAGTCTTTAGACTTATCCAAAATACATCTATCTAATCTCATAGTATAAGGAAAATGATTACTAGAAATGTCATTAGCCAAGCATGTGAATACCATCATTTATCCCCCATATATCATAAGATATATCTTGTTGATCGCATTCCAAACATGTGAATACCTTAATATTGTATTCTCTTGCAACATGAATTACTATAGAACCATACTGAAAACATGAATGCTATCAAATGGTAACTATTTCGACATACCAAAATCCCAGAATTTCAATATACTCAAACCATGATATCACTTTTTCCTTATATCAGTAATGAGATCATTAATATTATTTTCTCCTTATACATTCATTATGCGCATATCATCTTTTTTCCAAAAATATCTCAATCACTTTTCATGGAAACTGGTACCATATAATTATAGAAAACCAACACATTGATATTCCAAAATTCCCCAATGCCATAATTGATATTCCATGATACTATTTTGAAGTCCCATTACATAAACACTTAATCATTACACAACATTATTGTCATGCTCAACATCACAAATACTGATCTCATGTGACTTCCCTTTATCCTTTTCCTTAAGATGTTTCTCACGTTGATCATCATTAACCATTGGATTAGGGCATTGATTAGAATAATGCCCCCATTTTCTTTCACTTGAATCATTGAAGTGTTGGTGGTGCGTTCTCTGATGTCTTTTATCTATTCACATCATTTGAAACTCTTTTTCCATTACCTCAACACTCACCTACTCGATGACCTTCATTTCCACACATAAAAAAATTTTCTATTCCCTTTAAGACAATCTCCACCATGATTCATTCCACTATTTGAGAATAATGAACCATTCATATTTTTTTCACCATTATTCTGAGATTTCTCCTTGAACTCCATATTTTGTTTCTTGTCAAAACCATGAGATTGATATGTAACACCAACTTACATTTCTACCTTGATATCACAAGTCAAAATTTCTTCATAGATACTGAAGTCTCTTATAGCTAATGCCCTTCGATGACTTGGTTTAAAGCCACTGAAGAATCGATCAACTTTACATTCAGGTTAGATGATAATGCCAGATGCATACCATTCAAGCCTTGTAAAATTCTCTTCGTATATTCCAACAGATTCATCATCCTTTTGCTTACGCTCAAGGAAATACTTTTCTATATTTGTTAAATGAATACGAGGGAAGTACTTATTAAAAAATAAGTTCTTGAACTCATCCCATTCTATGGATTCAATTTCATCTTGGGGCCTCATATCCTTAATTAGTGTCCACCATTGATATATTTCACCTTCTAAATGGTATATAGCAAGAATGACTTTTTCATGTTCTGAAAAACGATGTATGGAAAATATCATTTCAATGGAACTGATCTATTGTTCTGCAATAAGTGGATCAGATGACCCACTGACAGAAGGTGGACGTTGCCTCACGAAGGACTCAATAGAATATTGTTCCCTTATCTGCTCATTTAGAAGTCCAGAATGATTCATATCTTGTGTAAGTATAGCCAGAAAGACATTTTCATGTTCTAAAAAATGAATTATGGAAAATATATTTTCAATGGTATTGATCCATTGTTCCGCAACAAGTGGATCAGAAGTCCCACTGACAGAAGGTGGGCGTTGCCTAATGAAGGACTCAATAAAATATTGTTCCCTTCTCTGCTCATATGGAAGTCCAGAATGATTCATAGCTTGTGTAAGTATAGCAATAAGATTTTCCACTCCATCTCCCATAAAATGGGTTTGTTCAGGAGGGCAGTCATTGCATTGTCCATTACATTGATCAACATGGTTCCTTCGGGTTCTAGAAATTGTCTAAAACCCAAAAAAGAATAGTGTGAGAGGCAAAAATCATGCTAGGGAAAACAACATAATAAAGGGGGAGTACATTCAATATATAACATCTTAGGGTTAATTCTAATATTGTTACCGTAATTCTAGGACTATAACCTATACTTATATTTATCCTTACGGACATTCCAAGACATACCTTATAAATATCTATAGGGATCTCACTAATGTTTTCGCATCCTAGTTTCCAAAGGTTAACTAATCCTTTCCTCTGATACCAAATGTAGATGCCCAAATCTTGATGTACATGGACATTATATTACATTTGCGAAATACTTAATACATAACAAAAACAAACACAGAAGGACCTTAATAGTTTAGTGTCTTTGGAAACTCGGAACATAATCCTCTAATCGTGGTGAAAGATCTTCAACATCTCCCCTAAAGATATTCCCCTTTTGTTTTATTACCTAAAAACTTTCTTTATATCTTGGGGAAAAGAAAAAAAATAAAGGGTGAGCTAAAATGATCAGTAAGGGTAAGAATGGAGAAAATAAAACAAACCATATACATTTGAACATAAAAACATGAACATAATGTTTAAACATCAAAATCTTGAGCAATGACATAAAACATGGAAGTATGTAAGGCACAGTTCATAATGGAACATCAATCATGATAAAATAGCTTGGAAATAAAACTTGTAATTGTGGAAAAACATTAATCACATTATATGATTTCAATATTAGCCAAGTCATTGCTGCCAATACAATCTTAGTGGAAAAAGTCTCTTTCTGAATCGAGTTCACTCCTCGTTCCAGTTTTGTATCACTGAACCGGATTAACTTACCATTCTAGCCATGTCTATCTCATGAGATATAAATCTTTACCCATTGCATTGTAGGGAGATATAGGTCCCACAAATCTCATAATGAAATCATTCTTACTTGTGCCACAACATAAATATAAATTATTCATCATAACCCAAAGAATAAAAATGGGTTTCATAAACATCATACCATAATAACATAATCCATAAAAAAATGGATATCATTTCATCATAAGAAAATTAAAACCATGTAAATCATAAATAAATTATACTTGAAGCATACACATATGAAATAATTCTATTTTATATGGAAAATGGTTTTGATAAAACACTTGAAATGAATTCTAGGGGAAAATATCCTTTCTTCTTCAAAGTAATTTTCATTTCACAAAATGCCATGCAATTTTAAAAGAAAAGTATTTTGTTAAAAATAGTCATTAAATCTTATAGAGTAATATTCATGAAAATAAGGCATTATGAATCCATAAAAATATGTTCATTCCCTATTAGTTAAAAAAACATTATTCTCGTACTTTTACTGGTAAAGTCAAAAAGTACCTCGCATGGTAAATAAAAGAAAGATTCCTTCCATACGACGAGGTAAAAGTAAAAAAAAGTTAAAAATGACTTTAAAAATTAATGGAAGAAAAGTAAACATTTTATGAAAAAAAATTAGAACATATGGATGTGGATAATAAACATAACCCCAGTAAATACTAATGAATAAAAATCTCGGATAAGAATGAGATTGGAATAATTATCCCTTACCTTATGTCCACTTTCGTCTATATGTGTCTGAGACTCCATTATAGTGGGTTTAAAAATATTATTAACTTGTAACAGAACCATAATAATATTTATAATATCATATATGATTCACTTATGACTTTATATTATCTGTTCATTTGTTAATTCCATGTTAATGCAGCGTTTTGGGTAAAATCATTTCATTTATGGTCTGTGTTTTGACTTGTAATTATTAATTTGATTACATTGATCCTGATTACATAATTCCAGAATATAAAACATGATTTATATATAATATATTTTCCGAATATAAATATATATAATAGATCGATAAATGGAAATAAATACACCATTCATGGAGACGGTAGGCCGTACGTACGCATGAACGATGTTTTTTGTTTCCTTATTGAATAGAATGGAATTAAGTAGATGACATACATACATATATAAATAAATAAATTAGAATTATTATGTCATATATTTAATTATTACATAATATATATACTTTATAATCATTCTTGAATTATTAACATGGAAAATTAATCTCATCGCGTTGTGGAGACGGTAATCCGTATGTACGCACGAGTGATGATATCGTTCCAATATTTATTGAATGGAATAAGAGTTAGTGATATAATATCATAGAATAAGTATGAGGTTATAATAATCATATATAGTTTTTATTTACACCTTTATAACCATTCAAGTAATATGGTGGTGGAAAAACAGATTACACCACGGCGTGGATACAGTATTCCATAAGTACGCACGCACAGGGATTTCGTTTTCCGTAGGATGGATAGAAGGTGAAATAGGGTTGTTTCATATTTATAATAATATATCAGTATATAAATAATAATTATGTTATTACTTTATAATGAAATAACTAAATAAGAGTAAGTAGAAGAAAAAAGAAACTTGAAAGAGTCGGTAGAAGAGATTACCTCTTCCTCGATGCACCTCCTTTAAACTTCTTCTTAGGGCACTAGAGTTGGTTTTTTGAGAAGACCAGAACCTCTATGATATAACTAGAGAGGTTGATAAGAGAAATTGGCTAGGTATGGACGAGCTTCAATGCTCAAAAGGGTGTGAAGTGAAGAGGGAAGGGGTTTCTTTTTTATAAGGGAGGAGAGGGGCACCTTTGAAAAAACTTAAAATATTATTTTATAATAAAGGAATATTCAGTTTATAATATCTCAAAATTGATTTATTTCGAACCTAAAGTGTGTAGGGGTTTAATAATCTCAACCAATAGGTTTTAGACAAGTTTATGTTACTATTCTAACCTTATCATATAGATTTAACTCTATGTTAAATAATTTTACTTTTACTGTGTCTTCTTGTTTTCTTACACTATATAGTTATTAAACTTACTATAATAAGCCAAAAGAACCCGAAGTGGTTCATTATTAATATATATAACCTTATCTATCTCCTTTGGCTGAACCTTAGATTTTTCGTAATATAATGAAAATTAATAATATAATATTTGTTTTAAAATCAATTTTGACACTATTTGGTAATTGATTTTTGTGAAAATCATAAAAACATGATTAATACGAAAAAATTTAATTGAATCAATAATAACATGTCATAATAACCTAGAAAATTATTTTAAGTCATAAAAATTCTCAAATTACATTTATTTGGGTATTTATAAAATCAATTATGTTAATATTTCATTAATAAGGTAATTACTACATCATCATTGTGTCATTAATAAATTAAATTATTTAATAAATAAAAATTATAAATAAAATACCATTATGTAGGAAATATTATTATCTTTCTAATGAATATTTATATTCTAATTTATCTTTTGTATATCCCAATATTAATAATGTTTCAGTTATTAATCATTGATTTTAACTATTTTAACTCTTCTTTAAATATAATAATAATAAGTGTCCTAATATAATCCAAGTGGACCTAAAGGGTAATATTTTATTCCTAAGGTTTGTTTTGGTAGAATTACACTTATCCAATAAAATTACGACATGTTTTAGGGTAATAATAATATCATTTTTACCCTTAATTACCCTATTTACTTTTAACTGTGGTAAATAAAATAAAAAATTTACCATTAACCAAAAATTATTTTTATCATATTGAACCACATTTTACTCCTTGATATTAACCTTGTCTCTCGGATTTTTGAAATTCCACTCACAGAAGTGGTAAAATTTAGTTTTATGTAAATTTTCCAATTCTCCAATGAGGTGGGTAACAGATGGTGAAAAGTTCAATAAAATTTTTATATATCTAAAATTATTATAAAATGACTCCAATGAATTACATTGAACATATATAGGTATTATGTATCAATTTTTTCCTAAAATAAATTCAAATAAAATAAATAATTATTTAAATAAAAAGTCGGTTTTTAAATAGTAACCCAGTGTTTTCACTATTCATAAAAAATTGAATGTTTTCAGAAAAATACCAAAAATTCACCCTATGATAATTTCAATATTCCAAATCTAAAAATGATGTCCATTTTAAAATATAAAATTCATAAAATTTTAAAAAAGTGGTTATTACTATTCATAATGGCAATTTTATATAATATTTTAATAACATATCGTTGTTTAGTGAAACTCGGTATTACGTACAACACACGCTATCGTGGAAGGTTGTGATTGCATGTAATGTAAGCCAAGTCAGGGTTTCGTGTTGTGCAAGACTCCTATGTTGTTGTGTATAATAGAATCCAACCATATTTCATTTATACATTGAATATATATATATATATACACACACACTCAATGTTGCGTAGAATAACTACTATCAAACGAACTTGAAATTGTTTGTAACATGATCCAAGAATAGTGTTGCGTATACTGCATGCTAATACGGTGTTGCGTATAGTACAAGCTCATCTTGGTGTAGTTTATAATAGAAGACATCAATGAAATTAAATATAATATATCTCATAAAATTTCGGGTTGTTACAGGTAAGCCTCTCACGGGTTTTTCTAAGGGAGTATAAAGGGGATACATTGGATTTTATTTCTCAATATTTATATTTTTAGTCATTTACATTATATTATTTATTTATTCAATGATTTTATTTCTTCCACTTCATTGTTTAATTTTATCACCAAACATTTCATGTGATAAAAAGATCTTTTACCTAGGAGAGTTCATGAAAATTATCCTCTATGATTATTAGTGATTATCTTATGTTTGTGATGGGTATAAAGCATTATGTAATGAATATAGATTTTTCATTGAATTAATCCTTCTTGATTTAATGAAGTTGAAAAAATTTCAAAGTATATAATCAAATCTATCCCATATAAAAACATATGATTACCTTATCTTGTCAATTGAATTCACTTAGGTCGCATAGTGTTCATTTAAACAATATAAAAAGAAACCAATTTTGGATAATTCTTATCCAAATCTCACTCTTATAATGTATGTGTCTTAAGGTTTCTTATTAGGTCTTTGAGGATTTGGCTACCCAAAATGCACAACAGGCCCCCACATTAACCCTAAAAACAATGGAAAATGTGGGAGAGTTCAAATTCTGATATCGTTTTTGGGGACCTAAGTAATCTATCATAGACACTCACATCATTTTATCACCCTAATTAGCTATTTTCACCCATGATTTCGCTTATTTGGTTGTATATTTTGATAAAATACCAATATGGGGAACATATACTTACATTGACTACCACACATCATCTGTGATCAAAAATGACCATGTTAGATTCTATTGGTAGGATAATATGTATTCCAGTCAACCAAAATGTTTCAATACATATTCCCCACAAAAAAATTTCATCCAATAATGAGTTTTAATCTCAACAAGGCTAATCTGAAGATCCTTCTATGAAATTACAATAATACAATTATCCTCCTAGAATAGACAATCGACCTCAACACCTTATACATATTGATCCACAACCATTAAATGATAATTTTTGGAGAAAAATGGATAAAAATAATTATTATGATTAATCATTAAAATTAGAATAACAAAAAATTTAAATGATTATGGAACACATGTCCAATTTGGTTATCCCCTACTCATCATTGATAGAATAATCTGATTACACACAAAATTCACATGAAAAACACAATGTTGCGACTATTTCCAAGATTCAGAAAACTAAATAGAAAACAAAACCATTTATTCTGAAACCATCATAGGCTCCAATATCAAAGGAAAATACTCTAGAACCAAATATATAATATAAGATATCAGATCTAGAAAATTAAGTGAATCGGTTAGGGAATATTGAAATACATCTTATTTAATTTGAGAGAACTAGTAATGTGTTTTTAAATGGAGAGGAAATTTGTTTTCTATGTTTAAACATTGGAATTTGAAATCATGGATTGAGTGTCCCAAATAATCCTCAGTTGTTGATTTTTTTGGAATCAAAATCAATAAACAATTAAAAAAATCATGAACTCTATGTTTTTACCAACCCCAAAAAATTAAAATGTTTTGTTTGGTGGTAGAAATATATTTTCTAAATGAAATATTTATTTCCAATATTTTATACAATTAAATAGATTTTTATTTGAGGTCCCAATCTAATTTTATAAATTTCAACCAATCCATGCTCTAATTCAAGATCTATTACCTTCCATACTCAAGTATTAAATCATATGGGATTTCTTAGACCATCCTATTATAATTAACTTGTCACTAAAATCCAACCAAGAGAGAATTATACATGATGTGTTAAAGATTATTAGGAATAAAATTTAATGGAACATTACTAATATTATTGTGATTATCCCAGTCAATGATACTCATATTTTGGTTCTTAAATTAGCTTCTAAATCTTTTCACAAACCTTAGTTTTTATTCAATTTCAATCTAATTGATGTTATTAAAAATTATATCATAAATATTTTGAAACCTCATATTTTTTAAGTCTTGGGGGTCCATGTTGATTAATATCATTAAAAAAATTTCATTCCAAGAGGATGCTTGACTTTTACCAGCATATTATGTCAGTTTTTTATTTCTAAAATTAATATGTATAATTATTTATCCATTCCTTTTTTAGGTCTCTTTTTATTAGGGGATCCTAAAGGGGTTTCCATTTTGTATTAATTTTGTTGGCGTATAACATTCATGGGATGATGAGGTCGATTTATTTCCATGGAAAACATATTTCTTAGAATATTTAAAACATGATATTATATCACTAATGTGGTATCTTTGAGTGACATCAATATTAATAGAGTAATGTGAAGGATCATAAATTTTAAAATCAATAACAAGGTGTGTTTATTCCATGTTACTTGACTCATTTTCCTTTTATAAATCCTCTTCTATGACTCTACCCATTCAGAATTTTAATTTCTTCAAATACTGGGGATAATGTCACTCTATGTGTGATGGGGGTGGAAAAATGGAAAACAATGTCTCTTTTTCAATGAAAATTTTATAGTAATAATTGGTTGGAAAAATTTATTTAACGTTGAATATTATTATACACATTTAAAACATTGAGATAAAATATCAAATAATTTTTCATTCCTTGATTATGTTTTTAAACCATGTTTATGTTTGTAATAATAGATATTGGAAAATGTGGTTGCATAATTTGATTTTTCACCATTTATATTTCATCTAATTAAAAAAATTCCAATCACATGCCCACTCTATCATGTTGTATTTTTTTATTTGTTGGGTTCTCATTATAAATATTGTATGTTTGGTAATAATTTTAATTTGAACATGAGTATTAAGAATAGAAAAACTATCTAAATAATAATAATGAAATTGTACATAGAGTAATGGATTGACCTAATTCATGACTTTTAGCACTTAGTGATGGTGATTACATAGTTTTGTATCCTAGAGTTTGTAAATTAATCTCTATTTTTGGAATCACTTATTTTTTTGGTTCATTTATATCAATATTATGACCAATTATGTAAACATTACTTGTTTAACTAAGGTCTCTAATCTTGGAATTAATCCACAGATTCTCTCTATAGGGAATGACTTGATTTAGTGAAATTTTAATTACCATCTAAAATTAAAAAAACATGAATACTCATCTCAATGAAAAAATAATATTCCATAGAGTTCTTTCATATTTCCCCATGTATAAAAATGAATACCCGTGTATATTGTGTTGCACAACACATCATCAGGATTATTTGAATTTTTTGAAATTTGGTGACGAATTTGAATAAAAGAATGTTATTGGGTGTCTGATATTAATATGAACCTTTCACATGTTAAATGACTTTGATGGTTCTCATAATGTTATGGAATGTGGTTTTTTTGGATAAAAATATGTTAAAATGTTTTTGGGACAAAGGGAATTAAATTTTTATATTATTATTTTTTAGATTCTTTTTCGTAGGAAAGAGAAACTCAATGTAACAGCCCAAGATTTTATAAAAAAAATATTCTTTTTAATTTTATTAAAGTCTTGTGTTGTACAACACGCATCCTTGACTTGCCTTGCATTACACGCAATCACGACCTTCCTCGATAGCGTGTGTAATACGCAATACCGAGTTTCACTAAACAACGATATGCTATTAAAATATTATTAAAACTAGCCGTTATGAATAGTAATAACCACTTTTTAAAACTCTGTAAATCTTATTTTTCAAAATGAACTTCATTCTTGGATTCGGAGTATCGAATTTAGCCTAAGGTGAAATTTTGGTACTTTTCGGATAACTTTCATATTCTGATGAATAGTTAAAATTACTAAATTATAATTAAAAACAACTTTTTTAATCGAAATAATTAATAGTGATAAATCATTAATTTGAGTGGTTTTAAAGTATATTTAGAATATATTTTTACAATTTAATACAATTTTGGTCATTGGATGTAATTTCACATTTAAACTAGACATAAACAACTGTCAATCTTTTGATAGATATTGTTTCTTACAAACACGCTATTTGTTTTAACAGCGGGATTTAATTATAAAATTAATTAATGCAACTTTTATGTTATGAATTTGGTAAAATAGACTTCATTTTTGAATTCGGAATATGAAATATATCTTGGGATGAAATTTTGGCATTGTTCTGAAAAACATCAATTTTTGATGAATAGTGAAACTACTAAGTGGTAGGTTAAAAACTGAATTTTGCATAAAACTTAATTTTACCACTTCTGTGAATGGAATTTCGAAAATCCGAGAGACACGGTTAATATCAAGGACTAAAATGTGGTTCAATGAGATGAAAATAATTTTTGGTGAATAGTAACTTTTTACTTTTTTTTACCGCGGTTAATAGTAAATAGGGTAACTAAGGGTAAATATGATATTACTATTACCCTAACACATGTCCTAATTCTATTGGACAAGTGTAATTCGACCAAAAACAAACTTAGGAATAAAATATGACCATTTAGTCCCACTTGGATTAGATTAGGACATTTATTATTAATTTATTTAAAGAAAGGTTAAAATAGTTAAAATCAAAGTTTAATAAGAAAAGCATTTTTAATATGGGGTTATATATAAGATAAATTCGATTGTAAATATTCATTAGAAAGCTAAAAATATATCCTACATGATGGTATTTTATTTGTAATTTTTAGACATAAAATAATTTAATTTATTTATGACACAACGATGATGCAGTAATTATCTTATTAATGAAATATTGACATAATTGATGTTATAAACACCAAAATAAATGTAATTTGAGATTTTTTATGAATTCCACTAATTTTCTAGGTTACTATGATATATTAATGTTGATTTAATCAACTTGGTTCGAACATTTAAATCTGTTATGACTTTCACAAAAATCATATATCAAATAGTGTCAAAATTGACACAAAATAGTTTTTAAATCAAATATTATATTATTAATTGTTATTGTATTCCTAAAAATCTAAGGTTAGGCCAAATGACTTAGATAAGGATATATATATTAATAATAAACAATTTGGGGTTCGTTTGGCATGTTATAGTAAGTTTATTAACCATATAGTGAAAGAAAACAAAAAGACATGGTAAAAGTTAAATTATTTAACTTAGAGTTAAATTTAAATGATAAGGTTAAAATAATATCCTAAACTTGTCTAAATTCTATTGGTTGATAGGATTTAGACCCCTCCCCACCTTATCTTCGAAATAAGACCCTTTGGAACCATTATAAACCGATTTTTACTTTAATATAAAATAATATTTTGAGATATTCCTAAGGTGCCCCTCTCCTCCCTTATAAAAGGACACCTCCTCCCCATCCTCCTCACACCAAATTGAGCACTCAAGCTCGGCCAACCCCTGCCAAAATCTCTTCTCCAGTTCCCTAGAAACATCCTAGAGGTTCTGGTCTTCCTCAAAGACCAATTTTAGTTCCCTAAGAGGAGGTCTCCAAAAGGCGCTTCAAAGAAGAGGTAATTACCGTTACCAATTCTTTCATCTTTATTTCTTCTTCCACTTCTTATTATTAGGTTGTTTCATTATGAAGTAATAACATCAGTATCACTCATATACTGATATGTTATTATAAGTATGAAACAACCCTATTTCACCATCTATCCATCCTACAGAAAAAGAAATCATCGCGCGTGCGTACGTACGGAATACCGTCTCCACGCCGTGGTGTAATCTATTTTCCACCACCAACTTACATGGATGGGTATAATGGTGTAAAGAATAACTATACATAGTTATTACAACATCATATTGATTCTGATATATTTTATAATCCACTCCAATTCAATTCAATATTTATAGAAATGATATCATCGCTCGTGCGTACGTACGGACTACCGTCTCCACGACGCGATGAGATTCATTCTCCATGTTAACCATTTAAGAATGATTATAATGTATATATAAGAAATAATAATGAAATATATGACATTATAAAGCTACTGGATTTATGTATATATATACATATGTATGTCATCTACTTACTTCCATTTCAAGACAATAAGGAAAGAAAAACAGCGTTCATGCGTACGTACGGACTACCGTCTCCATGAACGGTGTTTTTCATTTTATTTATCTATCTATTATATATATATATATACTGAATATATATGATATATAAATCATATTTTATATTCTGGAAGTGAGTAAATCATGATATAAGTAATAATTATGTCAAGAACAACAAGTCAAAACAGCTACGATAAATGAAACGATTTTACCCAAAACGCTTCTTTAACATGGAATTTACAAAAGAACGGGTAATATAATGTCATAAGTGAACCATATATGATATCATAACAATGAATATGATTCTGTAATAAGTCAATAACATGATTTAAATCATTATACAGGAGGTTCGGACACTTACAAAGCAAGTCGGACCTAAGGTAAGGGAAATATCGAAATCTCATTTTTATCCGAGATTGTTTGTACTTTGAAATTTACTGGGGTATATTTTATCATCCACATCCATGTTTCCTCAATATGTTATGTTATTTACATCAACCTACAATTGTTTAAATCCAATTTTACCCTTCGGTGAGTTTTTAGTAAAAGATATGAAAGGAATCTTTTGTCGTTTTTCGTACGAGGTACTTTTTGACTTTTCCGACAAAAGTACGAAGAATGTTTTTTTTAACTTATACGGCACGAACGGATTTTTACGGTTTTATAAAGCCTTATTTTCATGAACCTTCCTCCAAAATATTTCATGACTATTTTTAATAAAATCTCTTTCTTTTAAAATTGTATGATGTTTTGTGAAAAGAAATTGATTTTGAAGAAGAAAGGATATTTTCCTCAAGAATTCATTTCAAGTGTTTTATCAAAATTATTTTCCATCTAAGATAATAAAGGGTTATGTTTCTATCCATATTTTTACATATATTTGACTATGTTGTGATGGAATTATGTTTATGAATTCCTTTGTCTTATATGAATGGTTTTATGTTGTTTAAGAATCCCATTTTTATTACATGGGTTATGCAATGATGTATGATTTATGATTTTGTGGCACACATAAGAATGGTATCATTATGAGATGGGTGGGACCTATATCTCCCTCCAATGCATTGGGTAAAGATTTTATATCTCATGAGATAGACATGGCTGGAATGGTAGGTTATACCGGTTCAGTGAAACAGGACTGAAACGAGGATTACTCGATTCAGAAAGGGACTTTGTCCACTAAGATAGTCTTGGCAATGAGTCTTGACTAACACGAAATGATTCTCAATGATTATGTGTGTATGCCACAATGAGTAATGTTTTAAGTTATGATTTCATTTTCACTTCTATGATTTATCCCATGTTATGATATTATGAGCTGTTTTGCAGGTTAAGATTTCCAAAAGCTATGTTCTTATGTATATGATGTGATTGATATTTCTTTTGTTTACCCTTACTGAGCATTTGAGCTCACCCTTTTATGTTTTCTTTTCCCCATGATATAAAGAATGGTTTTTAGGTAAAAAAAGGGAAGATCTTTATGGGAGATATTGAAGATCATTCACCACAATTAGAAGATTACGTTCCGAGTTTCCAAAGACACTAAACTATTACGATCCTTGTGTGTGTGTTTTTGTTATGTACTAAGTATTCCGCAAAAGTAATGTAATGTCCATGTACGTCAGGCTTCGGGTCTCTACAGTTGGTATCAGAGGAAAGGTTTAGTCAACCTTTGGAAACTAGGATGCGAAAACGTTAGTGAGATCCCTAGAGATATTTCTAAGGTATGTCTAGGGATGCCCCTAAGGATAAGTATACGTATACGATATAGTCCTAGAACTATGGTAACGATATTAGATTAAACCAAAGATGTTAGATATTTAAGTTACTCCCCCTTTATTATGATTTTTTCTTCTCACACTATTTTTTTGGGTTTTAGAAAATGGCTGGAAACAAGATGATTCACGATAATGGAGGATATGATGGACAATGGAATGATATTCTTCATAGTGAAATGGGATTTGGATGTCCAAACCCCATTATTATGCCGAATCAGCAATCTCACAACATGATCAATAAAGTAAAATTTGGTAAGTTTCCTGACTCGACTAATAAGAGAAAGATGGAGTTCCATGATGATCATAGAGAAAAGAAAGTTCAATTTCCCCTATGTAAATCATGTGGGAAGAGGCATCAAGGAGAATGTTTCAAGGGAACTGGAAGATGCTTTGGGTGTGGAAAAGAAGGACACAAAGCAAGTAAGTGCAAAGGAAAAGGGTCGGTTAACACCATGGATGAGGATAATGGTAATGCTACGACATCAAAAATGGTTAAGTGTTTTAAATGTGGAATGTATGGGCATTATGCAAACAAATGCCCTAAGGGAAAGACTCATGAAGAGAATCAGTATGGTCATATGGGTAGTATTTATGTGGATGATGATGAAGAGACTACAAATGATATGTGAGATGAAAGAATTGTTGAAGCTCGGTCAATGGTTTAAGAATGTTGTGGAATGATTACATGTTTATCATGTGTAATGTTGTATAAGAAATCTCATGGTACTATGGAATAAAGAGACATCTGAGGATTGTTACACTGTTGTCTTTCCTTGAGTTATGAAAGTGTATGATTAATGGTACCACTATCCATGAAAGGTTATTCAGATATTTTTGGAATGTAGATGATATGCGCATAATGAAGGGATAAGGAGAAAATTAAATGTTTGATAGTATTCATGAGCTCATGATTGATATAAGGACTAAGTGATATCATGGTTTGAGTATATAGAATTTTGAGGATTTTGGTATGTGGAAAGTGTTAACTTTTAACTACACTCATGTTTTCACTAAGGTATTCAAGAGAATACACGATTAAGGACTTTGAATGTTTGGAATGTGACCAACATAACATATCTTATGATATATGGGGATCAACGATGGTATTAAATCTCTGGTAATTGTTTCCACTATGTTATGAGAATGGACTGCAGTATTATGGATAAGCCTAAAGATTGGAATGGATTATGTTGGACATAAGTTAGTATTGTTTAAGGATAGAAGTTTTTTCGATATTATTGATGGGATGTTATAGTAATATAGTTTTATAAAAAGGACAACCTGCAGGACGGGCGACAGCCCATCGCTTTGGACAAGGCTGTGGGAATCGAACCCACAACCGAAGTGCGACTGGCCTTTATCGCCTACCACTGACCTACAAGAAGTCCCTGTTTAGTAGAAACTAGTTTTATTATATTAAGCAGTATGATATATGAAGTATAAGTCCATTTTAGGAACCATATATGATTAATCTCACTATAGATCGACTTATGTATATAAGTTTTGCTAACCTTTTGTTTGAGACAGATGGAATGACCTGTCATTCTATCACATGATCTGCTAACACTTCACGAATAACAAATTCAACTTCATTTATTTAAGAGATGAAGTGGAAATTGTTCAAAGCATGAACAACAGTGAGATTGTACCAAAATAAAGTAAGTATTTATTCTAATTCAAATTTTCAACTTTAGGGGAAATGATCTTGAAAACCAAAAATGTTGTCCTAGTGATCTTATACCTGATGAATCAGATGGTACCTTATATCATCACAAATCTAGGGATTTGTGATTACTGGCTTTTCCATAGCCATGTTCTCTACCACTCTCCATCAGAACATGATGGTTAGATTTCTCTTCCATATCCATATTTTAACCTATGTGGAAACCCAATGATTAGAATATTTGGGTAACCGTTACGTTTCATACTTTTGTTTTTAAAGATTGGTTTTGATATTCCTTTTTACGATGTTGGTTTCTATTAAAGAAACATTCAAATAGTAAACCATTTATATCCCCGACGAATTTCGAGGGCGAAATTCATTTTAAGGGGGGTAGAATGTAACAGCCCAAGATTTTATAAAAAAAAATATTCTTTTTAATTTTATTAAAGTCTTGTGTTGTACAACATGCATCCTTGACTTGCCTTGCATTACACGCAATCACGACCTTCCTCGATAGCGTGTGTAATACGCAATACCGAGTTTCACTAAACAACCATATGCTATTAAAATATTATTAAAACTAGCCGTTATGAATAGTAATAACCACTTTTTAAAACTCTGTAAATCTTATTTTTCAAAATGAACTTCATTCTTGGATTCGGAGTATCGAATTTAGCCTAAGGTGAAATTTTGGTACTTTTCGGATAACTTTCATATTCTGATGAATAGTGAAAATTACTAAATTATAATTAAAAACAACTTTTTTAATCGAAATAATTAATAGTGATAAATCATTAATTTGAGTGGTTTTAAAGTATATTTAGAATATATTTTTACAATTTAATACAATGTTGGTCATTGGATGTAATTTCACATTTAAACTAGACATAAACAAGTGTCAATCTTTTGATAGATATTGTTTCTTACAAACACGCTATTTGTTTTAACAGCGGGATTTAATTATAAAATTAATTAATGCAACTTTTATGTTATGAATTTGGTAAAATAGACTTCATTTTTGAATTCGGAATATGAAATATATCTTGGGATGAAATTTTGGCATTGTTCTGAAAAACATCAATTTTTGATGAATAGTGAAACTACTAAGTGGTAGGTTAAAAACTAAATTTTGCATAAAACTTAATTTTACCACTTCTGTGAATGGAATTTCGAAAATCCGAGAGACACGGTTAATATCAAGGACTAAAATGTGGTTCAATGAGATGAAAATAAATTTTGGTGAATAGTAACTTTTTACTTTTTTTTACCGCGGTTAATAGTAAATAGGGTAACTAAGGGTAAATATGATATTACTATTACCCTAACACATGTCCTAATTCTATTGGACAAGTATAATTCGACCCAAAACAAACTTAGGAATAAAATATGACCATTTAGGCCCACTTGGATTAGATTAGGACATTTATTATTAATTTATTTAAAGAAAGGTTAAAATAGTTAAAATCAAAGTTTAATAAGAAAATCATTTTTAATATGGGGTTATACATACGATAAATTCGATTGTAAATATTCATTAGAAAGCTAAAAAGATTTCCTACATGATGGTATTTTATTTGTAATTTTTAGACATAAAATAATTTAATTTATTTATGACACAACGATGATGCAGTAATTATCTTATTAATGAAATATTGACATAATTGATGTTATAAACACCAAAATAAATGTAATTTGAGATTTTTTATGAATTCCACTAATTTTCTAGGTTACTATGATATATTAATGTTGATTTAATCAACTTGGTTCGAACATTTAAATCTGTTATGACTTTCACAAAAATCATATATCAAATAGTGTCAAAATTGACACAAAATAGTTTTTAAATCAAATATTATATTATTAATTGTTATTGTATTCCTAAAAATCTAAGGTTAGGCCAAATGACTTAGATAAGGATATATATATTAATAATAAACAATTTGGGGTTCGTTTGGCATGTCATAGTAAGTTTATTAACCATATAGTGAAAGAAAACAAAAAGACATGGTAAAAGTTAAATTATTTAACTTAGAGTTAAATTTAAATGATAAGGTTAAAATAATATCCTAAACTTGTCTAAATTCTATTGTTTGATAGGATTTCGACCCCTCCCCACCTTATCTTCGAAATAAGACCCTTTGGAACCATTATAAACCGATTTTGACTTTAATATAAAATAATATTTTGAGATATTCCTAAGGTGCCCCTCTCCTCCCTTATAAAAGGACACCTCCTCCCCCTCCTCCTCACACCAAATTGAGCACTCAAGCTCGGCCAACCCCTGCCAAAATCTCTTCTCCAGTTCCCTAGAAACATCCTAGAGGTTCTGGTCTTCCTCAAAGACCAATTTTAGTTCCCTAAGAGGAGGTCTCCAAAAGGCGCTTCAAAGAAGAGGTAATTACCGTTAACAATTCTTTCATCTTTATTTCTTCTTCCACTTCTTCTTCTTAGGTTGTTTCATTATGAAGTAATAACATCAGTATCACTCATATACTGATATGTTATTATAAGTATGAAACAACCCTATTTCACCATCTATCCATCCTACAGAAAAAGAAATCATCGCGCGTGCGTACGTACGGAATACCGTCTCCACGCCGTGGTGTAATCTATTTTCCACCACCACCTTACATGGATGGGTATAATGGTGTAAAGAATAACTATACATAGTTATTACAACATCATATTGATTCTGATATATTTTATAATCCACTCCAATTCAATTCAATATTTATAGAAATGATATCATCGCTCGTGCGTACGTACGGACTACCGTCTCCACGACGCGATGAGATTCATTCTCCATGTTAACCATTTAAGAATGATTATAATGTATATATAAGAAATAATAATGAAATATATGAAATTATAAAGCTACTGGATTTATGTATATATATACATATGTATGTCATCTACTTACTTCCATTTCAAGACAATAAGGAAAGAAAAACAGCGTTCATGCGTACGTACGGACTACCGTCTCCATGAACAGTGTTTTTCATTTTATTTATCTATCTATTATATATATATATATACTGAATATATATGATATATAAATCATATTTTATATTCTGGAAGTGAGTAAATCATGATATAAGTAATAATGATGTCAAGAACAACAAGTCAAAACACCTACGATAAATGAAACGATTTTACCCAAAACGCTTCTTTAACATGGAATTTACAAAAGAACGGGTAATATAATGTCATAAGTGAACCATATATGATATCATAACAATGAATATGATTCTGTAATAAGTCAATAACATGATTTAAATCATTATACAGGAGGTTCAGACACTTACAAAGCAAGTCGGACCTAAGGTAAGGGAAATATCGAAATCTCATTTTTATCCGAGATTGTTTGTACTTTGAAATTTACTGGGGTATATTTTATCATCCACATCCATGTTTCCTCAATATGTAATGTTATTTACATCAACCTACAATTGTTTAAATCCAATTTTACCCTTCGGTGAGTTTTTAGTAAAAGATATGAAAGGAATCTTTTGTCGTTTTTCGTACGAGGTACTTTTTGACTTTTCCGACAAAAGTACGAAGAATGTTTTTTTTAACTTATACGGCACGAACGGATTTTTACGGTTTTATAAAGCCTTATTTTCATGAACCTTCCTCCAAAATATTTCATGACTATTTTTAATAAAATCTCTTTCTTTTAAAATTGTATGATGTTTTGTGAAAAGAAATTGATTTTGAAGAAGAAAGGATATTTTCCTCAAGAATTCATTTCAAGTGTTTTATCAAAATTATTTTCCATCTAAGATAATAAAGGGTTATGTTTCTATCCATATTTTTACATATATTTGACTATGTTGTGATGGAATTATGTTTATTAATTCCTTTTTCTTATATGAATGGTTTTATGTTGTTTAAGAATCCCATTTTTATTACATGGGTTATGCAATGATGTATGATTTATGATTTTGTGGCACACATAAGAATGGTATCATTATGAGATGGGTGGGACCTATATCTCCCTCCAATGCATTGGGTAAAGATTTTATATCTCATGAGATAGACATGGCTGGAATGGTAGGTTATACCGGTTCAGTGAAACATGACTGAAACGAGGATTACTCGATTCAGAAAGGGACTTTGTCCACTAAGATAGTCTTGGCAATGAGTCTTGACTAACAAGAAATGATTCTCTATGATTATGTGTGTATGACACAATGAGTAATGTTTTAAGTTATGATTTCATTTTCACTTCTATGATTTATCCCATGTTATGATATTATGAGCTGTTTTGCAGGTTAAGATTTCCAAAAGCTATGTTCTTATGTATATGATGTGATTGATATTTCTTTTGTTTACCCTTACTGAGCATTTGAGCTCACCCTTTTATGTTTTCTTTTCCCCAGGATATAAAGAATGGTTTTTAGGTAAAAAAAGGGAAGATCTTTATGGGAGATATTGAAGATCTTTCACCACAATTAGAAGATTACGTTCCGAGTTTCCAAAGACACTAAACTATTACGATCCTTGTGTGTGTGTTTTTGTTATGTACTAAGTATTCCGCAAAAGTAATGTAATGTCCATGTACGTCAGGCTTCGGGTCTCTATAGTTGGTATCAGAGGAAAGGTTTAGTCAACCTTTGGAAACTAGGATGCGAAAATGTTAGTGAGATCCCTAGAGATATTTCTAAGGTATGTCTAGGGATGCCCCTAAGGATAAGTATACGTATACGATATAGTCCTAGAACTATGGTAACGATATTAGATTAAACCAAAGATGTTAGATATTTAAGTTACTCCCCCTTTATTATGATTTTTTCCTCTCACACTATTTTTTTGGGTTTTAGAAAATGGCTGGAAACAAGATGATTCACGATAATGGAGGATATGATGGACAATGGAATGATATTCTTCATAGTGAAATGGGATTTGGATGTCCAAACCCCATTATTATGCCGAATCAGCAATCTCACAACATGATCAATAAAGTAAAATTTGGTAAGTTTCCTGACTCGACTAATAAGAGAAAGATGGAGTTCCATGATGATCATAGAGAAAAGAAAGTTCAATTTCCCCTATGTAAATCATGTGGGAAGAGGCATCAAGGAGAATGTTTCAAGGGAACTGGAAGATGCTTTGGGTGTGGAAAAGAAGGACACAAAGCAAGTAAGTGCAAAGGAAAAGGGTCGGTTAACACCATGGATGAGGATAATGGTAATGCTACGACATCAAAAATGGTTAAGTGTTTTAAATGTGGAATGTATGGGAATTATGCAAACAAATGCCCTAAGGGAAAGACTCATGAAGAGAATCAGTATGGTCATATGGGTAGTATTTATGTGGATGATGATGAAGAGACTACAAATGATATGTGAGATGAAAGAATTGTTGAAGCTCGGTCAATGGTTTAAGAATGTTGTGGAATGATTACATGTTTATCATGTGTAATGTTGTATAAGAAATCTCATGGTACTATGGAATAAAGAGACATCTGAGGATTGTTACACTGTTGTCTTTCCTTGAGTTATGAAAGTGTATGATTAATGGTACCACTATCCATGAAAGGTTATTCAGATATTTTTGGAATGTAGATGATATGCGCATAATGAAGGGATAAGGAGAAAATTAAATGTTTGATAGTATTCATGAGCTCATGATTGATATAAGGACTAAGTGATATCATGGTTTGAGTATATAGAATTTTGAGGATTTTGGTATGTGGAAAGTGTTAACTTTTAACTACACTCATGTTTTCACTAAGGTATTCAAGAGAATACACGATTAAGGACTTTGAATGTTTGGAATGTGACCAACATAACATATCTTATGATATATGGGGATCAACGATGGTATTAAATCTCTGGTAATTGTTTCCACTATGTTATGAGAATGGACTGCAGTATTATGGATAAGCCTAAAGATTGGAATGGATTATGTTGGACATAAGTTAGTATTGTTTAAGGATAGAAGTTTTTTCGATATTATTGATGGGATGTTATAGTAATATAGTTTTATAAAAAGGACAACCTGCAGGACGGGCGACAGCCCATCGCTTTGGACAAGGCTGTGGGAATCGAACCCACAACCGAAGTGCGACTGGCCTTTATCGCCTACCACTGACCTACAGGAAGTCCCTGTTTAGTAGAAACTAGTTTTATTATATTAAGCAGTATGATATATGAAGTATAAGTCCATTTTAGGAACCATATATGATTAATCTCACTATAGATCGACTTATGTATATAAGTTTTGCTAACCTTTTGTTTGAGACAGATGGAATGACCTGTCATTCTATCACATGATCTGCTAACACTTCACGAATAACAAATTCAACTTCATTTATTTAAGAGATGAAGTGGAAATTGTTCAAAGCATGAACAACAGTGAGATTGTACCAAAATAAAGTAAGTATTTATTCTAATTCAAATTTTCAACTTTAGGGGAAATGATCTTGAAAACCAAAAATGTTGTCCTAGTGATCTTATACCACATGAATCAGATGGTACCTTATATCATCACAAATCTATGGATTTGTGATTACTGGCTTTTCCATAGCCATGTTCTCTACCACTCTCCATCAGAACATGATGGTTAGATTTCTCTTCCATATCCATATTTTAACCTATGTGGAAACCCAATGATTAGCTTATTTGGGTAACCGTTACGTTTCATACTTTTGTTTTTAAAGATTGGTTTTGATATTCCTTTTTACGATGTGGGTTTCTATTAAAGAAACATTCAAATAGTAAACCATTTATATCCCCGACGAATTTCGAGGGCGAAATTCATTTTAAGGGGGGTAGAATGTAACAGCCCAAGATTTTATAAAAAAAATATTCTTTTTAATTTTATTAAAGTCTTGTGTTGTACAACACGCATCCTTGACTTGCCTTGCATTACACGCAATCACGACCTTCCTCGATAGCGTGTGTAATACGCAATACCGAGTTTCACTAAACAACCATATGCTATTAAAATATTATTAAAACTAGCCGTTATGAATAGTAATAACCACTTTTTAAAACTCTGTAAATCTTATTTTTCAAAATTAACTTCATTATTGGATTCGGAGTATCGAATTTAGCCTAAGGTGAAATTTTGGTACTTTTCGGATAACTTTCATATTCTGATGAATAGTGAAAATTACTAAATTATAATTAAAAACAGCTTTTTTAATCGAAATAATTAATAGTGATAAATCATTAATTTGAGTGGTTTTAAAGTATATTTAGAATATATTTTTACAATTTAATACAATGTTGGTCATTGGATGTAATTTCACATTTAAACTAGACATAAACAAGTGTCAATCTTTTGATAGATATTGTTTCTTACAAACACGCTATTTGTTTTAACAGCGGGATTTAATTATAAAATTAATTAATGCAACTTTTATGTTATGAATTTGGTAAAATAGACTTCATTTTTGAATTCGGAATATGAAATATATCTTGGGATGAAATTTTGGCATTGTTCTGAAAAACATCAATTTTTGATGAATAGTGAAACTACTAAGTGGTAGGTTAAAAACTGAATTTTGCATAAAACTTAATTTTACCACTTCTGTGAATGGAATTTCGAAAATTCGAGAGACACGGTTAATATCAAGGACTAAAATTTGGTTCAATGAGATGAAAATAATTTTTGGTGAATAGTAACTTTTTACTTTTTTTTACCGCGGTTAATAGTAAATAGGGTAACTAAGGGTAAATATGATATTACTATTACCCTAACACATGTCCTAATTCTATTGGACAAGTTTAATTCGACCAAAAACAAACTTAGGAATAAAATATGACCATTTAGGCCCACTTGGATTAGATTAGGACATTTATTATTAATTTATTTAAAGAAAGGTTAAAATAGTTAAAATCAAAGTTTAATAAGAAAAGCATTTTTAATATGGGGTTATACATAAGATAAATTCGATTGTAAATATTCATTAGAAAGCTAAAAAGATTTCCTACATGATGGTAATTTATTTGTAATTTTTAGACATAAAATAATTTAATTTATTTATGACACAACGATGATGCAGTAATTATCTTATTAATGAAATATTGACATAATTGATGTTATAAACACCAAAATAAATGTAATTTGAGATTTTTTATGAATTCCACTAATTTTCTAGGTTACTATGATATATTAATGTTGATTTAATCAACTTGTTTCGAAAATTTAAATCTGTTATGACTTTCACAAAAATCATATATCAAATAGTGTCAAAATTGACACAAAATAGTTTTTAAATCAAATATTATATTATTAATTGTTATTGTATTCCTAAAAATCTAAGGTTCGGCCAAATGACTTAGATAAGGATATATATATTAATAATAAACAATTTGGGGTTCGTTTGACATGTTATAGTAAGTTTATTAACCATATAGTGAAAGAAAACAAAAAGACATGGTAAAAGATAAATTATTTAACTTAGAGTTAAATTTAATTGATAAGGTTAAAATAATATCCTAAACTTGTCTAAATTCTATTGGTTGATAGGATTTCGACCCCTCCCCACCTTATCTTCGAAATAAGACCCTTTGGAACCATTATAAACCGATTTTGACTTTAATATAAAATAATATTTTGAGATATTCCTAAGGTGCCCCTCTCCTCCCTTATAAAATGACACCTCCTCCCCCTCCTCCTCACACCAAATTGAGCACTCAAGCTCGGCAAAACCCTGCCAAAATCTCTTCTCCAGTTCCCTAGAAACATCCTAGAGGTTATGGTCTTCCTCAAAGACCAATTTTAGTTCCCTAAGAGGAGGTCTCCAAAAGGCGCTTCAAAGAAGAGGTAATTACCGTTACCAATTCTTTCATCTTTATTTCTTCTTCCACTTCTTCTTCTTAGGTTGTTTCATTATGAAGTAATAACATCAGTATCACTCATATACTGATATGTTATTATAAGTATGAAACAACCCTATTTCACCATCTATCCATCCTACAGAAAAAGAAATCATCGCGCGTGCGTACGTACGGAATACCGTCTCCACGCCTTGGTGTAATCTATTTTCCACCACCACCTTACATGGATGGGTATAATGGTGTAAAGAATAACTATACATAGTTATTACAACATCATATTGATTCTGATATATTTTATAATCCACTCCAATTCAATTCAATATTTATAGAAATGATATCATCGCTCGTGCGTACGTACGGACTACCGTCTCCACGACGCGATGAGATTCATTCTCCATGTTAACCATTTAAGAATGATTATAATGTATATATAATAAATAATAATGAAATATATGACATTATAAAGCTACTGTATTTATGTATATATATACATATGTATGTCATCTACTTACTTCCATTTCAAGACAATAAGGAAAGAAAAACAGCGTTCATGCGTACGTACGGACTACCGTCTCCATGAACGGTGTTTTTAATTTTATTTATCTATCTATTATATATATATATACTGAATATATATGATATATAAATCATATTTTATATTCTGGAAGTGAGTAAATCATGATATAAGTAATAATGATGTCAAGAACAACAAGTCAAAACACCTACGATAAATGAAACGATTTTACCCAAAACGCTTCTTTAACATGGAATTTACAAAAGAACGGGTAATATAATGTCATAAGTGAACCATATATGATATCATAACAATGAATATGATTCTGTAATAAGTCAATAACATGATTTAAATCATTATACAGGAGGTTCGGACACTTACAAAGCAAGTCGGACCTAAGGTAAGGGAAATATCGAAATCTCATTTTTATCCGAGATTGTTTGTACTTTGAAATTTACTGGGGTATATTTTATCATCCACATCCATGTTTCCTCAATATGTAATGTTATTTACATCAACCTACAATTTTTTAAATCCAATTTTACCCTTCGGTGAGTTTTTAGTAAAAGATATGAAAGGAATCTTTTGTCGTTTTTCGTACGAGGTACTTTTTGACTTTTCCGACAAAAGTACGAAGAATGTTTTTTTTAACTTATACGGCACGAACGGATTTTTACGGTTTTATAAAGCCTTATTTTCATGAACCTTCCTACAAAATATTTCATGACTATTTTTAATAAAATCTCTTTCTTTTAAAATTGTATGATGTTTTGTGAAAAGAAATTGATTTTGAAGAAGAAAGGATATTTTCCTCAAGAATTCATTTCAAGTGTTTTATCAAAATTATTTTCCATCTAAGATAATAAAGGGTTATGTTTCTATCCATATTTTTACATATATTTGACTATGTTGTGATGGAATTATGTTTATGAATTCCTTTGTCTTATATGAATGGTTTTATGTTGTTTAAGAATCCCATTTTTATTACATGGGTTATGCAATGATGTATGATTTATGATTTTGTGGCACACATAAGAATGGTATCATTATGAGATGGGTGGGACCTATATCTCCCTCCAATGCATTGGGTAAAGATTTTATATCTCATGAGATAGACATGGCTGGAATGGTAGGTTATACCGGTTCAGTGAAACGGGACTGAAACGAGGATTACTCGATTCAGAAAGAGACTTTGTCCACTAAGACAGTCTTGGCAATGAGTCTTGACTAACAAGAAATGATTCTCTATGATTATGTGTGTATGCCACAATGAGTAATGTTTTAAGTTATGATTTCATTTTCACTTCTATGATTTATCCCATGTTATGATATTATGAGCTCTTTTGCAGGTTAAGATTTCCAAAAGCTATGTTCTTATGTATATGATGTGATTGATATTTCTTTTGTTTACCCTTACTGAGCATTTGAGCTCACCCTTTTATGTTTTCTTTTCCCCAGGATATAAAGAATGGTTTTTAGGTAAAAAAAGGGAAGATCTTTATGGGAGATATTGAAGATCTTTCACCACAATTAGAAGATTACGTTCCGAGTTTCCAAAGACACTAAACTATTACGATCCTTGTGTGTGTGTTTTTGTTATGTACTAAGTATTCCGCAAAAGTAATGTAATGTCCATGTACGTCAGGCTTCGGGTCTCTACACTCAAGAAGGTGGGTTTAATTAGCGAGTGAAAGAGGATATTATTAGTTATTATAATTTATTAGTTTGATGAGTTTCATATTTTAAAAGAACTATTTTTAGTGCATTTTTTTATTTAAACCATATTTCACACTATGATTGTAATTCCTACTTCAAGTACACTTTTACTTGGTATAAGGACCCTGCCTTAAACATCACATAATCTCGAATGAAATGGATAATTCATATTAAAGATCTTTTCAGGTATAGAGTTTTAGATAATTAGGTCAGAAAATTAACATAACAACATGAATATTACCTCTATAAAATTCTACTTAGTATCTATTTTTTTCATAAAATAAAAACTCTTGAAAAAAAATAGCCATGTCTAGTTCCATGTTTTAGACATCATGAATTTTCCTTGATCCCATCCTTGACCCTTATTCATATTTAAGTCATGTGGAAAACATTTCAAACACTTGGGGCGATCATAAAAAGATCAGTAAGGTATATGAAATAAGGAATTAAAACATTAGACCATCAATAAATACAAAACAATGAAATCTTACTTCTCGACCATAAAATACCTCCTGAAATCATAAGATTTCTGAACAACACATAGAAATCATAAATTATAAAGGTAACTTACAGAATAAATAACATACATACATTGTAGCTGTCATGGATACGGATGGATTCACATATGGAATACCCATCACAGTATATACCCTAAATCTTTTAGGAGAAACATTAACATTTACCTATGTCACGTTACCCAATGCATTGGAGAGCTATCTCATGCTCACACACCCTAGGTTTATCACGGAACCACTCGTATATGTAAACAATGCCCAATATCCATAACATATTCATAACCCATAAATCAAACATAATGTAAAGCTAAAATTTCCACATTTCAATCACAATATATCATTTCAAAATATTGACAAAATCAAATTTTTTATCAAACCATTTTCAAAAACATTAATAATATTAAATAAAGAGAATTTTTTTGAATCAATATTTCTCATACCACTTTGATTCTTTTGAAAAAAAAATCAATTTAAAAACATTAATGTCTATACGAATAAATCCTTAAAACCATTTTTAAAACATGGAAATTAATGTGAATTCTTTAGAAGAAGAAATGTTGAAAACATCTAAATGATGTTTTAGTTTAAGAGTTTTTAACAAAATAAGAGACTCTGGAAAACAAATAATTGAGGAATAACTTTTAAAAAAACTTAATAATATCATGACAATAAATTTATTCATGATATAATATGCCAAAGGACAGTATATACACCATATAAGATTGGATTGATGCATATCAATAATGAAGTCTCAATGGAAATGTAGATTCAGATGAAATCCTTTATAAAGACGGTATCCTTAGATTAAGGATAGAATAAATTACATAATTATGTGTAACAAAAATAAATACACCCAATATAAGTGGATATTAAGTGTAAAACAATCAAAGGTTATTCAAATATATTCATATAACGACTTAATCATGATGTATATGTTTAACCCAAAAACTGAAATTGGGTTAAGAAAATTTCTTACTGAAATTTGACAGCCTAAAGACATCACTTTTAAATTCATAAAATAAGTTAACGAAAAAGGACCGGATATCTCATCACATGGAGAAAAATTACAATAATAAGGATATAGAATAACATATCCCAATATAAGAAGATGTAAATTAAAAGACATAACAAAAACAAGTCTTTTAAAATGAAGAGGCTGAATGGTTCCCTTACTGATTTGGTAACTTACGAAACATACACCTCATGAAAGAAAGGTCACACAATGAATATGTAAATACTCATAAATTAAATTATATTACATAAAAAATACATCATGGGAAGTACATCCACCACACAAATGGAAATAGAGGCTAATATAGCATGAATCTCATGGGAGTAAAAAGTGAGATGAAAAAAACCTATCACATTGTAATCAATCAAGTAGTATGAGAAAAGTTAATAACCACCAAATGAATCATAGTATACCAGGAATATAAATAGAATCCTAATAATATATATCAAATGGATGTACACAGTACACCACATCCAATAAATAAGTTGCAAACAATTGAAATATCACGGAATTAAAAATTAGATAAGAAATCCCCTACCTCGTGTCCAACATGACTCGTATGTTTCTTGTTCTTCCTAAATAATAAACATAAGATAATTTCAACTTGATTAATAACTTTTTAAATTTTTATTATTACTTTTATATAAACTATTACATTGCAATAACATTTAGTTAATTATTTGAGTTCATATTGGACATTTTGTCGAAGTTTAGAATTTGAGTTAAAAATGAACTTGTTATAATTACAATTTGTCCATGTGGTCAAAACTCCATTATCTCTAGAATGAAATTAATTATTTAGATATCATATATATCATATATATCTATTGTATATATGTTTATGTTTATAATATTAAATTACATTTGAAGATATGAAATGAAATGCACCATTCATGGAGATGGTATGTCGTACGTACGCATGAACACTACTTTCATTTCTATTTAATATTTAATGGAATGAAAACATAATTATACATAGGTATATTATAATTCTAGTATAATATAATATTATATATATTTAACATAATTTCATTAACTCCATCTTTATACATTCCATGTATGTCAAGAATGAATCATATCACCTTGAGGGGGTGGTATTCTGCACTTCCTCAAATGAAATTCTTGTGATTACACATATTGGAAGTCATAAAGGTCTGTTTTGAAACACCAATTATAGAAGAATATAAAAAAACATAATGTATATCATATATAAATACAGTTAATCATAATGGCCATAGTGAGAGGCTGTGAGAGAAAATTTAACAATCATCGCTTCGTGAGGCGTTAATTTTCCATTCACAGAAACAGTATGTTCTTGACCCATTATATAGAGGTGTGTTTAAGTATAGTTCGAATCCTTCTCATAAAAATAGTACAGTATATTGAGGATACTTTTTTTGGTTATAAAATAACGTAATAAAAATATTTTAGGGGTTGGAGAAGTAAAATAAAACAAAAGAACATAAGAGAATACATTACCTTTAAATTGGGCACTCCCTTTGGTTTGAAAAAAAGGGTTTTGTGGAGTGCTTTATGCCTAAGGTAAGGCTTATAGGGTTAATAGAGAGATCATAAGAGACAATTTTAGAAGAGTTTTTTATGATCCAAATGTTTCAGAAGTGTGAAAAATGAGTTAGAAGTGAGGGATTTTTATAATAGAGAGGAGGGGAACTTTAGTAAAGTTTGAAACAATTATTTTATTATAACTTCATTTTCTGTTTCAAAAGGTCAACTATTAGTTAAAATAAAATTTAAGATGACTCATTGTCTAATTAAAATAATACAATAATAATTTTACAGGTTTTGAATATTGTTTGAATATTTATAATCTTCTTTATTTAAATCATTTATTAATGAGGTAAATATTGCATCATTATTATGTCAAAAATAATTTAATTTATTTGATGTCCAAAATTATAAAAAAAAACAGGATGCAGGAAATCATCTTAAATTTCTAATGAATATTTATAGTTTAATAGATAACTTATATAACACAATGTAAATTTTTTTTACTAAAAGATATTTGTTTATGTCATTTTTGTCTTTACTTTAAATTATTTAATATTAATTGTCATTATTACTCCCATGTGGCTCCATGAGGTCCCTAATTCAACCCAAGGATGCCCATGATCGGCTATATATAATAAAATAGGATTAAGACACATGTTAGGGTAAATTAATCTTATTATAATATTATATTTTACCATTTTTTATTATTTTTACCTTTTAATCATGGTAAATATAATAGTTACTGAAGTAAATATTTAAAATGTCTAAAAATAAGAGTTATATATTTACATAATTTGGACCTACTGATTCCATATATGAAATCAGTTTTTCCAAATTCAAAACACAGAAGTGGTAGAAATTAATTTAAAACAAATTTCCGTTGTTAAAACAAATATCGTGTTTTTAAGAAATAATAACTATCAAAAGATTGACACTTTTGTCTGTCCAATTTCTAAACTAAATTACATCCAATGACCAACATTAGATTAAATTTTAAAAATATATTCTAATTAAACTTTAAAACCAAATAAAAATATATTATAAACATATAAATGAATTATATTAATAGGCACTTTTGAATTAAAATACAATATTTTCATTATCCATTAAAAAATGAACATTATAAGAAAAATACCAAAATTTCATCCAAATTAAATTTTGGTGTCCTGATTCTAAAGAAGAATTTTATTTTTTCAAATAGAACATATAAAAGTTACAAAAACAATATTTAAATAGGGTTCTTCATTAAAAGTTGGTGAATTGACCTTTTAGTGAATATTAGAGTATTTATGCTTAAAATCGAATTCTTTACTTATTTTATGCCTATAAATTTTATTTGATAAATGTAAAAAAATATTCAACAAACATGTATAATCATATTTTAGATAGTTCTATTCCTTCCATCAAATACAATGTCTAGGCATTAACTACCATTTAAAATAATAATATTACATTATTAGTGTGTAACGTAAGATTTCAAAGAAACCATTTGTTGTGTATCGGGTACGCCATCAAACATAGAATCCCCTTTAAAGTATAGTTAAAATTTAATTCAAAAATATTAATAAATATGAAAATTTTCTTGTTCATTTTTACATGGGATGCTACATCGTTCCCCCCTTTTGGAAATTGCGTCCTCGTAATTTTAAAACTGGGATTTTAACTTCATTAAAAGTCCCACATCTGAAAAGAGTTAGTAAAAATATCACTTTAATAGAATGAAATAGAAGTACAAAGGTCACTAGAGATAACCTATATTAGGATTCCATGTAATAAAAAATGGATATAGAAGAGAGAGTAAACGGTAAAGTTATGATGGACAGTGGTAGAAAGCATGATTAGGAGAAAGTTAACCACCAGAAAGTCACAAACTTATGATGTGTTAAACGATCTTTGATTGACCAGTATGAAACATAAACCAACAATGTTTTTGTTTTATGTTCCTTTTCATAATTTGGAGGAATTCATTTACTACATAGAATATTAACATAATGAAATTTGCTTACCTTCAATTAGAGTTTCATCATTTAATAATTTTCTAAAAAAAACTAATAATTTCTCCAAATACTGATCATTCAAAAAGACTTGGTTATTTCAAAAGCAATAGAATCCTATTCTAGAGAATCACATAGTCTATGAAATAAGAATTATATATTTCCCTTTTCATTAGACTTCAACTAAAACCAAAATGGTTAGTACGACATCATATAATCCCCAAAAAAGATAATCCTTCGTAAAAAAATACTACTCTAAATCTCAAAAATTCAATAAATGTACACAAAGTTCAAGATAGACCATTCAATAAATAATTGTCCTTAAAGTTCTTCAAAATAATACAAACTAATATTGAAACCCAAAACTCAGCTGAATTTTATCTCATAGTCATCCACAATAAATCTTAAAACTTATCTCCAAATAGCATCGACTACTCTAATAGTCTCATACTGAATTGTAATTAACCTAATCAAATATTATCTATGATAGGTTAGTCATTTCCATAAATAAACAAGATATCCATATTTCCAAAATAAAACATAAATTCTTCCAAAAATAATATTTCAACCATTACCCCACAATTTAAATCTCATAGTATTCCATTTTCTGTAGGTATATATTGTTCCCCAAAAGAGAGAACATATTCCAAAATCAATTATATCAATTAATCAAGAAATCATTTTATTATGCAAAGGATATTCATTTGATAAAACATAAGATCCCAAATCAACTTATTCTTAATCAATAAAATCATTTAACTAAAAAGAATAAGTCATACTAACCAGGGACTTCACATAGTCCAGTGGTAGGCGATAAATCCAATCGCACTTTTGTTGTGGGTTCGATTCCCGCAGCTTTGTCTGACGTGACAGATTCTCACACGGTATGTGTGTCGTCCTTTTTATAAAAATCAAAAATAATCCTAATATGTTTTAATTTCAATGGTTTCCTTATACCTTTCATTTTCATCCCAAATCACAATTATCTCCACATCTTAATTCTTGATACCTAATATATATTGTCATTTTTTTAATTTCACCGCCATATGATAAAATGAAATGGTCCCCAGAATAAATAACATCATACATTTATCATGGTGTCCACTTGGTTTCATCGTTATCTTGTTCACGTTGGTAAAATGTCCATGCATTGCAACACTGATTTAAAGATCCTTAAAAATCATTTTCTTCCTTAATCCAAATACACCTTGTAAAACTTGGGTCATATGGGTGTTCACAGGAAAATAGTTTTGGAAAATAATCATGCATGACATATAATTTCAAAACATCTGATAAAACATGATTTCTATAAAATAGTCAGACTGAATTTGAGTGGAAACTTACAATTAACAGTCCTTTTAAAATACCATAAGTATCTACTGAGAGAATATATTGTAACAGAAAATATTAATAGGTTGCGTAAGGGTCTCCTTCTTCAGTAACTTTTTCAAAATCATAATATGCTTCAAAATATTGTGATAAGGCAAAATATCTAAAAATTCCTTCAATGTATTTAAAATTATTTAAAATATGAGAATATTATGAAAATAGGATTCGATTAAATACAAACCATGATCCAATATGATATTGTGGTATAGTGTAGGTGTTTTATATCTCAATCAATTGCATGAAAGTGAGTTGTATGTTAGAAAAGGTTTCAAAATCATCCAATCATGGCTTTGCAAGAATTATTGCAAGAAAGTCACCAGGAAGAGATATGAATGTCGTTTGATATCTTCCTCCTTCCATTTGTAACATACATTCCTTTATCTGCAAAAAATTAAAAAAAACAAGGATTTAACTGCAATAATATATATAGGGAATAACCATGTGTTTAACTAAAACTCTTAATCCCTAAAGTTGTCTAAATCGGACTCTGATACCAACTATAAGGACCTGTACATAAACATTACACAATCATGAATTAATGGATAATTCACATTGAGGATATTTTCAGGTTTAGAGATTTATAGAATTAGGTTATAACATTTACATAACAACATGAATATTTCATGTAGAAAATTCTAATCAGTATCCATTTTTTTTAATAAATTAAAAACTCTTTAAAAAAAGATACATGTCTAGTTTCATGTATTAAACAACATGCCTTTTCCTTGATCCCATCGTTGACCATTATTAATATTTAAGACCTATGGAAAACATTTCAAAAACATGGGATGAGCATAAAAAGTTTTGTATGGGATATAAAATAAATAATGAAAACAATATCCCATCAATAAATTCAAAACAATGAAACCATAATTTTCAATCATAACATACCACATGAAAACATAATATATTTGAACAACACATAGAAATCATAAATCATGAAGGTAACTTATGGAATAAATAGCATACTTACATTGTAGTTATCACAGATATAGAGGGAGTCACATTTGTAAAACACATCATAGTATATTCCCTAAATCTATTAGGAGAAACATTAACGTTTACCTCTGTTACGTTACCCAATGCATTTGAGAGCTATCTCGGGCTCACCCGCCCTAGGTTTGTCACGGAACCACCCGTATACGTAAATAATTCCCAATATACATAACATACTCATAACCCATAAATCTATCATAACTTAAATATAACATTTCCACATTACAATCACAATATATCATTTCAAAATATTGACAAAATCAATGCTTTTATCAAACAATTTTCAAAACCATTAAAAATATTAAATAATGAGATTTTTTTGAATCAAAGTGTCCCATAACACATTGAAGCTTTTGAAAGAAATTTAAATTTATAAAAATTCATGTCCATATGAATAAATCATTAAAAACATTTTAAAATCATGGACAATAATGTGAAAGATTTTAAAAAATAAATATTTAAAACATTTAAAATGATATTTTAGTTAAAGAGTTTTTAACAAAATGAGAGACTCTAGAATACAAATAATTAAGGAAGAACATTTAATCAGAACTTAATAATATCATGAGAATAAAGGTATTCATGATATAATATTCATAGTATAGTATATACACCATATAAGAGTGGATTGGTGTATATCAACAATGAAGTCTCAATAAAAATATAGATTGATCCGAAATACCTAATGAAGACGGTATTATTAGATTAAGGATAAATAAATTACATAATTATGTTTGAAAAATATAAATAAACCCAATATAATTGTATTTTACATGTAAAACAATCCTAGTTTATTCACACATATTCTTTTCATGCCATAATCAAGATGTATATGTTTAACTGAAAAATTGAAATTGGATAAAGAAGTTTTCTTACAGAAATTTGACATCTTAACGACGTCACTTTTAAATTCAGAAAATATGTTGATGAGAGAGAAAAGGGTATCTCATCACTTGAACATATAATTTACAACAATAATTATATCATAGAACATATCCCAACAAAAAAATATGTAAATTAAAATACATAACAAAATGAAGTCTTTTAAAAAGAAGAGGGTGAAAGGTTCCCTTACCGATTTGGTAACATACGAAACAAACACCTCATGAATGAATGATGACACAATAAATATTTAAATGCTTATAAATTAAAGTATTACATAATGAATAAAATCATGTTCAGCACATCCACCATAAAAAATTAAATAGTGGCTAATATAGCATTAATCTCACGGGAATAAAAAGTGAGATAAAAAACCCTTTCCACATTGTAATCAATCGAGCTATATGAGAAAAGTTAATTACCACCAAATTAATCATATAATATAATGAATATAAATATAATCATGTTAATATATATCAAATATAATTACAAAATACACTACATTCAAAAAAATTGGTGGACAATGGAAATCTCATAGAATTAAAATTTAGATAAGAAATGCCTTACCTCATGTCCAAATTGAATCGTATGTTCCTTGTTCATCCGGAATAATAATCATAAGTTAATTTATACTTTATTTATAACCTTTATTATTTTTATTATTACTTTTATATCACTTATTACCTTTCAATAACATTTACCTAATTATTTGTGTTCATATTGTACATTTTGTCGATGTTCGGAATTTGAGTTAAAAATGAACCTTTTATAATTACAATTTGTCCATGTGGTCAAAAATCCATTATCTCCAGATTGATATTAATTATTTAGATATCATATATATCATATATATCTAGTGAATATATATATGTATATATTTATAATAGTACATAACATTTGGAGATAAGAAATGAAATGCACCGTTCATGGAGACGGTAAGCCGTATATACACATGAACAGTACTTTCATTTCTATTTAATATTTAATTGAATGAAAAAATATGGTACATAGGTATAATATAATTCCAGTATAATATAATATGACATATATGTTACATAATTTAATTAACTTCATTTTTATACATTCCATGTATGTCAAGAACAAATCATATAACCTTGATGGGGCGGTAGTCCGCACTTCCTCAAATGAAATTATCGTGTTTACACATATTAGAAGGAATAAAGGTATGTCTATAAATAAAAAATTCAGAATAATATAGAAAACAAAAACATAATATATATCATATATAAATATAGTTTCATCATAATGGCTACCATGATAGGTGGTAAGAGATAATTGATCAATCATCGCTTCGTGAGGCGTTAGTTTTCCATTCATAGAAACTGGATGTTTTTCACCCATTAGATGGAGGTGTGTGTATGTATAGATCTAATCCTTCTCATAAAAACATTATAGTATATTTAGGATACTGTTGTGGCTATAAAAGAATGTAATGAATAGATTTTAGGGGTTGGAGAAGAAAAATATAACAAAAGAACTTAACAGAAGATGTTACATTTAAATCGGGTCACTCCCTTTGGTTTGAAAGAAAGGGTTTCTTGGAGTTCATTATTCCTATGGTATTACCTCTAGGATAAAGAGATGGATCTTTGGAGATTATTTTAGTAGAGGTTATATGTGCCAAATGATTGATAAGTGTGAGGAATGAGTTAGAAGTGAGGTCTTTTTATAAGGTAGAGGAGGGGCTCTTTAAGAAAGTTTGAAACAATTATTTTATTATAACCTCATCTTCGGTTTCAAAAGATCAAATATTCATTAAAATCAAATTTAGGATGACTCATGGTTGAAATAAAATAATCCAATGAAAATTGGACAGGTTTTGGATATTGTTTTAATATTTATAATCTTATTTATTTAAATTATTTATTAATGAGGTAAATATTGCATCATTATTTGGTCGTAAATAATTTAATTTATTTGTTGTCCAAAAATTATATAAAAACCATGAAGTAGGAAGTATTTTTTATTAAAAAATAATATTTATAGTTGATAAGATAACTTATATAACCCCATGTAAAAATTTATTTACTACAAGATATTTATTTTGGTCATTTTTGTATTTGCTTTAAATTAAATAATATAAAGTGTCATTATTTCTCCCATGTGGCTCCATGGGGTCCCAAATTCAACCCAAGGATTCCCATGGTAGGCTATGTATCATCCAATCAGATTAAGCACATGTTAGGATAATTTAATATTTTTATAATATTATATTTTACCCTTATTTATTATTTTTACCTTTTAATCATGGAAAATAAAAAATTTACTGAAGTAAATATTTAAAATGTCTAAAAATAAAAGTTACATATTTACACAATTTGGACATACTATTTCCAAATATGGAATCCATTTTTCCAAATTCAAAACACAAAAGTGACATAAATTAAATTAAAATTCATTCCCACTGTTAAAAAAATAGCTTTTTTTAAGAAATAATAACTATCAAAAGATGGACACATGTTTATGTCAAATTTAAAAATAAAATTACATCTAATGACAAAAATTAGATTAAATGGTAAAAATATATTCTAATTACCCATTAAAATAAATTAAAAATATAATATAAAAATATAAATAAATTAGATTAAAAGGCACTTTTGAATTAAAATACATAATTTTTCACTATTCATTAAAAAATGAAAATTATCAGAAAAATACCAAAATTTAATCCAAATTAAATATTGGTGTTCGTATTCTGAATAAAAAGATTATTTTGTCAAATAGAATATATAAAAGTGATAAGAACTATATTTGAAGAGGGTTCTCTATTAAAAGGTGGTAAATCGACCTTTTAGTAAATATTAGAGTTATTATGCTTAAAATCGAATTATTTACTAATTTTAAGCCTCTATATTTTATTACACAATTGTAAAAAAAATATTCAACAAATAGGTATAATCATATTGTAGTTATTTCTTTTCATTCCTGTTAATACAACAGCTAGGCATTAATTAACATTTAAAATAATAATATTATATTATTACTGTGAAACATAAGATTTCAAAGATACCCATTGTTGTGTATCAGGTACACCATTGAACATAGCATCCCCTTTAAAGTATAATTAATAATTAATTCACAAATATTAATAAATATGAAAATTTTCTTGTTCTTTATTTATCCGGGATGTTACACGTGGTACATATTGAGACATATTTTAAATAAACCAATATTATCTATTTGAATTTAATGTTTAATTATAAGGTATTTCTTTCCATTGGAAACAATTCATTATTTTTGAGAACATATAGATTCGCATTAGAATAACCCCATTTTGGACATAATTCCTTACAAATTCGGGGTGACGTTAACTGGATAGTAACTCAATAATATTATTGTATCCGCAAGGATTCAATCCAAATGAAGATATAATTTTTAATATATACTAAAGAAATAATGGGGGGATATGTTATTAATCATTTTATAGAGCTAAATCTAAATTTTTAATGGATTTTAGGAGTTCTTTTTGGAAAATGAATTTATGGGCTAGATTCTATGGTCAAAAACAATAGATAGTCATTTTTACCATATATCCATAAAAAGTCCAACTCGAAAGAATATTCACTATATTATAGGGGAAATATAGGGATTAAATTTCTGTATAACCCAAATTTGTCCATATATAATCTCATTTCATTGCCTATGTTGGGTGAATGCAAACTGGAGCCCATTTTAGGTCAACGGTGGACAAGTCTATATTCCACAAACCTTCCACCACCCTAGTACTACCATAATAAAATGGGAATACTTGAAATATTGGTATATCTACCCAATGATTATTAATTTCCATTTTATGGAAGTGGTAGTGAAGGATTCGAGGGATGGTTGGTTTATTTTAAATGTAGTGTTTTATTGTTATTTTGTATACACACGTTAGTTTTTTCACACATAGGATGTTCTAATTGATGTTAGTTTATTATTAATAATTCTTCGTATCCTATTATTTAATTATTATTGATTTTACATTGATACCATTTCCTTATTTTTTGATCAAATTCACACCATAACTTGTGAAAATCATCACACAATGGTTGAGTGTTATTTATTTTAGTGTTTTTCTTCTTCAATTCCACCCTCATATGTCTCATCTGATCTCACATAAATAAATTTGCATCAAGTTATGGATAACCTTTTCATGTGTTAATCTAAGGGAGTATAATGGCACTATATTTGATGTTATTTTACAAAATTATAGTTTTTTTCATTTATTTTGTTAGAGTTATTTATTTAATGATTTCACTTTTTCGTCTAATTGAATTTTATCTCCACACATTTGACAAGATAAAAAGGTAATTTACATAAGAGTTCTCATGAAATATATACTATAAATGTATAGGTTAATATCATGGGTATATTATGATTTTAAATTAGTATGTTATGAATTTATGTTTATTTCATTGAATGAATCCATCTCACGTAAATATAATTGAAATAATTTAAAAACAATTCTATCCAATCCATCCTTTGTATTAACATAAGATCAAATCTTTCCCATAAATTGAATTCACTTAGTTCCCTCAATCTTCATTTAGTCCAAATCAAAACAAAATAAATTTTCCACTTCATAGACAAACTCCCAATTAGAATCTATGTGTATTTAGGTATTTTTATAGGTCTCTAAAGATTCGATAACCCAATCTACCCTACTAGCGACCACTTAAACCCTAAAAAAATGGGTAAATTTATATAAGACTACCCACATAACATTTTTAAATTATTTTATGACACATATATTAGAGATTGAATTCTCACCATATTTTGTTTGAGTATCCAAGTAGAGAGATCATTTTTGGTTGTCTCTCACCCTCCCTCCATTTCTCTGATCACACTCGAGGGGAGATTTTGTTGATCTTCTAAAACAACCAAAGATTAGTTTCTCTATCCTTTATTTTCATTTCCATTCCTATATTTAGGATTTATAATGACTAAAGAAATGTTATATATATTTCCAACTAGATTATAGTATAATCTTGATAACATAATCCTTCATTAACTTTTTATTGATGAAGGATTTACCAGGATTGTAATATTTTGTTTTTTTATCACTAGTTCTTTAGAGGTAAGTAGTAAATTGATTTTTTATAGTATTTTATTCCATTTTGGAATGGGATTTGTTATACTGTGTACATTCCATGATGGTTATCTTTCTCATTTTTATACTTTGAGCATGGCATAGTGGTTGGAATTTCATTTTATAAGGTTCCAATGATATAGTGATAATCGACGATCTTTTAGTTGATTAATATACGTTGATTTACATTTAATAAATTTTTTAAAAAAAATTAAATTATATATTTGGGAATTTTGGAGGGATATGATAGAATATGTGTTGAAATAGTATTGGAAGAGGGATTAATGGAGTTGGTCGAGGATGTGTACTACTTGGTGAGAATAGTAACCCCATGTGTGAGGTAGGTCGTCCCAAAAAAGAAGTCCCAAAGGATCATTAATTTTGTTAATGTGAATGTTATATATATTATTTTGACATATGTATGATACACCATATGTTTAAAATGAAAATTATATATGTCTATTAGACTCCCACTATTGTAATGGAATAATCAGTGGCCATGATAGAGCCTTCAACACTAACTTAGTTCCTCATACACAGATGAATAATAGATTGATTATATATGTTTCTTATGTGACACATTTTCCCAATATGGGTATAAATTGATTGAAATTAAAGAACATTAAATTATTTGGAATTGAGTGGCTTTGGTACATTGGTTTGGTCAAGGTGATCCCATGATGTTTGTGGGAAGTGAATTTTTCTAATGACTATGTCTCTAGGGGTGAAGATGATGTTTGAAGTCAGAGGAGACCCAATCAGGGTACTCAGACATTGTTATAGATTAATGTATCTAAGGATAGTTTTTTATGGAGTGTTAAGTATATATAATAGACATTGGACTAGTGGTGATAGGTGCGAGATTAACACATCTTGTACATAGTGGGTATCATTCTCTTGATATTGGACTAAAGTCATGGGATGTCACATGATTAGGTTAGGTAAATAAATGATTGATAATATAAGAAGTTATGATTTCCTTATTATAACAGGTAGATAGATCCCATAATTGATATAAATGATGATCCCAAATTGTGGGTCATGGGTTCTGTCTAGATGACATAGAATAGAGACTCCATGAGGCTTTGAGTGAGATATCCTGGATGGCCCTTAGTTTATTAGACCATGTTTTTATATTAAAAATAGATGAATATTTAGAATATCTTTTTAAGAAAATGATATTGTTAGGGGCCTATGGTATGAGAGAAAACCATGGGTGTTGGTGTTGGTTTTGGTTTGGTGCTAATGCGAAGAGGCCAAGATGGTTATAAAGTATCCCAATCAGTTATTTTAAGTAATATATAAAAATAGATGGGTTTTATATAGTGTCTCTATGAATCAAATATTATATTTTAGAGGTTATTTGAGTATATCAATGGATTTTGAGTTGCACCTTGAGATTTGGGACTAACTGAAAGTTAATAGGACTTAAGTGATGTGTTAGTGAGATAAGAAAAGTGTTACTCCCCCGAGTATGAGATCTGAGTTATATTAGGAATGTGATACCCCCAAGTGTTATATATGTGATAAATGTTTCGAAAATTATTGTAATTGAGTATGATATATGGGATATATGGGGTGGTTTTATTCTTTATGATAATGATATTTTTAATGTATGTGGGTGGTGCTACTCCCCCACGAGTATGAAATATGGTATGTATAAGGAATGAACTATCCCCCCTGAGTATGAGATGCGAGATTATGTTTGGTGTCACCTTTCACATAAATATGAGATATAAGATAGTGGGGGTCTCCATAACCCCTCATATGGGCTATGTTATTAATTAGGGGGCATTTTCCTCTCAATATGAGATAAAATATTATAATAGGGGGCACTCCCCATAATAATGTGGTATATGAGAACAATGGTCCTGTACATTTTCCACCTAATACGGTATGTGGTTTCAGGGTAGACTATTTCTCCATATTGTCATTATATGAGATATTTTTCGGAGGACATTATCACATTATTGGTATTTGCATTGTGACATGTTACAATTCATCTATCACCAGTTGAAGATGACACAGTCTTTCCAAACTGTCTCCTTAAAACCGAATAACCAATAATGATTTATTATTCTTTTTAAATTAATTTATTTACTATCATGGATATTTCACATCATTCATGCACTACTGTAATAAATATGAATGGGACACCATTTTTAGTGGTATCCTCAGTTTAACTCACATCATTTTCAATATGTCAAGAACCATTGGTAACAAAGCATACCATATTCTTCCTTAGTACATGTTGTGTTATATCTCAATAAGAGAAGATAATGTTAGATATACTAGATATAGTTAGAGGATGAGGGATGGGTAGGTAAAATATAATCCATATATTCAATGTAATTTTACATTTATGTTAAATATGTGATTGGCCTATTGGGTGATTAGGGGTGTATGATTTTATATATGTAATTAATTTGATACAGTGGAATTTTTATTTATTGGATTTTGTAAACTGTAATTACTTTTATTGATATTGTATGTTTATTTGATTAGATTATTCACCGTTATATGATATTTTATCTTTCATTTGATAACACCATAAACACCTATTCAGAGTAAAAAAATCTATAATATATAGAGAGGAGTGTATGAGGTCACATAACCCTCTTTCCGAGACCTTGGTGAGTGGTCTCAAACCAAGGGAATCATGTTTATCTCATCATTTTTTGTGGAATCATGGGATTTTAATATGTCCATGTGAATCATATGTAGTCATATTAAAGTTATTTATATTTTATGAAACCTACTTTGTCCACACTTTATTCTTTTTTAGAGGAATATCCCTTTATGGATAGATGTAGATCTCAATGTTCAACTATGGAAAATATAAGGGGTGTACAAATATTTTATGGCTGAATATAGAAATCTACTTGCATCTGTGAAGAATTTATAGAGATTCGTATCATTTGAGGCCTCATGAAATGATACCATTATAGTGATGTTATCATTTTCACCACCACAGTATTTATTATATGTTCTTGTGAGGGTTTTATATGACTGAATTCCAAGGGTATGTAGTTACATATAATTTCCATCAAATAATATACCTTTTAACCATATCTATACTTCTAGAATATTCCATAACAAGTAGTTTTAAAAAAATCAATTCATTTGTCATTTATTCCTTTACAAGATATCATTTGAGTAATAATTTCATCACATAGACTCTAGATCAATGATTATATAGGGATGAAACCCTCCTTGAAATAATCACACATTCTTTTCCCTTCCACATAAAATTTTACCATGTTATTCACATAAAAATATTTGAAAATGGTCCAACATAAATATATCAATGATGGTATCCAACTTTATAAAAATTATGTTTTAGATATCCTTAAACCATTTTACCAGTTATTATCCCCGTCTGTTCATATAAAAGGAATATATTATGTGAAATTTTTTCCTTATAATTTATTTCTTCCCCTCGTTCAAATGGATTATCTGAACAAAATATTTGACTTAAGGTCACCGTGTTCATGAATGGTCCCACATATGGGTATTTTAGAGACTTTAATGCCTTAAAAAGACCAAATTAGTACTTTCATGTCTAGTTTATAACCATAAGATTCCTATTACATAAAGGCATACTCAAAAGACACCAAGTTTACATAAATATACCATTGTTGACATTGATATGTTTTTATCAATAAGTTATTCCTTTAATAATGGTAATCATCAAACATATATAAAATATCAACCGGTTTTCGACATTAATTGGATTGATACTTGGACTATAATCAATCTTGTATTGATTTCATTATTATGGTTCCCATATTTAGGTAGTTTCTAAACTATTTAATGTTTTTGGAAATTCATCCTAGAGACTCCATACATTGTTTAACAGTTACCAATAATCCAAGCTCCCCCTTCAGGATTCATCATTCCCAACTACTCTCACATGGAGATTTTTAGCCACCTATATGTGTACTAAGAATATTGTTTGATTATTTTTTATCATCCTAGTCCCATTAATGAGATAGTTATTCATGTATGGGGAATTTATCTAGTGTGATAACTAAATCACATTCACCGGTTTACATCACTCATGTGTCTCGTCAACTATTATAATCTAGTTTCCATTTAATATGATACAAACAAAATGGGTTGTTGATCTAATGTATGTCTCAACTCATTTATATTTGTTTTAATCACTCATGTGTCTAGTTATCCCCCATTTTGTAGTTATAAATGGACCAAATATAAATCATAATGGATCCATCTAGTTGTGATATGCAAAATACATTCACATAACCTTTCAGTCTAGTAAAACCATGAACATAAAAATATTTTTATATTACACACCAAACCATTACAGTAAAATAGTGTGTAATAGGAAATTAAAAATGACATTAAACATCATGGAACTTGTCTTGGTCATATTAAATAAAAAAAAGTAAAACAAATCTTCGAGACATGAGTATTAAATAAAATTATTCAATCATGGAAAAAGGAAATATATATAAACATCATTTATACTAGATACACATTCTAAATATGCACTACTTTTGTCTTCCATGAATGAACCTAAAGAAAAATCTTTGATCATGGTTTATTAACCCAAAAAGAGATTCCAATCTTTCTTATCACATAACCATAAAATAAAAAATATTTCTTATTATATAGAATAAACCTACATCGGTTATGACTCCATTCACATGAATACAAATTCATCCCTACTAATAAGAGAAATCATGACAATAAAACACCACTTTCCTCTTTATACAGTGAAAACATACATGATCCCCAAATATATTTCTTAAAAATATAGAATAACTAATCTATAAATGTGGGTAGAGATGAATAAACTATCAAACATATAAATGAAAAACCTAATATATTTTTTCACTATGATTGCATAGTATCTATTGATCACATCCTCAAAATGGTAACATGAATTGTTTATATGAATGATTTCTCATACACATATTAAATCTATAATAAAGAATAAATATAGGATATAGCATGATCTATGGAATGATCTACCTTTTTATTGCTGTATTATCCTAATGGTCTCCCACAATTGGATATTGGGTTAGTAATAAAATAAAATCCAATATGAATATTGTTGACAAAATATCATAAACCTAAATGATATACTTTATCTAATAAATAAATTTATTAAGAAAATACTATTACTCATGATGTAGAACCAATGGGTTCTATGTTTTTGGTTTCACCCAAATATTTCTTCTCGTATCTAAATTTAATCATTGCTCAATGCTTCATCATGCATCAAATTCCTCGACCACACTAGTGGAATTCATGGTAAAACCCATATGGCTACTCATTTATAATCAAGGGACCCATATACAAAGATTGAATTATAATTTCTATTACATATTTTCTACCACAATAGAGATTTTCTCAATCCTAGAGTCTCTACCACTAGTTTCTAAATTCCTTAATGCATAATTATATAAAAAATAAAAATATCCATGCCCTAAAAGCATTATGAACTTGGATCATGGAGATGAATTGATGTCAACAGTCAAATCAATGATAGGATCATGGGAAGTAAGTATCCCCAAAGCAACATAAAATAAATTTTAGTTATTATCCTTATAGAGAGTAAATAATTACCCTTTTCATATATGATAGTAGGTTTAGGATAAGGTTATTCAAAATATCTTGGTGGTCACCTAGGTGATACCTGTGAGGGATCCCGTCATCCATGGAATTCATTATAATCAACTGACTATAATTCATTAATATGATACTAATGACATTGTCCACGATCTAATTTTCTACACCAAAATATTAAATAAGAATTCCCTCAAAGGTTCATCTACTCTAATGTTGAGAAATTAGGTTATTTCTCTTAATAAATCCAATAAAACAAACAACCTATAGTATATCTTGATAGTGGGATAAGGATAATTACATGTTTCTCTTAGAAATAAATCACAAGAAATTATAGGGAAACCCTTAATAAACAATCTAATTGATGCAATATTAGGGATGGGAAATGATATTAACTATCAAATTCATTTATATATTATCATATTAAAAAGCTATAGAGGTCTTCAAATGAGAATGAGGTCCCCCATGAATATAACAAAATCATCCATGGAGTATATTTCCATAACAAATACCATAAAATTCACAAGAGTATAGGCCATATAAATGGTAGGAAAAAGAGAGAAGGGTTTATAAAACATTAAATTAATAATTTTTATATTTTCTTAGATGAATATGGAATAAATTACAATACGATCCATGCCAAAACATAACAGTTTTTTATATTTGGAATCTTGGATACATAAAAAACTAATATATAAAATATTTACTTATTCTTGTACTTCATTATTCTATATAGGCACCCTTCAATGATATATCATGCATAAAACATTTTATCATATCTTGGAGAAAAGAAAAGATAATAATAGGAGATATTAAACGTGTAGTATGGGTAAACATAGGATATATCAATCAATTTTCAAATACCAGAATAATATATGAATATGTTTATAATAACATGATTAAAAAAATCAATAATCATACCTAATTAGTCAAAGATAATTCATGTGAAAATATGGTCTATATTTTTTTCAATCAAAACAAATATGTCAAAAGAGTATGGAAATGTTAATAATAAATAATAAAATATGAGACGACATAATAAGAATAACAAATAATATAATAAAATATAAATAAGAATATAAAATTATTTCATTAGTTACATATCACTTCCATGAATATCAAAGTGGACTGGGTTCACTCTCCAATCGTTCATTTCCATAGTCAAGGTTCACTTCCAAGACTTTCATATTGGAAAGTGTTCCTTACCAAACTTGGTTTACTACCCACTATATTTATTATTATATCCTATGATATAAATCATCTAAAAATTCAATTCGGGGTTATGTAACCCCATTTCAACACATCACCTATTGAAAACAATAAACATGCATTCCAATAGATCATATAAAATTCATCATATTATTATTTCACAACCCATGAAATGGAAATATGTTTCAAAAACATATCATCATCAAAATAAATGACCATGAAAAAAATAATTATGATGGAATAATTGGATCATATCCCAAGATAAGCATAATTTTCGTCAAAGGTCGTTATCATAGATGAAAATCCAATTAAAAGATTATTGTTGTATATCTCGTGAAAAATATCGTTCTCATTTTGAAATCACATATTTAAATTCAAAATATTCAAACAATTTGTTAAAAATATTTTATTTCAAAACAACTATAAATAATGAAAATGAAGCCTCAAATATTTTATCTGTCATGATGGCTGAAAATATTATTCTTTCCCAATATAATGAAACTAATATTTATTTAACATTTTTGTTAAAAAATAAAAATTGAAACATTTGTAAAACAATAAGAATATTCCTTTGAAACATTTTATTAAATATAGAAAATTGTTGAAAATAAATTCAAAAGTTTTTAGGATAGTAGTAAAACCTTCTATAAATTTTCTTAATGAAAACATGGACATTGAAGAAAAATATTATTGGTCGAAGTGTAATCCAAATTCAATTCTCCTTAAAAACTATATTTATATATTATTTACTAAAAGAGATTAAATTTAAAGGATATTTTTTTATCTATAAAGAACTATATTATAATAAATGACCTATGTTATTTGAAGAAAATATCATATAATTTCACTGTCTGAAATTTAATCATAAAAAATCCCAAAAAAATGAGATTGTAACATAAAATCTTTACCACCAATTGATCTTTCTTCATAATTAATCTAACCTCCAATATAATAAATTATAATTATTTATTATTCTATAATAGAACTATTAATATATTTATAATTTCATTTATGATCCATTAATAACATTTCATTAGAAATTTATTATTAATTCCTTATTCGAATCGATATTTTTACATCATAATTATTTCATTTTTTTCCAGGATGATTCAGTTATAATGTTCCATTACTAGTAATTTTATCATGATTAGATAATATATTGAATTTTAATAATGTTATAAATGTCATATATATATATATATCAATTTTATTTTTATAAATTTAGAGTCATTCATAAAAGGATGATATAAAAAAGGTAATTACACCATTCATGAACACAGTAGTCCAAATCTACACATGAATGATATTTTAATTTTCTAATAAAAATAATGACAGGAATATAAATAGTATTTTATATTTAAAGATAAATATATGTAACATAAATACAATATATAAACTTACAATTCATCTTAATGACATACCATCGATGTTGGTGATGGAAAATGAATTATATCAATATTTGGATGGAGTCATGCACATGTACATACAAGGGATAATTTCATTTCAAGATTTTTAGAAAGGAGGATTGATAATTGTGGTTTTATAATCATAAAAATCTTGTATATTGAAGATAATACATTCAATGATTATAAAAAATTCTCAAAATATAGCTGAAGATAAAATTTGGTAGAGTTTGAGTAATTCTATTACCACTTCTTCAACAGTCCCCTTTTAGATCCATTCTTAAGGACCGTATGAATGATATTTTAAGAAAAAAATCACCTATTATTAATTTATATGTATGTTTATAAGTAAATTTAGTAGGGGGGAATTCTAGGTGGATCAATAAGTAGTATTAATAAATTAAGGATAAGGTTTTGTTTTTTATCATTACGTTGGGACACACATTGAATATGTTAATGGTAAATTTTACAATAAATAATTCAATAGCTTGATAATGGATGTAATGGTCCAAAAAAGTTTATACAATAAGAATAATGAAACAAATTGTGGCCTTATCACTTAGTTTAAACCTAGGATAACCCAATTTACCATTTTACTACGGTGACAATTTTTTATTGTTATTAGAATCCATTATGACCAAAAATAATGTTGAATTTATTATATAATATTAATTATGATGATTAAAAATATGTAATCAATTTAATAATATTCAATTTAATTATTTAAAAGAACATGAATATAAAATAAAATGACAACATGCGATGAAATTGTTTTCTGGATAAAAATTCAATTTTAATTATAAAAATATTTTTATAGAAAAAAATCAGTATAATATAAATTTTAATAAAATTAACCAGAATTTTTAATCAGAATGAAAAAATTAAATTTAAAATTATTTTTATAAAATTTTACTTTTAAACTATATAATATAAATGTTTTTTCACTAAAATAGTTATATTTTCTTTTCACTAAAAAATTAATCTTTTGATAAAAACCCTGAAATTTTTCCTTAATTCACTTTTGATATGATTATTTAAAAAATAATATATTTTTTATGAAATATAATTTCATAATTTGGGATAAATTAATTATGACATACATTAATAAAATGAAATAAAGTAATTTTTAGAAAACATATTTTTGAAGAATAAAATGGCATTTTTTAAAAATGGGTAATTCTTTATTATAAATTAATTAATAGATTTGATTTGTATAAAATATTTTTTCATATTTTCATAATGTGGTTGTTATTATCCATACCACTAATTTAATAAATATGTTATAGTTTTCATAATTAAATATTCAATATTAAATCTTATATAACTGCTCTTCTAAACATTGTGATGCATGTAAAAAACTATAGATAATTTTTGGATTATTATAAAGGAAATACATATAACTTCATTGATTGTTACATTCTACACCCACATAATGTTATTTTTTCCCTAAAAATAATGTAACACCAGTTTATATAAATGTGTATATCTATACTTAAAAACATCTTTGGGTTTCCATGATGAATCATCAAATTTTTAATTCATCCAATGAAATTTAACCAACTGAGTATTCTTGTTCCATATAACAGTATCTATATGATCCATGATTTATACAGATTTTTCTTCAGAATAATGACAATGATCCAATTTTACAAACCCACATTATTTAAATAACATGGATCAGCTTTGTCCATCCTTAGGATATAAAAATAAAACACATCACAAACATGAGGATATTTGGTGGATGCATCAATCATTAAGACAATTTCCCCACTCCATTAGGAATCCTGATGGGGATAATGTACTTTTGGATCAAATTTTCCTTCATTATAAATATTATTGTATTCTTCCTTGGAAAAATTCATAGTAATATATTCAAACCAACATTTATTTCTAGTTTTATCCAATTATTTTTAGAATAAAATTTATTTCAACATTGAGCTACCATGATATGATGTTGAATAGATATATATATCCTTTTTATTTCTTTATCTAACTCAAGTCTTAATATCATTCACTCTCCATCTTCATCTCATCACATGGGAGCTCTATAATTCATTCCAAATTTGGATTAATAACAATCCAAATGAATAGTTATTTGAAAGCAATTATTATAAGATAATAATACAATAAAAATTATTTTCCAACCATTTTTTATATTAAGATTATAGGATCTCAACATATCCTCTACAGATTGAATAAAACTTTTAGAATAAAAATATATCTGATGATGATGAGTAGTATCAAAACAAAACTCTTTACCCAGAGATCACTGAAGATATCACTATATCATTGAGGAAAACCTCAGAACTCAATTAGGAACACTATAGTGTGGTATGCCATGAAACATTATTTTATGATCCCATCTTTTTTCTAGGTATGGCTCTTTTTTTGTGAATATGGGTTTTCTTTCTTTTCTTTAAAATAAATTGTTATCAGAAAAAATTGATAAACGTGTTAATGGAATTAAACTCATTTTAAAATCATTGAATATTAAATTCAATATTTTTGGCATTCTACACTGAGTTAGTTTAAGATTCCAAGTCTCGCAAAGTCTTGGTGAAGGCTGAATAAAAATACTAAATAAAAAATATGTAGCACACAATTTTTATTCAAAATAGTTAAATAACTCCAAAATATTGCATTATATTGGTAATATGAGACCACTTTTGTGTCCAGAATAGGGTGTCTACCCGAGGTGGGGTATAACTTTCGTAGGTGTTAGATGTTTGGACGACTCACTTGTAAAAATATAATTTTTATATTTAATTAATTTTCTAATCCATTTTAAAAATATTAATTAATTAATATCCCTACAACGGTGCATTGTATGAGAAATATGAGACCACTTTTGGGTTTGGAATAGGGGGTTTACCATATTTAGGGTATAATTAATATGCGTAATGGGCATTTGATGTTATTTAAATTTTATTTGTCAAATAATTAATTTTATTAATTTAATAACTAATCTGAAATTAAATATAATAATTGTGATTGTTACTATTATTATTTTTTGATAAAATTAACACAACATGTATTTTATCATTTACTAAGAAGATGAAAAAAATATTGTTAATAATACAGGTATTATTATTATTATTTTATGAAAAAAATAAAAGGAAAAGAACATGTAATTAATACATTATCTTTACATAAATATTGAACATTGTTTCTTCGTGTTTGAATAATTACGGTTGACCAATTTAATATTGATAAAATTATTGGCGAATACAAAATAAATTAAAATGTGGGGTTAATATTAATTTATTAACTATTATCGACATATAATGATTTTTTTGGTAAAACATTATAGGTGAAAGGTAGTTTATAATTATAATAATAATTGTTGTTGTTGTTATTATTATTAATAAATTGATAAAATAATTTTCCTGGAATAAATTTTCAATCATATCTCTTTTGTATGCCATCAGTGGCAATGTGACCTGAAATTTTTTTTGTTCATTTCAGCACAAATGTTGAATATTTAATTCAAGCTCATTGTATATGTCAATGAAATGCCCAAAATTATGATGGGTTGACACATGAAACTAAAAGAAGATATTAATAAATAAATTATTCAATTAATAAATTAAATTAATTTATTTATAAAAAACTATTATAAAATATATTTGGAGTGGTGCAGATGGATAGCTAAGAATCCCATTATTTATAACACGGCCTCTATCTGCTCTTTATCTCTCATCTCAGCCTTCAGTAATCAATATCTTTTTTGATATTGATAAGATTGTTATGTAGTCAGTCTAATAGGATTATCTTAAATAAGTGGATGGTGCATATCAAATTTTTTTCAGCTAGAAAGAATTATTTTGAGTACTTCTTTTGTTTATCTAGATTTTCTTATTTATTTTATTTCTCCTTCGATAGTCATTGGAATAACGCATTGTTAGCGATATTGAATTCATATAGCATGTTAATAATATTTGTGTTAAGTGGTATAAAATTAAAATCTCATAATAATTATTATCAAATACATATATATGATTATAGATTTTATAGAGTTTGTTTATGAATTAGAATTCCAAATTGAATTAATAAATATGGTCAATGAACTAATTAACGAATTAAGGATTTGAATGAATAATGGAAATTATAAAATATGGATAATGAATTTTTTAATTAACTATGAAATTATTGAGACCATTGAACATGAAAAATTACATGTAAAACAAACTAATGTTAATTGTTATAATTATGAAATTATGATTTTGTATAATTATATTTTGAATTAATTTTTTTCTTAATGAATTAAGTCAGTTGGAATAATTAGATAGGGAATTAATTGAATGCGATTAATTAATTTTGAAATAATTAATAAGAGTTGGAATGAATAATTAATTGGTAAATTAATTTAATGTATTAGGATAGACAAATTAATTATGGAATTAATTAATGAAAATTTATTTAGATTAATTAATTGTTAAATTAATTAATATGTATTATTGGGATATTGAACTGATATAATTGGATAACTAATAGATGAATTAATTATGAGATATTTATATTTGAGAATTAACATAATTAATTGTCGAATTCATTATGAAATATTTAATTTCAGTTCGAGATAATTAATTATGAGATGTTGAGTTTGGATATTGAGAAAATTAATTAATGAATTATTAATTAGCAAGCGATTAATTAACTGTTGGGTTAATTAAATAGATTGATGTCCTTAATTAATTAGAGAATTAATAAATGTTTTTATGTGAATACTAACTGTTGAATAATCAATAAGGGTGAGAGGAGTAATTAATTGATAAATTAATGTGATATTAGGGTAAGAAGTTTAATGTTTATTAATCCTCCTTGATGTGATGATGTTTAATATGTGATAATGGGGTTAAAAATTTATTAACCTCGATAAATGAGATATGCGTTGTATGTGTAAATGGTGAATTATGTAATATTAAATGGTGAATATTGACATGCTCTTTCGGAAAACTATTAAGAATAGAAACATGGACATTCATAGGTGTGTGAGTATAGAATAGTAACATGGAAATTCATTGGTTGGTGGGTATGGAATGAAAACATGGACATTCATGGGTGCCTGAGTATGAAATGGTAATATGGACATTCATGGCTACATGTGTAGGGAATGGAATCATGGACATTCATGGGTGTGTGACCATGAAATGGTTACATGGTAATTAAAGTGTGTGTTAGTTATTGAATGGTTTTATAGTCATTCAAATGGGTAGAAAATAAGATTGGTAACATGATTGTTCAATTGTGGGGTTGAATGAATAATATTTTTTAATATGTTAACCTATTTAATATTTATTATAATTAATTTATTTATAAAAATTCATTCACATTATATTGACTGGCTTTATTTTATACACCGTTTGTGGTGGCCTAATGAGTTGTACTCATATCCTATTTGGACTTCCGGATCGGTACCTGAATAGAGATTGTTTAAGATGGATAGGTTTAGAGAAAAGGCTATAGTTTTGATAGCTACTTGGGGATGGAGCATGGATGAGGGAACAAGACGTGGTTCAAGAATTTCTTGGGAGTGTTTGTGGTCTTTATTTTCCAGTTCTGTATTTTTATGATCACTTTTTCATGGCATATTCCCATTTCAGTTTAGTACTATATTTTTAGATTTTTTTTGCATTGGGATATTATTATTTTTATGATAGTATATGCTTCTGTTATTTATTTATTTACTTCCCATAGTTTTTTACACCGGTAAGGGAGTATATTGTCTCCCTATGATTGACTTACCTGACCCTTATTACTATTCAGTAGCCTATGGTATACGAATAGTCATGCCTGAGGTCATGTGGTGAACTGGATCGCAGCACTGGTGCATGGAACCCTTTCTAGGACATTACATTGTGGTACTAGAGCTCTAGTTTTCTTTTCTTCTTCTTATTTCTTAATTTTTAGGAAATATAGGCAAGGAGACTAAAATGAGTCAAGGATTGGATATGAGATTGTGCATGCGAGTAGCTACCTCATGTATGAGTTAGAAGCCACGTACCTAGGGTGGGATTATTGTTATTTTAGTTTTCCATTATAGTTGAATATTATTTCACCATTGGGTGACACACTAATTGTGTGATGGGATTCTAATTTTTGAGATTTGTTAATATTAACTCGTGTCTTGGTATGGTATGAGGTTTGAGTATTCATTCATCATTCTAGACACATAAGAATATTTTGTGACATGCATCATTTTAGGTATTCACATGAAAATGGGATTAGGGTAAGTTGATGAAATTGACCTTTTTCTCCTTACATGTGAAATTGAAATGAAATTAATGAATTTATTAATTACAAAATTGATAAATTATTGTTTCAGAGAACAATAATTTATAGAATTAATTTTAAGATATTGATATCATAAATTAGAGATAATTAATTTGATAATTAATTATGTGATATTAATATTAGTATTTGAGACAATTAATAGTGGTGTTAATAAGGGGATGATGATATATATAAGAAATTAATTAATTAATTCGACTAATGTATTTATTACTTGATTAATTAATTTATGTGAGTAAATATATTATTTAATTTTTGAGTAAAATAAAGTTATTAATAAATTTATAATGATTATAAAATGATTTAAAATGAGAATAAATGGGGGTATAAATGATAAACCTGAATAATTAGAATATTTTAACCCTTTTAAATGATAACCGTGGTGAGTGATGGTTAAGGGTTGTGATAGAGCCTTAGTTTTGACAGTGTAGTTTGAAAAAGTGAAGAAACACTACTAATGAAGGATTAGTGGTGGTATTCAGTGATGAAAATTTTAGCTAAATTTTAATTAGTGACGATAATGTCGCCTACCGTGACGTCATCTTGGCTACGTTGAGAATGATCTGTCATTACTCCTAGCAAAATGAATGTGTTTTGTTAGATATGGGGACCCTTAGAGTTTTTGGATATGAAGTGGTATATATGTGGAGTTTGATGGTGTGACATACTCCATCAACAATTTATGGATGAGGTTCTAAGGATTGACCAGAGGCTTATGAAAACTGTGGTTTTTGGTCTACTTAACAAGAGGGGTTAATTAAGATCCAAAGGTTGGTAGACTGTAAAACATAGTTTTTCTTAAATTTTCATGTGAGTACAGCTTGAAAAAAGCTGTTATAAGGTGAGTAGATTGTAGGATCTCGTCCTTTTTCATGTATGACTATTTAAAAAAATTTGGTGAATATGGGTTGTCTTTGTTTTAATTCACAAGAATGAATTATCACAAATTTTTCTATAAATGTTTTCAAAATCCTTAAATGTCATTTAACGTCTTAGAATATTTAATTGAATATTTTTGGAGTTTGACATTGAGTTATTGTGAGATTCTGAGGCCTGCAATGTCTCGGTGAAGACTGAATAAAAATATTAGATATAAAATATTATGCACACCCATTTTCTTAAAAATAATTGAATAACGCAAAAATGGTAAATGGTATGTGAAATAAAAGACCATAGAAGTGTCTAGAACATGGTTCTTAGCTTAAGAAAGGTATAAGATTTGCCAGATTCAAATTTTTTAACCTCTCTCTTGTGAAATAACCTTTTTATAAATTATTAATTTTTTAATCCATTTTTTTAATAATATATAATTACTATATCTAAAATCATTCATCATATGAGAAATCCAAGACCACATTTGGGTCTGGAACATGGGGTTTACCATATTTAGGGTATACCATTTATTTGAAATGGGTGTTTGATCTTATTTAATTTTTGATATTAAAAAATTAATTTTATTAATTTAATAACTAATCCAAAATTAAAACTTATAGTTGTGACTGTTACTATTATTGTTTTTTAAAAAATTAAGACAACAATTATTTTAATATTTTTGGAGCAGATGAATAGAATAAAATTAATAAAAAGTGTCTTATATTATTATTATTATTATTTTCAAAACATTAAATGGAAAAGTATGTGTAATTAAATACCATTTTTTCAAATATATAAAGAATGATGTTTCCCCATGTATCAATAATTATGGTTGATCAATATAATATTAGTAAAATTATTTGTGAATATTAAATAAATTAAAATATTGGGTAAATTTTAATTTATTAACTAATATCGACATTTAATGAATGTTTTTGGTGAAAACATAACGGTGAAAGATAATTTATGATAATAATAATTATTGTTATTATTGTTATTTTTTTTAAATTGAGAATCTAATAATGTCAAAGCACTATTCAATCATCACTCCTTTGTGTACCATTAGCAGCAACGTGACCCTAAAAACGAGTTTTTTATTTCAAGATCAGTGGGGAATATTTAATTTTGTCTCATGGTATAGGTCCATGAAATGCACAAAATGATGATCGGTTAACTCTTGTAATTAATATGAGAGATTAATAAATAAATTATTCATATAATAAATGTAACTAAATTAATTAATGAAACAGTTTAATAAATTGGATTGGGGGTGGTGTGCATGGCATAGGTAGGAAGCCCATTATTTATGACACACCCCTCTTTCCTCTCCATATATATCCTTTCAAAAATAAACAATCAATATCTTTATCAATATTGATCTGATTGATGTGCTGTCAGTGGAATTTAATTTTCATAGATAAGAGTATAGTGTGTATAAAATTTATTTTCATAACAAATAATGTATTTTTACCATATTTTTATTAAACCAGATTTGATTAATTATTTTATTCTGCCTTCAATAGTCATCAGAATAATGCATCATTAGTGATGTTGGATTCATATCACGTGTTGATAATATTTTAGGTAAGTGGTATAAAATTCAAATCTCATAGTAATTATTATCAATTATGTGTATGTGATTACAGATTTGATAGAGTCTATTTAGAAATTATAATTATAGATTGAATTAATTAATGTGGTTAATTGATTAATTGGGAAATTAGTGATCTGAGTGAATAATTAATATTATGGAATGTGGATAATTAATTTGTAAAATAAAAAATCTAAGCATTGATTTAGGAAGTTTGGAATAATTAATTATTGATTTAATTATGAAATTATTGAGACCATTGAACATGATTAATTAATTTTAGAATTTATTAATGTGAATGGTTAGAATTATAAAATTTTGATTTGGTATAATTAAATTTGGAATTAATTATGGAGTTACCAAATTAAGTGCGTTATAAAAATTAATTGGGAATATATTGAATGGATTGAATGTGATTAGTTAATTGAGAACTAATTAATGAGAGTTTTCATGATCAGTTAGTTGTTGAAATAATTGAAGGATTACGATAGATTAATTAATTATGGAATTAATTATTGGAAATGATTTGAATTATTTAATTAGTAAATAAATTAATGTGTATTATTGAGATATTTAACACTACTAGAAAACTAACATATACTAACGGTTTGGAACCTTTGGTATAGGCCTCTAAACCATTGGTATAGCTTATACCAACGGTTTGGAGAACCTTTTCCCAGTAAGTCGTTGGGATAGGTCTATACCAACGGTTTTCCCAAAACTGTTGGTATAGTCCTATCCCAATGGTTTTGGAAACCATTGGTATAAGAAATATTAAAATCTATACCAACGGTTATGGAATCGTTGGTATATGTATTTAAAAAAAACATTCGCTAGGATTTGACCCCAGGACCCCTATATTATCATTGAAAGACTTAACCACTAACCTAACATGACTTTTGTGAATATAATTACATAAATATATATATGTATTCTAATAATTATCTTAAATTTTGATTTATATAATGTTCTGGGTAAGAAGAACTGATAAAAATCAAAGGATTTATACCAATGGTTGTCACAACCGTTGGTATATACCTATACCAACGGTTTTCACAACCATTAGTATAGATTTTGAATCTGGACTGAAGGATGAAATCTGAGGGACCATTCCCAACGGTTTGGCCATACCATTGGGAAAGGTATCCACAAAGCGGACTTTTTCCAAATTTATGGCCAAACCGTTGGGAAAGGTGGCCACAAAGTGGGCTTTCCCAACAATTGGGCCAAACCGTTGGGAAAGGTGGCCTCAATGTGGGCTTTCCCAATGGTTTGTCCAAACCATTGGGGAAGGGTACCTATACCAACAATTTTTACAAACCATTGGTATAATATCGTTGGGAAAGGTCAGATTTCCAAAATTGTAATCGATTGAATTGGATAATTAATTGATTAATTGATTATAAGATAATGGGATTTCAGAATTTATATAATTAACTATGGATGTAATTTTGAAATATTAAATTTTGGATTTAGACAATTAATTGAATAATTAATTGTAAGATGTTGGTTTTGGAAATTATGATAATTAATTGATGAATTAATTTTTATTAAGTGATTAATTAATGGTTTGGTTAATTAAATAAATTGATGTTCTTAATTAATCAGGAAATTAACTAAGGTGTTTTATGTGGAGACAAATTGTTTTATTTGAAATTAGGGTGAGTCGATTAATGAATTTAAAAATTAATGTGGTATTAGGGTAAGAGGGTTAATGTTGATTGATCCTTTTTGATGTGATGATGTGCTATATGTGATAACAGGGTTAATAATTGATTAACCATGAAAAACAAGATATATCTGATATGAGAAAATGGTGAATTATGTATTATTAAATCAATAATGGTAACATGATCATTCGTCCAACAATGATGAATGGTGACATAGACATTCATGGGTGTGTAAGTACGGAATAGGAACATGGATATTCATGGGTGCATGTGTATGAAAAGATAACATGGAAATTCATGGGTTCATGGGTATGGAATAGTAACATGGACATTCAATGGTGTGTGAGTATGGAATGGTAACATGGACATTCATTGTTGTGTGAGCATTAAATGGTAACATTGACATTCATGGGTGCCTGATTATGTAATGGTAACATGGAAATTCATGTGAGGGTGAGTTATGGAATGGTATCATAGTCATTCAAATGGGTAGAAAATAATAATGGTAACATGCTATTGAATTTTTTATGTAATGAAATTTAAGATAAAATCCTTAGTTTGAAAGATTATTAGGGAAATAGAATGGATGAGGGAACCATACATGGTTTGAGACCCTCATATGAGTCTTTGGTGCCATTATTTTCTAGTTTTGGATTTTAATCCTCACTATGGCATGGAATGTTTCCCATTCTATAGAGTACTGTGTTTATAGATTTGATTAGCATATGACATTAGTATTGTTATGATTTTATATTCTTATATTATTGATTTATTTACTTCTTCTAGTGTTTTACTCTGATAATAAAGGGAATATTCTCCCCATGATTTACTTACCAGACCCTCACTACTAGTCGGGAGCTTCTGGTGTACAGGGAGGCACACCTGAGGTCATGTGGAAAATCAGCTTAGGGCTCCAATATGTGGCACCCAGGCTGGGAGGTTACACTTTATGGATTCTATAATTATTTTATAAGAAATATAATCCAAGGAGATATATTATATTATTTTAATAAATTTTACTAAATTTATAAGTTAATCACATATAACCCAAATTGATTTATATTCTTTATATTTTTTTGGGAGTTCGATGATTAAATCTATGGGGATGTTTTCCAATTTACATTATGGTATAAAAAATTGTTGGGACATTCCCCAAGACTTGTATCGATTTGTATTAACATTCTAAAATACCAATAATATTGAATTTTACTCTATAATCTCTTTTCTTGTTGTCCTAATCGACACACTGCGATTGATTTCTATACATCTTCATACTTCTTAGATGAATAGAGAATGATGAGCGATGAGCTTATTCTTATAGCTCCTTTCGAATGTATGATATTAATAGGACCCATACTTGGTTTTAGAACATTATCATTCTATCACAATCGTGATAGAAATAAGGGTCATTTCTCACATTCTTTTATATCTCGACATCTTTTTTATTCACCTCCAAAATATTCCCATAGATATATGGATATACATACATTTGAAAATTACAATATTTCTCCTCATACATAAATATTCCCATATAAATCCATTAAAAATATAGGAATATAAGATGTTTTGAGATCCTCATAACTGATATTCATGAATAATCTTTTCTAATAGGAGCATCAGTCATCTTATTTTTCATCTAAGGGAGCTACTGTATTGATAATTTTTAAAGAGAAATCAACTCTAACCTTATTTTATAGTGAATATTATATATTTCTAGGTGAATATATAGTTTAAACATTTATTAATAATATTTAAGTCCCAACTTTCTCTTTAAACATAATGCCACCATTTATTTAAATTAAAAATTAAAAACACTTACTCAAAATATTAGATCATGGAATATTTTTCATGAAACATAAAATTGGATCCGGCAAAATCTATGACGATATCACTTTTCATGAGTATTCATCTCAATCCCTTATTTAATGCATCACTTTGGATCAAAATCAATTCTTAAAATCCATATATTTTGAGAATATTTTCAAAAACGAACTGTCATTTCATATACATTAAACATTCATCACATTCATCCATCAGAAGGAACTTTAATCCAATCCGAGTTAACATGGTGAGAGGATAGATAGTTGTGAGAAATTATTCAAAAATTGGGTGTAATTTCCAAACAAACCAAGGATTTTATGGATCATACTAAGAGTGGTTGGTCTATTCCAATGTTCAATAACATTGATTGATCCACTAATTTATCCACCCTTGAAACAATATTACCAAAAATTAAAACTTTATATAATCGAAACTCATATTCCTAATTTTTCTATTCTCCTAATCCTTCCTTATGTTATTTAATACAATCCTTATGTAATCTTCTTCTCCTCCTTTCTATTGGAAAACATAATAATTTTAACTATAAATTCTACAATTTTTTTAAGGTAAACTATAAAGACTCAATCCCTTAAAACCATGAATATTACATGAAAATTAGTAATATGAAACATAATCACTATAAATTCATAGTTCTTATACAGCATATAGAATATTATCTTCAGTATGTATTCAACATATACACTTTATTCAAAGTATTGATATCTATGACCAATATTTTAAATATATTTAACACCTATAAATTGATAAAAAAACATAAATAATTCTCAAAGAATACTTATTCCTCATTTTCATATATTTTTCTCCCTGATAAACAACATTGTGTTTCAAAAATCTATCATTCAACTACAAAAAAGTACTAATGAACCCCTTGGTGTTGTAGTTATCTTAATTAATCCCTTATCATGATTCTAATGGATTTTTTTCTTCAATTTGTACAACTCAACTCGGCCACTAAAAAAGAGACTTTGAAAATAGTGAACCACATGGTATGTGTTATTTTGTAACAAAACTACATGATATAAAATAATACATGTTCAATCATCTATAAATATGTTTAAAACAACAACACAATAGGCATATCTATGTTTTTTATTTTATCCCAAGCCTTCTATGATAAACACCCCTTTTTTATTATGAATCATGATCCATATAATGGATAAAATATATAATTGATGTTCATATATATTAGCACACCAATAGTTTATCCAATTTGGTTTCCGAATATCAAATTTAGCATCCCTTCATTAGAAATTTATATGGGGTTTATATTGGGAAAGCTAATACATTCTTAAAATGATATCAAAATTAACTTGAAAGAGAGTAGTGAGATTTTTAGGAAGCACATTCACACAAGAACCAATCATAGGAAAATCATATACTCAATATTTAATCATTGAACCATTAGATGTTTTCACTATTCATTCAATATCTAACTTTTGCGGTGGTATGTAATATCCCTATAAAATTAAACCAATATAAATGAGTGGGAATATCCATAACCAGATTAGATATTTCTAGTTCTATAGTGGATAGTAAGTGTACCTTTCCCCAAATTGTTATCATAACCCTCATTTTCAATAGTGATCATGTTATTTTTTCCACTATCATAGGGATTAAGTTGTTACTAATGTCAATATCTATCATTAGTCATCAAATTTTGTCCTTGGTTGTCATAATTAACATACTACTTGCAGTTGAAAATTTGAAGTGTGTGTACTACATTCTTTTTCTCTTTCTCTCTATTTTCATTATTAGATAAATTTTTCAAAGCACATCAATATTCTATTTCATAATTACCTTCATTTGAAAACATAAATCATTAACTAGTCCCTCTATGAAAATGTCCCCCATGTTTCCTTCTACACGTCATGCCAAAAGGAAATATCATATTATTTCCTATATTATTTAATTATTTGAATTCCATTTGAACTCTATATTTCATTCCATTAAATAACATGGTAGTGATAGGTAAATGAAAACAAGCCTGTACCCTAGTAGTACATGCCCTTTCTTGGTATCCAAAACACCCAAGAGCAAATATGGGCAGGGGAAAATTTTCGAGGGTACTGTATCAGCACTGTAGAAGGAAACTATAGCAGACTATAATAGTGGTGGAACTATTTGTGGTGACAACACTGTATCAGTGGAATCACTATAGTAGGAATTGTAGTGGCGGTGGTACTATAGCTAGAACTATAGCAGCCCAGGTAATGTAGCAGTAATATTCACTGAGGGGCCCTTTGGGCTAAAAAAAATGGTTTTCAAGCATTGTACTCTGGACACATATCCTTGGGACTTCGGGCTATTTAATGGGTATCCCTCTACCTAATCTAAAGAGTCATTTACTTTAAATAATACAATGAGGCTTCGACCCCAACCTTTAAAAAACTGATATGTAAATGAAATATCCACTTATATCTTAATAACATGTCCAATAATTTCTTCATATCTACTAAAGTACCTTATTAATAACACCCTTCAAAAACATTATTTTAATCCAATAAAGAATTGGTCAATCATTTTGTGGGTTGTATGAGAAAAATGAATGAGTACATAACATTTCATATAAAATATTTGTCATAGTGTTTAATAGATTTATCATTCATCTATTTTTTCTCAAGGAATTACTTCCCCATTTTCATATGAATAATAAAAGAATGTACATATTAAAAAACAACATTTCAAACCCATCCCACTTTATAGAGTCAATTTATTCAAATTATATTATTTCTATTATAAGAATTCTCCACTGATATTCATCATATTCCAAATGATAAATACATAATAATAATAAAATTTATTGTTTCGAACAATAGATAATAGAAAATACATTTTTAGTTTTACTCATACATTCATATGAAATTAGTGGTTCGATAAACCCAATAAAACAAGGTGGATGTTTCCTTATGATGGACTCATGATATTTTATTCCCTCCATTGCTCATTTCAAATCTCACCATGATTTATAAATTGATTTTTTTATGCTAGAATAGAAACCATATTTTGTTTATTGTAGAACACATAAAATTCGGTTACTAGTGAGTATAACCATGGTATTTCCCATCACATTTAGCATTAATACCATGTATTCAGGTTCAAATTATAGACTAAAAACCATAATCATAGTGTGGTGAACAATAATAATACTAAAAAACAATAAAATCGAAAAACATAATTTAAAGGTTGTCTAAATCATTACACCTTATTTTCACTTTCTAACACCTTGAGATTAATATATTTCGTCTGTGGTTTCCATCTATACAAATTAAATATAATTTCTTAAATAATATTTTGAAGTGACATACGAATATCCTAAAGGGTTTTCAAATTTGGTGGCCACTTTTAGACCCACTAATCATGCACTGATTAAGATTGAGTTAATTTTCAATTTGTCTCTATTAGAGTTATTAACCCTATGTGAAAATTTTTCATAGCTGTGTCCACTATATTTTATCTTTGACATTGATTTATTTTCATAAAAATCAATAATCCATTATGTTGACCTCACCTGTTTTGATAATCTCAATCATGTATTCATATGTGTTGAAAATCCCAATTATGTTTTCATTCTCTATGATATTTTTAAGTATCATTGATCTATACTTTAATTCTTTCAAATCTGTGATCAAACCAATAATAATTTTTAAAATAGTCTTTGGAATATGTTAATCCTCATTTATCCATGTTCATACAAGTTATAAATTGATTCTAACACAATCGGATGTGTTCTGCATAAAACAGATAAGTAATCTGCCTATAGCTTCTGATAAAGAGCTACCGGTACCCAGTCTACCGATAGACTTAGTCTACCGACAGACAGAGTCACCGATATACTTAACACAGAGCTACCGATGTGCTTATAAATGTAAGCTACTGACTTACAGACAGCTACCGATACAAACATAGAGCTACCGGTGTAAGTATAATTAGCTACCGATGGAATAAGAGTCACCGATGGACGAAGCTACTGACAGACTCACAGCTACCGATACCGACGCATGGAGCTACCAACACATGGATCTACCGATAAACAAAGTCACCGATACAAGCATATACCAACCGACGCATAGAGCCACCGATAGAGTCAAAGAAACTAATGAAATTGAGCTACCGATGTCCAAGCTACCGATGCTGATTACCTACCGATCACTCGACTCACTGTTTGAATTTCTTTATTTCCTATCTTTATTTAATCTATCCAACGGTCATATCATGTACATTTTAATGATTTGTCAAATATCTGATAAAGGTTGTCGGATGTCAGGAACTCGTACCTCGTACCTGCAGAAAAGAAATCTTTTCTGTCTCCTGTTGCCTGTGAGATAAATACGAGAAGACTACGCTGCCCAACTAGAAGAGTGTGGTGGATGAAATATAGCAGAAACACAAGAACGAGAAGAATCAAGAAGAGAAAAACCAGTTCCATCAAGAACACAAAGAAGCTCATAGACAATCAAGCATACTCGAGAAGTGTTCTGTGCATATAAGAAGAACACTGAAGAACTTCAACCACTACATTTTCACTGTCTATGAACCTGGAGCATACGACACTCTGTTTCTCAAACAGAAACGAGAAGAGGACTCAGACTCACTTCTGATCGAATCCAAAGGAGTCCAGAGCTACACTGAAATCACCAGAACCATTTCTAAACTCTACATCTCTTGTTCTGTGATTTATTATTATACTTTTCGAGCAGTGTGTGTTATCTGCTGTATCTAACACATACACTGTCTCTTGTACTTAAACTGGAGGATTTGTAAATCCTTACCAAATTTTTGCATTCTTTCGTTCCCACGAATATCAGTGGTAGAGGTCGTGTGTGACCTGGACAGCTGGTTGCTGTTGTGTTTGTTCCCACGAATAACTGTGGTAGAGGTCTTGGACCTGGACAGTTGCAAACTGTTGAACCCCGATCCAGGGTGTGGATCATCCTTAGATAAGACTTTTGAGAGGAATAAGTCTCACCTTGAGACTGAACCTCTTGGTTACATTTGTTGTGCCATCTCTTTCAAAGTTTTATTCCGCTGCTAATCACTTTAAAGCCAATACTGTTTTTAAAGTCACTTTGATAATTAAATTAGCAAGTGTTTATGTTAAGTGTAGATTAGTAAGTTAGTTTCAAAAGATAATCACACACTCCTGTATTGATTAACTGGGAATTAATCAATCCCTTGAGAATCTAACATAACCTCTACTTTAATATAAATTCACTACAGTTTAATTTATTATATTATTTGGGGTCTTTAAGACAGTGTGTTTAAATACAGAAATTTTAATTGGTACTCAATTCACCCCCCCTCTTGAGTAAACCACTCCGACCAACACTTGGTATCAAAGGATCAAAAATACTCTCTACTCTGCTTTTGGACTGTGATTTTAGTTATATTTTAAAGTTCTTAAAATTTCTGTTATATCTAAATTTTTATCTCTTTAAAATTTTCTCATCATGGAAAATAGACTTGAGGGTGCTGCTACTAACCGGCCACCTTTCTTCAATAGAACTAATTATGCTCAGTGGAAACTGAAAATGAAAATTCATCTAGAAAGCATAGGTTTTGATATTTGGACTGCTATTGAATTAGAATACAAAATTCCCACTACTGCTAGATCTACTTGGGATGAACCTATAAAGACTGCTTACAATAACAACTGTAAAGCTATGAATGCCTTGTACTGTCCTCTAGGAGATGAAGAGTTTAATATAATTTCTTCTTGTAAAACTGCATATGAAATTTGGGATACCTTAGCTGTTTCTCATGAAGGAACAACGAATGTTAAAGAAATGAGATTGAACACTTATACTATCAAGTATGATAATTTCAAAATGAAGCCTGACGAACCCATTTCTGACATGTATCTCAGGTTCAATGAAATTGTCAATACAATGATCTCGCTGGGAAAGGATGTATCATCGAAGGAACAAATTATGAGAATTTTGAGATGTCTACCTGATAGATGGAGAGGCACATCTGTCTCAATCAGAGAATCATGTGACATTGCTGCTCTACCTGTCAAGGAACTAATTGGCAAGCTGATGATGTATGAAGAAGAGCTTAAAGTGAATAAAGAGGAAGAAAATGAACCTCCAAGAATGTCTGTCGCTTTCAAATCTTCAACTTCAAAGAATAAGGACAAAGAAAAGATTCAAGCTGTAGTTGAAAGTTCAAGCTGTGAAGACAGTGAAAGTGATTCTGACAGTGATGCTGAGATGGCTCACATTGCTAGAAGATTTAAGAAATTTTATAGGAAAAAGAAGTTCTTCAGAAAAACAAATAATAAGGGTATGTATGTCACCAAGGTAAATTGAAAAAGGATTTGAAGAAGAATGACAAATCAGATGATGTTGTCTGCTATGAGTGCAAGAGAAAAGGACACATTAAAGCCGACTGTCCAAAGCTGAAGTATAAAAAGAAATATGAATATAAGGACAATAAGTTTAAGAAAGCCATGAAGGATATTTGGAGCGCTTCTGAGGATAGCTCTACTGAATCTGAAAGCTCTGAAACTGAACACAAAAATAAGGCAAACATGTGCTTTATGACAAACACTTCTCAGGTAACTGCTGAAACTCCTGCTTTAAATTATTATTACTCTGGAGATAATGCAGAATCTGACTCTGATTCTGGAACAATGTCTAAAAATGAATTGTTTGAGTACTGTGATATGCTGGAAGAGACATGTAATGAACTTAAGGATAAATACAAGTCATTAAAGAAACAGCATGCTCTCACCACTACAGTTAAAACCGAACTCACTATTGAAAAAGAGAAAAATGATCAACTGTTAAAAGAAAACACTGAACTGAAATTATCTAATGAGCAATTCAAGAAAGGCTTAGAGAAGTTCAACAATGGAAAAAATACACTAACACAGATGCTAGGAAAGCAAATAGCACAGAAATATACTACTGGTATAGGATACCAACCTGGACAAAGGAAAATTGCCAAAACTAGATTCATTTCTAAATCTGGACAGAATGAAGGTAATTCTGGAACTTCATATGCTTCAACCAGTTATATACATAGCTATAGATCTAATAAAGTTTATCTTTCAAAGCATGTCAATTCTACAAATTATATGAGACCCATTAGACAAATATGGGTACCTAAAGTATTATTGGCTAACCTGTCTAGACCCAAGAAAATCTGGGTACCAAAATCATTTCCCATCTGAATCTATTTTGTAGGGAACTTGCTTAAAGAGATCCTATAAAGAGACCTGGTATTTGGACAGTGGATGTTCAAGACATATGTCAGGAGACTTCTCTTGTTTCAAGAGTTTAATAAAAGTTGATGGAGGGTTTGTCACCTTTGGTGAAAATTCAAGAGGAAGAATCATCGGCCTAGGCCAGATTGGTAACACAGATTCAATTCTGATTTCTAAAGTTTTATTTGTTGATGGCCTTAAATACAATTTATTAAGTATCTCTCAGTTATGTGATGATGGTTTTCATGTTAAATTTGAAAATGATTCCTGCAAAGTTTTTAATTCTAAGAATGTTTTGGTATTTTCTGCCTTAAGAAATGAAAATGTTTATGCTGTTAATCTGAATTCTTTAGCTAAGCCGAATATTACTTGTTTGAATGCTTTTCATAAAGAATCTTGGCTATGGCACAGAAGATTGGAACATTGCAACATTCACTCACTTAGAAAACTCTCTAGAAAAAACCTAGTTAGAGACCTACCTAAATTAGAATTCCCAAATGATAGAGTGTGTAACCCCTGTCAAAAGGGAAAACAACACAAAGTTTCTTTTAAATCAAAGAAAGAAGTTTCGACTTCTCAACCACTTGAATTGGTTCACATGGATTTGTTTGGACCATCAAGTGTTTCTAGTTTAAATGGGAAGCACTATGTTTATGTTCTTGTAGATGATTTTTCTAGATATACTTGGGTATATTTTCTAGCTCACAAAAGTGAAGCCTGTTCTTCTTTTGTTAAATACTCTAAATCTGTAGAGAACCTTAGTGGACTTAAGATTGAAACTTTGAGAAGTGATCATGGTCGTGAGTTTGAAAATCAAGATTTTGAATCTTATTTCTCACACAATGGCTATACTCATAACTTTTCTGCCCCTAGAACACCCCAACAGAATGGTGTAGTAGAAAGAAGAAACCAAACCCTTCAAGAAATTTCTAGAACCATGCTCAATAAATATGACCTGCCTATTTATTTTTGGGCTGAAGCTGTAAATACAGCTTGTTATGTCATTAATAGAGTCTTAATTAGACCTTTTCTTAAGAAAACCCCTTATGAATTGTGGAACAATAGAAAGCCTAAGGTTAATTACTTTAATGTTTTTTGTTGCAAAGTATTTATTCTGAATACTAAAGATAATCTGGATAAGTTTGCTTCCAAAAGTGATGAAGGAATTTTTCTGGGTTACTCTATTTCAAGTAAAGCCTATAGAGTATTCAATAAGAAAACTAAATGTGTGGAAGAATATGTTCACATCAAGTTTGATGAAACTGATCCACATGATTCTAAAACCTCTCTTGAAAATATTGAAGAAGACTTATCTGTTCTGGACATTAATGATAAATCTAAAGAACCTGTTATCAAAACATCCAATTCTGGACTTTTTCCAGAATCTGCTTCTGTTGAACCCGAGCCTATAGATGAACCTAAAATTTCTAGTCCAACCTTTACCAGATCAACGAGGATTCTAAAGAATCATCCTTTAGAAGCTGTTGTTGGTAATCTTGATAGAGGAACACAAACTAGAGCTTCTCTAAGAAACCAGGTTGAACATCAAGCTTTTCTTTCACAGCTAGAACCCAAAAATATCAATGATGCTATCAATGATGAATTCTGGGTAATAGCTATGCAGGAAGAATTAAATCAGTTTGAAAGAAATAAAGTCTGGGAATTAGTTGACAGAACTAAGGACACTTTGATAATAGGCACAAAATGGGTTTTTAGAAATAAAGTAGATGAATCTGGAAATATAGTTAGAAACAAAGCTAGACTAGTTGCACAAGGATATAGTCAAGAAGAAGGTATAGACTATGAGGAAACTTTTGCACCTGTAGCTAGACTAGAATCCATTAGGATCTTACTTGCATATGCTGCACATCTGGATTTCAAGTTATATCAAATGGATGTGAAAAGTGCATTTCTAAATGGTTTTATAATTGAAGATGTTTTTGTAGAACAACCACCTGGATTTACTAACCCCCATTTTCCAAATCAAGTTTTTAAACTTTCTAAAGCTTTGTATGGTTTAAAACAAGCTCCAAGAGCTTGGTATGATAGACTTAGCAATTTCCTTATCTCAAATGGTTTTACTAAAGGGATTGCTGATCCTACTCTTTTCATTAAAAGAATTTCTAAAGATGTTTTAGTTGTAAAAATATATGTTGATGATATTATTTTTGGATCTTCTAAACAATCTTTATGTACTGATTTTTCAAAAAGTATGCAAAATGAATTTGAAATGAGCTTAATGGGAGAACTTAAGTACTTTCTTGGATTTCAAGTATTTCAAAATGAAAATGGTATTATTTTGAATCAAAGTAAATATGAAAAGGATCTTTTAAAACATTTTGGTCTGGATAGTATCAAGGAAAGTGAAACTCCTATGAGTACTACCTGTAAATTGGACGCAGATGAAACTGGGAAACCGGTTGATCAAACAAATTACAGAGGTATGATTGGTAGTTTACTTTATCTTACTGCTAGTCGACCTGATATTATGTTTAGTGTGTGTATGTGTGCTAGATTTCAAGCTAATCCAAATGAATCTCATTTGCTTGCTGTTAAAAGAATTTTTAAATATCTCAAACACACGGTTAACTTAGGTTTGTTTTACCCAAAAGGACAATCCTTTGAGTTAATGAGTTATTCAGATGCTGGCTTTGCTGGTTGTAAGTTAGATAGAAAAAGCACATCAGAACATGTCATTTGCTTGGAAAATCTTTAGTTTCTTGGTGTAGTAAGAAACAGAACTCAGTTGCATTATCTACTGCCGAAGCAGAATATATAGCTGCTGGTAGTTGCTGTGCACAAATTCTGTGGATGAAACACACTCTTTTGGAGTATGGATATGTTTTTAAACATGTTTCAATCAACTGTGATAACACCAGTGCAATAAACATCTATAAGAATCCTGTATCTCACTCTAGAACCAAACACATAGATGTAAGACACCATTTCCTAAGAGATCACTATCAAAAAGGTGATATTTCTCTTGAATTTATTGGCACTGAACATCAATTGGCTGATATTTTCACTAAACCTTTAAGTTTGGATATTCTAAGTTACATAAGACACGAATTGGGAATGTTTAATCACCACTGATGTGAAATTCTCACCGATGTGAAATTCTCACCGATGTGAAAATCCTCACCGATGTGAAATTCTCACCGATGTGAAAATCCTCACCGATGTGAAATTCTCACCGATGTGAAAATCCTCACCGATGTGAAATTCTCACCGATGTACAATTCTCACCGATTTTTTTCCCACCGATGATTAACTCACACCGATGCAATTTTTTTTAAAAAATAAAAAAATAAAAAATCTGTCTGCCTCCAAGAATACGAATCTCTTTATTTTATTTTATCTTACTCTATTTTAGTCGTTTATTTGGAATTTCTAAATGATAAAACTAAGCCTAAGCCACTTCCTACCTCACCGAGCTCAAAATCTCCCACCTTCGAACCTTAGCTCCCAAATCGGCCAAGAACCCTAAACCCGCGATGGCAAGAACTAAGCTTCCTACCGTCAGAGATGAAAGTGTAGAACCAAATGCTAAGAAGCAGAAGACACAGCATAAAGCCAGTGTTAGTGAAGTCAGAACTAGATTGTGAAAGCGATCAGTGAATCCTCACTTGCAGAATAGAGACATAGTAATCGAGAAGGAACTGTGCGTGGAATGGATACTGCCTAGAAAATCTTTAGTACTCGAGATTCTGGAGGACCAAAAATGGGTGGATTGTTTCTCGAATAACAATGGCACATACTACCCGAAGTTGGTAAAACAGTTCTACGAGTTTGTAAGCTTCGAGAAGTCTGAAAATGAGAATCGGGTAAGCTCTTTTTTAAATGGAAAAGAGATGTCTTTTTCTTCAGTAGAGTGGGATGAGTATTTAAAAGTACCACATGAAGGTGTCTCTGGGTACGTATCAAGAGCAATGCCACCTAGAAGTGACATCTTTGATTATGAAACCGCCTTAAAAGAGCGGACCGGTAATGGGAATCAAAGGCAAGTGGTTGCTGCTGAAATGGATGGAGAGAATCGACTGCTCTTCAAGTTTGTTCAGCATGTGTTGATTCCGAGGCAAGGAGATTTTGCAAATCTGAGATATCAAGATATCTATCTTCTTCATCTGCTAAGACATGGTGTGAAAATCAATTTGTGCAGATTGTTAATGTTTCAAATGGAAGACATGATTAGACCAAAGTCAAAGACTAATGCTTTATTCTTTGCCAAGCTGATTTCAGTAATGATAAAAGTGATAGGAATAGCTGAGTCTCAGGATGAGACAGTTGTAGTCAGGAATAATTTCTGCATCACCTCGACTGTTTGTAAGTACATGAAAATTAACTGGAACCCATGGAAGGGAGAATGGGTCAGTGATGATCAGAAGATATATGATAGGTTTAATCCTGTGGATCATCCCTCAAGACCAAAGGATAAGAGAGATCCGAGTCTGAGACCTGATGAAGAGGAACCTGTTTATAGTAATGAAACAGAAGAAGAAGAAGAAACTCCCATGGATTTTGGAGGAGATCCAGACTTGCCCCCAAGTCATGTTGCAGAATTGGTTTATTCTAGGAAAGGAAAGGTAGAGGAAATTTTGTCTACTTATGAGGAAGACCAATCTGTGCCTCACCAAGAAGAAGAGGAAAAGGAGAATGTATCTGAATCGTCTGTTTCTGGTAGTTTAAGTATGAGTCCTTTGATTGGAAGCTCACCTATGCCGACTGCTGAAGTAGAAAGAGATATAGAAGAAGCTGTACCTGTATCAGAAGATCTTCTAGATGCTGCACCGATGGAACTTGTAGTAGAAGATTCTGATGAAGAGAATCCAGCACTGAATGCTGTTGTGATACATGAGAATGCACCCATTAAGGGGGAGCATCAATCTGTTCTTGGAAATGTTACAGTAGCTGTTGAGTTTGGAGACTGGGTAGATGACCCAGGGTTTATAGTCTGTGGATTGGATTATCCGGATTCTGATAATGAGATGTCTGTGAGTAGACCGAAGACCAATTATGATCTTGCTTCTGAGTTGTTGCCCGATAATGTGGTCAGATTTCATGATCTGAATAAGCTGAAAGAGGACCTCAAATCCAGTTTTGTTGAAGAAGTGAAGTTAATGGAAGCCTCCCTTTCATCCTCAATTCAATCAGTAATGACTGATTCTGTAGTTAGTTTGGCCTCAGTAAAGGGATCTGCTGCAGTTTTCCCTAATGATTTTGTCTCTAAATCTGATCTTGAATCCATGAAGAATGAGCTGAAAGAATCATTCAGTGTATCAGTTGCTGAGATGAAGCAAATCTTTGATGAAGAAATGAAAGTGTTAGAGAAATCCTTCGAGCTCTCTCTGGCTTGTAATTTATCTTCTTTTGTGTCTGAGCTTATGGAAGAAGTGAAAGAGTGCTAGACTCAGTCTTCTAGAATCGAAGCAGATCTTGAAGCTCTCAAGGCATCAGTTGCTGCTTTGGATTCTTATATGAGCTCCAAGTCTCAAGCTGACAAGGACCTAGCTTATGTGAAGAGTGTAGTAAGCCAGTTTGTCTCGGTGTTTGAAATTTTCAAAACCTCAGTGAAGGATCACGTTCAATTACAGGACTCTCAAGTTCAAAGCCTAATCAGTGGTTTGTCTAAGAGTTTCAAAGAAACTGTTTCCTTCTCTCTTGGCCCTCTCACATCCAAACTATTAGTTGACCTGAATCTAGTTCGAGCAATGATGAAGGAGGAGATTGGTTCTATTTCAACCAGTGGCTCTGTGGACTCATCAAAGTTGAGCCGAGTGGTGCTTTCTACAAGATATTCTGCTAGAGAAATAATGAAGATTGTTCAAGATTATATGAGAGAAGCCTCTGCCTCCCAGGAATCCATAAAGAGCAAAGTGGACTACTACTTCACCAGAATTTTTACCAAGCATCAACTCGATCACCACTTCAAGATGATGTTGGAAAACATGAAGCTACCTCCAGTAACTCAAGATTTTAGAGAACAAGTGAGCCAACTAAGACAATTGACTCCTGCCTTGGAGAAATTCATGGAGAACAAAGATGATTTCATCTCTGCTATGGAAAGAGGAGGAGGAATTATTATGGATTTTAGAAATCTGTTGCTGCCCTTCTTGCATGTTGATGCCAGACCAGTCATCGTACCTCCTGCTTTGCCTGCTTCTGCCTCAGCTGTTTCCACAGTCCAGCTGACTCCTACTCAAGCTATTCGAAGCCTCGCACCAATGATCACCCAAAGATCTTCAACCTACAGTCCTGACTCTGTGTCAGTGGCTCAGCCTCCTTTGATCATTTCTGGCATTCCAAAACCTTCACCTGCATCCTCACCACCCAAACCTTCTTCTGATCCCAAAGGAAAATCTCACGTTGAAGATGTGGATTGATCCAGTGGCCAGGATTTTTGATAGGAATTCATTTGTATTCTTTTTCTGTACTTTCTGACTACTCTAATACAGAAGAACTCATTTTACTTCTCATGTTTTATTTGTCTCCTATATATGCTTTCCCACTTTTTGATTATCACAAAGGGGGAGAACAATAACCGGAAAATGAGAGAATGAGAAATATTTTCAATGGAGAAAAATAAGGAATAAGGGGAGACACATTACCTTCTTTTCAATTTTATCTCTGATATTATTGTGTTTCTTTTTACCTTCGGTAACTTATGCTTGTTACCTCTGATAACTTATGTCTATATCATACTATTTCTATTATCTCTGATGCTGTTTTCTCTGAGAAAATTGAATTCAATATTATACTCTTTACTATTATATTTTCACTATGTTAAATGCCCATATCATAAATTGTGATTATCAAAAAGGGGGAGATTATTGACCTCACATGTTTTGATAATCTCAATCATGTATTCATATGTGTTGAAAATCCCAATTATGTTTTCATTCTATATGATATTTTTAAGTATCATTGATCTATACTTTAATTCATTCAAATCTGTGATCAAACCAATAATAATTTTTAAAATAGTCTTTGGAATATGTTAATCCTCATTTATCCATGTTCATACAAGTTATAAATTGATTCTAACACAATCGGAATTGTTCTGCATAAAACAGATAAGTAATCTGCCTATAGCTACTGATAGAGAGCTACCGGTACCCAGTCTACTGATAGACATAGTCTACCGACAGACAGAGTCAGCGATATACTTAACACAGAGCTACCGATGTGCTTATAAATGTAAGCTACTGACTTACAGACAGCTACCGATACAAACATAGAGCTACCGGTGTAAGTATAAATAGCTACCGATGGAATAATATTCACCGATGGACGAAGCTACTGACAGACTCACAGCTACCGATACCGACGCATGGAGCTACCAACGCATGGAGCTACCGATAAAAAAAGTCACCGATACAAGCATATACCAACCGACGCATAGATCCACTGATAGAGTCAAAGCAACTAATGAAATTGAGCTACCGATGTCCAAGATACCGATGCTGATTACCTACCGATAACTCGACTCACTGTTTGAATTTCTTTATTTCCTATCTTTATTTAATCTATCCAACGGTCATATCATGTACATTTTAATGATTTGTCAAATATCTGATAAAGGTTGTCGGATGTCAGTAACCCGTACCTCGTACCTGCAGAAAGGAAATCTTTTCTGTCTCCTGTTGCCTATGAGATAAATACGAGAAGACTACGCTGCCCAACTAGAAGAGTGTGGTGGATAAAATATAGTAGAAACACAAGAACGAGAAGAATCAAGAAGAGAAAAACCAGTTCCATCAAGAACACAGAGAAGCTCATAGACAATCAAGCATACTCAAGAAGTGTTCTGTGCATATAAGAAGAACACTGAAGAACTTCAACCACTACATTTTCACTGTCTATGAACCTGGAGCATACGACACTCTGTTTCTCAAACAGAAACAAGAAGAGGACTCAGACTCACTTCTGATCGAATCCAAAGGAGTCCAGAGCTACACTGAAATCGCCAGAACCATTTCTAAACTCTACATCTCTTGTTCTGTGATTTATTATTATACTTTTCGAGCAGTGTGTGTTATCTACTGTATCTAACACATACACTGTCTCCTGTACTTAAACTGGAGGATTTGTAAATCCTTACCAAATTCCTGCATTCTTTCGTTCCCACGAATAACAGTGGTAGAGGTCGTGTGTGACCTGGATAGCTGGTTGCTGTTGTGTTTGTTCCCACGAATAACTGTGGTAGAGGTCTTGGACCTGGACAGTTGCAAACTGTTGAACCCCAATCCAGGGTGTGGATCATCCTTATATAAGACTTTTGAGAGGACTAAGTCTCGGCTTGAGACTGAACCTCTTGGTTACATTTGTTGTGCCATCTCTTTCAAAGTTTTATTCCGCTGCTAATCACTTTAAAACCAATAATGTTTTTAAAGTCACTTTGATAATTAAATTAGCAAGTGTTTATGTTAAGTGTAGATTAGTAAGTTAGTTTCAAAAGATAATCACACACTCCTGTATTGATTAACTGGGAATTAATCAATCCCTTGAGAATCTAACAGAACCTCTACATTAATATAAATTCACTACAGTTTTATTTATTATTTTATTTGGGGGTCTTTAAGACAGTGTGTTTAAATACAGAAATTTTAATTGGTACTCAATTCACCCCCCCCCCTCTTGAGTAAACCACTCTGACCAACACATTATTTACTATAACATTGGATTGATTCAATTACATATGATTCTCTTAAGGGATATCATAAATGTTTTATCATCCTAAATTCAAAAAATAACTAAATGACGCTCTTATACAAATTTAGGGGACATAAACATTACAAAAATAAATATTATATCACTATATATTAATGTTCAATTAGAAACATTATGACCCATTCAACAACTATGAAATTTTATTTTCAATGAAAAATAGTTTCATAAATAATTATTACCTAAATGATTTATATTATCTCCCACAATTTTTTTACTGACTAGCACCCTTCTATGAAACATTATACATGAAACATTTATCCATACCCTATTGAAAATAAAAAATAATAAAAGATTCTATAATATTCTCAGTAGTGGTAAACACTATAGATATAAATCAATACTATATATACGAATATGATACCAATAGGTGTATGATCACATGATCTTAATTTAAAATAATCATACCTAATATATCAAAGACCATTATTTTTTAATTATGAGATAGATATTTTTCGATCATAATTATTAAGACATAAGATTTTGGAAACATAAATAATAAATAATGATCCTTGAAAATATATCACAATATTAAGACATTATTTTTTGAAATACACACAATCCAATAAAAATAATTTACTTAACCAAAGATCATATCCATGACTGTCATAGTGTATTGGGTTCACTTTCGATCTCATTTCCTCAATTAAGGTTCACTCCCAAGAATCTCATATTGGATAGAGTCCCAAACAGAAATGGGTTCACTCCTCATTCACATCCTTATTATCTCATGACATACCATTATTACCTAATGCATTTGTGGTATATTTAATTCTTGTCACACTCATCTCATAATTAAAATCAAACATATTTATTCTAGTGAGTAATAATATATTCTTCATTTCATTATTTCACAACCCATGAAATAGAAACAGGTTACATAAACATCACATCAACATAATAGTTAATCATCCCGAGAAAGAAAAGGGATGGTATAAATGGAACCTTTTACTTGAAAATCAAAATTAAAATCAAATGATGTAATCATTGGAGGAATATTTATTTAAAATCCCCTCGAATGTTTCTTAATGAAAAGATACTATTAATTTTAATATAAAAAATTTAAAATATTATAATTTCTAAAAAAATATTCTAGTTATTTTATTTCAAAAGAACAATGAAAAAATTATAAATAAACATTAATAATTGATAAATCATGATGGTGGTAAATTTTATCCAGGTTTTTTATATTTAAAAGATATTCCATTATTATTTTCGGTAAAAAGACAAAATTATCTCGTTCTAAATAATTCAGGAAAATTCCATTTATAAATTCATATAGTGATTTAAAATCCAGGAACATTTATATTAAAAATTAAAATGATAATAGTAATAAATTTATTTCAATCATTTTAATGAAAATATAGACATAAAAGAAAAATTTTCATAACTAAATAATAAAATAAATTTAGTTTTCCATAAGAAAACTATTTTGATATCTTTAGTACATAAAGAGAGAAATATGAATGGAAAACACATAAACACATAAACTAATGAAATAATTATATTAGAATAAAATTAATTATATCAATGAGATAATTATAATACAATTTTGACATTATAAATTTTAGCATAAATAATTTCAATAAAAGAATAATATTTTAACATAAAACCCATAGAAAATGTATTACATTCATCATAAAATGTTTAAACATTAATATAATTGATTTAAATTTATTATAATTTTATAATAGAACTGTGTAAATTTCTATAATATCTTATATGATCAAATTATAACATTTCATAAACCATTTATTAATAATTATTTATTGAATTAAATGTTTTTGTACATTAAATATTTTTTCATTCAAGAATGACTTAGTTCAGTTGTTTTTGTCCTCGTAATTTCATCAAGGTTCTATTATATACAAAAATAATAATGATATAAATAAAGTAAATATTCATTATATAAATATTTAAAGTCATCCTTAAAAGGCCAAGATAGAAAAATTAATTACACTGTTCATTGGAGAAATATTCCCTATGCATGCATGAACATTCATTTCATTTTACAATGAAAAAAAAGAAAAGGAAATTTTATCATTATAGAACCATAATAATATAATTAATATTTTATGTGAACATTAAATCCATCATAATAACTAACTATAAATTAACATGATGGAAGATGAATTATATCACTAACTAAGGGTGTTGATCCACACATATGCAAATACAATACAATATTTTATCATTTTTTAGTACAAAGGGTATACAATGGTGTTTAAATAATCATAATAAAATTTAATTGTATTAAGGTTACAAAATATGTTATTTCCTAATGAAAAAAATTACAACATGTAGAAGAAGAAATAAATTGAAAGAGGTCGAGTAAGATGAATAAAATTTCTTCGGTTTACCAGATTCAGATACCTTCTTAAGGACATAGTGATGGTTTTTTAGGAATAAATTTTTTTCAAATTACTAGATATATAATTTTAGAAGATAATTGGGTATGTTTTTTTGATCTAGGTGGCTCGTTAATTTTTAAATAAAAGATGATAAGAAGTTCCCTTTTATAAGTAGGGGTAGGGACACAAGTTGATAATTTCCAAAGATGAAAAAAATTTAAGTAATTTTTGAGGAATAATTTACATAAAAAAATTAAATTTTTATCATTTGGTTATATTTTCATAAACACCTTCATCTAATATATATTAATATTAATTATTTTAGCATTATTATTTATTTTTACTCATCGTTAACCCGATTTACTCATTTTAGAGGGTAAAAAATGTGTACTGTTTTTATTACTCATTTGGAATAAAAAATAGGTTACAGTTATAAAATATTATTTATTATGAAGATTAAAAATATTGACACATTTTTTCAATTTTAAATTTCTCTTATTTGTATAACACCTTTAAAAATAATCCGGAAAAACTGGATAATTTTTTTTCTGTAAAAATGAATTTTTTTATATATAAATGTTTTTACAATAAAAGTAAGCATAATGTTAATTCAAATGATAATAATTGAACTATATTTAATCAAATATAACTAATGAATTTTAATAATCAATTAAAAATAAAAAATACACATTGTGAATTATTGAATAGAAATTATAGTATCCTATAAAAGGAGGGTTTTCGGTATTCATAGAAAAATTAATCTGCTAAAAAAATATGACATTTTACCTTATGATAATTTTTAGAGAATGATTTAAAAAATGATATTATATTTATAACATAAAATTTATAATTGTAAGAAGTTAATTATAATAAATATAATTTAAATGCATTAAAACACATTCTTTATGAAAATATATTTTTAAAGAAGAAAATAACATTATTGAAAATTTAGTTCATTTTTATTATCCATTAATCTATACATTGGAAATATATAAAGTATTTGTACATGTATTTTATAATTTCCCCATTCTTAATCATACCACCAATTTAACAAATAGGTTATAGCTATCAAATTTAAATAATCAAAATTACATTATATATAATAGTTTCTTTAATTATATTTTTTTATAATGAAAAATATCGAATACATTATTTTCATTTCAGATAAAATACAGAAATTTTTTTGGGGGTATTATAAATTGAATCTGAAGTTACACCTTAGAGTCATTTTAATAGAGGTTCAATTTATGAAAATAAGAATATAAAAACCAATATTTTTTATACAAGATAACTACATCATTTTTAACATAAAAATATATTGACAAACATAAATATAAATGGTTCGGTATGTTCAAAACTATAGGTATTTAAAAAAAATCATCCATTTAATAGTAAAAATTATTTAATTCCTTCACCACAGTTCTATTATCATCTTTCATATTATTCTAAGTATATTTAATCATCTGAGGACATATTTCAAGAAAAAGGGTGAGATAAAGGCAGTGTAAGGGATGGGATAATGAGAAAGAACAAGGACAATGAATCAAAATTGTACATGGGTGAGCATAATCATCATCAATATTTTATTATATAAGAAACATTATTATAATAATGAGGGAATAATTTGAAGGAGACATTGAATGAGTAAAATGCATAATAATGAAATAATAAGAAATATCAAATCATGATCATGTTTAATATACATAATATCATGGGATACAAAAAATTACCCAATGAATTTGAGAGATAAATAATTCTAGTCCCACTCATTTAATAAAAAAATTGATAATCATGTATACCACATAGAAATAAATCATATAACAGCATCAAATATGAAATAATCCCATTTGAAAAGAATGGGTATCATAAGGGTTAAGTATGGAACATATTGAAGAATAATAAAAGGTGGATCTTTAAAAGAAGAATGAAAAAGATATTTTTTAGACATAAATAATTATCATAAATGGATCGGAGATTATGGAGGGAATACAAAATTACTCAATAGAAATCAAATAGATTTTTATGAAAAGAAAGTTTTTTTCAAAAAAAGTTTTAGGTGTCTAATTATTCAACAAAAAAATTAGATTCATTCATATTTACATGAAAGGTACAAGAATGAAGCATAAAACTACATTAAAAATTATTTTAAAAGGATCACTAGAAAGTATATTTGAAGAGATAATAAACCAAAATGATGATTTGGGTTCGAGAGTTTTACTTATAAATTATATATGGATTAGATATGAACATAATTATTTATGATTTCAAAGAATAAAAATGTAAATACCTAAACCAATTCAATAAAAATTGAATATGATAAATTAGGTTGGCTATAAAATGGAAATGTAACAACTAGGCCCTCTTGACAGGACAGGTAACCCACCTTACCATGGTCATCGTGTCTTAGCCCACCAGGTACCACTGCCTTCCCCGAAAACAAATGATACCTTCATGGGGCCCAACCATGTTCTGAGTCAGGTCATCAGACTAATTACTATCCCCACTATACCACACATGTTCATTCCATTATTCATTTTCCTCACTCACACACAACTTGGAAAACATCACAAAGGTCCACTCATCCTGATCAATAGAGACACCCACCTTAACATAGTCATAATGTATTGGACCACCAAGTACAAATAGTATCCCCAGAGACATGATTTCCCCTCTTTAGGGACCACCCACATTCCTGAACAGTTCATTAAACTAATAAATGACCCCCACAATCCAACACCTATTTTTTAAAGTGTTATTTTTCATCACTCACACACATGCTTGGAAACTTCCCAGAACTCCACCCATCCTGATCAATAGTCTAAAACAATCATGCTCAACTATTGATTTATAATAATGAAGTTTCTCAAAAAGAATAGTACACCATATTGTCCGGATCCATATAATTTTTTCATTTAACCCTTTATAATTATGTGGTGTTACATTAACCCCCTAGAGAAAAACATCCTTATTATGGGCCCTATATCTAAACCCAGTCAGTCCCACTGTATTTAAGTTTGTGTTCCTCATCCAATTATACTGTAATAATTCGTCCACAATAACATTACATACACTCCACACACATCGTGTGGAATATCCTATAAGGGTACCCATCACGATCTCTATAGGAACCACACCTTAACATAACTATCAAATCTTATCCCACCAGGTATAACTGGTTTCCCTGCCATCACATTGTCCTCTCCCTAGGGCCCACCAACACCATGGGAAAATTCCTATAGGTCCACTCATATTAATCAAAACTAGAGGACTATTATATGTAACTATGGTGTTTCAAAAATTTTGGCTTCATGAAAAGTTTCACCCTGTTTACATGAGTGATATCATTTAGTCATTTGATCCTCTTCCATTATAGGGTGTTGTATACACCCTTTATAGAGAATAGTGTCCTCATTATGGACCCTACACCTCATCCAAGGTAGTGCAACCACACATAACACTGGGCTACTCCTCTGAGACCAATGCAAAAAACTAAGCTCCACCGATAGCACAGACACCACACATAGAACTTAGGAAACATCCCATAGTGTTAAACAACCTCACCAATATATAAACCAAAACTTAACATGGTAATTGGGCCTCACCCAATAGGTAACAATTGTTTCCCTAGAGACTCATGGTCCCCTCTATTAGGCCCACCCACATGATCAAATGGTTCATCAGACTAATGAATATACGCACATGCCCAAATAATTTCCCTATAGTGTTCTTTATCCTTCGTCACTCCCACCCTAGGAATATCACCAAAATTCCACCCATACTGATCACTCATCCAGACCAAGTACTCATAAATGAGGAGTTTTAATTAGAAAGATTCTTAAAACTATAGGTGAAGCTTATTGACATCATTAATATCATTCATTAATTTAACCCTTTTTAATTAAAGGGTTATACATTCATCCATTCTCCCACATTATATAAAAATGTTCTCATTTTGGACCATACATCTCAACAGAGGAATTGGAAGAACACTTATTGATATTTTCCTCCTATGTTTCCAATCTAACAAATGGGCCCCACTAATAGCATAGACACCTCACTATAACATTTATGTCAGTTCCTAGATTTCTAGCTAACACCAATTTACCCACTAACATATTGTAACCTCTATGGGGACCACCCGCATGCCTGAACGGGTTATCAATCTAATTATTAACCATAAAATCCAAAAAAAATTCTCTTAGTGTGCTTAATCTTAATTTACACATTCCCTTGCAAACATCCCAAAAGGTCACCCATCAAAATTACTACTCTAGGACAATAATTCATAACTTCAGAGTTATAATCATGTAGGCTCCCAAAAACAAAGTTGAACCATATTACCTTTAATCATATCATTTTATCATTTACCCCCTTTTCATTTTAAGGTGTTATTGAAAATATTTCATAAATTAATGGTTAAAAATAGAGATTCCATAAGTGAATGGTTAGTATAAAAATAACATACAAACTTTGTAAGTTATTAAATGAAAATATATGTATGATATCACAATGAATGGTATATATAAATACTTAATAACATTTAATATTTAAATTATTTATGTGTATAGAAATAAGAATATTTATAAAAAAAATTAATGAGGTTTATACATTGGAAAATCAACCCAAAAAAACATTTGAGATAGATCCTCTTTCCATAGGTCATGTATTGAATCATCGTATTTTCACCTCTCATATAATTAAATTATGTTTAATAAAACATTAACATGGAAGTGAAACAAATATATTTCTATAATTTTTTATCAGTTACAATTTTTTTATTTTATTTTTTATTAATCTTTTTTGAATGTGAATTGGTTTGGTGTTTTGTTTCCATTAAATTTATCTTGCTTTTTTTTCTTTTAATATCTTGATTCGATACCTTTTATACCAAAGAAAAAATAATTACATAATCTTATAAATGATATAAATAAAATATATATATTAAAAATAATTTATATTTATTATCCATTATTGCAATGATATGCAAAGAGTTTAAAACATCCTTATAAGAGGTTTACTGACCATTGGTTGGAAATCATTATAAGAGATGGAGGAAGATATATAATATATACATAATTAGTTAATAAAATTTTTATGAGATATGAATATATTTAATTTAATATTAATAATACTATTTAATTTATTTTATACATTTTAGATTTGATATAAATCAAATGATAAAAAAATAGAAGAGCTAAATGAAAAGTAAAAAATGAAGGAACATAACATTTTTATTGATTTTATTGCATTTCGATGAAAATAACATCTTGTCGACTAGGAAATTACAAACACTAAAATAACACTATGGTTATAAGGATACCTAAAATTGAATAATTCGAAAGACAATGGTATTTTTGAAGTGGATGGGAACCAGTTTTTAAATGGAAGGTATATGGAGTATTTATATATAAAGTGAAGGATATTTTTCAATTAAAATGTTAAATAAATTATTTAATGTAATATCAAGTATATACGATTTATATTTATGAAATTATGAATTATATTTTAGTTAAATTATATATTTCTTTGAATTTTTAATCCCCTTTTCAATTATTTTATTTTTTATTCAATACAAAAAAATTGGAAAGAAATAATTATTTATTTATATGTTTTGTAAATTTCTTTTTGGGTTTTTATCTTTATTAATTTCCTTTAAATGACTTATTTAACTTTCCAAAAATGTTTTTTTCATAAAAAATATTTTATAATTTATTAGGTCATTAATAATTCTTGAATGATTTAATAAAAACAAATAATTTATATAAAACATGTATTGTTATTATACACCTAATAATTAATGTTTTTATGAAATTACATAAAAGTCCCAGTAAGAAAATTTGGATGCGTTGAATCCAAAAAATAATAATTTTCTAAAATTAATCAATTTATATCATTGGATGTTTAAATTATTAACAAATAAATTAAATATTTTTACAAAATAATTTTACAAAATTTCACATATACATTATTCGAATTCCTAATTTCAATACACATTTATAGAATTATATATATATCTATTCTAATTTTATTTGTGATAAGTGTTATTTAAATGTTCTTATACTATTTTATTGATTAGATTACTATTTTAATGGTTATATTTCATTCTTAACTAATAAGTCACCTTTCATGAGTGTCAGGTATTTATTCTAGTAGACATATTGATTTTATAATTCATATGAATTCGTCATATTTCTTTAATTTATAGATTCACATGAATTCCCTTTAAAAATATATATTATTAATTTTCATAATATTTAAATCAATAATAATTTTTTTTCTTTTTTAGTGTTTTTTAACATGTGTGATAATTCCAAATGTTAAAAATTCGCCGAATTTGACTATTATAGCTGTTTTTTGTGATTATTATATCAGCTTATAACTTTCAATTTTATTGGGGATAATAATTCTCAAAATGTAATTATCAAATATGATTTCATAAATTTTTTTATTATATAGTGAATTTATTTTATACGGAAGTATGTTCCTAAACTTTGACACACATGTTTTTGAAAAAGAAAATCCATATATAAATTTATTTTCCATTACATTTCCCTCCTTTAAAATATCAACATTAAAATTTCAATTCAAATCATTGGTTTAGAATATATGAGGGTTGATTCATTTATTACATCTCCTAGTATCCTTTTTTATTTTATTTTCTTATGTTTTCAATAAATTTATTTAACAAGGTGAGATATCTTATTTTTTTCAATTTTTTATTTTTGGTCCAAAATCACCACTTGTTTATCTTCATTAGAGAGTTTATTATCAATTTGTACCATGTTAAGATTTAATTTTTATGGGAGATCAGATGTTTAATTTCGTAAAAGAGATACATTTAATACATCGTGAACTTGAGAAAGGTTTGGGGATGTTATAGTTGAAAGGCCATAAATCCTATGAGATCAAAGATATCCAAGAGGGAATATATACCTATGGCTGATAATTTCCTTTTTTATCAAACCAGAGGACTCTCTCTTAGGGTAATATTTGAAGGAAAAATGTATCACGGACATAAAACTCCTCGTCCCTTTAATGATATCCAATATGGCTCTACTATTGAATCTTACTATCTTTATTAAGTTGTGGAATATATTGATCCTTATATATCATATATTATAAAATATTAGTTCCAATAATATTCCATTCTCTAACATCATCCCAAAATTTAAGAAATGGTACATATATTCCAATATAAAGCTTTATTTGGGGAAATATAATCATTTTAGGGGAAGTTTTTGTTCTATGATCGCTGAACCAATTAAATATAATGATACCACACCACCATTAAAACACAAAAAATTAATTATTATTAATTTAATTTCATAAAATAAATGTTGAATAGATTTTTTATAACACAAAACAAATATAAAATGAAATTTTGATACAACAAAATTAAATTATTAAATTTATCAATTTTATTATTGATGATAAATTATAATGTATAAGTGTAAGTAAAAAATTATTAACTATTTATAGAAAAAGGAATTAAATTTTCCCCAGTAGTATAATTAATAATTATGAATCTCATTATTCAGAGCTTTCAAGGCATATAGATTTAATAGGGTGTCTTACAGACTAAACCAAAGTCAAAATCAATAAATTATTGTTTTGAGGAAAATATTTTTCAAGTTAACTCCAATATCATAGATATTTTAACAATATAAATTCTATATAAATGACCACCCATGACTAGGACGAACCCTTATCTTATCCTTAAGTCTTCTACAAAGATCAAGTTGGGTTATGTTAGCATAGGTTATGATAATATAAAAATGTAATTATCAATTTAATAAGTTTTTTACTTATAAAATTTATTTCATGAATTTTTTATTTATATATATAAAGGGAAAAATTTTTAAAACTAATTCCATGGTAAAATTCAATTAGGGTATCCAAATAATTAATTAAATCATTTTTCACCCAAAATTATTTAAATGAAACTTTTTTTATTCTCTATGAATTTTATTATGTTATGGATAAATAATTATTTCCATGAAATTGAATTATAATATATATAATAAAATAAGTAAACCTTCATCCATTAGTTATTATTATGCTGGTAATAATTTCATTTAGTACTAATAATATACAGTTATCAAATAACAAATTTTGGTTTGTGGATTATTAGATTAAAATTAATGTTTGTAAATTTTGAAATTTAATCAGATAAAATTATTTGGGTTATTTTATTAATCATGTTAAAATTAGGAAATAATGAAATTTTCATTTATAGGAATAAAAACAAGTTATCAGGATTAAAGATAATTACCATGAAAACTGTAAATTGGTTTCTTTTAACAATTGTTTTAACAATCATAGTTAAATTCTTATCAAAACAAATAAAATTATTACTTTTTAAATAATGATACTAATGTGACTTTTAAATTCATTAAAATTATATTAATACTTAGTTAATTAGTAGTTATTAGAAAATAATAACATGAATGGTTAGTATTTAAAATAATTTTGTTTCCCATAAAAACTGTTTTTATTATATTTTATGTTTCCATTTAAATATAAAATACAATTATTATATTTCTATTATTTTATAACATGAACATAATTAATTGATATATAATTATAATATTAATGTAGGATAATTTTTATATTTTTTTCTAAAACGTTTGTTGTTATATGAGTAGTTCAAAACCATGATTTTGAAAATATCATGATATTTATGAAAAAATTATAATATAAAAATGATTTAAAAATGCTGAAAACGATTTTGATAAAATATGTATTAAATTAATTAAATATCATGTTAAAAAATATGTATTTATTCTAAAAATGTGTATCTTACATTTAAGTACTAATGTTATAATTTTTCCTCAAAACTATTTTTAATGTGTAAATAATTTATTATTTTAGAATTAATTATTATAGTTTGATGAATTTTTAAATAAAAAATGGATTTAGTATTAGGAAATAAAATGTAAAAACTAGGTAATATGATAAAATAATAAAAATAGTTACACATAAAAAGTAAAATCCAAAAATAATGAGAATTTATAAATTTAAATGTTTTTTTATTCGATATTAGAAATAAAATGTCTTTAAAATAGTAATTATCGATTGAATTCATGGGAATGAATTCCAACCAAATGTGGTTTGATTTAAATATACTATTTTTATTTTATAATCACCTAAAACAACCCCTCCTTAAATATAGATACCTCTCGTCACCACCCCCTTTCCCCTCACAATCATTGAATCTCTTAAAATATCTCCCAAAACCCATCATCTCAACTCTACTCACATCCAAGTACTATTGGTATCACCAAAATTAAAATTAAAATGTCATTATGGGATCTTTAAAAGTGGTGATATTAAATAGGAGGTCATAGTTTGAAAAATATAAAGTGAAGCATAAGGAAAGGGAATCTCATCTCACTATTACTTCGGTAAAAATATGCCTAATTCACCACTTGTTTATATTATATGGTGTATATACTACCGTTTTATATAAAATTTCATGAGTCTAATTATATTAAATGTACTAAATGTTTCATTTGAAATTTAAATATTTTATGGGGTATATGATTTGACTCATTATGAAGTAGTTGGTGAATTCTTAACCCAATTTCCCTTATTTGGGTTATGCATCTACTTTTTTTGATTATATCATGGATTTTTTTTTGGTGAAATGGATTTTGAATATATTTTGTTTTATTTATTCTGTTTTATTCTTATTTATAATAGATACATGTATTGGTCAATTTTATTAATGCTCTCTTCAATGATATGATATTTATAAGTGATTTTTTAAAAAACATTATATTTTAATACTTTTCTTTAAAAATATATTTTTCAATATGTTCATGCTTACTAAAATTGTCTAAAATTATTTTCTACTAATTTTTATGATTTTTCTAAATCCATTTTAACTCCTATCTTCATTTTTATGGAATGGTTTTTAAGGAATATTTTGACATTTTTTAGATGACCTTCATTAAGAATTTTATAAAAAAAATCAGTTATAATGTGTTTTAAATTAGATAGCATGGGATGATTCTCCCACCATCATGACTATTACATGAACTGATTCATCCTTTTTTATGTTTCCATTTTTATTTGAAAAGAATTTTTTTTATTGTGAACAATTTTTCGATTTTAATTGATAATTTAGAAAAGAAATTTTATTTTTCAAGTCGAAAATAGTTTTTCAAATATTTTATGAATAAAAAATAAAATAATACCAATTTTTTACTCAAAATATGGTACTAGAGAATTATATGATGTGGTGGAAGAGATATAACTTGGAAGGAGCATTATAGATTATATGATATGTTGATTGAGATAGCCTCGGGTGAGCTCGTTATTGCTCGTATGATGGGGTGCCCAAATAACTCGGGGTGAGCCCATTACAAATTATATGATGGGGTGTTCCAAATAGATATTATGGATTCTGTTATATAATATATGATTGACTATCACTGATAGTTCTTGGTGATCCCATTATATCTTTGGGTTCACTTAGATAGTTCTCTAATTCATTGGATAATGATTATATTAAAATTCACTTCATTGATTATAATATTTAAAAGGGGTTTGAATGGGTTTTTGAATGTGATACTCTATATTTCAAAGAAATATTTTTTTTTTCATTATATTGGTTTTTTGATTTTATTTGAGATAAAAATGTGTTTTTTCATGTGAAAATGTTTAATGTCAATAGTGGAAGGTGCTTTAAGATAATGGTTTTCATGAGTTTTTTGTTTTTCAGAGGACTAACTATTTTCTTTCTTTATGAACATCACTGAGATTTTTGGGTTAATGCAACATATTTAAAATGTTTTTCATAGGCTTTTAAGGAATTGTAGGGATAAGGATTATGTCAAGATAAAATTATTGAATATATTTCATCATTTTAAAACATGTTCTATTTTAAAAGGGTTTCCTTTTGTTGAAAAAATTGATATTGGGTATAAATTTCCACATGTAATGTATGAGTTTACTATGTAATTGTAATTACAAATTCTATAAAACTCTAAAATGAAAATATCCATGACAATGTAATAATGTGAATTCTAGTTTAAAATCACCATAGTAGGTAATTATTATTGTCAGGTGCATATAATTCATATCAGATGAGGTTTTAGATAACATTATAGATTAATATGGTTTCTTTAAAGTAGTGGTTATCATTGTAGTCTAAAAAATTTAATAATAATTATATATTCACATTCGTTGACGACCATTATTTCATTTATGGTGATGGATTTATAGGGTGTTAATGTTATTTTTAGATATTTTATTTATAAATATAATCAATTTAGGTATAATGGATTTCAATTCAAAAGTAATATAGAGTTTCTCTAGGTATTTTCTTTAAACGTGTCATTTTCATTTCAACATGTAATAATTCATTTCACATTTCAATGATTTTTTTCTATAGATTAAGAATACACGATTATTATTGAATGAAACATTTCTTTTATTAACTTATTATCTATTATGGTTCATTTTATTATCATTGTTATTTCAAATACCCATTCAAATGATTTTTAAATCTTTTTAAGTACACAAATAAACTATAAGAAACTATTTTACATTTTTATCACATTTTCATTTCTCCAAATAAATTTATGGGTCAAAATATATATTTCATTATCTTACATTACCAACTCTCTCCAAAATGGAAATTCCAAAAGGTACATGACCATTTACTTTATGGAAGATTGGAATCATGTTAGAGGATAATGAGGATATCTAAGAATGCCTAATATCTATATTTATTTATTGAATTATTTTCTTATGTTAAAGTTATGTGGCGTTTTTTGGATGAAATTGATGAATCATAAGGATATAATTCTTAAATTTGATTATAATAGTAAACTATAAAGGAATAATATGAATAAATATGGTTAATGGTTTTAGAAGAAACACGAATGAAGGATGGGTTTATATATTTAGTTTCAAAACATATAAAATTTTGGTATTTTATAAATATTAAAAGAATTATGGAACACCTCTAGATTTTTTCTATAGTAGATATTTCTTTTAAAAATATAGATGTATATGTTAAGTAGAACTGATTCCTTTAGAAATTGGTAAAAATGTGATAATTATTATTGTAAATGTATACCTTAATATTATGATATGAAAAAGTTTATTTTAGGATAAATTCCATTATTTTGATAGACATTAGTTTAAAGGAATTTGAAGCATTTTTTATATGATCTCTGATTTTGAGTTAATTATGGACTTTAATTTTTTGTGATGAGGATTTATACGTATGAAATATATTTATAATATTAAAACATTTACTTAAGAGTGAATATATTAGGGTTATTTTTGTGATGTTTCCAATATTTTTATTATTTTATAGGGATTATATTAATATAGTTTTAGAGAAAAGGGAAATAAATAGGATTGGTGAAAGATTGTATTGTTTGGGAGGGATGAGTTGATTTAACCCACACCTGGATGGTTACAAGGGTGTATCACCAAACACTATACTATGTGATTTATTGGTTAGTATGAATATTTTTTAATATTTTTTAATCTACATGATGGAAATATGATTAGTTAATTTTCAAATCATATGATTTATCATATTGATAACCATGGGATTGAAAATTGATTTCTAGATTAAGTGGTCAATGTTATTTTTGAATATGTTCACTATTTTGGGATCATTATATGATTAGGATAAAAATAATACTATGTGACATTAATTGAAATATAAAGGAAGAATTATCTTTTGGAGAAAATGTGATTTATAATGATTCAATTTATATATGGAAAGAACTATATGACTAGGTAAATTATATTTTGAAAAGAGATATCAATAGTGATTAATATTATTTGAATATAAATATAAAATTTATCATGGAAGACTATGTGAAAAAATCATTCAAATTATTGAGTTTCAATTTTACTCTAGAATGTTTTTATGAACATTAAAGAAAATTATCTCTTGAATGATCTAGGTTGAACTTTGTGTAATACTATTGAATTTTGGAGGTAAATTTTTCCATGACATAATGTTTTATTATTTTTGGAAAAATAAAATATCTTCTACTAAATGTATTTTTTTAATTAATAAATATAGGATGAATTGTAATTTATAATTTTGTATATATTTTGATTCATTGATGTTGATTCTGAAACTCTAAGTGTGACAAATTCTTCTTATATAATCATCATTTTTATAAATAATGAAGATGAAATTATAATTTTAAAGTAATTATATTTAATTATCTTCATGTTATAGGAAATAACAATATTCCTTAACTCTATAAATATTATATTTGAAACAAATTCAATATTTTTTTAATTTTTTTCTGAGAAATCAAATACCTTTAACATATATCAGACTTATGATTTTTTATGGTTAACTTTCTCAGGACCACATTATCCATCAATATCTATAAGGAATTTAGTGTTATATTTTATTTTCCATGTACATGTTTTCGTAAATGGAAAAACTAGTATGTGTTATATCAGGTGATCTTTGTACATTCAATTCTCTCTTATTCAAGTAGATGTTTTATTTAACCATTTTAAATTATTGGATTTGTAAAAATGTACATTCAAATGTCAACCCCTATTTTTTCTATAATGATTAAAAATTTAAACAAAACAATTTATTAATGGGTGGGGGAGAATGTAACACCCTGAGATTTTAAAATTTTAAATACAATGTTTTATACTATATAAGATACATATCACAGAGCTTAAACAAACAAAAAATCATGTTATTTAAATGTTATCATTATAATATAGTTCTTAGTTTCATAGGTATGGACAATAATAAGGAAAATATGAAGTTTCTAATATTCATACTCACTGATAAAGTATTCATTAATTCATTTTAAAAAATCCCTCAAATTTCTAGTAGGCATTTTACTCGTCAAAAATGCATTTTCTTATAAAAGAATTTTTCGGTATTTTATTAGAGAATATAATAATTTTTTATTAGAAATTAAAGGATATCAATTTCATAAAATTATCAAAAAATTTTATTATAATTTATTATCTTTCCTTTTGGTGAAATTTTGGGATTTTTTTTAAAAAATGGTTTTTAGTGAATCGTGAAAATATAGTTTTTTGTAAAAATGTCATTTCTTTTCAATAAATTAAACAAATTAAAAGTAAAATTATGACTTAAATTTTTTTTAAAGTAAAATAACTATTATCTATATAAATATAATCAATATAAATTATTATTTAATTAAAATATATTGTTTTTTAGAATAATATTTTGGTTTTAAAAATCGTATTTTTATGAAAACTACATTAAAGAACATAATTTTTCTCTTTTTTAATTAATTAAAACATTCTCTCATTATGAATGTTTTGTGTAAATTATATATATTATATATCATTAAATTTTAATTGAGTTTCATAAAAGTATTATTTTTAGTCATAAAGTTAATATAAAATCATATTTTTCTTAAAAATTACACTTCTTAAAAATGCACTTTTTATCATGTATACGGTTTTTTTAATATTTTACCAATTATAGAAATTGAATAAAGTTATATGGATTATATATTTGGAATTTTAAGGTCCAAAGTAGTTATTATGGTTCTTTTTGTTTTAGTAATAATATAGTTTCTGTGTTAAAAAATGATTTAACATAGTATAGGGGAAATAGTGAAACTTATTAATGTCAAAAGGTAATATCATTAAATACCTACAAACTACTACTTTAAATTTTTTAACAGTTTTTTTATAGAACATATGAAGACTTAAAAATTTTAGTTTCTAATATAATTCATTAAAATTAATTCCACACAAATATGGTTGGATTTTAAAATAATACAAACATTATTTAATCACTTAAAACTACCCCTCCTTAGGTATAAAAACCACTCCTCACCACCCCCTTTCTCCACCCAAGTGTGGATTCTCATAAAAGTTATACCAAAACCCCTCCAACCTATGATCAAACATCCAATTGATTTCAGTATCATAAAAAACACAATTTCAAGGTTATTAATGGTTCTATCAAGGAGGTAATATTCAAGCGGACGTTAAAGTATAAAATAACCAAAGGGAATAATAAGTTAAGGGTTACTTGTGTCACATTTACTTCCGAAAAATATATTTTGTATTCCCTAACTATTTATTTTTTTGGTTTTATATACATCTCTTTGATATATAATATCACAAATCTCATTATATTAATAATATTAAATGTTTCATTTGATAAATATTACTTTTAGAGGGCATATAATTCGACTTATTATTATGTGGTAAGGGAATTTATTACCCAATTTCCCTTATTTGGGTTAAATGTCTAGTTATTTAATTATTTCATGCTATGAATATATGTGGAGTGTCTTTTTGATATCTTATTTTGTATTTCCACTTATTTTCTCATGATTTACAGTAGATAAACATAATTAATTCCTTTTATTAAGGGCCACTTGAATGATATGATATTAATGAAGGACATTATTTATTATTTAATTTTTTCAAATTTAACTTAAAAATATCTTTTCTCCCATTTCTGTGTTTTCTCAAATTGATTCTAAAAATGTTTTTACAGTTATTTTTAAATTTGTTAAAAGTAATTTTAACTCATGTTTAACTTTTTATAAAATGTTTTGAAAGGATTATTTTATCATTTTATAAATGATATTCTTTGGAACCATACATAGAAAAAATACCAAAGGAATTTTTTAACTTATATAAAATGATTGTATTTTCCAAACATCATGACTCTAATCATTTTATCCTTTTTTAATATGTTGTAATGGTTATTCTCAGATAAAATGGTTTCTTTATGATGTGCATATTGTTTCAATTTTAGAAGTTATTTTTAAAAGGTAAATGGTATTTTGTGACTTGAAAAGTGTTTTAAAAATATTAACTAATAAATTTTTTGAGAGTATATAGATGTTTTATTTATAATATGGTACTTATGAATTATATTATGGTGTGGTCAAGATAAAATTTGGGTATCCCATTATAGATTATATGATGTGGTGGCCCATATAGTTCTAGGTGACCCCCTTACATCTTATATTATTGGTTATCCTTGATAGCGTTGTGTGATCCCATTATAGCTTATATGATGGGGTGACCTAGACAACATTGGGTGAGACTGTAACATCTAATACTATGTGGTGGAAAAAATATTGTTGGTGATCCCGTTATAGCTTTTGGAATGCCTAGATAACACTCTTTTTTAATGTTATTATTTATTTTTCTAAATATTTTTTTTATTTTGGTTTTAATGATTTTATTTAAGATAAAAGTTTTTTTAATGTGAAAATAATTTATTTCAATAGACCAAATAATATTGATATAAAGGTAAATATTATATATGATTCATGGATTTCAAAAAACTAATATTTATGTTTATTTTATTTCCTTATTGAAATTTTTGTGCTCATCTGATTTTTGTAAATTTTTTCTCATACAATTTTAAGGAATAATATTGCCAATAATGATGTCAAGATTAATTTTTTAAGATATTTCATTAAAATAAATGTTGTTTTATTTTAAAAGTGTTTCTATTGGTACAAAAATTGGTTCTATGTATTAGTGTCCAATTGTAATGTATGGGTTTAAAAAGTATGTTATAGTCCTAATTCTCTAAAACTCTTGTACAATAAGATCCACAAGTTTTTGATAATGTGAATTACAGTTTAAAATCACTAGAAAAATTAATGTGTATGGGTGGTTCCTTAAACATATATATTGAATAAGGAACTAATTATAGAAAAATCTCACTCATATCACATATAAAATGATCCCTTCAAAACCCCACTTATTTAGAGACAAAAATCTTATTAGTTTAACCATACTCTACCAAAATACCTATAATCCATTATTGAAACTCTCTAGATGTTTTTACCTTAATATAACAACTTGAAAATACTTAATCCATTTTTAGTGTATTTGTTGCATGGGGTAAGTTAAAAAAATATCAAAATAGAACTTTTATATTGGTTTCGTAAGGCACATATAGTTGAATAAAACACAGTAGATCCTCAATATAAGATCACAAAATTTTATTGAGAACTATATATCTTCATCAATAGATCACAGTTCATAGAGATAAGAAGAACCAATTCAGGAAAACTCATTTGGATGTTTTATAAAATGTATTATTTCTCAAAGATCCAAATAGATGGCTTAGAAACCATCTCAATGAAGTAGAATTTTAAATATCAAAAAGAAAAAAAATGAATTTAGAATTTATTTTATAAGAATCATTGGAAAATATAGAGAAAAAAAGATATCACAAAAGAAAGATTGGTGTTTGAGATCTTTCCCTCAGAAACCATATAAAGTTTTAATTTTACCATATTTATTTATGATTTCACTGAATTCAGATAAAAATAAAATTAAAATGATAAATAAAAAATTATTAAGAGATATGGGGTATACTATTTATATAAAATTATTTAAATAAATGTTGATAAAAATAGATAATCCGAATGTTAGTGGTAAATAAATAATCACATATTGATCTTTATGACGTATAAAAAATAACATATAATCCAAGTCAAAAATAAAAAAAACATAAATCCTCAGAAAAGATTAAAAATAACAATAATAAGGTGATAATTGATGAAAATGATGATAAAACATTTTTTTAATATGTTTAGATAATGAGAAATAATCCTAAAATAAATGATTGAGAGATATCCCATTACCTTGGGTTATGTTTTATTTTTTCACATTTATGTCTCCTATATAAGAAACGAATATTTATTGAAACATTATTCAAAAAGTAAATTAAAATCATTTATTCTAGTATAAACCAATAAATATCATTTTATTTTAATGTTTATATTCATTGTTAATGGTGAGATCCTTTGATGTCATGTTTTATTTTAAATTATCATGGTATGTTTTGACTTTGTTATTGTGATTGAATTATATAATTATATTAGTAAAATTAATTCCAAAAGCATAAAAATAAAAATAATTACATATTTATATATTATTAATAATTTATTATAAATATTAATGAAATAAATAATATATTTAAATTTCAAAACATCTTAGTAGGCTATTAACCGACCATTGACTAGCCACTATCTTAAGAAAGGGAGATAAATATATAAAATATCTTGATATTGTAAATATCATATTCATACTACCTTTATATCATTTATATCATGTTAAAAATATTTCCTATAATTTTTATATGTTCTGAATTACAATTTATAGAATGATAAAAGAATAGAAAAGGAAAATAGAATTGAAAAAAATTGTAGAATTGTGCATCACCCTTGATATTATTACTTTTTATAACCCTTAATTAACATATGTCAGGGAGTTTTATAACTAGAAAACTTACCTAATGTTATAATGAGTATTAGGAAAATGTAATTAGGTAGAAGCTAGGATTTTTAAATTTTATCTAATGTTTTCTTCTTGGGGAATAATGAGGGGTATTTATATATGGTTGAGGGGTATTTTTAGTTTAATGTATTGAATATATAATTACTTCTAAAGTAAATGTTTTAATATTTTTATTTTTAAATTATTAATTATATATTATTTTATTTAATGATTTTTATGATTTTACAAACCCATCATAAAAGAATAAATTTTTTTATACAAAAAAGAACAATGAAAAAATAATAATTAGATTATTAATCAAATACATAAAATATTTAGTCCTAAAAAATTAATTTTCATGTTTTGAAATTGTGGTTACATTTTAATGAATAGTTTATCTTACTAAATATTTTTGTTTTTTCAAGACAATTTTAAATTATGAATTTATTACCATATCATTGATGATCTTATTAAAAGATTTTGTTTTTATACAATCTGTATTTTAACTATTAACCTAATAATTGAATATTTTATAAAAAAATTCAAACATATCACCTTCAAAATAATATTATTCTTTAATTTCATAAATAAAATTCATTTAAAAAAATCATGCATATGTAATTTATTTATTAATCTAGAAAACATTTCATTTTATAAATTATATTTAAATACAAAATTTCAAAAATTTCATTGAGTTTATAAGTTGAATACTTATTTTTTTGGTATTATAATATATCTATATATATATATATATCGATTTAATTTTTTGGTGATTAATTTTCACCTATGATTATATCTTTTTATTGAGTAATTTACTATTCAAATGGTCATATTACTATTTAGATAGTTAGGTTACAATTACCAATAGGTGGGTCACTATTCTCTTGGTTTTATTCATTTTATAATTCTTATAAATACCACTCATTTCCTTTATTCTTCATTAAATTCAAATCATATCAATGTTCACTATTATTGATTTTCAACATGCTAATCAAATTAAAAAAAATTTCTTTTGAAAGTGATTTTCATAGATTTGATAATTATAGTTGCTAAAAATGATGGAATATATTCTATTATGTCTATTTTATATTTTTTTTGTGTTTTATTCAGTTATACCAATTTTTATTTTATTTGGTATATTTACTCAGTAATTTTTTTTAATTTGTATAATAACGTGTATTTTTTTATTAAATAGTACATGTGTTTTATACAATACTATATTACTAAATACGATATAGTTTATTATTAAAAATTAAATTAAATATATAATAGACTTTTTCATTTCAGAAAAGGATATCCTTGTATGCCCTCCCCATGGTGACACATCAACAAACTAGCAAGGAGGCCCACTCTATAACTCTAGGTGTACAGTTCCTCTCTACTATGTGATAATGAAATGAAAAGAAGGACCATAAATTTTTTATCAAATATTAATCAACAACTCTAGAGGTCATTACTACGGTTCCTTGTCATGACCCTCCTTCACCAAGATGAGGGAGGGGACAAAAAATTGCCAGACCCTTCCTTCTTTATGTTGAAGGAGATATAATGACCTCCGAGAACCGCCTTCAATAGGTCCCGGAGTGGAGAGTAGCACCAAGGGTATAAAATCACACACTAAATGTAAGGCATTACCCTTTTATTTTTAATGGTATTGAGAGATAAGATAGTAAATCTCACAACACCAAAACTGAAAGTACATGTACGGCTGAAAGTAAACCACCCCCTTTTGCATGTTCAAAGGTAAAAGATACAAGCCACAAGACCCCAAAGGTAAAAAGGTACCAAGAAAGGAAATCGACCACAACGACTGCCCCAAAGGTCCGAGGTAGTACGGTCCCGCACGATCCCTGAAGTCCTCCTGGAAACCTAAAATCATTTTTATATACGTAGGGTGAGAATACAAGTATACTCAGTAGGGTAAACCAAAGACTCTCGTGCAAAAGTGAGGAGACTTTCTATTGCCCCATGGACAAAGAGATAACCAAACACCCAATATAGAAAATCTATCCACCCAAACCTCACCAAGGCACGCTCCCCATATAATGCAAGTCAAGTAACATATAGTAATAGCACATCTATATTTGGGTACCCCGCGCCACTTTCCCACTGGTTATTAAAGCCATCTTACGCATCGAACCAGTCCCTCCATTCTCAACGGAGTCCCACTCCCAAACCCCGCCAACACACACCTGGGCTATAGCCTCACCGTAGTCCCACTGTCGAACCCCTCCCGCAGACACCTAGGCCACAACATCACCATAGTCCCACTGCCAAACCCCACCCGCAGAAACCTCGGCCACAACTACTGCCACACCCAAAGACACCTGGGCCTCATCCCGAAGACACTTGGGAAACAACCTTCCCGCAAACACCTGGGCCAACCACCACAACTACCCTGCCCAAATATTCTTGGGCTAATAATGGAATTTAGGCCATAACACCCTACCTGAAGAGTCTTGGGCTATCCAGGAAAGGTAGAAGAAAAGGAGCTAAAAACCATCCACTCATAGGAGTGTTGGAAAAAACACCCTCCCCTATGAAATGGGAGTGTTCGGCACTTGTGTGCTCAACTTGGGTGGGTTGAGAATAAGAAACATAAAATCTACAGATATAGGTATAGGTAACATGCACTCATCCTAACCTAGGGGTTCTAAAACCAGCCTAAGCACAAATTCCACGTTACTATTTATTCATGAAAGGTATACCATCCACATCCAGGTCACAATCCATCCCAGAACCAATTCCCATTTTAACTGTTCCTATTTTTATTTTCATGTAACCCCATTTTGGTGAATTCTACACTATTGGGAAATTAAAAGGAAAAATCGCAAGCCAGAGAAAGAAGACCATCAAACATCAACTTAAACATTCACACCTTGTTCTCATGTAAAGTCACAACAACAAAGGGATAAGTGAGATCCCTCAAAGTACTGGAACCAAAGAAAACATCGAGACACAGCCCAGTGTCCCAAAAATCCTGGAGCCAACGGTTTCTCAACAACAGAGGATTCCACCCCAATTCATGATATAAGTAGAGTAACCACACAACCTCAAATTCAAAACCAGAGAAAGTATAACAAAAGGGGATCCCATCCCAATTCGTGATATAAGAAGAGTAACCACAAAACCTCAAATTCACAACCAGCGAACGTATAACAACAGGGTATCCCATCCCCACCCATATCACCCGAGCAATCGGCCTGTGAAAGAAACAACCAAACCACTACCACCAACATAAGGAAGGCCCATGAAGGTATTTTCAGATTTAAAAGATTTAACACACCCCTTGGTTTCAATTCCATTGTGTTTTAACCGAGGTTATCACAAAAAATGAGTTGATCTTGGTTCTTTCAATTTATTTAACCGAGTGTACGTAATTAACCAATTCCCTGTTACAGCTATTTAAACATCCAAGAGCACCGAGGTTTATTAGTGCACAGAGAAAGACCATCAACATCCATGATTTTTAGTGGGCATAGGCCCATATGATTCACAACACATATCAACACAAAAGAGAACATCAGAACATCGATCACACCCGCCTTACATTATTTAAAGGTCCGTTCATTATCTTTGTTATGTTCGGTTTCATAAATTTTCACAGGTTTAAAAGCATACCCACCCCACATGATACACAAAAAAAAGAGACGAAGGATAAAATCCCTACATGATTGATCAGGGATTGACGTTTTTCTCTACGGGCCAAGAACAGGGGATGCACGATTTTCAGGGGAGGGATGTCAGGAACTCCAAGGACGAGCAGACGACTCGAGCACAAGCGCACCAGAAGTCTCGGAAGGGGGGGGGATCTTTCAGGCACACCCGGGAGAATGAGATGAGTCAGAAAAATGGAAGAAGATAAGAAGAACTTCCTCTGTGATATATAGATAAAATCATGTTTTTACGGGATATGTGGATTTTGAACGCCTGGAAAGTCGGATCATGGTTTCCCACATGGTTCAAGAAGTTACGCACGATGGAAATAAGTTGTTATTAAATATCCCCCATCGGGGAGGTTTCTTGGGATTTCTAGGAATTAATTATGGGATTTAAATGGCCTTGAAAGGGAAAAGGAATTAATTTACGTCAAAAAAGACATTTCGGGAGCGGGGCTGGAAAAGAAACGGAGAGGGCATGGTGCCACCGTCATGGTGTCACCCTCACGGTGCCACCGTCACGGTTCCACCATGACCGGTACCACTGTCACGGTGCCACTGTGACCGGTTCTACCTTCATGGTGCCATTGTTTTGGTGGAGCCTCACTATTGGAAAAGTAATGGGCCATGAGGGTCTGGGCCATTACATTAGACACATCTCAAACTATTCTCTCCCTCAAGAATCATAATAAACCAGAAGAGAAGATAGGGTCTGAACAACCACCTCAAATATACCTATTATAAGTGAACATCATCGTCATCTAGAAACACTTCTCTTTCAAGAACCAAGAATCATACCAGGGTCAAACTGCCCAGTCATATGGGTTGGGGAGTCTCTTCCCCCATGTCAAGATACTATCCTCTTTAGGCGGCACTGACTCGCCTGCATGGGTTTAATCATATCCACCTTAATGAGTCTTGATTAGGGATCGGGTCCTCCCTTCCCCATAGCCAGGACTTTTCACACACATTCAGAGAATCAGGAAAACCACCCATTCCATAGTCAACAAGGTGAAGCGTTCCATCACAAAATAGAAGAGCACAAAACTCAAAACAACTCTAGGTACTGGGTGAGAATCTATGCTTCCCTTTCCCAGGTACTCTCCTCAAGCCCACCATGCTTCAGAAACACTCTAACTAGAGGAACGGTTCGCCCATGAAGCACCTTCTCTTCGTGATCCTCGATCCTCACTGGTCTTTCTAGGAAGGTCAAGTCTTCCTCGATATCTAGATCTCCCCAGTCGAGGACGTGTGAATCGTCGTGCAGATACCGACGGAGCTGGGACACATGGAAATCATCATGTATCCTCAGTAGTGGCAGTTGTAGCTCCTTCTGATAAGCCACTTCACCGAACCGCCGCAACAATTCAAAGGGCCCGATGAATCTAGGAGAAATCTTACTCCCTCTATCGAACCTCTATTGTCCATGCCAAGGGGAGACCTTCGAGAACACGTGGTATCTAACCTAAAACTCCAAGGGCCTCCTCCTGCCATCGGCATACGACATCTGTCGGTCTTAGGCCACCTTCATCCTTTCTTGTATAAGGCTGCACCTTCTCCGTCGTGCTCTGCACCACCTCTGGGCCAAGAACGCTCGTTTCCGCAACCTCAGTCTAGCACACCGGTGAGTGACACGGCCTTCTGTATAGGGTTTCAAATGGAGACATTCCAATGGTAGAGTGATAGAAATTATTGTAGGAAAACTCTACCAGAGGCAAGTATTGCACCCACGATCCTCTTGAGTCTAGAAAAAATTCTCGTAGCACATCCTCCAAGGTCTGGATGGTGCGCTCTATTTGTCCATCTGTCTGGGGATGGAAAGCAGTGCTAAGACGTAGCTGGGTACCAAAAGCATGCAGCAATCCTCCCCAAACTCATGAGCTAAACCGTGCATCCCTATATGAGACTATGGATCTTGGAACTCCATGCAACCGCACCACCTCATCCACGTACCTTTTTGCTAAGGAATCTACTACACCTGACTCCTTGATCTCCAGAAAGTGATCCAATTTTGTCAACCGGTCCACCACTACCCAAATAGCGTTGTAGCCTCCTCAATCCTTTGGTAGCCCTATGGAGAAATCCATCGAGATGTTGTCCCACATCCACTCGAGCACGTTTAAAGGTTGCAACAAGCCGCCTGGAACACGGTGTTCAGCCTTCACCTGCTGACACACTAGGAACTTTGCTACGAACTCTACTACTGGGTGATTCACCCTGGGCCACCAGAACTGACTTCTCATGCCCCGTTACATCTTGGAAACTCTCGGGTTCACTACTAGGGGTGAGTTGTAGAGCTCACTAAGAACTCTCTCGCGGATCGCCTCTAGAACAAACAACTTTCCTCAGAAAAGTACCCGATTATGACCATCCTCCGTCCACCCTTCCGGAGCATCCCATTGGTTAACCTGGACATGCATCACCTCACTTTCTGAGTATCCCCATTGGGACTCCTCTACCTGCCACAACATAGATGATTTCACTGTCACCTAATCCATGCCACCTCTAACTCCTTCCATCCTTGCATCTTGGTGCAGGGCAGCCAATTCCTCCATCACCTTCCAAGCATCTGCCGACTCTCCGACTGCATCCTTCCGTGACTTCCTGCTAAAAGAATCAGCCACCACATTCCCCTTTCCTGAGGTGTTGGAAATCTCGAAGTCGTAGTCTTTATGTAATTCCATCCATCTTTTCTATCGTAAGATCAGGTCCCGCTGGGAGAAGATATAATTCAATATCTTATGGTCCGTGAAGACTAAAAAGTGCTCTCTGACGACGTAATGCCGCCATAACTTTAGTGAGAACACAACCACCACAAGCTCTAGGTCATGAGTGGCATAGTTATGCTCATGGGGACATAACTACCTAGACCCATAGGAGATCACCCCTTGCCGCTGCATTAACACACAACTGAGGCCTTTCTCGGAAGAATCATAGAACACCCCATACGCCACCCCTTCTTCTAGAAACCTTAACACTGGGGCACTTACCAACCTTTCCATTAGATAACTAAAGGCCTCCTCGCACTTCCCATTCCACACGAATGCCTGTTATTTCTTGGTCAAGGTCGTCAAAGGTGCCGTAACTCGGGAATAGTTGGGCAAAAACCTCTGGTAGTAACCTTCCAGTCCGAGGAAACTACGAACCTCTGCCACATTCTTGGGTGTCTTCTAAGAAACAACCGCCCTGAACATCGATGGGTCTACTACTATCCCTCGCTCGGGCACCACGTTCCCAAGGAAATTCAACTCTCACATCCGGAACTTGCACATGGAAAACATCCCATAGAGCTGGTGCTATCAGCAGACCTCAAAAATCATCCTCAAGTGATTATATTGATCCTCCTATAATCTTCATTAGATCAAGATGTTGTCGATGAACATGGCTACGAACCGGTCCATGTACTCCCGGAAGATGGAGTTTAAGAGTCCCATGAACACAGCTGGTGCATTCATAACACCGAACAGCATGACTACAAACTCAAAGTCCCCATATCTGCACCTGAAGGCATTCTCCGAGATGTCACCCTCACTTGGTGATATCCAAACCGTAGATCGATCTTTGAGAACCAACCCGCTCCCCTCATCTAGTTGAAGAGCTCATCTATCCTCGAAAGAGGGTAGCGATTCTTGACCGTCACCTGATTCAGCCTCCTGTAGTCTATGCATAACATTAGACCACCATCCGCCTTCTTCCCAGACAACAAATTAGCACCCCACAGTGATGCAATTGGCCGAACGAAACCCTTCTTCATTAGATCGTCAATCTGGATCTGTAACTCCCGCAGCTCAGAATGTGCAATCCGATAGGGGGCCATAGAAATCAGACGGGCACCAGGTTGCCAGTTTATCCCAAACTCAACATCACTTTGAGGGGGAAGAGTCAACACCTACTCAAAAAATACTTCCATAAACTCACTGAAAATCCCTGGGACCTCCACCATTTCTTCATCTACCGACTCCACTGATAGTTCGGCCAACAGGGAAAGAAGGGGCTCCTCTTGCCCGCGACTTCTCTGACAACCCCGCTCGCTGACGAAGGCTACAGGTTGACCGCCCAAATCTGAAAACACAACCCTTCCTCAGAAGTAGTCAATTATGGAACACACAGAGAACAGCCAGTAAATTCCTAGGATGACATCGTATGGTTTTATCTGCAACAATAGAAGATCCCTGATAGACTAATGCAGCCCTATCATCAGTCAACACCCTTGGAAAACATAAGATAAGTTGGTCTAAACTCTGACTGGTGTGCTCAGAACCAGAGGCGCTGAAAGTATCTCGACATCTAAACCCAAAGCATGGGCCAGACCGGGTGAAAAAAAGGAGTGCGAAGCTCTGGTATCGAACAAGGCATTGGAAAGAGTACTAAACAAGCTGATCGTAACTCGAACGACCTCTGGCCCTGCTGGAACTACTGCCTCTGCGGCATGCAACTGCCCACGCCCAGCTCCTCTGCCTCTCTGATATCGGCTGCCTCCCAGGCCATGCACTGACCGAGGTCCCCGAGGAGCACCCTAAGGTCAGGCTCCTCCTACAATGTCTGCCCTCAGTGGGGCGGGAGCCTGCTGCCCTTGCTGCTGTTGAAAGGGCCTGGCTGGAAACTACTGTGAATAAAGTGGGCGTTGAACCTGCCCACCCCTGTTGTACTGCACTCTGTCCAGGCACTGATTCCGATGATGTCCATGACTCCCCTAGATGAAGCACCTCGGTCCTGGGCCCGAAATAAAATGGCGAGGACCGGGGAATCAGAACTTGAACTCCTGAGGCCTGCTTCCTACCGGTTGAAACCTAGAGGGTGCTGATGCTGGGGGCCTACTATTGCGGCTTCCCCTTTGACGTGACCAACCAGATCCCCTCTTGTGACACACCTCCCAGCGTGTACATCCTCTCCACCACTTCAGCCTTCTTCTGCACCTCCAGGTATGTTGTTAAGGAAAAGGGAACAACAAAATACTGAAAATGAGGTCGGAGTGCCTCCTCTAGACGTCTTTCCCGAGACTCCTCATCCGGGAAGAGGTCTGGAGAAAATCAAAGGAGATATTTGAACTTGATTTCCAACTTTCTCACTGAAATACTCCCCTCATGGAGGGAGAGTATCTCTTGTCCCATCTCAGCCTTCATCGTGGAAGATATGAATCCCACCCGGAACTCCTTCTCGAAGTCATCCCATGAAACCTCAGTCTCCCTCCTCCTTTCAAGATAAAGCTTCCACCACTGACGCGCTGCTCCCCGCATCTGGAAGACAGCCAGAGGAACCTAGTACTCTATTGGAGACCGAATCAAGACAAAATCTATCACTAGCTCCTCGATCCAGCTCTCCCTCTCCACGTCTGAGATACAACCATCGTACTTCCTGAGGGTCTGTTGCTGAAAAGATCGAAGCGTCTTCTGCCACTGGTTATCCTCCTCCTCTCGGTCGATCCCCTGTTGATCGTCCAAGTCAACCTTCTGGGCCTCGATCATTTGTACTACTCGTGGTCGCCTCCCAAGTTCCATAGCTGCAAGGTAAACAAGGAATTCATATGCCCGAGTAGTGTAGAATAATGTTCTTAAATTTTCTTAGACTTCTTCATTTATTTTGAATCCCAAAGACACCCATGAAACACAAGAACACAATTCATTATGATACATGTAACTTTCCTAGGGTCTCTACCCTGCAATCAGTGTGGCCTCACTTGGTCGTTCGGTAGGTCCAGAGTCCTTGAATCGGATCATGGGGGGCCCTAAAATCCCGGGTCATGGCCGGTCTTCCCTGTCCATATTCACGCACCAAGGTCACCCAACACTATTACCCTACTATCCCATGGAATCCTCACTATGCCTAACTCCAGACTCCATCCTAACTCTCAAACATGTACCTCTGATACCATTCTGTCATGACCCACCTTCACCAAGATGAGGGAAGGGACATAAAATTGCTAGACCCTTCCTTCTACAAGTTGAAGGAGAGATAATGACCCCCGAGACCCGCCTTTAATAGGTCCTGGAGTGGCGATTAGCACCAACGGTATAAAATCACACACTAAATGGAAGGCATTACCCTCTTTCATTTAATAGGATCGGGATATAAGATAGTAAATCCCACAACACCAAAACAAAAAGTACAAGTACAGCTGAACGTAAACCATCCCCATATGCATGTTCAAAGGTAAAAGATACAAGCCACAAAACACCAAAGGTAAAAAGGTTCCAAGAAAGGAAATCAACAACAGTGACTGGCCCAAAGGTCTGAGCTAGTACGGTCCCACACGATTCTTGATGTCCTCCTGGAAACCTGAAAATAGTTTTATATATGTTGGGTGAGCATACAAGTATACTCAGTTGGGTAAACCAAATACTCTCGTGCACAAGTGAGGAGACATTATAGTGCCCCATGGAAAAAGAGATAACCAGACACCCAACAAGGAAAATCTATCCACCAAAATCTCACCAAGGCATGCTCCCCAAATAATGCAATTCAAGAAACATAGAGTAATAGCACATCGATATTTGGGTACCCCGCGCCACTTTCCCACTGGTTGTTAAATACATCCTATGCATCGAACCAATCCTACTATTCTCACCGCACTCCCACTACCAAACCCCACTGTCACACACTTCATCCACAGCCTCACCGTAGTCCCACTACCGAACCCCACCCAAAGACACCTGGGCCACAACCTCACCATAGTCCCACTGCCAAACCCGGCCCGTAGACACCTAGGCCACAACTTCTGCAATGCCCGAAGACACCTGGGCCTCACACCGAAGACACTTGATAAACAAACTTCCTGCAAACACTAGGTCCAACCACCACAACTACCCTGCCCGAAGATTCTTGGGCTAATAATGGACTTCAAGCCATCACAGCCTGCCTGAAGAGTCATGGGATATTCGGGAAAGGGAGTAGAAGAAAAGCTAATAACCAGCCACTCATAGGAGTGTTGGGAAAAAAAACTCCAACATGAAATGGGAGTGTTCAGCAGTAAAGTGCTCAACTTGGGTGGGACACAAATAAGAACCATAAAAGCTATAAATATAGGTATAAGTAATAAGCACTCATCCCAACCTAGGGGTTCCAAAACTAGCCTATGCACAAACGCCACATTACTATTTATTCATGAAAGGTATAACATCCACATCCAGGTCACAATCCATACAAGAACCAATTCCCATTTAAACTGTTCTTTTTTTCATGTTCAAGTAACACCATTTAGGTGAATTCTACACTAATGGGTAATTAACAGGAAAAACCGCAAGCCAAAGAAAGAAGACAGTCAAACATCAACTTAATCATTCACACCTAGTTCTCTTGTAAGGTCACAACAACAAAGTGATAGGTGAGATCCATCCAACTACTGGAACCAAATAATACCTCGAGAACCAACCCCATGTCCCCAAAATCCAAGAGCCAACGGTTTCTCAACAACAGAGGATTCCACCCCAATTCGTGATATAAGCAGAGTAACCACACAGCCTCAAATTCACAACCATCGAAAGTATAACAACAGGGGATCCCATCTCAATTTATTATATAAGCAGAGTAACCTCACAGCCTCAAATTCTCAACTAGTGAATTTATAACAATAGGGGATCCCATCCCCACCCATATCACCCCAACAATCGGCCTGTGAAAGAAACAACCAAACCACTACAACCAACACAAGGAAGGCCCATGTAGGTATTTTAAGATTTAAAAGATTTAACACACTCCATGGTTTCAATTCCACTGTACATTAACCAGGGTTATCACATAAAAGGGTTGATCCTAATGCTTTTAATTTTTTTAACCGAGTGTACGTAATTAACCAATTCTCTATTATGATTATTTTAACATCCAAGAGCACCGCGGTACCTTAGTGCACAGAGAGAGACCACCAACAAACATGATTTTCAGTGATCATTGGCATGTATGATTCACAACACATATCAACATAAAATAGAATAGAAATACATTGATCACACCCCCATTTCATTCTTTAAAGGACCATTCATTATCTTCGTTAAGTTCAGTTTCATCAATTTCCATAAGGTAAAAATCATACCCACCCCACATGATACACAGAAAGGAGAGACGAAGGAGTAAATCCCTACTTGATTGATCAAGGATCGACATTTTTATCCACGCTCCAAGAAGAAGGGATGCACGATTTGCAGGGTAGGGACATCGGGAACTCGAAGGATGAGCAGACGACTCGAGCGCAGGCGCACCACAAGTCTTGGAAAGGGGGGGGGAACTTCCAGGCACACCAGGGAGAAGGATTGGAGTTTCCCAAAAGGAAGAGGAGAAGAATAACTTCCTCTGTGATATATAGATAAACTCCCTTTGTTATGGGATATGGGGATTTTGAATGCCTAGAAAGTCGGATCGTGGTTTCCCACACAGTTCGGCAGTTACGCACGATGTCATTAAGTTGTTATTAAATGTCCCCCATCGGAGAAGTTTCTCCGGATTTTTAGGAATTAATTATGGGCATTAAATGGACTTGAAAGGGCAAAAGAATTAATTTACGTCAAAAAAGACGTTTTGGGAGTTGGACTAGAATAGAAATGGAGATGACATGGTGCCACCGTCACGATGTCACCCTCACGATGTCACCCTACCGGTGCCACCGTCACCGTGTCACCCTCACGATGCCACCGTCGCAGTTCCCCCGTGACCGGTGCCACCATCATGATGCCACTATTTTGGTGGAGCCTCACTTTTGGCAATGTAATTGGCCACGAGGGTTTGGGCCATTACATTCCTTATATAGATTTTTCCCCTTTATAATTCCAAAAATAAAAAATGTATTTCCTCTCAATCATGGTGACAAAAAAATAAGAATCAATGGATTCCATTCCAAATTATGATCAATAGAATTTCCAACATAGAGGTCATCCCCATAAAGGATGTCAGAAAATATTAAATCAAAGAAATTCATCACATGGTTTCCAATAAAATAGATGATATGAGTTTCTTACATATTTTAAATGTTTATAGAACAACAAAAATATAGATCCTCCCCATGGTGTCTATTTCAATTGCAACACCCTAATATTTTACTATGAATTATATTAAAAAATTATCTCATTGAATAGATCAAATAATAATGTAAAATAAACTAGAATTATCCCTGAATTATTACATTTACAATAAAAAACATCCATTTTTATTGAAAGGATAATAATCAATTAGAAATACTAATATTTAGTAGATGAATAATCAATATTATTTAAAAAGGATTATTTTTTATTGAACTAGTATTACACTATTATAATTTTATCAAAATTGATCACTTTTAAAATATTACTACAATAACATTTAATACTTCAATGATTGAAATAATATAGTAACATTAATTTAATAAGTAAACTATATGAAATAATATTAAGATCAGTTAATGTTTTAAATGTCCTTTTTCTATAAATTTTGTTTTTCTATATATTTTATATTTTCATTTATAAGATAAAATAATTTTTTATAGATGTTGATTTGATTATATATCAGTCATATTTAATTTTACCATGTAAAACATATTTTATGGTGACTTTTTGGATTTTTCTATACAGGCATATTTTTTGGTAAATTCTGAAAAATTCCAATTTTAGAAATACTATCTTTTTATGATATTATGATGATATGATAAGGGATTGAAATTCTATTATGTCTTATTAATTTCAATATATATAATTACAATAAGTAATATATGGAATTTAAATGTAAAATATTGAACATATAAATCTATTATTGCCTTTTTGTAAATTTTTAAACAATTTTTTAACAAATAAAAATAATTTCTTATTCAACATTTTGGTTGATTTTTTCTATCTTTTTATTATTATTTTGTTTTGGATTTAAATTCAAATAAGAATAATATTATTTATAATTTTCCAATTAATTATATGAGAGTAATAAATTAAACCTTATTTTTTATAAAAATATTTTTTATTCTTAAAAAATATTGTTTTATAAGAATATGTCTTCATTACATTTTGAAAACATATGATAAATGTTATTGTTTCACCTTTATAAAATTTTAATATTATTAAATGTAAATTTATATTTGTAATCGTAATGTTAAAATTTTATAATGAGTTTAATTTAATGTTTCTACTAAGTGAATAATAACTAGGGAAAAGGTTTTACGCCTTGGTACGGGTTAAAGTCTTGATGAGAGAGGCTAATGTAAGATATTGTGCAATAAATATCTCAAAAAAAGTCTCAATTTTATTTCTTGATTGTATTTTAAAAATAAAATATCTTATATTTAAAATGTGACTAAATTAGAGCCACATTGATGGAGAAACACATTTACAGTATTTTAAAATTCTCATTATTTACAAAATCTCCAATCTCAAAACATATAAAAGGGAATACCCTCTTCAAACTTCCCAACACATATTGAGCTCCCAATATCAACAAAACCTTCACCAAAACCCCTCCATAGCCCTCATATACATTTTTTGGTCTTTTTTATCAAAAAAATAAAAATACTTAGAGGCTTTAGTTTTAATCTAATAGAATATATCCAAGGATAATTTATATGTTGTATCCAAATTCATTCACTATTTTTACTTCATATTCATCATATGTAAAATGAAAACATCCCTCGTGCATAAGTGCACACTACCCCATTTATATTAGATTTAATTTAATTTTTTTGACTTCCTCTCCAAGATAATTACCATTATCGATAAAATAGTTATAAATGATGCATATAAAATTATTATTTTTCTATAAAGATAACATATTAACATCCATATTAACATTCCTTATGTTATAAAAAGGAAATATCGCATGTTTTTATGTGTAGAATACCACCTTCATGAACCATTTTGATTCATTTTTCATCACCGTATCACATGGATTGTTATAAGTATGAATATATATATATATATGATATTTATAAAATTATTACTATTTTTAATATAAATTTATTTTTACCTTAATTTTTCAATTCATTGAATGTTGAAAATATATCTGGAGCATATATGTAAACTACTTCTTCCATGAATTGAAGTGATTTAATTTTCCTCAATTCTATATATAAAGGTTTTAAAATTTTATATATAGAATAATTTTTAAAATTATTATGTGACTAATAGTAATGTGATTATGAAACATGGTGGAACTATTGAAATATCTTAATCAATATAAGCCTAAAAAATACACTAATTGACACCCTAATATTTAATTTACTGATAAACTATTAATAAATGGGTAATTATAAATTATAATTGAATGATATATAATAATAAATTTATGAAAAACATTTTGTTGAAATTTATAATAATTATAAATATAATATATATGAGGTTATAGTTTTTAAAAGAAAATTTGAAACATGAGGTATTTGATTCCTCATCTAAATTTCACATCATTAAGATATGTTAAATATTCCCCTCAATTCATATTTTATGTGGGGTATATATTAGCAATGAATTCTTGTAATGATAATTTTCATTAAAATTATAAGTATTTAATAACACATATAACTTTACCTATTTTAAATAGTTTTGATTCAAATGTTTCCAAATCCATAAGGGTTTATAAAAAATCACTTTTTATCTTGATTATTTATTTTGAATATTTACTGGGGGAATTGTATGTTATCAGTACTATAAAAACCAACTATATTATTCTAATGTGGTTATTTTGAGGGTTTTTCTGGTATTTAATTCATTATAACCCTATTGAGAACTAAAAATACTAAAATACTATTTTCATAAAAACTACTCAAATTAATAATAATTCATCATGAATCGCTATATTGTACATCAATGTTATTAAAAATCATTTTATGACATTTTTATCAAGTTTTTTATTATTTATAAATGTATATTTCTAGATTAATGTTCCTTTATTAATAATATTCTTGAGGAATCTTCTTAATTTTTTCTAAATGGTTCACTTTTTACATTATTTAAAAAAGTGTAAAAGTAATTTTTTCATTAATATTTACGACATGAATTGTTTTGATGACAAAAATGTTCATTCTTCACCATTAATATAATTTATAAGTTTCCAGGGTACTACAAAAAATATGATTCTCATTTTATAGAATTAATTAGTTATAAATGTTATAAAAATTAAAGGATATTAATTATAGAATTTCAAATCATCCAGAAAATTATTTTATAAAATTATTTTTCAGCTATAAAATCATTCAGTAAAGAATTCCATGCTTTTATGGGGACATTAAATTATAATATAATATAATTTAATTTTTTGGATGGATTATAGTGAGAATATTTTTTAATTTTTCCATTAAATTATTGTAATTCTCATTGGTTAATTTTGTTTATAGGAATTATGGTTGTTTTTATGATCCTATTAAATATAAATATAGGGATTATCATCCTATTTTTTGGTAGTTTTTTATAAAACATTAATAAATTAGGGAAATATTTATATCTCATGATATAATAATATATTTCTTTAGACATGATTTTTGGTAGCTATGTCTAAATTCCCTCACATGGAAATGACTACAGTAAGCTATTTTTAGATGTTAGTGGATGGACATGATAATGGGTATCAATGTTCACAAGTTAATGGTATACATTTTTGTAGTCAGAAATGTTCATAATTTTCTTATTCCATGTGATTTTATTCTTTCCACAAAATTATGAATTTGTTTGTGATATTTTATCAGGTATCATTACTGATTATTAATGTTTCCACAATCTTATAAAACATATATATTTTCGATAATTAAGACTAATGATAGGATTCAATATGTATAGTCTATGAATTTGTGGTTTGGTTATTGTATGTTTTGATTATCTTATCATATAATTATTCATGTGTCATTATTATATATTATTAATTATTTTAATGCACTATGTTTAAGATTATAGTATATCTAAGATCACCATTTATTAGGATTTCATTTTTATAGGTTATAGGAAATTTATTAAGTATGATAACTCTAGAAGGCTTCAATGTGTGACTATTTGGTTGGATATACTGAATAATTATTATATAATAAAAATGTATTATTAAAATGGAAATAATATATATTATGAGAGAAATATATGAGTTTTTATGTAATGTTAATACTAATTATATAAATTTTAAACATATAATGGCCTTGGGTGGAAAATTTATTTAGCTACCATTATTGAAATTAAGATAATGGAGGTTTATATTTGGGGAAACTTATCTGGGGTTAAATAAATCATGTAAAGAGTTTGTAATTAGTACTAGATCAAGGTGTATAGGTCTGGGTTGTTATAACTGGTATCAAATATAGGATTTAAATAATTTTAGTGTTTATGAGGTTATCTAAGGAGTATATTTTAAGATTGTTGGACACTGTCATGGGTTAATACATATATGTTCAATAATTATATTAATGGAACATATATAGTCTTGAGGTTTTATTTTATAGTATTTTTAAGGATATGAAAGATGTTTTTAGAGTTGTTTTAATTGATGATTAGTGTATATATAACCCTTTTCTCACCATCAATTTTTTTATCTAATGTTATTTTGGAGAAATATTTTTATAGACATATGTTGAATAGTATCCATAGCCTTGGTGTAAATATATTCTTTTATATTAATGTTATTATAGTTAATTAGAATTAAAAGTTGTCATTTTATAAATAAATTGGCGATAATTGACTAGCATAGGGATTTTAATGTCAATGTAGTAGGTATTATATGATGGGGTAAACATTATGTTATTTTTAGGAATCAAATATGATATTTAGGGTGATGCAAATTATTATGAGAAATGATTAGTATATTTTCAAGAATATATTATTATAATATTAAAAATATCTATGAATTATAATTTCTAATATCATTGTTTGAGTTTAATAGTTATTCTTATCCAAAACATTCCTTTATTTTTTTAATATTGCTGTAACTAAGATAAATTGTGTTAAAATTGGGTGAGAAGAAAATTTGGTAGATTTTAGGACTATATAACCAAATGGGATACAAACAATAAAATAAAACATTGTTGGAATGATCAATTGGCAATATAAAACATTGAATAATCACTGAAACCATATTTATATCTCTAATGAAACAAGGAGAGAGGAACTCCCAACAAATTCCATCATGGAAAACATACACATTTTTTTATTGGGACATATAATCAACTAGTATCTATGAAATGGATCAATTTAATGTAAAATATATTCTTCTTTCTTTTGTTCCTAGAAAAGGTTAGCTATCTATCCGTATATGGTGAAGTAAATTAATTGTGGACCCTTATTAGTAACATAGAACTAGAGAAAGAAATTGAATCCATAAAATGAGTGATTTTTTTCAAGGGATTTTAAAAATATATTTTAATAAAACTCTTGACACGAAAATAGTAAGATATTTTTAGAGTTAAAACATAAGAGGGATAAATTTGTTATAAATTATGAAAAAACTTTCATGATACCCATAAGGTACACCAAATTTTATTATTGTCTCTTAAACAAAGGTCAATAAATTATTTCTTTAGTGTAAAATTTACTATCCAAATAGAATTAACAATGATATAATTTTATTGTATTGAATAAATTATTATATTTGTTCTTAAGGTAAAAAATGAAATTGAAAACTCTTATCATTCCCAAGGATTTCATGATACAAAAAAAATTGGGTTTTATTGTAAATTACAAGATAAGTGACATTATGGAAAGAAAATCACTACAATACATGCCCTAATTATGGGAATATGATCCATGGTATTTTTTGAAAGGAATAACTGAATGTCTAATGTGTTTAAGGATTGGACATCTATCTTATGGTAGATGAAAATAGAAGAAGTGTTTCAAAAAACCAATGGATTTTGTAGAGTCGCCAACTAATATAACACAAACACAGTAATGCATCAATTTAAAAGTGTTTAGTTATTATGAATATTGTTTCCCCAATACAATGATTAATGACATTAACTAAAATCAATAACATCTTAAGATATAGGATAAATGGAATTATCTTGTGATCATAATTAATTAAGTGGGTTAGAGAAATGAAGTAGTGTAAAGTAAACTGATCATCTAAAACAGAAAATGTCCTATTTAATTTTTATTTTACCCATACCATTATATATGAATGTTTTTATAAGGGAATGAAATCACTAACTCAATTAATTGATACAAAAATTAAATGAAAACACTTAGTTGTATGATGATTCTATTGTACATTTATAAATTTTTTATTATATATGTTTATAGAAATATGATTTTTCCAAATCATATTCTTTTTAAGGTAAATTATATGTGATTTTGGTAATTTAATATATATGTAGTGACCTAAACCTCGATATCCAATATTCGGTGCCCAATTTATTACATTGGTATAAGATACAAGGAATCACATCATGAATGACCATATAGTTTAGTATTCTTGGTAAAAATAATACAGACATTAGTCTTAAATTACCTTTGAATGAACTAATTAAATATAATTATTTTGGAAAATATTTTTTTTTCCATCAAGAATATTAGTTCATATCAGTCATAGTAAATATTACATAATGCTGGGGAAATGGAAAAAATAAAGGTTACCTCAAATGCTTGGTAAGGGTGAAGTACATCAAAAGACATCATGAATCAATAAATAATAATGAATATATAAATATAAATAACTGAACATATATTCAATTAAATAACTTTAATACATAAATATTTAAAGTATAATCAAAATTGAAATGAAAATATCTAAAAATAATGCAATTTAATAAACTAACTATGAATGAAATGAATTCAGAGATAATATCTTTTAGAAAATGTCATTGAAAATAATAATATTTAAAATGAAGTAAATAATTAATTATAAACCATTATATTTCCCAAGCACATGAAACATTTTTTTATTATGAACTTTCACAATTTTGTTTAGAACATACTACTACCAAGAACATTCACAAGATAGTTTAAAACTAATGGTTATAAACTTATAAGATTTGTATTATTGATATTATCTCATGAAACTACCGATGCTTCAAGGGGAACCCATTAATATGTCCATAGTCCATGTATTTCATGAACATATAATTCATTATATATTGAATAGTTTATTTATTTCATAAAAAATGTGTGTTATCAATAAATATTTATATTGAGTAGATGATACAGATTTACCAATATTTTACGAGTTAAACAAATTATTATCAAAGTACACAACATATGAAAAAATGGAATATGGTTTAGAAAATAAAAATATATAGGATAAATATTATTAATATTTATGAAAAGTATAATTTTAATATGAAATTGAATTATTCACGTAATATCCAATTTCTACAAAAATGAATCATGGAAGAGAATTTTGGTACAATCCTTTTTAAAAAATGATCATAAACCATACAAGGGATGATTAAGGATGATATCAGAAATATATATACTCATTGTATTTAAATTAATGTTTTTTCACTTATAAAGATAAATATCATTAAATTATACATAAAAAATTAATAAAATATCGTTTTCATTTTGAGAAATATTTTAAAAATTCGTTTTCCTTGAAAATAAGTTCTGAAAACATTTTATTTTAAAATATGTAAATAAAAAAGTAATGGAAAATTAGATTAAATGAAAATAATGTTATATTTTAATTCAATAAATTACTTAGATGTTAAAAATATAAATTATTCTCAAATTAAAATATGTTATGAAAGTGCCTTGTTTAGAAAACAATAAAGAATATTACTGTCGCATTTTTTATGAAAGAGAAACATAAATTTTAAAAAAAAAATCATTATATTCCATTAATTTGTTTTATAAAGAATAAATATTTTTGAATATTTACTTCATAAATCTTTTTTAAATGGTTAAAAACAATTCTGAAAACTTTTTTAAGGAAAATATGGTTTTCAATGAAAACAGATTTTTGAATGATGATAGAAATGAACTCAAAGTTTCTTAAAATAATTTTCAAAACAAATTAAGTAGATAAAAGGTACTATTAATATACAATATCATTATAACCAAAGTATAAGAAAATAAAATGGGTTTATTTAGAAAATTATCCAATTGTTTCCTTCAATTGAAATTCATGAATAAAAAATATTTATTAGATTGATATTGTGATATAAAACATTATAATGATTATAAAATTGAAGTGATAATTATTCAATGAATTATTTAGTATATAAATTGTAAAAACACCTAAAAATTTGGAAAAAAACATTGGATAAGAAAAAATTATTACAGACCTAATCTTATCTTGAAATAATCATTTACGTATAAGTTTTACCCAATGAGTAGAAATTGGGTTATTAATTTCATTACATCATTCTTTTGTTTGGTTGAAAGTTCCATTAAAAACTTTATAGTTATTTTAAACTAATTATTTTCATATTAAAAATCGATATTAATATTTATAATATCATGTACCATCATTGTATATCATCTTTTCATCTATTCATTAATAATAATTCATTAATCTCACTATTTAAGGTGTTAATTATCATGGTTTTCAATTAGAGTTTTATCATGAATGACTTGTTTCTTACAAATATTATATAGTTATATAATATCAAAAATAATATTAATGACATAAATATCATATTTTCAACATTAATTTTTTTAAAAACCAATATTTAATGATGTTTATGAAAAATAATGTATGTTACAATCAGGGAGACGGTAGGCCATACGTACTCATGAGTAACATTTCAAATTTTCACAAACTAATTTGGAATAGAGTAAAGTGATATATAATAATTCAATAATGTAAATGATATCCTGAATACCATATTATATAATAATAAATATCTTCTATGTTGTGATGTGATCAAAATAGAGTCACATGACTTCATAAATGTGGTAGTCCGCACATACATGGGAGATATTATCTTTTTTACTTGAGTGAAATGGAATAAAAAAATAAATGTATTTTCCTAAAATAATGAAAAATATGTCATTAATAATATAATTATTTAATATATATCACATATATTCATTAACATTATATTTACCACATTCCATGTGAAGCGTTAGTGAATGATTAATCACATCGATTCGCAGAGTGGTAGTCCGTCGTACACAGAAGGGACGTTATCATATCTCTTATAGAAATGAAGGTAAATATATATACATGTGGTTTAGTGACTCCAGAGGTTAAAATACATTATAAATATTATATACATACTTTATATACATCATTTTATCCATTATTGAGAGGTGGAAATAGAAAAATTAACGACATAAGTTTGTGAGCTTGTAGTCTGCTATAAACATGTTCAATGACTTCATAAATTATTTGATGGAAGTAGATGTGGTTGTTGTTAATTTGCATAATATAAAAAATCATAGTATATTTTAGATAACTAGTATATTATATCATAAAGGTATAGTAATAATTTAAGGATGAAGTGAAATAAATTAAATAATGACACTTGTTGAAGAACATTACCTCTTCTCTAGGTATCCTCCTTAGGTATGCAACAAGTATTTTCTAGGATATATTTATATGAAAAATATATATTTTATGATGAGTTTAGGGAATGTTTTATGTGATTTGTGTAGGTATTGGAGGACCAAAATTGGTGTTAATCCGTGAATAGGGGAGGAGAGTGGGTTGTCTTTGATAAGTGGGGGAGAGGACACACATGGTATTTTTGGAAATAATTGAGTTCTCCAAAATAATTAAGATTCTAAAATAGTTTTAATGGGAAAATAGAGAAACATACAGTTTTAAGGTTATACATATGGTTATAAAATAGTTTTAAGACAATCTTATGGTTATTCTTATTCTTATATTTTTAGTTTAAACTCATGTAACCCCATTTTTACCTTAATCGTGGTAAATAATTTTTACAACATTCAAAACTCATTTTAGTAAAAAATCAAGTTTAAATTATTAAATATTATAAATTATTATAATTTCAAATATGGAATCAAATTTTTCAAATTTATTCCACATAAGTGGTAATTTTCTTTAATATAATCTGAAAAATGAGATGATAAAGTACGTTTTTACTGATAGAATGTTGAAATTTTTATGAACTGTTTTGTCAAAATTAAATATAAAAAAGATTCTAATTACCTGAATTGTTTTAAATAATATATAATTGAACAAATTTTACTTTAAAATAATCTAAAGAAATATTTTATCATTATAATTTATTTAAATAGAAGAACACATTTCAATTAAAAAATAGTATTATTCATTATTCAGCAAAAACTGAAACTTCTCAAAAACAAATCCCTATCATTCACCATAATAATATTTCGGTATCATTATTTAAAAAATAATATTTATTTTTCCATATATATTTTATAAAATTGGAAAATTTTAGTTTTATATTATGTTTAAAAAGGATAACCCATCCATCTTTTTTAAAAAATACAGTATTTAGAAAACATTTCATTCTAATGTAAATAATGATTATTTTATTACTAATCAATATATCACTAATAAAAATTAATATAATATATATTTTATTAATTTTTAAACTTATTTATTTCCACCTTACCAATGAATATAAGATAACAGTCATAATAAATAATAATATTAATAGTATATTGTGTGTTCTGTAAAACGTGGTCTTGGGTGTGACACCAACTATAAAAGAAACAAATTTTTTGTATGTATCGTAATATATTGAAAAACAATACATTTATTCAAAAAAAAAATAATGTATTGGTGTATTATATTCCCTTCTAATCCATGTTATTTTTTATCACATAAGCTATTGAATAAAATGTTATTGTTTTAAAATTTTGGGGTGTGACATTCTCTCTACCTTATATAAATTATGTCCTTTCAATTTAAACTCAAACACCATAATCCAGGGTTTGATATTTATAATTTTTAATTTTGAAGAACCACTTCATAAATGTGGTTATAAAATATCCCCTTCATAATAGAGAAAATAAAGTACGAAGTCCACCTGGAATAACACATAACTAGGCATCCAAGTATGAAAACATTGGTTGGAAATGTACCCATGGATGTGGAAGAGATTTAAAATAACCAAATAATTACAAATAATGAAAGATAATATTTTTAGGTTGAAGTTAACAAACTCAAATCCATGACTATAGGTGTGAAAAAGGTCATTTATGTCATCTAAATTGATTGTTATATGATAAAATTATATTTCAATATTATTTATGCCATAGTTGAGGAATTATTTTATTTTTTAATAATATAAAAAAATATAATTACTCAATATATTTTTATATCACAGAAGAAATTTAATCTTTTTTATTTGATTTAATCAACTTCTTATTGAATTCTTTCTCTAATAAATGAATATCTAAAAACGAAATTTTTTATCATTTGAGCCCCACAAAATAACTTTTAATATGTTATATAGTCTAGAAAATAGAGTTAAGTATTTTTTTATCTCTAACTATTTTCCAATAACAATATCGTTATCACTAGCTCCCAAGTAAATTATTCTCTAAACCATAAAATTTGAACTAATTTTTCATCATTTACATTATTGTTTTTAAATCCTTTAACTAATATCAAATACATGTTATCCAAGACATCTCATAGGCTAATGCAAGGTACTAAACCCATTTCATTTTCTGTCTATGGGTTGAAGCCCTACAACCTTTTCCAAAAAAAAATTTTCACCCGACATTCATGTTTTCTTTTTTGTAAAAAAATATTAATATAATTCGAATAATTTTGAAAACAAATAATATGGGATTCCTTGAAATAAAATTAATAATTATTTAAACATATTACTAAGGGTTTCAATAAAATTAATTTTTTTCACAATGATTAATAATATTTTTTGACTATTGTTATTATGGTTTTAATGATTGTATTAATCCTAAATGTTATCTATATCTTAAAAATTATTCTTATAAAAGGTAAATTCATTATTCCTCAAACAATATGTTTCACAAATAGATATACTAAACCAATAGGTTGTATTTCCATAAATTTCACTAAAATATCTTAAATATTCATATACATCCATCATATAAAGAATATATATTTTTAAGACTTTTAACATATAATAAATCTTAAACTCATTACGCATGATCGTATCCACAACTCCAATGTTCATTAAGAAATATATATTTTAAAATTTAACATAATCCTTATAAATTTCATGATTCTTATACAAAAATTCATTTTGTAAAAATAAATATACAATTGAATTATTAAATTTCAATATATAAATATTCCATTAATTTTATTCTATGATTGGCCCTTTCTTGATCTAGGGATTATCCTAGGTTATTCATTGTCATTACCTATTAAAATCTATCACAATGACTTTTAATTAAAATTGTAATTACCATAAGCATATCCCCCTAGAGTGTTGAACCAGCTGAATGGTCATTATTATGCACCAGGTAATGATTAAGTCTTTACTAATGTTCCCTTTTCAGTATTTTTACCCATAAGTACATTCGTGCCAGAACTACTACCACTTGTAGTATTCATATAGGGATGTATTTCTAGGAAAACACACAAAACCTATACATTACCAAAACATTAAGATAATCTTATATTCTTATGCTCAAATTATATCATAGGTTTATGATCTATAATACACATTTTATAAATCTAGTATTCAATATTTTGACTAATATTTTTATGATACTATGTGTAGCACCCCCGAGCCCATTATCCTAGAGCTGGTGACTTCATTATTAAATTGGAATAAGAAAAATGTAATTTCATCTAAAAGGAATTTATAGTTTAGTATTTTTGGTAAACTAGATACATACTTGATTTCTAAATTATGTTTGAATACATAAATTACACAACAATATTTTTAGTAAATAAGTTTTTTATATTTACATATCCTTGTATATCAGTCATAGTGAACTTCATGGAATCCTGGGGAAGGATAATGAATAATTATGAGCTAAAATGATTATTATCCATGATGTAAAATGAAAGCTATCGTGAATCAATAATGAATAATCAATATATAAATGTAAATATCTAAACAGACATTCCATTTAATCAATAATATTTGAATGATTTGAATTCAGATATAATACCGTAATGAAAATATCCTGGATAATAATAAAAACGAAAATGAAGTATGTTATTAATTATTACACGTAATGATTCCAATGAACATGACGCCCTTACATTCACGACCATTCACAAGATAGTTTAGAACATACATCTATTAAGACATTATCTAGGAAATTTATAACTTGTAGTTACACACTCATAGGGTTCGGCGAAGTGTTTTTGTCTCATAAGACTATATATGCATTGAGGGGATTATATTAACTGGTCCCCAACATCTCTTTTCCATATCTTATGAATTCCTTATATATTGAATAGTCAATTTAATTAAAAAAATATTCCTCTTTATTAAATATTCATATTGATTAAAGGATACATATTTAAAAATATTTCCCATGTTAATAAAATAATGGTCAACGTAAACACTATAAGTAATAATGGCATACTATTCATGAAATATTGGTATATATTATAAATAATTTTGGCATTTAGTGGAATTTAATGTCTAACAGAAAGTTCATTATTCATAGAAAATTTAGTGAATACAAAAATAAATTAGGTATGTGAATGTTGATACTTTCCTTGGTCAAAATGATCATAAACATCAAATGGATGATTAAGTATGGTATTAATATAATATATACCGATTGATGTAATAATAAAGGTTCTTTTCATTGAATAATATAAATACCATTAAAATTTCTTTCAAATAATACTGGAGGAAAAAATACTTTTCATGTAGAAATTTGTTTTGAAAATTCTTTTCCCGTGAAATTCACTTTTGAAAATATTTTAATTTAATAGATCGTCATAAACATGGAATGGTAGCATTAAGAAAATTTATATCATGATGGTGGTTAATTATATAAATTTTTTAAAAGATAAAAATAACAATCCTTTCTCACTTTAAAATTTTACGAATGTTCCTTACTTAGAAAACAATAAGAAGATTTCTTTGACATTTTCAGTAAAATCCAAATTGTCATTATCTTGAAAATGAAATAGGATTACATTGGTTAAAAATTATATATACCAAATGGGTAAATAGTAATTTGATAATTCTTTTACAAAATCTTAAAAAAAACATTTGAAACTTTTTTTTAGAAATCATGGTCTTAGAAGAAAACAGATTTCCGATCGATGTCGGAAATAAATTCCGATTTTCATAATATCATTTTCAAAATTATTTTAAGTACCAAAGAGTGGGAAATGGAAATATTAAATGAAAATATCATGAATAAATGTATGATAATAGTATTTAATGTGTCTATTTATACAATTATCAAATAATTTACTTTATCTGAAACTTAATAATAATCAATCACGATTAGAATGATATTGTGATATAATCCCCTATAGTGATTATATCATTAATGTGAGAATTATTAAATGAATTTATTATATGTATCATTATTAAATACACCTACACAATTTTGAAGTAATAAATAATATAATAATAATTCATTAATCACAAAATATCATCGTGACATAATCAACGAAGTGGATGTTTAACCCAATGAGTAGAAATTGTGTTAAAAAACCATTAACTAACCCGTCCTTTTAGAGTAAAATTACCTAAGCACCATTATACAAGTTATAAAAATGTTATTAACTTAATTAATAACTATATTATTTTTTATAATATAATTTCGTATCCTTTTATAAAATATTATTTCATGGTCATTAATAATATTTCATCATTTTCATTGTTTCGGGTGTTAATTTAATTATTTCATAATTAATGTTTCATCATGAAATATTTTGTTATTTTGAATATTATATAGTAATATATTATATAGAAAAAATTTAAACATATAATTATCATATTTTTACTTCAATTTTACTTTTAAACCCAATCATTGATGATTGTTATTAAAAAGGAACTACCTAAAAATCCTAGAGATGGTTAGCTCAATGTATGCTTGAGTAACATTTCCATTTTTACCTAATCATTATGAAAAGAAGTTAAGTAATATATAATCATTATTTAATGATAATAATATCATATATACAATATTATGTGATTTCATATATCATCCATGTGGTGTTGAGTTAAATATATAGTATCATCACTTCGTGAAGGCGACAATCCACATGTACACGAATGAGGTTATCATCTTTACATGAGTGAAAAGAATGAACACAACTGATATATATTATCCATAAGTAAAAATAAATATATCATTAATAACATAATTATGTAATGTAAGTCTTAGGTAATCATTAAATATTTCTTTATCACCTTCCATGTGAAACATTAGTGAAAGACGAATCACATCGATTCGCAAGGTGATAGTCCACCGTACACACGATCGATGTTATCATATCTCTTTTATAATAGAGGGTATATGTATATATTATAGTGAATATATTGGTATAAATATATTTTAAAGATAATATTTATTAATTATATAAATCAGAATACCAAACATTTCAAGGTTGAAATGGAAAAATTAATGACATTGGTTCGTGAGGTGGTAGTCCACCGTACACATGAAAAATGATTTCATAACCCATTTGATGAAAGTTGAGAAAATTTAAGGTGATGAACATATTATAAAAATATCCCGATATATAGATGATAATAAGGTTTTCTATATCAAAATGTTTTAATACAAATTGGAGTACCTGGTGAATGATATAATATAAAGACACTCATTGATGAACATTACCTCTTCTTCAGGTATCCTCATTAGGCTTGAGCTAAATCCTTCCTAGATTGATTTGTGCCCAAAACAATGATTCATGGAAAATTTTAGATTTGTTGGGATGTAATTTGGTTATTTATATGTGTAATAAAATTGTTTTTATTCTTTTAAAAAGATAAGATAATGGATGACCTTTTATAATTGGGGGACATGACACAATTCGTACTTCTGAAAATAATTTAGTTCTCCCTCATTTTGATTATAAAAAAATCCAAAATTGAAAAATATTGAACCTTATAGGTGTAATGGGATAAATGTTACTAGAAAATAGATTTTAGATATATTTATAGATCATTTTAAACATTATTCATTTAGTATCACCTTTAGTAAACTCGTTTTTACCTCAACCACGGTAACAAGTTTTTACTGCATTCCTTATAAATTTTTGTGAAGAATTACTATAAGATTATTAGAAATTATAATTTATTTTTATTCAAAATATGGAATCCATTTTACGAAATCCAATTCATATAAGTGGGAAATTTAAATTTAATGTTACTCATGCAATTCGGATGAGAGTGAGGATATTTAAAGAAAAAATGTTCAAACGTTTACAATGATTTTAATTCCAACTTAAATATGAAAATTATTAAAATGAAACAAATTCGATTGATTGTTATATAATTAAGAAAATTTTACTTTAAAAAACTAAAATTATAAATTAAAATTATATTATTTAAATGAATAGAACATTTTCAATTAAAATTTAGTTTTTCTCACTATTTATCCTAAAATAAAAATTCTCATAAATATTAAAAAAATTAACCATAAGGTTTTTTGATAATTTTTTTTTTAAAAACTAAGTTTATTTTTTTATATAAGTTTTTTTAATATTAGTAAAATTTAGATTTTAATTACATTTTCATAGCGCGACTGTTCCATCTCACAAAAACCCATTGTTTTAAAAACATTTCTTTCTCCTGTAAATGATTATTATTTTATTTCTAAATAATAAATACTTATTAAAAAATTTAAACTCTATATTTTTATATGTTAGTTAATAAAATACATACCAACCATTCTAACGTCAATGTGGTAATTTTAAAATTAAATAATAAGATTATTAATTTATTGTTTATCTGATAAAACTCGATCTTTCATGTCGCATGAGCTATCGAAGAAAATATTTGTTGTTTGTATCATAAGTTATCAAAGAATTAAAATTTATTATAAAATAGTTGTATTTTAAGGTCGTGGCATGTTATATAGTATTCTATGCTAGGTGTTGCGTGTCACTTATGCTATTGAATAAAATATTATTCTTTTAGAATATCATGGTGTTACAAGATATCTACATATAAATAAAATATTAATTGGGATTGAAAATTCATATTTAATAATTTTTATGACACATGATATTCTATCAAAGAATAACTAGTAAAAATATTTATATATAAATTAATTCCAATATATGGATCTTAATACATAAATATAAGGGAAAAGATGAGTTTAACTTTCCTAACTATTATAGTTAGGTGTATATATAATTAGTAATTATATATATACTCATTTACACCTTTTTAGTCTCTTTTATGATTTTATTAGTGAGTTATAATCAAAATCATAAGGATGCAGTTTATTTAAAATGGTATAATTTTACCCCCATCAATTAAGTATGTATTATTTTAAATAAGTATATTGTGGATTTTCAAAATTATTTTTAATGGGTTTTGTTATTTGTCATAACTGGACATTTTTAAAATGTATTTATGCCAATATATAACATTTAAATGTATGAAATATTATATTATAATTCATCTGATTTGTAGTATATGTGAACTAATGTAATAATCACATAATATTTAATTTTCCATTTTTCTAAAAAATAATTTTTCATTATATTTTTTATTTATATTTAAAATTTATGTTCAATAATTTTATAAATTGAATATGAAGTATTAAAATTTATTTTTAATTAGTAATTTTAAAAAGTGTTTATCTATTTGGAATTTTCGGAAAAAATTGATTTTGTGGTGAATAGTGAAAAAATCTAATTTTACACTCTCATTTTTATGATGTCATCATGATTAAAAATTGAATAAAATGTTTATTAAACATATTTTAAAGATAAAATATATATTTAGTAATTAATATAATTATTTCATGAATATAATTTTGAACCATGGAATCTATTTCAAACATTATTGATATCTATGCTATGTTTTTATAAAAGTAAAAAATGACTTTCGGTTTTCTCTATTAATATAGTTTTCAAGATGATCCTATCATTTTTTAATGAATTATAAGAATAATTTTGATAATTATAATCCAATTAATTCATGTAAATTATCACTATATGTGGTTTTTTAGTAAACTCAATTTTATTCTTAAGGGAAATTTCTCTAAAAATATATTTTCATTGATTTTGTAAATAAATAGTAAAAGTTACTATACTAACTATTGAAATAGAATCATAGAAAAAAAAATTTATATTTGGAATCATAATGATATTTTTTTACTGGGGTTAAATTAACATATATTCCTAATGAATAGTTATTATGGATAAAGTTTGTTAGCTTTGTAAGGGTTTAAAGGGTTAGAGAGGGGGTTCAACTGGTAGGGAAGACTAAAAATTTCCTTAATAATATTTTATAAATATATGAGTGAATATATACCTTAAAATACCATATATTCAATATTTTAATAAATTACATCCTCTTTCCATGAGAAATTTATTAATTATATTTTAATGTTCTTAATATTTATAATGGTTCCACTTCTCTCAATTGTAATGGAGCTCCAATTGTCTTCACTTATCCCAAAATATGGAATACCTGAGATCTAAATATATCTTATAAAATACATCAAAAACTATACTACCCACTTCTCAAATGACCTGGGTTCACCAAAAAACCTATTCTATAAATCTTATGGTGCAATCTAATAGAATATTTCCACATAAGAGGTATAAGTGTATAGAATTCTTTCAATATATTTTTTCTTCTACCTCAATAAAATATATTCTAACCATTATAATATATTATATTGTTTATATTTATTATTCTAAAATGTTATTATATATATGAAAGAAAAATTTTATACCACCATTCTGTTCCATATTAAATGAATGTATCACATGTGTATACGTGATGACTTCCACCTCTACGAAGTGATGTGATATATTTTTCAACAATGCCTTGCATGGGTATTGATATAGATAGATATGATTGATATATATGATTTTTATGAAATAATTATTATTTTTTTAATATAAATTATCATATACCTTTTTACTCTTCCTTCCATTGGAAAATGGAAATGTTTCGTGTTCATACATGCAAGCATCCCCCTCCATGGTGTGCGATAATTAATTTTTCATCATCATCTCATGTGTATGGTTATAAGGATGATTTTATTGAATATATATTATATTTATAAAATATTTATTATTATTTAAAGATGAATTATTATAAAAATTATTTTACTTACAAGTTTGGAATAATTAAAACATTATATATGCGTACGTGGACACTCCTGCCTCCATTAAGTGATATGATTCATTTCTGATAACCTGCCTAAATAGATTGTAATAAAAGTGTATATAATGAAAAAATATGATAACTATGACATAAAAGATATTTTTTTACATAATTAAAACATTCTTATAGTGAATTTATAAAAATCACAAAACTGAATCATGTGTCGGAAGTGGAATAGTTAACTTTAAAATAATGATTTTAATGATGAGTTTTTAATATACAGGTAATTAGAAGTTATGATGTAATTATAAATTGTAATATAAGTATTATTTTTGTTTTATTATGGATTATTAATTTGTATAAATTTATTATTAATGATATTATATTGTGTATGATGTAATCGGTGCATTAGTTATGTGTTTTCTCATCTCGATTTCCATTCATTAAGATATGTTCTATATTCACCACCATATTTATTTTTGGTGGTGTATATACATACATTGAATTTATTTTATGATAATTTTCATTAAAATTTGGATTCTTTACTAATACAATTTTTTTTCTATCATTTATATGATTTTCCATCAAATATTACGAAAGATATAAGGGTTTGTGAAACAATATCGCAATCTATCAGGATTGTTTACATTTAAATTTCTTTTAGTGGAATTTTTTAATCTTTATATCCTAAAATATTACTATTTTCCTTTATAAATTTCAATTTTTGGGATTTCATGTTTTATTTATTTTCTTAACCTCTTTGGTACTGAAATAATTGTAAAAAACTGTTTATAAGAAAAGGCGACTTTATTTAACTTTTTATTTGAAATCATTCTCTTTCATATCCCTATTATTTATAATTGCTTAATGAATTTTATTTTATTATTTTGAATTATTTATAAAGTAATTATTCCACTATTGTTCAATATATTTATAATATTTTTAAAATTAATCTTCTTATCATTTTATAATTATTAATTTTTACATTATTTACAAAAGCATGACTGGAATATTTTTCATTAATATCTATGGAATGATCATATTTTCGCACCATCATGTCCTTTCATCATCATGAATATTCCATTAAAATATTCTTTTTTTTACAATGACAAATCACTTTTGAATGTCTCCCGTAATTTTTAGTTTTAAATGTTACTAATAGAAAATAGAAATTTATTTATATTTTTAAAACATCTTTTTAATTTTTTTAATTTTTTTTATAAAAGCCATTATCTATTAAGAAATTTTATGCAACACTCTTGATAAAATATTATGATATCATCCACTTTCATTCACTATATGTCTTATGATTATGATGATTTCTTGGAACCCGTTTTGTTTCTAAAGGTTAGTTAATCAGCAGAGGAATGATTCTTGTTGTTATAGTATTATAGAATATATATATATATATAATATTTATAAAAAAAATATATTTTAATTCATTATAGACTTAAAATTCATTGGACAATGATTGATATCTCAAAAGAGAATGAATTTTAATTTTGTACATGATTGCGGGTATACGTGTTCAAATGTTTATTCATGGAAACTATTATGTATAGATATGATTATAAGTAAGTCGGTAGAAATGATATCATTTATTTATGTTAACATGTTTTTTGGTGGACAAGATTTTGGTTATATATGTTCATAATGTCATTACTTACTATTTTTTTATATATTCCACAAAACGTTTACTTATTCTTATGATATGCTCTCATGGATGATGATGTATTATTTATGATTCAATAATCTTATTACTCATGTCAAGCTTTTATTACTTTTTAGTATGTTTTAATTTTTTTTCTTATACTATTATGATTATAATATACTCAATTATAATCATTGATTTATATTTCCCTTGGTTTTTATTTTTAGGAATATGATCTCATCAATTATAATGTTTCAATTACATCATTTTATGAAAAAGGATATTATGTATGATTAGTCTAGTAGGGTCCCCTATTTGAATGATTTTGTGGGATAATTTGACGTCTTATTACATAATAATAAAAAATTGGTATGATGGAATGATTTTACATTTGGTGAGATATATATGCGTTTTTTAGTTATTATTTTTTTTATTTGTTAAATATCTAAACCTAGAAATTTAATACGTGTATAAATTAATAAAATTTTCTTAATTAAAAATTTATTATTGAAATTTATGTTTTTGGTAAATTTAGTTTGTGGTAATGAAATCATGTATAGAGTATTATTTTGGAGAATGATCTAAGTGTATGAGTCTACGGTGTTATATCGAAGGTCTCTTACACAGTGATACATTTCTTCTAAATGATTTTCCATTCCATGGAGAATTAATTTCCAATATTTCCTCACACTAAAAGTCACTTTAAAATATAAAACTAGTTACATATGTACTAAATCATTCATAAATGGCATCTGATCATAGATAATGGATGAATCAAGGAAAAAATCATCACTAGTTCCTCCACCAAACAATATATACATATATAATAAAATATATATAATATAATACTACCCAACATGATTAAATCAAGGATAAATTTTAATTTTTGTTTGAATAAGTTGAATAACCTTTCAAAAATGTTGGGGAAAACACTATAATCATTAATATTCACCTAAATAAATATAAAATACCCACCATTTTCTTTACAAGTTCAAATCTATAGTGTGATATTCCCTTGTATTCAAAAAAAGTAATGTGTAGATCCTATCAATTGAAACTTATGGCTGACATAACACTACTTTAATGATATGAATTTCTCTTATTGTAGATATATTGTCCATCTAATGGGCCTAAAATATAAATTCAATGAAATATATCTTAATATATATTAATAACATTGAATCCTAAATATAAAAAATAATGAAATAATTTTTAATGGAATTATATGAATAATATAATAGAAATTTTATGTATAATCCAATAGGCTCAGACAATTTTACATTTTATGGGCTAGGGTTGCGCTTAATCTCTACAAATAATTCCATAAACTAGTTAGTAGAATCATACCAGGTGGGTAGCCAATAATTTATTTTCCTCAAGGAAGATCATAGAAGATACAAGCTTAATAGAAGTGAAAAATTGATATAATATAGTATCATGCTTCATAAAAAGAGAGGTAGATAATGAATTCTAGAATTGAGAAATTAAGGAGAGAATAAATTATTCTAGTAGTGGATTTCTCTCCAATAAATCTGACAGAAAGGACACTACACCAAGGTCATTCCAGAATATAAGAATCATAAAAAATAATGATATATAAACAACTATCATTACACAACTAAACCCCCATAATGCAAGTATGAGGGTATATTTACCTTCACTAACAAACTTATAAAAAATAATACATACAAAATAGCATAGTTTTAATTACTAGAGAGATAATATAACCCCAACTTATGGGTATGGGATAATTTTTACCCTCTCTAGAAAAGTGGTTTTCCAACTTTATTCAATGAATAGCCTTAAAAAAGATCCTTGATGACAAAATACACTACCATTTATATCATTGACCCCTGAATTGGGAATACGTTCATTAGAAAATTTGGGACATTTACCAAAAATCATAATCCTATAACAACCTATAACATTTCGAGATAAAGAGTAATTAAATTAGATTCTAAATAAACATAGAGGTTGAGGTGAAAATAATATAAAAATTATATATATTATTTAATTTTACCTGAATAATTATTGTATATCCTAATAAATCACTCCCCAAAAACTACACATTTAGTATATTTGGATATTAGATTCATGAATTGTAAGAACCTATAAATTTATTAAGGTATCTTGTTGTTTAAATTATAGTTAATACCCCATTTTTGGGTTACTGAAATGGCTCCCTAGTTTATGAGTAGTCTTAGGGGTATCCTAGGTGTTTGAGACATAGGTTGGAGGTCTATCTAGTGCATATTTTTTGGTTGGTGAATGGTTTGTAGTTACAGTGCTTTATAACCATGCACGCCATGGGAGGTAGGTGCATGGTTGAAGAACTATGTAAGGGGAAGCCTGAAACCTTGCAGGATTCGGAAGAACCATTCTGCATAGCCACTACATGGTTATTCTTACCGAATGGGATCCATTGGAAACCATTCGACTTGTACCCCTATTGGATAGAGGGTGGTGTAATGTTAGAACACAGTTTATCCAACTGTGTGGTCAAACCATGTGCCTCATTATGGAAGAATTATTTCTCATTTTTTCCCATCAAAGTTAATGGAACTTCACCTTATTTTCTACATATTTTATGATACAATATAATTGGTTACAATCAATTCCCTCCAAATCTTTCACGATGTGATTCTCCTTCAATTTGTGGTTTTTTTAGTGTTTTTTGGTGTAAATCAATGTTCTGGGTGATTCGAACACTCTTCATTTCACTATTTTATGGAAAATTATTTTAAAACCGTTCTTCTCCATCCAAGACCCTAAATAAATGTTTTCCAGTTGCAATTAGGTTTATTCATTGAAGGTTTTTTAGTCTGGATCATGGGAAATGTTTTAGAAATTATTCATCTATGAACTCATTAAATGTGTTATATAAGTTATATGTCAATTTATTGATTCTTTATTTATGTGTATGTGGTTGTTAATTAATGTTTTAATCAATTACTCTCTTCTCCATAGTGGGAAATAAAAATGGGTTAATTAAATGATTAACTATACCCTTCATTATTCTCATGGGATCCATTGATTAATGTAGACCTGGATAGAGGCCACCCATGGGGTGTTCCACATCCTTCAACATAAAATTGGTTTGTTAAATAATTAATTGATATGTTATAAGATATACACAATGATAAGAATGATAATAATATAGACACATGTCTAATAAACATAAAAAATGGTAATTTTATTTTTTATTAACATGTAATAAGTGGGTGTTTGGTCTAATATGGATATATTAATTGAGTTATGGTTTGTATATTGTAAATGTGTTTAATGATTAATGATGTGTGATTTTGTGAATAAAAGGTATGAGTGGGGGTATTGAGCCAACCCTCTACTCTCATGGGTCGGCCTTGAAAGAGGCTACATGCTCCTCCCCTGTATTATATGGGATAGGGTGTTAGACTGAGGCTATATTCCCCTAACAAATATACATGTTGTGATTACATGGGTGGAGGACCCATGCTCAGTTGTTATATATATATATATTTATTTAAATTACTGGCCATGTGATTTATGGAATTGGACTCCCATTATGTGTCTTTAGTTGACCAAATAGGCCAAGGCATGTTTATGAATATGGGTAATATATAAAACTAATTTTTATTTGGTTTATTAAATCTTGTTAAACAATATAATTAGATTATTATGTTTTTTCCATTATTGTTTTTTATACTTATATAAAAACTATTTTAGAATGTTTTTTAGACACCATTGGTCTAATACAACTAAGTTATACCCACACCCTTCTTGGGATGTTATTGGGTACATGAGAATACTTCATGTTTTCAGTTCAAGAAAAAGGAAACAACCTGATGCTATGGGGTTGATCTGGTGCTTAGGGATGATCATGGATAATAGAACAAATCATGGTTTCGCAACCCATTTTTTGAATTCTTAATCTTTTATTTTTTGAGGGTTTTTATTTTAAACATGTAATGGTATGACATGACAGGGAATATTTACTATTGGTTTTGGGAATTCATCTAGTTTTGGGAAATTGATCAGTGATACATGTTTATTTACTTATACTATTTCATTTTTTTATACTATGAATTTGTCTAATAAATATTTTATCATATCCCCATAAGTCTCATTAAACCCTATATATTAGTTGATAACTTCTAGCATACATGGACGTGTTCATGAGGTCATGTAACAAATCGAATCAGGGAACTAGTTATAGTGGATCCCAGTTCATGGTGTTATAAAATAATATGAGAGATGATATTTTATATTATTTATTTTATTTTGGTTATTTAGAATGGATATGAGGATATGTCAAACCATTCCAGTGAGCTGTGCATGGGAGTAGATAAACAATGTATGGGGGGGAACCTGAATTCCTAGGGTGGGATTGTAATTCATTATATTGTTTATTACACTGGAATAATATTTAATCATTGGACGATGAAATTTTCTATGGTGTTATTTTTTTATGTTTTTATGGGATGAAATGGTATGAGTTCATTCATACATGAATCATTTCAGAAACTGAGGGATATAAATGTCCAGTATAATGTTAGGATCACATATGAAAACATGTTGTGGTCATGTATCGGAATTGGAAATTTATTTAGAATTCCATTTAGTTGTAAAATAAAATTTACCAAATAGATATGTTATAATCATATAATAAATTTCATTTTTTTAAATGGATAATAAATTTCCTAAAAAAGAAATTTTTTTCTTTTTGAAGGTTGAGTGTTTTAAAATGTTGTTAATGAAAGGTATTATTTTATTTATGTTTGGTGTTTAAATCATGTCAATAATGGCCCCATATAGTGCTGGTGGAGTATAGTGATATATATGAGATCATGTCCTTTGGGGTCTTTTATATGGAATTGGTTGGTTATGGATTGTAGTGCGCCATTTTTTTAGAAAATGGAAACCATATGTAATGTTTTATGAGACATGAATTTTTCATTGTAGAGATATACCACTATGATGATGTCTATTTGTTGAGAGACTGGAGGGTATCACCAATAGTAACACTCAAATAAAAAAACAAGAAACCCTATTGGTTCCTTTTAATAGAGGGGATGATCAATTCTATCAAAAAAATTCCTTTTTTGTACAGATTATTGAGAGAGGTCCTTGGAGTGTTCCACCGTGTATGTTTTACCTAACTAAAGTGTTTCAATTATGTCTCCCTATGATATTTACTAGATACTGAGGGCATAAAGAAGCCATGTTCTGGATATAGTCCATCTAGAAGATTTTGGATCACTTAGTGAATCCTCCTCGGATGGGAGTCAACTTGGTAGCTAATATATTGTGAGAACCTAAAAAGCACAGGTTGTATATCCTGGTTCAGAATGAATAAAAAGATGATATGAAATGAATATATTTATAGGAATATATTCTTGAATATTATATTCAAGATACTCTGAGATAGTAGAGAGTTGAGGATCATATGAAGTACAATCAAGGGACTATGTCTATGATGGGTTATGTTGGTTACTTCACCAACATAAAACACCTTTTTATAGCCATTTTAAGAGATGAGTAAGCTATGGTGAAAAAATTTTAGGATGGACATAGATATGAGTTCATGTCATAGGTGAATATGTTTTATTTAAATAGGTTTTCTTAGGTGGTGGATTGTGCTATCATTTCAACTGGGAACCTAGTTGAGGTTTTTTGGGGTGGAAAAGTGGTTTCAATTGGGAAATTTAGTATTATGACATATGATAGTATGAAGCACCACTTTGAGGGTTTTCACTAGGGTAGTACAGAAAGAGTTTCTAGGGAAGGGGAATATCTTATTATGGTACTAATAAGTTATTCTGTTATTAGTGTAGAATGTTTGGAATTATGTATGGTTAGTGTTATTAACCACCAATTTTCTGCCAAAATTACATCCAGATAGGGAATGTATAGAGGTTATGTAGAAAGTCTAAACATGTGGGACGTGATATTGGGTAGGGGTAGTTTCAGAGTGCTAAAATGGGGTCTAATACCCCATACTTGATAGATAGTTTGAGTTTTTCTGGTCATACTATTCGGGGTGGCATTAAATGTGTTTTCGGCCAAAAGCGTTCTTAGCAGAAAGGTAGTGCAACACTAGTGACTCCAACTATTGACTGAGGTTGAGTGTAATTTCAGATTCATGCAGTTCAAGATAGTCCTAGAGTTACAATGCATGTACAATCAACTATTTGTTGTAAAATTCTTGTTGCTTCATCAATTTATAGCGCTTTATTTGAAACATGGTCCTCACATTCTTTTATATCTTCTCAAATTTTGAATACTTTATGTCATGTTGTGGAATGCATATATGAGGATAGGTAAATTTATATACCATTGAGACTATGATCTAAGTATATCAAAAAATTTATAGAGTGTTATCTCTAGGTTGGTGGGAGATGTTTCCATTGGCAATTGTCTATGTCGGAGATTTAAGGTTTTAACATGATATTAGAGACGAATTGGTTGGTGTTGCATAAAGCCCATATCTATTGTAACAACCAGTGGTTAGTGACCATATCCCTTGAAGATGAATCTTATGTTCACCAAGAGAAATAGAAAATATATCCACACCTAGTAGGGATTGTTTTTCCGATGTTGGGTGAACTCATACCTCAGGTCACATTTACTATGCTTGATGGTAGGATAGTAGATTATAATTTCTTCCCTCATGGGGTGCAATGATTCCAGGATGTGTTTCATGAGGTCTTCTCAAGGATTCCACCTCAGAGAGTGAATAAGTTTAACATTGACCTGATTCTTGGAGATGATATTGTATCCATTCCACCATATAGAACTGAACAAGTAAAACATTAGTAACATAAAACTGAGTTGTACAAATTTAAACTTAAAGGATTTATTCATCCATGTACCACACATCGGGGTCTTTAGTTCTATTTTATATGAAGTGTGGCGCGAAATTTCAATTTTGTGTTTATTTCCTACAGATGAATCAAATGATGGTTAAGAACCGATATCCTATTTCTCATATTGATAATATTTTTTACCAGCTAAATGGTGATTTTGTTTTTTACCAAATTGATTTGAGGTCATGGTATCATTAGTTAAGGGTGATACCTTCTGATATATTCTTTACTTCTTTTAAGAGCCTGTATGGTTTCTATGAAGTTTTTTTGTTGTCTATCGGGTTTAAAAATTATCCTTCTATTATTATGGAAATAATGAATTTAATATTCCACCCATACATAGATCTGTTTGTGGTTGTTTACATATATGAAATCGGGGTGTACTCCAAGACTCGAGATGATCATTCCAAACATCTTGACATCATCTTGAGTACAAAAATAGAGAATAAACTATATTCTAAGCTATCCAATTGTATTTTTTGGATTGAAAATACATATTTTCATTGTAAAATTTCCTGTGATTTATGTTTGTCACTGTACCTAGAGAAATTACATGATTTTTTATCTTGGGAGAAGACAAAAAATATATACATCAGGATATTTTTGTGTCTCGAGGGATACAATGGATGGTTTAGCAAGGACTTATCTCACTTGGCAGCACCACTTTCATTCTTTACTACGAAATTTGTTATGTTAATGAGGTCTAGATCATGTGAAGATGCATTCCAATAATAGAAATGGTGTTTGACTATCACTCATATTTTTAACATACATGATTTGTGTAAGGAGTATACCTTCTTTTATAATGAATCTGGTGTTGTACATGTGGTAGAATTGATTCCATGAGATTTAGTTATAGGGGTATGATTCTATATAGTTGAGGCTTCATGAACAAAATTACACACAACACATGAAGTCATTTGGGATAAAGTAGATTATGATTAAAATTTTTAGTTGCATACACTTTTTTATCAAAGATTTATGGTGTACAAAAATCACAAAATACTGATGTATATCTTTCCTCTTTTGGATTTAAACCTCCAATAGTGAATACTGGTTAAGAATATGTAAAATTTTGATTTTGAGTTGACTTATACACAAAGAAAAGAAAATAGTGTTACAGATGAAATCATTTAGAATACAAATACTCTGGTAGTTCAGGAGCCGACTTCTATGTGGAAAATGATGGCCTTGTTCATTGAGAAGCATATAAAGGGTTATGAGGGACTAGGATAGATGTCCCTAGAATCATTGGTGGTTGAGTCCACCCTTCTATTCTAGGTCAAGGAGAGGCAGTGTGAGGATCTGTAGTGTTTGGCTACGACGGAAAGACATGAATGTGGGGAGCACTAATAAAAATTCTACCTTTAGCAAACACCATTGGCAGTCGCTAAAGGCCTCTAGAGACCGCCCATCGACTGCCATTGGCGGTCGCTTTAGGCCCAACATTATTGGCCTACATCGACCACCAATGGCGGCCATTGAGGGATTTCTCAGCTAAGCATTAGCGACCGCCATTGGTGGTCAAATTTCTTAATGCTTGGCTGATCTCCAGTGGGCTATAGCGAAAGCCAATGGCGGTCGCTAACCTGGAGATATTTTTAAAAAAAAAATCACGGTACCCAATCAGAAAAAATAGGATAAATTTCATAAAAAATAGAAAACAATTCCAAAAAGCATAAACATCAAAATCGTCATAAACAATAAATGATAGATGTAATTCAACGATCCAAACTGGCCCATCCATTTCAATCCTGCTTCAATAAACCTACAATAAGATACAAAGAAAACAACTAATCAGAACAAATGTAAATTAGACATATTTATTTAGTTATTATATACATATAATAAAATTAAATCTAACATCAAATAAAGGCTGTAATGATAATATAAAACCCACAATTTAAGGAATGTTATCATTTTAGGATGTTTTTCCATGTTTTGGAGTCTTTGGTTTAGTTTGTGAAAGTGTTTGGTTGTCTAAAAAGGAATGTTCTCCGCACACATCGCGTACAACTACTCAAAACAACATATTCAAACATACAGTGCACACCGCACGTCTGATGGAAATTCTATCTCCTCCTACATGTCACAAATAACATTCCTATTTTTTCGTGTGATTTCAAGTCATTCTGAGCACGTTTGCTCTGAATTCAACCATTAGACACCGTTTCAGTGTTTTCTGACTCCGGAAATGTGTTTCTGGTCACCGTGGTCAAACGACTCCCCCGATTGATGTGCTATCTGCCTAACCACTTCCCAATTCACACCATAGTTGTTGTAATATGATTTGAGGGCATTATAATGTCGTTCGGGTGGTTTTGACCACCCAACGTGCCCTTTTAGAGCACACCGAACAATTGAAAACGACATATTCGGACGTACCGTGCACATGACACATCTGATTGGAATTTCGTCTCCTCTTACATGTCACAAATAATATTACTATTGTTTTCGGGAGATTTCAAGTCATTATGAGCACATTTTCTCTAAATTCGACCGTTAGACGTCGTTTGGGTGTTTTATGACTTCGAATATGCGTTTCCGGTCACCGCGGTCAAACGACACCATCGATTGATGTGTCGTCTACCCGACCACTTTAAAATTAACACCATGGTTGTTGCCGTATTATTTCATGGAATTCTGGGGTCGTTAGGCTGGTATTGACCACCCAATGCACCCTTTTAGAGTGCGTCGAACTGCTGAAAATGGCATATTCAGACGTACTGTGCACACTGCAAGTTGAATGGGTTTTCTATCTCCTCCTACATGTCACGAATTGTATTAATATTTTTTTCATGTGATTTTAAGTCATTCAGAGCACGTTTTCTCTGAATTCAACCGTTAGATGCCGTTTTAGTGTTTTCGGACTCTAGAAATACTTTTCCGGTCACCACGGTCAAATGACACCCCCGATTGATGTGGTGTTTGCCCGACCATTTCACAATTTACACCACGGTGGTTGTAATATAATTTCTTTGCATCCCGAGGTTCTTCAGATGGTTTTCACCACCCAACGCACCTTTTTAGAGCACGTTGAACTACTGAAAACGACATATTCGGATGTACCGCACACACCACACGTCCTATTGGTGTGTCATCTCGTCATACATGTTGAAAATTATATTTCTATTGTTTTTGTGTTATTTTAAGTGATTCTGAGCACTTTTTCCCTTAATTCAACTCTTAGATGCCGTTTTAGTGTTTTGTGACTGCAGAAATGCATTTCCGGTCATTTCGGTCAAACGAAACCTCTGATTGACTTTCTCTCTATGCAAATATTTCACAATTCACACCATGGTTGTTGTCGTATGGTTTGATGGAATTCCGAGTTCATTCGGCTGGTTTTGACCACCAGACGCGCCCTTTTACAGTGCGCCGAACTGCTTAAAACAGCATATTCGGACGTACCACGCACACCGCACGTCTAATGGGAATTTTTTCTCCTCCAACATGTCACTAATAACATTATTATTGTATTAGTGTGATTTCAAGTCATTTAGATACTGTTTGCTCTGAATTCGACTGTTAGAAGTCGTTTCGGTATTTTGTGACTCTGTAAATGCGTTTCCAATCACCACAGTCAAACAAATCCACTGATTGACATGTCATCTACCCGCCCATTTCATAATTCACACCACACTTGTTGTTGTATGATTTTATTGCATTCTGGGGTCATTCGGCTGGTTTTGACCACCCAACGGGCCCTTTTAGAGCAAGCTGAACTGCTGAAAATGACATATTTGGAAGTATCGCACACACCGCACATCTGATGGGTGTGTCGTCTACTCCTACATGTCACAAATAATATTCCCATAGTTTTTTTTGATTTTATGTCATTCTAAGTATGTTTTCTCTGAATTCGATCGTTAGACGCCGTTTCAATGTTTTGTTACTCCAGAAATGCATTTCAAGTCACCGTGGTCAAAAGACACCCTTGATTGATGAGTCGTCTACTTGATCATTTTACATTTCATAGCACAGTTGTTTTCATTTGATTTCATGGCATTCCGAGGTTTTTCGGCTAGTTTTGAGAACCCAATGCACCTTTTTAGAGCTTGATGAACTGCTGAAAACGGCATATTCAGATTTACCATGCATACCGCACGTCTGATGGGTGTGTCGTCTCCTACTACATGTCACGAATAATATTCCTATTGTTTTCGTGTTATTTCAAGTCATTATGAGCACGTTTTCTCTGAATTCGATAGTTAGACGCCATTTAGATTTTTTGTGACTCAAGAAATGTGTTTCTGGTCACCACGGTCAACTGACACCTCCGATTGATGTTCCATCAACCTGACCAATTTTAAATTCACACCACGGTTGTTTTTGTATGATTTCATGACATTATGAGGCTGTTCAGCTGGTTTTGACCACCCAACGAGCCCTTTTAGAGCACGCGAAACTGCTGAAAACGGCATATTTGGATGTACCGCACGCACCGCACGTCCGATGGGTGTTTCGTCTCCTCCTACATGACACAAATAATATTCATATTTTTTTCATGTTATTTCAAGTCATTCTGAACATGTTTTCTCTAAATTAGACCGTTAGATGCCGTTTTGGTGTTTTGTGACTCCAAAAATCCATTTCCGGTCACCATGGTCAAACGACACCCCCAATTGACGTGTTGTCTACCCAACCATTTCAAAATTCACACCACAGTTGTTTTAGTATGATTTCATGGAATTTTGATGTCGTTCGACTGGTTTTGACCACCCAACGTGCCCTTTAATAGCGCGCTGAACTTCTGAAAATGACATATTTGGACGTACCGCACACAACACACATTTGTTGGGCGTTCCGTCTCCTGCTACATGTGATGAATAATATTCCTATTGTTTTCATGTGATTTCATGTCATTTTGATCACATTTTCACTGAATTCAACCGTTAGATGAAGTTTTGGTGTTTTGTGACTCCTGAAATGCATTTCCGGTCACTACTGTCAAACACCACCCTTGATTGGTGTGACGTCTACCCGACCATTTAACAATTCACACCTCGGTTTTTTTCGTAAGATTTCATGGTATTCTGAGGTCGTTCGACTGGGTTTGACCACCCAACGCACCCTTTTAGAACGTGATGAACTGGTGAAAACGGCATATTTGGACGTACCGTGCACACCGCAGGTCCAATGAGCGTGTCGTCTCCTCCTACATGTCACGAATAAGATTACTATTATTTCATGTGATTTCAAGTCATTCTGAGCATGTTTGATCTGAATTCGACCATTAGACATTGTTTTGGTGTTTTGTGACTCCGGAAATGTGTTTCCGGTCACTATAGTCAAACGACATCCTCGATTGACATAACAGACCCAATGTCGTCCACAGCAGATCCTCACACATGAATTGAATTACCTTTAGGTGGTTATTATCATTACAAATGGTGGGAACCAACATATGACAAACCCTGGATCAAAGTATTTCCATTCAAGGCACACCGCATCCACCAAGACAAGCCTCGAGTCCTCTTCAAATTTGTCTCACTCAGATGGCATTGTCTATACGCGATTGTCAGTCCGCATGACCTCACATGAGACAAACCCCAGCTCATTTTCATCACTTTTCTGGTTCACTACCTTGGACAAGACAGGCCCCATGCACCAGAAAAATCATCAAGCATTCATGGAATTGTATTGATGTTATTTTTCCATGTCACTTGGCATCTTATTCGGTGGCTCTGGGCACGCAGGACAAGACCCACGCCCAGGGGGGTCGCCGACCCCTCCCCCCCAAATGAGACATTTGTTCATTTCTAGGTATCCCACCAGGAAAGATCAACATTGACGAGGAGCCATACTAAGGGGTAGTGACCACCCATAGGGTAGCACAACGCATGAAAGACAACACTGGTTTCCTGAAAAGAGCTATGAAACCATAGGAATGGGCACCAACGTGACCCCTTAAGCACATGAAGGGATCCTCCACGTCATGGTTGTCCGGGGTACGGAGGACTATCCTTGTTGCGGGGGGGGGGGGGGGGGGGGGGCTGTTCGGGGGTCGGGGAGGGCTGTTCGGGGTGCGAGGGGGGGGGGGGGCTGTCCGCGATGCGGGGGGGGGGGGCTTTCCGAGGTGCGGGGAGGGCTGTCTGGGGTGCGGGGGGGGGGGGGGGGGTGCTGTCCGGGGCCTACAAATATTGAACCTGAGCTTAGTCACCCAAAAAAAGTTTCATGGTTTATATTAGGAATCATATGGTTTTTTAGAACTATTATAGAACACGAAATTGAAAACATTAAAGAATTAAATGAACTAAAATTTTCCAAATCATTTATCAGTTTCATGGTTAATTCTCAATTTGTGCACACAAATATTGCATTAGGCCAGAACACACATGATACCCCAAAATCACAAAAAATCTCACTACAAACCCATCTTAAACATCAATAACAACCCCACTAATAAAAAAAGAAACACACCTCGTGAATATGATGCATCATGCATGGTCATGACTGCTACCTCAATCCATTGGGGCAGGGGCCTAAAACAAATAAAAATTATTAATATTTTCATAACAAAAATAATATAAATTAAATAAATAAATATGGTATAAACCCGCATCGTAACATCCCCTGCACCCTCACCTGGATGCACATATTCCCGCAGTTCTCTATCCTCAGCGATCAATTGCTCATTTACCGCCTCAGAAGCGCGCAACCGTGCCTCGAAATCTGACAACTATTGTGTCATTTGAGCAACAACATGACCAAAAATAATAGCACGTGATACTACAGAATGAGGAATCCATGTTCCATAGGTCAAACTATATCCATGCCCTTCCAGACCAATAATGTTATCAACGATCTCATCCCTTCACATGGGAAGCTATCGTTGGTCCTCTGGCACATGTTCTAACTCAGCTTCAAATTGAGCCTATGAAATATTTAAATAAATATAAATATATATGTTAATATACAGATTAATGTAAGTATTGGTAATGAGTACAAGCTCTTACCATCAATGCTGCAGCTTCTGCATCATTTCGATCATGAGTCCTCATCCACACCGACATTTTATCATTCGGTGCACCTTACTCCCGTAACTGTATATGAATAGAATATAAACACATTACCACATTAATTAATAAATTCAAAAATGAATAATAAATACCTCATGGAGGATCTGAGACACGTGACGAGTCCTGAGCCTATGTGGTGGTCCCTGCAATGCTCGATTCTCAGAATGGCGTGTTCACACCTCCAACATTAAACAATTCAAGTTTCAAACAAATCAAAAATTCTTGAAAATATATATACCAAAATAAATATACAAATCGCAACACCCTCAGTAGAACAATATGCAACTATGTCACGCCACTGAGCCGGGAGGACACCTCTAGGGACTTTCTCCCAAATGTCTGGGGCAACCACATTTGATACCCAATGGCCCCTCTTGTATTTGTCTTTATAATCTTTCCACATCTTACAACATTTTCTCATACACACAAGCCAAAACTAATCTTGGGCATACTTTCATATTTTTCTATTAAAGAAAAAAATCACATATGTTAGTATTGTTTATACATAGGGAAGAAAGTTAAATGGCCTTCTTACATGAACCTCCATCCAAATACGATCTAATGTGTCCTGAGGGATATAAGACCAATACCGTGTGGTCAATGTAAATCGATGTGGGACACGTATTATATGAACTATCTAATGAATAAATATAGGGGCATTTATTCCCCCATGATGAAATAACTCATCAAATGAAAAATAAAATGTCCTGTCATAATTCCATGATAAAATGCCACGACCAGGGCCTCTCTTGTGAGAGGAAGAAGAAATCGAGTCTAATTCTGTTGAAAAAAATTTAATATATAATTTGAGAGATGATATATATATATATATATGTTTATCAATAGCATAAAAAATAGAGACAATGACATTCAAACAAACCTCGACCCTAAGACGTAGATGGTTCAGATGGATGATGTGGATCTCCTGTCTCTTCCTCGGACATGCCTGTAGTCAAAAAAACATTAGTAAGAGGACTATCCAAAGTGTCCAAAAGATAAATTGGATTATTTTTTAAAAAATAAAACTTGTACAGTTGTTAATAAAAAAAGGATTGAATAATTAGTTCTGAATGAATTTTAAAAAATTGAAAATTAACAAAACAAATATACAAATTACGTACAAAACCAATCAATGCATAGCCAAATTTTAGATTGAATTAATAAAAACTTAAGCTGCACATGAACCAAATGAAGAATACCTCAATGGGAAGATACACCGATGGTAACATGGACATTCCAAAAGAGAAATCATCGTAAATATTTATAAATGAATAAACATCAACAATTGAGGATTAAAATGTACAAGGATTTGTAAAATGCTTAGATAATTTATGATATCCTAGGACATTCAATATTGAATAGTGGGAAACAGTTATACCTTTCAATAATCATGAAAATCGACAGTTTCTCCTTCAACGGCCGCTATGACCCAATACATTTCTTCTTCATGTTGAACAAAGGTATGTTGATCAAGCTATTGGGAAACAAATGGAACAGTCTCGGGTTCATCTTTTTCAAATAAAAACACTCCTTGATGGGACATTTTGACAACAACTTTTCAACATGGATTTGAAGGAAAAGTAACGAAGAATACTTGTTCGAATTGTAATGTCAAAATAAAAGGTTTAGTATATACTTATTCATTTATGTATAACATATAGTTAAAATTCACCAATGAAATCATATATTGATAGACTTTACATCCACAAATTGGATCAACCCAATTAATGTTTAACAATATGTACTTCAACCCGTGTGTGTATACAACTTCAATGATGTCTATCAATTGACCATAGTAATAACCCGAATCAACGAATGGACAACCGATTCCACTATTTTGTGTTTCTAGTTTTCCATCAACACCATTAATGTGAAATCTAAAGACATTATAATTTATATCTTTATAATGACGAGCCATTATAGATGGAACCTCAGCCAGTTGGATAAATTCATCACTTAGCATGGGGTTGGCTAACTCCATCAGATTATGATCCTACATAATTCATAGAATTAAATAATGATTTCAGTAGAAATAAATCAGTATAATACTTCACTCATAATGAAAATCAATTAATACATACATAATCCTTGAATCAATCCTGAAATGATGCATAATGAGATTGTTGAATTTGATACTCAGTCACACGATACATCCCTTATTTTATATCATTAATGTGTTTCCCGAAAATGATAACGCGATTTTTAAATGATCAAATTAAGAAAACAAAACATGAAAAAGTTAAACAATAAAAGTGATAAGACACTTACTGCGTTAATGGCGCAACTGATGGAGTATTGGAAAAGATATATCGATGCACTTGTATCCACTCGATGTTGTCCATATCAAATATGGTTCCTTCTCCAACTGGACCATAATGAATCTGAGAGGTCTTATATAATTTATTTCAACATCTGTAATATATTATTCACAAAAAATAGTACACTCATCCATCAAATAACCATTGGCTATTGATTCCTCTGAATGAGCTCTGTTGCGTACAAATCGTTTCAATGTACCCAAATACCGCTCAATAGGATACATCCACCTAAATTGCACTGGACCAGTAGCCATTAATTCATCAGTTAGGTGCACTTTCAAGTGGACCATAACATTGAAAAATGTGGGGGAAAATAATTTCTCAATGTGACAAACCGTAAGTACAATTATGTCCTTAATACATTTTAAATCACACATTCGTTGATTTCTTAAACAAAGCTGTATAAAAAATTACTCATCTCAATCAACAGTTGAACAACAATGGGGGATAAAAAATCACAAATTGCGATTGGAATCAACTGCTGAATTAGTATTTGATTGTCATGACTTTTCAACCCTTTCAATGTCATGCTCATCAGATTCACACACTTTGAAATATTAGAAGAGTAACCATCAGACACCTTTAGCATGTTCAAAATGGAAAGAAATGACTCTTTCTCCTTTGTAGTCATCATATACTATGCGACTGGCATATATTACATGTTTCCATTAGCTAACTGTAAATGAAATAGTTTCCTTAAACCCATTTCTTCCAAATAACGATGTGCATTAACATGGTCCTTTTATTTTCCACTGACACCTAAAATGGTCCACAATATGTTATCAAAAAAAATATTCAATGTGCATGAAATCCAAATTATGCCTTATAATGTTAGTTTTCCAATATGTAAGACTATAAAAAATAATTTTATTTTTTCAATTGTGACTGCGCTGCCTACCTACAACACGAATATTACATACTAGATGCGCCACCAAATCCTGAATTTCATATACTGTGTGGATGTTTTCTTCCTCAATCTGCGATAACATTTTGACTCCTGTCATGACCTTTGGTGTTGGGTTGAACTCTCTAGAACCATCAAATGACACTATGTCCTTTATGAACCTGTTCTGAGGGGGAAGAAATCTGGTGTGACCCATTTATGCCCATTTTTTGGAATGCTTAATCCATACAGATTTTTTTTCTTTTATTGCTACAAGGGAACGGAAATTCCCCTTTCGTAATTCAGACTGATAAATTTTCATAAGCCAGGAAGTCATTGATTTTCCACAATAAAGAAGCCTGCAGTTTGAACATTTCATTCAATTTCATAGTCATATGTCATCAAACCATCACCCCAAAATTCATTCAACACATAAATCAATGGATGAAGGTAAACATCAATCTTATCCCCCGGACATCTTGGTCTATCAATAAGAGTAGAAAGTAATATAAATTTTTTCTTCATACAAAGCCAAGAAGGAAGATTATACGGAACCAACACCACGGGCCATGTGCTATGAGTTTCACCAACCATAGACTTGAATGGATTGAAACCATCTGCTACCAACCCCAATCATACATTACGAACATCTTTAGAAAATTTGAGATGTTTCTTATCAAAATCCTTCCATGCATGACAGTCCTTCGGGCAGGTTAATATATCACTTTCATAATCTCTTTCTGCATGCCATCTCATTAAATTAGAAACTTCAGATGTCATAAAAAAACTTTCAACCTCAGTTTAAGGGGAAAGTAACGCATTTTCTTTACGGAAATCGGTTTCCCCTGTATTGCAATCTGACTTTGATGAGTCTAATTTCCCCTGTTCTCTATCCACCAGGATGCGCCACAAACCGTAAAAATATCCAAATGGGTAGTTTCCTTTCTAGACAACATACAATTTTTTTCACATGCATCTATGGTCTCATATGTAAAACCTAAGTTATCTGTCAACATACAAGCATAGTAATACGACTCGGGAATCATAGCGTTGATAGGAAGAACCTTTTTCAATAACACCAACAACTTTTCGAATGATGTGTCTGACCACTAATTCAAAGTATTTAAATGCAACAACTCCATGGTAAATGACAATTTATTGTATTAAGTACATCCAAGAAATAATTATGTTTTTTCTTCATCAAGTTCTTCAAAAAAACCTCCTTGAATCACGATCTACACCAAAGCAAATATTTATCTCAACGGTCTCAAGATTCTGGATTTCAATTCCTTTAGGATCCATCCCACAGACTATTTCAATAAACATTTCCTGAAATGGATCATTCATCCTTTCATCAACATCCATATGAACTGCATTCGTATTTTGACAATGAACATATTCTACTCCATGATGAGTACAAATCTTATAATTTTTCTGAAATCCATTAAAGAAAAGGTGTTCCCTCATAGTATATCGTGTGAATTGATATCTGTTAGCACATTTTCTACATGGAATACTAATATGGTCACTTTCAAATCCTCTAGTGAAGTCAATAAACTGCACAGTGTCATTAAAATATTCTCTAGATGTTTGATTTGGAAGATAAATCCAACTCTTCTCAATAATAATATATGTATAACAAACATTTCTGCGAGACTTATTATATATGCATTTTTTATATAAAATATATTTAAAATAAATAATAATCAATTGTTTGTGGACCATGGATAAAATAGTCAAATTATATCACTGAATAATAAATAAGAGACTATGTAATGGAATGTATGTGAAAGCACATGTCATACCTGATTGCACTACAAACCTGGAAGAGACGTGCTGAAGGTGGTGTTGTGAAGGAGAGGAGAGGAAACAGAGGGGACTGATGACAAAAGGGAGTCGGAGGGCAGCAGTGGCAAGGGGATGAGTAGCAGTTGTGTGGTGGGGGGGCAGGGGGCAGCCTGGGGATATGGAGGGTTGTCTGGGGTGCGGGGAGGGCTGTCCGGGGTGCGGGGGGGGGGGGGGGGGATATCTGCGGTGTGGGGAGGGATCTCCGGGGTGGGGGGGATGTCCAGGGTGCGGGGGGATATCTTGGGGGGCAGGGACTGTCTGAAGGGGCAGGGGGTTGTCCGAGGGGGCATAGGGTGGAGCCCGGAGGCCGGAGATAGGAGGGCGGATACCGGACGGAGTGTAGAGGGGAAGGAAACCATAGGGGGTGGCGGTCGGAGGGGGCAGATGCCGAAGGGGAGAGGGGGTGGAGGCCAGAGGGGGTGGATGTTGGAGGGCGGTGGGCCGAGGTTAGAGGGGAAGGAGGTTGGAGGGGGCAGAGGGCGGAGGGCGGGCGGAGGGCGGGCGAAGGGCAATGAGGGCGGCGAGGGGTGGAGGGCAGTAAAGGATGAAAGAGGAGGGTGACAGGGGAGGGCGGCGAGGGAAAGTGGGCGTGGTATGGTTTCGCGAGGGGAGGGGGGCGCCAAAGCCTCCCTGATTTTTTTACAAAACCCAGCGACCGCCAAAGGCGATCCCTCGTGTCAAGGGGGATTCAAATCCCATTATTCTAGTAGTAGAGACACCATCCTACTGGAATATCAATGATGATGAGCCATAATTTTTTTTATAGATTAGTTTTTGTGACTTCAAGTATGTGGGATGAGCTAATGTGTGTGTTCCATGACTCAATGATGGAGGTACATCATAGATTATCCAAAATGTATCATGATCTCCATATATATAATTGGTGGCAAGGTATGATTAAATATGTTGTAGGATTCATGAGGTGGTGCTATACCTATCAAAAATTTAAGGCTGAGAACTGGCGGTATGGTAGTTTTCTACAACCATTTCCCATTCTAGAATGGAATTGGTATGATGTCAACATAGATTTTTTTTGGTAGGTCTCCTAGGGATGCCTCTAATGTATGAAATGATTTGGGTGAATTCTTATTGGAAACCATTGGTTGACCGTTTCTAATAGATTCTAGATAATTTTAACGTATATAATTTGAGTGACCTATATGTTCATGAAATAGTATGTTTTAATGGGTTTACATAGATTATTGTTTCAAATCAAGATCTATGTTTTACATCATGCTTGTATAAAGGGTTACAGAAAGATCTTGGTATGAAAATTTATTGAGTATGACTTTTCACCTACATATATATGGATAATTAAAACAAAATACTTATGTTCTTGAATACCTGTTGAGGGCATGTGTCCGAGACTTTTTTGGTTCTGGGAAAAATCACTTGGTACTTGTTATGTTGGCATACAATATTAGTTACTCAGAATCCATTTATATTCAACCATATTAGTTACTTTGTGATAGGCTATGTATATCTCTTTTATGTTTGATGGAGGTTTGGGAGTCTATGATTTGGTGTCCATGTCATGTGCAGGAGAAATTTGAGTAGGTTTAGTTGATTCAGAAGCGTGTGGTTATGGCCTAGACATGAAAGAATTTTTATGATGATCGACATCATTTTCCTCTTATGTTTACAATGGGTGATCATGGATTCCTTTGGTTGTTTCATTGGTTTTTTCAACATTGAATTCAGAAACATGAAATGTTGGTTCCCATGATGTGGGGTCATTTGAGGATGTGGAGAGGATCGAACCAGTTGCAAACCAATTGACACTTTAATATAAGTATAGTGTCATGAATGATATTTTTCATGATTCACAACATTGGTAGTGTCATCCCAACCGTTTCAATGTGAATGATGTTTATGATGTTGAGCATGAGTTTGATGATGATTTTTAGGAGCCTATGGTTCGTATTATGGTTCACAGTAGAAATTTATTATGAGGAAAGACCATGTCATTGGTCTGAGTGTTCTTGAAGCCTTTTAAAATTAAATAGGAAACTATGGATAGGAGTACCTATATAAGGGATTAGTTGACTGATTTTTTCCCTTGTATTATTAGTGATTATTGGGAGTGCTACTCCATGGTGAGCCATTATAATGTTGGGAGGCTGCATAACCCCAAATTATGTTAAAGTATATTCTTGATTAAATTTTGGTCAAACTCTGTTTTATTTGATGAAATGGTTTTTAGGTGTATAGTTAATCTTAGGGGTGTCCATAGAGTTTAGGAAATGAAAATGGTAAGGGTTGGAAGGCCCATTTAGTGCATATATTGAGTTTAGAGAATTATTAGTAGTAACTATGCACCCTAACCGTACGAGCCCTAGTAGGTAGGTACAAGGTTGAGGAATCCTTCAAAGTAGATTCCAAAAACCATTCAGTCTTGGACATAGGTATTCCACATGGCAATGACATTGTTTTTCAAATCAAAAAGTCTCCCTAGGAAACCATGTGACTTGGTCCCCTCTTGGACAGAGGGTGGCCCAAGGTTGGGGAATTGTTTTTGAAACCATGTTGACAAACCATGGGACTCATTAAAGATGTGGAAGTTTCCATTTTCCCCACACAGGATTTATAAAACACAACCCTATTCCCCTCCCATTTCACCCTACAATTGAAATATTTATGAGACATTCTCCTCAAATCGTTCAATATGTGATTCTCCTTAGATTCATTGCTATTTTAAGTGTCGTTTGGAACAAATCAATGATCATGGTGAGTCTAACACTCTTATTTTCATTATTTTCTAGAAAAAGGGCTTACATGATTTTTCTTCTCCATAAAAATCTATAAAACATTATTTTTCAAGTAGAATCTTGCTTGGGGATTTGATGTTGGTCTGAGTTCGGATCAGAGGATATGTTTAAGAGAGCATTAATCTATGAACTCATGGTAGGTGGTCCACAACTTATATCAAATAATCTTGATGGTTGATTTATGTGTATTTTACTGTTCTTGGGTGTCAATATGTCTTTCAATTGTTCTCTTTTTATATTAAATGATAAATGCATTATTTAAATTCTGAATTTATCCACTCATCATTCTCATGATATCTGTTGAGGTTGTCTAGATTGGGAGAGTGGACACCCATGTGGTGTGCCACATCCTTGAACCAAGATTTTTTTTGTTTAATAGGGAATTGATATTTTATGAGATAAAACCTCTGATAAGTGTGTTTAGTATGTTTCTATGGGTTTATGAAATTCAGCCAATGATATTTTTTTACTTATTAACATGGGATAGGGGAGTCTTTGTTCAATCATGAATGTGTTAGTTGATTTAATGTATGTAAATAATAAATGTGTTCAATGATTAATGAAGAATGATTGTTTGAACAAGTTGTATGAATGGGTTATTGGAATAAGTCTCTACTCCCATGGGTTGGGATATATAGAGACTCTAGGATCCATATAGAGGCCCTTCATTTTCTTATATTACTAGTATGTAATTTTAAAGATAAAAAATTTAATAGTGTTACATGAACAAGATCCAAAGTTTGGGTGTCTTGGTAAAATTATTAACATACATAACATTTAAATAATAAAATAAGAAAATTATGAAATTAATTTCTCTCTAGCTCCTCAGTGGACCTCATGTAATCATTAGTATTAGTAGTCACATGAGGATATACATCAAGGAAAGGGGTGAGCTAAAATCCCTATAACATGATAGATATGAACATCAATCAATATAGCATGGGTAATAATAATAATCATCATAAACATAAGTATGGGTTCATCATCATAATAATTATATGAAACGTTTGATAAAACCATGGAATGATCCAATTCATAAAAATGAAACATCAAGCCTTCATGGTAAAATACCACACATAGTTGTGAGTAAAGCTAGCATTATGTTCACACAGAACATTTGTGGATTATCATAACATAATCACTATGAAAAAATATAGAATCATGGTCACACATATTGAACATTATAAAATGAGATCCATCAAATTATCCAATGTATTCAATCATTATATAGTTCTGGGAGAACCCATAAAATTATAACATTTACACAATCATGCATACCACATAGAATGTATAACAATTATTGTCATAGAATAAAAAATGAAATGGAAATTGGTTTCATGAGAATTTCATAAAGAATACATTCATGAATAAACATTGTGATTCCATAAATAAAAATATAATGTCAAAATTGGTAAAAGAAATATCTATCTTGGGTGAATAATAAACAATATAAAGAAAAGTAAAAGGAGTTTTTTGAATAAATAGTTCATTTGGAAAAAAATAAATTTGCTTGTTAGAAAATTAGAATGGGATCATGTATATCTATGACGACCCATCCCCTAGGGCATGTTCCATTACAACCCAAAGCCCACCTTCCATAGGCTAGCGGCTGGTGACTAGAACAGTAATGTCGTTTCCCTAAACGAGAAGGCATTTCATTTAAACCTATATAAACACACCATCTAAGAACACAACAAGAAGCAACAACAATGTAAACTATTATAGTAAAAGTGTGCTGAAAGAAAATGGGGTTGGAATAAAATCCCTTCTTGAAATTAAAAGTGAAACTAGTAAAAGGAAAAATAGCTCCTGGAATATCCACCGAGTATCCTATATAATGGGTAGGTACCACTCCTGATCAGTAGTCATGCATCACGTCACATAAAATGGTCCACCACTGAGCACCGTCCAGTCCTTGCTCCCTTAACCTCGATCAACGTTTTCCATAATCTGCACAAGACACAACAAGGTATGGATGAAGCCAGTGCAGGGGTGAGTATAACAATACTCAGTTGGGACCCCGAGACGCCCAAAGGTCTCCCAGAGCTCCACAAAGGAATGAACACAAAGCAATACCTCAATCACAAAGCACGATGACGTCATCAACTCTACTTAGTTATATGCCCATAAATATACATAAGTTATCAAGATATAACTATCTCATACATGAGGAAAGAATACAACAAAGGTAACACCACGAAGGTAAAATTACCACACAGTTAACACCATGAATACAAATTACCATACGAGTAACACCACAAAGATGACACCACGAAGGTAAAGGTACCACACATGTGACACCACAATGATAACACCACAAAGGTGAAGGTACCACACTGGTAACACTATGAAGATAAGACCATGTAGGCGAAGTTACCACACAGGTAACACCATGATGATAAATGACTCAGATCACACTAGGTATTAGTGATGTATAGAAGTAAATATGATTAGTCACGAAGCTAGATAATCTTATTCTCTCAAGAGGCACTGATACTAACCATACAAGGTATTACCCACACAAGATCAATAAGTACTAATCCCCATAATGACCAACACAGGATTAAACCCGCCTCGAGTCGATAGGTACTAACCCCTGCAATGACCCACACATGATCTGACCCACACAGGATTGATTTGCGCTGACCCACACAGGATCTGACCCACAAACAATCAGTATGTTCTGACCCACACCAAATCACTGAGCGATGACTCAAACAGGATCTGACATGCACATGATCAGTGTTGACCTACACAGGATCACTCGGTACTAACCTCTGTATGATCATTTTCCAACCTCTACATTACTTCTAACCACAGGATTAATGCTCATAGCACATTTGTGAGAACCGCTACTCAAGCCATTGGTCATACATCATCCACAAATAATTTCAAAAAAGAAGTATCCCAACGGACTTCCAGGTTGTAAGGGTTCTAACATGACAGAAGGCGCGTCAATCAGACGCCCAGTCAATGCATTATAAGAATTTTAGTTATGAGGGCACAGTTAGATTCAGGTTAGATCCAAACCTTCCATACTCCAACTTTTACCAAAACTTAAGTTTAGTATACCAAAAATACCATCTATCTCCTAGGGTCATAGCACCGCAGACGGTTCATCAAGTGGATGCCCAGATTTCATGTTATGGTCCTTTTAGCAAAACTGGTCCTGAAAGGATTTGGGTCCGGTCTAACCCAGTTCGGGTCCGTCCTGGCGAGATGGGGCTGCTGCGGGCTCAGCCCACAGGTCCACTGTCCCGCCAAGCCCATAGGGGGGGGGGGTCATATCCCTACCTATAAGGATGAGGCATGCGGGGCTCACGCATCTTGGCCCGCAGAGGCATGACCTGCTGGGCTTGCACAACCTGACCCACAGAGAATACGTGGCCCGGCCTTTGGAAGTGCAAACCACTGGCACGTGAGGGCCAACCTATGGAGGATGTGACCTACTAGATGGGGTCCCCCCAAGCGAGCATGGGGTGGAGCGTCTCCCCCCGGATTTCCCGAATGTGCCGAGCGGTCATTCAGTTTGTGAAGTGGCGGTGCCACGTGGCGCCACTCGGTCACTGTGGGACCCACAGGGGGGCAGGTCCCTCTACCGCTGCAGCGTTGAGCCACGATCTCTTCAAGAGGCACATGATGGTGCGTTGCATCACCTATGCAGTCAGCCGGTGCCGGATTCCCTACTCAACTACCGCAGCTCTAAAGCGGCGGCCTCCTCCTCTTGCGGTGCTCGACGACGCATCGCCTCCTCCGCGGCTGGCTGGTTCCAGCCACTGCCATCACTTGCTGGTGCAGGTTTCCGGTGCTACTATGTCGGTCCCATTTCGGTAGTCTTCTTCATGTCACTAATTGAGCATTAGTGGCCCATATTTCCATTTAATGGTTTTAACAAACATCTCGAGACCCCCTATTCACTGCTTGTCTCTATGTTTCGAATTCCTTCAAATCCGATCAAAATACCATGATGAACACGTTGGTAAAATAATTATCAATGGGTTTGGGCCTTGTTTGTTTGGCCCACACAGTCCACGTTATCATGAAAGCAAGAGGGTAGAATAGGATTCAACAAAACTGTTGAAATTACAAGAAGATAAATCCCTACATCAAGACTGATGGAGAACACCCGTGATTGAGGAAGAGTCATTGATTGTCATCCCTGCAACAAGCCGCCGACGATGCTGCTAAATCACCGTTCATTGGTTCGGGGTTCGGTGTCACTCATCACAGCTCGCCGGAACTAGTCCCATCCTCCAAGGGGTTAGCATCGCAGAAAATTATCAGAACATCGTCGCTTGGCCAAGTCGTGCCAATACCTGTCCCCATGCTTCATATAAATAGGAGAGGGGGAGGGTGAGTAACGCCCATGGAATTAATGGGGGTCCATATAATATGAACCTTCTTAATTCCAAAAATGCTATTACAAAGGATTTGAGGAGTCAAGCCATTTAATTGATTGACATGTCATTTGTCCCACCACTGCCGCTTGTCCGTCGGAGGAAAACAAGAAAAGAAATAAAATAACAAAGTAATTTTATTATTCTTTTAAAAATTCCAAAATATTACATTTTATCCAAACATAATATAGTCAAAGTGAAACCTCCCTTAAGTGAATCTCGGTGTTGTGGATTCATCGGTGCCCTTTGATTTTTAATCCAAACACTAGTTCCAATGATAAAAAAACACCACCCGGATGTTTACTAAACGTACCTTAAAAAAGTTCAGAAATCCATTTTGGGCACATTGGGCAATGGAATTATGTGCCGTCAATTTTCACATACTCATAATAATTCCATATAATTTAAAAAATTACATGGAAAATCCGGGTATTTACATTCTCCCCACCTTAGTGCTTTTCATCCCTCAAATCCACAACATAGACTAAAGAAACAAATGGGGTTACTGAAAAGGATTCTGAGCCTCCCACTCCCATGTTCTCTCATTGATGATCTCATGATGCCAGTGATCACACACTAGAGGTATTGATCATCCATGATGGACTAGCTCCTGTCGATCCACAATCTTGACTGGAACCTCTGTAATCGTCGCCCCATCATCAATGTCCAGCTCGCGATGGTCGATGATGTGAGAAATGTCACGCACATATCTCCTCAGGTAGGATACGTGGAGGAGGTCGTACACACTCTCCTACTACGGTGGTAGTGCCAAGTGGTATTCTACCAAGCCAAACCTCCAAATTATTAGAAAAGGTCTGATAAACCTCAGTGACTATGTGTCGGCTTGGTCAAATCTCCACAAACCTCATCATGGTGAGACCTGTAGGAAGACATGGTCTCCCTCTTCGAACTCCAAGGGCCTCTGTCTCTTCTCAGCATAAGAATATTGTCTTCTTTTTGCAGTATTCATCCGCTCGTGGATGATATACACCTTCTCAGTTGTAGCTTGTACCAACTCTAGACCCAAAAGTGCTAACTCCTTAGTGTATGTCCAGCATAGAGGTGATCTGAAAGGTTTACCGAATAATACCTTAAATGGTGTCATACCGATGGTGGATTTATAACTATTATTTTATGCTAACTCCACCAAGGGAAAGTGATCCTACCAACTACGTCCAAAATCACGAATGCAATCACGAAGCTTATCCTCGAGTGTCTGAATGATACGTTCTGTCTGACCATTCGTCTAAGGATGAATGGTAGTGCTCAAATGTAGCTATGTCTTGAATCCCTCCTATAATCCCTTCCACAACCGATATGTAAAACTTGCATCACAGTCAGAGACAATCGTCGATGCCACCCCATGACATCTTAAAATCTCATGTACATAGTGGCGTCTCAACCCCTATACTAATCCCCTCCCTATAATTGGTAGGAAATTGGGCCGACATGGTGAGTCGATCAACGATCACCTAGATTGAATCATGTCCCATGATATACATGGAATCCCATTCACAAATTCCATGGAGATACCATCCCACTTATACTCTAGCACCTCAAGTGGTTGTGTTATGCCTACTAGTACCTGATGCTCAGCCTACACTTGCTGACAAGTGTGGCATCGTGAAACAAACGTTTCCACTACTTTATTCAAACATGGCCACGAGTGCTGATGCTGGATGTCCTGGTACATTTTATCTACACCAGGATGTACCGCAGGAGGGGATGTGTGGTACTCCCTCAACACCTCCTCTCGTAACACCACTGGGACCATGGTACACCATCTGAAGAGGATGACATTCTCCCCACCTTTATAAAATCCCTCAGGTTCTTATTCTATTGATATTTGTGCATGTTGTTCCTCACAGTCAATGTCCCCAATCTATGCCTCCCAAACATGCAGTATAAGGGGGGAGTGATAGTCATAGACTAGAGGTATGAAGCTCCATCTATATCCACAAAGGTTATCTTTAAGGTGTCTATCTACTTTGTCATCTTGATCAAAAACTGTAGACCAAACCTCATTTTGAGTGTGTCTTCTACTACGTTCCCCTTTCCAGGAGTGTAGACTATCTCAAAGTCATTGTCCTGGAGGAACTCTATCCAACATCATTGTCTCAAGTTTAGGTCCTTCTGACAGAAGATATATCCAAGACTCTTGTGATCAAAGTAGACTGGAAAACATTCACCTTTCAAGTAATGTCTCCACGTCTTCAAGAAAAAGACCACAACTGCTAACTCTACATCATGGGTAGCATAGTTTTGCTCATGTTGTCTCAGTTACCATGAACCAAATGCAATAACTGATCACTCCTACATGAAGACACATCCATGTCTTGTCCCTGATGCATCGCAGTAGACTACATACCCAACGTCTTCTATTGTAGCCTCAAGATGGGGGAACTCATCAGTCTCTACCTTTTCTCCAAAAAACACTACGTGCATATCTCTGTCCATAAGAAGGGCTATACCTTCATCATCAATGATGAAAAGGGTGCCGCAACTCTAGAAATTTCAGGCACGAATATCCGGTATTACCCAACCAACTCCAAGAAACTCTTTACATCGGCCACACTCCTGGGTGTCTCCTAAGAAAGAACAACCTCTATCTTCACCGGATATACTACAACTACATCCTCTAAGGTAACATGTACCTGAAGGTGAACCTCTTGTATCTAGAACTCGTACTTTGAGATCTTACCATAATACTAGTGCTCTCAGAGTTTATCCAGAACTATTTACAGAAGATAGGAATGCTCCTCCTCCATCGCAAAGTACCACATGATTTTTTTGATGAAGACCAACACAAATTGATCGAGGTATAGATAAAAGATTATATTCATGAGTCCCATGAACACTGAAGGGGTGTTGGTCATGCTGAAAGGTATAACCAATAACTCATAGTGGCCATACCAACATCTAAAATCTATCTTCTACACATCCTTATCTCGTACCCAGAGCTGATGATAGCTGGATCTATGGTCTATCTTCTAAAAACATCGAGCTCCTTTTAGCTGATTGAATAGATCATCACTCCTCGTAAGTGGATACTTGTTCTTCACGATCACCTAGTTTAGGTGTCGATAGTACACACAGAGTCTCAAATTTCCATCTGACTTCTTGGAAAACAAAATTGGGGCTTCCCTTGGAGAAACACTGAGCCTTATGAACCCCTTTCTCAGCACGTCCTCTAATCGTACTCTTAACTCACGAAGCTCCATGGGAGCCATCTGATATGATTTTGTAGATATCGGTGTTTTCCTAGGGTATATGTTGATTTAAAAGTATACCACTATGCATGGAGGTAGCCTCAAAACATCATCAAGAAAGACATCTGTATACTGGTCCACCACTACAGGATATCTTGGTCTCTCAACATCAACTGCTATGAGGGTAAGGCTAGCCAAATGATGTCTGACCCTCCTCCAAGAAAGTCCATCCTATGTTGTAAAGGTTCCTTTCTCGTAGGTGAAGGAATACCTGGTCTCATCCTCACGGACACACCACACTTTTCACCAAATATAGTCAATATGAGCATGAATTGTGGATAGCCAGTCCATACCCAAGATGACAGCGCAAGGCCTCAACATTTCTACTAGAATATATCAGTCGATGCTCTCACCTCCTAGAGTAATATCACACTACCGACACGAGTGTGAAATTGTTGAATTTTCTCCCGTAGGAGTCTCTAATCGCAAGGACCGAGCCAAGGGCTCCATCGGAATCTCCGAGCTCCTAATGAGGCTCATGGAAATAATAGAGTGACTGGAACCTTTGTCTATAATTACTACAACTAGGGTATATTAGATATATATCATACTTCTAATCATCTCAGGAGTGTCGTGGTCATTGAACTCAGCTTCCTGGAGCTGAGCTTGTCCCTTTCCTCCTGCTCCCTGTGGTCGGGGTGGACCACCTGGAGGTTGTGGCGGTAGAACCTTGAATTACTGCCCACCTCCTGCTACATGGCTAGCTCCCCTTCCATGTAATTCACCCTACAAACCTCCTCCCTCAAACCTCTGCCTCTACCTTGGTAGTCCCTTGACCCTCAGCCAGTTGTTTGTACGGCGGGCCAGGCAGTCACGAGCCATGTGAACCTATGAGCCGCACGAGTAGCACTTCTTGATCCTCAAATGTCCTCCTCTGTATCATGATCCCCTCACCACCGACTCTATATCCTTACATCGTTTACCAGAATTTCGGGCCTACTTGGCCCCGGAATCATTCATCTAATACCTGCTGCAGATGACTCCGCTGCCTAACATCCGATGAAGTCTCTCGTTGTCGGTGGGTTCTCATCTAGGAAGCTCTCCACCAAAATCTCTCGATATAGCTCCCCATCCTATGTCGGAGTGATGAGTGATATCATCGATGCTCTGATATCCCATTGAAAACCCTACTCAATGGCCTGATCCCTATAAAAAAGGGTCTCAGACCATGTCAGTGGAGTAGAGGGAGTGATTAGTGAACCTCACCGAGTTCTGGTCCATCATCATGCTGCCCTCTTGTAAGTGCAGTGGCTCTTGTATACACACAGAGCATAGAGTCACTGGGACAAACTATGCTTTGAAATGGCCCTATAATTCTTCTCGGTGAGAGTCTCCTCGTCATGTAACTAGAGTTTCAAAACTTGACCATCTAATAGTTACTTCTTAGAAGATACTGGCAGCTAGGATCACCATCAGATCAGCTGGTGTCCCCACTAAGTGAAAAACTCTTTCCACAACCTCCATCTAGTCCTCACCCACTTGAGAATTATTCTCTCCTTAGAACCACATATCTCTATAACATTGAAGCTCGTCCAATGTGCTCAGGCTACATGAACCCTCATTTGGTGGGGTTGGAGGTATCTGCTGCCCAATGGGTGGTGGTGGTACTAGTGCACCACCCGACGGTATTAACACCGTATGGGGGTGCTGCAGCGAAGCCTCATTGCTCGCTGGGATGTCATCGTGTACTCTCTTGGGAATCTTACCTGCCTATCTACGTGGCGGCATCTTAAAAGAAAAACAGTTTTTCCATAGTCAAAAGTTATATCTAGTGAGATGACTCAAGAGATCAAAATAAAAACTTTTCTAAACACATGCAATCAATGTTTTTGTGCACTGAGTTGTAAATCCTAATTTATGGTCATGTTGTATGGATATGTCACCACTGCACGAACACTATATTCCTTAAACTGAAATCCACACTCATAAAACTTAACACTATTGCCGCATAGAAAAGATCAGATACCTAGTTCTTCGGTAGAACTAACTCCTTTGATAACACATTGTCCTGAACCATCCCGCGGGGCCCATGCCGTGATGACCCCCCGCACACATTCTATAGGCCAAGTGCTGGAGAATAGCACTGGAAAGGCGTATCCCATAATAAGAATGAATTTCCTTTAAAACATTTCAAACACACCATCCCTGAACACAATAAGAAGCAACCACGAAGTGAACTGCTATACTAAAAAGTGTGCTGAAAGAAAAAGGGGAAGAAATACAAGACAAACTAGAAATTACTAGTACAATAGGAAAAAGGAAAAATAGCTCCTAGAAAATCCACTTAGGATCCTACCTGAATGGTAGGTACAACTCATGATCAGTAGTCCTGTGTCACATCACATCAATTGGTCCACCTCTGAGCACTGTTCAGTCATGGCTCCCTCAACCTCGATCAATTTTGTCTATCATCTGCACAAGAAACAACAAGGTGTGGTAGAATCTCGTGCAAGGGTGAGTATAACAATACTCAGTAGGGACCCCGAGACCCCCGATGGTCTCCTAGAGTTCCACAAATGAAAGACCACAAAGCAAGACCTCAATCACAATGCACGAAGCAGTCATCAACTATACTTAGGTATACACCCATACATATACCTAAGTTATCAAGATATAATAGTCTCATACCAGTGGAATGAATACAACAAAGGAAACAACGGAAGGTAAAAGTACCACATAGGTGACACCCCGAAGATTACACCACGAAGGGAAAAGTACCACATAGGTAACACAACGATTATAACACCACAAAGGTAAAATTACCACACAGGTAACACCATGAAGATAACACTATGATGGTGAAGGTACCACAAATGTAACACCACAAAGATGGAAAAATGAAGGTGAAGGTACCACACAGGTAACTCCACGAAGATAATAGATTCATCTCACACTAGGTATTGGTGAAGTATAGAAGTAAAGACGATTAGTTGCGAAGTTAGATCATCTAATTCTATCAAGAGGCAAAACTGCTGACCATAAGGAGTCTGACCCACATAGGATCGATAGGTAAAAATCCCCAAAATGAACCAAAAATGATCTGACCCACCTAGAGTCGATAATTAATAACCCTCTCAGTGACCCACACAGTATCTGACCGAAAAAAGATCAGTATGTGTTGAACCACACCATATCAGTGAGTGCTGACCCGCACAGGATCTGAGCCACATAAGATTGGTATGTGCCGACCCATGTAAGATTGTTGAGTGCTGACCCATAGAGGATCTATCCCATACAAGATCGGTGCTGACCCACAAAGGATTTCTTGGTACTGCCCTTCGTATGATCTGTCTCCAACCTCCACCTCACAGGAAGCCACTGGATTCCAAATCATATTACGTTTGGGAGAACCACTAATCAAGCCATCAGTCATACCTCATCTACCAAAATGTTCCATGAAGATGTATCCAAAAGGTGATCCATGTCTTAAGGGTTCCATCATAAGAGACGGTGTGTCAATCGGACACCCGGTCTGTGACTTATAAGTGGTTTAGTTTTGAGGCCCCGATTGGATTTGGGTTCGATCCGACCCGTCCATAATCCAACATTCTCCAAAACCCAATTGGATTATACGAAAAGGATCGTCTCACTCCTAGGGTCCTAGAACCATAGATGGTTCATCAATAGGATGCCCGAATTTCATGTTATAGTCCTTTTAATGAAACTGTACTTGGAAGGATCTAGGTCCGGTCTAGCCTGGTCCGACCGATCCAGACCGACCGGGTCTGGGTCAGACCTGGCTGGGATAGGCTACGGCAGGCTTGGTGCATTGGGCCATGTTCGAGCCTGGGACGCAGTGGGGCGTGGCCTGGCCCATAAGGGCGTGGCCCGCTGGGCTCGTGTGGCCCGACCCGCGGAGGCACGGCCTGCTGGGCTCATGCGGCCCGTCCCGTGGAGGAATGGCCCACTGGGCAGGCACATCGCAGCCCACGGAGGGCATGACCCACTGGCCGGGGTCTGAACTAGTTGGCGTGGGGGGGGGGGAGTGTCTCCCCCATGTTTTCCGGAATAGTCCAAGCGGCTGTTCAGTTTGGGAAGCATTGGCCCCACGTGGCACCGCCCAGTCGCCATGGGACCCGGAGGAGGGCGGGTCCCTCCACTACTGTGTCTTTGAGTGGTGGCCTCCTCTAGCGTCATGCGAAGGCATGTTGCACCGCCTCTATGACTGGTCGGTGCTGACCACACTTCTCGACAGCCACAATTGTAATGCCGCAACCTCCCCCTCTTGCGGCATACAACGGTGTTCCACCTACTCCGCGGCTGGCTGGAGTCAGCCACCACCATCACTCGCCGGGACCAGTTACCAGTGCTACTCTACCGGTGTCGTGCCACCGATCTTCTACTGGTCACCGAGTGATTTACGATGTTCGGTCCATCCATATGAAGGTGCCAATGGACCTCCCGTGACACCCTCTTCACCACATGTATCTCCGTACCAAATTATATCCAATCCGAACAAAAGCACACAATGAACATGTCGGTAAAATAAGTAGTGGAGTGTTTGGGCCTTGATTGTTTTTTCGGAGCCCACAACATTAGATTGATATCAAGAGGGTAGAATATGATTCAACAAACTTGTGAAATTAAAACAACATAAATCCCTACAACAAGACCTATGGATAATGCATGTGAATGAGGAAGAGTAGGCGTTTGTCAATCCTGCAACATGCCACCAATGAGTCCGCTCAATCATCGTTCTTCTGTTCGGGATTCAGTTTCTCTCGTCCCCACTTACCGAAACTACTCCAATCCTCCAAGGGGTTGGTGTCGCAACACTTTATCAGATCTCCATCACATGGTGAATCCATGCGAATAAATATCCCCATGATCCATATAAATTAAAGAGGGGGACGAATAGTAATTCGCATGGAATTAATGGGGGTTCATTTAATAGGAACCTTCCAAATTCCAATGGCACTGTTACAATGTATTTGAAGAGTTAAGATATTTAATGTCTTGAAACAGCATTGGTGACGCCACTATTGCCTGTCTATTGGAGGAAAAGAAAGAACAAAATAAAATAAAAAATATATTTTATAATTCTTTTAAAAATTACAAAATCTATCTATTTCTCCACACTTAATTCGGTCAAAGTGAAGCCTTACATAAGTGAATCCTGACGCATCGGATACAATGTTGCCTTAGATTTTTTGTCCATTAACCATTTCAAAAGATAGAAAATTCCGCCCATGTTTTTACTGAACATACCTTTAAAAAAACTCAGAAATTCATTCCGGGCACACTAGGCCTGGGAATCACGCACCGTCAATTTCAACAAACCGGTAATAATTCCATATAATTAAAAAAAATACATGGAAAATCTGGGTCTTTACAATATCATAGAAAAGTAAATCAAAGGAATATTAAATTATGTTTTGGTATTATTAAAATAATATCCACAATGAAACTTCAAATGAAGGTGGAATAACTCAAATAAAGGGATTTTGGTTTCATAAATCCTCATTTATTATGTTTGAATGATTTCATCACATTTTTATCCTAGATAATCAGATTAGATTCCTTAATTAATAAATGTATAAAATAGTCGAAATATGTTTAATTTACTATTACCTTATTATGTTTTATTATTTCCATTATAAAGTGTTAAAGAGTCTAATTTCATCATTTTGAGAGTGTTCTTTTCTTGGTTTTCATGATTGGTACTTTTTTATATAGGTAGAGAAGGTCATGTAAGTTGAGAATTATTATCCTGATTTGAAATTATATGTTATTACTGAATTTTATTAAGTTTAATTGTTCTTACACATATATTTTTCTATATATGAGAATGATTTATTAGATAATATTCTAATGATAATAATTTAGATCCATTTGGGATTTTTCTGATCATTGCGGACTGGTTTTGTATTATTATTTAGTATTATTATTTAGTATTATATATGTTAGTGTGTGTTAACTCTAGAACATAAAATATTATTTAAGATATATTTTAAAATATGTATTAACTATTATGATAGTTTTATTAATAGCCTTCAATGAGGAAAAATAAAATGAAAACTTTTCAACCTCGATGGTGATAAATAACCACCAAATGGACAAAGTTTCCAATATTAGAAGAGAATGGAAAGGAGAAGAGAATTGATTATTCATTATTCCAATATCATAATAAAATTTCAATACATATAAGATAAAATAGTTATCATAACACTTAATAATGGTATTTTTGGAGATATTGATAAAAGAAAAGAAATTGAAAAGAAATTAGAAGAAAATGAATGAGGATTTTACCTCTTGAATTATTCTCCTTGATAAACTCCTTAAGAAAATTTTATTTGGTCTATTGTTGATACAAAATATTCCAATATGTGGGGATAGGATTGGTAAGAGGATTTGGAAAAATGTGGAAAATAATGAAATCTTGGACGCTATGAGGAGAAGTGGTGGTGATGGGTGGTATTTATAGGGGTGGAGAGGGGTGTTTTTTTATTATTTTATTATGTTAGATCAAAACTATCAATAATTTTAACCTCATAAATATATATATTAAATAATTAATTAGAGTTCAATATTATAGGCTTGAATTATACATATATCATATATAACTCAATAATTCATTTATTTGTTAAATACCGTATATTGTCATATTTAATTATTAACCAAAAATTCAATAATTTTAGAAAAATATCTAAAATTTACCCTAACAGTTTTTTAATATGTATCATTAAAAAAATTAACTATATTTTATGAAAATAATTTTCTAAATATGATAAATTTAATTTTTAATAAATATAATCATTTCACCAAAAAATATTCATTTTTATATAATTACAAATTTTACGACACTTTGAAAAATTAATTATGGTCTTATAAAATTTAATTATAATCATAAAAATATAAAATATTAATTTATGAATCTATATTTGGAAAATAAATTTTTTTTAATCATTATATTAATTATAAAATTATAAAGAAACATTTATATTTTACTAAAATAGAAACACATAATTTATCATTTTAAGATCATTTATTTACTTTTACCATGATATTAATATATCATATTTTAATTTGTAAGATGAATATATTTTTTAGATATTTCATAGGTTAGGTAATTATTCTAATTTTTATATTACTATTCCTAATTCTCATGTTACTATTCTAAGTGTCATGTAATTATTACATTGGTATCAGTTTCTTAATATATAAAAATATCACTTATTTGATTCTTCATTTATGAAAATAACGTTTTTATTAGGATATATATGATATATATGTGTTTTATACCTTACAAAATATTTATTAGAAGAGAAAAATTACACTTTTAAATGATTGGGTTGTTACATTATTCTTCCTTTTGAAAATTCACCCATAAATTTACATTTTACACACTTAAATGATTACAGGTGTGGGTACTTCTCATTTATTCACTCATCTGGTTCACGTGTTGTCTCTTTGTTCTTATGGTTTCTCCATCCTACTCTGATCAGGTGAGTAGTCTTGTTGTATAGAACACTATCACTTCAGTCAAAGTCCTTCACCAACTAGTCCTTGTATGAAATATAATTTTCCAAATATACCACATCTGAACTCAGTACATTTGAGGGATATGGTATGTAAGTCCCTGAGAGGGATAAATGGAATACATCATGTACTTGATACATTATTAGTGGTATTCCTAGTTAATAGTTCAAATCTTCAACATGACCGAGAATATTTATAGGGCTAATTTACCTAGGACATAGATTTACATTCTTCCCAAAATACCACATCATATTATGTAGAGATATTTAAAGGAATAAAATGTCTCCAACCATAAACTACATGTATCGTCTATGATTGTCTATGTAGATCTTCGGTCAAATTCGGGATACCTTTATGTGATTCATAATGGTTTTTACATTTTCTACCATTTCATAGACCATTTCATGTCCTTGAAGCTTACATTCACCAAATTCTTCCTATCAAGTCTGTGATCAACATTGTTTCCCCTAAATGTATTCATTATGATCTATTAGGATGCTCAATTGAAATTTATTGTTTTAATAGAACTTGAACATAGGTATATGTTGGTCCCATAATCTTTTTAAGTACATAGAAAAAGATCTCAACATATCATCCTGTGTTTGAATTGTCTTCTTAGATCCGAAATCATTTTGAAGATGACAATTTGTACTAAAGTTCAACATAGTGTTTAGAGCACGTAAAATATTTTTATAGAACTTAGAGATGAATCTCAGATCATGATCAGACAAAATCAATAGTGGTACTCTATGTATTGTTACCACATATCTAAAATATATCCAATAAAGTTGATCCTTTTAGATTTCCTCTCGAATTATGATAATGTGAGTTGACTTTGTGAGATGATCTGCAACAAAACATATATACAGTTTTCCTATTGATGTCTTTGGAAGGTGGGTGATAAATTCAATGATGTTTTTTTCCTATTTCTATGTTTGTATAGGTATTGTTTTAATCACCCCTTAAAAAATTTCCCTTTTTCATTAATTTTTTTATTATAGGAAATTTGATGTCTATTTAGAGATCTCATACTTCATATTTCTTTCACCAATAGAGTTCTCATAGATCTTTATTTATCATTGTTCTTCCTCGGTGAATAGATAATGTTGATCTATGTGCATTAATTAGAATTTCTTTAATTATAACCAGATTGGATATTAGAAATTGTTGTGATACAAATCTTATGAATCCTTTATTAAATATTTTGAACACTAAGGATTTCACCTTTCAAATTTCATCCACCTTTGTTTGAATTTCCACATAATTTCTTTGATCATTAATTAGTTTCACCATGAGGGATGGTTTATAGATCATTTGAGAAAGGGTTGATGATGTTCCTTCCGTAGTGATTCCCTTATCTATGTTTTACAAATCGAAGAACATTGGATCCTTTTCATTTCTCATTATTGATAATGTCATAGGATCCTTTATTGTTAAATAATTTTTTAGTTTATTTTCATTACTATGATGTTAGTGGATTGAATATTTTTAATCCTTGGTGATCTCTAACAATCTTTGTAGGTATATATTAATCTCCTTCAATGTGAATATATATTTAAGGCTATTTTAATCAGTTTATATCACAATATTCTCCCTATATAAATAATTCTACAAGATTTTCAATGTAAAGATCCCAACTTAAATCTTCAGATCTTATGTGATATACTTTATTTAATGAATTTTTAGCAGATTCAAGGCATAGGCTATCACTTTATCATGTTTATTCAGTACAAAGCCTAATACCTTCTTTTAAGAATTGTTAAATAACACAACGAGTACCCCACATTTGAGAGTGTGATTAATATTGAACTGATAAGACTCTTTATCAACTCTTTGAATAAATTTTCATATACACTAGGCCTCATAAACACCTTATAATAAGAAATCACCTAATGATGTACATAAATGAAATGGGTGAGCTAAAATCCTAGTAAGAGGATAGTAAAGTACATGAATCAATATAACATGGGTGAGAATAATAATCAACATAGACATAATTATGGGATCAAAATAATAATCATGAGGGGACTAATTTTATAAGGTAAAGAAATATACAAAAATTTAAATATGAAACATCATGTCTTAGTGGTCAAATACTACACATCGTTGTATAATTTTTTTAAATCATGTTCACACATAACATAACTTAAAAATAATAGAATAATCTTGTGAAAACAATTAGAATCATTTTCATTCATATTTTTCATTGTATAATGATATAAACCACTTTACCATATTCATTTGAGTTCTCTATAATTTTGGGTGCAACCGTCACATCATAACATTTACGTAATCCGGCACGAAACATAGAACGTACAACAATCCTTTTCTTAAAATAGATCACAGAAAGGAAATGGTTTTCAACTTAATTTCTAAAATAATACATTCATGAATAAACTTTGGGGTTACCAAAATAAATATTTTACAAAACACATGGTATAAGAATAACCAATCTAAATTAAAGGAGAAACATATCAATATAAGTAAAGGGAGTGTTTTTAGAAAAAAGTGTTCTTTTAGAAAAAATATCATTTTGATTTTCATAAAATAAGATTTGAAAAATGTTTATACTTGAAAATAAATTTTATTAAGAAATAAATTATATTTTATGAATATTAAAATAACATACACAATAAAAAATTGAATAAAATAGGAATAAACAAAAGAAAATAAGATTGGATTGAGAAATCCCCTTACCACATGTCTATATGATTTCTGCACTTTAATATAAAAGATAGTTCATTTAGATTCATTAATTAAAAAATACATAACCTATTATAAATTATTTGACATAATATAATTTTTTTATATTTATTTATGGCCATTATAATGAGTTATGGAGTTCAATTCCGTCATTTCGAGAGTGTTCATTTTTTGTTTTTCATGATCATTTGACTTGTATATAAGTATAGAAGATTATGTAAGATGAAAATAATTATCAATAATGGAATTTTTTTTTATTGAATTAAAGAAGTATAATTGATATTATATATTATTATTTTTCTAGATATGAGGATGTTTTATTTGATAAAACATTATTGATAATCGTTTAGATTAGTTTTGGCAGTTTTCAATCATCAAATTGGTTTTATTTTATTAATATCAATATATATTTATATATGTTAGTTATAGACCGTAAAAAAATTTATATCATACATTTTTAAATATTTTTAACACATTATTATGGTTTTATGAAAAATCTTGAAGGTGGTAAAAGAAAAAGAAAACTTTTCATCATCAAAGGTGATAATTCAACACCCCACCAATGAAATTTTCATTTTTTGAAGAAAAAGGAGATGGGAAGAGATTTGATTATTTATTATCCATTTAACATACTAAAATTATACCATATATAAGATATTTAAGTTATTATTGTACTTGGATAAGGGGATGTGAGGAGAGAATAAGAAAATAAAAGAAAAAGAAATGAAATTAAACGAAACGAAAGGGGATTTTACCACTTGATTATTCTCATTTAGAACCTCTTCAGGAAATTGGATTTGGTATTTTTTGAGACCAAATGATCCTAGAGGAAGGGGAGAGGATTGGAAAGGGTATTGGGAAATTTTTTAATAATCTTCAAACTTGGAAGGTGTGGAGGAAAGAGACGGTGAGGGGGTTATTTATAGTGGAGGAGATTGGTGTTTATTGATAATTTTATTGATTATATTATTATTTTATCTTAAGAATATCAATATTTTGATCCTTATGACTACATATATAATATAATCAACTATATATTAAAATTATTATTTTACATCACCCATACATCATCTATGACTCAATAATTCATGTCTTAGTTAGATACCAAAAATTGTCATATATCACTATTAATAAAAAATTCAACTATTTTAGAAAAATCCTAAAAATTCATCCCAAACATTTTTCAATATGATGAATTAAAGAATTATCTTAATTTTTGGAAAATAATTCTCTAAATTTTATAAATTTTTTTGTAATGAAATCTATCATTTATTTCAAAAATTCTGATTTTAAAATTATAATTGATTTTATAACACATTGAAAAACTAAGAAAGGTACTATAAAGTTAACATATAATCTGATTAAAAAAATACTAATTTATGAAAAAAAATTATGAAACATTTATTTTATATCATTATATTAATTATAAAATTATCAACAACCCATTATGTCTTTTAAAAAAACCAATGCTTAATTGATCATTTTTAAAAAATTTATTTACTTAGTGTGTGACGTAAAAATAACATATTTTCATTTATAAGATGTTTAAATTTTTCTATACATTCATTAGTTAGGTTAATATTCTATTGGCCAGATTATTATTTTGAACGGTCAGGTTACTATTGCAAGGGTCAAGTAACTATTCCATTGGTATAAATTTCATAGTTTCTATAAATATCACTTATTTAAATCTTTATTTACGAGAATAATTTTTTATTAGGATGAATATTCTATGCATGTCTTTTATATGATATAACATAATTGTTGACCTTACCTGTTTTGATAATCCCAGTTATGCTTTTACATAATTTGAGAATCCCAATTAATGTTTATCTATATATTAATTCTTTCAATCTATGACATTATATTATCGAGCTGATAATAATATTAGAATAATACTTGAAATATTTTAATCAATGTTTATCTATGTTTATAGGAATTTTGAAATAATTCTAACTCAATCAAATATTTTTTGCATAAAAAAGATAAGTGTTAATTCACTGATATGCGTATAGATACTGATACAGATCTACCGGTACTTAGTCTACCGATAGACATAGTCACTGATAAGCAATGGTCACCGATACGCAGAGCTACCAGTATGTATATGTCCACTGGTAAGCATTCCACTGATAGATCAAGTCCATGGATACAGACAGCTACCGATAGAACATGTCTGTCGGTATGCATAAGTCTACTCGTATACACTCAATCACTGGTACAGAACGAAGCTACCGATATGCACAAGCTACCGGTACAACGTTTACCGATACAGACAGTCATCAATACAAAAGAGACACTGATACAAGTGTGCTACCAATAGACCAAGAGCTACCGATAGAAGGAGTCATCGGTACATAGATCTTCTGATACACGGAGTAACAACTATCGATAGAAGGATCTACCGGGACAAGGACAAAGAGCTACCGATATGAGCTCACAGCTATATAAAGTCCACCGTTACATATCTACCGATGGAAAGCTACTGATCAAAGACTTCCCGTCACTGATTCCTAAATTCTACTTTTGTCAACATTATTTATTTATTAAGCAATAGTCATATTTGATGATTTTAATGCAATAAATGTTATTTAATGTGGGTTATTGGCATGTCAAGGAACCATACCAAGTACCCATGAAATGGTAATCATTCCCATTACCAGAGAAAAAATCTATAAAAATAATGACAAAGACCGGGAACCAAATAGGATGAAAGAAGTTTCATGAAGAGTGCACAAAAAGGGAAAAAGAATGTTGTAAACTGGTGCATACATAAAGACTACATCCATACTCGAAAAACACTGGACATACACGAAGCGATTCATATAAAAAGAGAACACAAAGCGAACATCATTCAAGGAGTGAATAACTACAACGAGCTACTCATACACTCAAAGCTTGTCAAGATTAGCCTGAAGATCAAGGATGGAAATGACACACTGTTTTCAAAAAAACCAGAGAATGATTTGAAAGCATTTCTGACAAATCAAAAAGAGTCCAGAGCTGCACTTCAAATCACTAAAGAATTCTAAACTCATATCTACTCTCTCAGTGATTCTTTTAGTTACATTTTGAGTAGTGTGCATACTCTGTATATTTTGCACACACACTATCTCCTTTTCTAAACTAGAGGATCTCTAAATCCTCAACACAAACCTTCCATAACTCTTTTGTATCCCACTGTGGATAGTGGTAGAGGTCAAGTAAGAATTAGACAGCCAGTGTGATGTTGTTTTGTTTTCCCACGTAGAACTGTGGTAGAGGTATTAGTACCTAGATAGTCTTTGCACTATTTTTTACCCCCAATCCAGGGTGTGGATAACATTTATATAATTTGTTTTAGAGGACTATGTCTCGGCTTGAGACTAAACCTCTGGTTTTAAAACTGTTGTGCTTACTTATATAGTTTTTAACCTATATTGAATATTCTACTACTAATTACTTTGAAATATAAAATTGGTTTAAATTTAGCTTGATAGTTAACCTAAAAAGTGTTTTTATGTACTGTAATGCATTAGTTTAGCTTCAAAAGTTAATTAATCTTCAGATTAGATTAACTGAGAACTAATCAATCTCTTGAGAACCTAACTGACCCTTTACTCTAATTTTTTTCACTACAGATAATCTTGTTGTTCAATTTGGAGGATTTTAATAGTGATATTTTAAACTGAAATTTTAATTGGAACTCAATTTACCTCCCTCTTGAGTATCCACTCTGACCAACATTTGGTAATAGAGGTTGTTTATTAAAAGGTTTTCAAAACACTCTATTTTTTAACATTGATTTTAGTTGTACCCTAAAGATCTTAAATTTATGATAGTTCTAAATTTTATCTCTTTAAATACATTTTCTAAAATCTAATTATGGATAATAGGCTTGAAGTTACTGCTACCAACATGCCACCATTCTTTAATGGTACAAATTATGCCCAGTTGAAGCTTAAAATGAAAATTTATTTAGAGAGTATGGGTTTTGATATCTAGACGGCTATAGAGACTCAATATAAAATTCATGAAACGGAAAGAACTATTTGGGATGAACCTACTACGACTACTTACAATAATAATTTTAAAGAAATGAATGCCTTGTACTCTGCTTTATGTGATGAGGAATTTAATAGAATATCTACTTGTAAAATTGCTTATGAAATTTGGGACACTTTTTCTATTTCTGTTAAGGGAGCAACCAATGTTTAAGAAATGAGACTGAATATGTATACTGTTAAATATGATAATTTTAAAATGATATTTGATGAACCCATTTCTGATATGTATCTCTGGTTCAATAAGATTGTCAAAGCTATGAGCTCACTTGGAAAAGTTGTTCCTGAAACAGAACAAATTATGAGAATACTAAGATGTTTTCCAAAAAGATGGAGAGGCACATCTGTCTCTATAAGAGAATCATGTGATATAATTTCACTACCTGTTAAAGAATTAATTGGTAAGATTATGATGTATGAAGAAGAACTCAAGGTAAACAATGAAGAATATGAAGAATCAAGGAAGAAGTCAGTAGCCTTCAAGACACATTCTTTAAAGAGAAAGGACAAGGAGAAAGTTCACATACGTACTGAAATCTCAACAAGTGAAAGTTCAGATTTTGACAGTGATGCTGAAATGGCTCAGATATCTAGAAGATTGAAGATGTTCTACAAGAAGAAGAAATTATTCAGAAAATCAAACTACAATGGTAAATATGACTGCAAGGGTCATTGGAAGAAGGATTGGAAAAAGTCTGATAAGGGTGATGAGATTGTCTGTTATGAGTGCAAAAGAAAAGGACATGTAAAAGGAGACTGTCCAAAATTAAAATTAAAGAAGAAACATGACTACAAGGACAATAAGTATAAGAAAGCTATGAAAGCAACTTTTAGTGCATTAGAGGACAGTTCAAGTTATTCTAATTCTTCTCAAGATGAAAAATCTCAAAAAGCTAATATGTGTTTCCTGACAAACACATCTGAGGTAACACAAGACACTTCTTCTTTAAATTCTTATTATTCTCGAGTTGATTCTGATTCTGAATCTGAAAATTTGACTAGTGATGAGTTATTTGAATATTGTAATATTCTAGAAGAAACATGTAATTAATTGAAGGGCAAGTACAATTCTTTAAAGAAATATTATGCTCTAACCAGTTTTATTAAATCCTCTCTTGATATAGAAAAGGAAAAGAATGCTCAATTACTAAAGGAAAATATTGCACTGAAATTTTCTAATGAGCAACTAAGGAAGGTTATTGAGAAACTCACAAATGAAAAAGATACACTTACTCAAATGTTATGAAAACAAGTGGAACCAAAATATACCACTATAATTGGTTATCATCCTGGACAGGGACAGTTTACTAAAACTAGATTTATTTCTATATCTGGACAGAATGCTGCTAGTTATAATTCTGGAAATTTATAAGATTCAACTAGTTATTCAAATGGATATAGATCAAATAAAGTATATCATTCAAAATCTATTGATTCTGTGAATTATTTGAGACCAATAAGACAAATATGGGTACCTAATGTTTTGATTGCTAATATATCTAGACCCAAGGAAATCTTGGTACCAAAATCATTTTCCATCTAAACCTGTTTTGTAGGAAACTTTCTTGAATATTTTTCATAAAAAGATATTGTATTTGGACAGTGGATTTTCAAGGAATATGATAGGGGATTACTCATGCTTCAAAAGAATAATCAAATTTTATAGAGGCCATGTCACCTTTTGTGATAACTCTAATGGAAAAATCATTGGCCTTGGCCAGATTGGTAACACTAATTAAGTTCTAATTTCCAATGTTTTATTTTTTGATGGACTTAAATATAATATGTTAAGTATCTCTCAGTTATGTGATGACGGCTTTAATGTTAAGATTGAAAATGGTTCTTGTAATTTTTTTAACTATAAAAATACTTTTGTATGTTCTGCTTTGAGAAATGAATATTTATATGCAGTTGATTTAAATTATTTATCCAAGAAAAATGTTACTTGCTTAAATGATTTTCATAAAGAGTCTTGGCTATGGAATAGAAGATTAGGACATTGCAACCTTTATTCGCTTAGAAAACTGACTAAGAAAATCTTAGTTAGAGACCTACCTAAACTTGAATGCCCAGCTGATAATGTTTTTAATCCCTGTCCAAAGGGAAAGAAACATAAAGTTTCTTTTAAATCAAAGAAAGAAGTTTCAACTTCTAAACCCCTTGAGTTGGTTCACATGGACTTGTTTGGACCTTCTAGAGTTTCTAGTTTAAATGAGAGCACTATGTCTATGTCTTAGTAGATGACTTTTCTAGGTACACTTGGGTATACTTCATAGCTCACAAAAGTGATGCTTGTTCTTAATTTATTAAATACTACAAGTCTGTAGAAAACCTTAGTGGAATTAAGATTAAGACCCTGAGAAGTGACCATGGTCGTGAGTTTGAAATTCATGAGTTTGATTCTTATTGCTCACAAAATTTCTATAGTCACAACTTTTCTGCCCCTAGAACACCCAAAAAAAATGGTGTAGTAGATAGAAGAATCAAGACCCTTCAAGAAATTGTAAGAACAATGCTTAATGAGTATGACCTACCTATTTATTTTTGGGCTGAAACTGTAAATAATTCTTGTTACATTATCAATGGGGTCTTGATTAGACCCGTTCTTAAGAAGACCCCTTATGAGTTGTGGAAAAATAGGAAACCTAAGGTTAATTACTTCAGAGTTTTTTGTTGCAAAGTTTTATTATCAATACAAAGGGTAATCTTGACAAGTTTTCATCTCAAAGTGATGAAGGAATTTTTCTTGGTTATTCATTAACTAGAAAAGACTATGGAGTTTTCAGTAAAATAACCAAATGTGTGGAATAATATGTTCACAACATGTTTGATGAAACTCATCCACATGAAACAAATTCTTCTCGTGAAAATCATGAAGAAGAATTGTTTTTTCTAGACCTTAATGACAAAAATAATGAACCTGTTGTAAAGACAACGAGTTCTGGAAAGATTCTAGAATCTGCTTCTGTAGAACCTGAACCTAGAGAAGAGCCTGAAATTTCTATTCTTAACTTTACTAGATCAACTAAGATTCTAAAAAATCATCCTTTTGATGTTGTTGTTTGTAATCTTGATAGAAGGAACCATACAAGAGCTTCTCTACGAAACTAGGTTGAACATCAATCTTTTCTTTCACACTTAGAACCTAAAAATGTCATTGATGCAATAAATGATGAATTTTGGGTAATGGGTATACAAGAAGAACTAAATCAATTTGAAAGAAACAATGTCTGGGAATTTGTTGACAGACCTAAGGAAACTTTGACCATAGGCACTAAATGGGGTTTTAGATACAAAGTTATTGGGTCGGGTAATATAGTTAGAAACAAAGCCATGTTAGTTGAACAAGGATATAGTCAAGAGGAAGGAATAGACGATGAGGAATCGTTTTACCCTGTAGCTTGATTAGAAGCTAATAGGATTCTACATGCCTATGCTGCTCATCTGGATTTCATGTTATATTAACTGGATGTTTGAAGTGATTTTCTAAATGGATTTATAATTGAAGATGTTTTTTTGAACAAACACCTGGATTTACTAACCCCCATTTTCTAAATCGAGTTTTAAACTTTCAACAGCTTTATATGGTCTAAAACAAGCTCCAAGAGCTTGGTATGATAGGCTTAGTAATTTTATTATTTCAAATGGTTTTACTAAAGGGATTACTGACCCAACTCTTTTTATTAATAAAGTTTATAAAGATGTTTTGATAGTAAAAATCTATGTTGATGATATTATTTTTGGATCTTCTAAACATACTTTATGTACTGACATTTCAAAGAATATGCAAAATGAATCGGAAATGAGTTTAATGGGAGAACTCAAATATTTTCATGGATTTCATGTTTTTCAAAATGAAAATGTTATCGTTTTGATTCAATGTAAATATAAAAAGGTTCTTTTAAAACGTTTTGGTTTGGATATTATTAAGGAAAGTGATACACCTATGAGTATTGTTTTTAAATTGGACATTGATGAAACTGGGAAACCAGTGGATCAAACTAACTACAGAGGTATGATTGCAAGATTACTTTACCTTACTTCTAGTCGACCAGATATTATGTTTAGTGTGTGTATGTGGGAAGATTTCAAGCTAATCCTAAAGAATCACATTTGCTTGCTGTTAAAAGAATTTTTAAGTATCTTAAACATACTGCAAATTTGGGTTTGTTTCATCCAAAAGTGAAATTTTTTAAATTAATGACTTATTCAGATGATGAATTTTCTGGTTGCAAGTTGGAGAGAAAAAGAAAATCTAGAACATGTCATTTATTGGGAAAATCCTTAGTATCGTGGTGTAGTAAGAAACATAAATCATTTTCTTTGCCTATAGTTAAAGCAGAGTATATAGCTACTGGTAGTTGCTGTGCTCAAATTCTGTGAATGAAATAGACTCTTATGGACTATAGATATGATTTTAAGCATGTTTCAATAAATTTTGATAACACTAGTGAAAATAATATCTATAAGAATCATTTGTCTCACTCTAGGACAAAACACATTGATGTAAGGCACCATTTCTTGAGAGATCAGTACCAAAAAGATGATATTACTGTTGAATTTATAGGTACTGAACATCAATTAGCTGATATTTTCACCAAACCATTATGTTCGGATAAGTTAAGTTACAATAGACATGAATTAGGAATGACAGACTCTGTTAGTTAGATACCTCACTGATATACCTTGCCGATATACCTCACCGGTATGAAACCTCACCGATATACCTCACCAGTATGGACCTCACGGATATACCTCACTGATTAGTGGATCTCACCATTAAGAATTCTCACCAGTATACCCTACCGATGCGCTGTTTTAAACTTCTGTCTTCTTCCAGAATCTATATCATTTATACTTAACTAATTATATTTTAATTAGTTATTTTATGATTCCTAAATGTTAAAAATAAGTCCTAATTACTTCTCGATCCACATTAAACCCTTTACCCTCAAGTCTTAGCTTCCGAATCTCATGAAAACCCTATGTTTCTCGAACCAGAAAAGGAAAACCCTAAATTAATACTATCAGTGATGACATTGATGAGCTGAATGCGAATAAGCAGAAGTCAGAGTAATAAGGAAGTAGCAGTGTTAGTAGAACAAGGTCAGGGAGGCGACCAGTGAACCCGCATTTACAGAATAGAGTTATTATGATCGAAAAAGAGCTATGAGTGGAATGGTTGTTGTCTAGTAAATCGTTAGTTCTAGAGGTACTGGAAGACCAGAAGTGGGTAGAATGTTTTTCAAAGAACAAAGGCCCCTACTATCTGAAGCTGGTAAAATAATTCTATGAGATTGTGAGTTTTGGGCAATCTAATGAAGAAAACAAAATGGTTTCATGGGTAAATGGAAAGGAGATGGATTTTTCTTCTACTGAGTTGGCTGAATGCCTGAAGGTTCCACTCAAAGGTGTTCCTAGATATTTCTCAAAATCAGTACCACCTATAAGTGACATTTTTAACTACGAGACTACCTTAGAGGAGCTCACCGGTAGTGGTAAGCAATGAAATGTGGTGGGTGCTGAAATGGATGGAGAGAACATATTGTTGTTCAAGTTTGTTCAGCATGTTTTAATTCCAAGAAGAGGAGACTTTGAAAATTTGAGATATCAAGATATCTATCTACTACATCTCCTGAGATGTGGTGTGAAAGTAAATCTGTGCAGGATGCTAATAACTCAAATAGAGGATATGATTAGACCAATGTCAAAAACCAATGCCTTATTATTTTCCATGTTGATCTTAGTGATGATCAAAGTAAAAGGAGTAGCTAAGTATTAGGATGAGACAATGGTTTTAAAGAACAACTTCTGTATCACAAGAACTGTATGTCGATATATGAAGATAAACTGGAACCCATGGAGATGATAATGGGTTACTGATGCAAAAAGTTATATGATAAGTTCAATCCTATGGATCATCCTTCAAGGCCTAAGGATGTGAGGGACCCAGGTCTGGGACCTGATTAAGAAAAGCCACAGTATAGTGATGATTTAGAATAGGAAGATTCCTCTATAGTAAATGGAGGAGATCCATAATTTCCTTTTAGACCAAATCTTGATATTGTATCGTAGATTAACCGAAGTACTTCTTTGAACCTACCTAGTATTAAAACTAGTTTAGGTATAAGTAATAAAGAGGCACCTATGGATGAGGAAAACCAACAGAAAACATATCAAGAAGAGGATATCCCAGAGAATGAGGATAAAGAAAGAGGATCTGGAACTAAAGAATCAGATTCAACCACCATGAGCTTAAGTCCTTTGATTAGAAGTTCTGTTATGCCTTTATAGACTGTTCTTGATGAAGTTGATAGACCTTTACCTATTCCTGAGGAACATCTTGCTGTTGCAGAAATAGAGATGGTTGTGTAATATTCTGATGAGTAAGACCGGACTGATGAGGGTGTTTTTTCCATACTAGAGAATGCACCAGTTGAGGGGGAGCATCCAACCAGGTTTTGAAGTGTTTCAGTGGCTATTGAAATTGAGGACTGGGATGAAGACGCAGGTTTTGTGGTTTGTGGATTGTATTATCCCAATTGTGATAATGTGGCATCCCTAAATAGACCAAAAATCATTTATGATATTCAATCTGAGATACTACCTAAAGATGTGGAAAGAATACATGATCTGGATAAGTTAAAGTCTGATCTCAAAATCAGATTAGTGGGTGAAATAAGGAAAATGGAAGCTTCACTGGTGTCATCAATTCAATTGATTATGAATGACTATGTTGCCTGTATAGTATCTAAAAGAGCACGAGTTGTGGTTTCACATGCTGAAATTATCACCATGGATGACTTAGCATCTTTAAAGGGTGAGATAAAAGATATTTTGAGTGCTTCTGTTGCCGAGCTGAAGCACTTCTTTGTTGAAGATATGTGCAATATGGAAAAGTCCTTCAAACTCTCTCTTGGTAGTAATTTGTCAACCTTTGTGGCAGAGATAGTAGATGAAGTTACAGTTTTCCATACTCAAGTGTCTAGACTGGAAGATACTATTGTAAGTCTAAAGCAATCAATTACCTCTTTGGAATCATATATGAGTTCTAAATATAAGGCCCTGGCCTTAAACCTTACTTAATATTCATTTAAATGAATAATTCACATTGAGGATATTTTCAGGTCTAGAATTTTAGAGAAGTAGAACATAACTATTACATCTCAAAAGATTACAAAGTAGACACTTCTACTAAGTTTCCATAGAATAAAAAACTCTTAAAAAGAAACATGTCTAGTTCCATGTTTTATATAGCATGACTTCCCCTTGATCCCATCCTTGAACCTATTCCACATTAAGTCCTTTGAGAAACAGTTCAAAAAAACAAGGGGGGAGCATAAAAAGCTCAGTAAAGGATACACAAAGAATGAAAACTATTAGTTTATCAAAACAACAAGTAAACCATGTATACTTTATCAAAGTAATACTTTTCACCTTTATGAAGTAGTAAAAACTCTTCACTAAATAAAATATCATTACTTACCCTTTTGTAACCAAAAGATTACCATAAAACCCATATAAAGATCACATAACATATAAAGGTAACTTGGGACATAAACATACTTAAATGGAATAACCATACGGTCGACTTCCACACATATCACTTAATAGAATATCCATACGACTGACTTCCATACCCAATGCATTAGAGGTTATAACGTAACCACCCATCCTGGTTTTCACGGAACCACCCTTCATATGGTTTATCACGTAACCACCCGTCAAATGTCCAAGTACCATTATAAAATCATAAGACATAAAACAAATATAATGGAAAGAAAACATTCCCACACTTTGATCACAATATATCACTTAAATATATTGACATAACAAATCCGTTATTAAAACCATTTTAAATACCAAAATACATAAAAGAGTATATGGAATTTATTTCATATTAAAAAACATTATGGCTTGTTGCGGAACCCAAAGACCAAATAATACTCGCGGCGGTGGAAAAGGTTGTTGTCACCGCGTACGTTAAAAGAAACATTCCTTTTTTTCGTTTTGTAAAACGCTTCGTAGAAAAAGATTCCTTTTGTATAAAAGAAAAAGTCAAAGGGGTTTATACACTGTATAAAATAAAGTTGTCTATAAAATGAAATACTCCTCAATGAAAGGTGATTGAGACGAAGTCCCTTACCTCGGGCCCGACTTGACTTTATCGTTCTTTAACGTCCTTTAAAATGGGTAACTCTTTTTTATTTGAGCTCAAAGGCTTCCTTGGGAAGACTTATGCCCAAAGTGAGGCTTCTAGGAGTAACAGAGAGATGTGGAGAGACAAAATGGGCAGGGTTTGGCCGACCCAAAGGCTTTGGAAGTGTGGGTAAGGTGGTAGAGGTGGGGGCCTTTTATAAGAGGAGAGGAGGGGCACTCTTGGAAAGTAAAGAAATGTTACTTTATTTTAAAATTAGTATCGGATTTAAAAGGTCCCACATTGATATAATTCTAGGATAAGGTGATAAGGTTTCGAAATATACCCAACCAATTGGTTTTTGACAAGTGTGGGTCTTAGATTTTACATTATCTTTTCATTTTATATAAATCGTTAAATAATGAGGTAATCGCTGCATCATCATGGTGCCATAAATAATTTAATTTATTGAATGTCTAAAAATTATAAAAAAATATCATGACGTAGGAGATCTTTTTATATTTCTAATGAATTTTTATAGTAAAAAATATGACTTGTATAACCCCATTTAAAAATTGTTTTAGTAAAACAACTCATGTTTGTGACATTTTTACTTTAACATTAAATAAAATGATATTAATGTTATTTTCCTTCCAAAGTGGCTCCATGGGGTCCCCAAGTTGACCCATGGATTTTCTTGGTCGGACATGACATATCCAATAAGGTTAGGACATGTGTCTAGGTCATTCCATATTATTAAAACATTATTTTTACCTTAAACTACACTAATTACCTCTAATCGGGATTAAAAACTTAAAAGTTACTATTCACCAAAAAATTATTTTAATCCCATTGAACCAAATTTAATTATTAATGACAATCATGTATGTAGGATTTTTTAAATTCAAAACACAGAGGTGGTAAAATTTTATTTAAACGAAAAATCGGTTTTTATAAGTACCACTTAGTGGTTTCACTATTCATCAAAAATTGAATTTTTTCAGAAAAGTACCAAAAATTCACCCTAAGCTATATTTGATATTCCAAATTCAAAAATGAAGCCTATTTTACAAAATTCAAAACATATAAGTTTCATTAATTAATTTAATAATTAATTCCCGCAGTCAGAGCAAATTGCGTGTTTTTATGAAACAATAACTATCAAAAGATTAAAACTAGTTTAAGTCCGATATTAAAGTGAAATTAATTCCAACAACCACTATTGGATTAAATGGTAAAAATAAATTCTTATTTCACTTTAAAACCAATCCAAAAGATAATCTATTCATATAAATAAATTATATTTAAAAGAGGTTTTGAATTAAAATACAATAGTTTTCACTATTCATTAAAAAAATGAACTTTATCGGAATAGTACCAAAAAATTTACACAAAGTAAATTTTGATGTCCTGATTTTAAAGAAGAGTTTTATTTGGTCCAATAGAATGTATAAGAGTGAACAAAACTATATTTAATGACAGTTCACCATCAAAAGGCGATAAGTGAACCTTTAATGAAAATTAGGTTATATATGCCTAAAATTGAATTCTTTCCATATTTTAAGCCTTTATCTTTTATTAGATAAATGTAAAAACATTTAAAAAACATATATAATCATATTTTAGTTATTTCTATCCATTCTCGCCAATACAATGGCTATGTGTTAAATACCATTTAAAATAATATTATTTTATTACTAGTGTGCAACGTAAGATTTCAATGAAACTCTTTGTTGCGTATCGGGTACGCTATCGAACATAGAAACCCCTTTAAAATAATATTAATATTTAATTAGTAAATATTAATAAATATGAAAATTTATTATTCTTTATTTACCTGGGATGTTACATCCTTCCCCCCTTTTCGGAATTGCGTCCTCACAATTTTATTCACTTATCAAAATAAGTGGGGGGTATTTATCCCTCGTAGCATTTTCAGATTCCCACATTGCCTCTTCAACCATATGGTTTTTCCACAAAACCTTTACCTGGTGAATCACCTTATTCTGTAACACTTGCTCCCTGTGGTTAAGAATCTGGACCGGCTGTTCTTCATAAGATAGGTTCTCTTCCAGCTGAACTACCTCTGGACTCAAAACATGAGATGGATCTGGCATATACTTTCTCAATATCGAAACATGAAAAACATTGTGTACCTGAGATAAACTCGGAGGTAATTCCACTCTGTATGCAACTGATCCAACTCTCTCCAGAATTTCTTATTGTCCAATGAACCTTGGACTCAGCTTTCCTTTCTTACCAAATCGAATCACACATTTCCATGGAAAAACTTTGAGAAATACATGATCACCTACCTCGAAAGATAGATCCTTCCTCCGGTTATCTGCATAACTTTTCTATCTGCTCTGAGATGTTCTCATGTGTTTCTGAATCAACTGAACTTTTTTTGCCATCTCTTCTACCAATTCTGGTCCCATCAGCTTCCTTTCACCCACTTCATCCCAAAATGATAGAGTTAGACACCGCTTCCCATATAATGCCTCAAATGGTGCCATCTGTATATTGGAATGAAAACTGTTATTATAAGAAAACTCAACCAAAGAAAGATGTTGGTCCCAACTTCCCTGATAATCCATAGAGCAAGCTCGTAGAATATCCTCCAAAGTCTGGATCGTTCATTCTGACTGCCCAACTGATTGGGGATGAAATGTTGTACTAAAATTTAATTCAGTACCCAATGACTTCTGAAGGCCTTTCCAAAAGTTAGAAGTAAACCTGGGATCACGATCAGATACAATGGAGTGGGGAACTCCATGTAACCTGACTATCTCTTTAAGATACAATCGAGAAAGTTGATCTAGAGAGAAAGTATCTCGAATAGGAAGGACATTAGCATATTTAGACAAGCGATCAACAATAACCCAGATTACATTATTACCTCGAGATGTCTTCGGTAATCCCACAACAGAGTCCATGGATATGTTTTCCCATTTCCACTCTGGCACTGGTAAAGGCTGAAGCATCCCTTTCGGTAACTTTCGCTTTGCTTTAACCTGCTGAAAAGTCAAACACATTATAGTAAAATCAATAATATCAATTTTCATTCCATCCCACCAGTAATACTCCCGCAGATCTCTGTACATCATAGTACTGTCAGGATGAACTGAAAACGGAGAACTATGAGCTTCACATAAAAACTCTCTCTTCAACTGTGAATCACAAGGCACACACAATCTCTTCCCAAATCTCAAAACACAATCATTATCAATGTTGAATTCAGGAAACTTACCCTTCTGAACCAGCTCTACCTTTTTATGCAACTCACTGTCTTGCTTTTGTGCTTGCTTGATTCTGTCTGATAGAGAAGATGTCACTGATACTTGAAACAAAATAGAAGTACTTCCAGCACAAACAACTTCCATGCCAAAGTTCATCAAATCAAAAACCAAAGGATCTCGTTCCAATCGTAGCATGGTTAATGAAGAATTACTTTTTCGACTCAAAGCATCAGCCACTTTATTTGCTTTTCCTGGATGGTAATGAATTGTACAATCATAATCCGTGATTAATTCCAGCCATCTCCTCTGTCTCATGTTCAATTATTTCTGAGTGAATATATACTTTAAACTTTTGTGATCAGTATATATTTCACACTTTACTCCATACAAATGATGCCTCCATATTCTTAGAGCAAAAACAACAGTAGCTAATTACAAATCATGTGTAGGGTAATTTACCTAATGAGTTTTCAACTAACGTGAAGCATAAGCAATTACCTGATCATTTTTCATAAGGACACAACCAAGTCCCTTCAACGAAGCATCACTGTAGATAACAAACTCACCATTCCTGGAAGGAAGTGCCAAAACTGGAGCATTCACCAATCTTATTTTCAACTCCTGAAAACAATCATCACATTCTTTTGTCCAGATAAACTTAACACCCTTCCAAGTTAGCTTAGTCATTGGACTAGATAACCGTGAAAAATTTTCAACAAACCTTCGGTAGTAACATGCCAAACAAAGGAAACTACGAATCTCGGTTACATTTGTGGGTCTTGGCCATTCTTCAACAACTCTTTTTTTAGCAGGATCAACAGTTATGCAATTTTTTGAAACAATGTGACCCAGGAAAGAAATTTGTTGTAACCAAAACTCACACTTGCTGAATTTTCCATACAGTTTCATTTCTTTTAAGGTGTGAAAGATAACCCTTATATGACTTTCATGCTTTTCTTTAGTTTTAGAAAACACCAAAATATCATCAATGAAAACAACCACAAACTTATCCAAGAACTCAAGGAAAATTCTATTCATAAGGTCCATGAATACAACAGGTGCATTGGTTAACCCAAAAGTCATAACTACAAATTCATAATAGCGATATCTAGTACGGAACACAGTCTTCAGAACGTCTGCTTATTTTACTTTCAACTGATGGTACCCCGACCTCAAGTCAATCTTCGAAAAATACTGAGCTCCCTGGAGCTGGTCAAACAAATCATCGATATGAGGCAAAGGATACTTGTTCTTAATAGTAATGTTATTCAAGGCTCTATAATCAATGGAAAGTCTCATTGAACTATCTTTCTTTTTAACAAACAAGACAGGAGCACCCCATGGTGAAGTGCTAGGTCGAATGAAACCTTTATCTAATAACTTCGGTAATTGTTTCTTTAACTCTAAAAGTTCAACTTGAGCCATTCGATAAGGGGGTTTTGAAATTGGCTTAGAATCAGGAACTAAGCCAACAGTAAATTCAACTTCCCGATCATGAATAATACCAAGAAACCCATCAGGAAAAACATCAAGATACTCATTTACCACTGGAACATCATTAATCTGAACAGTTCCCTTATTTTCAACGATATCTGCAAGATAAAATTCATTTCCATCTTTTACTAGTTTCTCAACTTCCTGATATGTTATCAAAATAAAGGGTTCATTCTTGTACACAAACTGAAAATCTTTATGATAGAAACCATTTTAGCTCTGCAGTCAATATTAGCATGATAAACAGAAAGCCAATCCATGCCCAAAATAAAATCAAACTCTACTAGAGGCAAAACAATAAGGTTTGCTGGTAGATTCTTTCCTCACAGAAGGATCGGAATGTTCTTATAATTCATTTTTGTCTCAACATTCCCTCCGGGTGTTTTTACCATAATTTAAGATTCATATCTTGAGATGAAATTTTCCAATTTACTAGAAAACTTCATAGAAATGAAAGATTGTGTAGACCCTGAATCAAACAACACATTGGCATAATCTGAACAAACAAACAGTGTACCTTCTACTACTTCATTCGATGGCCCAACATCTGCTGAAGTAGTTGCAAAGGATTTCACCACCCCTTTCTGCTTGTAGTCTGACTACTTTCCCTTAGTTGAGTTCTTTGTTAGACACTTATTTGCATAATGACCCATTTCATTACACTTAAAACATCTTACCACTGGCGTTTCATTTTCTGCTTGATCATCTTCCTTACAGTTAGGAGCAATATGACGAGACTTACCACACCGAAATCACTTACCAGACTTGGATAAACATTCTCCAGGATGCATTTTACCACACTTCTCACAGGATGGATATTTGGTTTTCTTACCTCCTTGCTTCTTTGATGAATTCTTCCCCTTTGCCTGCCAACTAGACCTCTTATTCTGTTGTTTGTCAAAGAACACCTGATCATCGAAAAATTTCATTTCCACCTTCTCCGCACATCGAACAAGTTTTTCATAACTTTTGAACTCACGAGAAGCTAAAGCCCTTCGATACTTTGGCTTTAACCCTAAGTAAAAATGGTTTATTTTACTATCAAGATATCGTATGAAGTTTGGAGCATACCTTGCCAATCGAGTGAACATTGTTTCATAAGTAGCCACTGAGTCATCCTCCTGACTCAATTCTAGGAACTGTTTTTCCATCCTAAGACGAACCACCTTAGGAAAATATTTCTCAAGAAACATACCTATGAATTCGTCCCAGTGAAGATCATAAATCTCATCACTATCCCTGATATTTTTCACCATCGACCACCACTGACCAGCTTCACCTTCAAAACAGTAAACAGCAAGACTAACCTTTTGATGTTTTGAACACCCCATGACATCAAAAATCTTCTTCAGTGCTTTAATCCACCCTTCAGCTTGCACAGGGTCAGATGATCCTCTGAATGATGGGGGATGTTGCCTCATGAAATGTTCCACAACTGAAATGTTCCTCTGCGGTTGATCTGACTGATCTCGTGCATGGATACCACCACCTTTTATAGCCTGAGTCAACTGTGCCATCACTGCAAAAAACTATTCAGTTCCGATTCCGACCATCTCAGGTTGCTGATTTGGAAGTTTGTCTTCCTCCTGATGTCGTCCCAACATAGCTTCTTTGTTTCCTCTGCGTAAAACCATTATGAACACAGAAATATCTTAGGTGAAGCAACATGGTAATATTTAAATGCTATATCATTTCAGTCATACCATAAATTAACTTATAATATAACAATTTTCTAACTCCTAAAGTTTTCTAAACCGACCTCTGATACAAACTATAAGGCCCCAGACTTAAACCTTACTTAATATTGAATTAAATGAATAATTCACTTTGAGGATATTTTCAGGTTTAGAGATTTAGATAATTAGAACATAACTATTACATCTCAAAAGATTAAAAAGTAGACACTTCTACTAAGTTTCCATAGAATAAAAAACTCTTAAAAAGAAACATGTCTAGATCCATATTTTATATAGCATGACTTTACCTTGATCCCATCCTTGTCCCTATTCCACAATAAGTCCTATGAAAATAATTTCAAAAAAACTTAGGGTGAGCATAAAATGCTCAGTAAGGGATACACAAAGAATGAAAACTATTAGTTTATCAAAACAACAAGTAAATCATGTATACTTTATCAAAGTAATTCTTTTCACCTTTGTGAAGTAGTAAAAACTCTTCACTGAATAAAAGAACATTACTTACCCTTTTGTAACCAAAATATTACCATAAAACCCATATAAATATATCATAACACATAAAGGTAACTCGGGACATAAACATACTTAAATGGAATAACCATACTGTCGACTTCCACACATATCACTTAATGGAATAGCCATACGACCGACTTCCATACCCAATGTATTGGAAGTTATAATGTAACCAACCATCCTGGTATTCATGGCACCACCCGTCATATGTTTTATCACGTAACCACCCATCAAATGTCTGAGTACCATTATAAAATCATAAGACATAAAACAAATATAATGGAAAGAAAACATTCCAACACTTTGATCACAATATATCACTTAAATATATTGACATAACAAATCTATTATACAAACCATTTTAAATACCAAAATACATAAAAGAGTACATGGTATTTATTTCATTTTAAAAAACATTACGGCTTGTTGAGGAAGCCAAAGACCAAATAATACTCGCGGTGGCGGAAAAGGTCGTTGTCACTGTGTACGTTAAAAGAAACATTCCTTTTTTTTGTTTAGTAAAACGCTTCGTAGAAAAAGATTATTTTTGTATAAAATAAAAAGTAAAAGGGGATTATACACCGTATAAAATAAAGTTGTATATAAAATGAAATACGCCTCAATGAAAGGAGATTGATACGAAGTCCCTTACCTCGGGTCCGACATGACTCGATCGTTCCTTAACGTCCTTTAAAACAGGTAACTCTTTTTGATTTGAGCTCAAAGGCTTCCTTGGGAAGGCTTCTGCACAATATGAGGCTTCTAGGAGTAAGATAGGGATGTGGAGAGACAAAATGGGTAGGGGTTGGTCGAGCCAAAGGCTTTGGAAGTGTGTGTAAGGTGGTAGAGGTGGGGGCCTTTTATAAGAGGAGAGGAGGGGCACTCTTGGAAAGTAAAGAAATGTTACTTTATTTTAAAATGAGTTTTGGATTTAAAAGGTCCCACATTGATATAATTCGAGGATAAGGTGATAATGGTTCAGAATATACCCAACCAATAGGTTTTTGACAAGTGTAGGTCTTATATTTTACATTATCTTTTCATTTTATTTAAATCGTTCAATAATGAGGTAATCACTGCATCATCATGGTGCCTTAAATAATTTAATTTATTTAATGTATAAAAATTATAAAAAAATATCATGATGTATGAAATCTTTTTATATTTCTAATGAATATTTATGGTCAAAAATATGACTTGTATAACCCCATTTAAAAATTGTTTTAGTAAAACAACTCATGTTTGTGACATTTTTACTTTAACATTAAATAAAATGATATTAATGTTATTTTCCATCCAAAGTGGCTCCATGGGGTCCCCAAGGTGACCCATGGATTGTATTGGTCGGCCATGACATATCCAATAATGGTAGGACATGTGTCTAGGTCATTCCATATTATTAAAACATTATTTTTACCTTAAACTACACTAATTACCTCTAATCACGATTAAAAACTTAAAAGTTACTATTCACCAAAAAATTATTTTAATCCCATTGAACCACATATTACTTTTTAATGACAATCATGTATGTCGGATTTTTGAAATTCAAAACACAGAGGTGGTAAAGTTTCATTTAAACGAAAAATGAGTTTTTATAAGTACCACTTAGTGGTTTCACTATTCATCGAAAATTGATGTTTTTCAGAAAAATAAAAAAATTCACCCTAAGCTATATTTGATATTCTGAATTGAAAAATGAAGTCTATTTTAAAAAATTCAAAACATATAAATTGAGTTAATTAATTTAATAATTAATTCCTGCTGTCATAGCAAATAGCGTGTTTTTATGAAACAATAAGTATCAAAAGATTGACACTAGTTTAAGTCCAATTTCAAAGTGAAATTAATTCCAACGACCACTATTGGATTAAATGGTAAAAATAAATTTTAACTTCACTTTAAAACCAATCCAAAAGATAATCTAATCATATAAATAGATTATATTAAAACGAGGTTTTGAATTAAATTACAACATTTTTCACTATTCATTAAAAAAATGAACTTTATCGGAAAAATACCAAAAATTTACACAAAGTAAATTTTGATGTCCTGATTCTAAAGAAGAGTTTTATTTTGTCCAATATAATGTATATGTGTGAAAAATACTATATTTAATGAAGGTTTTCCATCAAAAGGCGATAAGTGAACCTTTAGTGAAAATTAGGGTATATATGCCTAAAATTGAATTCTTTCCATATTTTAAGAATTTATCTTTCATTAGATAAATGTAAAAACATTTAGAAAACATATATAATCATATTTTAGTTATTTATATCCATTCCCGCCAATACAATGACTATGTGTTAACTACCATTTAAAATAATATAATTTTATTACTAGTGTGCAACGTAAGATTTCAATGAAACTCTTTGTTGCTTATCGGGTACGCTATCAAACATAGCAAACCCTTTAAAGTAAAATTAATATTTAATTCGTAAATATTAATAAATATGAAAATTTATTATTCTTTATTTACCTGGGATGTTACACTAAATCTCAAGAAGACTAGGATTTGGCCTATGTGAAGAGTGTAGTGAGCCAGAGGGTTTCAGTGTTTGAGGAGTTTAAGCTATCCATAAAAAATCATGTTAGAACCCAGGATTCTCAATTGAAAAATCTTATTAGTGGGTTGACCAAAACTTTTAAGGAAACAGTAACCTTATCTATTGATTCTCTTGCTTCCAGACCTTCAGTGGATTTGGATCAGATTAGAGCTTTTGTAACGCCCCGACCCCAGCTACCCAGAGTCGGTGCATTACTTCGTAACATTGGCATGATCACAAAAGATCAAGTCTCGAAAGACCGATTAGTTTAGTAGCCTTAGAAACACTAGATACATTCGTAAACGTTACATTACATCATAAAGTGAAAACTACAATAACAAAGTCTCCATAGTCCACACTCATATCCTCTTCTGATAATCCCTGCAGGTCATTCATAAAATACTTCTTCACATCCTGGAAAATATTAAAACATTGAAAGGGGTGAGCTCAGATGCTCAGTAAGGATAACAATATTGCGGAAGCATTCATAAATAAGCATAAAAATTTAAGGCAATGTATAACTAAAACAAAAGCCTTTTAAACTTGAACATAAACATAATAGGGCAAAAGTAAAATGAGATAATGTCATTCACTTCTTCTCATGGATATTCTACTGGTCGAATAATCACATGAAATATCAATAACCACTTTCATAATGAGGGAATGTATAATTCCAGACATTCTGAAACATTTTTTCAAGGCCTCGGCCAAGACGTCTAAAATGATTAAGGCCTCAGCCAAAACCATAAATCAAATTGGGAAAGGGCCTCGGCCAATTCCACGTCTAGTTGTGTCATGAGACCTACCGATGCATCGAGGAGCTATAGCGGGATCCACCCGTCACTTATTAAGTCCAATACATTCCTCATATGAATAGGTTTAAACATAACATAAACCATAACATAATCGTATCACATAAAACATGCATAAAGGAAACATAACATTTCCACATTTCAATCACAAGATATCAATACAACACATTGTTATAATAAAAACACTTTCAAAACCATTTTCAATACCAAAATAAAAGAAAGTTAAAACTTTGTATTTATTTTTCATTAAAAAAAAGATGGCCTGTAGAGGAAGCCGGAACTCAAATAATGGTCACGGCGGCGGAGAAGTCATTGTCACCGCATAAGTATGGAAATAAAAACATTCCCTTTTGTCGTTTAGCAAAACGATTCGTATAAAAAGATTCCTTTTGAATAACCGTAAAAGTCAAAGGGGTTTATACACCGTATAAAATAAAGTTGTGTATAAAACCAAATATGCCTCAATGAAAGGGGATTGAGACGAAGTCCTTAAAAAGATCATTTTTTTATAAAGTAGGTCTATTAGGTGTATTCACTATAATTACACATAAATAATGTAAAATTACAAGATAGGGCATAATAATATCAGGACATAATTTGAAAGTAGGATATTAACCCAAAGAATGGAAGTTGGGTTAAGAAATTCCCTTACCTCGTGTCTGATTGACTCAACCGTTATTTAACCTCCTGAATAATAAACTAGAGTTAATATATACCTTATTAAGAACCATTTTCAATTTCATTATCCTTATTATATAACTTATTACAATGATATGAACATTATGTAATTATTTAAGTTAATAACAGTCATTTTGTCGATCTTTGGTAATTGAGTCAACAATAAACTTCTTATAATTACAAGTTGTTTATGTGGTAGAATATCCATTATCTCCAGAATTATATTCATGATTTAGATGTCATATATATCTTATATATCCAGTATATACATTCATTTATAATATTAGGTAACATTTAGAGGTAAGAAATGAAATGCACCGTTCATGGAGACGGTAAGCCGTACGTACGCATGAACGCTACTTTCATTTCAATTTCATATTTAATGGAACGAAATCATAATGATATAAATGTATAATATAATTCCAGTATAATATAGTGTATAATACCATTTACTCAATCCTTTATACATCCTACATATGGCATTAACGATTCAAATCACTTTGAGGGGGCGGTAGTCCGCACTTCCTAAAATGAAATTATCGCGTTTACCCATAATGGAAATCATAAAGTATGCCATAAATGAGAAATACAGAAGCATAAGTAAAACATAAACATATTATATATCATATATAAATATAGTGACATCTTAATGGCCACCTTTGAAGGTGTAATATGAGTGTTGAACAATCATCGTTTCGTGAGGCAGAAATTCGCCATCCACAGAAACCGTATGTTCTTTAACCATTAGATGTAGGTGTGTGTGAGTGTAGCTCGAATCCTTATTATAACAACATCCTAGTATATTGAGGATACTGTTGTTGTTACAAAAGAAATTAATAAAAAGAGTTTAGGGGGTTGGAGAAGAAAAATAAAACAAAACAATATTAGAGAAGACATTACCTCAAAATCGGGTAACTCTTTTTGATTTGAGCCAAAGGCTTCCTTGGGAAGAGTTCTGCCCAAAGTGAGGCATCTAGGAGTAAGAGGGGAAAGTTGGGAGATTATTTGGGTAGAGTTTGGCCGATCCAAATGGCTTGAAAGTGTGAATGAGGTGGTAGAGGTGGGGGCCTTTTATAAGAGGAGAGGAGGGGCACTCTTGGAAAGTAAGGAATTTTTATATTATTATACAATACTTTTCGGATTCCAAAGGTCCCACACTTATATAATTCGTGGATAAGGTGATAAGGGTTCGCAATATACACATCCAATAGTCTTTGGACAAGTGTAAGCCTTGGATTGTACATTATCATTTCATTTTATTAAAATCGTTAAATAATGAGGTCATCGTTGCATCATAATAATGTCATAAATAATTTAATTTATTTAATGTCTAAAAATTATAAAAAAATACTATGATGTAGGAAATCTTTTTACCTTTCCAATGACTATTTATAGTCAAAACTATTACTTGTATAACCCCATGTAAAAATTGTTTTAGTAAAACATTTCATGTTTGTGTCATTTTTTACTTTAACATTAAATAAAAGGTATTTATGTCATTTTCCAACTAAAGTGGCTCCATGGGGTCCCCAAGTTGACCCATGGATTGTCTTGGTCGGCCATGACTCATACAATAGGAGTAGGACAAGTTTCAAGCTCATATCATATTATTAAAACATTATTTTTACCTTAAACTACACTAATTACCTCTAATCGCGATTAAGAACTTAAAAGTTACTATTCACCAAAAAATTATTTTAATCTCATTGAACAAAATTTTAATTATTAATGATAACCATGTATGTCGGATTTTTGAAAATCAAATAACAGAACTGGTAATATTTCATTTAAACGAAAAATCAGTTATTTAACTACCACATAGTGGTTTCACTATTCATCAAAAATTGAAGTTTTTCGGAACAATGCCAAAATTTCACCCTATGCTATAATTGATATTCCGAATTCAAAAATGATGTCTATTTTACAAAATTCCAAACATATAAGTTTCATTAATTAATTTTATAATTAATTCCCGATGTCACAACAAATAGCGTGTTTTTAAGAAACAATTTATATCAAAAGATTGGCAATTGTTTATGTCCAATTTCAATGTTAAATTAATTCTAATGACCACCATTGGATAAAATGGTAAAAATATATTCTAATTATACTTTAAAACCACTAAATAGTATAATTTATCACAATAAATTATTTTGATTAAAAAAGTTGTTTTAAGTATTTTTCACTATTCATAAAAAAATTGGAAGTTCTCAGAAAGTTACAAAAAATTCAACGTAGGATAATTTCGATATTACGAATACAAAAATGAAGTCCATTTTGAAATATAAAATTTCTATAATTTTAAAAATTGGTTATTACTATTCATAACGGCTACTTTGATTAGTCGCGGTGTGTTAGAACTCGAAGTTGCGTACAATGCAAGCTATTGCATTATTGAATGAGAAGCGTATCATGGAAGCTTGGGGTGTTACAGCTTTGATGAAGGAGGAGCTTGGTTCAGCATCAACCAGTGGCTCTGTGGACTCATCTGATCTATCCAAAGTGGTAACTTCTACTAGTGATACCACTAGAGATATCATGAAAATTGCTCAAGACTATATGAGAGAAGCTTATGCTTCTCATAAAGAGGTGAAAGACAAGGTAGATTATTATTTCCAAAGGGTTTATACCAAGCCCCATCATAACAATCATTTCAAGCTTATGTTAGAAAACATGAAGCTACCTCCACTCAATCAAGCCTTCAGAGAACAAGTCAGCAAGCTCAGAGAACTGCCACCTGTACTCGACAAAATCATGGAGAACAAGGATGATTTTATTTCTGATATGGAAATTGGAAGAGGAATAATCATGGAATTCAGAAATCTATTATTTCCCTTCTTGCATATTGATACTCGGATAGTGATTATACCTCCATCTTTACCTGCATCTTCCTCTACTACTTCTCCCGTTCAGATGAATACATCCCAAGCCATCCACATCCTTACTCCTGTGATCACTCAGAGAGCTACAAAGTACAGGCCAGGAACAGTTTTAGTAGCTCAGCCACCTCTGATCATTTCTAGTGCTCCTAAGCCTCCACCCGAATCCACCACAACTGAATCCTCTTCCAATCCCAAGGGGATATCTCATTCTAAGGATGTGTATTGATCAATGGATAGGATTTTTGATAGGAATCACCTATATTTCTTTTGTTTTATTTAAGTATTTCTTTGTATCTTTTTTCTCCTAGAAATATATATGATCTTAATTTCTTTTACCCTTGATTACTTCTCTTCTCCTCTATTTCATTCTTCTACTACTTTGTTATTATAACAAAGGGGAAGAAATACTATCTAAGGGAACCATATCTGGGAATAAATAATTTATTTTACAAAGGGGGAGTATTACTATATTTTATGAGCATAATTCATTTCCCTCTGGTATAATTGTTTTATATTTTATCTTTGATATATATGTTTAATAATACATAGTTTTCTCTGATACAATTGGATTTAATGGAATATCCTTTGATACATTTCTAATTATTTTGGGCTTATAATATCATAAGTTTTGATTACCAAAAATGGGGAGATTTTTTGCATCACCTATTTTGATAATCCCAATTATTCTTTTACATACATTGATAATCCCAATTAAGGCTTATCTATATATTAAATAATTCTATTTATGAAATTCTATTATCGAGATGATAATAATATTAGAATAATCCTTGAAATATGTTAATCAATGTTTATCTATGTTTATATGAATTTTGAAATAATTCTTACTAAATCGGATATGTTTTTCACAAAGCAGATAAGTGTTAAGTCACTGATATGCATATAGCTACTCATACAGATATAACAGTACTTAGTCTACCAACATACATAGTCACTGATAAGCAAAGTTCACCAATATACAGAGCTACCGGTATGTATAAGTTCATCGGCATGCATCCCACTGACAGATCAAGTCCATCGATAAAGAAAGCTACTATTAGAAGCTAAGCTAATAATAGAACAAGTCTGTCGGTATGCATAATTCTACTGGTATACACTCAATCACTATTATAGAATGAAGCTACCGAAATGAAAAATCTACCGATACAAAGTTTACCGATACAAACAGTCACAGATACTAAAGCGCCACTAATACAATCGAGCTACCGATAGACCAAGAGCTACCGATAGAAGGATTCATCGGTACACAGAGCTACTGATACACGGAGTAACAGCTACCGATACAAGGTGCTACCGGTACAAGGACAAAGAGATATCGATAGGAGCTCACTACTATACAAAGTCCACCATTACATATCTACCTATGTAAATCTACTGATTAAAGACTTCCATTCACTGATTCCAAAATTCTACGTTTGTCACCATTATTTATTTATTATGAAACAATAGAATTTGATGATTTTAATGAAATAAATGTTATTTAATGTGGGTTGTAGGCATATTAGGGGCCCATACCTAGTACCCATGAAATGGTAATCATTCCCTTTGATAGAGATAAAATTTATAAAAGGAAGGACATAGACCGGGAACCAAATAGGATGAAAGAAGTTGCATGAAGAGTGCACAAAAAGGGAAAAAGAATGCAGTGAAGTGGTGTATACAGAAAAACTACATCCATACTCGAAGAAAACTTGACATACATGAAGCGATTCATACAAAAATAGAACACAACCCGAACTTCAGTCAAGTAGTGAAGAACTACAAGGAGCTGCTCATACACTCAATGTTGATCAAGCTGAATCTGAAGATCAAGGAAGAAAACGACACTTTGTTTTCAAAAAAAAACCAGAGAAGGACTCAGAAGCTTTTCTGACAAAACAAAAGGATTCCAGAGCTGTACTTCAAATCACAAGATCATTCTAAACTCATATATACTCTCTCAGTGATTCTTTTATTTACATTTTGAGCAGTGTGCATACTCTGTATATTTTATACACACACTGTCTCATGTGCTAAACTAGAGGATCTCTAAATCCTCATCACAAACCTTCCATAACTCTTTTGTATCCAACTGTGAATATTTTTTGAGGTCAAGTAAGACCTGGACAACTAGTGTGTGGTGGTTTTGTTTTCCCACGTAGAACTGTGGTAGAGATCTTAGTACTTGGACATTATTTACAATGTTTTTTACCCCCAATCAAGGGTGTGGATCAAATTTATATAAATTTTTTGAGAGGACTAAGTCTCGGCATGAGACATAACCTCTTGTTTTAAATATTCTATGCTTACTTATATTATTTTTAACCTATATTGAATATTCTGCTGCTAATTACTTTGAAATATAAAATTGTTTTAAAGTTACTTTGATAGTTAATCTAGCAAGTGTTTGTATGAACTGTAAATCATTAGGTTAGATTCAAAAGTTTATTAATCATTAGATTAGATTAACTACAAACTAATCAATCTCTTGAGAACCTAACTAACCCTTTAATCTAATTTTTATCGACTACAGATTATGTTTTAATTCAATTTGGGGGATTTTAATAGAGATATTTTTTACATAAATTTTAATTGGAACTCAATTCACCCCCCCCCTCTTGAGTATCCACTCCGACCAACAATAATTATATAAAAGAAAAAAATTTCATTGATATAGGTTTGGGTTGTTACAATCCACCCATGTATTTCATGGATTAGGGTGTTGTATTGAGTCTTTATGACCTTATCAAATACACATGTTGTGATTACATGGACTATAGATCTGAGATATGTTGATATATATATATATATATATATATATTAACGTGAGATGATTAGACCTATGAATTAGGTAATTTGAATCCCCTAAATAGTTTTTAGTTGATGGGCATAGGACAATGTATGATGATGAATATAGGTAATATATGAAACAAATGGTTAAATTTCTTAATTAAATCTTGTTAAATAATCGAACCAAATTAATTGATTTCTTACTTTATTATTTTCCATGCATCTTTATAAAATATTTTAGACTGGTAGTTTTTAAGACACCATTACAGGATGGCTACTAGGTTGAACCCACTCGTTACCCATGCCACTATTAGGTACCTGAGCAGCAATCATGATTATATGTTGGGACATCATCAAGAGCCAAAGCTAGGAGGTTGATCTGGGGCTTAGGGATGTTCATTAATTAGGGAGTTGAATATAGTTTCATTAATTCTTTTGGGGATTATTATTCTTTTATTTATTTTGTGTTTCTCCAATACACATTGAACTATATGAAATGACATCAAATATTTACTATTTTCTATGGGAATGTACCGTGTTTTAAGATATAGACCGGTGATGAAAGTATATTAATTTTTACTGATTCCATTATTTCTTATTTTATGTATTTTTCTTACTCTGATAAATAGATTATAGTCTCCCGACATATCTCATTATACACTCCTTTCTGGTCAGAATCATCTAACATATAGGGAGGCATTTGTAAGGTCATGTAAAAAACTAGATTGGGGCATTAGTAATAGTTGAACCAAGGTCAGGGCATTACACAAACAATTTATTTTTTAATAAATATTCAATATATCCCATAAAATTATAATATAAATGACTTCCCTATAAAGATATTACACATAAAACTCCAATTAATTTCCAAGACAATGAAAATTTAATAAATGGGATATTTTAGATTCTTTATAAGGGTAAACATAGAAGATAACAATCACATTTCTGAATTGAGTATAAGATGAACATGTAGGTGTGAAAAAAATATCAAGGTGCATGAACACAACAAATAAAAATAAATAAATTAAAAAAAAATAGATTATAATCACTAATTAATTACATTAAGATATTATAATAACTTATTAAATGGGTGACAAGAGTATGGAAACATTAGTCAATAATCATGAAAATTGAAATCATAACTTAGAAATAATGTGTTACACTGATTTATTGAATAAGAATTAAAGATACAAACAATTATAGAAAATAATTTTCTGTGTGAGGGTTCACTACTAAAAACATCTTCATATATTATAAAGAATATAATAGTGGGTTTTTTTCTCTTCTAATTCCCATAAATATAATGTTTATAACCTCATAGTGGATTATGTTTACTCATCACTCTCATAAAGAAATAAAGAAGAGTACCCTTGTCTGTCGGGTTCATTCCATAATCCCTTAGATTTCATTCCATGAAATATAAATCCTTACACATTGCATTATAGGGTTAAATAATTCATGTTCTACCTATCATAATAGAAAAAACTATACATTAGTGTATCATAGGCACATAAAAATATTCCTAACTCCATAAAAGCATCATTGAAATATGAGAAATAAACATTATTGATAAAAAATTCATAATACATTATCATAATCAATCAAGAAAAAGAAAATGGATAGTATCATTATAAAATATCATTATTTAATATTTATAAATGTTAAAGGATGTTCAAAAAATGAAAAAGGATATAAAACATAATTATAAATCTACATGGAAGAATAATATTAAACAAAATTTAATTATTTGTATATTTTATTTAATGAAGGAAATATTGTTTTTAATTGAATAAAAATAAATTAAATAAATATGGAAATTTTTTAATAAAAGCATCAAAATTATTTATAAAAAAATGCTGGAATAATGTGACAATGTCGAAAAAAATTATACATCCCTTTCAAAAAAATTAACAAATGTAAAATTCAATAGAAGGGTCCCATGGGTGAAGAATTTTATGGCTTAAGTTGATGACCATTTTTTAATAAGAAAATATGGTGATAATAGATTCATTTTCTATTTGGTGAGAAATATATGGTTTTTTAGTTAATTTTTTTCTAATTCTATAAATATCAAAACCTATAAATGTATTAAAATATAAATTAGTTAAATTTTATTAATAAATACATGCTTATTGATGTTTATGATTGGGTAAATTCAGTTCGTGCCAAAAAAAATCAAGTAAAGATTATGCTTTTAGAGAAAGATATGAGTTTACATGTCTAGGATGTTATATTTATGGCCCCCCACACAATGATACGTTTACTAAAATTTATTTTCCATTCCATAGATAATTCATTTCAAATATTTCCCTCCACTTAGAGGCTCTTTAAACAAGACAAGTTACAACAATACTAAATCTTCAACGAGTGATGTTTTTTCATAGATTATGGGTAAATCAAGAAGAAATCATCAAAATTTCCTCCATCATAAATTCAAACCATATAGAGTAAAATACATATAATACAATCCTACCCCACATGAAAAAAATTTGGTTAAATGAAATTTATTTTTAGAATAAGTCGAATATACTTTCAAAAATGATGGAGAAAACTCTACCATTATTTTTTTAGAAATGAATAAAGATAAAATACCTGCCATTTTTATTACAAGTTCAACTTTGTAGTTTGATATTCCCATGTATTTAGAAAATTAATGTGTAACTACTCTACATTGAAACATATGGGTGATATTTCACCACATTATAATTATTAATTTCCTTTATTGTGGATATATTGTTCCTATCAAGGGACTAGATGAGAAATTCAATCAAGTTGATCTTACTCTCTCTTAAAAACATTGAATCCAAAATATATAAAATAATGAAATAATTTCCAATGGAATTACAGTAATGGAATAAGGGAGATATTACGAATAATCCAATATGATCATCTAAATGTTAAAATTATAGGTTAAGGTTATGATAAATATCTAAATTTAATTTCAAAAATAGGTACGTAGAATCAAACCAACTCGGTATATGGTAATGTATTTTCTTGAAGAATGGTCATAGAAAATCAAACATAACATAACATAGAAATTTATGTAATCTAGTATAATTATTCATAAAAACTGAAAAAATTAACTAATTTTTTAAATGAAAAAATCATAAGAGAATAACATCTTATAGTAGTAGGTTTATCTAATATTAATCAGGTAGAAAGAAAACTACACCTAGGTCAATCCAAATTATAAGAATAAAATAATAAAGATACCAAAATAACAATCATTACAAAAGGGAATCCCCACACTGTATGTATGAGGGTATATTTACATTCATTAACACACCATTAAAAATAGTGCATACAAAATAACATAGTTTTAGATACTATAGAGATAATGTAACCCCATCTCGTGGTGCTAGGGGAATTTTTACCCTCTCAAGAAAATAGTTATATCATCTTTTTTTCATTAATGATCCTCACAAAAAGATCCTTGATGACATAATCCACTATCATTATGATCTTAGACCCCTATATTAGGGTAACATTCATTATAATGTTTGGGATATTTTACAAAAATCATAATCTGAGAACAACCTATATCATTTTCACATATAGTGTAATTAAATGAGAGTATAACTAAACATAGAGGTTGAGGTAAACTAACTATAAAAATAATTTATATAACATAATTTTACAAGAGTATTTATTTTATATCATAATAAATCACTCCAAAAATACTATATATTTATTATATTCATATAATAGTTCATAAATTGTAAGCCATGGATTCAATTAAGGTGTGTTGTTGTTTAAATTTCTTATAAATAACAATTTTTTGGGTTAATCAAATGGCTTCCTGGTTTATGAGTAGTCTCATGGTTGTCCTGAGAGTATGGAGCATAAAAGGGGGGAGGTCCATCTAGTGAATATTTCATTTCCATAGAATGGTTAGTAGTTATGATGCTCTATGACTGTGTGGGCCATGGGACATAAGTTCTTGGTTGAGGAACAATGAACGAGGGGATCCTAAAACCACGAAGGATTTGGAAGATCCATTATGTATAGCCACTATGTGGTTAATCGTACTGTCTAGGATCACCTGAAAACCATCCGACTTGGAACTTCTTAAATAGAGGGTGGATCCTTGTTAGATCACAATTTATCCAACATTGAGGCCAAACCATGTGCCTTATTTTGGAGGGATAATTTATCATTTTTTCCCTCAAATATTATAGAACCTCCCCTTATTTTACTCAAATTTTACCTTGAAACAGTAATGGTTAAAATCTATTATCCCAAAAGTATTCAAGAAGTGATTTTCATTCAATTATTGGTTATTCTGAGTTTTATTGGATGTAAATCAATGTTATGGGTGATTCGAACACTCTTAATTTCACTATTTCTGTATAAAGATTATATAACTATTATTGTCCATCCAAATACCTAAATCCATTATTTCCCATTAGCTTCTATGTTGGTTCATTGAAGGTTGATTTAGTCCAGATCAATGGCCATGTTTATGGGATATTCCATCTATTAACTTGAGGCAGGTGTTCTATAAGTTATGTCTCGTTGTATTGATGGTTTATACATGTGAATGTTCTTATTCATTAATTTTGTTATTCCATAATTTTGGTCTCCTTAATAGAAAATAAAAAAGGTTAATTAAATGATTAATTGAACCCCTCATGATTCCCATGTGATCCATTGAGGTAATGTAGACCATGATAGAGGCCACCCATGGGGTGTTTCACATAATTGAAAATTGAATTGGGTTTTTAAATAAGGAATTGATATGTTATGAGAAAGATCTAAGGATTAGTATTTTAAGAATATAAACACGATTTTATGAAACATAACCAATGATATTTCTATTTTTTGTTAAAATTTAATAATTTGGTTTCTGGTCTAATATGGATATATTAATTGAGTTAAGGATTGATAATCATAAATATGTTTAATGGTTAATGAAGTGTGATTGTGTGAATATAAGGTATGTGTGGGGTATTTTAATGAGGATCTACTCACACATGTTGTCCTTGAATGATGCTCTATGATCCTCTCGTATATTTTATATGTTATGTTATTGGACTAAGACTATATGCCCCTAACAAATGTACATGTTGTGATTACATGAACTAATGCTCCAGGTTATGTTGTTATGTATCTTTTTTTTAAATCACTGCCCCCTATGATTTATGTAATTTTACTCCACTTATGTTTGTTTAGTTCAATGGAATAGTCTAATATATGTTTATGAATATATATAATATATAGAACTAATTATTAATTTGTTTAATTAAATCTTGTTAAATAACATAACCAGAATACTCAATTGTTTAATTTATTGATTTACCTAATTATAAAAAACTATTTTAGACTGTATGTTTTTAGAAACCATTTTTTTTCCTTATTGAGTTTTACTCAAACCCTTCTCTGGCCGCAATTTGGTACATGAGCAGACTTCATGGTTGGAGGTATGGAAAAGGGAAAGATCCTTATACAAGGGGGTTGATCTGGGGCTCTGGGATGTTCATGGATAATAGAACAGAACATAGTTTTGGGATCTATTTTGTGGATTCTTCATATTTTATTTTTTTGGGTTTTTCTTTTACACTTATAATGGTATGACATGAAATGGAATATTTACTATTGGTTGTGGTCATTCACCTAGTTTTAGGAAATGGATTAGTGATGCATGTTTTTCTAATTATACTATTTCATTTGTTTTTTATTTTTACTTCTACTGATTAGTCTGATACATAGTATATATTGTCCCCACATATCTCATTACATCCTATGTATTATTTATTAGTTTTAGAATACATGGAGGTGTTCTTGATGTAATGTAACAAACCATCTCGGAGAACTGGTCAATGTGGAACTTTGTTCAGGGTGTTATAATGTTGTATTAGAGAGGTTATTTTCTATTATTTATTTTATTTTGGGAATTTAGAAAGGATATTAGGATGTGTCATGCCTCTACAATGAGATGTGCATGGGATTGGATAACCCGTGTATGGGGGTAACCGTAGTTCTTAGGGTGGGATTGTTGTTCTTGATATCTGTTGTTATAGTTGAATGGTATTTCACAATTGGGTGATGCACTTTTATAAGGTTTCATTATTTAATGTATTTTTTGTAAAAGGTTTAAATGGTATGAGTTCATTCATACATGAATCCTTTTAGGCACTTAAGGATTTATTTCTCAAGCATCATGTTAGGATCACATGAGAAAACATATTGAGGTCAGTTATGGGAATCAGAAATAATTTTAAATTACATTGAGATTTAAAAGAAAATATGCATAATAGACATCTATAATTGTATAAATAATTGATTGATAGTGTGGAATTGATAATATAGTTCCAAAATGAGAATACATTTCGTTTCTTAATGTAAATTTTTTTAAAATGGTGTTAATGAAAGGTATGTGTTTATTTGAGTTTGGGATTTAAAGAGTGTTGACAATATACCAAGATAGGGGTGGTGGAGGATAGTGATATATATATGATCATTTCCAGCATGTTAATGTTTATGGAATTGGTTGTCTATGGATTGTAGTGTGACCTTTTTTAATCAATTTATCCCTTATATAATGCATTTTGAGACATGTGTTTTTCATTGTATAGAAACACCACCATGATGATGTCTACCAATTGAGAGACACGAGGGCATCAACGAGAATTATTCTCATGTATCCACGTAAGAAACACATTGGTTCCAATTAATAGATGGGATAATCAATTCTATAAAAAAAATTCATTTTTTGTACATATTATAGCGAGAGATCCATGGCAGGTTCCACTGAGTATGTCTGACCTAACAATAGTGTTTCAGTTATGTAACCCATCGATATTTACCAAATAGAGAAGAAATTAGGTAGTCATGTTCTGGATATAGTCCATACAAATGATTTTGGATCACATAGAGACTCTTCTTGGGGGGGAGTCAATATAGTAGAATATATGTTGTGAGGATCATTAAAAAAGTAGTGGGATATCCTAGTTCATACTGAACCAATAGATGTTATGTAGCAAATATATTTCAAGGAATATTTTATTAAACATTGATTTCTAGAGACTCTGAGACAAGAGATAGATGAAGAACTTATAAGGTTCACTCAGGGGACTATGTCTATGATGGTTTGTGATGGATAGTTCCGCAACATAAAATTCATTATTATAGCTTTGGTAAACGATGAGGAAGCTTCATAGAAACATTTTTATGATATAATTAGATATGATATATTGTCTAAGGTGATTATCTTCTATTTAAATAGGTTTGTTGATAAATTGGTTGATGCTATCATTTCAAAGGGGAACCTAAAGGAGGTTTCATGTGGTGGATTCGTGGTTTCAGTTGTGATATCTAGTGGTATGATGTTCGATATTAGGAAGAAAAATGTGGAGGGTTTTCACCAGGGTATTGGCAAAAATAGTGGACAGGGAAGGGAAATGACATATTGGTTTCCAATAAGTTACTCTATTATCAGTTTGTCATGTTCGAAAACTTTTATAGTTAGTTTCCTTGACCAAAAATTGAGTTCTGACCATACATTGTGAGGGGGAATATGTAGAGGTTCTATTGGAAACCTCTACATGTGGACAACTATGGAGGATAAGGGTAGCTTTATAGTGCTAGAAGTGGGTCTGTTACCCAATACTAGATATGTAGTTGGAGTTCTTTTGGCTATACTTGCCAAGGTGGCAATTATTGTGTTTCAGGACAAGAGTATCCTTATGAGTAGGGAAGTGCAACACCAGGGACATAGAAAAGATACCAAGGCTGAGTAGAATCTCATATTCATGTAGTTCATCTATCACTGGGAGGAGGAAATACTAGACCATCACCTTTTTGTTATAATATTCATGATGCTTTGAAAATTTTTTGTGCTTTATTTGATATATGGGGCGCACATTATTTTATATCTACTCAGTTTCTGAATGTGTTGGCGCAATCAGTGGAACATTTTTATGAGGCTATATCGATTGATACACCATTGGGAATATGATCCATGAATATTTGCGAACATAAGGAGTTTTATCTCTAGATTGGTGGGTGCCACTTCCTTTGGTACTTGTTTGTGCTTGAGATGTTAGATTTTAACATGATATTGGGGATGGATTAGTTGGTGTTGTATAGATCCCACATCTACTATTACCGCTGATGGGTAGAGACCACACCCCCTAAAGGTGAAATTTATGTTCACAAATGGGAATAGAACATCTATCAACACCTATTCGTGATAGTTATTCCCCAGTTGGGTGAACACATGGTGTACGTTTCATTTCGTGTTCTTGATGATAGATCAGTATATTATAATGTCTTCCCTCCTATGGTGGAATCATTCTAGGATGTGTTTCCTAAGGTATTTTTAGGCATTCCACCTAAGAGATAGATTGAGTTCACTGTTGATCTAATTCTTGTGGTGTCTAGTTCTATTTTCTATAAAGGCTGACTCGATATAGATGTTTTGTGTGGATTAAAGAAAGTTGAATCAAATGATTGTTAAGAACTGCTATCATGTTCTATGTATTGATGATATTTTGGATTTTCTGAAAGGTGATTTTTTTTTCTATAAAATTGATTTGAGGTTAGGGTATCATCCGTTAAGGGTGATGCCTTATGACACACCATTGACTTATTTTAGGATCATGTATGCTATGTATGGGTTTGTTGTGATGCTTTTAAGGTTTAAAAATTCTCCTGATATGCATATGGAATTAATTAAATGAATCTTACACTTGTTCCTAGATCAGTTTTTGGCTATCATCATAGATAAAATCACAATGAACTCCAAACCTCTTGATCATCATTCCAAACATCATGATATCATTTTGAGTAAACTAATATATAATAATCTATATTCCAATATTTCCATGTGTATTTTTTTGATCAATAAGGTATATTGGGTATGTAACATCATCCATATAAAAGGTGTGTCATTGTACATAGAGAAAGAAAAAGATTATGTATCTTGGGAGAATCCAAATATTTTTTCTCAAATCAGAAGATTTTTTTGTCTGGAAGGCTACTACCGATGGTTCTGTAAATATTTCCCTCACATGGTAGCACCAATTTCATGCGTAACCATGACATTTTTAATGTTCACGTGGTTTGGTGCATTTTAGTATTCATTCCAATAATTAATTCGGTTTTTTAATATCTCTATTATTTTGATCCTACCTAATTTAGGTAAAGATTATTCTTTGTTTTGTGATAAATCATGTGTCATACATGGGGAAAATTGATGCAAGGAGATAGAGTCATGGGGTATGGGTCTTGATAGTAGACGATGCAAGAACGAAATTACACTATTTATGCCCTCATGTTGGATGAAGTGGTTTATGATTTAAATTTTTATTAGTATTAACTTTTTGGTGAATGTCTTATTGTGGATACCAATCATAAAAGACTGATGTACATATTTTCCCTATAGGATTTCAACCTCTAACAACGAATATCGGTTGTGTATATGAATTCTTTTGATTTTGAGTTTTCTATTACACCAGGAAAAGGGAATAGTATCATAGATTCACTCATTTAGAAGACAAAGACATGGGTAGTTCAGGTTGTCTAGTTTTAAGTGGAAAATGATGGCCTTGGTCATTTAGATGCATATAGAGGATCAAGAAGTCCATGGATATATAAACATATAATCCTTGGTGGTTGATTCCTCCCTTACAAGCTAGGTCAATTAGAGATTGTATCAGGATATGGCATGTTTTACTATAAAGAAAATCCATGAATATGAGGATCCACATTCCTTATAGAATATTAATGATGATGAGATCATTTTTTTATTGGATATATTGTGCCTAATTTTATGTGGGATGAGCAAATATGTATGTTCTATGCCTCAAAGTAAGACGTGCATCCTAGATTATCCAAAATGTATCATGATACCCATATATATATTTTGTAGAATGGTATGAATAAATAGGTTGTGGGATTCATGATGTGGTGTTATACCTTCTAGCAGATGAAGGTTGAGCACCAGTGGTAGTGTGTTTTTATAAATCCATTTAACATTCTATAATAAAATTTGTATGATGTCACCATAGATATTGTGGTAGGTATCCCAAGGATTCATTTGATATAAGAAATGATATGGGTGATTTCAGATTAGATTCAAAATTATAAAAAAAATTATAGATTAAAGACAAATTTAATATATATCATTTGAGTGGATTATTTGTTCATGAAACAAATGGGTAATTAGAACAAAATTTGATGATGCTTGAATACTTGTTAAGGGTATGTGTCCTAGACAATGGCGGATCTTTGGAAAATCACATGCTGCTTGTTTAGTTATCGTTCAAAAATTGTTACCAGGAAAAAAGTTAGATGGAACCATATGAGGTGCTCTATTATAGTTCATGTATATAACTTTAAGATTAGATTGAGGTTTGGAATTAGAGTTCTTTATGGACAAGTCTTGTATAGATGAAATAAGATAAGGTTTAGTTGATTCATAAGCATACTGATATGGCCTAGATTAGAACTAATTTTCATATTTATTGACATCATAGACCAATTATATTTATAGTGGGTGATCATGTGTTATTTTGGGTGTCTCCAAGTTCCAGTCACCATTGTATTTGAAAACTAGACGAGTTGGGGCCCAAGATGTTGGGTCGCTTGAGAATATGGAGATTATGGAACTAGTGGAATACCAATTAGCTCTTCGAAAGAATTATAGTGTCATGAATTATTTCTCTCATGTGTCACAAATTTGGTAGTATAAACCAAAAGGTTACTATGTGAATGATGTTTATGAATTGGAGTTTGAGTTTGATGCGTCTTTGAGGTGTTTCAGGTTCATATTAGGGATCATAGTAGGACTGTTTTATGAGGAAAGAACGTTCCATTGGTCTGAGTGTTGTGGGAGCCTAGTAAAATTAAAGAGGAAACCTAAGAGAGGGAGACATATTTATCTCCTTAGTGGAAATATATTTTATTCCTTGTATAATGAGTGATTCATGGTAGTGATTCTCCTGGGAGAGAAATTATAAAGAAGGGAGGCTGCGTAACCCCATATTATAATAAGGTACATTCTTGTTTAAATTTTGGTTATACTCCAATTTAATTAATAAAATGGTTCTTATGAGTATGAAGAATATTGTGGGTGTCTTGGGATTTTAGTACATGGAATAGTTGCAGGGGTGGAAGAGAAATCTAGTGACTATTTTAGGTTCAGAGAATGATTATTAGTAACTATAAAACATTGTCGTATGAGCCTTAAAAAGTAGGTGTTGGGTTTAGGATTCATGAAAAATGGATTCCCAAAACCATAAAATCTTGGAAAAAGGAATTCTTCATGTCCGCATGATGGTTTTTCAAATAGTACGGGCTCATAAAAAATAGTGTGACTTGGTCCCCTCTAGGATAGTCGGTGTTAGCACATTATTTTGACAACCGTGTATCCAAACCATGTGACTCATTAAATATGAAGAATTTCCCATTTTCTCAATTAGTATTTATAAAATCGTGCCCTATTTGACTCTAATTTCACCCTAATCCTATATTATTTGTGATGAATTATCCTCAAATTATCCAAGAGGTGATTCTCCTTAGATTCTTGGTTGCTTCAAGTTTCATTTGGTACAAATCAACGATCTGGGTTAGTTTCAAACACATATTTTATTTTTTTCAGAAAAGTTATTGGGGGGGGGGTTGTTCTTCTCCATTCAAATCTCAGAAACCTATTTTATACCAGATTTTATCTTGGTTCTTTAAAGGATATTTTATTCAAGATCAAAGGCTATGTTTAAGATAAATTTCATCTTCAAACACATGGTAGGTGGTCTACATGTTATAACACATAGTCTTTATGGTTGATTTATATGTATGTTATCTTTATTGTGAGTTTATATATACACCATTTGTTCAGATTTGATGGAAATTATAATTGTGTTAATTAAATAATTAATTAATCCCATCATGATTCACATGAGAACTGTTGATTTCGTATGGATCTAGAAAGAGGCCACCCCTGGGGTGTGGATGTCCTTGAACATGGAATTGGGTTGTTTAACAAGGACTTGATCTTTTATTAGATATAACCTATGATAAGTGCGTTTAGAATGTTAGGATGGGTTTAATAAATGGAACCATTAATAATTGTGTGAGTCGTTAACATGGAATAATGGATTTGTTGGTCTAACATGAATGCGTGTGTTTATTTAAGGTATGTAAATATTAAATTTATTCAACAGTTAATTAAGAATTATTATATGAATAAGTGTTATGTGTGGGTTATTAGACTAATTCTATAATCCCATGGTTTGGGCTAGATTTAGGCTCTATGTTCCATATAGAGGCCCTTATTTTTCTTACATTTCTATTACATCATTTTAGTGATAAAAAATATAACAATTTTATAAGACAAGGATCTAATGTTTTAGTGTATTTTAGAAAATATGACCATGCATAATATTTACATGATGAAACATCAACACTATTAAATTAATTATTCTCCAACTTCTTAGTTTCCCTCATACACTCCTTAATAGATGTAGTCACCTAAGTATATACATCGAAGAAAGGGGTGAGCTAAAATCCCTACAAGAGGATACATATGAACATAAATTAATATAACATGGATGATCATAATAATAATATTAATAAACATAAGTATGGGATCATTATCTTAATCCACATATGATGAATTTAATAAATTCATGTATTGTGGAAAAACATAAAAATGAAACATAATGCCTTAGTGGTAAAATACTACACATAGTGTCAACAAAGCTAGCATCATCTTCATGCATAACATATGTACATAATCATAACACCAACATAGTGAAAAAGTAAAGAATAATGAGCACAAATATAGCACATTATCTCATGATATACATCAAATTATCTAATAAATTAGAGAACTATATTGTTTAGGTAGCACCCGCCACATTATAATGTTTACATAATCATGCATGTCACATATAATGTATAACAGTTATTGTCATAAAATAACCTATTTATAATAAATTGGTTTCATGATAATTTCATGAAGTATACATTCATTAATAAACTTTAGTACTCCCAAAATAAAATATAATAATATAGTGGGTATATGAATCATCAATCATGAGTGTATAAGAAACAATCTCAGGATAAGTAAAAGGTTTATTTTTTTTGGAAGAATAGTTAATATGGAAAAAACATCTTGTTTGTTAGAAATAGATTAGGAAAGTTTATATCCATCAAAATAAAAGTTAACAACAATTAAATTTTGTTTTGTGAATATTTAAATAATATCTAGAATGTAATTTCATGTGAAAGAGGAATAACACAATGAAAAGGAGTTGGGTTTTAGAATTCAAATTTTATTATATCTAAATTATTTTATCACTTTAATATCATGGATAATCAAATTAGATACATTAATTAATAAATATACATCCTATTATTAATATTATTAATTTAAAATTATTTTATTAAGTTTATTTTTATCTATTATGATGAGTTAGAAAGGTCAATTTCATCATTCTGAGATTGTTCTTTTTTTTTTCATGATTGGTATGCTCTTATACATGTACGAAAGTACATGTAAGATGACAATAATTCTATTTAATTTAATTTATAGACAAAAGGCCCGAGAGACTGGTATAAACCTGATCATAACAAATTAATATATAAAAATGTTGAACAGTACAATACAACTCAAAAGAGGGGAGCCTTACAAATCCTTGCGTGGAGAACACCAGTGCTATCATTCCAGACCAAACTATCGCAATAATTAGGCAAAAAAACGACCAACTGGAACTGACCTCTATAATATCCCTTTTCGAAAGAGCATCTGCAACCTGGTTCGATGCCCGATAGGCATGAGAAACATAAAGTCATATACACTTATCAATACTAAGAAAATAAATCCAGGCTGATAACATCCTCCATGGAACATTCCGAGAGAGATCTATCAAAATCTTTACATCCATAAATGATCCCGACTCTAGCCTTAATCTCCGCCAACGATAATGAACTGCATAGCTGATCTCCTTTATCATGGACCACAACTCTGCTTCAATGGAATGACCATGCCAAATATAATGGAAGAAGCAGGCTTTAACGAAGCCCCGATTAGTTCGGAAGAATCCACCACAGGAAACCGGACCCCATGCACTGGAGGCTGCCCTATCCACATTTACATTTAGCCAATTAGATATTGGGGGAATCCACAAAATGTACTTCATCACTCTAGGCTTCCTTTACTGGCCAATAACACACAGAGTCCTCAAAAGTAAAAATTCAGAGACATCATTATTCATTGATCCAGTTTGATTCATAGAATAATGTTTAATGCCTTGATGTATCACTAGAACACCCTCCCAAATAGATGGATTTCCATTGTTGAAGATGATGTTATTCTGAGACTTCCAAATATAAGAGAAAATAGAGATAGCAGCAGCAATGAACAGAGAATTCACTTGCTCACTGTAATCAGCCTGAAAGGCCGAGATGAGCAGTGATTCAATAGAATATAAGCATAGGCAGGAACGAAAGTTTGTTTTCACATATTTCTATAACCAAAGCAGCAAAGGTTCAATAGATGAAAAGATACATGAAATATTCTTCCCCATTAAGGAGAAATACCAAGGCAATGCTATGGCCCGTGCATTACAGAGCACACAGGATGGGCAAGGGCCACTTCCAGATTCTCCATATCAGCATAGCATCATTAGAGAGTATGAAGGATCTGCAAGCACCTTCCACCCATGAATGAATTCCAAATGGTACACCACACTACATCTTTTAATACTCCCGGCTGGAAAAATATCCATTAAGAGCAGGTTTCCAAATCAGTACATCACAATCAACATAATTATAATTAGTAATATCCATATGATGATTACATGGAATAATTTCAAAAACATCTATGCTCCCCTACAGGTTATAGATAGACATGTTTTTCAAAGAAAGTGGGATAGTAAAGAATTCATTAATTGGAAAGGTCATCCATGGGGTGTTCCAACAATTCATATAAGAGCTAGAAAAAACCAACCATATGGACTGAGTCATGATATTAGAATAAGTACTCCTGACCAAAGGACAAACTGATGATATCATGTACATACACTTAATATTTGGTAATCTTCCAACAAACCTACTTACAAGATATTCTAGGGAAAATTCAGGCTTGGATAAGATCCTCCAAGTAAAATTTTGAAGAATTGCAACATTAAATATTCTGATATCTTTAATTCCCATTCCCCCCATAGCCACCATCTTTATTAAATCTTTCCAAGAAACAATGATAGTTTCCTTTGATGAGTTGAACTAGTCCAAATGAAATTACGTATCATTCCACTCAATTCCTTAATAACATCTCTTGGCCATCTATATAATGAAAAGGAGTATACAAACATTGAAGTGATGACAAAGTTGAAAAGACAAACTCTACCATCTTGAGAATGGTCTTGCCATTCCAGCTTGCCAACTGATTGATGATTTTCAGAGTGATACACTCCAAGTGGACAAATTTCACCCTTACCGAAAACAAAGGAATCCCCAAATAATTAAAGGTAAATGTATATCTTTTGACACCAAGCCTATGAGCAACCCTTTTTAGCTTCAAGATTAGAATTCCTTCTACAATGACAACAAAGGATTTATTCTAGCTGATGACCTGGCTTGATACTTCTTCATAATGTGAAAGGATTATCTTGATGCCAGATATCATTTTCCTATCAGATTTATTGAAAATAAGTATGTCATTAGTATAGAAAAAATGAGAAGGAGAAAATCAGTTCCTACCTGCTCTCATTCTTTGGTATAAACCAATGTTAACAAGATCATGAAGACACACTCTTAGATAATCCTCAGCCATAGAGAACAGAAGTCTAGATAACGTATCACCATACCTGACTGCTCCAGTGCATTGAAAGAAGCCCCTGGGGGATCCATTGATAAGAATAGATAAACTAGCACTTTACAAAATGGAACAAACCATACCAATGAAATTTCATGAGAATCCATGCATGCTTAGAATTGAAAAAATTAAGTACCACCTTATTCTGTCAAAGGCCTTTGATAAGTCTACCTTTATGGTAATATTACCATCTTGAACCTTACTTATCATAATATTAACAAACTCTAGGGTAGTAAAAAGACAATTCTGAATGTTTCTACCAGGGAAAATTCCAAACTAATTAGTAGAAACTAGATTTTTATCAAACTCACCTAACTGAATTACAATGATCTTACAAATTACTTTAGGAGTGGAGTTCCCAATATCCACCGGCCTGAAGTCTTTAATATGTAGTGCATTATCTTTCTTAGGAATCAGAGCAACAAAATTAGAATTCATCCCAAATGGCATAGAATAGTGATGGAAAAATTCTCTTACAAGATTAATCACCTTATTATGGATGATATCTCAATAGAACATAAAAAAAATTGTTCAAACAAGCAGGACCAGCAACAATATCTATATTTAGAGAAAAGAGTGCATAGTGTATTTCTTTGTGGGTAGGAATATCAGTGAGCTTTTTGTTCTGATTATCATCCAGACTTGGTTCAACAGATCTAATTATCTTGTTTGAGTTATCCTCCCCATAATCAGAATATAACTTTTTAAAATAACATGTTACAACATTTGCAATAACATTTCAAAAGTGAGCATGATGTCATGAATCTTTATATCTTTAAGATTCTTCTTAACCTATTTCTCCCTTGAATACAGTGAAAGAATATTGAATTCTTGTCCCCTTCCTTCAAACACTTAACATTTATCTGATTCTGAGAAAGATTCTCCTTGAGGGTAAAGAGATTATCAAGCCTTAGGGAAGCCTGTATAACTTCTTCAGATGGGGGTTCTTGGTGCATATTCCTCTGCTGACAGATAAACTGATGAGATTCGGCCTCTTTAATGATAAGCTCGAGGCTGGAAAAAGATTTTATGCTCCACTCTTTGAGTCTGGATTTCAAAAGATTCAACATGCTAGTTATAATGTGCAAATAACTACCTGTTAAATCTATTTTCCAAGACTCCATTATTATTTCTCGACACCCTAGCACAACTAACCATGCATTATTGAAATTAAAAGATAATGGAGCTGACCTCAAACCACTGAAAGAGAGGTCAACCATTATGCGATCATGATCTGGATAGAGTCTAGGGAGAATCATGCCAGAAACTTCCATTGTATCACTTCTCTCATCCGTATGCACCATAAATTTTTCATATTTACTTTCCTACCTCGCATTTAATGTTTATCTACTCCAAGTTAAATCCTCACCTGAAATAGGGACTTTAGTTATCCTATAGCGATCAATACAGGAAAAAAGTCTTTTTCTGAAGCTCTACAAAATTTTCTCCAAGTTTTTTCCTCTGGTCTCAAGATGGTATTAAAGTCACCAAGAAGAATCCACCTAATAGAAATACACTTAGAGTTGGAATGTATGTTCTTCCATAATGACCTCCTTCTGATGTATTGATTAAAAACACACACAAAAGTTACACACAAAGAATTGGACTGAAAACAGTAAGATAGAGTTACTGACTATTGATCATTCTGAAAGGATTCAATTATGACACAATTGTGTTTTAACAACCATAAAGATTCCATCTCATTATCAAACAAATTAGTAGTAATAAAGGAGTACTCCAGATCATTCCAATTAAAATCCATCCATCTTTAAAATTTCATTATTAGACCAAAAATAACCAGTAACATGGGTTTATTGGTCATGATGATGTGCCTCAGGGTTTTCACCATGGGAGAATTCCCAAGACCCTAGCAGTTCCAAAAAATTATCTTCAATGATTGGAAGACTGATGCCTGGTGCAGGGGCCTGCATAGCTTGCTGCTATGCATGTCTATGGATCAGTCTTATTCTCCCCCAGTGCTTCTTTGGGTAAACATCAAACCATGGAAGGTCTATCTTCATCATCAGAAAGTAGAATAAACCTATTATCCGAACTGATAGTCATTGTTAATATGGCAGGTAACATCCTTCTTGCAACCTTATATGAGGGGATCAGAGAGAATTTTCCTACTGACTCCTCATTTTCCTACACTAAATTAATTCCTTCCAAAGTTAAATCATTCCCAAAGGGGGAATTTTGTGTTTTTGAGTCCTGTATGATCTGAGAACTAGGGCCCTCATCCATAATGGGTGGTTCAGAATTCTCATGCCTTGCTAAGTTTTCTTAAGAGGGGTCCTGAACTGAAATATCATAACATGATGAATCCTGACCACCAGAATCATCAACCTCAGTGTGCATCTCAATATCCTCCTCCTACCTTTATGCATTATGAGTATCCTCACCAGCCACCCTATCATGTGCACCCTTATTATCTCCATCATTATTAGTTAGAATCAATTTGGAAGGATCCTATGAAGGGTCTCCTGACCCAGTGGTCCCACCATCAGCAACAGGAACCACATCACCATTGGATTTCAAGGAGACTCCTCGAGCAACCTCTTTTACAGTTTCCTTGTTCACAGGCATATCCAGACTAGAAGGACCCTGATCAATTGTCTTCCTTCGACAATTATCAGCATCATGCCCACTAATATTGTAGAAGGATCAAACCTTATTCCTGTTTCATTTAGAAAACACGTGCCCAAAAATATGACAATTAAGAAAGAATTTTGGCTTCCTTTTATACTCTACCTTATGGGGGATGTTGTCATCCCTGGTGGTGAAGACAAACTCTTCCACACGAATAGTGGACATGTCCACTTCCACCAGAATCCAAGCATAATGTCTACATAATGTCCAAAACTAGGGTTTAATGTTTTCCTTTCATGTCTTATCGGGTTCCCTATAGAAAAAGCGGTATCCCACAAGATTTGTGGATGCCAATAAAGCCAGCTCAGTTTTTCAATGTGTATCCATACCTAGGAAAAGGGGTTTTGACTGAGCTGGGATCAAAATTCTGATCCTATTCATGAATCCGAAGGAAGCCAGGATGTAGAAGGACAGAACCAAATCTTCATGCGCATCATTTTCATTCATCAGAGGGAAACACAACATTATAGAATCCTCATCCCATGGCTGTCATCTTCCAGTCAGTAAGGCCCCAAATCTATACCATTCTTTTTGTAAGATCATGAAACTTCCAGGGACATAACCATTTTGGAATCAAAACTTAAGAAATAATTGAAATCTTACACAATTTTACCTTTTCCACAATAGCAGCTTGATTCGCCGATACATGCGCAATCCACCCCTTCCATATGATTCTTCCCGAACTACCCGCTTTGCAATCCATGAAAGAAAAGCCTCTAACCTGCTTGGCCACAGCCTCGAAGCTCCTCCCATGCATGGAGACATCCTTACATATTATTTATATTATAGATATAGTGCTGATTCATTAAATTATACATTAATGATAATCATTTAGATTAATTTGTCAGTTTTTTCGATCATCGTAGACCAGTTTTGTTTTATTAATTAGTATTATATATATATTACATCAATAACATAAAAGAGGTGGTATAATAAATTTTTCAATATGTTCCAACCATGATAATTATTTTATGACAAGACTTTAAGTTTTTAAAATAAAATGAAAACATGTCGTCCCGAAAGGTGATAAATAACCACCTAAGAAATAGAGTTCACAATTTTAGATGAAAAAGGAAAATAGATGAGAATTTTTTATTTATTATTACATTCTCATAATAAAATTACATAAAAATATATGATACTGGGGTTATCATTTTCCCTTCATAAGGATATTTTAGGAGATATTAAGAAAATAAAATAAATTGAAAATAAATTAAAATAAAATAAAAGAAGATTTTTCCACTAGAATTCTTCTCCTTGAGAACCTTCTTAAGGAATATGGAATTTCAATTTTATTGAGTCCAATGGTTCTAGGATGTGGGTGAAAGTTTTTGATTGATTATTGGGTAGAATTTTGATAATCATTTCATATTGGTATGTGTATGGGGGAGAGGTGGTGAGCGGTGTTATTTATAGGGGAGGATAAGGGGAGTATTTATTATTTTATTTATTATTTTATTATTTTGGCACGATAATATCAATAGCTTGAAACATATTAATAAATATATTAAATAATAAACGATAGTTATAGATTATGGAATTACATAATCCATATATCTTTTATGACTCAATAATTCATGTCTTTTCATAATAACATAAAATACTCTATTTCAGTATTTACAAAATATTCCATAATTTTAGAAAAATCTAAAAAGTTAACCCTATCCATTTTTTGATGTGTATCATACAAAAACTGAAATCTATTTTTTGAAAATAATTTTATAAATAAGATAAATTTAATTTTTAATAAAAATCCTCATTTCTTCAAAAGATACAAATTTTAAAATTATAACTCATTTTATGAAATGATGAAAACATAATTAAGGTATAATAAAATTATCTTATAATATCAAGACCACAAAATACTAATTTATGAATCTATTTTATGAAAATAATTATGTTAAATCATTATCTTAAAAAAATTATAAATAAGCATTTATGTTTTACAAAACAAAAACCCGTAATTTGTCATTTTAAAACATTAATTAGATTATAGAATGATAAATATACATCATATTTTCATTCATAAAATGGAAAATTATTTTATACATTCATAGGATATGTTACTATTCTATTTTCCATTTACTATTAATAATTTTTAGGTTATTATTCTAAGGTTCAGGTTATTATTCCATTGGTATAGATTTATTAATATCAATGAATATCACATATTTTATTTTTCGATTATGATAATAATAATTTTATTGGGATATCTAAGATATTTATGATTTTTAAACCATATAAAGTAATAATTAGGTGGAAAAAAATTCCATCGACAAAAGTTTTTGTAGTTACATTAGTCTCCCTTTTGAAAATTCACACTTGAAATTTTATTTTACACACTAAAATGAGAACATGTGTGGGTACTTATCATTCATCCATTCACCTAGTTCATGTGTTTTCTCTTCTTACTTATAGCTCTGACATACTACTTTGACAATGTGAGATGTCCTATTGCATATAACATTATCATTATATTATAAGATCATCAAGAGATCCTCCACATAAGAGAGATCTTTTTCCAAATATACCACATCTGAACTCAGTACATGTGAGGGATTTGGTATGTACTTCCTCAAGAGGGATACATGGAATACACCATGTAATTGAGACATGGTTGGTGAAGTTTCTTGTCGATAGTCCAAATATTTGACCAAATTAATATTCTTTGTGGGTTTTATGTACTAGTGACATAGCTTTCCTTTCATCCCAAATCTCACCATCTTATTGCATGGATATATATAGAGGAATATAATTTCTCCAACCTTAAACTCAATATCTAATCAGTAATTGTCTACATTTCTCTTCGATCAACATTGGGACACCTTTATGTGCTATAGAATCATTTTCACCTTTTCTACCACTTCTTTGACCATTTCAATTCCTAGAAGCTTATATTCACTGGCTTCATCCCATCAAGTCAGTAATCTTTATCATTTCTCCTAAAGAGATTCCTATGGAGCCATTAAAATGCTCAATTGAAAACTATTTTTGTAATATAACTTGATGAGAGGTAGATATTGGTCCCATAATATTTTGAAATCCATAGAACATGATCTGAACATGTCTTCTAATGTCAGAATAGTCTTCTCAGATTGGACATCATTTTGATGATGATAAGTCATAAAGAAGATCATCTTAGTGTTTAGAAAATTTTAGTGACTTTTCCAAAACAAGGAGGTGAATCCTGGGTCTTGATCAGATAAAATATATAGTGGTAATCTATTTATCCTTACCACTTCTCTAATATATATCCATGAAATTTTATCTTGTGATATTTTCTCTCAAATTATGATAAAGTGAGTTGGTATTGTGAGAAGATCCACAATAACCAATGTTGAATTTTTTTCCTATGGATGCATTTAGATGTCTGGTGACAATGTTCATAGCATTGTTTTCACATTTATATTTTGGTATGGGTATTGGTTTAGTCAAACGATTATAATTTTTCTTATTTTACTTCACTTTTTCTTACCAGGAAATTTGATGTATATTCAAAAATATCTTTATTTATATTGTTCTACAAATAGAGCTCCCATAGATATCGATGCATCTTTGTGCTTCCTTAGTGAATTGAGAAATTTGAACTATGTTCAACAGTTAAAATCTATTTATTTATATCTATATTGGATGGTATACATAGTCGTGAACCAAATGATATGAATACTTTATCGAAAAAATTGAACATTGTGGATTTCCCCTTTCCAGTTTCTTCCACCATCTTCTGAATTTCCACATCATTTCTATGATCATTCATTATTTTTTCTATAAGGGATCGTTTATATGTCATTTTATAAAGGACATATGATTTTCCTTCCAAAATGATTCACTTGTCCATCCTTTCAAAATACATGAATAATTGATCTTTATAAATTAACATCATTGAAAATGTTCTACGATACTTTCTACTTAGAGCATTAGAGAGTTCATTTTCCTTACTATGATAGTAGTGGATTGACCAATCTTAATCCTTGATGAGCATTAATCATATCCGCTGGCACATATTAATTTCTTTAATTTTGAATATATACATTAGGCTCTTGTGATTAGTCTATATTTAAAACATCTCACCATAGAGATAATTCATCTAAATTTTCAACGCGAAGACCCCACCATCCAACTTCAAATCACGTGTGAGATAGTTTTTATAATGAATTTCTAGCTTCATTAAGGCGTAGGCTATCACTTAATCATGTTTCTTCAGTATACAATATAGTCCCTTATTTTAAGACATATTTTATACCAAAAAGACCACCCCACTTGTTGGGAGAATGATTATAATTTCAATGATAAGACTCTTTTTCAAATATTTCTATAATAATTCATATTTACTGCAACTCACGAACTCTTAAGAATAAGTAGCCACCAGAGGATATACATTAAATAAACGGGAGAGATAATATCCTAGTAAGAGTATAGAATTGTTCATGAATCAATATAAAGTGGGTGATGATAATCATCATCGTCAAAAAATGTATGGGATCATCATAAAAATAATGATATGAGAAATTTTATAAATTTATGAAATGTAGCAGTGTAAAAAAACGAAAAATCATGTCTTGGTGGTCAAATACAACACATAGTTTTGAAAAAATCATGAATCAGGTGCACACATAATATATGTCAAAAATAATAAAATAACCATAGTGAAAAAATATAGAATCATGTTCATGCATATTAAACATTATCTCAAGAGATACATCAAATAACCCAATTCATTGGAGAGATATATAATTTTGGGTGTACCCATCACATACTAACTTTTAGACAATCATGCATGCAACATAGAAGGTATAACAATAATATTTATAAAATAACACATATAAAGGAATTGGTTTTAATGATAATTTCATAATGAATACTTTTATGAATAAAATTTGGGGTTACCAAAATAAAAAGGTAATAATAAACATGGTATAATAATTACCAATATTGAGTAAATAAATAAAAATATCAAGAGAAGTAAAACATGTGTTCGTAGAAAGAAGTGTTATTTTAGAAAAAAAATTATTTTTATTGTCATAAAATTTGATTGGAAACATGTATATAATTTTAATGAAAAGTAACTGATAACTAAATTCTGTTTTAAGAATATTAAACGATTATCCACACTAAAATTAGTAATGAAATAGGAATATAACAATAAAAAAAGTTGGTTTCGAGAAAACCCCTAACCTTATGTATGTATGATTTCATCAATTTTATATCTGAGATAGGAAAATTAGATTCATTCATTAATAAATAAAAAACCTATTATACATATATTAGATTTACTATAATGTTATTAAGCTCATTTATGGCCATTATAATGATTCATTGAGTTCGGTTTCATCACTACGAGGGTGTTTTTTTCCTGGTTTTCAGGATTGGTTCACTTGTATACAATTATATATGTTCATGTAGGATGAGAATACTTCTCTAGAATTGAAATTTTATGTTATTAGTGAAATTGAAAAAGTGAAATTGTTCTTATATATTATTTACTTTTAGATATGCAGATTATTCATTAGATAAAACATTATTGATAATTGTTTAAATTAATTTGGTTGTTTTTTGATCATCATGAACTGGATATATTTTTCTATTTATATGATATATATAAATATATGTTTTTTATATAACATAAAAATGGTTATAACATATATTTTAAAATCTTTTTAAACCATTATAATGGTTCTACAACTAGAAATGATGTTGGTAAAAGAAAATGAAAACTTTTCATCCTCTAAGGTGATAAATCAGCACCTCATCAAAAACATTTACATATTTAGAATAAAAGAGAGTGGAGAGGATATTTGATTATGGATTATTAAATTAACTTAATTAAATTTTAGAATATATAATCTATTTTATTTATCATGACATGTGGATGAGGACATGTGAAGATATAATAAGAAAAGAAAAAAGTAAAATTAATGTAATTAAAATAATTGAAAGAGGATTTTACATCTTAATTTATTCTCCTTGAGAACATTTTTAGGGAAATTGGATTTTATATTTTTCTGATGAAAGGATCTTGGAGGTAGGTTAGAAAATTGGTCATAGGATTGGGAATAATTTGGATAATCATAAAATCGTGGAAGGTAGGATGGGAATAGGTGGAGGTGGTATTTTTAGTAGAGTAGATGGGTGCTTATTGATTATATTATTCATTATTTTATTATATTGTCTTAAGAACATGAATAGATTAATCAATATCACAGAATATATTAAATAATGAAGGAGTTATTGAAATTATTGGATTAAATCATATATATTTCATTAATAACTCAATAATTCATATATTTGTTAGATACCATAAATTAGCGTCTTTCACTCTTAATAAAAAATTCAACTATTTATGAAAAACATATAAAATTTAGCCTAACCAATTTTCTATGTGTCAAATTAAAAAAGAAATTAATTTTTTGAAAATAATTTTCCATATATGATTAATTAAATTTTCAATAAAAACTATATTCTATTTTGAAAATATAAATTTTAAAATTATAATTGATTTAATGGCACATTAACAAAACATTTAAGGTCTCATAAAATTATCATATAACAAAATGAAAACCATATATTAATTTTTTAATATATTTTATAAAAAATAACTCTTCATATAATTATATTAATTATAAAATTATAAATAAAAAAATTATTTTTAAAAAATACAAACACTTAATTTATCATTTTTATAACATTTATTTACATATACCATTATTTAAAAATATCATATTTTCATATATAAGACCAATAAATTTTATTTATACTTTTCAATAATATGTTACTATTCTATTTTCATGATTAAAATTTATAATGGCTATATTACTATTCTAAGGGTTAATTTACCATTCCATTGGTATAGATTTTTTACTTTCTATGAATATCATTTCTTTTGTTATTTATTTATGAGAAAGATGTTTTAACCATGATCCAAATTATATTTATGTGTTTTATACCATATAAAATATTTATAATAAAAAAACAATTACATTGATAACATTTTGTGTTGTTACACTACACCCCTATGTTTCATGGGTCATAGTGTCATATTGAAGGTCTATGCCCTTAACGAATACACATTTTGTGATTAAATTGATTGAAGAACTAAAATATGTTGATATATATACTATTGTGAAATGATTTTCCCTATGATTTAATAAATTTGAAACCCCTTAATTGTTTTATGTTGATGAGCATAGGTTAAGGTATGGTGATGAATATAGGTAACATATGAAAATAATGGTTAATGATCTTAATTAAATTCTATTAAATTATAGAACCAAATTTATCTATTTCTTACATTATTATTTACCAAAATTTGGTATAATATATTTTTTACTTGTAGTTTTGAAGACACTGTTGCTGGTGAGCTACTAAGTTTACTCACTTCCATCTTGGACTACATTGGGTACCTGAGTAGACATCATTATTACAAGTTAAAAAAATGTCAAGAGCCCTAAACTAGGGGTCGATCTAGGGCTTAGAGATGTTCATGAATTAGAGAATCAGACTTTGTGTTATGAATTGGTTTGGGGATTCTTCATCTTGCTTTTATTTTGAGTTTCTCCTATACACATTGAACTGTAAGAAATGACATGAAATATTTACTATTGGCTATTGGAATGTACCCAATTTTAAGAAATTGATCGTTGATTCATGTTTATTAATTTATATTGTTTCCTTTATTTATTAGTTATCTATTGTGTCTTACTATGATAAATAGGTTATTGTCTCCCAAAATATCTTATTAGACCCTCATGAATAGTCTATAGCATCTAGAAAATGGGGTGGCATTCATAAGGTCATGTAACTAACTAGCTTGGGGAATTACTCATAGTGGCACCTGGATCGGGGTTTTACATAAAAATATTATTTTTCAATTAATATTCAATAAATATCATAAACTTTTTCAAAAAAATTATCTATTTAGGGATATTACACATAATACTCCACTTAATTCCCATGGGAATAAAAATATAAGAATTGGGGGATTTTGGATTCATAGTAATGTTAAACATAGAAGATAACAATCACATGTCATTATTTTTCATAAGATGGACATGTTGTTATGAAAGAAAATCAAGGTGCATGAACACAAAAAAAAATCAAAAAAAAAATAAAACATAGATTATAAATATTGATTCATTACATTACTATATTGGAATAACATAACACAAGATTCATATGAGTGTGGAGACTGGATTAAATAATCATGATAAATGAAAACATAACAGAGGAATAATGCATTACATTGATTTATGGAACAAGAATTGGTAATATAAATAATCATAGAAAATAATTTTCTATGTGAGGGTTCACTAACATGAAGATCTATAGTTCATTTATAGACTATAATAGTATATTCTTTTTACCCCACATTCCTGTAAACCAAATGGATATTGTCTCACTATACATTATGTTTACTCATCACTCACAATTTTTTTTGGAAGAGTCCATTGTAAATTTGGTTCATTCCACATCTCCTTACATGTCATTCAATGATATATAAATCATTACCCATTGCATTAAGAGGATATAAAATTCATGTTACACCAATAAAAATATTAAAAACTATACATATGTGAGTCTCATGAACATAATAATATTCCAAAATCCATAAAAACATCATTGAACTATGAGAAACAATTTTGATTGATAAATTAATTATTAATACATTAACATAATCAATCTAAATAATGAAATTGGATGTTATCATTAGAACATATCTCTATTGAATATTTATAAATGTTAATAGACCTTTTAAAATTTTAAAAATGGTAATAAATAGGATTCAAAAACTACATCGAATGATAAGAATAAAAAACCATTAACTATTGGTATATTTTATTCTATGAAGGAGATAATTTAATTTTTTTTTCATAATATGAATGATAAATTAAATAAAAATTACATTAATTAAATCATGAAATCTTTTAATGAAAGAATAAAAATTATTTGAAAATAAAATCGTTGATGAAAGTGACGTTGTGGAAAGAATTAATATATTGTTTTCAAAATTTTGTTAAATAATGTAAAATTGAATAGAAAATGTACACACTTATTCATATAGTGATGTATAAATACATTAATAAATGTATATAAAAAACAATTAAATATAGGAGAAATAGTCTACAATCAAAATTATATATATGTTTTCTTTAACTTACAAGGATCATTTGGGGTGAGATATAATCCAATGAGGGGGTAATTAGAAATAATTGATGCAAATGAGAATAAAAAAAATGTGAAATTAAATAAATGTGGTTTGAGAGATAAATAACATATAATTTCACCTCATATTAATTTAAACCTAAATAACATTGATTTAAAAGTGTCATGTAAAAGAAACCCTTACCTTAGATTTTTTCTATGTCTAATTTGATCCAAACCAATATAAAAAATTATATTTATTATAAATATTTATACTATCCTCTTTCAAATTTATTTTACTCAATTTTTTCACTTATTATCACTTATTTCCCTCAAATTAATTTTTTATTTTTGAAATTTATATTTCAATTTTAACTATTCTATTTTCCCAAGAATGCTTCAGTTTGGTTGTTCATTTCCTTTCTCCATGATCCAATGTTCCTAACCTCTAGAAATATCATGATGATTTATTATATGTGTTTGATATTATTCTTGATTCACATTGTAATTTTATAAAACATATGGTCAAAGTTTATATGGAATGCATAAAAATTATTTATAATGAATATATAATTAAAAAAATAATTGTATTTATTAGTGAATATAGATTGGATTATTATCATTCTAGAATAATAAAATGTATCTTAAACTAAATATTATTATATCATATTACCATTATTTTATTTTAGTTATTCATTTATAATTTAAAAATACAAAATCATTCATTATATGGTTAATTTGAACCAAATAAGGTAAATTTATAATGAATTAATGAGTAATAACAAGTTATTATATGGTAACAATATCAATTTTATATAATCACAATTATTTGAAAGATAGTTTATTATAGTGATAAATATTCCTTATGATGTGGTTTCTTAATAATATTGATAAGAATGATTAAGGATAAGATAGAACCTACTTTAAATACTTGTGTTTTTTCGTACAGAGCCTCTTAGAATTGACATGCTTGTGAATCATTATAAAAAGGGTTTCAAAATTTTTGAGAGATATAATATTTGTAGGGATTATAGAATAATATAACCAAATATTTTATTTTATGTGTGGAATGAGGGGTACTTTAATATCTATACATGATTTGATTTTTCTTAAATAACATTTCGTTAATGACAATCAAGTTTTTTTAATTGGAAATTGGATCCAATGATAAAAAATAATTTGAGGCATGTGAGGTGAGGTCAATAATTCCTTCATCCACTCATTTAGAGATAATTGTTTGTGATATTATATAATATTACCTCTTAATTTGTTCCTTGTAACAAATTTTACCTTTATCGTTGAAATTAACTTATACCGTGGTAACTTATTTTTCTCCCTAAAAATGAAATCATAATTTATATCTAATTTCAAAACACTAAATATATTATTTTAATCCATTTAATCATGTTACATGTAGAAATATGTGAAATATAGACAAAAATTTTAAAAAAATTATTAAATAATAACTTTTTAAACATTAATTATTTATAATATTATTTAAAACTATTTAATAATTAAATAGGTGTTAATCTACATTGAATATGTAGGTATAATAAATTTTATTATTTTCATCCATTATAAGAGATCAATTGAATTTATTGATATAAAAAATTACAAACACTTAGTAAGATATGATTCTTTGAAAAATATTCCTTTTATCATTTAATGTTTTTAATTACATACCTTTATTTGTTCAATTGTTTCATCAATTGGTGTAAGAATAAGTATTATAATTTAATAATCACATGAAATTATTATAATAATAATAATATTGTGTAATAATTAGTAAATACATATTTTTATAACAAATCATTTATATTAATTATTATATTTTTTATTTAAATCCAAAATTGTTTATTATTTATGAATTATATTATATTAAAATTCATTCTAAAAATTAAATAAAGGGAATGTGCCAGTTAGATTAAAAATATTGAATAGTCATATATTGAATGGCCGCATGTCTAAAAAAATAACCTATGACTATATATGTAACACTAATACTGTATTATTATATATATACTTGCATGAATCTCTAAAATAATGAATAAAATTTGGAAAATTATTTCTTAAGAGTTTTATCATATTTATAGCATGTAGTATTCATGCTTAAGTTATTATTTTTCCTCTGAACATCATGGATGTCCATGTAAATGTGAATTTGAAAATAGGTAGTATTTTTTACTCATCTTATCAATCAATAAGTAATTTTTCAATTTATATTTCATTTAGTTATCATGTAATTTATTTCATTTCCTATTTACCATATTATACAATAAAAAATTAAGGAATTATTTATTGAGGTTTTTCTTTTATTATTCATAATAAATCAAACAAACATTATTTATTTAAAGGGAAATTCATAATAAAATCTTGTTTTGTCAAATTATAAACCATTAACATAATTTATCCCACTAAAATTTCATTAATTGATGAAAAACATAAGGTTGGAATTATCTCATTATTTTTTCAGTCTAATACATTTCTTCCTCAGATATATGATTCTTATAGAGAACTTTAACCAAGTGAGTTATCTTGTTTAATAGTACTTTAACTCTATGATCCAATATTTCTTCTGGTTTCTCCTCTTCAGAGTGATCACAAGAAAACCTAAGCACAAAATATATATATTTTACCAAATTATTATAAAGTAAACATTACGTATAACAAATAGAAACACAAAACTAGAACCCTAACATACATTGTCACTTGAGACTAGTTACATAAACTTCTTATACTATAATATTCCGTTAATATCTCCAAAAAAATCATTACAAATTATCTCTTATTAGACATATTCATATTTTTAGTTTCCTAAGGCGACATAAAAATAAGAATAATTGCAATAAAATTTATAGTAATGTAAAATCATATCAATATGTTATAGGCGGTTTGAGAAAGTTAGAGTGATTGAGCATGAATAAGGGAAAAATACCAGATTAAAATAGTCAAGAGATTATAAGATTTAATCATAAGAATTGATAGAATAATATAGATCATTGAATAAGGACATATAATTTCTAAAGGATCATCAAAAAATCCTAACATTTACAATGTTGTATGAATTAAGAAACATGGCACAATAATGATTATCCATATGAAAAATGTTTTTATGTGGCACACACACAAGACAAGTTAAACCACATGATTTAGACCTAGCTATGTGTATTTAGGTATATATGAATTATCTTAATCTTAGATAACTATACTCATGTCCATGCATTGGGTTGTGAAGATTGATGAATATAACCATTTCCCTACAATGTGTCTTGAATGTAGCCAACCATAATCATTTCCACAAACAACATCACTATTTCATTAGATATAAATATTTTCCCAAATAGTTAAAGTGATATATCAGACCAACCCACCAATTAATGAAATACAATACAAATGTGTGACACATGAAATAAATCATACATTGTATCAAAAAAAATTCTTGAATGAATATGGGTTATACAATATTTTTAAATGAAGTTTGATAAAAAAATAGATTAGTTGATATTGAAATATAAAACACCCAACACTTGTATATCATAAGTTAATTTATTGGGAATTTCATGAAACAAAACTAAATAGGATATACATATTTTTTATATGAGTAGATAAATGGATGTGATACCAAAGAGGATTATTTTTCTAAATATTTTTTATAATTTTTATAACACCAATGTTATAAGTCACTTTAACAATCTATATTTAATAGTTAAAAATAATACTCTAGATTTATTTTTAAAAATATTCCCAACAATAGACCTTGAAAATAAAAACATTTATTAAATAATTGTTTAATTGAAGGTAATAAATATGTGAATGTTATATGAAATCCACCATTATGATTGTTAATAAAATTTAGTGAAAAACCACATCAATGAAATGTTTATAAAATTTAATTTGAAAATATATAAAGTTAATTTTGATGATTACTAGTGATAATATATATTTGGAATTAAAACAATTTAAAGAAATTAATTCTTGCTAGAAAAAATATATACATTTTATAATAGGTAGGTTGGTAATTATTCATAAATATATCATTTTTATGAATAAATAAATTTATCTACGTAATTTTTTTTCAAATAATGTAAATTCAATAAAGGGAAATTTTATATTCCATTTCAAATAGAGAAATTTTAAAATATAAAATATTTTAATAACATAGATGAGGAATCAATATTAAGAACCAATGAAATGAAAATTGACCCATAAATACAATCATAATATTTTAAATGAATAGGGAAACTGAAAAATAAAGAGAGTATATAAAATAGAACATTAAATTAAATTTTTTAAAAAATAATTGTTATAAAAATTTTCAATGATATATTGTATAAAAAATATAAATTTATATATATTAAGGATAAAAACATAATTTAATGAAAGTTAATTAAGATAAAAAAGTCCTTACATTCTATTCCATCTTGGTCTGACATACTCTCAACATGTTATTAATTTAGACCTACTCTTAATGAGCCTCTTGGAAATGAATCATTTGGGAATCTTTCATTTGAGAATAGTTTTCCACATATTAGATAAGTGTTTTTGGTATATAATTATGGTATATATTCAATAAGAAACTAATGGGAATTGGTTTTTTGATGTTGGTCATCTAGGTGTCCTTTTATAGGTTCTTTTGAGTGAAATTTTCAAAATCACCGATTCCTTAATAAATAAGGAATGTTATTTTTCATGGACGATGGTTCTAATGCATAAATATATGGGATATGCTATATATAAGTAATTTTACTTCATAAATACATTTAGTGATATTTTATATCTATATTTTACGGCATTAACTCATATTTTATCATTTTTTCATAATTTTATCTTTATTATTACAACTCTACTTTTTAAATCACTAACTTATTTTTTATGCCTAAAATTGAAATTAATATTATTTTAAAATTATGGAATGTTGATTCCATATATTAAAACCATTTTATTTTATTAAATTTAGTTTGGTGAAAAAATTAATGATAATTTAATAACATAAAATCTATATAATCAATTTTTTGTTAAATATATTTCGTTAGCGTAAAAATGAATTCATTATTAATTTTTTACCATTTTAATATACATATATATATATATATATATTATTTTTAATAAACTTTTATGTAATTGATATCAATACATCACTTTAAAATAATTCATTACTTATTTTAATTTAACTACGTTATAAAGAATATGTTTTACATATAAAAGAAGAATCTCTGAGAAATGTATATTTAAAAAAATAAATTATTTTACTCCTAGTTCTTATATATTTATTATTTATTAAAAAAACATAATTAAATTTTATTAATACATTTCCTTTAAAATAATTTCTTATTTCAATAAATAATCATATATAATAAAATTTAACAAAAAATCTAAATGTATAAATATATATGAAACAATGAAGAAAATATTTCATTTATTTAATTAATAATTAATTATTTATATAATCACAACTTATACATAAAAAACCTTCCAGACCACCACATAATCTCAAAGGGTGAGATAATAATTACAAGCACTCCCATGCTGTGATTTGACAATTATAGATTTTATAACGATTCCCATAAAATTTCAATTCTCAAATATATGATTCATACAAAGATGTAATTGTTGACGTTTAGCTAAGAATTTCCCTACATCAAACCCCTGTGATACTAAATAATTTATAATCTAATTAAAATAATACTCATAAAGAATACATTTAGTACTTTATTCCACAATTTTTCCTTTCTACATAGATTTTATAAGGAAGTTACTTGTATTTATCACCATTGATTAAATGGAAATTTTATAATGATCAAATTTTAATAAAGTATTTCTTATAATCTATCCTATTTATTATTCTAATACCCAATGATGGTATCAAATTCCATATATTCCCAATATGAATATATTCCCAGTGGCCATATTAGATCATCCTCTATATTATATTTCCTATTTGAAGCCTCAAAAACTTCTTCATAATCACTCATGTCAATGAATAATTTAATGATTAATGATCCTTATTGTACTTCTAATGGGTTTTCATCATTCAGTAGTTATTATTAATATTATGATCCATATAGTGTATCATGATGATGAATATTTCAATCTTGTTTCATTTTTATTTACTTGTGGTTTCATTTCAAATGAAATTTTTATAACTATTTTTCATCTATATATTCATTAATTTTCTCAATGTGAATTTTTAATTTTCTAAAATATTAAATAAATATGTATTCTACATTGGTTTTTAGTGTAAGAGAAGCTATCAATTATTTTTAGAGAAATTTATCACTACCTTTTTAGGGTCTTAATTTCTACCCCATTAATGGATTTTATCCCACAAAATTTTATTAATCGTAATAAAAAATAAGGATAGATTTTCTGATTATATCATCAAGATCCCTTCTAGTTTCCTTAAACATAGTATTTTTCACCTGAATTTGACTAGGTGGATGGTTCTGCCTCAAAAAGCATTATATATATAATCTATGATATCCCTAAATTGTTCCTCATAAGGGAGTTATGTTCAAATTTAATATATACATGTTTTTTACATGTGATGGGTCTAGTATATACATCCTAAAAAGTGATACATATAAAATAACATTCCATATGAAAGGTTTAGTGGAAAAAGTAATTGATATCTTTCATCTCCATACAACCAAGTACCATAAAGAAATAAATGTATTTAGGTATTTATTTTCCGTCCTCGAAAAATATCATTTCCCTCTTCCTAATAAAAATTTCTATGAATACATTTCTAGAAATTTTGAGTTATATATCTCATTGATGATTATCATCGTAGCTCTTTTATCAACTTTTTTTCTTTAACATGTCATTGAATGGTTTAAACCTTATCCATAATTTACTGAACAACATAGATTCATAATAACTTTTTCTCTCAAACATCTTCCTATAATGTATTTGTTTAGAATTTCTTCTCATATAAATCCTAATATAGTGCGATATATATTAAAGAGTGGAAACTATTTTCATGTGATAAATTGAATATTGGAATTTTTTGGTATCAAATTACTTTTAAATCCATTGTGAACGATAAAATAATAACATCCAATATCAAAGTGAATCTTTTACATTGACCATCTATTTGGGGATGATAAGCCATGATCAAGTTCATCACTATATTGAATGATTATTGGAAACATCTCTAAATTTTTTTTAAACCATGGATCTTAATATTATGAATTTAAAATTGGTACTTCATGTAGCCTTACCACTTCCATTATGTATAACATGGAAATTTGATCAATTCAAAAATACTATTGAATATTAATAAACTATGATGACTTCATAAGTTGATAAACCAAAACCCAAATGGATCTATAACATTTATAGGTCTTGAGAAGAACCAACATGAAGTATTTTATGATGTTCTCTAATTTATATACCAATATAGGTAATGGTTGAATCATCCCATGATATTTATAACACTCAAAATTTATATATTGACTTAATAATAATCAATATATATACATCTGATTCACTGTCTTCATTATGTACCACTATAAGTAAATCTTAAGATATTTATGCATCATTGCACCCCTATATTGAATAGAGTAGTTTGAGTTATATCCACTGCCAAAAATCTAACTTTTAAACTATGTCAATGATGAAGCATGAAATTTAATGAACCAAAATTTTATAAAGGAAATTATTATTTTTTAATTAATAAATGCCTCCTTATGTAATATAGTTATAGAAAACACATTTAGTACATTGGTTATTTTTTACCATTATAAAATATATCTTGTTGGCTTTAAAAGAGGATTATGCATCATAAACAATAACAATATTGATATTTTATAGTGTAATTTGAAATTAATATATATTAAATGATATGATAAAGTCTTATTGATACGAATGGAATAATAAACAGCCTAGGTTTATAAGATCATGCACTATTAATCCCAAATATCATAGCATTTGAGGGAGGTGGCATCCATGAGATTTTTACTTGACTATGATCAAGATAAGATCCCATAAAAAATTATTTACTGAAACCTTCTATGAGATAAGATCAATCTTATATATATGAAAAACCAAAAAATTATTTTCAAACCACCATAAGAATATACACCCGGACACACCTTACACTTAGGGTGTACACTAGTGTAAAATGGGTAAATGTATCATTAATCTAGTAATATGAACTCGTACATTTTTCATTGAAATAGAATAATAATTTTTTATACATATTTTATTAAATTTAAAAAATTTATATAATAATAATGAAGATAATTAGAATTTAATACAGTGAAATAATTTTAATGGGAAGCATATAGTTTCTATAGAGATAATATTTTTTATAAAAACATTTTTTAAAAATAAATCTCATTGAAATGAAATATTATTATTATTTCACAAACCAACCCAGGGTTGAACCTGTTCCGTTCAAGTAGAGTTTTATTAAAATAACTAGTTTTACAAAAGTGCCAACTAGGACTCACATAAATTTTTCATGCCAAACCTTTTCTTAAGAATCACACACACACTAATTTGAAAACCAAAAATACACTTTGAAATCCATTTAAGAAACCCAAACCATAATTTTAAATCAAAATCGCACTCACAAATTCCCAAGGTGAATTTCATGAGACAATTGATTTGAAAACAAAATCAAACCATTTATTGCATCACATTACCAGAAATAAACCACTTTAATTCAAGATAGACCATTTTACTAACATTTATATATCAATAATTAATCTTAAAACTAGTTGTGAAACACAATAAATAAATTATTCTTAAATTTAAAGGTTAATGCATTCAGATCCTACCTAAGAGAAGGAAGCAGGCCAAGCCGAGACACATTGGCTCTTGAAGCTTCCAACGAAAAATTCTCACATGAGCACTCACAAACATTCTCATACTTATATATACCCTTAATCCATTGAACATATTCCCCGCAGCATGAGGGAATATGTGAAAGGAAGATATATATATATACACATATACATATACCAACCTATGTATGTGTGTGTACACCAACAATGAGCCACCCAAACATAAATTAATTAACCTAGAGGAACAAAAATTATTTAGAATACAACTGACCATTCAAGAAATCCAGATCTAAAGAAACACTATTTTAAAGTGATCAATTTCAAATGGACCTGTATGTTTTGCACACCCCAAATACATTTACCAAAAACACTTCAAAATCCATTTCAAAAATATGAAATCTCATTTTCATTAAGCATATTCTGAACGAGCCTCACCCTTCTTATACTTCTATTTAAACCCTTTTTTAGAAACTATAGAAGGAAATGACTTTATGTAGAAAACAATGAACCGTTTAAGAAACCATGATTTTAAGAAACTGCCATTTCCATGAACAAACCGATTTCAATTTTGCAAACACCAAAACCATTTTTCAAATTCATTTACCATTCCTTAATCAATTTATAAAACTCCTTTGAAATTATCACAATGACACATATTCAATTCAACAATTTTTATGGGGAAAGGCCACCCTTTAAAAACCCACAAACAATTCTAGTTCATTCAAAAGGCATTCCACATCATTTTCCTAATTTTCAAATCATAATTAAAATTGAAAAACAAAATTCAGAATGCTGAAATGATATATTCCCTTTGTAAATAACCAACTATCAATGCATTCTCACCTCATGTGATTTCAAAAACAAAGGTCTCGTAATTTTTATAATCATAAAAACACTTCTATGAAGTACCCTCGTGAGGCACACAAAAAAACATAACCATATCCTACAAAAAATCAACTTTCATCATTTACTCACGTCAAAACACATCTGAAATTTTTTATCACCACCTAAAACATCTAACATCATTATTAAAATCCAAATAACATTTTATTAGAAATAATTGAAAAAAAACATAGACTTAAATAAAAAAACAACTTCAAAATCTATTCTCAGAAAATTATACTCTCGCAAAAACACCAATACAACAAAAGATAATTAATATGTACTTAAAAACAACATAAAAAATGAATTTAGACCATGTGATACCTTGAATGAGGATTTGAGCCTCACATTAGATAGTATAGACCAACCGAGACATGATGAACTGCTCCGCCTTCAGCGATGGATGTCGGAACATAGACCCAAGGGCCCCAAGAGACCATTTGCACAACCCTGGAACAAAATAAAATCAAAAAATAGGATTACCCAAAGAAATAGGGTTTTTCCAAACCCTATGGGGAAATGGGTAGGCCGAACTGAAGCTAGAAAAAAGGGGGGGGGGAAGAGGAAGGATTGCCTCGATGGTCCGACATCAAATCCTGAGGGAAATCCGGTGATTTTTCTTGATATGTGAGGGTCATGAGGGACGGGTGGCGTGCCTTCAAGAGGAACCAAGAAGGGGCTATGTCACAAGCAGGGGAGGTCATGCAAGGGGGCAGTGCGAGGTGGTGGTTTGGTTGGAGTGGGGTGGCACCGGTGAGAGAGAGACTGGGAGGAAGGAGGCACGAGGGAGGATGGAGCAAGTAGGAGTCATAGCCCGCACGACGCGAAGAGAAGAGGGAATAGGAAAACAATAAGAAAAAAATAAAAGAGAAAAAAAATAAAATAAAATAAATAAAATGTAAATGGAAAAAACAGAAATATAAAGCCTAATTAATAATAAAATTACTAATAATTATAATAATGATAATAAAAATAATAAATAAATAAAATGATTAAAATAAAAAATATCCATGGTCAGGGTGTGACATATTACAAAATATTTATTTAAATATTAAATATAATAAAACTTAATGATGTCTTATGTAATTTTTATATTGGTAATAAAGTGATTAATATTTTAAAAACTAATATTTTTAGAAAATAATGTTTTTTATTTAAAATTATACATTGTTTTATTAAAAAAAAATTATAAAATGAATATCAATTTATAAAACATTAAATTGGAATTATAAAATGGTTAATATTTATAGTTTTTTGAGAAATTAAAAATTTTTGGTAAAATTAAGTGTGTTATAAATATAAGGATTATAGTACAACACCATAATGGTAGAATAGAATCGCGATGAATTTGATAATAGAAATACATGAACAAATATATATTTACTCTATGAAACAATATTTTTATGTTAATTGATTAATTTTATAAACCCTTAATGAATCGTCCAAAACCTACACTATATTTCTAGGATTACAATCCAATTTTTTTGGAAGATGAAAAACTTTCACATCCCCAATTTTATAAATTTAATTTTATTGGTTCCTAGCCTTATAAAATATTAGATACCACTCTTACTTGGTAGAAAACATTGGGAAAACATGGTATGGATTTTGGTTTTTGATTATTGTATCATATAGAGGGAAAATCCTATGTTTATAAATTTATAAATAAATACTAACACTATTTATATGAATACCCACCTGACATCCCACTGATCTTCACTCAAAACCTAATTATTAAAAAAATTCATCTTCGTTTCCATATCCAAATCCATAAAAATGTTTTCCAATCTATTAATAATCTCTTCTTGTGCTTTTTGAAGAACCTTCTCAGGGTAAAGTGATTATATCATCCACTTTATTCAAGAAATTCCTGGTTATAGTGCCATTTTATTTCCAATTGGTAATGTTAGAAATGTTTTTTCTGAACATCCATTTTAAAGCCATTATGAAATATAACTAATTATATACCACATTAATTTTTCATTAACCCCCACCCATTAATCATTATGTAGACTCATCATAATTTCAAATTATCCTATGATTTTTTACATAAATAATTTATATTATGAATACCACTAACCATTTGAACTAATGCGTATTAACATAAATGTACATATCCTTCATTTCATGGGAACTTCTAATTATTCATCACACAATCCTTATTCATATGATTAAAAATGATTAATTTGTTTCCGAAGTTGTGTGATCCATATGGAACATAAATGCTTGTTCAAGATATGAATGTGATGGGTGGAACATCAACTATATATCAATCAATTTAATTTAGATTTTGTTTATCTCGTGATATTCCATTTATGGTTTATAGGAGTTTTTCCTATGCACTCACTGTTATGATGTCTTGGATGATATCCTCGACTTATGCTTATGATTTCATGTTTTATGTTTTTTACACATTCCTATGATTCCCTAATTTAAAAATATTATATCTTGACTCAATGTTTACGTTTTTTATTCTCACCCATTTTAAATAAGCTTGATACGCATCTTTAAAATAATGTATTATATTCTTCATCTTATTCATTAATTGTTACCTTATTAGGGTTTTATATCTCACCCCATTCTTCTGTACATCTGAAATGTTATCCATTGTAATATTAGAATAATGATTGATTTTAGGGTCATGTTTTGGAGTTTGAAATAATGTTGTTGTATCCTTATTTCATGTCATAGTATAATGTATCTAATTATCCAAAGAAACATGAACTTTTTATCTTTTTGGGACTGTATTATGTGTGTATTTATATCATAAACCAGGAATTAATTTTTATTAATGTTAAGTGTTTACAAAGTTTATAAAATAGAAATGTTTATTACATTTTGGGGATTAGGATAACAAAAATATAGCGAATTACATTGGAAAAAGACTAAAAACAAGAAAAAAATTCCGAAATAATGTGAAAATATAGAGTAAGTGGATTCCATTCAACAAAATTCATCTCTGTATAAAATAACATGATTTGGATTTGGATGATTTTTACATACGTTTAATAACCCCAAATAGTGTACATTGGGAATTAACTCAATCTTCAAATGCTGATAATAATAAAAACTTATTCACGCCTATTTTTAAACTCACAAGGGATATACATTGGTCAGTACACAAGCTCCTTGTAAACCATATTTAAGGAAACAAAAATTCCCCTAAAATTTTATGTTAGAAAATAGACCATGGAAAACATAGACTGAATCAAAAAAAGTCATAAGTTAATTAATTTATGTCATTTATAGGTCGTATTTTAAATTTTCATTGTTTCCCTTTAATTATTATAATTTATTAACAATTCTCACTCCAATATTTCAATTTATTTTAGTTAATGGATATAAATAGGATAAACCGAGTCAATGAACAATGTAATGGGAAATTCCCAAATGATATATGAAACCTAATGATAGAATGAGTTTTGGTATTTAAGATAGTATTTTTCCCAAATAACTCTTGTTTTGAACAAAAAAAATTATGGGGGGACCAACAGCCCCTTAGAAAGTAAATATTGAAATTGGGACCCTTATGTGACAATGGAAATTGAATTTAAGTTGATCCTCTAGTCCATTATCCATAAAATAATGGATCAAATAATTTGAAATGACACTATATATTCTTTAATACTTATATAAGGATATGTGTGTGTCGTGATTTTATCATATAGAGGGAGAAATTGATAAATCAAGGGTGCTGATAAAAAATTTGACACCTGATGACGATATAGATTCAATGGAATAAAAATAGTTCTAGAAATTTTTATTTATATAATCTTTCACTTCAACTCAATAAAAAAATGGATAATAATTTCTTTATTCTCGATAAAATGGATGAAAAATACATTAGTTCGTACGGGGATAACATCATAATACTGGAATGATACACCATCAACTTTTTCATTAAGCTCTAAATTATTGTCTACAACTTATTTTATGGGATAAATATATTCCATGAAAATATTTATTTATTCAAGACTTTGATAGTAATGAATAAATTATCTTTTGTGCACTCAATGTCAAAAAAACTGAATCTCAAGGGTATCTTGGGTACATATATAAGAAGGGAAAATTTGAGTTTCATTCTGGGGGAGGGATGGAGAAATATCATAATGGAGGAAAATTAAAACATCCCACTAGTAAAATGTGTGGGAAAAAACCTCCTTAAAATTTCATGAAGGGGACAAGGAAATACATTATGTTTAGGAGGGAATGGATCAATACTATTGAATGTTGATGGGATAAACAGACTAATATGATGTAAGAAAGGAATTCTCTATTCAATATTCATCTTATTTTAAATTTTCTAACTATAATGAATAAGGAATATATGTAAATCAATGACCTAAGATGTGGGTTATTGATGAAAAAATACACCAACATCCCCCATGTAATAGATAAAAAGGTTGATCATATTTAATCGCAACTATCGGGGTTAATCCTAATAATGAGATGCAGACTGATATGATACATATTAATTCGGTAATAGTGAATATAATATATGATTTTTTTCTAAAAATTATTTCGTATAATGCATTTTTAGTAGAAATTTTCAAATACCACCTCAAAATATGGAAGTAGAGTTATTAGAGAAATCATAAAATATGGAAATTATTCTATCTCAAGTATATAACTTCCCCCATTAAATATTTATGGGTATTAGTTTCCTAAAAACCATGAGATTTATATTTTATCAAAATTAAATTAAATTCTATATATTTATTCTATCTCTTTATATAGATCCAGCTTAAATTTCCAAGAGAGGGAAATAACCCTCTTTATCGATATTCACACATTGATTCTAAATAAGTAAAAGATGGATGATGAATCTCTATTGGAATCATCATCTCAAAAATGATATTTTTTCTTTATGATAAATAGTGTATATATCAAATGATTGAAACTATGAAAAATACAATCCTTGATGAAATGCCCATTTTGAGGGATTAGGCTAATGTGTTTCCAAAATTATTTTCTAGTCTTCTTCCATGAAAAGAGGTAGAGTTCACAATAGAACTTATTGTTGTAGAGTTTCTAATTTCCAATACGAAAAATAGAATAGAAATTGTGGAACAAGATGCCTTGAAGTAGTAACTATTGGAGAATCATGGTAAAGGGTTTATATATAAAAGTCTTCCCTTATGGGGTGTTCTAGTCCACTTCATCAAGAATAATGATAGGTTAATTCCCCTATACATTTATTATCACAGGCACAACATTATAGTGATAATAAAAAATATCTTCTTCCATAGATAGATGAATTTTTTGATATACTATGTGGACCACATTACTTCACTATGGTGGATATTCAGTTGGTATATTATAATGTATTGTTTAATAGGTAAGATATACCCTTGATTTTTTTTATAAAAGCTAAGATAATTACATGTTCATATAGTTTCCATTTGGACTCACTAATCCCCTAGATATTTTCATGGACTTACAGAATAGAGTTATTAGGGATTACCTTTACATGTTTTTGGTAGTGTTTATGGATGATATTCTTATCTACTCCTAATGAAAAGAGGTATATGAGGATATTTTTATTGTTATACATAATACATTTTGAAAGTAAAAGTTACATGAGAATTTAAGTAAATACATGTTTTTATGGAGAAGATAACATTCCTCGTGGAATATTATGACCTGAAAAGAGATATATATAGATCATTTGAAAATAATGGTAATTAAAGAATGATATATACTTGAAACTATGATAGATATATGAAGTTTTTATGGATTATATTGGACATATAATCATTTTTTGGGAATATTATCATGGTTTTCAAGCTCATTAACCAAGATAACTTGAAAGGGAATAAATTTTCTCTAATTTGATGAATATGGAGAGATATGTAATGATTTAATGAAACGGATAATCACCACACCAATACCAACATTACCCACAAATGGGGATGATTTTTTGATCTACAATGATGTGCCCAAAAAGGAATTGGTTTGTTTACTCATGAAAGATGAACAAGAGATATTATATGCCTCTATCTAATTAATAATGCATGATTCGAACTACCCAACATGTGATTTGTAATTGGTTGTGGTGATCATATTGTTCAAGATGTGGTGAAATTATGTATGTAGTGTGTTCTGTGACAAATATATGAATCATAAAATCTTCACATATATATACACAAAAAATGATCTCAATATATGTCAATGATGTTGGTTATATATGATGAAGTACTATTATTTTTCAATCAATTGTAAACTAAGGAAGGTGAAAAAAGTACCAGATTCTCTAGGAAGAAATGGTCCTACCACTCAATCAATGATGAGGATTGAAGGTGATACAATATTATTTTAAATTCATACAATTGTCATGATAATCATATAAGGATCTTCATCATACCTTTTTCAAATAAAATCTCAACCATGAATTCTTGAGGGGACAAAGGATTAAATAGGAAATGAGGTGATACAAAAAATGCAGAAAATATTATCGAGTTCAACTTTGTTAATGATAGAATTATATGGTTTAGTACCCAGATATGTGTCCAATAAAAACTATAGTAGCAGAGGGATATATAGGATGATTTACATATCTAATAATTATGTATTCAACCTAGAACTAATATGATATATAAGGATATAAAGAAAAACATCAGGTGGGATGACATGAAGAGGGAAATTGTAGAATTTATTTCTCTATTATGGTTATGTCTGAGAGGGAGGCCTTAAGTGGTGACAAAGATTAGCTGTAACGGGATTTGGCACCCAGGAAGAGAAGAGGATCATGGGTGTTTCCTCCTTCAAGGAATTCTAGGGGATTTCATCAGAAAGGTTTCCCTTTCCCTTCGGACAAACATCACTCCAATAAAGAGGATTCCATTCCATGTGAGGAATTTTTTCACTCCCGTGAAGACTAGTGGGTATAGATAATGTCCGAGATGGGGCACCCTAAGTGAAAGGCACGAGGAGAGGTCAAATTTTAATGTCATGTGCTGAGGATGAGGGTGCTTGGCAGTTTAACATCCTGCATCTCAGATGAGGTGGGTATACTCCGCACCCCTATGACACAATTAATCAGAGCCCTTTACACCTTGTTGAAGATAAGGGATAGGCAAAGCCATTGCTAGGGGGTGTCTAGAGGTGATTCCATTGGGGGTCCAACTTAGCGTGGCTATGCGAAGTAAAAATAGCTGTTAGCATTCCTGATTATGGATTGGCCGAATCTTACACATGGAGGAAGCCCGAGTGCCACTATGGAGTGAAAATAGTTAATGGGGTTTACGCAAGGATGTTTCTTGGGTGCAGCTATGGAGTTGAAATAGTTAATGGGGCTTACTCACGGAAGTTGTCAGGTGCTGCTATGGAGCGACAGGGGTGAATGGGGGGTACGCAAGGAAGATGCTCGGGTGCCGCTATGGAGAAGAAATGGTGAATGGGGCTTACACATGCAAGTTTCTAGGGTGCTGCTATGGAGTGGCAATGGTGAATGGGGCTTATGAAAGGAAGCTGCTCGGGTGCCACTATGGATCAGAAATAGTGAATAGGGCTTATACATTGAAGCTGCCCGGGTGCCGCTATCGAGCGATAATGGTGGATAGGGCTTACGCAATGAAGCTGTCTAGGTGCCTCTATGGAGCGAAAATGGTGGATGGGGATTACACATAGAAGCTTCCCGTGTTCCACTATGGATTGGCAATGGTGGATGGGGATTACGCAGGGAAGCTTCCGGGGTGCCACTACGGAGCGTCAATGGTGGACGGGGATTAAAAAAGGAAGCTTCTCAATTTCCGCTATGGAGTTGAAATAGTGGTGCAGGGGGATTACGCAAGGAAGCTGCTCGTAATTCCTTCCTCATTTCTAGACATGAGGGTATCCAAACCCACTAGTGGGTTGAGGCTTTCACCATTTCATTAGTGCATAAGTGGGATAGTGCTAAGGGGCATTAGAATTAGTCCGAACTAAGGGAGATGAAAAGTGTGAATCACATGTCCGACATTCGGAAAGCAATGAGGGTGGTGTGGCGATGGAGGATAAATATAGACCATATTTGAAATACAACATCCATATCACGTTAGCCTAAAATGGGGACAAATAAATGAGGGTTGACTATTGATCGTGTTCGAAACACAGGACTTGACTCAATGTGTCGTCCAATACCTTCAGGGGCACTGGCCCAAGATGGTAGGTGAGCCGATGTGGCATGCGACTAGAACATTAGGGGGTCCCTTTGAACATGTAAGTGGATGATGATATGAATGAAGGACATGCATATCATTCGGTGGATTTATGCAATGTTCGAACGGATTCAGACACTTTTAAAATTACGCCACTTTAATCATGGAATTAGGCATCTTATCCATGGAGAATAAGGCATCCCTTGTTTGGAGAAACAGACATCCTATGTTTGGAACATAGGGTGCACTACAGTTTAGAGTCATATAGAATGGACTGTTGGAATCTCATACTTGGAGCATAAGGAATATTTTGTTTCGAGCAAGAGGCATCCTATTATTCTTCAGATAGGGAGTACTACAGTTTATAGTCATTTAGAGAGGATTGTTGGCATCCCATGTTGGGAGAATAATACATCTCTTGTTTGGATCAAAAGGCATCCTTTGTTTGGAACATAGGGTGAACTATAGTTTATATTAATGTATATTAGACTACTGGAATCTTATGCTTGTAGCATAATGAATCGCTTGTTTGGAGTAAGAGGAATCCCATATTTGGAACATAGGGTGCACTACAGTTTGGATTCATCTAGAAAGGATTGTTCGCATCTCATTCTTGGAGCATAAGGCCTATCTGGTTTGGAGCAAGAGGCATCCTATTATTCGTTAGATAGGGAGTAATACAGTTTATAGTAATGTATAGATGACTTTTAGCATCTCATGTTTCAATCATAAGGCATATATTATTTGGAGCAAGAGGCATCCTATGTTTGGAACATAGGGTAAACTACAGTTTATAGTCATGTAGATAGGACTACTGGTATATTATTCTTGGATCATAAGGAATCTATTGTTTAGAGTAAGAGGCATCCTATGTTTGGAATATATGGTGCTCTACAGTTTAGAGTCATGTAGATAGGACATTTGGAATCTTATTATTGGAGCATAAGGCATCTCTTGTTTGGAATAAGAGGCATCTTATGTTTGGAACAAAGGGTACACTATAGTTTAAAGTCATATAGGTAGGAATTTTAGGCATAAGGCGCCTAGCAATGGATGGAGTTGGGACTTACAAAAAGGTGGTCCTCGAGAAGCACTATAATAAGGGGGAAAACCTAGACGCGCCAGTGTTCCAGCGTCCAAACAGGCTAGTGATGTCCAACGTGACTACTGCCCTGACCGAAGGTTGCTACCTGTACCAGACCCTTCGGAATTTCCTGATAGAAGTAGTGTAATTAACTGGTGTCCATGAAGATATGGCATTAGGAAGAGTTTCACAAAAAATGTCTTAAATCAATAAGGGAGACCCAGACTAGGTGACAAGTTCGGAGGAGGAATCCATGGAAGTAAGAACCGACATCCCATCATCATGTTGTGTTGCTTCAAATCAAGATCCTTCGTATAGGCATGCTAATGGCTATTGCTTCTTCGCATAGCCACTCTAACATGGACCCCAATGGGATCACCTCTCGAAACCCCCTAGCCACGGCGTTTTCTATACTTATCTTCACCATGTTGTAGAGGGCGCAGGTTATGTAAGTCCTAGGGGTGTAGAGTAAATCTTCCTCATCCGAGCTATAGGATGTTAAGCTTCCAACTTCCATCGTCCTCTGCACATGACTTTAAACTGTGACCTTGCCCCATACCTTGCACGCAGGGTTCCCCAACTCAAACATTCTCTATGCCCACTAGTCTCCATGGGAGTGAAACCATTCCACACATGGAATGACATCCTCTTTATCAGAGTGGCGTCTGTCCACGGGGAAAGGGTAACCACCCTAGTGTAAGCCCCTATATTTTCTTTGTAGAAGGAAGAACCCATGCTCCTCCTCTCCTCCTCAGTGCCAAATCCCTATACCTCTGGTCTTTGTCGCCACCTGGGGCCTCCCTCCTAGAGTAAGTGGGTTGTTGTCTATATTCTTAAAAATTTAGAACATTTCATTTCTATAAAGAAATATTTATATCATAAAAAACTATATAACATATACGTAATGTAATTGGAATGATTTTTATGGATTACCATACTCCATTGTATTTTATAGAGATATAATCATTACCATGAGGATTTAGAGAATCCATTTTTAGCAATGGATACTAGAATTAATTTCAGTACTTTTTATCACCCTCTATAGATGGTTAATATGAGAGGACCATTTAAACTTCAGAGGACATATTGAGATATTGTTAAAATGGATTTTCTAGGATATTGGGATAAAAAAATATTCTAATATATTACACATATAACAAAATTTTCCATTCTATCGTTCAAATGGATCATTATGAATCTGTATATGGGAAAAGGTCGGACTCCCACATGATTGGTGATGTTAGAGAGTAGAAAATTATGGTACTTAATTTTATCCAAGATATAAAATATAAGGTAAAAACCATTCAACACCATATTTAACCCCCCAAAATTAAATATATATTATATTGAGGTAATCATTGATGAGACTCTAGGTTTGAGTTTGGAGATTAATTATTCATTCATTTAACACCAGGGATAAAAGTCATGAGTTTTGGGAAGAAGGTAAATCATAGTCCCAGATACATTAACCCCTTTGATATCCTGGATCACATTGGATTTATATCCTATCAACAATAACTCATTTCTATCTTACCTGAAATAAATGATCCCTTCCATGTATCCCTCTTACAGAAGTATATATCGACCCCTCACATATACTAAATCTAGAGTGGCACCCTTAGAGAATGATCTTTCATACATGGAGTATTTAGTGATGATCATTGATCCCAAGGACAAAGTTATATGAAATAAGAAAACTCACATAGTGAATGTGTTATGGTAGAACCAAATGTTTTAGAAGGAAACATGAGATCTATAAGAGGAAATGAAACAAAAATACCATCATCTATTTTAGTGTATGGAATTAAATTTTTAGCAATAAATTTATTAAGGGATGATAGTTTTAATGAACTAAAAATTTAAAAATAAAATTTCATCCTTGAATGAATAAATTTGTAAATAAATAATGTAGTTATAGAAAACACACACACTACTTTAATTATTTTGGACTTTCATAAAATATACTCTATATGATTTAAAAGATCATTAATAATCATAACCATTAATAACATTTAAATTTTTCAAAGTTGATTATAATTATTACATAATAATGTTTATGATAAAGTCTAATTGACATTGATGGAATAAGAAATAACCTAAAAAATTAGGATCACACCCTATAAAGACAATTTATCTAAGATTTTAAGGGATGTGGAGTCACTGTGATATTCCCAAGAATTGTTCCACTCTGTAATTCAAGAACTAAAAATGGATTGAAATAATTGATGGGATAAGTTACAACTTGTCGAGATTATGAACCAAAAAAGATTCTTTGAACTATCCAATGAAAGTGTTAATATCACACATGTTTCCCTTAGAGTGTATAGTGGTGTAATAAGGGGTTATATATCTAGACCCTAGAAATATGAATTTTTTTAGTTTAAATAGAATATTCATCATATTTATCAATTTTCTTAACTAAATTTTAAATTATTATAGAATGAATTTTATTAAAATTATATTTTTATATAATGAAATAAAAATTATAGTTTTGGGAAATATAATGTTCTAATTATAAACCCATTTTAAAAATATCAATATTTTTAGAGATAAATGTTTTTTAATAATATATTCTTATTAAATAATAGTTATTTAATTATAAATGATAAATTAATTTAATTATGTTCAATATGATTTTAATAAGGATAAAAAAGTAATTATTTTCATAAAGGAAATTATTTTCATGAAAAAAGAATTATTTTATTATATAAATTATTATATTTAAAAACATATTTTTATAAAATAAATATAATTTTTGAAATCAAAATGTTTTAATTTACAAGTGGGGTATTTTTTATAATTTTCTAAGATAGTAAAATATTTAGGTAAAATTTAAAAATAGTATGAATATATTGTCTATATTATAACATTACAAGGGACCAAAAATGATGAAATTATTTATATTAGAGGAATAAAAGACCAAATATACTTTTAATCTTTAAAATAATGTGTTTTAATGTTATTGTATTATATTTATATACTCTTTATGAATCAAATCAAATTTATATGAGATTTTAAAGTTTCAAAATTAATTCCTTAAGAAAATCACTCCCATCCACATTCCAAATAGTTATATTATTATATTCCATGTTAATGGAATTATAAAATATTTCAAACCACTCATATTTGGTAGAAACAAAGAACAAAAAACCACTTTAAGGCTTGTAGTCTAGATTATTTTATCATATAAAGGCTAAGACATGTGTTTAGAAATTAATAAAATAATCCCCTTCCTTATTCAATAAATACCCACCCAACCTCCCACTCATCGTCACTAAATAAACACTGAGAATAAATTTTATTTGACTATACAATTATAAATCCATATCAAATGCATTTCCATTCTCTTAATAAGCTTCACCCATCCATTTAGATGTAAATTTTCAAGGTAATGGGATTCCCTCATCCTCTAATTTATATAGGCACTTTCTTGGTGTTATTCCATTTGATTCCAATTGATCATTTTGGAATATGTTTTTAAACATCCATTTTACATTTCATTTCATTTCCATGTAAGTATATATCAACCTCCACTATCATTAAACCCTATCATTAATCTTTTTATACACTCACTTTTCTATCATAATTAGCCAGAAAATTTCTATGATAAATATTTGGGTCTTGAATACCAACCACCATTTCCACTATAGGGTATTCAAATATATCAATGTTACCTTCATTTATTTTGGACATTGAAGAATATTACCTACACTACTTATTTAGGGGATTAAAAATAATTAATGGAATTCATATATTGTATTATTTGTGAGGCACATAAATTAATTTACATGATATGAATACGATTGGTGGGAATATAATTATATATACCTCTAATGAATTAAGTAATAACTTTATCTCATGATATAAAATTTATAGTGAAATGGAGGTGATCCTAGAAGTCTACTTCATGATGTCTCAGTTGTTAGATTGTACTTTGGATTCTAAGGTCATTTTTTATTATGTTTCTGAATTCCACTGTTACCATGATGCAATTGTCTTATATAATTATTTGATGTTAATGTTTATGATTTTAAACCCTTTTATTTCACATTGATATATCTTCTGAATAACATGTATTTCTTTCATCATCAACGTCTTGGATTATTCCCTTACTAGAATTTTTATCTTACCCATTTTTTATGTATATCCCCATGTTTTCCCATGTATTATTAGAAGATCACTGGATTTAAGGGCATGTTATGGACTTTTAAATAATATCCTTGTATCCCAATTTTATGTTAATGTGGTATATATTTAATTTCCCCAAGAAAAAAGGTCTCAATATTATGAGATTTTTTATTTGTATATTAATGTAATAAATCATGAAATCATTGGTATAAATGACATGGGTTTTCATTGATAGTTGAGTTCCAAATCATATAAGTCTATTTCTATCAATGTTTAACATTCTTATATTTACTTGTTTCTTTTTTAGCTCTATATCTCTCTTCTACAGCACCTTGATCCTTTCACGGATGGTTCATTTTGAAATCATTTAATAAATGTAGGATTTTATCTCTTCCCTTATTATTTCCATAATAATCCTATTTATATCCATATGGATATTGTCTCATTTAATCTTAATCAATGACAGGGTAACATGATACATTCTTCTTGAATAATCTCCCTCCTATTTTCTAATAATATAACGATAGTGTATCAATCAGTCATAGTTATTAATTAACAACTATCATCTTCTTTAGAGAATGTTAAAATTAATCAATGTGAATATACAATTTAAGAAATTTTGATCTATATATATAACTATTTTCTCCATAGTGGTAATGCATTTATATCATTAATACAAAAATTAACTCTTTTATACTTAGATCAGTTGGCCTATATTCTAGATCACATGTCTTTAAAGGACAAGATATATAATCAATGACCTTTTAATTTTTTATAATCAAATATCTCAAGACCTTCCATAAAGAATAAATTAATATAACAAACCCTTCTATACTATTTGTTAGAGTAAGAGTATCTATAGTGGAAAATATTATCATAAGCTCCATAAAAATATCTTCAAATTCTTTTTTCTATTTGAATTTCATTCAATTTAATGTTAAAAAAATAACTATATTTGATAATAGTGAGGAAATTCCCAAAACAATATTGACATTATCCAGATAATCAATGAGAAAGACATATCTTTATCATATTGGTTGGTTTGGGACACAATTTAATTACATAATCAACGAATGGACCACAGATATTCCCATTATAATGATTACATAACGCATTAATTAAATCTTCTATAAATATAATTCAAAAATTCTAAACTTTTAATATAGCATATTATTCATTATATTCTTAAAATAATAATAGAATAATCTACATTAAATTATTGATCTTGGAATATATAATAATATCCACTATAATGGCAATAAAAATTTGATCAAGGTTATCTCTAAAAAATATATACATTAGATACATGAAGATAGCATGGTTAATTTATATGTTTGAATTTAATAAAAAATGTTACAACCCAGTTAATGATAGAATAATTCATTTCAATGTTTATTAATATTTATAAATAAGATAGTTATATTTATTATAAAGTTTTTTATTAAATTTTTAATCGAAAATGAAGGAGTTTTAATTAAACATTCTTATTATGAGGTTTTATTTAAAAGATTAACTTAAAAATATATATAATTGAAATTAGAATTAATTTAATTCATTTTTGAATGATTTATATCAAAATTGTCCTATGGTGAAATTTTGCTATTTTTTGAGAAATATATTTATGGTGAATATTTAGAAGTGTTGTTTTTTAAATATTATTATTTTTCAATGAATTATGTAATTTAAAAGTTCCTTTAGTTTTTTAATTTGATTTAAAGTACAATAAGTAGTATTTATTTATAGTTAATCAACTTAATTATATTTTAATTCCACTTATATTTGATATTAGTATTATTATATTTTTGGGTTAAAAAATATGTTTTTATGAAAAACAAATTATAGTACATAATGTATATCATTTTTAATTAATTTAAAACCAATAAAGAGAAATTATTAAATAAAAAATTATATTTTATATATAATTATTTATTTATTTTTATTAATAAAATGACTATTATTAGTTATAGAGAAAACATAAAATCAACTTCTGCTTGAAAATTATATTTCAAGAAAAACATATTTTTCATCACATCTGTAGGTTTAATTTTAAATTAAATTTATCCACATATTTTAATTAAATTTTATAAAATGGATTAATTAGTTATAGAGATATAAATATATATTATATAATAATTTCTACTTAATTTTTTGGTATGATAATGAATATTTAAAATAGAAAAAAAAACTTTTATTGCACTTGAGATAAAAATTATTTATTATGGGTAAAAAAGGTAATGGTTAAAATACAAAAAAAATTATATATTATATTTTATTCAAATATATAGATCTTTTATCAAATCAGTATTTACAATAGATTATTTTGGATCCTTCTAGCATGTGGAAAATATTGGTATCACTTTTTCTTTTCAATAATTACAAGTGTGACACTCGCCTTAATAATAAAAGATCACCCTCTATCCGCTAATAATAAACAATAATAATCATTTTTCGTTATCCAAAAACGTCCCAAATACATTCATTAAATACATACACATGTCCTATATTATTATTTTATCATAAAACCATTCTATGTAGACTTTTGATGTTAACCTAATGAGGTTGTCTGAAAAATAGGTATTAGGCTCAACCGAGTGTTTTTTTTTATTTATTTTTCAAATAAAATAGATCAATCATAAATTATAATGATATAATAAAAAAAATATCTTTCATATATTAATATTTTATTATGTTAATGTAATATTCCAAATCCATATCCAATTCTGTTAATTGGAAAACCAAACAATATAATTGAAATTAGAATTAATTTAATTCATTTTTGAATGATTTATATCAAAATTATCCTATGGTGAAATTTTGCTATTTTTTGAGAAATATATTTATGGTGAATATTTAGAAGTGTTGTTTTTTAAATATTATTATTTTTCAATGAATTATGTAATTTAAAAGTTCCTTTAGTTTTTTAATTTGATTTAAAGTATAATAAGTAGTATTTATTTATAGTTAATCAACTTAATTATATTTTAATTCCACTTATATTTGATATTAGTATTATTATATTTTTGGGTTTAAAAATATGTTTTTATGAAAAACAAATTATAGTACATAATGTATATCATTTTTAATTAATTTAAAACCAATAAAGAGAAATTATTTAATAAAAAATTATATTTTATATATAAATATTTATTTATTTATATTAATAAAATGACTATTATTAGTTATAGAGAAAACATAAAATCAACTTCTGCTTGAAAATTATATTTCAAGAAAAACATATTTTTCATCACATCTGTAGGTTTAATTTTAAATTAAATTTATCCACATATTTTAATTATATTTTATAAAATGGATTAATTAGTTATAGAGATATAAATATATATTATATAATAATTTCTACTTAATTTTTTGGTATGATAATGAATATTTAAAATAGAAAAAAAAACTTTTATTGCACTTGAGATAAAAAATTATTTATTATGGGTAAAAAAGGTAATGGTTAAAATACATAAAAAATTATATATTATATTTTATTCAAATATATAGATCTTTTATCAACTCATTACTTACAATAGATTATTTTGGATCCTTCTAGCATGTGGAAAATATTGGTATCACTTTTTCTTTTCAATAATTACAAGTGTGACACTCGCCTTAATAATAAAAGATCACCCTCTATCCGCCAATAATAAATAATAATAATCATTTTTCGTTATCCAAAAACATCCCAAATACATTCATTAAATACATACACATGTCTTATATTATTATTTTATCATAAAACCATTCTACGTAGACTTTTGATGTTAACCTAAGGATGTTTTCTGAAAAATATGTATTATGCTCAACCGAGTGTTTTGTTTTATTTATTTTTCAAATAAAATCGATTAATCATAAATTATAATGATATAATAAAAAAATTATCTTTCATATATTAATATTTTATTATGTTAATGTAATATTCCAAATCCATATCCAATTCTGTTAATTGGAAAACCAAACAATCATCTACATGTATGACAGAGTACTGCCTAGCTAATTGAAGTAATATTTTAACATAACGTCCTCTTACAATTGGTTATAATGACATCATTAAATTATATATTTCAAATTAAAAACATAATTAAACTTATTTAATTTCTATATCACATATTTCTTCTTAATTTTCATTCCATTAGGTATATGATAACTTTGGCCGAGTGTATAGCAGACTGTAATCTCACAGAAATATGTGATTCATTTTTCACTAATTAATTATAATAAATGTAATAAGGATAGTCATAAGGAATAAATGTGATATTTAATAATTAAATATTATATTCATGAAATATTTTTCATTCTGAAATGATGATATATCATTTTATATTTTACCTTTCCACTCATTTAAAAATCAAAATGTTGTTCGTTCGTACTTGTGGACTACTTTCTATATGAAGAGATGTGATTATTTATTTCAAAACCAAATCACATAGATTATATATATTATTATATTTAAATAAAAAATATTATATTTATGAAATTATTGTAATTTAATAAATTCCACTTTGACCATATCAAACCTACATAAGAAAATTATGACACATAAGATGAATATAGTCAAAATATTTGAAGTGAACTTAAATGATTACATAAATTTATAAGGAATGGTAAGATATAAAATAAAAATAATAATATTCAATAAACAGTTTATTAATAAAATTAATAATTAATATAATTGTTTTATACATGGTTTCTAAAAACATGTGTGATGAGTCGGACTCATGGTAGGGGACTTAATTTTAAAAACATTACGATTGAAGATTTATTTTTCAAATCTTTTTCTTCCAAGGCCATATTATAATAATTATTTAACAGAAATTTTCATATATAAATAAGATATTTGTAAATAAATATTTATGACAATTTAGACTTTATTTAAATGGATTTTAATAGGAAATTGTTCTCGTTTTATATAGACTGTTTAGTGAAGAAAGATAAAATAAATGCTCAATTTTAACATATATGGTGACAATGATGATTCCCCTCATCACAACCGTTATTTTTATTTGTATTAAAATAAAATATTTAAATATTTATTCCAATAAAACCCATATTTCATTTTTTCTAGATATTTTGTTAATTAAAATTGTTTAAGGGTGCTTTGATATCTGAAAGTGTTTTGAATATGGGTTTAAAATAATTTTTCTGGGGTTTTATGAGGAAAAGTTTAAAGGATTATATGTTTTATTCATCATTATGTCCTTGTTAATATTTAACAATGGTTTGAGAATCATTATATTTTCCATGTGGTACCAATACAGCTTTTATAAAGGATTTATCCCCATTAAATATCATTGGTTCGTAGGTTTTAGCATATACGATTAGTGCACCCAGATAGCACTCCAATGAAATCGGTAAAGATTAAATTTTCTAGAGAATAATTTTTTTTGTAGGCTAAATATATATTCTATTAAGACAGATTCGAGTAAGGCTTACGTAAGGTTTATATGGTGATGACATCCAAAGGAAACTATTATAATTTTCAAATTTTTTTAATGAGTTTTAGTAGATAATTTATTTTCAAAAGGAATGAGAAATGATATTTTTAAAATAAATAAAATTACCTTTCTAGGTAAAACGTTTTTCTTTTTTAAAAAGTTTTTTCATGAAGTTTCGTTTTTTCACTAGAAAATGGTTGTATTTATTCCTATTTCCCTTACTGATATTTTGATACACCTTTCATGTTTAAAAATGTTTTCCACTGGGTTTATATATGGATAAGGTAAATGAAGAACTCATTTAGTAATTTATTAAGACCTTTCATTAAATTAAAAATAAGTTTTATTTTAAAAATATTATAATATAGGGAAAATTTATAACGATTATATGTTTTCTCATTTTATATATACAGGTTCTTTTAAAGAGCTATAAAATAAATCATTAAAAATCAAAACAGAAGATATCTCTAGGAATGTGTGAATGTGAATTTTACATTAAAGTCACTATAATATAAAATTTATATGTATGGTCTTTATAGATGATATCAGTAGAAAGGTTTAGAAAACATTAGAGGTTATAATAAGATTAACTGAATACCCAAAAAAATTGTATACCTAACGGTTAAGTGGAAATGATATAGCACTTTAATATTACAATTTTTCTTCATATAAACTATGTTTTTTTAGAATGGTTTTCTACAGAGGAAATAGGGAGGTTGGATTCGAAAGTCACTAATAAGACTATATCCTTTTAAACTAACTACCTATAATGGTCAAAATGGAAAATGAGAATTTATTGGGATGTACTAGTTGATATAATTTATAAAAAGTGTTAGAATCCATGCTTGAGAATAGCCAGATCTACCACAGATGAAAATGATGATGACATAGAATTTTACGAGACTACATACTCTATAATTTAGTAAATTGTTAGATGAAGTTTTAGATGAATGATGTATCACATTTATAAATAATATATTTGAGGTCATTCACTATTAAAAATGTAAAAAAGGAAAGATTTATTTTTTTTAATGGAAAAGTTGATCAATGGTGGTATTTTGTTAAAAATACCAAAGTGATAAATGAGAAAAATTCACTGGAATGGGAAAAATTAAGAATATATCCCATTATAATTATTCCCCTTTTTTACTCCAAATTGAAAAAATAATCATGGAATATACAAAAATGTTTGATAATTTTATAGCTATGTATGATTCAAATTTTACATGATTTGCAGGGAATAAGAAAAATTTTATTTAGTATCTTTATGTTAATATTAATTACTATTAATCATTATATAAACTAAGTTTTCAAATGTAATTACATTCCAATGAATTCAGAATTTATGATAACCTTGTATAGTTTCCTATGAATGTAGAAATAGATTTTTCAACGATATTTTATTCCCTGATATCATGTAGAAAAATGGTCTAGATACTGGTAATGGGGAAGGATTCATGAAATAAATCTGAAGGTAAGAAAAAAATTCCTCATCGTGTTAAAAGTGTTGTATGATGCATCTTGTATAATTAATGATAAATTATAAAAAATTTAACCAAGGTGTTATATTTGTTCATAGGGTCCAAGACTATAAAGAAAAAAATTATAAACAATTAATGAATTGAGTATATTATATACATCCACTTATTATATGATTTATTTGTAATTAGCAATTTAATATTCCAATGTGTTTTCAAAATAGTTACTCGGGATAGAATTTAGCCTGATAAAAAGAAAATAGGGGTGGATAATGTTTTATAGAACTACTTTTTATGTCGGTTAATCAAATGATTCAGCGATAGTTATGTTAATGTTTTATTAAAATTATAGAAATATCATGTTTCACTGAATATATTTTTATTCCATAGTTTTTTATAAATTTTCTTGTAAATTTATAATGTTAAAACATTAATGTAAGAAAAAAAATTTGTTGAAGAATCTAGGTGGAAATATTAAATAATCCATGATTTATATGAACCTTTTAATTGTAATAATTGGAATGATATTTTAAAAAAAAATTTGAACCATCAACTGTTGAATTTTATTTTATTTTTGGGTATGGATTGGATTTTATTTAATTATTCCCTGATATATTGAAGAACCAATATTTTGTTTTCAATTTTTTCATGCCATTTATGACATATCTACAAGAAGATAAAATGATTGGAAATAGTAGTGAATAAAATTTAGAACATGATGTTGGAATGAAATATATTGTTCCAGTTAATGACATCTCAGAAGTGAATGTATATAAAGATGATTTTACAAAGGGTAAACCATGTTTTGTTTCCGATCGAGTGGTTGAGTATACTTTGGACTTAGTTATTGATGCTAAAAAAATTTCAACCCCCCATCCATAAAATGGATCAAGTAGAAAGTTTGTAAATAAAAAAGAAATTACAAGAGTTTCAAGATTTGGTTTTCATTCATCCAATAAAATCACCTAGGGGATCTTCTATTTGGGTTTTAAAAAAATGTTTTAGTGGGACTTTTCAATAATTATAGAGCGTTGAATAACGTAATTGTTAATAACATTTATCTTTTTCCTCTAATCGATTATTCTTTTTATCAGCTCAAGAGAGATCAATATTTTTTAACGTTCTATGTGTGGTTTAGGTGCCAAAAATTGATGTTGAAGGTGGTTGGTATTTTAAATGGAGTGTTTCGATCTATATACAAGAATTATATGTCTATAGTTTTTTTCTTGGGACGACTTCTTTTAGGCATAAAAAAGAAGATTGTTTAATGCTCCATTTTTGTACCTTCTCCAAGAAATAGTTATTTTTATCATCAATATTTATTCTTCTATATGTTGAAAATGATATGTCTTGATGCAGAATCATTTTGTAATTTTTTAGATCCCAAAAAACTGAAACCTTTTGAGTTAAATTACACTACACATGACTAGTGATTATCTACATTATTTTTTATTTAAATATTCTGAGGAATTATTTTTATGGAGTAATGTGTGAAATATATACTAATTATAAAATTTTGAAGTATATATTCACATTGAATTAATGAATCATGTGATAGAAAATATGGAAAGAACTAATCTAGGATTATAATTTCATGATAAATTACTATCAAAAAAATATAAAATAAGTGGACACTACTTTGAGTTAGAAAAATTATGCAACATTAACCACCATAAATTGGAAACATGATCATTTGGCCATTTATTTGATGAATTATTTCCTAGAGGTTATAGATATTGGTACATCTTCTTTGTTATTTCAGGTTTATATGAAGTCATTTCTTAAAAAAGAATTAAGGAAGAATGTATAGAGTATTATGCTTCGTAAGAAGAGGTAGAATACATTAATTTGGGTTTGTTTTTTTATGTTAAATGATAATTCAGATGGTGTTATTAGATTTTAAAAATGTTATGTATTTTTAGTGATATATTGTCGAGTAGATATTTTTTGTGTGAAGCTCATAGTTCACAATTTTTTGTAATCTTGTAGGAAATAAGATGTACCAAGACCATCAGATGTATTGTTGGTGGGATGGTATAAAAATAGATATTAATATATTTACCATGAAGTGTTTAAAATTTCTACTAGTTAAAGTTGAAACAAATTTACTAAAGGAATTATTTTATCAAATAAGAGTACTGAAAAAGAAAATGGTAAAATATTTCATTAGATTTAAAGGTGGATTTCCAAAGACATATCAAGGTAATAATTCAATTTGGGATATTGTTATTCAGTTTACTAAATATTCACACTTACATCTCATTCAATATAAATTATATTTAGATTATCTTTGTAAATTATTTATCAAGGATATCGTAAGGTAACATGGTCTTCCTATATACCTTATATTGGATCGTGATCCTATATTTTATAAAAATTTACAAGGAGGACTTCAAAAGTCATTTCATAATGAATTAAATTTCAGTATATATTTTCATTATCAATTCAACAGATATCATGAATAGATAATTTATACCATGGAATATATTCTTCAATATTGATTAATGAATTTCTATGTATTTTTGGGTAAACGTATTTTTTTAGTTAGGAATTCTAATAATAATATCTCTCAATTTAGTAAATAGAAGGAACCATTTGATAAATTATATGGAAAGAAGTGTTAGACACCTGTTTTTTAGGATGATATAGAAAAGGAAATTATATTGGACTATATTTGGTAGATCAAATGTATAATAAGGTTTATTTTATTTAGAAATAAATGAGGATGGATCATAGTAGATATATTGTTATGAGAATGACTAGAGAAGATATCGTTCTTTCGATGAAGGTGATCATATTTTCCATAAAGAATATACACTGAAAAATGTTATGCGTGTTGATAAAAACATGAAGTTTAATCCACAATTCATTGGATTATATGATTTTATGGGTAATTTTTTATTAGTATCTTCTAGAGTAGCTCCCCAACTGATTTTATCAAAGGTATAAACTTCTATGAGGTACATCAGTTGGATGATAACATTTTATATTGGGATCAATCTTTTTAATTAATAAACCATAGATAGAATGTATTATGAAATAAACATGGGAATCTAAAATTTTATAATGGAAATATTTCCATAATTATATAATCAGAAAATATAATTATGATGAAACAATTACCAAAATGGGAACAAAATGTAACACCCCTAAAATAATATTTGAATAATTTTTATGTGTATTAATATATATGAACTAGATATTTATATTCATTATAAAAACATTAATTCATTTTAAAATTAAAAAGAAAAAAGTATTAATTAAACTATTTTATTGTAGTGTTATATTTAAAAAAAATCAATTTTAAGTTATTAAATTTGAATTTTAAACATAATTAAATTATTTATACATTCGAATAATAAGTAACTTATTGTGATATATTTGGGATTTTTCAGATAATATTTATTTTTCATTGAATAGTGAAAAATTCCATTTTTTCTAAAAATGCCTTTTATTTTAATTAAAATTAATAATTTAAGGGGAACATTATGAATTGAATTTGATTTAAATTGAAATATTAATAATTTCAGTAAATTTATTCCACCTAATAACATTTTAATCACCATTATATTAGATATTTTTATAAGTTTATTTATGGGATTAAACCCAGATTTTTTCTGAAAATTATTCTCAAGTGAACAACATTTCTACATTTTAATTAATTAAAAAACCCCATAATGAGAAATGATTTAAATTATATTTATATATTATATAAATAAATTAACTTAAATTCATAAAATTTTTATTAATATTTATAGAAATAATATAAATTCATCATATGCTTAAAAATACATTTTTTGAAAAAAAAATTACACGGCCACCATGGGTTTTATTTTAAATTAAAATATTCAACATATGTGAATTGAATTTGGAAAAATGGATTTATTATTATAAATACCCATAATATATATTATCTAATAACATCAACTTAATTTTTTTTATAATTAACAGTGAAAACAATATTTCACTTTTTCTACGGTTAAGGTAAAAAAAATTTACCAAGGGTCAAACTAAAATGGTAAGAGATAAATTTACCTAAAACTTTTCTAAATTCTGTTTTATGTCCATATTTTGACCATATTTAATTTATGTATCTATAATGGTCTATTTTGAGTCGTTGTGTCAAGTGAAGATTGTGGGTATCACTTTTTCTTTTCAAAAATTGAATGTATGCCACTCTCCTCCCTTATAAAAGGTCACCCACACTCCCCTTCTCTTAACACCACCAAATAAATTGTTATTAGCCATACCTATCCAAATACATTAAATTATTACCTCTAAATATCCATTAGGAATTGGTTTTATCATATAATAAATCTATGGATGATTTTGGTACTAACTTAATGATGTTGCCTGACGAACTTGTATTGTGCCCAACCGAGCAATTATTTATTATTTATACTTAAAAATACTATAAATATTAAAAAGATATAATGATGTAATAACATCAAAATATAACATTTATTTAAATTTTTTTATTATAATTTCATAACATAAATCCTCCACTAATTTAATCTAAATGTAAATGAAATTATCATTTGTGTGTATGGAAGACAACCACCTCATTTACTAATGTAATTCTTATGATGTCAAATCCGATTATAGATGGTTATAATGATGGATTATATGTAATTAAATATATATAAATATATATGATATTTTTAAATTAATTAAACTTTTATAATTATCATATCTCAAGATCCATTGAATGATTTTCTAAAAATGTTTTTTTTACTATTTTGGTTAAATATTTTAATCTTCCAATAGAAATAGAAGTGTTTATAAAAGTTAACAATTTTTTTATGATTTTATTAGAGATGAATAATGTTCTTGAAGTGTAATATTTTAAAAGTTTTTATAGTTTTAGAGAGTAATAATTTTCAATAGATAAAAAACTATAAAATTTATAAATTTATAATGTTATAAAGATGTAGAGTGGCAGATAATTATAAATATAAATATAGGAATAACAGATAGAAAGTATAGAAGATAAGAAAATTTAAGAGATGAAGAATGTTAGAATGGTTGGAGGAAACAAAAATATTTTTAACAAAAAAATATAGAATGTTTTCATGTTAATAATGTTACATATATGAAGAAAGGTATAATTTATAGATGTTAAGAGTTTTTATTAGATGAAGAAATATATAAGATCTGTATGTTAATAAATTTATTGATCTGATGAAGGATATAAATTCTAGAAGTTAAGAATGTTTCTCTGAGGAAGAAAAAAATAAATTTTGTAAGATAAAAAGTTTAATTTGTTATGAATCATTCTTATAATTTAAAATTATGTTATTATTTAAATTCAAGATCCAAAAACATCATGATGAAGTCAGGATTAGATCAGATGTTAGTAGAAGAGAAGAGAAGTGAAAATTTATAGAGGTTCCAAAAGTCATATATCTGAAAAAACTACTTATTTGGTAGTTTCATTCTATTCATTGAATTAATTGTACATCTAATGTAAATTTTATAGAAAAAACATCTCAACAATAATTTATAATTTTTTAACTATTTTTGGTTTTATAAAGTGAAGATCGGACATAAATTTTTAATTAGAATAAAATATTGTAATCAAACCAATTTTTTAATCAAATGAACTTTTTTCGAATGAATTAATAGTAAAATTGTATGGATAATGGTTTTCATATCTATAATGTAATTGTTTTCTATAAGTTAATAGGTAAAAGAAATTATAGTTAAAAAATCGAGGTTTCATGAAATTATAATGTTAAAATTTGTACAAAATTGAAGGTTCTTAAGGATAAAATGTTTATGTTTTTATCTTGTAAAAAAGATGAAGCTTCATGAATTTGAAATGTATAATTTATTATATAATTATAACGAATAAACATTATGAAATTAAAAATGTATTGTATATTCCAAATGGATGTTTCATGAAGATATAATCCTGGAGTTTGTACAAAGTTACAAATTTGACATTTCATGATGTTACAAAATTGATGTTTTTATAGCATTAGAAAATTTAATTTTCTTGAATTATCTATGTTGAATTACTAATGATGTAAAAACATTTATGTTTAATGTTTAATAATGTTTATTTTATAATTATTTATGGGTTTTTAAACATAAATTTTAATGAAATTTAATGAAATTTGGAAAAGATAGATAATTTATGAAAATTCATGAATGTTTTAGAAGTATTTAGAAGTATCCCAGCAAAATTCAAATGAATGTGAAATTTTGATTTATGAATTTTAGTGTATATGAAAATTAAATTTTTTTCCATCCTTTTATATTTATAGAGAAGCTATAAGTAAAAGTTCAAAAGTAAATCATACTTAACACTATTCACATTGGAAAACATATTAAGTACTTTAGTGTTTTTTTTCTGAGTGAGGTTCTAAAAAAAGCTATGTTTTGTTTTTAATAATAGTTTTAGATATAATATATTTATCATAATAATTGGAAATGTTAGTTTAATTTACCATGTACACTGTAAAGGATCGATTTTTTTAAGAAAGATTACAAGGTACTGAGTTTTGTTAAATAAAACTGAAAAGATGTTTGAATCTTTACTCATTCCAAAAAGGATCATCTGATGGAGATTACTAGATATAGGCATAGAGGTTATAGAATTAAGATAGAGGAGTCAGAAGGAAATTCTATATGAACTTTTTTGGTGTAAAAATCACAAAGTTAAAATATTTTGGCTCATGTTTTTTATGATTTATAACTTATAAGAGTGATTATATTCATACATATAATGCGATAGAGGTTGAAAAAATATATTTGGATCAAAATATGTTTTCCATTCATTAAAATAGTAAAATTTCATGATCCACATGGGGAGTCCAAGGAATATATATAGGATTTCACATTGATGAAGAACCTCATAAATTCATTGTTCCTTTTTAACTTTAGTAAATTTTAATTAATTTGTGTTTCTTATAAACATTTATATGTAATATACCTCTAACAAGTTTCAGGGATTAATCTTTAAAAAGTATGAAATTTCTAAAAATTAAACCATTTATTCAAACCCCTATCTAATTGCATCAAAAGTCCTTATAAACTAGAATTTCTTTCAAATAGAGGTTCTTCTATTAAATCATTATCATGGAAATGTTGATTATTAATTTTTTATAGGTATTCATACCTTCAAAAAAATCATGGTTGAAAACATAAAATGATTCTTTATATTTTTTCATATGTATTGGATGTTTGTAATACATCTATAATTGGGTTTCTACCATTTAGGAATGATGATTCTATGAACTTTCCTAAAATTAAAAATATGGAAGTTGATGTAAAATCATAAAATTCTAATATTATGCCTCAAACAGACTTTATTAGTGATGGTGATGAGTCCGAGTTTAGCCAAATAAATTTGGGTAAATATCTAAATTATATTCCATGAAAACACCAATTTTAATGATATAATGTTACAAATTTGGCGATAATAGTTAAAAGATAAAATAATAAGAGACAAAGAAAATCCTGATGATTATTTCTACTATTTTAATGAATATTTTAAATATTAGTGGATTTAGAGATTTTTGAATGTTTATACATTTTTAATGAATCTTATGAAAAACATCATAGACATGATGATTCAAAAATATATTCCTTATATGATAAATATTATTTATCTCCTGATGAACCAATTACTTTATTATTTCTTAAAAATTGAAAAAAGATCCCGCATTTAAAAATAACATCAATAAAGAAATTTCCTTTGATGCATTGTCAAATTTGATGCACAAGATTATAGAGGTTATGTTTTAATATATCTTATAATATAAATGAAATGATGTATTGAATAAAAATATCATGTATCATATCTTCAATAACTATTAGTAGGTAGGGGAAAGTATAGAGGGAAACAACCACTCAAATACTTTAACTGTAGAGATCTTTTGAATTTTTCATTTTATTACCAATGAAGAACGACACTAAATTTTATGATCATTTGGAATAAAACCATTGTTAGAAGAATAATTAAAAAAATTACGAGGTTGATATGAAGATCATTAGTTGTAAGAAAAAAAATCAGAAATAGAATGTGAATACTGAGTAATAATATTAAATCTTACTGAAATTATTGTAATTATTTTGAATATTAATTTTCAAAAAATAAGAACCTCATTTGAAAATGTTTAGAAAAAACCATTCATCAAGTAATGAAGAATAATAATGAAGAGAAGGATCACCCATAAAATGCCATCTTATATATGAATATGTAGTATGTATTGATAAAAAAAATCAAAATAGAAATCAAATTTATGATGAAAGAAATTAGAAAAGATTTTAATGATAGGAGAGATGTTATTAAATTGAAATAAGAGTATATTTAAATGGTTTTAAATGTAAAGCTATTAGTTTAAAAACAAAAAAAATGTGGGAAAATCTCAGTTAGAAACATGAATCCTAAGAAAACAATGTTAAAACTCAATAAAAACATCTTGAAGTTGAAAATTCTATAAGTTAAATGAATAAATATATAAAAAAAGTGTTATAGGTAAAATTATAATCATCCCAATCATAATAAAATTCTCAATCGAATAATCAAGTGAAATCTCCAGCTCATAAATGTAAATTTTCATCTAATTTTACTTTCAATGTAGCTGTGAATAGATTTTTTGGGGAAATATCAGTTTGATAAAGGATATTAAAAAACAATCACATCAACAAATGTTGAAAATTACTCCCTTAATAAATTTTCCACATCTTCTTTTTAACTAATGTTGAAAATTATTCGGAACCACATGACTCTTATTATAGGGAAAGATCGTATTTCTACAGAAAATTGAGGTTTGATGATTTCTATTCATATTATGAAATATATGGGTATAAATCTTGAAAAATTATTCTTAACATGTATTTACCTGAAAATAGGAATTATCAATGGGGTCTTGGGGATTGAAAATATATTAACATTCCTAATCCAAGGGATGTTAGAAAAAAATATCAAGATTTTAGGAAACATCAAATGAAAAATCAATATTTCAACTTGGAGGATTTTTATAGAAGACATGAATAAATGGGTCCCATTGTTGGAGGAATTTTAACATCTCTATATGGAAAATATATAATTTAATAAAATAGAACTAGGTAAAACATTTGGAAGTTATATAAATATCATTTGTTGTTGAGACAACCATTACAGTATGATAAAGTAAAAACCATGGATTTTTAATAGTCATTCTTGTTAGCATATGATAGTGGATTTAAACGTATTTGTAAATTTAATATCCTAGACTTCCCAAGAGTCATCTCAGGCGCATTTTTATGTACTTTTTTAATCTTTTAAGTAATTTTATTTTTGAATAGTGGCTTGGGGTGAGTTTGGGTGAACATTAACGAAAACAAAAGTATAGTGGGTTATTCACAGTTTGTGCATGGTTTGACATATTGTGCGACCAAACTATGTAAAGCGTGTGAAACTAGACAGAGAGGTCCACACGGTTTGTGTATGGTTTGAAAATCCATGTGATCAAACCATTCCAATCATCCAAACCTTGATATAGAGTTCCCCATGGTGGGCAAACGATTTTCCCAAATCGTGCACCTCGGCCCAGGAAACTGTGTGCATGGAATTTAATATCTGGAAATTCTTTTTAAAACACCACCCTAGACTCCCATATTTCAATATTTTCTCATCCATGACAAATTATAGGTGTTCCAAGAGCCTCCCATAGGTATTTCAAGGTGATACAAACATGGTTCTTCGAGATTGAATGCCCAGATTGAAGATCTACTCTATTCCAGGTAAGTGGATTTCATCTTGTTACTTCTCCCATTCATTCCTCTATCATTCCTTGATCTTCTCATAGAAGATATTCACCATTTACATGGATCCAAACCTATGAGTTGAGATATGGATCTATTATTGTATATGTAGATCTATATTTTCATGATTTTGATGCCTCTGATCTTAATTTTGTTTTTTGTGATTTAGACTTGAGGCATGATCGATATGTTGTACCACTCAGATTTTGGGGATTTCCGTTGGGCTAACTTCTATCAATAAAACTAGTTGGGTGGTTTAAATTGAACTCCCATAGTTGAGAACTTTATATGTGAATGTGCGTTTATGAATTTTCTTAATTCTTTTTGTGATTGATTTCTTAAATTTGAGTAATTAGGAATACGAAGTTGACTTGTCATTTCCTAGGTGATTAATTGATAATTTAATCATATGAAAAATGAATGTAGGGGGTTCCTAATTAGAAATTTTTTGGATATTGGTTATGGGTTGAGATATTGTAATTAAGATATAAAATTTATTTGTTAAAGTTAAATAATTGGGAGAAATTAATTATGAAATGATGTTTGGGTTTGTAAGATAATAAATTGTTTGAATTAATTATGTGTCCAGATGTTGATTAAAGATAATTAGTTGTAAGAATTAATTATGATAACTTTTCATTTGATATGGATAATTAGATGTGAAATTTTTATTGTGGAATAAGAATTGTGTTGATTAATTAATTAATTGACGAATTAGTTAATGGGTTATGTGCTTAGTTAATTGATGAGTAAACTAATGGAATTTAAAATGATTAACTAATAATTGTATTATTACTGGAATAATTTGTCCAGTTGTTGTGAATTAATGAATTCTCCAATGGATTATATTTTTTTGGTTCTAGTCATGGTGTTCTAGAACGATTAGAAGTCGGGACTTGGACACGATGTTCCTCCCCAATAGTTATCCAAGCATGAGATATGGGGTTCTTAGCATGATGGCCTACACAGAATGAGATATAGAGTGATAGGCATGGATACCTTTATTAAATGATATATGGGGTTCTAGTAATGATGACCTACATAGAATGAGAAATAGAGTGATAGGCATAGCGACCTACACTTAATGACATTTTGGGTGCCAGGCATGATGACCTACATTGAATGGATGATAACAATTAATGATGATTAAAATGGGAAACAATAATTGAAACTAGGCATAATGTGATGATTTTAAGATTAAATAAAAAGGTGATAATTGTTTAATTATGAATTTTATTTACTACTTCATAGAACTGAATGCACTATCTTTTGACTGGACTCATTTTAGATACAGTTGGTTGGGGCCAAAAAACTTGTACTCACTCTCTATTCGGGTTGCCCGATCGACACCCAAGTAGACTTTTTTTATACAATAAAGTACAAGGGAAAGGCCCTTGGATAGGTTTCTGTTTGGGATTGGAGCATGAGAGAGGGAACCAAACATGGTTCAAGACCGTCTTGGGAGTCGTTGAGTCTTTACTTTTAGTTGCATTATAGACACATGACACTTCCATTTTCATATAATGTTTTACTTTCCATTTGAGTATTGTATTTTATTGTTTGAAAATCATATTACATATCATGATTTTTTTATTTATACCCTTCCACACTTGATTATTGTTTATTTCTCTTGTTGGTGCTTTGATTATGATAAAAGATGGTATAGTCTCCTCAAGGCTGACTTACCATACCATCACTACTAGTTAGAACCCTTTTGAATATAGGTTGGTGCTCTTGGGGGACTGTGGCTAATCGGTTCAGAGAACCTTTTAGTCGCACCCAGGTCAGGATGTCAAAATAAATATTCAAAATAATGATGTAGGATTATTTACCTTTGAGATTGATTTTTCATTAAATATAATTCGAATCGGAATGGACAAGATTTAACCAAAAAACTAAAATCTCTGTATGTTTTATTTTTTATGGGCTCACACATAACCTACTTATTGTGAGCCATATTTGGGAATATGGAAAATAAGTGATATTTAAAAAATATTAGTGTATCATAAAAATCATGGAATATGGTAAAGTTGTTACTAAATTTGGAAGAACTAGGGGAAATCACTTTCATATAGGAGAGCTTCTTAACTCTTATTTTGTGATTGCTGAAGATGAAAAAAATTGTGGAATTGAAGGTTTAGAAACCTTCGGTAGGAAAAGAATGAATATTCTTCTAATATAAATTCTATTAAGATCATTTGTTTATTTAATTGAAAGGAATATTATGTTTTCTATAGAATCTCAAAAAAGGGAAATGGTTAGTAAAATCCATAATAATGTTGAGATTTTATTTAATAAGACTCTTAAAAACATTCAATCATATGTTAATTGAAAAATGAGAGATCCATTAAATAAATTAGATTTTTAAATTATCAATTTTATATATAATTTCACTTGGATGAAAAAAGATATGTTTATGATGAAGAATTGGAGTACAGAGAAATGTTTAGATTTTTCATATTATATATTGAGAGAGAAATTGGCGGGTTTAATGAAATGTTGAGAAAGGGAAATGAAAATTATTTACATGTAATACTTTTAAATCTTCTCTAATAAATAATGGAATCAAATATCTGTATTGATCTCTAAATAACCCACAAAAATGGATTAGTATAAATGATAAATAATAGTTTCATGGAAATGGAAAAGGACATGATAAAAGAATACAAATATAATATCTTATACTAGAGAGAAGATTTTAGTACAATTCTATGTGTACAAAACTAATTAATTCTTTGGAAAGAATACAAAATTACCCCTTATGAAAAGTGTTATAACAATAAATCATTAGGGAAATATTTAGAGTTTTAATTGAGATGATGTTTACTAAAGTTCAAGAATCGAGATCATGAAAGACCATATAAATAAAATGAGAAAGAAATTATCATAAGATATTTAGAATATAGAATAAGATTGAAATATTGGAATAAATATTTATTATACTTTTTGGGTTCCTATGATGTGAATTTAATTAAAAATAAAACATCATTAATAATTTTTGTTGAAAAATTTAATGAATAAAAAAATAAAATGTCAAATTTATGTGATAAAAAAATTGATCCAAAAAAGATACATGAAGATTCAATGGAATTCTTTTGTCAGGATACTGAATCTAAAAGAAAAACTCTAAAATATCATACCCTTAAATAATTGGGGTAATGTGATAAAATTAATGGAATTTGCAATGCTATATTCTAGACTAGAAGAATGTTGATATTTTAATGTCAAACACAACATATCTCAGCATTTGAACCCTAATAATTTTCAGAAGCTATAGAACATAATGAATGGGTAGAAGAATTGAATTGTTATTTTGATTAAATTGAAAAAATAAAACTTTTCAAATTTTTATGTGTCTATTATGATGTAATTGTGTTAAAAAATGGTCATATGAAAAAATATGAATGAATATAGCGAAATATTTGAAAACAATGTGCATATTCTTTGTAAGAAGTATTTACTACAGTATGGTGTGCTTTTTCAAGAATACTTCACATCAATTGAAATATTTGAAACTATTAGAATGTTCTTATATTTTCTTAATATCATTGGTATAATTTTTTTCAATTCTATGTAAAGATATATTTCATAATAGTTATGATAGAGGAAGACACTTATATTGAGAAACCTTGTGGATTCTTAGTTAAAAAATAATTATACATGGTTTTCATATTGATGAAATCCTTATATGGGTTAATTAAATAAATATGGTCATTGTAACTTCTATCCCTATCCCATTGGATTGAGAGGTATGAGGAATTGTACTTGGACATAAGAGATGTTCCCAAGGTGCCAATGGCTGGAAATAAATGGGGAGGGTTCCAATGAAATCAACCCACAAGTGACCTTAGAACAAATTCGGTGAATGAACCACTGAAACCATTCTAGATTATTTTCCCTATCATTAACAGGCCCTAAAATTATCACTTTAGGCTAAAAAACCTAGATCTACACACAACGTAAGAAGATCTAGAAAAATGAGAGAGATGGAAGATTAGATCTAGATAAAACCAAAGAAAACCAAGAGAAGAGACTTACCTGGGAGAAACCACCTTCAAACCACCTTGAAATCCATTCAAAACACTTCCAAAATGAGTGGGATATCCCCTCAAACACTTGAGAAGCAAAAATACTGAATGAGTCTCAACTAGGAGGATGTCTAGAGTGAAATAAGTCAAGCCTGAGTGAACCTAAATTAAATGAACCATTTTTATGTGGTCGTTCGGTTCGCCAAAATGGTTTGGAAAACCGTGCACTAACCATGCACACACCAGTACCTCAAAAGAATGGGTCTTGCATGGTTGTCTCACACAGTTTGGAAAACTATTCGCTGACCATGTGAAGCCTAACATCTCCCCCTGAACTGTTATGTAGAGAACCTACATGGTTTTCTCTAACCATTCCCAAACAGTGCAACCTTATAAAATCCACCAAAATTATTCAAAACCATTCTAAACTCTCCCAAAATCTTCCCAACTCATCACGGGAACATTAAGCCCATAAAAAGGTATAAAAATGCAACATACCTCAAACTGGGGGAGCTACATTCTTCGTACCATTAGAATTTCTATTCTCAGAAATTAGAGAACTATCACTTTGCCAAAAGAGATCAGGTCATTGGTTTTTCATCTCTTTCACCCACACCCATGTCTCCTCATGAATCTAACCATACATCTACAAAACCTGAACTAAACTGATGTTTTACCACACAAGACATTCTCATGCCTATCCACAATCCACATTGGTATGTTCACCAAAGAAGTATATGGATATAACCCAACATGATCCCAATGACTCACATAGTCATGATCTGGGTGATTTTTTTTCAATTGAGACATAAGAAACATATTGTGCACTTGTCATGAACAGTCCCCCACGGTCCGTGTCGTGACTACCCGAAGCCCGCCTTCCTTAGGCCAGGTGTTTGTGACTAGCACCGAAAAGGCATATCCCTATAACCGGAAGGCATTACCTTTAATCTTGTACAAACACACAACCAAGAACACAACAAGAACCAATCACGAAGTAAACAACTATAGTAAAAATGTGTACTTAATGTAAAGGGGCCAGAATTTAAGCCCAGTTGAAATGTACAAGTGCTACTGAAAATAGAAAACTACTCATGGATCATCCATCGAGGATCCTACCTAAAGGGTATGTAAAGATTTTCTCCACAACAACCCATGTCAAGTCGTCTCCTTCGTGTACTGTCTGGTCCTGGATCCCTTTAGTCTTAGAAGAATGGCTCGTTGTCTTCATAAGATACAAAAAGTTGCAAGCGAATCTTATGCAGGGGTGAGTATAACAATACTCATTAAGGACCCCGATACATCTGAAGGTCTCCCAAATATCCCTAAATAAAAAACCAAAATTCAAGACCTCAATAACAAAGCACAAAGAAATAAACACAGCTGAAACCATGTATAGGACTTACTGAAATAGGAAATAAGTTGTTGATCCAAACAAGGTCGCTACATAGTTGATCCACGATGGGCTGCATTAAGGCTGGTCCTCATTAGGTCGTTATGATGCTGATCCACACAGGGTCTCTATTACACTAATCCACATAGGGTCTCTATGATGTTGATCCCAAAGGGCCTCTCTAAGTTTGTCCCTCATTGGGTCGCTATGATTCCGGTCCTCGTCGGGTCGCTATGATGTTGATTCACATATGGTCGCTATGATGATGATCCATCGAGGGTCTCTATGCTGCTAATCCACATAGGGTCACTATGATAATGATCCGCATAGAGTCACTATGAAGCCAATTCATTATGGGCTGCTCTAAGGATGGTCCTCATCAGGTCGCTATGATTATGATCCGCATAGGGTCGCTATGATGCTAATTCACATAGGGTATCTATGATGTTGATCCACACATGGTCTCTATGATGCCGATCCACACAACATCTCTATGAATCTAGTCTATGACAGGACGCTCAACGGATGGTCCTTATTGGGTCAATATGATGTTGATCCACATAGGGTTGCTATGATGATGATCCACACAAGGTAGTTGTGATGCTAATCCACACATTGGTGCTATGAATGTGATAGCCAGCCACTGCATTCCCACTCATAACATGATTGATTCTCGGAGAACCGCTCATCAATACATCGGTCATATTTCAATTTGTACGAAGTCCCGCAAAAAGTATACCGAATGGACCGCCCTGTCATAGGGTTCCCAATGTGACAGACGACACGTCGTTCGGACGCCCGGTCTGTGAGATATGGGCACTTTTGTAAAAAGGTCATGGTTGGATTTAGGTCTGATCCAACTTAGGTTGTACGTCAAACTCTGTCAAAATTCACTTAGAGTATCTTCAACAGACAGCCTTGCCACAGGGGTCCTTAAACCACAAACGACGCGTCAATCGAACTCTCGGTCTGTTAGTTACATCCCTTCCTGTCAAATGGGGTGATCACACCTCGGTTCGACCCAGCTTGGTCGGCCCCCCCAGAATATGCCAAAGAGACTGCTTCCCTGAAGGGATCCCAATGTCACTGACAACGTGTCAAACATACACCTGGTTTGTTAGTTATAGGTGTTTATTTATTCGATCATTGGTTGGGTCCAGAACCTTCCTGAATAGGTCAGATCAGCCAGAAGAAACATGTCTCAGGGCCTATCTAACCCCACATGGGTCCATAGCATTAAGGGTAATCCCGGTTCACTGGGTCTGGCCCATCAGGGTCAGCCCGGTTCGGTTCGCGGGCCTAGGCTGTGGATGGACCGGCCCACCGGGTGGTGCTCGGCCAACCCGCATAGGTCCACCGGGCCTCTGGTCTGGCCTGGCCTACTGGCAGGTCCGGCCCGCATCGGCTCAGTCTTCCCAAAGTTGGACCATTGCATACTACTAGCCACGTGATAGTGGGTCCATTCGCAAACTGGTGAGGCATTTCCCCACCGCATTTAACGGTCGGCCGTTTGGCCGATCGGGTTTCGCCAAAGCAGCACTGTGCCCGCCGCACCGCCCCCTCCTACACCAGATGGCTGGTTACGACTCATTCCTCCAGGGGGGCCTATGGGAACCACCATTTTACCACACATTTGGCTCCATTTGACCGCCTTTAGCTGCCGCGGCACGGTCGCGGGCCTCCTTTCACCACACGCTACTGGTTGCTCTGGGTCTCCTCTAACCCCCATCGGCAACTGCCAACATGTCACTCTGGTTGTTTCATCCGTGGTTCACAAAATGTTATCTATTTTCCATTATTGGTGTCGTCTACACCTACGGATCTCCTATATTGTTCCATCATAGAGTGACCCTCAATTTTTCACTTCCATCATCTGGGGAAACTGTCCCCAATGAATAGAGCATGAGCGAAGCAGCGGAGGGTCCATGACTTGTTTTTTTTTCCTTCTCTTTCCGAGTTAATGTGATAGCAATAGATAGAGGATTTAATTCATCAAATAAAACAGCACAATAAACCCCATACTTAGAAGAGACGTTCACTGATGACCATCGACGGAACCTATTTCTTCATTGTCGTCGGTTCGTGATTCGGTGGTGATCGTCAGTGCTCGATGAAATCAGTCTTTTCCATCAAGTGTTTGGTGTTGTGGTACTTTTCTAGAGATTCATCACATGGTGAAGCTATGCCAACACCCCTACCCAAGCTCCATATAATTAGGTGAGGAGAAAAATAGTTTCTCACAAGAAGAATTAATTATTTTCATTAAATTAGTAATTACTGAACCCCATTTAATTAGAAATGGTTTGGTAACAAAATTGATGAGTCAAGACACTTAATGACTTGACATGTCGTCGGTCCCTCCAATGCTGCTCATCTATTGGAGAAAATAAATATAAAACAACAATATATTTTTTATTTTATTATCCTTTAAAAAGGTCTAAAAACTAACTTCTTCTCCCAAAAAACTGCGGTCAAAATTTATCCTCTCTTATGTGAATCCCAGTGCTACGGATTCAACAGTGCTCTTAGATTTTTGATCCGAGCAATGAGTCAGAAGATAGAAAATTCCACATATGTGTCTACATAACGTACTCAAATAAATGTTCGGAAAACTATTAATAATCACTCTTGACTCTTGTTGGTCGAGGTTAGGCTTTGACTAAGGGAAACGAATCCCAATGAACTCAACGGTACTCTTGTATTTTTCATCCAAGATATCTTTTAGATGATACGAAATTTAAAAATAAAATAACTAATACTTAATTATTTTATTTATGGCCAAAAACTAACAGCCATTATTTTCCTGTGTCGGCCAAATTTAGTATCTTCCTAAAGAAAGCATACCCTCATGAGTTTTGCAGTGGTCTCATATTTTTAATCTGACTCATCGTTCGTGAGTTATAAGCATTTGAAAAATAAAATAACATTATTTAATTTTTTATTTACGGTTATTCCATTTTCATGTATTCTCTCAGGAGGCATGCGCCGACTAAACAAAAGTCGCGCCTAGGGTAAACCCGCTATCCGGAATGCAATGGTGCCCTCAGTTTTCTAATCCCAAAAACCATTTAATAGTTATTCCAATTTTTTAGGAAAAACACTCATGAACTTTATTTTAAATATAACATTTTTTGATGGATCATTTCGGGCACTCCAGGCCTTAGAATCACATGTCGTCAGATTTTGAGGTCTATAAAAAATTCCATATAATTAAAAAAATTATATAGAAATTCTAAGACATTAAATTCTCCACACCTTAGGGTTTTACATCCCCAAAAGCCAAAACAAAGGAAAATCAAACAAATGAGGGTACTGAGTACGAATTTGAGCCTCCCAATCCCATGTTCTCTCCTCGAGGTTCCCATGTTTCCACCTAACTCTCACCAGAGGGATCGACTATCCGTGAAGGACTCTCTCCTGTCAATCCACTATATCCACTGAAAACTCCATAATAGTCGCTCCATCATCAAAGTCCAACTTTCCCTAGTCGATAACGTGTGATGGATCATGCACACATCTCCTCAGCTACGACACATGGAAAACATTATGCACCTAGTGTATCTGCTGGGGAAGAGATAGATTTTACCTGACCTCTCCCACTATACTAAGAATCACGAAAGGTCTGATGAACCTCAATGATAGTTTCCCGCCCCAGCCAAACCTCTTCAATCCTCATTGGGGTGAGACCCTTAAAAAGACATGGTCTCCCTCCTCAGACTCCAAGGTTCTTCATCCCATGTCGGCATAATACTTTTACCAGCTCTATGAAGTCATCAATTGCTGACACGTGAAGAATTGTGATACAAACTCTACCACTAATTCATCTATCCCTAGCCACCAGTACTGACACTGGAGGTCATGTCACATCTTCGCCACTCCAGGATTTACCGTTAAAGGGGATGTATTGAACTCCCTCATAACCTCTTACCGAAGTATCACTGGTACCATGGTGTGTCCTTTTAAGAGAATGACATGCTCCCCACCTTTAGAAAATCCTTCAGGAGACCTTTTTGAGGATAACTGATCACATCGGGCCTCATGGTCAAAGTGCCTAAGCTGTACCTCCCGAACTCGCAGAAGAATTGGGAGAATGGATGTCATAAACTAGAGGTAAGTTGCTCCATCTTTATCCAAAAAGGATATCCGCAGCACGACTAGATGATCTGATGCCTCACTCAACTGTGGTAGACCAGACCTCCTGTTGAGTGAATCTACTACCACGTTCCCCTTCCTAGGAGTATAGAATATCAAAAAGTCATAGTCATGGATGAACTCTCACCATCATCGTTGTCTCAGGTTCCGGTCCTTCTATGAGAATATATACCTATGACTTTTGTGACAATAGTAAACAATAAATTGTTTTTCCATAGAGTATTGCCACCACATCTTCAATAGAAAGACAACTGCTACTAACTCCATGTCCTGGGTATCATTGTTCCAATCCTATTGTCTCAACTGTAGTGATTTTTAGGCAATCACTACCCGATCTTGCATCCAGAAACAAGCTAGTATATTATCTGATGCATCGTTGTAGAATACATACCCAATTACCTCTTCAGATGGCATCAAGATGGGGGAACTCTTCAGTCTTGTTCTCAACTCCTGAAATCTCTGCTGACACTTCTCCATCCACATAAAAGGCTCCCCCTACATTTCAAATCTGAAAAGGGTGCCACAACCCTGGATAAGTCTAGTCTAAATCTCCAGTAGTACCCCACCCTTGCAGAAGTCCCTCTCCCTTTACAGAGGTAATCCTGAAAACAGATTTTAAAAAGAAGTCCCCACACTCTGTCACTACTATTGGTAACTAAAAACTCAAATCTCATGCTTCCTTGAGGGTAAGGGTGGCCAAATCATGAGTGATCAGTTGGACCATCCTATGCGTGTTTATCTCGGGCTGCATTGGTTTCCTTTTTTTCTGACTAAGGAAAACCCCATTCCAACACTATAGATATACTACATCCTTTTTTTCCTAAAACAGTCAATATTTATATGAATTGTGGATGTCCAGTCTATACCAAACTAACGTCGTAAGGACTCGATGCTGCCACCAAGAGGTTCCAACTGAAACTATCACCTCAAAGGGTAGATCCCACCATCGGCATAAGTGTTATTATCGATGCTCGTCCCATAGCTATCTCCAGACGTAAGGGTGAAGTAATCAGTTTTATTGTAAAATCTTGGTTATGAACAAGTTTCATGTCAAGAATTAATCATTGGTACCCATGTCTATTAATACAGAATCTATTAGTAGACACATACCGTACCTCAAATCATTCATGGATCCCATGGGTCACACTCCGTGAAGTCTTGCAGTTACTCCATTTCCATGTCCTCCACCTCCCTGATCCTGCTGGGGACCACATTGGGGGGGGGGGTTGTAACATGGAGAAATGTATACAACCTCATGTTGCTCGCTGACTTCCACTTTCATGTCTGTTTCCCTGCAGATTCATTTTTCCCTATCATTTCCACTTCCCAAAACATTTTACACACCCATGTCTCTAGGACTTGCATCAGTTTCCTGCTTTCACACTGCTTACATTCACTAGCTATGTCCGCTCAACCAAAGAACAATCAACCAAAAAGGTTCTCTTTAGCACCCTAACATAACTAGGAATGCATATAGGAATAGTAATGGATCAGATGTCTCTAAACAATCCTTGTTCAGAGGTCCGATCCCTATATAACTAAATGTACTATATTCATCATGTACTTGGTATGGTCAGTAAACCTTGATGAATACTCAGCTACCGTCATGTCATCCTGCTAAAGTTATAGAAGCTCTAGGGAACACTCACCCTGTTCCATTTTATGGAAAGTGACCCGATTCTCTGAGGAAGGTTCTAAATCTTTTCCATAGAAAAGTAACATCTTCACAAGATTAGGGTTATCTGAACCCGGTCATCCTTTTGCTGAGCCATGTAGAAGGATCGCTACCAAGACCGCCATCTGATCGAATGGTGCTTTGGCTAGATAGAAACTCGGCCACCTCCTCATTCCAGTCCTTAACCACATGTGAGTCGGTCTAACCTCAGAACCTAAGGGGTCTCTGATGATGAAATACATATAAGGCACTAATCCTGCATGTGTCCTCTACCGGTACCACCAGTTGTAACTTCTAACCAACGGGCATTGATATAGTTGGTACACTACCTGAACGTACCATCTAGGTAAAGGGTCCATGTACGGAAACTTATTCCCCTACAGACCAACCTCGTGGTCACGCACTGGAAAAGAATAGCATCCAAGATCACAATATGCTTTATTGGGGTCCCAACTAGGTGGAAAAATCTAGGCACATCCTCCATCCCCTCCTCTGCTACCTGGGAAAATGTCTCACCTCAAAACCTCGAAGGCCTCTACCACTAGAACTCGTGAAATTAACTCAATCAATGTGCATTTTATACCAGTGCAGCTGGTGGAAACTACTGGCCAATAGGTGGGGGTGCTGTAGGAACACCACCCAAAGGTACCAACACAGTAACATGGCCCTCCACCAGAGTCTCGTCGCTCGGTGGGCCATCATCGTGTACACTCTCAAGAATCAAGGATAGCTATCTCTGTGGAGGCATCTTGAAAGAGAATCAAGATGAACTGTGGTCAAAATGTTATACCATGTGTGCTGAATCAAAAGAGATCAAAGTAAAAAATTTCAAAAACACATGAAATCATTGTTTTCGTGCATTAAGTAAGAAATTAGAATTCAGGGTCCTAGTGTATGGATATGTCAGCCTCCACACCAACACTGGACTCCCCAAACTAAAAGCCACACTAAAAAAACATAACACTTTTTCCCCATTGGAATGATCAGAGTCATAGTTCTTTGGTAGAAACGACTCCTCTAACACCACTTTGTCACGACCCATCCCTCGGGGCCCGTGCCGTGACTACCCCAAGCCCGCCATCCATTGGCATGGGGTTGGTGACTAGCATCGATAAGGTGTATCCATATAATGGTAAGGCATTGCCATTAATCCTATAAAAACACAAAACCTAAAACATAATAAGAAGTAACAACAATGTAAACTGCTGTAATAAAAAGTGTACAGAATGTAAAGGGGTTGGAATACAAGACAAACTGAAATGTAAAAGTACAACTGAATAGAGAAAAAATCTCTTGGATCATCCACTAAGGATCCTACCTATATAGTAGGTACAGATCATCACCAGAGCACTCTATGTCGGCCCATTTCCTTTGTGTACTTCCCGGTGGTGACTCTCTCAAGCCTTATACCAACTACTCGTAGTATGCACCCGACACAACAACGTGTGGGTGAAGCTAGTGAAAGGGTGAATATAAAAATATTTAGTAGGGACCCCAAGACCCTTGAAGGTCTCCCAAAGTTCCACAAAAGAAAAAACCACAAAGAAAGACCTCAATAACAAAGCAAAAAGCATTAGAGACTGCTCAAACTGGGTATTAAACATAGTGAAATAGGAAATAAGATGTTGATCCACACAGGGTCTCTGTGTAGCTAATCCATGACATACCGCTTTAAGGATGGTCCTTATCAGTTATCTATGATGCTGATCCACATAGGGCTGTTGGGATGCTGATCCACAAAGTTTCACTATGATGGTGATCCACATAGGGTCTCTATGATGCTGATTCACATAGGGTCACTATGAAGCTGATCCATGATATGCCTCTCTAAGTCTAGTCCTCATCGGGTCACTATGATATTGATACACATAGGGTCTCTATGATGCTGATCCACACAGGGTCGTTATGATGATGATCCACACAGGGTTTCTATGATTTTTATCAACATAGTATCGTTATGATGTCGATCTACACAGGTTCACTATGAAGCTGATCCACGACGGGCTGCTCTCATGCTGGTCCTCTTTCGGTCGCTATGATGTTAATCCACAAAGGGTCGCTATGATTCTGATCGACACAGGGTCTCTATGATGCTGATCCATAGAGGTTCGCTATGATTTTGATCCACACAGGTTTGCTATGATGGTGATCCAAATAGGGTCGATATGATGTTGATCCATACGGGGTCGCTATAAAGCTGATCCACATTGGGATTCTCTAAGGATGTTCCACATCTGGTCATTATTATGAAGATACACAGAGGGTCTCTATGATGATGGTCCACATAGTGTTGATATGATGCAGATCCACACATGATCAATATGAATGTGACAGCCTTCCACTGGATTCCCGCTCATAACACGCTTGATTCTGGGAAAACCTATGTTCAATCCATAAGACGTATTTCTATGGGTATTAAGTCCCACAAAAATTATACCCATGATACCTCCTTGTTATATGGGTTCCAACATGACTGACGACACGTCGTTCAGATGCCTGGTCTGTGAGATATGAGAACTTTTTTAAAAACGGCACGGTTGGATTCAGGTCTAATCCAACCCAGTTCAAACATCAAACATGATCAAAAATCACATAGAGTATCTCGAAAGGACCACCTTGTCACAAGGGTCCTTATGCCACAGATGACACATCAATCGAATGCCCAGTCTCTCAGTCACATCCCATTCCATGAAACAAGGTGATTGAATTTCGGTCCAACCCGACTCGGTCAGGCCCGCCAGAAAATGCCAAAGGGACAACTTCCCAAAAGGGATACCAACTCCACTAATGGTGTTTAAAATAGAAACCTAGTTTGTCATTTAAGGATGTTTATTTGTTCAAGGACCGATTGGGTCTGGGCCCGGTCTGACTCTGTCTGACTGGCCTGACGCAACGTAACTAGTGGTCTATCTGACCCCACCTGGGTCTAGACCATTAAGGGTCAACCGGTTCACTAGGTCCAGCCCATCGTGGTTAGCCCAGTTTGGTTTGCAGGACCGGGACATTGTTGGCCCTGCCCGTCTGGTGGGGCTCGGCCCACTCGCACTGGTCTGCCAGGTTGCGGGTTCTTCCCGGCCCGTGCTCGCTCGGTCCACCAGAAGGTGGACCATTGCATCCTACTGGCCCCATGCTTTCAGGGCTATTCGCCAGCCAGTGGGGAACTTCCCCACCGCATTTAACCACCGACCGTTTGGCTGAACAGGTTTCACCAACGTGCATGGAGCGGGTCGTGCCTCGCCCTTCTTCAGTGGCCTGCTGGCTGCAGCCCCTTCCACTGGGGGTGCCTGCGGGCACCGCCCTTGTCTTGCACGGTGGGCTCTGGCTGAACATCCATGGTTTCTACGACATGCTGCCTACCACCACCCGTGGCTGGTTCCCGTTGGTCTCCTATGGCATCCGACGACCGCCGCTAACATGGCACGCCTGTGGTTTCTTCCTCGGGACACCAAACATGCTCTGGTGTCCATTCTTAGTGTTTTCTATGCCTGTGGCTCTTTCACGCTACTTCCATCATACCGTGACCCACTATGTTTCATTTCCATCATTTTAGGAAATCATTCCCGAAGAATGGAGCATGAGAAAAGCGTCGGAGGGTCCAGGCCTTGTTCGTTTGGCCTGCGCCCTCCACGTTAATGTGATACAAGAGAGAGAGGATTTAATTCATCATAGATAATTTTTTAATAAAACCCCTTCCTAGAAGAGACAATCTCTAATGACGATCGACAGAACCTTCTTCGTCATTGTCATTGGTTTGTCATTCGGTGGCATTCATCACTACTCACTGATATCGGTCTCATCCCCCATGTGGTTGGCATCACATTAATTTTCCAAACCTTCCTATCTTGGTGAAGTCGTGCCAATTTCTCTCCCTGAGCTCCATATAAATAGTAAAAGATAAAGAGTGTGTCCCGCATGAAGAATTAATTAGGTTCATTAAATGAGTAATTAATGAACCACATTTAATTCGCAATGGTGTGGTAATGAAATTGGTGAGTCAATCCACTTAATGACTCGACAAGTCGTCGGTCCCACCAACTCCGCTCATCCCTTAGAGAAAAGAAAGATAAAATAACAATAAAATTGTAATTTTATTATTCTTTATAATGGTCAAAAACCTAACATCCTCTCCCAACAAACTATGTTTGAAGTGAAGCCTCTAGTAAGAGAATAACGACAATACGAATTCAACGGTGCTCTCAGATTTTTGATCTGAGCAACGAGTCGAAAGATAGAAAATGCCGCATCCGCATTTACTGATCTTACCCAAAAAGAAAGTTACAAAAATTATTAACAGTCACCCTCGACCCGCACCAGTCTAGGTTAGGATCTGCCTAAGGTAATCACATCCCAACGAACTTAATGATACTCTCGGAATTTTAATCCCAGTTATCTATTTGAAATTATTGATTTTAACTATAAATTAATTTTTACTTAATTATTTTATTTATAGTAAAAAACTATAATCGATAGTTGGCCCACACCAGCCAATGTTAGTATCGTCATAAAGAAATCATACCCTCACGAGCTATCCGGTGGTCTCAGATTTTTAATATGAGTCACCATTCGTGAGTTACAAGAATTTGAAAATAAAATAACTATATTTAATTATTTAATTTATGGTTATTCAATTTTCGAATTTTTTCACTGGAGGCCTGCATCGACTAAACTTATGTAACGCCTAGGGTAAAACCGCTATCTTGAATGCAGTAGTTCCCACATATTTCTTATCTGGGCACCCATTTAAGAGGTATTCCAATTTTTCAAGAAAACCACTCACGGTCGCTATTTTAAAACTAACATTTTTGACGCATCATTCCTGGTACTCTGGGCCTCGGAATCATGTGTTGTCAGATTCATAGGTCTCAAAATAATTCCATATAATTAAAAAAAATTATATGGAAATTATGGGACATTAAAACACTATACTAAATCATGGTGGAAAATCCAAGTGATAAGCCACATCTTCAATCTGCTCGAGTATCTCAAAATTCACAATATACCTTGGAGATAACATGCCCTTATTTCCAAACTGAAAATGTCTTATCCTATGAGAGATTCTCAAAAACACATGATCTCACACCTCAAATGACAACAGTTATCAAAGATCGTCCACATACAATTTTTGATGACTTTGATCCATCTCGATCTACATTTTGATAAACATGATATTCTTAGTAGTCTCTAGGACAATGCTCATTCCAATCATCAAAGTCTCACCCATTTCAACCCAACATAGTGTAAAAAAGCATAGACACCCAAACAATTCCTAACAAAGCAATGTTTACTGATGAATGATAACTATTATTATAGGATAAATCCACCTATGGTAATTGTTCCTCCCATTAACCACCAAAATCCATCACACAATCCCTTAGCATATCCTCTAAGTTTTGTATCATCCTCTCATATTTTCCATCCATCTAAGGATGATATGTTATAATCATCATCTACTATGTCCCAATAGTGTACTATAAGGATTTCAAAAAATGATATGTGAAACTCATATCTCTATCTGATACAATCGAAACGGGAACACCATGCCACTTTACCACTTCCTGGATATATATTTTTGATAGATCCACCACCGTATGAGACTCGCGAATCAGAATGAAATGGGATGAATTTTTGAGACGATCCAAAATCACCCTTATGGAATCATGTTTCTTAACCATTCTTGGGAGACCTTTCACAAAATCCATCTCTATTTTCTCCAACTTCTAAATTGGAATATGAAAATATTGAAACATTCATACTAGCTGCTAATTCTCTTCCTTGATATTCTAACAAGTCATGCATATAGAGACTAACTCCACCACATCCCTTTTTATACCTTCCCACTAAAACTATTCTTTTAATGTGTTATAGTTCTTCTGAATTCCAAGATCAACAACCCACCTTGAATAATGATAAGCCCGGAGAAGTTCCTCTTTAAAAGCCACTGGGACCACCATCTAATTCCAAATAAAAAAGACTGAATTCCCATCCAGTTAACTTCTCTCAATGGTCTCCCCACTATTGAGTTTTCACCTCATCTCCATACATTGAGAATCAGATGCATGTTCCTCTTTGACAAAACTATCCATGTCAAAAATCAAGGGAACCATAAATTTGACCACTCTTTATCCCATGTCCTCACATTCCAACCGCCTGTCAGCTATGACTGACATTAACTACCACTGATCTGATGCTCGTTTCACCACTTGAGTATATGATTTCCGACTTAGTGAATCTACTACCAAGTTTCCCTTACCTGGGATGTACATCACATTAAAATCAAACATATGTAGATACTCTATCCTCCCCATATTCCTAAATTTCATATCCCTCCATGAGAAAATATACATTAAGTTATTGTGGTCAGTAAAGACTGTGAATTTCCAACCAAAGAGATAATGTCCCCACATTTTCAAGGCATGAACCACTGATGCCAACTACAGATCATGTGTTAGGTATTTCTTCTCATGAAACCTCAATTTATGTTAGCCATATGCAACCACATGATCTCCTTGAATGAAAACACACCCCATCCTTAATCTTGGTGCGTTACAATACACAACGTACACTTTCCTTGGTTCTTGAAAAACCACGATTGGTGCTGATGTAAGGAGACCCTTTATCTCTTCAAAATATTTTTGACACTACTCATCGCATTTAAATGGGATTTTTTTCTTCAAAAAGAAATAATTGGTGAGGGAAATTATTATAAATCATGAACAGAACATCGATAATTCCTAGCAAGGCCAAGGAAACTCTATATCTCGAAAACATTCCTTGAGGATTTCCATGAGACAACAGCCTCTCCCTTTTTCTGATCAACTAAAACACAATTCATAGAAATAACATGGCCAAAGGAACAAACCTCATATATCCAAAAGTCACAATTTGAAAATTTGGAATACAATCGATTATCCTTCAACGTGACCAAAATTATTGTGAAGTGCTTCCCATGCTCTACCCTTGTCCTAAAAAACACCAGTATATCATCAAAAAATACCACAAAAAATGAATCCAGATATCTCTAAAATATCTAATTCATCAATATCATGAATACCACTGGTGCATTTATCAGGCCAAACAGCATAACCACATACTCATAATTGCCATATCTACATTTAAAATCTGTTTTGTGGATCTCCGCCTTCCTTAAACTCAATTATTTATATCCTGCCCACAATTCAATCGTGGAGAAACACTAATCTCCCCTCAATTGGTAAAACAAATCCTCAATGCATGGATGTTTATATCAGTTCTTTATTGTAACCTGATTAATTCTATGAAAATCAATATAGAGCCACTGAGTTACATCCACTTTTTTACAAAACAAAACAGGTGCTTCGCATGAAGACGTGCTATGCCAGATAAACCATTTTTTCTAGCTCCTCCAACTACACCTTTAATTCGTGAAATTCTATTGGTTCCATTTCGTAAGATGGAAGTGGGATAGGAATTTTCCCCATAAGGAGATCAATCATAAACACCACTTCCTTCATGAGTGGAAACCATGATAATTCATTAGAAGATACATCCATAATTGTTCCACAAATACTATAAGAACACTCTTATGAAAAACTTTCACTGATTCTAACAAAAATTCTAGTAAATGATATGAGATACTACCTAGATCTAGTGCCAACAAATCTATTGCACCCACATTACCCTTCTTCTCCCTTATAAAGAGATATTCAACACCATCCTCCTTTGTAAAACCAATCATTCAAGCATAGAAATCAATGTGGGAGTTAAACATCACCATGAAATCCTTTCCCAGGATTATATCATAAGAATCTTCCTCAATCCCTGAGAAATCCTACATCAATTCCATGTCATCCACAACTATGAAACATAATTTACATATGAATCCTCAACACTCTCTTTGATCTAGTGGAGTTTGTTGTTTCAAAACAGAAAGCATCATTTCCACCTGTAAACCAAAAACAATCAGCGATGTTAGAAGAAAAAAATGTGGATATCTGGTATCAAAAAAATCATATATCAGTGTGAAATTTAAAAAACCATACCTTGCACTCTGGATGGTCCCGACTGATCAACCGAAAAAACCATTTCATATTCAACCAACATCTTTCTATCCACGCTCTACTATTTATTACCCTTTTGAGGTGTCATGGTATTTCCAAAATCACCATGAATAACATGGACCTACTGAAGAGGAGTATGTTTTTTCCCCAGTCTTGTCCAGGTATAGTACGCCTGCAACCCCTGAGGAGTGTCACGAGCACCTTACCTTTGAGCATTATGGAAATACCTTTGACGATGCCTCGTCTTCTTATATTTATGACATGCTAAAGGTTGTGTCATAAAATCCCACTTGATGTGTCCTGTAGAGCCACACTGAATACATCCTGGCTTACTCTGAGTCTTTTGAGGAAGATAAAATGATTCTACCATCTGATTTTGAGTCATACTCCCACCCTAGAAATAAGTGTCCCTCTTCAACTTGAAACCCGTGTTCGATTTCCAACTATTCCCCATGGGTACCAACATATATCCCATTCTTGTAGCCCCTAAAATATACCGTGTAGCCACTATACCTCTATTCACCATTTAAGTGTAATCATTTATACATATAACTAAAATCTTGGAATGAATTTCCTACCTCAACCCATCATTGAAAATTCATGCCTTCAACTATGTATTACCCACCACCTTGGGTGAAAACCGCACTAAGTTCACATACAAAGCCACATATTATATAACTTACATGCTCCCTTTCATCAAACAGAATAAATATATTGTATGCTGAATTCTGAATGTTTGAGGGTAGAATTTTTCATTAAACAACTCATCAAAACCCTCCCATGTCACACCTTGATCTGTCCTAGCATGAACCACCAGCTCCCACCACTGAAGGGAAAGATATTCCAACATATACATGGATAACGTCACTTTCAACTCTTCTGGTATTCCAAAGAAGTCAAATATCCTATATATTCTATTGAGCTGCACTTCATCGCTTTTTTGGCTCCAAATAACCCCTAAAAATAGATGAATTTTGAATTTTTAACTGAACTACATGATCCACATGCTTTGGTTAATATGCTTTATTACAACCTTCCACAGCCTAGAAATATTTCACTATACTCAAGACTAGCTGTTGATTCACATGAGGCTCAGGTGCAACCACATAATTAGCATATTCATCGAGTTGGCCTCTACGACACCTACTTTGTGCCATTTGTATCAATACAAAAACAACCATAAGTCTGAGTCCCTTGAAAAAAAATGGTATAAAATTTTCAAATCCATTAAATAACAGTAATAACTCTTATAATACCAAGGAGTTAACATTTACCACGTATCACTATTCTCAAATATCCACCATGTTTTGATAATTGGCCCAGTTTCAAAACACCACATGTTTCCAGTATTCAAATTCATCCATTTTAAAACCCAGTTCAGATTTTTTTGGAAACCAGCACATTCATTTCACACCATATTTCATTACACCGTAATGAAATATTCATCCTAATGGTATGTCATTTCTACTATGAATTTCATGCTAATCTCATTGCCTATGCTTGTGAAAATGAGAATTATAATGCTTATAAGTGTCTTCAGACACTTATGTACCCAACTCCCTGGTAACATGAAACCTAGCATAAAGGGTTAGCTACATCCTTGTATGCTAAACATTCCAAGTTCTAACAATCATATGCCTTGATACCATCCCGACTCAAGGAATATGCCAATAATGAATGTCAACACCAAGACCAACAATCAATGGAAAAAGACCGAAAAATTGCTCCCACATAAAATCCAAGGACTGAACTAACCGATACAATTTGTTACATTCTGCCCCATCCCATTTTCTTCAGAGAGAAGATGAATGTAACTTAGCCTTAAGTGATGATCCCAAGGAACTAAAGGTAGGAAATAAATGCCGAGGGCTTCGATAATAAATTGCAGATTTATTTTCCCTTGAGATGAACCATTTATCCCAACATGCTATTACCAACAAAAATACATGATGTATGTACACATAGTAACCCAACCCATAAATTACCTAATGAAAAAAACTATTCCATAACAATTAACAAATTCCAATAAAACCAAACCAAATATCAGAATACAATGTGGAGGACTATCTAGTAAGACCACAACGAACTAGGACACCCTCCATGGGTCCATTCAATGTTCCATGCTCCAAGCACCACAATATCACCAAGCATCATCAAAAACTGCTAGAATATGAGATTCTTTACATTTACCTATGTCCCGAAATACCATATCTACAGCAGTATCCAAGTGCCAAAGCAGGAGGTGAGTTGTAATACTTGGTAGGTTTTCCCAAATGATTTCCCAACACATGTCACTAGGATAAAACTATTAGAAAATTTATATAAAACAAAAAATGGTATAACAATATACAACAAGCCAAACACTCCTTTACCAATCCATTTTCAACCAAATGATTACAACACATAAGAAATCCAAACAATCATGCCATAACCATTTACCAGTTCACAATAGCATACCCATTCCCATCTTTCATAACATAACACAACAATCATACAATGGTGACTATGACACCCAAACTGGTAAACAACCGTAGTGGCACTTCTGTTTAAGCCTGTTATCCTTTACTACTCTAGTGGTACTTCCCACCCACAAAACCTCTGATGGTGTCCCTTCCTTCCACAATCCATATTATTTTAATAGTGGTAATCCTAGACCACTTCACAAACACAATTCAAGAAAGCCATAATACTTATCCAACAACAGGTATATCACATCAAGGTCACACCATAAGCACACAACCATTTCTAACAAATTCCAATTCACTACAATAAATCACCCTTTTATTGAATAAACCTTTTACCATTTTCCATGCTACAACTTATTCCAATAAAACCACATTTTTATTGAAAAAAAATTCTTAATAAAAACCAAGCAACGAATTTTAAACTCTATATTTTAAAATCACACAACAAAACCCCTCTTTCAAACATATCCCATTTCACCCGAAAATCCTCAAATCTTCACAAAATGGGTTTCCTTCCAAGATCTTGCACATCATATTCGCAATTAATTTCTAAAAAAACAAATTAATTGCTGCCAGAACCCGTAGTTCTAAAATAGTGGAGTAAATATAGAAGCCACCTACCTTTATAGTTCAAGTGAAATCAACCCACAAGCAACTACACCTCAAATACAGTGAACACACTATCAAAAACGCTCTAAATCCTCTTCTTTATCATCAACAAGCCCTAAAATCACAACTTTATGCAACTACAACCCTATACCTACACACAACAGATGTAGATCTAGAAATCCAAGAGAGGGGGAAGAGTATATCTAGATAAGACCAAAGAGACCCAAGAGAAGAGACTTACTCAGGAGAACTGACCTTTAAACCACCTTGAGACCCCTTCGAATCACTTCCAAAATGAGTGGGATAGACACTCAAATCCTTGATAACTGAAAATTCTAAGTGATTATCAAGTTGGAGAATGTTTTGAGTTAAATTATTCATGCGTGAGTGGAAATGAATTTAAAAACCCCTTTTTATTTGGCATCACAGTAATCTAGTATGGCTCAGTAAGTCGTGCTCTAACCATGCGCACCCCACTTACTTAAGAGAAGGGGTCTCATACAATTTTATCACATAGTTTTCAAAATTGTGCGAAGACCATGAAAAGCTCAGTGTCTCCCCCTATATTGTTACCAGGAGAACCTGCACCGTTTTCCCTAAGCGTACTCAAATCACGCACCCTTAGAAAATCCGCCAAACATATTAAAACATATTCCTAACTCTTCCAAAATATTCCCAACTCATCCCAGAAACATTAAACACATAAAAATGCATAAACAAAAGAAAAATACCTTAACAAGGGGTGCTACAAGAATTATATTCCAACATTGATAATTTCCTAATGATATTGAACTTTTTTAAAGTAAATAATAATTCAAACTTATATGTCAAAGAATTGAGCATATTTACTCTTATGATAATTATTAGTGTTGTTGAAAAAATTATTTCAAGACATAACAAAAAATCATGTGTATAATTTTATAAAGAAATGAATAAGAACATTGAAATGTCAATTCTAGAAGATTTTAGCTACTTTATGGGTTTAAAACTGAAATATATGGAATGATGGATATTTTGGTCATAATCAATGTATACTAGATATTAGTTAAAAATGATTTGTAGAGTAGATTATAAGGAATTTATAACTCCTATTTCAGTTTCCATGAAGTTGAGTAATGATGAAGCTTGGAAACGTTTGAATTAGAAATATTTCATAAAATTGATAAGAATATTATCTTAAACCCTCATGGTACGATATCATATATGTTATTTCTATGTTATAATGTATCAAAGTGATTAAAGGTAATATAATATTTTTTAAGGAAAAATATTTCTAAGATATATTAAAGGGAATATATTACCATGGGTTGTTGTACAAAATATGATTTGCTATGAACGTTTTTGTTTTACATATTCAGATTGAGCTATAGATTTTAATGAATGAAAATCAACATTAGGAGGAACATTGTTTTTGGGTGAATTCGTTTTGAGTTGGAATTGTAAGAAATAGTGTAAATGAAATTTAGAATAAAAGAATTTTAGTATGTTTCTACCACCAATTATAGTACACAAATGGTTTGGATTAAATTAAAACAAGAATATTTAAAGGTGAAAATTTATACATGATTGAATATTCTATACGATGATCAAATTGGTATTTATTTATCAAAAAAAATATCGTACAAAATTCATGACCAACTAAAATTCATATTAATAATCATCTAATTTTTTTTTATATTTTTTGAAAACTAAAATTTTAAATTATTGTTTTAGTAAAATTTGAAATGAAGAATTATTGGAAGTTAAAAATATTCTTTTATAATGTTTCTAGAAAAAAATAATGTTTTTCATATGTTGGAAGTAAAAAGGTTATATAGAATTAGAAATTTTAAAAGTTTTTTAAATGAAGAAAGTCAGAAATGATCAAAAGTCAGAATGTTTTACAGATGTATAAAGTCATAATTTATATAGACGGTGAAAAGTAGAAAATATAGATAGTATATAAGTAAATAAATTTTTGAGATTAAGAAATTTTGAAGGTTTAAGAAGTCAAAAACGATATTGGGATGAGGATAGTTATAAATTTTAGAATTTTGTATTATTACTGAGATAAAGAAACAAAAGAATTATGGATGTTAATATAGTAACTAAGATAAATAATCGTATAGAGTCTGGATCTAAATAAATTTTTTGATATTAAAAATGGTAGAATGTTTGGAAGCTAAGAAAGTTGTTGATATAAATAAATTAAGAAAGGTTTGATGTTAGAAATTTACTATTATTATCAAACATTCCCAAAAATTTAGATGATGTTATACTATTATTTCATATTTTGAAAACATCGTGATGATTTCTTCATATAATCTAATGTTAATAAAATAAATGAGAAGTGAAATTTTCTAGAGTTTCCAAATTTTTGGTTTCATATTCAACTTTTTCTTATAAAATTTTTACTTCATCATTGGATAAATAGTGAATAGTAAAGACATTTATTGGGAAAATATTCTAAACAGTGACTTGTAATAGAGTCTATAATTTAATGTTTTACAATTTTAATATTGAAATAAAATTTTAAATTAGATGAATTTTTCTAATTTGATGGAATTTTATAACTTGATAAACTTCTTTCTCAAATTTGAGCATTAATATAGGATGGAGAAGGTATTATAAATGTACAATGTAGCAGTTTCAGGGAAGATACAACAATTCAGTTTTATATGTCCATAATTTTTATGTTTCATGAAATTATAAATTTTATCTTCGTATAGATTTGAGGTTTCATGTAGTTATAAAGTTGATTATTATACAATGTTACAGATTTTATGTTTCACAAACCTACATAGTTGATGTTCTTATAGAGAAAAAAAGTTAACCTATAAATAAAATAAAATGATGAAATTTTTATAGAGTTAGAGTTTCATATAGTTACAAAATTTATTTTCATAAAGAGTTAAAAAGTTTATGTTTCATGATGTTACAAATATAAAGTATTTATAGATTCAAAAGGTTTAATTTTCATGAATTCAAAAAGTTGAAGTCTGTATAGAGAATGAAATGTGATGTTTCAAGTTTTACAAAGTCGATGTTGCAAATATTGATTACTTTATTTAACATAAATTATACGAAACATTGAAAAAATTTGGAGACACTATAGAATTCATGAAGATTCACAATTGATCTAGAATAGTTTGGAAGTGTCCCAATAAAATCGAAGTGAGAATGAAATTGTGATTTATGAATTTTTGTGTATGGGGAAAATGATTTTTTCCCAACATTACTATTTATAGTGCACTTATATGTAAGCATGATAAGAAACATATTACATGAAAATATTCACTTGTGTGAAAAGATGATGTGCTATGTAGTTTGTGTCATAGTGAGTTTCTGACCAAAATTGATTTCTTGTTGAAGAAGAGTTTAGAACAAAATGTTTTTATAAGAATTAGAAAGATGGATTAGCATACCATAATGAGTGAAATGGAGAGAGTTCATATATATAAATTTTTTTAGATGTTGAGTTTTGTTAAATCATGTAGAGCATAAGATTTTATGAAATATAGTTTTAGAAAAGGGTCACTGAATGGAGAATATGCATCACAAGAACACTAGTTGGATAAATCAAATATTGGAATCAGAAGGATATTCAGAAAAACATTCAAAGAGATAAATTCAAAATGTTGAATATTATTTTGGGGATCATGTTTTGTAATAAAAATTTTAAACTAATGGGAGTTTGTATAATCATACATATCAAGATATATAAGAAGACTAAATGGAGATTTCTCAAAAGTATTCTTCATTTATTTTTAATAGTGAGTTTACATGGCCCCATGAGACTATTTATGGAGTGGAAATAGGTTCTCACACTAAAGTGGGTCATTTTAAGTCATATGTGCCTTGTTTACTTTACTAACTTTTTAATCTCGTGAATTTCATATTAACCTTGATATGGTTGATATCTATAAAACGTTATAGGGGTTAAAATATCAAATAGTTTAAAATTAAAAAAAACTAAAAATTCAACTCACCCCCCCCCCTCAGTGATTCAACAATCCATAGTAAGTTAAATGTCATATATACCTTCTCTATTTTCATTCCGTGGGGGATATAATAATTTTTTTGTGTTTACAGTGGACTATAAATTAGTAAGGTGAAGCGATTAATTTATCCCTATCACTTTACATGGATGGTAAGATGTATAATGTTAATAAATATATTGGATTTATATTATATCCTTATGATATTAATGAAATATTTTTCATTATGAAGGTATAATATTTCACTTTTATTCTTACCTTTCCATTCACTGAAAAATGATAATGTTATTTGTGTGTGCGTCTGGAATAAAACATCCAAGAAGTGATGTGATTTTTTATCACCACATAATAGGGACAAAATATATGAATAAAATTAATGAAATAATTTGGTATTTATGATATGATGATAACTGTAGAAATATTAACTAATAATTACAATTTTCTGATGGTTTTTTTAATAAACTAAACATTACTCATTCGTACGTATGACATATCATCTCTATGATTGAACTATACTACATTTTTTTATATCCAAAAATCATGATTGGTTTCGAATGTAAAAATTATTGAAAAATGAAAATAATTTCATGATTTTTATTACAGATATGATTGAATAATGACCCCTTTTACGATAGTAAACATACATAATTCATTTTGCCCAAATAATTCACATACTATCAAAACATCCAATGTGATCTTAATCGATTGAATAAATATGTATAGATTTAAAAGAGATAAAATAAATTGAATAATAAACTTAAAAACATAAACTATTCAATTAAATAATTATCTTAAGATTATTTTTTATTAATATAAAGAATATACATTATGAGTCAAACTCATAGTATGGGATATTATTTTGAAAAATATACGTTGAACTATTTATATTTCAAGAATATTTCTTCCATGTCTATATTTTAAAAAATTATTTATGGTCATTTTTATAGGGATATAAAATATTTTTAATGGAAAGTTTATGTCTATTTTTACTTTATTTGAATGGTTTTTAAAAGTAATATTTTTACATGTATTATACATAATGACTTGGTAAAAAATGGGTAAGGAATATTCAACGTTAATTTATATTCGGACAACAAAATTTACTACCAACATAATCATTATTAGAAGTATGGAATAATTTTAAAATTTTAATTTTTTTCAAACAAACCCCCATATCACTTATTTTGTGTATTTTGGTATTGAAAATGGAATTTTAAAAGAAATGGGACGATTGACATCTAAATGTGTTTTGGAGAAGTGTTTAAAATAATTTTTCATGGGTTTTATGATGAAAAGGATGAAATATTGTAATGTTTTATTCATAACATGTTCCTTGAACATTATATAATATTGGATAATCCCATTTATAGCTCCCAAATGATCACAATACATATTATATAAAGGGGTGAGCCTCATTATATCTCACAGATTAGCCCATTATAGCATATACGATGGGTGCCCCAGATATAGATCCAATGCAATGGTTAATGATATCATTCTCAAGATAATTATTTTTGAATTAATACATGTGGTTATTTTAATTATAACCGTTATTGTAATGGTTCTATAAGATGTATTTTGATGATGATATCCCATGAAACCTAAATTATATTCCCTATTTTTTCATTTGAGTTTTCATAAAAATCATTTAATTTCAAAAGGTGAGATAAATGATATTTTTTAAATGAATGTTGAATCCCATTTTAAGTAAATTTAAATTTTTTAAAGAAACGGGTTTTTCATCAGTTTTATTTTTTCACCAGAGTAAAGGTTTAATTTCTCTTTTGTGTCCCTTTCTAATATTTTTTATTTCATTCCACTTTTTAAAATTTTCTTCAAGAGGTTTAGGGATGGGTAAGAGGATAGAAGAATTCACATTAAAATTCATGAAGATTTTTCATTAAAATGAATCATGATTTATTTTAAATGTTTTATATTTTGGAAAAAATGGGTACAAATTATGAGTTTCTACATTGTATACATATAGGTCTATTTGGTATTATTTATGGACCAACAATATAAAAACCTAAACTAAAAAGATATTTGGAAATATAAAAAAGTTAATTCATGTTTAAATTCACTCTTATATGTAATTCTTCGGGTCTTTTCTTTATAAAAATTAATTAATAGTTTTGAAATATTCTAAAAAGAGTTTTTTTAAATAATCTATTTTTCACACACAATTGATGATATTTTTAATGAAGTGAAATCTTCAAGAAGTAATAATACTTTCAGTACTTATAGTTAAAATCATACATTCATGAAAAAAAATACTTTTTCTTGATCATGTTTTTGATATCCTCACAAAAACCAATACAATGATGCATCATTCCAAAATTATATATTAAAAATTATTATAGGATCCCACTGGAAAGAACATAGTAATTAAAAAATATTTTTCAAATTATATATAATTTTATTTTTCTATTATTATATTTAAATGATGCGTGTTTTAAAAGTACCCTTTAAATTTTCAATAAACCGAGTATGAGATAAGTTGATAACCCAATCTCACATTCCATTAGAAAACTAGTATATTATTTATAAGATAAATCAATTCATTCTAATACAATTGGAATGTATTCATTTTTTATTTCATTCTTCATTATTTGAGTCAATTATCCTTTATTATTCGATATTAGGTCCCATACAAAAGAATTCTTTTCCCGAGTGATTTCATCATCGCATTTTCATCAATATTTGATCACTGGTTGATTATGATTAAGAAATGATATTTTCATTTCTTATCATCTATTGTGAACACTATATATATAGATCCAAACCCTTTCAAATATCATATAAAATTCTACCATTTGATAGAGACTGATATTTTTGAAATGTATGATCCCATAAAAATTGATCAAATATGATTTATAATCCTAGGATGAAATCATCACAGCATTTGTTGTTTTTAATAATAATTCAACAACCCATATTTTAGATGGAGATTTAATTATTTTATGTAATAATAATGATATGAATGAATTAAAATAACATGAATAGAATAATATATTCATAGAGATATAGTGTTAAATAACATTACATTTCACCACATCATTATCTTGATCCACCTTATCAGTAGTGATTGGATAGATTCTTCCCAATTTTAATGGTGTTGGATGATGATGATTAATATAATCCCCATCATACCGTGGATATAAGTTTTTTAATAATTCAAAAACACTATGAATATGATGCATTGAAATGTGGGTAGTTTATTTGTTTTTACATTTTTATCCACTATTGTATCAGTCAGAATCTTTTCCTTCTTCATCAATCGTGATCAGCATAGCCTAAATTTTCACACATTACAAAACATTATCATTTCTTTTATACTCATTCTCAAGTTCTTACAACAACTTTTTTCCCTCTATGAAGGTAAATTATCTTTAATACAATTGATTTTTCATTATAGTTTCTATAAATGTGGTTCTATAGACCCTCATTTAATGTTATGGTGATAAAAATATATTTTAATACACCAGATTTGTTATAAAGTCATTTGTCACTAGAAAGACATACATATATCTCAAACATTTTATCATTTCATCTCTCAATAATCCCAATATCCTTTGAAGGGATGTTTTTGTGTCTTCTAGGATTCAACTACATAAGAAACTCATTTTATAATACAAGTAAACATTTCTCTATAATCAAACTACACTATACGCCAAACACACTTTATTGGAAATACTAATTTTCAAAACCTGGGGACATTAAAAATAATAAAGGGGTGAGATCAAATGCTATGTAAGGTAAACAACTCATAAACATTTCATCAAGGGTTTGATCATTAGAATGTGGGAAAACATGATCGAGGAAGAAATATCATATTAAAAACATGAAAAATAAGATGTTTCTAGAATCCATAAAAGTATGACCACTAATATCAAAAGATATAAAAAATACTATATAATTATATTTCAGAAACATGGGATAATAAAAATAATGTAGGGAGAATAACCATTGGCATAATGATATAGAATATCTTGAACATAAATTATATGCATCATATATAGAACTAATATAGGTATAAAAATAAAAATATAATAGAGTAGTAATCGCTACCTATTTCAAATAATATATTGTTGTTGAAATCACAACCTAATTACCTAAGTGAAATGTGAATCAATGCAATGTTCCCTTAAATATAGTGGATTAGGTGTCACGTTTTGATTCTCATAGTGAATCCTGAATGAATACTTAATTCACATAATCATATTATTAAATATAAATCCTTTAAAAATTCATTGGACTCGGATATAGACCCCAGTCATCAACATCCATACATTTGTGTTCCATTATTATATATAAACAATAATACTCAAAACATAACCTAATTTCACATAAAATGTTGATTTTTTCATGAGAAAAATTCCCAGAATATTACATAAGATATGCAATGAATTAATTTGTATACTAGCTTAAAAATATCCCCTTAAAAAACTAAAAATAATTAGTGGTATAGATATAGGTTTGAAAATTACATTTTAAAATTATTTGAAAAATAAATTTCAAAGTAAGAGGAAACACCCTTTTTAAGGCTTTAAAACTACTAAAAATTGGTTCCTTAAAATCAAATACATTAATATCCATAAAACATTCAAAATTACCTGTTAAAAAGATATAACTTTTTAACAATACAGATTTCATGAAATAATATTTATTTCTACATCACTAAAATATTTTGTGAAAAAATATAATTCCATTAAAATAACATTTAAAATCAAGAATTTGTTTTTAATCAAAATATTAATTTTTATAAATATATCTACATTTTATTTTTAATATAAAAAAATTAATATAAAACTAAATTTTTCCTAATTTTTAATCATTGAAAGGATTATTTATAAATAATAATTCTCATAATAGTTATTGAATCAATAAAAGATTTTTTAGAACATATTTTTATAATAACCGTAAAATATAATCTTATGTGTCACATTGAAAATTTTTTGTAGAAATTATGAAGTGTAATCTTTGGAAATAATTGATGTTTAAAAATTTTATTAAATAATGGAGTTTTCATATGTATCTAAATTTTTCTAGAACAAATTTTTACTGTCAGATAAAACATAAATCCATGAAAGTAAAAACATTTGTAAAACATTAAAAAAAATTCAGAAACCAGCATTATAAAAAGATGTAAAAAATTTCTCTTTGAAATGTCATAATGGAATAAAGTATGGTAATTGTAGAAAATATAATTTTATATTTAAAAATAATAAAGGAAAGAATTTTGGGATAATGAGAATGGAACTCGAGGAAAGAAGTTTCTTCAAACGAGATGAAATTTTTTCCTAAAACCATTGATAATTTATGACAAATGAATTCCTCAAAAATTAATTTTTATATTGAAAACATAATTTCCCTATATTTAATAAAGGATATATAGAAGATAAATTTTATAAAAATAAATATTATCAAGGAATAACATTCTTACCTCAAATAAAGTATATTCGAGACATCTAAATCCCATAAAACTATCATATTTGTTGATACATGATACATTTCAAAAAAAAATTGTAAAACATTAAATCCCTTGAAAACAAAAATAAAATTTAAAATAATAAAATAAAATATTATAATGTTACCTATATATATTAATTTTTTGATAAAAAAATCATAACTCAATAAAATATATTTATTTAAAAAAACTTTTTCTACATTGGTAATATAAAATTAAGTGGGTTTTCAGATAATGTAAATTAAAATGTCATGAAATTAAAATATCATGAAATTAAAAATAATCATTATACATGAAGGAAATAGGATAGTGAATACAATATAAAAATAAAGTAATTATTTGAAATAACAAACATGTCTTTCAGAATTGAAAATACATCTAAATAATCATTGCTTCTAATACCATTTAGTTTAATGTAATCTAACCTCATTGAGAACCATAGGTTTAACTAAAAAAACCCATGGAAATGAAGTTTTTATGATATCTAATTTAAACCGTAAATTTAATAATGGGGGAGGGTATGATCATACGAGAATAATGGAATAATTTTCAGAGGAAACTTCTATAAATTTTTTAATTATGAAGTTATTGAAGTGACCCCCCCCCCCTTTATAAGTGAATAAGCATAGAATATGTTACAATACTTTATATTTTTTAATAATCACATTATGTTAATAAAATTTTAATTTTCAAAAAGTTGATACTTATTTTAATGTTTCACAAGGTATGGTCTATAGTCCTCTCAACCAAACAATTTGAAGAAAAAAAGTTTGATTATAGGATTATACACTTAGTTTTCTTAAAAAAATACCTTTTACTATTGTTTCTATTTTTTTCATCGTTAATTAATTTTAATTGAATTTTATTAATATTTTCTATATTTATTAATTTAATATTTTTTCCATAATTGAAATAATTGTCAAAAATAATTTTTTCAATTTATTAAATATGATCAAGAAATTGTTGTGTAAATCCCGTAAAAACAGTTTTTAAGAAAACTATTTTTTAGTAAATATTTTATATTATATAAAATTATAAATGTAATTTATATTCCACATATAAATTTTTTTATAAATAAAACAAATTTTATGTGGCTTCAAATTCAATCCATCGTACAATTTTTCCACAATAAAATTTCATTTAATGAAAAGAAAAAACAGTTTTATTATTATATAATTTTACTTATTTACTCAAAATGTTAGTCCAAGGTTTTCAAAATTTAAATTAATATTTTAAAATTTATAATGTTACTCCTTATATTTATTTTTTAGAACAAAAAATGTTAAATTATTTTTTATTTATTCATTCTTATTGTTATCGTTATAAAATATACAATTCTAGTAAAATTTATATTTTTCAAAAATCAACATCATATCAATTGTTTTAGAATATTTACATAAATTCACCTTAATATTATTCGAAAGTTATGGATTAAAAAATGAAGTTGATTCTAAAAAATTAAAATTACATACATCATTTTTTTCAAATTAAAATATAAAATACAAAGATAAACTTATTTTATTGAAAAATGATCAATTTAAGCTTTAAGTGTTCTTAAGGAAATTTTGTTTTTGTTTATAATTGATAACTATAATATTATTCACTATATGTTTTTTATTCATAATTTTCCTTAATAATATCAATCTATAATTTTATAGCTTGTTCTTGTTTGCTGTTGTGTGTAGAGAATATAATATAATATATTATTAATTTGAAATGAATCATTAATTTCCCAAAATATTATACCATTAAAAATTTACTCTTTAAATAAATTGAATCATCATAATATTAATAGTAATTAAATAATGGAAGAAGCTTATGGGTCTAAAATATTCTCAAGATATATCTTCTTCTGATATATCCACCTCACTATCCTTTATAGAACTTTGAATTAATATATCCAATATATGCTTTTTTTTATCTTAATGACATAACATGCATAAAATATTTTCAAGATCTTTTTTCAAGCCAAATACGAAAACAAAAATATAAATGACCATGCCTGGTAAAATTAGAGAAAATGGATATATTAATATGAAAACTAAATCCTTATTTTTCTTATCCAATGATAACTTTATTTGAACATGGTTCAACTCTAAAAACATTTAACCAACCAATCACTGTATTAATTTTATATTTGGTTTATATAGTCATTTTCTTATTAGTTTTTCTAATTTTACTCATTTTTGAAATATATAAAACTAATCCTTTATATATTTTTTTAAAGAGAATGTGATTCACCAAGGTATACCCCTAGGAGTGTCTAACAAGAACTACAGTCTTAGGCCCACTCACCATGAACTTGATTGAAGATTGATTTGATATTCAACGATTGTTTTTCTAGGTGATTTCCACTAGGTGCATATATATATCATAAAAACATCGACTTTTTAATTTCTAAACACAAATGTAATTTCTAAGAGAACCACACAATATTTGACTTATCAAAACTATAAGTCTTCATCATACACATAGACATATCCCATAAACTTATACCTAGTGTTTTCACTATAATTCTCTCATCATTCTCAAATCATTATGTATATAATCCAAAAGAAAAAAGTCTGCACTATAATAAAAATTGAGGTGACCCAAACCCACACTCTTAGGTCGAGTGATAAAAATTGATTCAATATAAAGTAGCTTCGATACAATGTGATTTGAACCAATATATATATATATATAATTTAAAAATTTATCGGATAATAATAAAACAATCTCATTAAGGTAATTTTAATGTTCATTAAATATTTAACTATATAAGAAACTCATTTTATGATACCTATAAACATTTCTCTATAATCTAACTAGTTATACTCCCTTCTAGATTCCCCATTTGTTATACTCATCTTCACAACCTAGTAAATTTAATAATAATGAAGGATTGATTTGAAACACATTTTATGTGGAAAATAATCCATATGTAATCAAGGGGTAAATCATATCCATTTGAGAAAACATGAGTATAGATGAAATATATTATTAAAATGAATATATGAAAATAATTTTTTTCCATTATACATAATAAAAAGACAGTTAATACCAGATGGGAAAACATACTCCAAGGAAAAGGAGTGTGTAAATATGAGAAAATAACTAGGATCCCTAGAGTATAATTGTAGGAAAAAATATATGTCATATCATAAAAAATATTAATTGTAAACTATTTAATTAACATAGGAAATTAAATAATAAAATTGTGGAGTGGTAATCACTACTTATATGATATAACATTTTGGATCAATAATAAGAAATAGATTCCCATATTATATTAAGAATAAACAACTAATTACCATAAATATAGTGGAAGAGGAATCATTAAAATATTCCCATAATCATATTGCAGCAAACATCACATCTTGATTCCGATAGTGGATTGAACATTAATAATGAATTCCCATAATAATCTCATGAAATATTTATCTGTATCAATTTTATTATAGGGTGATATAGGACCCCACATATATTCATCCATAAATATGTGTTCCATTAGAATATAAAAAATTTCACACTTCAAACATCACACAATTGACCTGTTGAAATGAAAACGGATTCATGAAAACGTTTACTTGAATATTCCCAAAGAAATAAATGGAATGATGTTGTGTGTGGATTAACAATATAGCTATTTTAATATCATAAACATTATATATATTTAAATTTTTAAAAAATTCATTTTTACGATCACTTGAAAAAACATGTTAAAATTATGAAGAAATACCACTTTTTGAAAGGGTTCAAAACTACTTTGAAATGTTTTATTCAAAATTAAATACATTGAAATTGATATAAAATATATATAATTATCTATTAAAAATAAAACGTTTTATAATAATAAATTTTCTATAAAAATATATGATTTAAAAAGACACTTGAATTATTTCTTAAAAACACCATATATTAAAATCCCTCTGAAAACCATGATTTTTTTAATCAAAAGCCTAATTTTTAAAACCATAAAAAATTATATATATATATAATTTCATTAAGACCTAATATTATACATAAAACCATTTTATAACAAAGAAATTATTATTCAAAATGATAAATTACAATAACAGAAAAAAGAACCGTAAAAGAGTAATTAGAAATCGTTTATTTCATACATGTAGAAGTTGTTCTTTCACTTCATAATCATATATAAATTTGAAAAGGGTGTAGTTATTTTATTTAGAAAAATATATATTTTTAAAAAGAATATAAAATAATTGAAAATTGAATAATATATAAATTTTATATTATAAATTTGGGCTTGATGATAAAATATAATATTATGAAATTGAAAAAAACTAATACATAAAAATACATCTATTGATAACTCACATCATAAAAGTATGTAGTAAAATTTTACATTAAAATGTGATAATGGAAAAAATTATTTTCACATGAGTAAAAACATATTTGGATTTCAAAATAATAATGAAAAACTTTTCCAGTATAATAAATATTGAAATGGTGAAAACAAAATCTATAATGGAGACGGTATTTATATATTAAAAAATTCACTTTTTTGAGATATAATTTCAGAACGTAATACTCAGTGAGTTGAAAAATGTTTTTTTCCAATAGATAATAGTGTAAATATAATAGAATTTTTTGAAAATTGATGAATTTCTCTGATGGAACGTCATTTTAACTCAATGAAATAAAAATTTGGTAATCGAAATACTTTATAGATATCATAGTTATCAAATAAAAATAAATTTAGAAATGTTATTCAAGAGTAGTAATGTGAATCCCCAAAAAAAGTGAAAATAACATATAATAAAATCAAATAGGTTAATTTACCCAACATATATGAAAAATATTCAATAATACATATCTTAACACAATAAATGAGGTTTCAGTTTATAAAAACCCATAAATTAATGGTAATGTAAAAATAAGAGGGTTAACATGAAATAAAATTTAAAATACCATGAAATGAAATATTTTAAATATTAATGACGGATATGGGATAGTGATTAAACCATAAAAATTTAATGTGAAAATTAACAAATTTGTCTCCTGAAATTTTAAAATAGAGACAGATAACCATTACATTTAATCATGTTTAGCTGATTGTGCTCACACTTCATTGAAAACTTAAAATTTATCTTCGAAAACACCTTTTAAAGATAGAAATAATGATAAATAGTTGATTACATAAGATTATGGACGTGGAAGGGGATATTTAATGAAACAAATTTAGAGTTTAACATAAAACATGATATAATATGTGTTTCATGAAGTGGTGAAAGTTATCACATTTTATAAGTGAAGAAAACATGAATTCGTGTGAATACATATTATTTTTTAATAATTGAGTGAAAACCTTCCATGTAAAAAAGTCTCAAAAATAGTAAAATGTAATTTTTGAATAATTAAGTTATAGGATCCTCTTAACCATACATTTTGAGATTACAAGGGTGATTTTTGGGGTGTTATCCTTAGTGTTTTATTATTTAACATTTACTAAAATAACTATTTTTTAATCTCGTTAATTATATATATAGAAAAATTACTATTTTAATCATTATCTAATTTAAAATTTATAATTCAATATTTTCAAAAAATATTTTCAAATTTAATTATTATGTTTCCAAAAATATAATTTTATAACTAATGCACATATGGTGAAAAAATCAATTTTAAGAAAAGTCATTTCTCACGATTAAAATTTTCTAACTTGATAAAATTATAAGAAAATCATGAAATAAAATTGATTCTTATAAAAATAATTATTTAATTATTAATATTCAACATAAAGGAAAAAATTAATATAATAATATTTATTTGAATTGAAAGGAATAAAACTATTTTCTATATGAAAATATTACCTAATTCCTTAAAAAATTAATCCTTAATTTTCTAAATATACCATATTATTTTTAAAATAATAATATTATTAATGAAATAAATTTTCAATAATTAATTTTTTAATAAGTTTCAGATTGAGAAATTATTTTATATATATTCATAAATTTAATGGTTTTTGTAAAAATTGAATTTTTAACTGTTAACCATAAAATTAATAATTTTTGAAAAAAAATAAATATGTTCTATTCTAGAATATTTTATTCATCTATGAATTGCATTTTAAAAAATTCAAATTATATAATTTTTATATTTATTTTTTAACTAAAAAAATATATCAATAGAAACTATTTTTATTGAAAAATAAACTCTTAAAGATTTATGTGTTCTAAATCATATATTGTACAAGATTAAAATTGATTGTAATGTTTTTATTTAAATGTGTTTTTTAATTCATATATTCTATTATTAATTTTCTTCTAATATTTTGTTTCTCATTTTCATTCAGTGTTTCATGTAAAGTATCCTATCGAACACGTTACTAATTTAAAAATAACCATATACATTCCCAGATCATGAAGAGTTACAATGGTACTAATTTTTCATTAAATTTATACAAATAATTTAAAATAATAAGATTATAATTCATATTTCTAAATTATGTCAACATAAAAAATTTCTTCATAATATCAAATATCACTTATCATAAATTACATTTAATTCCTTTATTTTGGACCACCATATAAATCATCAATCTTGTTTTCATGGTCAATTATAAATCCTGAGCAATAAAAGTATTTTTTTTATGTTGTCTTCATATGAATCATATATTCAACCTCCTTTTAATTAGATCAAGGAATTAACCATCTATTTGAAGTTGAAAATTTTAGGTAAAATATTTCATGAAAAATATTTTTTGAAACAAAACTCATTCTATATAGTCATATTTTTTAATTTTCCTTCGGTTCATTATCAAAGAGAATAATTGGTCTAATTTTCAACCCAGCTAAAAATTAACCATGAATGATTTTTCCTATTTTAAGAATTATAGAATACATATTATTTATTCTATCATGATATTCCATTCCTAAAAAATAATTTCATTAGAATGAGGACTAAAGTTTAGTGGGTGTTGATGCATGAAATAAACAACATCATGTCACTCTTTATTTGGTGAATTTTGGAGCTCAACATGGTTTTGTTTAATGCTCATAACAAAATATAGTATGCACATAATTTTTTCACTCCACCCCCAATCCCATTAGTTTTCCCATTTCAAAAATATCTATATTATATATCACAGACTTGTTTAAATCAGTTCCCCCTTGTCATATCAATTTACAAAAAAGGGCTGACATGAGTATTAATGAATAATATCACAAAAAAATAATTATTACCAACTTTGATTAAAAATTATTTGAGAAAAAAATAGCATCTATATACATATAATAATTTCATTAGTTTGAAAAATAAAACTGAAAAATAAACCTACAATCCCAAAATGCAAGGGTTTACTTTCTTTTAATATTTTTTACGGATATATCTTCTAGAAAATAATATTTACCATATTTCTCAAACTTATTTATAAATGGATTAATTTTAGGCATGTTCATACAAGTAGTTTCATGAGTAACTTGGAAGGTTAAGAATGATTTATCTCAAATACAAGGTAATGGAAAAAATATAATTTAGTCCTAGATTATTAGAACAAGGTCACATTAAGAACATAAAATAGGGTGAAATAAATTATTACTAATTTCATTATATCCTAATATTTTTTCATAATTCATGATGCAATAATTTGAAAATTTTAGTAAATTCATATAACTTCAAAAAGATTATCATAAAATCCTAACATAAACTGTGGAATAATAATGTAGAAACATGAGATAATAATCATGAGAAATAAAAAAAACATAAGAATATAACATAATCCAAATAAATGGTAAAGCATACATTTTTGATCATATATGACAGAAATAATGACCTTGAAGAAGGTTGTCAACATTTTTGACTCCTTCCATGCCTATAAAAATATTTTTTTATATAACTAACTACAATCATGTCCATGTACAGAGTTGTAATCAAGGATAACATTATTCATTTCCACACACATAATGTTTTCTAATAAGATGTAATGAATTACCCAATGAATTGTAGGGATATATCAGACCCACAATTAATAGAATGATATAAAATACATATATGTGTCACCTAAAATGAATAAAACATAATGTAATGAAAACAAAATGATTTAATATGTGTCACATTATATTTTCAAAGGGTTTTTTTTAAGATAAAATAAAAAATTGGTTCACTCAATACAAAAAATTTAATTAACTAAAAAATATATATTAAAATATCAAAAAAAAAGATTCATGAAACAAAAATCAACATGATAAATATATTATGGATTTAAAGGGGAATTCAAAATTTTAATCAAAAATGCATTTCTTTTAATTATTATTTTCAATTATCATAAAATTGAAGACACTAGTCCCATTAATAATAATTTTGAAGGGTTGACAAGATGAAATTGAAAAAATTATTTTTATGATATGTTACAAACATATATCCTTTAAAATAAATACAGGGTTTTAAAATAAATTTGTAGTGGTTTAATAAAAATACTTTTAAATAAAAAATAATTTTCTTTTAATGATTTTGAATCAATTTTAGAAAAAATAGGAAATGATAAAAAAATACAACTTACTTATAAAAAATAAAAAGTAATTTGATGATTACAAATGATAAAATAAATATGTTTTTATTAAAAAAAATTAAAAAATTTATGGTAATAAATATTATTTACTTGGATTATACATATATTATAATGTGGATGGGAATTATTCAATCAAAATAAATTTTTTATAGAAAAAAATATTTCAAAGAAGAAAGATTTGTCCAATAAAGTTGTTTCCATTGAGAATTAGAAATAGTATATAAAATATATTAATTAAAAAATATATTATAATTAGAATAAAATAGTCATTGTTGAAAGATAATTCCCTAATAAAATGAATATTAAATAAAAAAACCTTTATGACATTGGTAATAAATAAGAAAATTATACAAAATATAAAACATGAAATGAAACATTACTTAAAATTTAATAAATATATATATATATATAAGTCAAATATGAATTATATACAATATATAAATTACATTAGTGCATAAAAAGGGAAATTGTGATGAAAACCTTTTATCATGGATTTTGAATTTGTTGAAATCTCTCAATCCTCATTGAAGATGTGAATATTTTATTAAAATTACTCTTATAAATGAATAATTAGAAACTCCAACTTGGTACTATTGGTTTAAAATTATGAGGTTAGAATTATAGGGAGATAATTTAGTCTAATATTAAAATAGAAACTAATGGAAATGATTGATTTATTAAGGGTAATAGAGGGGGCATTTTATAGGTAATCTTTAGTTGAATTTTACACACACACACTATTAAATATAATATTTTATTAATTAGATGAAAAATATATGAAACATGCTAGGATAAAAACTCCCAAAAAACAGTCAAGGTGGTATTTAATGGTGTATATTAAGGGTTTCTCTATAAATTATATACATACATTCTATAGGGAAAGAACAAGTGTTGGAGTAGATAGCGAAATGTTTTCTGGTCTGAATTCCTCAGATAATGTATCCCCAAAAATATTTTCTTCTATCAATATGTGTTCTATATTGGTATCCTATTATATTAAAAAAATTATAATTTAATATCATATTAAATTTTCTATGGATTTTGGGGGATGTCGTTGTAGGAATATTGAATGTTTTTCGAAATCTATGTCAACATCAATGATATTATGGTTTTGAAATTTAAAAATGGATATTATATAATACATTCTATTTTATTTTCCATTAATCGAGTCCCCTTTTTCATAAAAATTCCTCATGTACATAACTATTTAACCTTATTTTTAATGTATAATTTCTTACCATCCACTATTTCCTAATTCAAAATTTCTATTTCTATTGAGCTTAATCTATATTTTGGGAACAATCATGCACACCAAATACTCATAATAAAATTTTAATCTTCTATTACTTTTAGTATCAACTATGATACACCTTTAAATGAAATATATTTCTTTAAATAAAAAGAGTGCTAATATTAGATATAATAAATAAAAATTTAATCTTTTAGAAAGGGGGGAATGACCCCTTTTGTCATGATTTTCCCTATTAAGAGCATCCCAAATTTCCCATAATCCTATAAAAATGACCATACAAATAAATTTAATGTCAAATGACAGGTTACCTAAGTTATGAAACCAAGTCTACTGAAACACCAACATAAAATATAGACATATATCAACTACCATGAAAGTAACAAGAGTTTTACAAATGAAATTATCCCAACCCCTTCAAATAATAAGTGCGTTAAATATTTTAATATTTGTAAAAGGAAACACACACTTGTAGATTAGATAAATAAATATCCTTTTAACTTCATTATTCATCGAGAGAGCATGGTGTTGGAACCTTCTAACTTGGAATAAATTTTTTTAACATCACTTTATACGTGATATTTTCCCGATAATGGTACTACACCCTATTGAACATAGTTGATGTTGGGATACATGGAATGCCAAAGCATTTGGAGACTGAAAGGATGAAAATGTAATGATATTGTTCCTAAATTATAAGGAGACAATAGATAATAGTTTTTTATCTTAGTCTAGTTTTTGTTGTAAATTCTTTGTTTTCCTATACCATGAGGCTCCCAAGTTACAGAATCCCATGTCTAGTGTAAAAACTCATTATCTAAAAATTTTATTTGACAAAAAATTACTTCATTTTTGATAAAAATATATATGTTTAAAATAATTTTAATGAAATAAGCATTATTTCATGGAATTATCAAAAAACCACTATAAATGTATGATTTAGTTTCATTAAAGAATACTTATAGAAGATACATATTTTATGATACTTGAAAACTTTAATCCAAAATTAAATTACACAATTCTACCTTCTGCACTCTTTATAGGTTATAGAAATCTTGATTACCTAGGTATAAGTGAAAAAAAAATGTGGTGAGCTTAAATAATCATTATGAGAAAAACTTATCAGTATTTCAGCAACTGTTTGACAATAATTATATAGGAAAACATTATCATGGGGTAAATATGTTAATAAAAAGAACATCGTATAATAATATTTCTCAATATGTCAGGAATAAGAGATATGAAATTTCAAATTAAAAGTTTTATACAATAAAAAAATATTGTGATATAACAAACATGATTCATTGAGCATAGCCATATGAATCTTGAACAGAAATATGACTTAATATTGAATCATAGAGTTGGAAAAAATTATGGCACAAACATAATAATATAAAAACATCATATTCTAAAAAAATTCATGTTTTTAAAACATTTATGTTATGAAAAATTCCAAGAATATCAACACATTAAGATGTGAAAAAATTAAATAATTTCAACTATTTATGTTATCAATTAGTCCATGTAAGTCCAAACATAATGTTAAAAAATAATATATTCCTTTCTTGGATTGATATGGTGAAATAATCCAATAATGTCCACACATCATTATCCCATTATATTTAAAATCCAATCAAATGAATTATAAGGAGATATAAGAACCCACCAGTCAATCATCTTTACATGCATGTGCAGCTTAAAAATCAATCATTCACCATATCATGAGAAACCCATATATATAAAATTGGTTTCTTATAATTCTTAAATTTAATCACATAAGTATATAATTTATTAATCTATTAATTATCATAATAATCCAATATAATATAAAGTGGTATCAAAATATGATAAATAAATTCATGCGTAAATACTATTCAATAATGTATACAGTTTTTAGACCGTATAAATAATGGTAAAAAATTATTAAATATTTTCCAGAGTCAATAGATTCATGATATATAGTTTAACACCCATCAATTAATTTAATAGAAAATATTTTATTTATAGTTTAATGGAATTTTATAAAATCTTGTTTATTTATAGTTGAAGGTTAGGTAAGAGAAAGATAGTGATGGATCAACCATATGATAGTAAAAATAATTTCATAATCCATACAAAGAATGAAATATTGGATTGTAACATTCAAATAATATCCTTGATCAAGAATAAATTATATCATATGATGTTGATGATGGTGAAAAAACATTTTAGGGGCCCTAGAAAAATTAATCTTGAAATATAGAATATCCTAGATTTATTAAAAATATTTTAAAATATATATTTTATTAAACATGGAGAATTATAGTTTTTTTAAACCATGAATTTGGGTAGATTATGTTTCAAAGAAAAATAAAATATGACAGATGTATATTTTCACATAGAAAATTTTATACAGTAATTCCTTTCACATATTGGTGAAAAGGAACCATATAAAAATTTTATCATTGCCATTTATTTTTTTTAAATAAATTCAATGATATAAATATTACCTAAAAATAATATTGACATAGAGATAATAAAATATTCAATAATATCTAATGAATATTTATATAGAGAAAAAGAGTTTCTATACTAAAAGTAATTATTGGTGTAGGTTTCAATTAGAAGAAATAATTTTTTTAAATATGATTCCGGGAGAAAAAATATTTACCGAAATATGGAACCCCGTGAATAAGAAATGAAAATGATGATGTCTTTTAAAAGGGACAAAAATTCCCAAAATGAATTATCAGTCAAAAAATTTTGAATATAATATTAAAAATAAAAACCTTCCAACTTGAGAAAATTTTTAAACAAAACACTTTTAGATATATTATTTGAAATTGAACTTCATTTGACATTAATAATGAAATCTTAATTGTAATATATTTCAAACATACATCATACAAACCAATATAATTTAATTAGGTCCATAAAACTAAACAGTTCTCAATAGAATGAAAATCGAGGAAAGATATCCATATATTAATTCCTAACATCCTTGATAGTGCTTTAATGTCTATTAAAATGGAAAAAACATCCTTAATCCCTAATTTCACAAACATTTTTCAGTCAAAATAACTTTTATAAGAAATCATTTATACAGATCTATTACAAATATTTCACCCAATATAGTTTATTTTTATAATGAGATATTAAAATATTTTGATTGATTATTTCATAATTTTTTTCTGTGACAGGTTTCATTCCCACTAATTAAATATATACTAATATTTTAAGGATTCTTCCAACTAGATTAGTTATTTCTTTTTAATGAATCATTTATTCACATTTTATTTACTGATTAAAAAGGATATGGTTTGTGAAAAAGGAAATAGTGATGAGGTAGTTTTGGCATCTTTAACGATCAAGTGTAGGTATAATAACAATTATAATGAATATTAATAAAAAATATCCATAATAATTATAAAATAATAAGTAAATTATTATTTCATGAAATTAACATTATACAATTTTCCAAAGTCATTCGTGATATAAATATGATAACATTGTTCTTGTAGTTGGTAAAATCGACCCAAACATTAGCATGTTATAATTATTTTAGGAGTATGAAAATGATTTTATATAATGATAATATATATTTTCTAAAACCTTAAACATATCATTGATATAATTTAACTTCATCAAATTCATTATTTGAACCATCCTTGTAGCGTGAGGATGAAAAATGCAATTCATCATTCTTAGAGGTGGTAGACAAATATTATGAAAAATTAATGATTCCATGTCTCAAAATATATAACTGAATTTTGTACAAGATAAAATATAATTATATAACTATAACTATTATAATGTAAATATTTTCACTCATAAAATTCATCCTTTTTCCCATCCTTAAAGGGAAGGGATGAAAGATGAACCACATAATATAACATCTCAACCTTTTTATAGATCATTCATACTATTTTATAGTTATTCTCTTAAAAAAATTATTATACGTTGGTTGAGTCTTGTCTTGGGTGTGTTTGGGTGATTTTTGGAGGTTTCGGTACTGTTTTTGGGAAGTTCGTCGTTAGCGCACAGTTTCCCAAACCATGTGCCCACACTAAGAAAACTAAAAACTCATGAAAAGAGGGGGTTTCCATTGTTTTCACATGGTTTTTAAACTATTATAACCACTTAGGATAAACATGAACCTAGACCGTTTTTAGCGCAGTTTGGTTTCATGATTTGGAAACTATTAAACCTCGCATAAGAAACTTTTTGTTTGATATTTTGAACCCCAAAAAATACCTTGAAAATTTACAAACCCATAAGTCTATATTTAAAATTATCATATTTATACCTAACATGATTTCCAATGATTTTATAGGATCTTTCTAAGTCTCCTTGAATGTCTTTCCTTGTTAATTGAAGATCCTGTTGAAGGATCGACTCCTCTTTGGAAAAAAATTTCTTCTATGTTTAGATTTATCTCTCCCAAATTAACTTGCCTTCAAAGATTTATTATTTTCCCCTATTTTTTGATGAATATGATATAGTTTTTAATGGTACTCATTACATTGCATCTTGATACCTTTTTACATTATATCTTCCTTTCCATTGTGAATTCAACCATTATACTTCAAATTGTGAGTTATGGTTTTGAAATCCATCATCAATGATCATGAAGTTGGTGGTAAGGTTTATATTTCCCAAATAATTGATTATGGTATTGTGTATGATATTCTTCCATTACGTTTCCATGTTGGGAAATTAAATTTAAATTTAAATAATCAATTTAATTCCCTAAACTTTTGTGACCCTTCATGGATCATGTTAGACCTATTAGAGATTATGAGACTGAGATTGATGGTATCCCATTTTTTGTGCCAATTTCATTGAAATTATAATCTTGCATTCAAAAAGGGAAAATATTGGGATTATTTAATTGAATGAATTTATTATTTTATAGTTGATAACGTGATTTAAATGATGGATTGGATTGAATTTGATGAGTTAATTATTTGTTAAATAAATTATAGTGAATTGAATAATTTAAGAGTTGTTCTATTTATATATTTTATTGATGTAAATAAAAATGATTATTATTGATAAATGAAATGGTGAATCATGAATTAAATGATTGATATGATTTTTAATGATGTTTCAACTATATTTGTATATTGTAAAATACATGACTGGTCAATGAGTTGTGGTTGAGGGACTGATTCTATAAATACTCATGGGGTGTCAGACTGATTCTATAGGCACATAAAACATTCATGTGAAAAATGAGGTGTGTGACAATTAATTTTGATCCAAATATACATGGGGAACCATACTGATGCTCTAGTCATTTATATATGTGTGTGTGTGTGTATGAATATGAACAATGAGGTGTGGTGAAAATATTTTTTCTCCAAATACCCATGGGTTACTGGAATACTTCTCTAAGACACTGATACATGATTTTTATTTGGTATCTAGACAAATTCTCTATGATACCAGAGTATAAATGTCACCACCCGTCCTTGGGGCCAGTGTCGTGACTACCCCATGCCCGCCTTCCATAGGCCAGGGGCTGGTGACTAGCACCAAAGGCGTAAATCCTGAAAACTGGGAAGGCATTGCCTTTATAAAAGTAAAATAAACACCACAGATTACAAGTGGAAGTAAAACACTAAGTGAAAAAGAGAAGTGATGAAATGTAAATGGGCCAGAATACAAACCCAACTGAAAGTACAACTACAACTGAACAAAAGTACAACAGAAAAGACAACAGCTGGAAGAACGGAAGCGGCTCCTAGGACGTCCTCCACGGATCCTACCTGAAGGGTAGGTACAGATAGCCTCCACATCACTCTCGCCTTTCAACCTCCTCCGAGGGTCGTCTCGCCGTGAAGTCCACCTCTGGATACTGACTCGTCGTGTAGTCCACCTCTAGGTACCGTCCAGTCCTCGATCACTCGGCCTCCGTCAGCACTGTCGGTCGTCTGCAACCAACACAACGAGGTGCGGGCATAGCCCGTGCAGGGGTGAGTATAACGATACTCAGTAGGGACCCTGATACCCTCAATGTCTCACAAAAACCAACAAGTATAACCACAAAGAAGATCTCAACAGATAACCTCTACTTAGGTATATGCCCATACATATACCTAAGTTATCAAGTAACCCATCTCAATCATGAGGAAACACAAAGATTATGAAATCAACAGATAACCACTACCCAGGTATATGCCCATACATATACCTAAGTTATCAAGTGACCCATCTCAATCAAGAGGTAAACACAAAGGTCATAGACTCACCTCAAACCAGGATTTTCATTATCAAAACCATAACTACTGAAGAGCTCCGTCTTTGGGTGTACAGTGATCCTATCACGTCTCCGAGGTACTGCTCACCAACCTATGACTACTGAGGTACTCCTCCTGTCGAGTACCGCGGGTTTGCCACCTCACATAGTAGTGCTCCTCCGCTATGGGTCTACCACGTCACACAGTAGTGCTCCCCCTCATAGCCTATAGAGGTACTCCTCCTGTCGAGTACCGCGGGTCTGCCACCTCACACAGTAGTGCTCCTCCGCCATGGGTCTTCCACCTCACAAAGTAGTTCTCCCCACTGGGCTATTCTAGTCACTTCGAATTGAATCGAACAACCAGTCATCAGGTCACAACCAGCTACACGGTCTCCATACTCCATACGCTCGTCTTCAGGAGGGTCCGCTCCATGAGTTACATGTTGATACTCCAAGTATCACAAGTCCCACTAAAAAGTATCTCAAAGGACCACCTCGTCATAGGGGTCTCAACGCAACATACGGCGTGTTAATCAGACGCCCGGTCTGTGAGTTATTAGCCTTTTCATCCAAGGGGCCGGATTGGTTTTGTGTGCGAGCCAATCCGGCCGTATCTCAACTATACCCCAAAATCTCATAGGGTGTACTCAAAGGGACCGTTTCTCCACGTGATCACCAACGCCGCTGACGGTTCGTCAAACGGACGTCCGGTCTGAAAGATATCAGCTTTTCCGTTCCAGGGGCCCGGTTGGATTTCGGGTGCAATCCAACCCGGCCACTATCCAACTGCATCCAAAACTCAAGCGAAGTATTCCAAAAGTTCCGTCTCGTCAAGAGGAGATCAACGAGATAGACGGCGGGTCAATCGGACGCCCGGTCTGTGAGTTATTGGCTTTTTTGTTCCAGGGGCCCGGTTGGTTTCGTGAGCGAACCAACCTGACCGCACTCCGACGACATCCAAACCTCGAGCGGAGTAAGCCAAAAGTTCCGTCTCATCAATAGGAATCCAAAAAATTCGATGGCACCTCAATCGGACGTCTGGAGTTCAAGTTACGAGCGTTTCCGCTCCGAGGGCCCGGTCGGTTTCGTGTATGAACCAACACGGCCGAACCCGAAGTATTTCGAAATCATGAGTGCGATATGTCAAAAAGTCTGTCTCAGTCCAAGGATCGCATTGCCGCTGACGGTGCATCAATCGGAGGTCTGTAGCCCAGGATATGGGCAAAAATACCGAAAAGGTATGAAAACAGGAGGTCTGGGCACGTACCAACCCGGCCCAACCCCCCATGGGTCGGCCCGAACCGGGGCGACCCGACCCGACCCGGTCCGCCCTAGCTGGCCCGGCTCAGCCGGGTGGCTCCCTGGCTCGGCCAGCGAGCCGGGTGGCTCGCTGGCTCGGCCAGCGAGCCGGTGCTCCGCAAACGCGGCGCGTGCCCCGTCCCCCCCTGGATCCCGCGCGGCAAGGGATCCGCCAGCTCGCCGCCTCGGCGGTTTCTCCAGGCGGCGCGCCGGGGCGCTGCCCCCTCCGGGCAGACGGCCGGTGCCGGCCGCCGCCTCCGGCCGCCGGTGGTGTCCGCGGGCCACTGGAGTTTCTCTGGTGGTCCATTTTCAATACCGCCTGCGCCAATGCTCATCTCGGGTCCCGTACTTCACTGCAAAAACATCAAATCATCTCTGCGGCCCGTTCCGTCAATGACCGACGATCCGCACGTCAAAAGAAACAACTGTGGAGTCTTCCGTTTGCCTTCGCGGCCCCGACTATGACCACACTTTTGTTCGGCCTTGACGGCGCGGCGCGATGGCGGCGTGCATCCTTGCCGCATCACTCGAGGTTCCTGCACGGTGTCGTCGCACCATGCCGCCATCTTCCAAACCGCAACATAATCAACAACAAGGTGGAGGAGGGTCGGCCGTGTTTGTGCGGTCCGACATCCTCCCGTTATAATGATAGCAAGCAGCCATCAATTAGAAGTCGACGTACGACAAAGAAATATTTCACTGCAAAATCAATAAACCTCAACATCAACCTGCATGAACGAACGATCCGTGGATCAACCTAAAAATGGTTGGTTCGCGCTCGTCGTTCTTTTCATAAAAGATAAGAGAACACAAAATAAATTTCCCTACCTCGAAATTGACGTCGCACATCATCGAGTCGCGGAAGTCGAACATCACGGTAGTCGAAGGTCGGGGTAGTCGGGTGTCGTGGAAGAAAGGTATCACTTCCGTCAATGTTGGAAGAAGAAGGAGAATGTTGTTGTTGGCATCGGTCTCCATGGTCGGCGTCTTCTTCCTTGTCGCGGAAGAGGAAGAAAAAGGATTGGAGAAAACGTAGAGCGTTCTTCGCCGAGTGGGAAGGTCGTTCTTCATTTGGATAAAATGTTCTTCAAAAGAGGGATGAGCTGTCTCCCAAATTCTCTCACACAACAAAACTCACAAAAAAAATAAGGCCTCTCCTTATTTTATTATTTTGACATGCATTCAAATTTTTTTAAAAATTCAAACACTTAGTTAAATTAATTGAAGAGGTTTAATAAATTAATTTATGATGTGTTTTGGAAAAATTAAAGAGGAGAGAGGGGAGAGTTACACAAGTTAAAGTGGAGTTACAAAATTAAGAAGGAAGTGAGTTATGGGAGGTCAAGGGGTTATGGGAAGATCAAGGGGGTTAGGGTCTCGTGTGGGCCCCACTTCCCATATATCCACACATGGGAAGTTGGATGGTTGTGGGTCCCACCAATAACTTCCCATGGTATAATTTAACTCCCTTGGTTAATAAAAATAAAATTGTTCACAATTTTATTTATTTCTTCCTTAAACCCCAAAATTTAACTTCTCCTCCCAAGAAAACGCACATACTGTAAAAGTCCTCTTAAGAAAATACGGGCGCTGCGAGTTCGACGGTGTCGTCGGATTTCAATTCCGAATACCGGTTCAAAAGATAGAAAACCCCACTCGTTCATTCACTGAATGTACCCGAGATAAACTTCGGAAATTGATTCCGGGCACACCGGGCCTCGGAATCAGGTGCCATCAGAAACTACGTTCTTGTAAAATTACAATGAAAATTAAGAAAAAATTTCCTTTGATTTTTACAGGTCTTTACATTACTCCCACCTCAGTGCTTTACGTCCTCGTAAAGCATTAACACAAACTAGGGTTACAAAAGCGGTAATGAGCACGCATCTGAGCCTTCCGCTCTCATGTGCTCACCTGGAGGTTCTCGTACTGCCAGAGAGAGCGCACCCGAGGAATCATCTGTCCTCGTAGGATCCGCTCCTATCGATCCTCGATCCCCACTAGAACCTCCGCGTATGTCGCCCTGTCATCAACATCCAACTCCCTGAGGACGATGATATGTGAAGGATCACGCACGTATCTCCTCAGTTGAGATACGTGGAAGTCGTCGTGCACAGGTGAAACTGAGGTGGATGCGTCAAGCGGTAAACCACTTCGCCTACTAAGCTGAGGACCTAATAAGGTCCACTGAACCTCAGAGATAACTTGCCGCCTTGGCCACATCTCTGTAAACCTCGTCGAGGTGAAACCCATAAGAAAACGTGGACGCCATCCTCGAACTCTAGTGGTATTTACCTCTTGTCAGCATAAGGCTTCTGTCGGCCCTGATCTGTCCTCATCCGCTCTTGGATGACCTGGACCTACTCTGTCATGGCTTGGACCATCTCTGGTCCCACAAGAGCTGCTATGATTTCTTCTTTGCTGATAATAGAAATCTGGTCTCATCCCCTGAATGAACCATGTTCTTTGCCTAATACACTCAATCCAGACATGAATGATGTATTCATGCCATGGACAACGTCGTAAGGCCTCGAAGTTACTACCAAGAGATCCAACTGTCACTCTCGCCTCCAAGGGTCGAGTCACACTTTCAGCATCAATGTGAGGTCACTGGGTCTCCTCCAGTACAAATCTCAAAAGTGAGGGTCAAGTCAACAGTCTTAACTGCGACCATTTAGTATCAACCAAACAAAAGGACAGGAAAGAAAACGTCACAAAGGTAAGTGTCTTTATATTATTGCAGCTCATTGTACAAAGACACAAAAGTAACAAGAACAACATGGAACTAGATATACACCACTAGTTCGGCTCCTGTCTACTCACTTCCGGAGCTACATAGTCATAAGCTTCTGCTGCCTGAAGCTGTGTTCTCCCATGTCCACCTATTCCCTGCGGTCGGGGTGGACCTCCTGGTTGTGGTGGTGGCAACACCTCGAAGCGTCATCCATCTCTAGCTGCACTGATAGATCCCCTCCCTAAGCCTTCAGCTCCTAGCGGTCTACCTTGATCGAACCTCTGCCTCTGCCTGGGAGGTTCTTCATTTAACTGCCGGTCAACTGCATGGCGGCTCGGACAGTCACGTGCCATGTGACCAATCCCGCCGCAAGAGTAACACTGCATGGCAGGTCTAGATCTTTCATTCCCATTGATGCCTCGCACTACCGACCCTGAGTCATGTGGTCGACCACCTATAGGTCTGGTCCTCTTGGACCTCTGCGTCATCTGTCTACTACCTGCTACAGAAGACTCAGCCGCATGCCGGCTAGTGGTGGGTCATGCTGCTGGAGACTACTCAGTAAGGAAACTCTCCACTAAGAGGGCTCACTCCAACACCCCTGTCTGTATTGGAATGTTGTGAGAAACAACAGAAGATCTAATCTCTCGCCTGAGCCCCTGCTCGAAGGTTCGGGCCCTGAAGAACGGGTCCCGTACCATATCTGTGGAGTAGTGCGAGAGGTCTGTGAACCTCGCTGAATACTACGCCACTTTCATGCTGCCCTGCCGCAGCTGAATTAACTCTTGTATATGCACCGCTCGAAGGGTGGCTGGTACAAACTCTGCCCGGAACATGCTCTTGAAGTCTGCCCATAGAAGTGTCGCCTCGCCATGCATCTGGAGCATTAGGCTCCACCATCTGCCTGCTACTGCCTGAAGTAGGCTGGCAGCAAGGATCACCATGAAATCTTTTGGCATCCCCACTATCCTGAAGACACTCACCACAGCCTCCAGCCAATCCTCAGCTGCCTGCGGGTCTGTCTCTCCCCTGAACCTGGGTGGCCTCTGTCGCTGGAACTCGTGTTGTGCGCTCAAGCAACATGAACCCTCTGATGTTGGGGCTGGTGGCATCAGTGGCCCAACGGGTAGTAGTACCGCTGGTGCCTCTGTTGGTGCCTCAAATGGGATAGGGCCTTGTACTGAGGCCACGTCGCTCAGCGGGCTGTCAGTACGAACAACTCTCGGGGCTCTAGCTGGTCGTCAGTGGGGAGGCATCCTGAAAGAAACAAACATGACATGGTCACACGATTTATACCTGGTGAGCCGACCTGGATTCAGCTGACTTTTAAAAACTTTTGGAAACACACACGCAATCAGTGTTTTCGTGCACAAAGTCGGAAATCAGTTGTCAGGTTCCTGGTGTATGGATATGTCGGCCTCCCGCACCAACACTGGACTCCCTGAACTGAAGACCACACACAGTACCCTTAACACTATTGCTTCACATAAAAAATATCAGAGTTATATGTTCTGCAGTAGAACCAACTCCTCTTATACTAATTTGTCACGACCCATCCTCGGGGCCAGTCTCGTGACTACCCCAAGCCCGCCTTCCATAGGCCAGGGGCTGGCGACTAGCACCAAAGGCGTAAATCCCGATAACTTGGAAGGCATTTCCTTTATAAAAGTAAACAAAACACCACAGAGTATAAGTGGAAGTAAAACACTAAGTACAAAGAGAAGTGCTAAAAAGTAAAAGGGCCAGAATACAAACCCAACTGAAAGTAAAAATACAACTGAACAAAAGTACAACAGAAAAAGACAATAGCTGGAAGAACGGAAGCGGCTCCTGGGACTTCCTCCACGGATCCTACCTAAAGGGTAGGTATAGATAGCCTCCACATTGCTCTCACCTGTCAACCTCTTCCGAGTGTCGTCTCGCTATGAAGTGCACCTCCGGATACTGACTCGTCGTGTAGTCCACCTCCGGGTACTGTCCAGTCCTCGAACACTCGGCCTCCGTCGGGTCCCAGTGACAGCACAGTCACCCCGCCTTAACATGGTCGTCGGGTCCTAGCCCGCCAGGTACCACCAGTTGGCCCACAGACATGTGGGGCCCACCCCAGGGTCCACCCACATGCCTGAACGGGTCATCTGACTAATGATTTTCCCCATAGGCCAACACATTTTCTTTCCAATGTGCTTTGTCCTCACTCACACACACACTGGGAAACATCCCAGGAGGTCACCCATCCTAATCACTACTCCAGGTCAAGCACACTTAACTGTAGAGTTCTAATCGGAAAGGCTCCCGAAAAAGAAGGTGCACCTTGTTGACATGAGTAATATCATTTAGTCATTTAACCCTTTATCATTTGGGTATGTTACAATCACAAATTAGTGCTCCCCACTGGGCTATGCTAGTCACTCTGAATCGAATCAGACAAGCAGTCATCAGGTCACAACGAGCTACACGGTCTTCGTACTCCGTACGCTCGTCTCCAGGAGGGTCCACTCCACGAGCTAAAGGTCGATACTCCAAGTATCACAAGTCCCAAAAATAAGTATCTCAAAGGACCGCCTCGTCATAGGGGTCTCAACGCAACAAACGGCGCGTCAATCGGACGCCCGGTCTGTGAGTTATTGGCCTTTCGTCCCAGGGGCCCAGTTGGTTTCGTGTGCGAACAAACCCAACCGTATCTCAACTGTACCCCAAACTCTCATAGGGTAAACTCAAAGGGACCGTTTCTCCACGTGATCACCAATGCCGCTGACGGTTCGTCAAACGGACGTCCGGTCTGAAAGATATCAGCTTTTCCATTCTAGGGGCCCGGTTGGATTTCGGGTGCAATCCAACCCGGCCACTATCCAACTGTATCCAAAACTCAAGAGAATTATGTCAAAAGTTTTGTCTCATCATGTGGAGATCAACGAGACAGATGGCGCGTCAATCGGACGCCCGGTCTGTGAGTTATTGGCTTTTTCGTTCTAGGGGCTCGGTTGGTTTCGTGAGCGAACCAACCCGACCGTACTCCGAAGAAATCCAAACCTCGAGCGGAGTAAGCCAAAAGTTCCATATCATCAAGAGGAATCCAACAAAGTCAACGGCACATCAATCGGACGTCCGGAGATCAAGTTACGAGCGTTTCCGCTCCGAGGGCCCGGTTGGTTTCGTGTACGAACCCACACGGCCGAACCCGAAGTATTCCAAAACCTTGAGTGTGATATGTCAAAAAGACCGTCTTGGTCCAAGGATCGCATCACCATTGACGGTGCATTGATCGGAGGTCCGTAGCCCATGATATAGGCAAACATACCGAAAAGGTCCGAAAACGGGAGGTCTGGGCCCGTCCCGACCCGACCCAACCCCCCTGGGTCGGCCCGAACCGGGTCTACCCGACCCGGGTGGGCGCGACCCGGCCCGGCTCGGTCGGGCGGCTCGCTGGCTCGGCCAGCGAGCCGGTGCTCCGGGGACGCGGCGCGCGCCGCGTCCCCCCTGGATCCCGCGCGGCCGCGGGATCCGCCAGCTCGCCGCCGAGGCTTTAGCTACGGCGGTTTCTCCAGGCGGCACACCGGGGCACCGCCGCCTCCGGCTGCCGGCACCGCCGCGCCGCCAGTGGTGTCCGCGGGCCACCGGAGTTGCTCCGGTGGTCCGTTTTCAATACTGCCTACGCCGATTCTCATCCCGGGTCTTGTACTTCACTGCAGAAACATCAAATCGTCTCTGCGGCCCATTCCGTCAATGCCCGACGATCCGCACGTCAAAATAAACAGCTTTGGAGTCTTCCGTTCGCCTTCGCGGCCCCGACTACGACCACACTTTTGTTCGGCCTTGACGGTGCGGCGCGACGGCGCCGCGAATCCTTGCCGCATCACTCCAGGTTTCCACAAGGTGTCGTCGCACCGTGCCGCCATCTTCCGAACTACAACATAATCAAAAACAAGGGGGAGGAGGGTCGGCCGTGTTTGTCCGGTCTGATCTCCTCCTGTTACAATGATAGCAAGCGGCCATCAAATAGAAGCCGACATACGACAAAGAAATATTTCACGGCAAAATCAATAAACATCAACATCAACCTGCATGAACGAACGATCTGCGGATCAACCTGGAAATGTTTGGTCCACGCTCGTCGCTCTTTTCTCAAAATATAAGAGAACAGCAAATAAATTTCCCTACCTCGAAATTGACGTCACACGTCATCGAGTCGCGGAAGTCGAACGTTGCAGTAGTCGAACGTCGGGGTAGTCAGGTGTCGTGGAAGAAAGGTATCGCTTCCGTCAACGTCGTAAGAAGAAGGAGAACGTTGTTGTTGGCGTCGGTCTCCACAATCGGCGTCTTCTTCCTTGTTGCAGAAGAGGAAGAAAAAGGATTCGAGGAAACGTAGAGCGTTCTTCGCCGAGTCGGAAGGTCTTTCTTCGTTTGGAGATGATGTTCTTCAAAAGAGGGAAGAGCTCTCTCCCAAATTCTCTCACACAAAAAAAAACTCACAAAAAAAATAAGGCCTCTCCTTATTTTATTATTTTTCCATGCATTAAATTTTTTAAAAAATTAAAACACTTAATTAAATTAATTGAATAGGTTTAATCAATTAATTTAAGTTGTGTTTTGGCAAAATTAAAGAGGAGAGAGGGGAGAGTTACACAAGTTAAAGTGGAGTTACAATATTAAGAAGGAAGTGAGTTATGGGAGGTCAAGGGGTTATGGGAAGATCAAGGGGGGTTAGGGTCTCGTGTGGGCCCCACCTCCCACATATCCACACATGGGAAGTTGGATAGTTGTGGGTCCCACCAACAACTTCCCATGGTAGAATTTAACTCCCTTGGTTAACAAAAATAAAATTGTTCACAATTATATATATTTCTTCCTTAAACCCCAAAATTTAACTTCTGCTCCCAAGAAAACGCACTTATGGTAAAAGTCCTCTTAAGAAAATACCAGCGCTGTGAGTTCATCGGTGTCCTCAGATTTCAATTTCGAGTACCGGTTCAAAAGATAGAAAAACCCGCTTGTTCGTTCACTGAACGTACCCGAGCTAAACTTCGGAAATTGATTCCGGGCACACCGGGCCTCGGAATCAGGCGCCGTCAGAAACTGCGTTCTTGTAAAATTACAATGAAAATTAAGAAAAAAATTCTTTTGAATTTTACTGGTCTTTACAATAAACTATAATTAAATCAATAAATATGTCTTCTAGATGAATGAATTGGGTATTACTAATGTGTAAAATCCTAACTCGGTGTCCACTTAAATCATTCCTCGAGGTGGTGGCCCATATGGCATCAAGTGTGCCTCCCCATATGCTAGAGGCTACAGACCACTGGGGAGGGTTTAAAGGTTGTATAGTGGGGAAACAATACTCTCTAATCAGAATGGAAAATAGGAAAAATATCCAGTAAACATAAAATAGTAGAAGATTCATATATAAATAAATGATATATTAAATATACAAAATTTTAATTATAAATAATGGAAAATATGATAATACAATAAAAAGAATCTATGGAATTTTTTTGATACATGGATGTATGGAATTCTTCAACAAAAATGGAAAAGGATATAGTCATTCAAGAATGCTCAAAAAATACAAAACTAAAAAATATTCTCTATAATAATTATGAAGGAAAACATGGTATGCTTCTCCTATTCTCTAAATATATGAAAAAACATATCAACAACCTATAGTGAGGTTCTCTCCCTTATCAATATCTGTAGACAGATAATCTTCTTGGGTACCAAGGGTTATCGATGTTGGGTGTTAGATAAACATATTAGTAAGCCACAACCAACGGTGTCTACATGTAACCTAATAAATGAATGTAAAAAATAGTGTAAATGTTTAAGAACAATTGTAAGGCAATTATGAGATAAATAAATAGTCCACTTAGGTTCCTATAAGACACCTAGCAGTATACCTTCTTCATCTCGGGGCTATCAATAATGTATAGATAGTCACTAATTAAACATATTAATAATATATATGGAATAATTATATATATTTCCACAACCTATAGGAACCATGTATGTGCGGACGTAGGTGTCTATATACCAGGACTATTAGTACTATCTGGACTAGGGTGTAACTCAGTCGTCAATAACAATTCTAACGAGCCTATAAGCTCATGAAATATGGTATATTCCCTAAATCCTAAGAGAAATGTGATATATCTTGAAATAACACTCAGGATAGTGAGTGGGAAATCATTACATCACTCTAATCATGTAATTTGGTGTGTAAATTCCAATTCCCATATACTATCACTCACGTGAGATTCCATACTCAACACCCGATATAAGGGAGTTGATTATCTTTCATGATCAACACACTTTATCATCATAAGTAGACTATATCAAGGAATATCATTTATCATAAAAGAAATTATTAAATACCTCTCACGCTTATCAATACTCATGGTCAATTATATAGAAAGCATCATAATTATCAATGATCATACATATAGTCATTAAAGTAAGGTGTGTCCTTACCACCCTTTAAGAAAAATTTCAATTAATACATGACATTCATATTAAGAATGGCTTCTATCATGTACAACCCATGATACATTATGAACAAATTCAATTCAAACCATTTTAATTAATTTGAGGAAAGGGTGACCATCATTAGTAGAACATTCTATATAAAAAAATCCATTAAATTTTCTAAGGCATGTCGATGTCATTTATAAAATAAAAAGGGAATTTTTTAGATGACCAGGAAAATATATAAATATCATAAATGGGAAATTCCAAGTCTATGAGGGCCAATCATTTATGAGGTGGATTCGTTCATTTAAGAAACACATAAACAAGGGATATTCCATTTTTATATTTAATCCAAAAGATAATGAGTTTCTTTGGGAAATTTGGAAATTAGCTACAAGGGAAAACTCAAAGTGGATACCGAACATGTGTCTATAAGTTAATATTCCAACCACTAAGCCACTAAAAAATATTCAATAGATTTGTGTTAATGTGAAAGGATTAATTACACATGAATAACTAAATATAAAGGGGTTTCTTTAGAAAATAAATCATGTGGAAAAATTATATAACTAAAAAACATAAAAAATTCAATGGTAAAATGATTTGAAAACCTACCTCAAGGTCATAGACGATTCCTCTCTCGATATATGCCTTATATCAGAAAAAAGGTAGGAATATATATGAGAAATATTCAAACACCTTGAAAATTTGGTTGAATGAGCTTCCATTTAAATAGATTGATGGATTCATAAGGAGACAAAAATATGAGGTAAGAGGATTTTAGGAACGTACGAAGATGGATTTGATTCTTCTAATGGATCAAGAAACGGACACCAAATCAGATATTTTATTCAATGACTATGTTGTGGATCTTTTGAGGAAAAAGGTAAATAAGAAGGGTGTTGGTCTACTGGATGAAAAATGGAAATGGGGAATAATGTTTTAAGTTATGTGAGGGTCATTTTGGTCATTTCACCCACAAAATTAGGGGGTTCATGGTTTATGGTGCATGGTTTGTAAATGGTGAAATATTTTTCTTTTAGAAAACATGGAATTACTACATAGAAATGTGTCTCATTCCACATGCTTGTAAACTATCTTCTCATCCTATAGGTGCCCAATTTTTTGCAACCACATGGTTTTTGAAATACCGTATGGGTTGGGCGGCACAGTTTCCACTAATAGTGTAGCTTTCCCTATTTTTTCAAAACTTTGGGATCTGAACAATCCTTAAATTATCCCAGGAACTTCCATAGGCTATAGTAAACCTTTTCATTGATTAAACCTTAAATTCAAATTGAAAAATAAATTATTTGTACCTTTATGAACAGATGGTTCTTTACAACCTACCCTCTATAAAGAAACTCATCCCTATGTTGGAATTATGTTGGTAAATAGGTATCGTCATCAAATAGATCTAGGAAATGAGTTTTATAATAGCTTCATGCTTTTAGGGATAGACCTGTACTCAGTCTTTCTGAAATAGCACCCATACCATATGAACATACCATCCTCAGAGTGTCTTCGTGCTCTGATCTACTATACACACTAGATACTTCTCGAAATAATAATACACATCCAATTCATCATCATCTAGCTGAAAGAAATGTGATGAGTTTTTATAGTATTGGAGAAGTTGAGATATGTGAATGAAATCTGGCGTATACCAATATCTTTATGGAAGTTCCAACTGGTAAGCCAGAGGTATGATCTGTTTCACATCATCGAAGTTTCCAACAAACCTCAGTGAGAGATTACCCACCTTCGGATTATGTCAATACCCAAATATGGGAGATACTCATAGGAAAAAATAGTCATTGACCTTATATTCAATAGTTCACCAACATCTATTAGAATATGCCTATTGTCTAGGCTAGGTTGTCAAAAAGCACTTTATGATCAGCTGGACCTAATATATTGTCTCCATCATGAGATGTGGTCCAAGAATAGCTGCCTCCCCTACCTTTATCCAACACTGTGGGGAGTGGAGAATCCTTCCATATGTGGATTCATAAGAAGAAATCTCTATTATATCTTGAAAGGTATTTTTATAAGTTAACTCAACAAGAGGAAGGTTCTTCTCTCAAGAAACTCAAAAGTCTATGACACATGCATGGATCATTTCCTATAGCACCTAAATTTTATGCTTCATATATCCATCAGTCTATGGGTGATAGATCTTCTTCATAAATACCTATATACCTGTAACACCACGAAATTTTATGAAAAATATTCTTTTTAATTTCATTAATGTCTTGTGTTGTACGCTACACCAAAAGGAGCTTGCACAACACGCATCCTTGACTTGCCTTGCATTACACGCAATCGCGACCTTCCTCGATAGCGTGTATATTACGCAATAACGAGTTTCACTAAACAACAATATGCTATTAAAATATTATTAAAACTAGCCGTTATGAATAGTAATAACCACTTTTTGAAATTTTGTAAATTTTATTTTTCAAAATGGAATTCATTTTTGGATTCGTAATATCGAAATTAGCTTAGGGTGAAATTTTGGTACTTTTCGGATAACTTTCATATTCTAATAAATAGTGAAAATTACTAAATTTTAATTAAAAACAACTTTTTTAATCGAAATAATTAATAGTGATAAATTATTAATTTTAGTGGTTTTAAAGTATATTTAGAATATATTTTTACAATTTAATACAATGATGGTCATTGGATGTAATTTCACATTTAAACCAGTTATAAACAAGTTTCAATCTTTTGATAGTTATTATCTCTTAAAAACACGCTATTTGTTTTGATGATGGGAATTAATTTTTAAATTAGTTAATGCAACTGATATGTTTTGAATTTGGTAAAATAGACGTCATTTTTTAGTTCATAATATCAAATATAGCTTAGGCCTAATTTTTGGTATTTTTCTGAAAACTTTCAATTTTCGATGAATAGTGAAACCACTAAGTGGTAGTTAAAAAAACTGAATTGTTCATAAAACATAATTTTACCGCTTCTGTGAGTGGAATTTCGAAAATCCGAGAGACACGGTTAATATCAAGGACTAAAATGAGTTTCAATGAGATGAAAATAATTTTTGGGGAATAGTAACTTTTTAGTTTTATTTACCACGGTTAAAAGTAAATAGGGTAATTAATGGTAAAAATGATATTATTATTACACTAACACATGACCTAATTCTATTGGATAAGTGTAATTCGACCAAAAACAAACTTAGGAATAAACTATGACCATTTAGGCCCACTTGGATTAGATTAGGACATTTATTATTAATTTATTTAAAGAAGGGTTAAAATAGTTAAAATCAAAATTTAATAAGTAAATCATTTTTAATATGGGGTTATACATAAGATAAATTAGACTATAAATATTAATTAGAAATATAAAAAGATTTCCTACATAATGGTATTTTATTTTTAATTTTTAGACATTAAATAATTTAATTTATTTATGACACAATGACGATGCAGTAATTATCTTATTAATGAAATATTGACATAATTGATGTTATAAATACCCAAATAAATATAATTTGAGACTTTTTATGAATTCCACTAATTTTCTAGGTTAATATGACATGTTATTATGGATTTAATTAACTTTTTTCTAACTTATCATTCTGTTAGGATTTTCACAAAAATCAATTACTAAATAGTGTCAAAATTGACATAAAATAGTTTTTAAAACAAATATTATATTGGTAATTGTTATTTTATTCCTAAAAATCTAAGGTTTGGCAAAATGACTTAGATAAGGTTATATATATTAATAATAAACAACTTGGGGTTCGTTTGGCTGCTTATAGTAAGTTTATTAACCTTATAGTATAAGAACATAAGAAGACACGGTAAAAGTAAACTTGTTTAACTTAATGTTAAATCTAAATGATAAGGTTAAAATAGGAACCTAAACTTGTCTAAATTCTATTGGATGAGAGGATTTCGACTCATCCCCACCTTATATTTGAAATATATCAATTTGGAGCTATTTAAAACCGAACTTGACTTTATAATAAAATAATAGTTTTAGTTATTCCAAAGGTGCCCCTCTCCTCCCTTATAAAAGGGCACCTCCTCCCTCTCTTCCTCACACAACTTTGAGCCTTGAAGCTCGGCCAAACCCTTCCAAAATCTCTTCTCCACTTCCCTAGAAACATCCTAGAGGTTCTGTTCTTCCTCAAAGACCAATTTTAGTGCCCTAAGAGGAGGTCTCAAAGAGGCGCTTCAAAGAAGAGGTAATTTCCGTTACCAATTCTTTCACCATTATTTCTTCTTCCACTTCTTCTTCTTAGGTTGTTTCATTATGAAGTAATAACATCTGTATCACTCATATACTGATATGTTATTATAAGTATGAAACAATCCTAATTCACCTTCTATCCATCCTATGGAAAACGAAATCACCGCGCGTGCGTACGTACGGAATACCGTCTCCACGCCGTGGTGTAATCTGTTTTTCCACCAACACCTTACATGGATGGGTATTATGGTGTAAAGAATAACTATACATAGTTATTATAACATCATAATGATTCTGATATATTGTATCATCCACTCCAATTCAATTCAATAATTATGGAAATGATATCATCGCTCGTGCGTACGTACGGACTACCGTCTCCACGACGCGATGAGATTCATTCTCCACTTTAACCATTCTTGAATGATTATAAAGTATATATAATAAGTAATCATGAAATATATGACATAATAATGATACCGGAATTATGTATGTATATATTTATGTCATCTACTTAATTCCACTCAATTAAAAAAGAAACGAAAACAGCGTTCATGCGTACGTACGTCCTACCGTCTCCAAGAACGGTGTATTTCTTTCCATTTATAGATCCATTATATATATGTATATTCTGAATATATATTATATATAAATCATGTTTTACATTCTGGATTTAATTAATCATGATCTAATTAATCATATTAATAATTACAAGTTAAAACACGAACGATAAATGAGACGATTTTACCCAAAACGCTACTTTAACATGAATTTACAAAAGAACGGGTAATATAAAGTCAAAAGTGAACCATATATGATATAATAACAATGATTATGACTCTGTAATAAGTCAATAACATTATCTAAATCATTATACAGGAGGTTCGGACACTTACGAAGCAAATTGGACCTAAGGTAAGGGAAATATCACAATCTCATTTTTATCCGAGATTGTTTATACTTTGGTATTTACTGGGGTGTATTTTATCATCCACATCCATGTTTCCTCAGTATGTAATATTATTTCCATTCACCTACAAATTTTTAAATCCTATTTTACCCTTCGGTGAGTTTTTAGTAAAAGATATGAAAGGAATCTTTTGTCATTTTTCGTACGAGGTACTTTTTTGACTTTTCCGACAAAAGTACGCGAAGAATGTTTTTTTTAACTTATAAGGCATGAATGGATTTTTAAAACATTATTTCTAAGAAGAATCCTTTACATGTTTTCAAGTTTATTTTTAATCAACTTCTTTTAGTTTAAAGTTGTATGACATGTTAAGAAAGGAAAAATGTTTTTGAAGTAGAAAGGATATTTTCCTCAAGAATGAAGTTCAAGTGTTTTATCAAAATTATTTTCCATCTAAGATAATAAAGGTTTATGTTTTTATCCCTATTATTACATTGATTTGATTATGTTGTGATGGAATTATTTTTATGAATTCCTTTATCGTATATGAATTGTTTTATGATGTCATGATGTTTAAGATTCCCATTTTTGTTACATGTGTTATGCGATGATGTATGATTTATGATTATGTGGCACACATAAGAAAGGATTCATTATAAGATGGGTGGGAACTATATCTCCCTCCAATGCATTGGTTAAAGATTTTATATCTCATGAGATAGACATGGCTGGAATGGTAGGTTATACCGGTTCAGTGAAACAGGACTGAAACGAGGGTGACTCGGTTCAGAAAGAGAATTTGTCCACTAAGATAGTCTTGGCAATGAGTCTTGACTAACAAGAAATGATTCTCTATGATTATGTGTGTATGCCACAAAGTTTCATGTTTTAAGTTATGATTATTGTGATTACATTTCACTGCCATGATTTATCCCATGTTATGAAATTATGATTTCTTTTGCAGGTTAAGATTTCCAAAATGTTATGTTTTTATGAATATGATGTGATTGATATTTCTTTTGATTACCATTACTGAGCATTCGAGCTCACCCTTTTATGTTTTCTTTTCCCTAGGATATAAATAAAGGTTTTAGGTATAAAAAAAAGGAAGATCTTTATGGGAGATGTTGAAGATCTTTCACCACGATTAGAAGATTATATTCCGAGTTTCCAAAGACACTAAACTATTACGATCCTTGTGTGTGTGTGTTTTTGTTATGTACTAAGTATTACGAAAAAGTAATGTAATGTCCATGTACGTCAGGCTTCGGGTCTCTACAATACCCAAGGCCTTATGTAAGCCCTTCCATAACTATTCCATGAAATGAGAAACTCTATTATAAATGATATAATGTGGGTATCCCTAAAGACATAGAACCTCCCTAACAAAAATCCTTCCAATATTCTCTACCATCTGCATCTCTCGCATAGGTAAGAGGTGTGCGACCTAAATCAAATTATCAAAAAAAAGCCACACTATATCATTTTCTTGAGGAGTTCTATGTAGAAATTTCATGAAGTTATAGGATCGAAATAATGATTGAGATGCTCAAAATACAAGAGGGGGGTGAATTGTACACATTAAAAATTTCCTTAAACAAGGAAAGATCTAAGTTTAAAGAAGTTAAACTAAGTAAATTAACAACACCTCTAACACCAATGAAAGATTGGGACAATGTATGAAGTTACAAACTTCTAGTTCTATGCACTTGCTTGAATATGGAAAGTGATTCCGAAAAAGTGGTTCCGGAAATATGGATCCGTAAATTGAAACTTAACCAAAGTTTACGATATGATATTCTACCTTAAAGCATATAGAATCTAAACTAATCAGAGTACAAGTGTAAGGAAATATAAGAATGTTATACTTTTCTTACAATATGAAATGCAGCAAAAAACAAGTAGTAAAACTACTAGTAACAAGATATAAGTCTTTTAACCCAAAGAGAAGGGTATCCAACAACCATGAATAAAGGACCCTTGACTTATACTTTCAAACAAGTCTGTCTTAACCACACTAGGGTAAGCCCTCAATAAGAATATCAGAGTCTCTATCTTGTTATCCCCGCAAGCCCTCAACATCAAGGTAGTTGGAACCTCTGCTTTCCTCAGTAAGGAGGCCCTCAACTTCAAGGTGTTGGAACCTCTATCTTCCTATCCCTGGAATCCCTCGAATGTAATCACCAACATTCAGAGTCGCACGAAGCAATCTGAACGAGCGGTTCAGTACGCGCAAAGAACCAAAATCTTCTCTCTCTAGAAATCACATTAACAGCGTGTGTTCTCTAGAGTGATCAACTTCAATATTGAGCTCTTTAAAATGAGCTCCTATTTATAGGCTCGGTTTGAATGGTATGCTCCCTCCTCCAACGGTCATATTTTCCTTAAAATTCAGAGGGACCTATACACATGTCACTAAACCAACGGTTAGTTAGAAACAGAATGGACGACATCGTTTTATAACAAAACATGTGTAACTGAAAGCACGACATCATTTTATAATGAAACAAGTATAAGCATAAGCAAAACTAAAATTCGGAATGTATGTAAATAAAAGTTCGGAGTCTAACCAAAAATGGAATTCGGAGTCTATAATAAAAAGAATATTCAGATTTGGTTTTATAGGAATTCGGAACCTGAATTCTATAGAAATTAAGAGTTGGAATTTCTAAGGAAATCTAGAGTTTGGTTTCATCAGATTTCAGAATCCGAACATACAATGTTCGGAGTCGAACTAGTAAATGTTCAGAGTCGAACTAGTAATGATTGGAGTCGAACTAGAAACATTTAGAGTCGAACTCATATTAGAGTTTGTATCTAGAATTCGGAGTTGAACTATATGAGAGTGTGTATCCAAAATTCAGAGTTGAACTATATGAGAGTTCGTATCTATAATTCGGATTGGATCTTCATTACAGTACTCATTTAGAATTCGGAGTGGAACTTCATTACAGTTCTAATCCAGAAGTCGGAGTGTAACTTCATTACAGTTCTCATCCAGAATTCGGAGTGGAACTTCATTATAGTTCCCATCCAGAATTCGGATCCTAAAATAGAATGCTTCATACCTAAGGATTATATGATTCCTAGGTTTCGGTTATAAATCTTATTTTTACTTTAAAGAAAAATATTGATATGTGTAAGAAAATCTGGGTTAGGGTAAATTTCCATAAGGATGGAAATTGTCCTTAGGGAAGTAAAATATGGATTTGCTTAAGTATAAGGTGTTTGTGATTTTAAAAACAGGAAGGAATGGAAAATTCATAAAGAAAACCTTATTGACTCAATAATGTCCCACTTTTTGGAAAGCACAAACATCCTTACGAAAAATAATATAAAGACTTTGAAAATTTTCATTAGACTTTGAAATTAAAACTTATCTCCTTTGTTCATGGATTATAGTGAATAAAACTAACTCCCCCTTATGCATTGAAACTTTAAGGGTTGTATTCTGAATTTATGGAGTGGAGTTTTTATTATCATGGGAATCAAAAACTTTGTAGTTATAAACTCCCCCTTACTTTAAGGATATTTTACTTAGAAATTTTTCCTTCTCCATTTTAAATTTTTCCTTCTCCTTTTTTAGTAGTTATTTTTCCTTCCCCCCCTTTGTGATTTAAAAAATAAATTAAGGGAATGGAAAAAAATATGGTACCCGAAACATTAGTATATAACAAGATACAACCAACTAAATTTTCATTAGAGGTGACAAAATTTTACAAGAAAAAACAAATACAACAAAAGATCGGAGTGGGTTTATTTGTCTTATTTTCCCTTCTCTTTTGGGATCAGCTTCTTCAACAAGGTTTTCTATTTCTTTAAATCTCTTTGATCCTCCTCAGCTTGCCTCTCTAAAGATTTTATCCTTTCATCTTGAGCATTAAAAGTTTCTGCTAGAGCCTTTATGGCCTCTTCCTACATCTTCACTAGTTCATATTGCTTTACCAGTCTTTTCTCAAGCTCAATCCGGAGATCTCTATCCCTTATAAAATTTTGAGCAGGAGAGTTAGACTTATCATTCAGTTCCTTCACTTGTTGAATCCAAGAACAATTCTCAACAATCATCTCATCTTGAAGGTTCTTAATCTTTTTATCCTCTGTGTTAAATGCATCTTTTACCTCATTCTGAAAATTATCATAGTCATCCATGTATTCATAAACTTTCTTAGACCACAAAGTTATTTTGATGCAACACTTCCTTTGAACATCATAATTGATAAGAAAACTTTTATCGCCGGCCTAAATCTCTATACACTTATCCATCACAATGGATAAGACTTTTGATTTCTGATTCAATCTATGCTGCATCATCTGGCATCTGGAGACTGTGGTGGGAAAATCAGAATGGTGTCCACCAACTTCGTCAGAGATTCCACCACAAAATCATGACCAAGAGCTGATGACTCCAAATCAGATAATTTTCTTGGATATTTCTCTTCCTCATCCTGGACTATCTTCCTTATAGATGAACCACCAACCTCTTTCTTTCTGATGATATCTTTTATTGGTGTATCCATGAGTACTTGCTTTCCTTTGTCAGATTTCGGAATGGGTTGATCATCTGGGAACTCTTTCTCACTTTCTAATAATTGAACAATCAGATCTTCATCTGGATCCTCCTTTTCTGCCCCTTCTTCAAGTAAATTCTTCTCATATGATTCTTCCACATCATACAAAACATTTTCCTTCTCTTCCTCTTGGTCATCTTCATCCTTCCCACTTTCTTTCTCAACTGCCTTTCTTGATGTGGGTAATTTTTCAGATTCAGCTTTTTATTTATACTCTTCTACTTGTTTGATCAAATCATCAAAATCATCACTTCCTTCTTGTTCTTCTTCTTCTTATTCAAAAACCTCTTCTTCTACTTCTTCAGTAGCTTTTTTTTATACTTCTTCAACTACCTCTTTGCCCTTGGATTTTTCCGATGTGACATAGTTCTTACCTGGAGTCTCTGGTAAAGATATTTGGATTTCTGATGGTTGAGAACATTCCTGCAAGGAAAAATTGACTCCGATATTTTTAGGTTTTAGGAAAAACATTTGGATTTAAGGAAGACTAGAATACGAAAAATTTTAAAACTCAGAAATATACCAGCAAGAAAAATATGATTACGAAAATTTAAGTAGGGAAACCATAACTTTTGGATTGGATAGAATGATTTTTCATAATTGGTAGTATTCTTCGTGAAGAAAAAAATTCATTACGAGAAAAAAACTCATTACGAATGATCATTACGAAAATTCTTATTACAAAAAATTCATTACAAAAATTATCATTACGGAAATTCATTACGAAAATTTTAGGTACAAAAATCCATTACGAAAACATTGGTTCCGGAATTTTTCATTACAAAAATTTCGGTTCCGAAAATTTCCTTTTTGAATGTTTTTATTCCGAGAATTTCAGTTCCGAAAATTTCTATTTCAAGAATTTACATTCCAAGAATTTCCATTCCGAAATTTCCATTCTGAAATTTTTCATTCCGAGAATTTCCATTCCAAAATTTTTCAAAAACTTGTTATGAAAAATTTTAGTTTCATAAGTTTAAAAAGAAAACTGATAACAAAAATTTTGATTAAATTAACATGCAAATGTACTCCCACAATGAGAAGGAGTTTAATACTATAAGGATAATTGTTCAACAAGAAGTTAATGAAGAAGGATTACCTCACGGTTATCAATCCCAACTTCTTTTTAATGTATTCAAATCTATCTGAGGGTAATGATTTTTTGAAAATATCAGCAAGATGATCTTGCGTTCTGATAAACTGTAGAATGATATTTCCTTTAACTGTGTGATCCCTAAAAAAGTGATGCCTAATATCTATGTGCTTTGCACAAGAGTGATGTGTGGGGTTTTTACTAAGGGAAATGGAACATGTTTTATCACACAAAATTTGAGTCTTAGTAAAACTTAATCCATAGTCTGTGAGTGTGTGTTGTATCCACAACACTTGATCACAACAACTTCCAGCTGCTATATATTCAGCTTCAGCAGTGGAGAGTGATACTGAGTGTTGCTTCTTGCATGACCAAGAAACTAATGAATCTCTTAAGAAATGACAAGTTTCGGATGTACTATTTCTATCTATTCTACATCCACCAAAGTCAGCATCTGAAATGCTTTTTAAAACAAAATCATTTCCAGGAGTATAAAATATTCCTAGATCCATGGTTCCGTTTATGTAGAAAAAAATTATTTTCACTTCATTTAAGTGGGATTCTTTAGTATTGGATTGATATCTTGCACATAAGAATACTGAAAACATCAGGTCTAGTCAACTAGCTATCAGGTAAATTAGTCTTCCAATCATACCTCTAAAAGATATTTGATCTATTGGTTTCCCAGCTTTATTAAGATCTAAAGAGTTTGAGGTACCGATGGGAGTACTTATACTCTTAGTGTTGTCATATCCATAATTTTTAAGAAGATATTTAATATACATATGTTGAGATATATAGGTTTCTTATGGTATTTGAGAAATTTGAAAACCAAGGAAAAATGTTAACTCACCCATAATTCTCATTTCAATCTCAGATTTCATTAGACTTGCAACAGAGTCAGTTAAAGATTGCTAAGTTGAACCAAATATAATGTCATCAACATAAATATGAACTATCAAAACATCTTTCTTATCTTTCTTTATAAAAAGGGTTGGATCTGCATTTCCCTTGACATAGTTATTTTGATGAAAAAATCTTGTAAGTCTATCATACCAAGCTCGTGGGGCTTATTTAAGGCCATACAAAGCTTTGGTATGTTTAAAAACATGATCAGGATGTTTTGTATATTCAAATCCAAGAGGTTGTTCAAAAACAAACTTCCTCTTGAACATAACCATTAAGGAAATCACATTTCACATCCATTTGAAAAAGTTTAAAATTGAAGAATGCTGTAAAGGAAAGAAAGATACAAATAGATTCAAGTCTAGCTACTGGAGCATAAGTTTCTCCATAGTCTATTCCCTCTTGTTGATTATAGCATGTAGTAACTAGTCTAGCTTTATTTCTCACTATGACTCCATTTTCATCACACTTGTTTCTAAAGACCCACTTTACTACAATAACAGAAGTTTCCTTTGGTCTTTCAACCATGGTCTAGACATTATTCATTTCAAATTCATTTAATTCATCTTGCATGGGTTTGATCCAATCATCATCACTTAAAGCTTCATCGGTGCTTTTTGGTTCCAATTGGGAAAGGAATGATAGATGTCCTACTTCATTTCTCAAGGAACTTCTAGTCCTTATAGGTTGATTTACATCACAAATGATGCTCCCACTGGGATGATTCTTAAGAAACACCTGGTTTGGGTTTTGTAACACCTGTTCATCAACATAGGGTAGAAAGTCTTCTGGGGTAAATGTTTCAGAAGTTTCTTCTTGAAAATTTTCCGTATCGGAAGGATATTCTACCAAAGGTTGATAATCAGTTTTTGAAAACACATCCGATGATGTAGGTTAGGATGGTTTAAAAAAAAGGATCAAATTCATCAAATTTTATATGCACTGTTTCCTCAATAGTACAAGTGTTTTTATTGAAAACTCTATAAGCCATAGAAGTTGTGGAGTAGCCTAAGAAAATTCCTTCATTATATTTTGGTGCAATTTTGAATAGATTATCTTTATTATTCAGGATGTATACCTTGCAACCAAAAACCTTGAAGTAGGAAAGTCTTGGTTTTCTACCATTCCATAACTCATATGGAGTTTTATTAAGAAACAGTCTAATCAAAACTCGATTTATAGTATAACAAGTAGTACTTACTAATTCAGCCCAAAAATGTCTAGCTATAGAATATTCACTCCACATAGTTCTAGTTATCTCCTGAAGAATTCTATTTCCTCTCTCAACTACACATTTTGATGAGGAGTTCTAGGTGTTGAAAAGTTGTGGGTGATAGCTTTTCTACTACAAAAAGATTCAAAATCAGAATTTTGAAATTCTCCTCCATGATCACTATGAATAGTTTTCAATGGAATGTTTTTCTCATTTTTAACTTGGGCTCTAAAACTTTTGAAATAATAAAAATCTTCAGACTTATTTACTAGAAAATATACCCATGTAAATCTAATGTAATCATCAACTAGAAAAAACACATAGTATTTTCCTCCAATGCTTCCGGTTTGTGTTGGACCAAAAAGATCCATGTGCACCAACTGTAATGAATCAATTGTTGAGACTTCAACGATCGATTTAAAACTAGATTTATGTTTCTTTCCATATTGACAAGGGTCACAAACTTTTGAAGAATCAAATCTATTATCCGGTAGATCCTTAACTATTTTCTTTTTAGAGAGTTTACATAATTTCCTAAGGTTATAGTAACCTATTCTTATATGTGATAACCAAGAATGTTATTCCATTTCACTTAGGCAAGGTATGTCTTGGATCCTATGGTCTTCTAAGTTCAAAGTGTAAACATTCTCTTGCCTATGGGCAGAAAGAATAAACTCTTCCTTGGAATTATGTACTAAACACTTATCATTCCTAAAAGTCACAAGGTATCCTTCATCACATAATTGACTTATGCTAATGAAGTTGTGCTTAAGGACCTTTACAAACAAAACATTTGAAATCAATGTTTTACCATGAAGAACAATATTACCTATACCAGCAATTTCTCCCTGAGCATTATATCTGAAAGTTACTTTTCCTCCTCTTGTCTTGATATTCTTTTCGAAATAGTTTTTATTACCAGTCATGTGCCGGGAACATCCACTATCCATGTACCATGTATTGTTGTTGGTACTTCCTTTACCTCCCTAAAAACAAAATAGAGTTAGACTTTCAGAATCCAAACTTGTTTGGATCCGAGATTTTCAGATAACATAATTTTGGGTATCCACATTTTTTAGAGAAATATGCTTTATGAAAGCCAATAGATTGAACTCTATTAAAAGAACAGTTTTTCTTCAAATGCCCACCACTTTGAAACTTAGTGCAAAAAGGGGCTCTAGAAGGAACAAAATAGTTGTTTTTGAAAACTGTTTTTTGGTGAGTATAACCAACTCTAGTAGTGTTTCCTTTAGGTTTAATTTTAGAATACATCTTGTCAAAATTTTCCTTCCCATAGGTAAAATTGGCAAGGAGATTCTTTAGGGAAAAAATTTTAGATCTTAGTCTAATGACTAAATTTCTAACCATAGGAATCATTTCCATAGAGTTAGATTTTTCCTCAAAGAATTTTATTTTTGAAATAGCATTCTTAAGAACATTAGAAAGTTCGTACTTTTCAGAATTTGCTTTCTCAGGGTATTTAGAAAGTTTTTCTATAAACTCTTCTTTATCTTTTAGGTCTGAAGAAAGATCTGAAATCTCTTTTGTAAGAACTTATTCCCTATTATTTTCTTTGTGTAATTTTTCAGAAATTTTACAATTTTTTTCTTCAAGTAACATGGAAAATCTAGATACTTCTTCATATGAAGGTTCTTCATTTTCGGATTAAGTATCTTCTATTAGAAGTACTATTTTCATAATAGTAATCCTTGTCAAGGGATAAATTGGTTAAAGCCTCAACAGAGCGTACCTTAGCCATAAGACATGTATGTGGAAAATAATTATTAGCAATGAATCCCATATTTTTCTGAGATGATGAATCATATTCTGAGGATTCACTTTTTGAAGAATCTCCACAGCTAACACTCCAAGTAGTATTAGCTTTCAGACTTTTCTTAGCTTTAGATTTGTAGAACTTTTTCCCATTCCTTTCAGAATTCCTCTCTTTTCTTTCTTCCTTTTTGAGCATAGGAAAATTAGGTCGTATGTGTCCACTTCTCTTGCATTCATAGCTTGTGACCTCTGAATCTTTCTTATCTTTCCTTTCCTTTTTCTTATAAATGGATTGGAAATTTCATTGACCAGCTGTCTTGTACATTCTTCGAGAAAGATTTTCTAACTCGTTTTCAGAGACTTCACCCTCACTAGATTTAGATTGGATAGTAACCTTATTAGACATGGATCTGGTTACACTCTCAAGAGTCTTTTCTTTCATGTGATTTGATGTTGTAGTAAAAGAAATAGTGTCATTCCCATTCTTCTTCTTGATGTTGTCAGCATCCCTCTTCATTCTTGTTTCATGTTGGAGAGGAGTTCCAAATAGCTCATCTAAGGAAATTCGAGTAACCTTCCTATTCTCATCAATAGTTGTTCTCTTTGATTCCCACTCATTGGGAATAATATCAATAATCTTATCAACTAGTGCTTCATCACCCAAACCTTTATCTCCCATAGATTGTAAGCAATTCCCGATTGTCATAAATCTTTATTGTACTTTGCTTATATGTTATCCATAAGGAAATTTAAAACCATGATACTCAGCTCTCAACATAGCTCTTCTAGTATCAATCACTTTAGATGTACCAAAATGAGTAACTTCAAGTTTCTTCCATATACAGTTAGCTATTTAACATGATGAAATTTGGCTATATATGTTCCTAGCCATTGAACATAGTAGATTATTGCGTACCTTATAGTTTAATTGATAATCGTGCTTCTCTTGGTTTGTGAAAGCACTCACTTCCTTATCAGGAATTTTATAACCTCCAGTCAGCATAACAAAGTGATCTACCCTAGTATTTATAATGAAAGTCTTCATTCGATCTCTCCAATATTCATAATCATTGCCATCAAAAATCGGTGGTCATGTAGGATTTAGGTTGTCGACGGAACCAACATTTTAACCATCCATCTTAAAGAAAGTCTTTCTACACAAAAACTTGTTAAACCCAAAATTTTGAATTCAAGGAAAAATATTCCAAAGAATGGAAAATATAGAACAGGGAAAAACTGAGCAAGGAAAACTTATATTTGAGTATAAGTATTTCATAGACCTCCTCGGATACCAATTGTATGATCGAAATAATGATGTAGATGCTCAAAATACAAGAGGGGGGGGGGGTGAATTGTACACTTTAAAAATTTCCTTCAACAAGGAATGATCTATGTTTAATAAAGCTAAACTAAGTAAATTCACAACACCTCTAACACCAATGAAATATTGGGACAAAGTATGAAGTTACAAACTTCTAGTTCCATGCACTTTCTTGAATCTGGAAACTGATTCTGAAAAAGTGGTTCCGGAAATATGGATCCGGAAATTGAAACTTAACCAAAGCTTACAATATGAGATTCCAACTTAAAGCATATAGAATCTAAACAAACCAGAGTACAAGTTTAATGTAATATAAGAATGTTATACTTTACTTACAATACGAAATACAGCGGAAAACAAGTAGTAAAACTACTAGTAACAAGATATAAGTCTTTTAACCCAAAGAGAAGGGTATCCAAAAACCATGGACAAAGGTCCCTTGATTTATACTTTCAAGCAAGTCTGTCTTACCCACACCAGGGTAAGCCCTTGATACAAATATTGGAGTCTCTTTTTTGCTATCCCCATAATCCCTCAACTTCAAGTTAGTTGGAAACTATGTCTTCTTCATTAAGGAAGACCTCAACTTCAAGGTGTTGGAACCTACGTATTCCTATCCCCGTAAGCCCTTGAATGTAATCACCAACATTCGGAGTCGCAAGAAGCAATATGAACAAGCGGTTCCGTACACATAAAGCACGAAAATATTCTCTCTCATGAAATCACCTTAACTGCGTGTTGTCTCTAGAGTGATCAACTTCAGTATTGAGCACTTTCAAATGAGCTCCTATTTATAGGCTCGGTTGGAATGGTCGGCTCCCTCCCCCAACAGTCATATTTTGCATAAAATTCGAAGGGACCTGTACACGTTTCACTAAACCAACGGTTAGTTAGAAACATAATGGATGATATCATTGTATAACAAAACATGTGTAACTGAAAGCACAACATCGTTTTATAGTGAAACAGGTGTAAGCCTAAGCAAAACTAAAATTTGGAATGTAAATAAATAAAAGTTCTAAGTCTAACCAAAATGGAATTCGGAGTCTATAATAAAAAGAATATTCGGATTCTGTTTTATAGGAATTCGGAACCTGAATTGTACTGAAATATGGAGTCTAAATTTCTAAGGAAATCCGGAGTCTGGTTTCATCAGATTTCAGAATCTGAACTTACAAAGTTCGGAGTTGAAGTAGTAAAAGTTCGGAGTCAAACACATATGAGAGTTTGTATCCAGAATTCAGATTCAAACTGTATGAGAGTTCGTATCCAGAATTCGGAATCGAACTATATGATAGTTCGTATCCAGAATTCGGAGTGGAACTTCATTACAGTTCTCATTCAGAATTTGGAGTGGAACTTCATTACAGTTCTCATCCAGAATTCGGAGTGGAACTTCATTACAGTTCTCATCCAGAATTCGTAGTGGAACTTCATTACAGTTCACATCCAGAATTCAAATCCTAAAACAGAATGCTTCATACCTTAGGATTATATGATTCACAGGTTTCGGTTATGAATATGATTTTTACTTTTAAGAAAAATATTGATATGTGTAAGAAAATCTGGATTAGAGTAAATTTCCTTAAGAAAGGAAATTTTCATTACGCAAGTAAAATATGGATTTGCTTAAGTATAAGGTGTTTGTGATTATCAAAACAAGAATTAATGGAAAATTCATAAGGAAAACCTTATTGACTCAACAGAAGTCCATGAATGCATCGTCCATTTCCACTCTAGAATGGAAATTGGGTGTAGAATCTCTACCAGATACTGATGATCTGCATTCACCTACTTCCTAGTGTATCATCAAGTGATGAATCCTTCAATCTCATGGTTTATACCTGGACACCAATATTGGCATTGAATATCTCAATACATTTTTGTAACATTGGGGTGAGCCACCAATGCAAAGGCATGGAATTACCATGTCATCACCTCTTTTATTTCAGTTGGGACCCATAAATTCCCATTGAACAATAAGTTACCTCCCCATCCATTGTCTAACCTTATGTTTATTCATCATCTAAAACCCTTTCACTATAGACATGGCCCTCATGATCAGATAACTGTCTCATTCTCACCCATTTTAGAAGAGAAGAAGTTACCACTAAGGATGAGAGGATAGTCTAACCATGTTCCTATAAGACAACAACATTAATATCTATTAAAAATTCCCCAATATTCCATATATCACAGGTTTTCTGAACTACATGTGTCTGAGTATTTCAGTTTAGAGCATCAGCTACTAAATTTCTATTACTTGGTGTGTAGGAAAGCTTGAAATAAAATGACCATAGGTACTCCACCCACATGAGAAGTCTGATATTATTATCTCACTCTATAAATATATACATGATTCCTTTCTGATATATAAATACTAAAAAAATCCTTATAATTAAATAGTGTCTCCAATAATGTAAGGTGTACACAACAGTAGTGAGCTCAAGGTCATGCATCAGGTAATTCTTCTCATGAGGCATCAACAGATGGGAATCATATGTGAAGACTCTCTCATCCTACATTATAATAGCTTGAACCCGACTAATTTATGAAATAGAGTACACAGTGTATCTCTTTCCTATCTCTAGTATAATCATTATCGACACTAAATTTAAATGACCCTTAAACTATCGAAATGTTATTTCATAAGTTTATAACTATATGAATTTCACACCATTATTTTCAAATCCTTAAGTAGTGTTGAAAGACATGATAAATCCATGATGAATCATCTGAAATATCTTGCATTCCCAAAGAAACTACAGATGTCCAAGATGTTCTTGGGTAATTCGAAGAAAACTACAGATCTCACATTCTCTAGGTCAACTAAAAATCCTGACTCTCAGAAAGTATGACCAAATAAGTAGAATTTGTCGATCTAGGAATCATATCTACTAAGCTTATCATTGACTTGATTCTCTCTCGGTTTATTTATAATAATCATAATATGGGTTACATGGTTGTTTACAGTAATAATACAAGAAGATATTGTCAACAGAGACTTCCAAAAATCAATCCATATATGGGTGGTAAACCCGATTCATAAGAGTCATAAAACCCATAGATGCATTCGTGAGCCCAAATGACATAACTAGGTACTCATATAAACTATACATGCTCCTGAATGATGTGTGAGGTGTTTATAAAGTCCTAAAATGTACATTATGATATCTGGACCTCAGATCTATCCTTGAAAACACTTCGGCTGCTCAGATCTGATCATATAGGTTGTCTATTCTAGGAAATGGATATTAGTTATTTATAGTAATCTGATTAAAATTATTGTAATCCACATAGATCATAAGTGTATAATCTTCCTTATAAGAAAATAAAACTCTCAAAACCAAAGTAGAAGGTTTGGGGATTCTAAATCCTTTATTATTCAGATTCATAAACTATATGTTGACTTCAACATGTTCATTAGGTGTCTTCCTATAAGGAGAAATGGTAATGGTCATTTCTCCTAGTACTAGATCAAAAATAAAATATAATTTTGGCACGTTCAGAAAAATAGAGATGTCATCAAGAAATACATAGCTGAAACGATATAGCATAGCAGGTCAAACAATGGGTTATAACCATTGGACATCGTGGAAGATATGGGTGATCAAATCTATCACATTACCTATCCTCTACTTAGCATGTCTAGATCTTATCACACTAAAATAATATTCCCCATTATTCACATGGATAATTCTATATAATGACTTAAACATAATCCTCTAATTATTGTAGTCAATATGGGCCTAATAGAGAAAAAAATCATTACATCCTAATTATTATGTCAATGGACTTTATGTCAAGGATAAAGTGATTTCATATGAAAAGGTAAAAACCTATCTTAAGGGATGGCTCATTACCATAGAAAATCCCCTCGAAATGGGTACCTAATAGGGGTTCTAGCATCCTGACACCATAGTAGTGACTGATCCCGAGGACCAAAATCATGATGATTTCCTCAGATATAAAATAGTTAGATTCACTTATTTCATATAAAGCAGACATTAAAGTGGAGGCTGTTAGAATAGTACCTCATACAATAGAAGGTTCAGGGATATAATCCTCTAACGTAGGTAGACTGAATGTAACTAGAATATACCATGACCCTGATTAATACCTTGACTATACTGAACAATACGACCATGTTGTTGCTGAGAATCATCAGTATAACTACCTATTATTTGACCACCACCTTGTCATGACCCACTGATGGTATTCCAGATACCTATGTGGCGTGATACTCATGGCCCCTATTCGGACTATTTAGTAGGTGTACATCCCCACTCACTAGGATGTGTAGGTAGACTCTTTGAGAATTGATGGATATAACACATCCTACCGTAGTCTCAGCACTTTACTAGATCTCATAATCCCTAAGGATAAGTATTCCTCGGCTTCCTGCACTCATAACAGATGAGAAAACTATATTCATGAGGATCATGGATACTTCTACCACCGTGAGTATCCTCCAAACAACTCTTTCTCCAATAATAAGAACCATTGATAGGTCCAGGTTCTACACAACCTAGGCTCGCACCTTCATCCTCCCTTATATTCATCTCTTTGATAAGGTATTGGTTGTAGATTTATGAAATAATAGTTAACCTAAACACATTGTACAATGATCAGATAGCGTAAGCTCGTACAACCTCAAATATCCTAATGTTCATGAGATTATTTCCTTTTAGATTTGGTGAAAACTATTGCAGTTCAGTGAAATGGGCAGTGTATTCCATAAGTAACATACTCCTCTAGTAGAGGTTAAAGAATACTCTGGCTCTATTAAACCTCAGATACTAAGTAAAAAGGTAGTAATTTACAAATCAGATCAATTCATATCATGAAGCCAATCTACCTCAGCAATTACATCCAGCAACCACTTGGATGAATCACATAGTATTTACACCTATAGATTGACCCTCTATACTGGGGGCATCTTCAGATACTAAAATATAAATAGAATAGATTTGATCCAAGACACCACAACATGAGGTCCACCATCCCATGAAAAGGAGGGATGATGATGTTATTGAAATTCGTGATTTAACTCTACCGTACTAGGGGGGATTTGAACCACACCTTTCACAAAATGAAACATATAGAGAAAACCCTCTTCAAGCTTGGATTTAGTTCCCATATTATTAACATGAACAAGATACATAGGTGGATCTATTATAGGAATCACTAGAGGCTCAGGGAACTCCACCACAAAAGAATATTCATCAACACCTTCAGGGTGGGTGACCGGAGGACGTCATGGCAACATGATACTAGAATTCCAAACTCACTCCTTAGAATATATTTAAGCAATTGATAAGATTAAATTTAAGAAACTAGGATAGGTATAAATCTCTATTATTTGAATGATCATTCCTCTCTAACTACTGTAAAATCTAGGTCTAGAAGATTTAAAGAGACCACAATAGGCCATTATAACATAAAAGATACCACACTACCCACAACTAAGGTCATGTTCTAGTCAAAACATTTATTCACATGTATATTTTATGAAATTTCACTATACATGTCATATTGGTTGTGAATTTTTTCATCTTCAATTGTGAAAATTAAATAAAATGGATGAATTTGAAGGTAAACCACTTTTGATCCATAAGGTCCCATACTCCATATGAACTAGAATATGATACCCATTCAAGTCACACCATTATAAATTCTATCTCATGCGACGAATGGTCCATGGCTCAACATTCAATAATTGACTACATAGCTTGTCTAATATAACATAATCATCAAAACACTATTCAGATAAGGTAAAAACATGAAGTGTTAATTATTTTTTGCTTTACTAGTAATACATTTTAGTACAATTCAATATATATCCAAGGCACAACCAATATATAACAAGAAAATTAATGCTAAAAATATATATGACATAGAAAAATGAAAGTCATATTAGTCCTACATTTCTTAAAAACGATTCATGTAAAAATAATTATTTCAATCATATCATTAGGCCATGGATTATATAAATCATCAATTATAAAAATAATAATAACCACAACCTAGAACGTGTGTCAACCAGTGGTGAAATTATATCAATAGTATTATGAAAATGGAAAACAACAATTATAATTCAACTAACTTGACCATTACCCAAAACATGGGTTTTTGATGCCCAATAATGACTTATGACTAAGTAACAATAATTCCCAATCTCTAATATATTGTCTCCAAATAGTATAGTAAGAAAGGAAAATCCTATGACAACACTTTGTAATGTCCTGACCTAGAGTCCCCATAACCAGTTCCCAAAGCGTGTGGGTCACTTGGCCTCAAGAGTGAATCCTCGAATGCCAAAGGATTCTTACTAGAAGAATGGTTTTGATGGTTGTTTGTTGGGGATAATATACCCTCTAATCAGAATGGTATAGAAAAAAATAACCAGCAAACATATAATAGAAACAGAAGAATATATAACAAATAGATAGAATAAATTATCAAAAAAAACATAAATAACTAAAAAAATATAATATAATCAAATGCCTAAAATGAAGTGCCTGACACATGTATTCATAGAATAATTATACAAAAAAAAGAATATGGGAAATGCATACAATCATGCTAAAAAAAATCATAAGAATAACAAAAGCTACTCTATAAGAATCTCGAGCAAAATCTTAGACCTCTAATCCTAATCTAATACTATAAGAAAAATCATATCAACAACTTATAAAAGGTATCTTTCCCTTATCACTACCTACATATAGTTAATCTTATATGGATCCAAAGAAATCTTGGGTAGGGTGTGAGATAAAAATCTTAGTATTCCACCACAAATGGTGTCTACATGTAATCCAAAATGTTCTCATAACTGAATATTGTGAAGGTATAAGTAGAATAGGAAAGCAATGCAAAGATAAATAGACATCCCACTATTGTTCCAATAGGACACCTTGTGGGTCTACCTACTTTTACTAACCTATAAAAATAATGTCTGAACAATCACTATATATATAAATATAAACATAGTAGTAATATATATAAATATATATATTATAATTATATATAATTCATCCACCTATATGAACCCTTTACATACATACATAAGAGGCCATATACTAGGAATACTAGTACTGGATGGACTTGGTTGTAACTCAGTCATCCATAACTATTCTAATGATTATAGAGGCTAAAGTAATATGGTACATGTCCTACATTAAAAATATTTCATGAGACGTCATGCTACAACAATTAAGATGGAAAGTGAGCCATCATTTCATCACTCTAATCATGGATCAAGGTGTGTCATGTTGAATTCCCATGTAATATCACTAGTGTGAGATTCCATACCCAACACTAGATGTAGCGGAGTGTGATTATCCATCATGGTCTATACCCCTTACCATCATACGCAACCTATATCAAGGAATATCATTTATAATATAAGGCACGAGGAAATACCTATCATGCTTCTCAATAATCATGTTAAATAATAAATAAATCATTTTCATTCTCAATGGGAATTCATATAATCATAAACACAATATTAGGTCTTACCTCCCTTTAAAATCCTTTTCAATTAAAACATGAAATTATCATTAAAAGGGTAATCCATCATGTATATTCAATTATACATTAATAAATAATTTCAGTCAATCCATATTAATTCATTTAAGGAAAAGGAAACCATTATGAATAGATAATACTATATAAACCAATCCATTTAATTCAATAAGGAATAGAAATTTCATTTTTAATCAAAAAGAGGAATTTTTTAGATGATTTGGGTAAAATTAAAGTTCACTACATGGGAAATTACAAGGAAAAGAGATCCAATAATTTAGGATGAGCATTAGTTGATTTAAAAAACATAAACTCGGGTAATTCATTTTTTATGTTTAAGATGAATTCTAAATTGGTACTCCATGAAAATTGGAAAATAGCTACAAGGGACAATTCAATGTGGAACTCCTAATGGGTGTCCATAAGTGTGGAAACATACCAAATTGACACTAAATAAAATTCAATTGTCATCTATTAAAGTGAATGTATAAATTAGACATGAAGAACTCAATTTAAGAGGGTTGATCAGAAAATTCCAGTGTGAGTAACAATAGAATAGCTATGAAACATCAAAACTCAATGGGAAAATTATGTGAACACATAACTAAAGCCCAAATATGATACCTCACCCGATACCAGCCTCATATGTCATATATATACGAAGAGATTTGATAAATGGTCCAACAACCTAAAACTATGGTGAAGGAAATTGCATGTAAATAGTAAGATGAATTCGATAGAAAAATGAAATAGTATGTAGTAGGATTAAAGAATATAACGAGAAATATTTGGAGCTTCTAAAAGATCATGAAACGAACTATGGATCAGAGAGTTTCTTAAATTCCGAGGATAATGAGGTTTTGAGATAAATTTAGAATAATGAGGGTGATAGTCCACCAGATTAAGAAGCGAAAAGGGATATAAGGTTTTATTTTAAGTGATAAGAATTTGGTCAGGTCACCCCAAAATTAGTGGTCACATGGTTTATGCATACAGATTTAATGTGGTGAAAAAACCATGTGATAACCCACTGTCTAAAATATAAAATGTATATATGGCCATGTGCCTCAACCTGCACTGTTGAAGAAAAATTGTGTGGCCTACAAGTTCCCACTATCTATAACCACATGGTTTTAAGAAAACCAAATGAGATGGGTAATATAGTTTCCTCGAAACATGTGGCCCAACCTTTTCCCATTTTCTAGAACTCCATGTTCTAAACAATCCACAAACACTCATGGGACCTTCCTTAGGCTAATTTACACATTTACCATGATTAATCAAAGGATTTAAATTGAAAAAAATATATTCTTACCATAATTAAAGTATGATCTGTTAGATGATAGTAAATGATTCACACTCCAACATGGGGAAATGTATGTATGATGTGGTTGACTGAAGAATAATAAATGTGCAACCTATTTACTTTTCTCGTTTATAATTATTTTATATATATATATGTAATCTATTATATATTATATAATTTTTTAATCATTATTATTAGCGGCCTTATCTGTTTTAATTACACCCTAATTGGTTTTTCAGATCTATACTGAATAGAATTCATCTTTTTAGGATATGATAATAAAAAGATTCTTATTTTTGATGGCTGGTTTGGGATTCTAGATGGAGCAAAGATGAAGAAATTAGATATGATATTGGTAACCACATAAAAGATGTTAGTGTGTCATCATTTTTGGGTTCCAATTATAAACATAATATTTAATTATCATGACATATTTAGAAATTTGGATTTGGTTATTGTTTACCAGTTTTGAATTCAACATGTGCTTATTGGTCTTATATTGATTATGGGTGACTGTTAGTTATTTTTTGTCATAATATATTTTATATTTAATTTATTTGTGGTGGTAAATTCAAAAAGAGGGTGTAGACTCTTCACATTACAAATTATTCTATCACTACCATTATATAGCCTCTATAATAAGGGGAGGTGTTCCTGAGGTCATGTTATAATCCTTCTTGGTAAACTGACATGTGCAACCCAGGTAAAGTCATCACAAAGTAGCATCAGGTGATGTTTGTATTTCCTTTTCAATTTTCATATTATTTTTTATAATTACATATGATACTAGGATGAGTCAAGCCTTTTTCATGAGCTCTTTCATGGGTGTAGATAATCCATGTATGGGGGGATGCAAGTACATGGGATAGGATTATTATACTTTATGCTTTCAATTATAGATAAATGTTACTTCAACTTTGTTGATGCACTTGTTGTATTTTTCAACTATTTATTGGGGTTTTTTCATGGATCATAATGGAATCAGTGTTTTGAATATTTTTATTATCCTAGGTGTTCATTTATTTATGTGACATGCTTTATATTAGGCACACATAGAAAATCATATGAGGAGTTAATTTTCAAAAATTTGAAATACTTGTGTTATTTTTGTTTTTTAATATTTAATATTTTTTCATAAAGAAATTAAAATTATAAATGATGATAATAATGGTAATTTGAAATGGTTAATATTGGTTTCTAATGGGAAAAAATGGTGATAAAGTGTTTTATACTATGTTATCCATGGAAATGTTAGGAATTGTTGAGGGTATTAATAATGAATTTGTTTTGAATTTGTAGTGGTGTGTGAGGGATGAATTTTTATATAATTTTATGAAAACCTCATGTTTAATTGTTTAAATGATTTTTTATGTGTCATAAGATGTTCATTTATCATTTTAGAGACATGAATCAATAAAAACGTTTTTCTTAGCTCAATTGGTGGTTATTGTTGGATGTGTCCCTCCAGAAGTAGGACAAGAATCTCCAATAGTTTTGGGTGAAGATATAAAACATATGTTCTATGAGAAAATTTCTCACTTAACGTACATTGTATAAAGAGACCCCATGAGGTCTACGTGAAATATGTCTAATATGACATGAGGGTTCTAGTTATATTACCATTTGACATTCACCGAAGAGGTTGGAACTATGTATAATGATTTCAGGATTGAGTTTGTCTTGAAAAATCATGACCATTTAAAGACTCTTATATAGAAGAGGGTTATGTTAGCTGGTTATATGTTTTGAGGATCAGTTAAGAACTGGTGGGATATTTAAGTTCGAGATGAGAAGTTGGAGGGATTGGTATTAAAGAAATTTTAAAATAAGTCCCTAGATAAATCTTACCTACAGACACTGAGAAGGGTGAGGGAATAATTGTTTATGTAGTTGAGCTAGGGAAATATTTCCAGGTTTGAGTATTATAAACACAACTTTTACCTGTATTTCTTTGAAATAGTATTTTTAGAAGACATAAAAACTCTATCAAGGAGTTTTCAAGAAGGAATTAAATGTGAGATAAATCTCCTTGTTAATTTCATCCTCCTGAAGTATTTTGATGAGTTTATGATCCAGGCTCTCATTTATGAAGGGAACCTGAAGAACGCTACCATTGGAGGATACATGGTTTCTACTAGATAGTTAAAAGGCACATCTTTCAGGGGTAATAATAATATATATTTCAACATTAACATAATAAGTGTCTAGAGGAATTTTACTTACTCAAGACAATACAAACGTTATTTTCCATTAATATGGATGGTTGGGTCACTTTCATAGATAGTTACCTCAACCATAGGTAGTGTTACCATCTCTCTGACATGTATGATATCAATGGTGGTTTAGTATGAAATCATGATCGATGGGTAGTGATGGTGTAACTAGACTAGGCCAGAGTATTGAAAGGGGGTCCTCTACACCATACTCGTCTGGTTGTTGGAGTATTACTGGTCATGATGGTTGAGGTGATGGATATGATACTTCATTGAAAAATAAATTTTAATAGTAGAGTAGTGTGATTCAAGGGACCTAGACTGAAGCATAAGGTATAGGGGAAGGATAGTTTCAAGTAGTTTAACCTACACATATGGATAGAGAGGTTGGTAAATCAATAGTAAGAGTTAAAATTATTCCAGATTCTATTCTTGTTAATGATTTATTTGATATTGGAGCCTCTCATTATTTTATATCAACTTAACTTCCAAAAGATTGGGTAATAAAGTGGAATTTGTGAGTGGAGTTATGATGATTAGTATGTCATTTGAAGTGTGGTTGAGAGACATCTATTTATGGATGGGGTGTTCTCAAGAGGTTGATGAGTATCATTCCTCTTAGTATAGTTACATACATGACATATTAGTTTTCTATTTTATTTTGGGCATTGAATTGTAGTATTGAGCCCACATCAATTTCTATAATAGTATAGTAACATTTATATCTCCAGAGTGTACTATTATTTTCTTCAAGGAGAATGGGATGTCTAGGTAGGTCATGCAGGGATAGATCACTAGCAACTGGGTAAGATCACCACGCAGGTGGCGACAATTTTTCTTGATTATGGGGGCATAAGTCAAAGTTATTTTCCACCTATATTAGTATGATTTCAAGATTTTTTTTCTGAAGATTTCTTAGGGATTCCACCTGATGGTGATGTTGATTTTTCAACTGAGCTCATGCATTGAATTGAACCCATTTACATTCCACATTATATAAGGTATGGAAAAAATATTCAAGAACTCAAGACTTAACTAGAATATTATATTGATAAAGGATTTATATTTCTGACTACATTGACTTTGGGTTCTCTAGTTTTGTTTTATAAGACGTTTGAAGGGAAATTCTATTTTGCGTTTGATCACTAGATTTCAAACTGGATTATAGTTAAGAACATATATCCTCTTCTATGTATCGATGATCTCATTGAAATGTTGAGAAGAGAATGTGTATTCTTCATCATTTAGATGAGTTTGGGGTATCATCAGTTTATTGTGAAAAATTTAAATATGCCACAAATTTATTTTTGAATAATGTATGTCCAATACTAGTATATCGTGATGTCGTTCAGGATAAAAAATCATATTCTATGTTTAAGGCTTTGATGAACTAAATATTTCACTCGAAAATGGATCAATTTATAGTTGTTTTTTACAACATCTTGGTATATTCCACACTCATGATGATCATATAGAACATCTTTACATCGTCCTATATACACTGAGAGAGCATTGACTATATGTCATGAAAACTAAAACTAAATTAAATATTGATAATTTAAATATATTTGGTCACATAATCTTAGAGTAATGCATTTTAGTGGTCCTAGATAAAATTTATGTAGTAGTTTCTTGGGAGAATCCAATGAATTTTTTTGAAGTCTAAATATTTTTAGGACTGGTGGGTCATTGTTGGAAATTCATCCAAGACTTTTCCAATTTTCTAGAACAACTTGGAGTCTTTACCAATAAGGGTATAAAGTTTTAATGGTGGGGTGTATATGAGAATTATATCAAGGAGTTTAATAAGTTGTTGACCACTACACAAAATTTGATCAAACCCGATCTTGGTGAGAAGTATAATGGGATTTTTTATGTGTCATAAATCAGACTAAGAGTTTTTTCTTCTTTAGGGGGTCATGTTAAGGTATATGGGTCATGATGGTTGAGGCCACATGAGAGAAATTACCTTATGAATGATCTCAAGTTAGCCACAATGGTTTATACCTTAATCTGTTGGTGACATTAACTATTTGGTGAAACTTTTACTGTGTATACTGACCAAAAAATAATAATGTATATATTTTCCTAGTGATAATTGAATCAAATGTGGTGGATATTGGTTGAGTATATTTAATCATTTTATTCGTATGAACACTACACACTAAGAAAGGAATAGAGGGTTGTTGATTCTTTTATCCAAAATTCAATGACTCCCCCCATGTTGGAGTTGAGTTCTGAGTGGAATATGATAACCTCCCTAGCTGAGATGTATATAGAGGTTCAGGGTGGATAAGAGAAGATGAATATCATATCAATTAAAATGAATTCAAAACTTTTGATAGGGATCAAGGAGAGGTTGTATTAGGTTCTGGAGTATTATCTCTCTAGGGAAATCTTGGAAGGTGTAGATTCACCATCCTATTGGACAATATATGAGGATGAGGTCATCTATGTATATAATTATGTTGTTGTGCCTATGTGTATGAATGATGGGTTGATGGGTGAGTTTCATGAATCGAAGTTGGAAATTCATCTTGGTTTGATCGAAATGTAATATGACCTCTATCAATGGTATTGGTGTTAAGGAATGAAATATGAAATTATAGGGTTAAACATGATGCTACACCTATAAATAGATGATATATGTGAATCAATGGCCCAGTGGTTTGATAATGTTGTTTCTCATTCTAAAAAAAGAAGTGTGATGTTGTTACCATTGACTTTGTTGTAATGCCTTTAAATATTAAATAGAATAATGAAATGATATGGGTGATTGTGAAATGGTTGAAAGAATTATCCCATTTATTACCTCTCAAGTAAACATTCACAGTTGATCATTTGGGTGGATTGTCTGTTTTGGAGATAGTCCATTTTCATTAGGATCAATTGACCCTAGTTTTATACCATGATTCACACATTACATCATAATTATCAAATATATTACAAAAGGAGTTGGGTAACTAGGTCTTTCTATGTATGTATTTTTACCCACAAATAAATGGAAAATCGAAACGTACTATTTAGGTTCTAGAGGAAATACTATGGGCTTGCATCCTAAACATTTTTGGATCATGGAATAAAAAATTAGTGCTCATTCGATTTGTATATAAATATAGTTATTTGGATTCTATTTAGATGGAGGAATTTGAGGTTCTTTATGGTAGGTTATAAAAATCACCTTTATATACCTCAGAAGAATGAACCGGTATGGGTGATTGTGCAGTGGTTGAAAAAAGAAACCAATTTATGGCCTCTCTAGGAAACATTCATAGTTGATTAGATGGGTGGATTTTATGTTTAAGAGATAGTCCATTTTCATTAGGTTCCATTGACTCTAGTTTTATACCATGATTCACATAGTACATGATAATTATCGAAAGTATTACAAATAGAGTAGGGAAACCATGTGTTTTTAGTATTGATTTTCACCAACAAATAGATGGGAGATTAGAGTGTACTATTTAGGTTATAGAGTAAATACTATGGGAAAGAATGAAAGATATTAGGGGATCTTGGGATACATAACTAGTCCTCATCATGTTTATCTATAAAAATAGTTATTAGGATACTATTAAGATAGAGCCTTATGAGGATATTTATGGTAAGTTATAACAACATGTATTGGAATAGAGTATGTTATTGGTATATTAGGAAAACGTAATCAATTTATGACAAATAACCTTCCATGTATGGAGAAACCTATTCCATAAAGAGATTTTTCTAATAACAGATCACATTATGTGATAGATTCCCCAATCATTTAGTGGAAATACTAATCTAATTGGGAATACCCTGAAATTTCAGTGGAATTTTTTTCTTAAATACATGGGAATTTTACGAGTCCGTGAAATTTTACGGTTCTTGATTTCGAGGCATGTTATGCCCAGAATCAATTTCTGAAGTTTTTTTTCTGGTATGTTCAGTAAATGTACAAGCGTGTTTTTATATCTTTTGAACCGGTGCACGGAATAGAAATCTGAGGGCACTATTGAACTCGCAGTTCCAGTATTCGCTTAAGAAGACTTCCACCTCGATGGTAGTTGGTCGAGAATGAAAGTTAGTTTTTAGAGTTTTTTTAAGAATAAAATTAAATAAAAATAAGTGTGTAGCTTATTTTTATTTGGTGGCTAAAACCTACAAGTGAATGTTAGTGGTGGGGTTCACCACACCATAACCTCCCATGGGAGGTTATTATGGTGGGGGCCACCCGAGGTCTAAACACCACTTATCAATTAAAGAGGTGCGGACCACACCAGCTTTAAACCCCCTTGAACTCTCTATAAGTTGGGGGAACCCCTTGATCTTTCCCCATAAATGTGCCAATCCACTCAAAATAATTAATGGGACATTAATTAATTAATTTGAAATATGTTGACTATTTTGTCCAACAATTAAATAATGGGTTAGCTTAACCAATTATTTTTGGTTGGCATATTCATTTGGTGGAGCATTGGGAGAGGGGTTGGAAGAGCTTAGAGAAACTAATTCTCCCAACGAAGAACACCTCTTCCACCAACGAAGAACATTTTTCAACCAGGTCAAGAAAGGGATGCTCCGTCCTTGAAGAACACCGACGATGTCGTCCTCGACTTCTATATATTTTTTTAGACATCAATGAACGTCATCCGCCATTCTGCAACATCATCAACGAACAACAATACGAGGTAGATGATTTTACGTTTGAAATTGTTTCCTTCCTTCAATGTACAAAACATGGTTTGGCGTTTTCCAATTGTTATCACAATAACACGGAGGGTGCTGGTTGCACGAACATGACCCGACCCCCCACCATTTTCCCTTACATGTTGACAACGGTGGTAGAATGGCGCCGCCAGAGGAGAGTCGGAGCAACGGCGGCCGGAGTCGGGCTAGCCGTGAAGGAATCCAACGGCCCAAGGCTGCCGAGTTGCCAGAAGGGCGTGGCCCCATTACGCTGTGCAAAGGAGGTGGTGGCGACCCTTGGCCATAGTGGTACACATGGGTGGTCGTCAGGCTGTCGAAGGGGAACGCCGTCGTCGCACCATGCGAAGGAAGACGCCGCAGCCCACCTTGCCGCGACAGTGGAGCAACAGCAGCCGGCGGGGCTGGCCATCGGTGGAGCAAACCAGCTGGCTTCTCGACCAGCCGGACATGGTGGGACCCTCTCAGGTCACTTGAGTTACCGAACCTACACCTAGAATCGGTTCCGTTTGGGTGACAGGGGGCACGGCACCCCCCCACACATGAAGAGGGCGGGCCCAACAGGACACCGACAGCCGCTGGATAGCCAGGCCACACGGTCCGCCGGGCCGGACCCAGTGCGGGCCGAACCCTGTGCGGGCTGGACCCAATGCAGGGCTGGCCGCCCCTTGGGGTTGGGCCACCCTCAGGTCGGGTTTCTCTCTTGGTTCAGGCCATCCTCAGGCCAGGCCTCTCTCTCAGGATAGGCTGCCCTCGGGCCGGGCCGCCCCCTCGGGTCGTGTCAGACCCACGAGTTGGGTCGTACACGCTGACCAGGTCGGACCCCAGTCTGAAACCGTTTGACCCGAACTCACCCTTTCGCCCATAACATGGGATATAGGTGTCCTATTGACGAACCATCTATGGCGACGGAAATCCTAGAGGGAGATGGTTATTTTGGCATATCCTACTTGAGTTTTGGACACAATTGGTGTATGGTTGGGTTACTTTGAACCTAAAATCCAACCGGGCCCCCGGGATGGAAATGCCAATAACTAACAGACCGGGCGTCCGATTGACGCGCCGTCAGTTGCGTTGAGGCCCCTATGACGATGCGGTTTTGAGTTACTTCTACATGGGACTTTATGACAGTAGGAGGATCGACCAGTACCTCATGTAGCAGATCCTTCTAGAGATGAGCGCGTGGAGTACGGAGACCTAATAGTTGGCTGAGACCTGATGACTACTGACCTTTCGACTCGAAATGTTTCGACTAGTCCAGTGGGGAGATCCTATATGTGACACAGCAAACCCACAGTGGGTAGAACCTCTGTGTGACATGGTAGAACCACAGTACTAGACAGGAGAAGTACCTCAACAGTCTATGAGGGGAAGTGCCTCTGTGTGAGCGCGGCAGACCCACAGTGGGGAGTGCCTCTGTGTGAGCGAAGCAGACCCACAATACTCGACAGGAGAGGTACCACAGCAGTCTGGGATGGTGGGAAGCACCTTTGTGTGACATGGCATGCATACTGTACTCGATAGAGTAGGAGTACACCATCAACCGAGGTTCCGACAGTGTGATTGGGGATGTTACTTGATACTACCCCTATAAAAAATCATGGTTTGAGCTGAGTCTTTGACTTCTGTGTTTTCATCATGATTGAGAAGGGTTACTAGATAACTTAGGTTTCTGTATGGGAATATACATATGTAATGGATATTCGTAGATTTTCATACTTTTTGGTTAATCCTTGATGGATTTAGTGATACCTAGAGGGTTTTAGGTTCCCTACTGAGTATTGTTACACTCACCCCTGCACGGGCTATGCCCGAACCTCGTTGTGTTGGTTGCAGATGATGGAAAGCACTGACTGAGGTAGAGAGAGTTGCAGGACTGGACGGTACCCGGAGGTGAACCACTCAGTGTGACGGTACACGGAGGAGTCGGACGGATGTGGAGAACAGAGTAGTCTATCTGTACTTACCCTTGAAGTAGGGTTTCCCAATCGATGATCCAGCAGCTATTTACTTTCTTTTAGTTGTACTATTACTTTTCTACTTCCTTGTACATTAATTTTGGGCTTGTATTTCCATCCCCTTTTACTTTCCAGTACTTCATTTGTCTACAGTTTTTACTTAGTGTTTTCTTCTAGTTGTACTCTAATTGTGTTTTTTTATAGTTATAAAGGCAGTTCCTTACCGGTTTAGGGATTTATTCCTTTGTCTCTAGTCTCCAGCCCCTAGCCTATGGAAGGCGGGCTTGGGGTAGTCATGATACGGGCCCCCGGGGACGGGTCGTGACACTAATGGAGAATGGAAAATGCATTATGTCTCTGGAGAAGATCTTTATGGCCTTGGGATGTAGTGAAAATGAAATGGTTACCTTTTAAAAGTATAGTCTCAATGGTAATTCTAATCAATGGTGATATTTGAAATAGAATACTAGGGATGAAGAAGAAAGAGAACTCACCGAATGGATTTCTTTTAAGGATACGTTCTCCTACAAATATTAACCACATGATAAAAAAAGATGATAAAGTGGGAGTTCATTAGCTTAATGAAAAATAATGAAGAAATTATTAGATTATGAAGCTCCCATTATAAGGTTATCTAGGTATGTTATGAATAACTTATGCAATAGGGAATACACGATTTTTCCTTTAATTGATGGAATTGAACTGAGTCTTGTAAGGGAACTATATTCTCAAAAAAAATTCAGATAATGAAATAGTTTCCTATTTTATCAGGTTTGAAAAATAAATATCTAAGCCATATTACATTAATGGGAAGAAATATAATAAAAGGATGGAAAATAAAACCAAAAACAAAGGGAAGAAGGAAATGAATAATTTTCCTACATTTCATTACTCTAGAAAAAATTAGGCTGTTAAATGATTAAAGGGAATCATATATTGTAATAAATGTGGTGAAAATGGACACCATGAGAAATAGAACAAAGGAAATAAAGAAAAACTAATATTAAGTGTTTTGACTATAGTGAAATGAGGCGTTTTGAAATTAAATACCATAACAATGAAGGGATGTTAAGGGATCAAGTTAAAACTTATTCTATTGACACAACCAATGTGGAATGAAAATTGTAACTATATATTTGGATCTATAAAATATTTTTTAAAATTATTTGATTGATTATTTCTTTGTCATATAAATTATGAAATATATAATCATTCTAATAAAATACTATTTCATTAAAGATTTGATAGAATATGTTGAATGTTACCAAGAAAGGTTATTTTGTAGGAAGTTATTTTTTTGAACAACACCTGTTAGAGGGAAAGATAAACCATAATATGTTCCAAATCATGAGACAATGATGTTTGTAAAAAGAGATAATTTATATGGATAAATTTAATTTTATACTACTAAATACCTTAAACTGGTTCAAATGTATTGGATCATAATAAATGGAAAAGTCACCCGGATAACCATTTATGAAATTTCTTATGTTGAACATTGGAAAATATAACTGAGGTTAGTGTATTACATTACCATATGAGGCTAACTATAATAAGAGATAATTTATAAATTGTTCAAGGAACAAAAAATGTATAATATTATGTTTTTGTAATATAAATGTATCAAGTTAGTATGTTTACTTATATTCTTTGAGAGTGAAAGAATATCCCATATTGTGGAAAAAACCTTGAAAAAAACATGGTTTTTTTTTTCATCATTCATAATGATATCAATTAACCTTGAAAAACCTCTATGTTATGTATTTTTGTTCAGAAAAATTCTTATGAATATTCTCTTTATCAGTATCCATTAGAACATGATAGTTATACTTTTATTCCATGTCCATGTTTTCACTAACGGTATCCTTTTTTAAAGACTAGTTTTTGCTAATCATTGATTATTACACTCCCTATTGTTAATAAGATGTTTCATTAAAGCTATTTATGATGTGGGTTTTTCAAAAAAAAAATTTCAAATATAATACCCTTGAGTACTTAGATAAGCATTAAATTATAAAGAAGCAATTTAATTAATGTGAGGATAATGTTACACCCCAAGAATATATAATATTTTTTTTATTATAAATTTTTTTCTATGTTTCTTTATATAATACTTTATGTTAATCTTACATGACACATAAAACTACTCTATAATGCATTATACACAAGATTATGTTTTATCATTATGATTTTTAATTAAACAGTTTTTTCCTAGATGATAAATTAATGTTTATGAAAAGGATTGACTAGCATATCATATAAAATATATAATATATGGAATATAATTTTTTTACATTCACCCATGATGTTTTACATGAATATTATTATAATAAATCCATTTGTTTTATAAGAATATGTATATCTAAAGGTATTTTTGCTACTTTTTAGTGGCGTGCCTAATTTAGATATAAATTTTAACACTTTAATAAATTTTATTTTTGAAATTAAACTTAATTTTATAAATTTTCATGTAAAAATTATCTTAGGGTTAATTTTGGTTATTTTTCATAGAATTTTCCTCTTTTATTAATACTGAAAGAATACAACATTTCTTTGAAAGATGGATCTTCAATTAAAAATTTTTTAACATCAAATTATGTTTCAAACTATTTTTAAATTAAATATATTTAAATTATAGATATATTAATCCAATTTTGGTCATAGATATCATTTTAATATTAAATTAATATATAAAAACATAATGAGTTATTGAACATTTTCATTTAAAACCCTAATTTCTCACCAATTCTATGGGATTTGTATTGAATTTATTTTTTCAACTTCTATGAATTTAATTTTGAAGAAAATAATATAAATAGTTTTGATAAGTGTAATATTTATACCATAACAATATCAACATAATTTTTTTACCAAAAATATATTAGTGAAAGTAATTAAAATTAATCATAATCATTAAGGAGAAAGTTAGTTTAATTAATGGGTAAATATTAATACTTAAGGGGAAATTGACCTAGAAACTTGTAAAAAAGCCATTGGCTCCCCGTATTTATGCTATATACCATATTGGTTTGAATTTTATCACTTATTTTGATATTATCCCATGAAATTGAATTAAATAATATGTTTTGTAAGGAAGACAAAAAAAGAATCATTCCATACCTTTTACATTGATAGAGCTTTTAGGTACAGAAAAATATCATATTTTTAGTAATAAATATCCTTTTGAAATATAAATGAATTTTTTTATCATAATTATTTATCATTAATTTTTAGATATGAATTGGTTACTTAAAATTCTTAAGAAACACAAATACATTGATAATTTAGTAATTTATTAAATAAAATAAATGATATTAAAAAAAATTTAAAGTGAAGAATGTTGAATGATTAATTATTTCCCACTATTATTTTAGATTAATATACCATGTATCATACATATAAAATTTATATATTTTAATTCCATCGTTTCTTTAATATTTTTAAATTTAAGTATATTAAATATTTTCAAAATTGAAATTAATATTTTTTTAATAATTGATATTTTATTTTGTGATTTATAATTTACTAAAAATACTATATTCAATAAATTGGATTATAAATGTTAGAAATATCAAATTTATTCTATTTAGGGACCAATTATTCTTTTATAATAAATATATTTACCCCTAAATATGAAAAAGATTATTAGCGTACTTCGGGTTAAATTAGTGTTTTCATAAGCTATATGCGATTGTTTTAAAATTAATTTCCAAGACACATGAGATCATTTTTTGAAATTATTTATATTTTTTATTATTAATTTGGTCTTTATTTTCTGAAAAATTTCACATTAATTTAGTCTTATTGGTAAAATTATTTAGGAAAGAAAATAAGTTACATTAATAAAAAACAAAATGGTAAAATTTGGAAAAAATAGAATTTAATGAACAAAATAATATAAAATATTTTTTCTAGAATGATGGATTTTTTTATCATGAATAATTTCATATCAATCAATTTTTCTAATTTTTTAGTCACATGAGATAATGGATACCTCCCAATAGTGTTTTCATTTTTTATATTTACAAGAATATCACTATCCCTCCACTAAAAAAAGTACTCACACCTCCCGCATAATCTAACCTCTAATGAAATTTGGATCATCCAAAATATAAGAACATTAGATCCAAAGATCACTCCCCGAAACTTAAATTTCATACATTTTGATGAAATTAATCCAAGTAATTCATTTTTGGAAAACCAAAAGGAGTTACCCAAAATATATGTACCATTCCTCAACGATAACTTTTGTTTTATTTATTTCTAAAATAATTAATTTTTTTTATTAAATGATTATATAATGACAAAAATATGCTAAATATATTGATATTATTTTACATTATGGTTTTTATCTAAACCTAGACACAATTCCATCAAATGGGTAATGAATTTACTATTCATGTGTAAGGGAGACTACTGCCTCGTGAAATGATGTCATTCGTTTTTTCCTTTACCATCTCTCATGGTTGGGAATAATTATAGACACACTATTTCTATATGATATGTGTGATAATTATGTTTTCATAATACTTCTTTAATTTTAATATAACACAGACCTTCTTTCTTTCAATTTTGTGTAAATATGATTACATCATTTGTGGACATGTGGACTACCTCCTTTTTAAAGCGATGTGATATGTTAAAAAATTTCATTGAATGCAATAAAAATGGTTTTAATTATAATTATTTGACAAAAAATAAATATATATTATATTAATTATATAATTAAATTCCTTGAAATATAATATATTATTTTTATTATTACCCTTTTCACATGCTAATAATGTGGTAACAACATTCGTAGACATGTGGACTTCTGCCTCCTCAACACGATGTGATTCATTTTACATCCAAATAATTATATATATAAGTATATAATATTAAATTATATATTATTTATTATGTAATTTTCATTCTAGGAATATAGAATGTTATTTACCTTCTTTTTATAATGATCATTGAAAAATAGAAATGTTATTCACGCATATGTACGACCTACCCTCTCTACGATCATATCATTATATCATTTTCGATAACAATTTTCCATTATGTGTTTTGAATTTATAATTGATGAATAAATCTGATAATTATTTCATGATTATTACTCTTTTTTATATAATAAACCCTTTGACCAAAGTCAGCCTACCAAAGTCTTCTTTAACACATGAACTGAATTTGGTCAAAACGCCTAACATAAACATAATTGAAAAGGTTGTTTTATAAAACATTTTAATTAGTGAAGTAAAAAATACTATTAACTTAATGAATGTTCTCAAAAAGTAAATAATTATCAAAAGCTTATTATTTAGGAAGATAAAGATACACATGACATGTCGTACTCAAGGTAAGGGATTTTTATCCAACTTTATCATCGGTGAGGCATACACCATAATCACTATTGATTTATTTAGTGTGAAGTATATTCTTACTCTTTATAATTTAATATCATGACTAAATAATATTTAATGGTATTGTAAGTTTCAATTGGGATTATCTCATCCAATAGTGTTTGATTTAAAAAGCTACAAGTGGTAAATTTTATCTTCTAAATCTCACATTATTTTGTGATTATTAACATTCTATTGAACAATAACTTTCTTATAAAATTTTGACATTAAAAATTCTATTTATTTTAATATCCAAAATACTTAATGGTCGATAATATTATTTCTTAATTCATATTCCATCTTCACATATGGTGTTAGCTTTCAAATTTATATGATTTTTGTGGAAATATTGATAAATTTATATCATTTACTCAACATAAAAATTTAATAAGAAATATTAATTATGATTAAAATTGATTTTTACAAATATTAGGATTGTTTTGTACATAAATTATATGTGTGTGGTACTACATAATGAAAAAAACTTTATATGTTAGTTGTCTCATGGGATGGAATCAGTTGCTGACAAACTGATTATGTTTCTTTCTAAATAGTTTTAAATTAGTGGGAGGATGGATCTTGACACAAATCAGATTGGTTTCTAACCATAGACATAAACTCTAATGAGGATATATATTTACATTAACTATCATTAGGATAGATCTTGATAGTGAAAAGGTAATATATTATGCATTCCATCATTATTAATCCATTTTATTATTTGACTAGTTATAATATTTGTCTAATGTTTTAAACTCATGTCATTATTTATATGGTATTTTTAGATAATATTTTATTATTTTGATATTGATTATTATTTATTAATTCATGATAGCTTCTTATATACTTTACCATTACTGAGCACATTATCTCATCCTTATTTTTCTTCTTTTCCCTATGGTATGAAGATTAACTATTGGAATTATTTTCAAGGATACTGAGAATTTTATTTTGTTATGTGTTATAATTTTTATTCCCAATATAAAATGGGTTACATGTATGTAATCTATTTTTCCAAAATTACTAAAATCATCATTCCTTTTAAACTTGATTCCTTTTAATCTTGCTAATTTTATGATGTAAGGCACCATCATTGGGCTTCTCGGGCTGGGTCGTTATAGTAACCATTTAATTTCATTTATAGAACAAAAATGTATGAAAAAAAACTCAAATCACATATTTCATTAGAGAGAGTAAACATGTACTCTTAATACTTGAAATATAAATCAGTATTTACATTAAATGAATATAAATTTTTTATTTTATTTCATTACTACGTATACATTCAATTTGATACAAAGAGAATACTATTTTATATGAAAAATATTCTTCCCATTCAATGGTAAGAAACAAATACATTTTTTCAAAAAAATATGTGTTTCCTTCATAAAAATATGAAAATATTTTAAAATAAATGTAAAATTACAAGGGATGATATAACATATACTTGTTCAATTTAAACACTTTATATTGTCATAAAATAATTTATAGACAAACATGCCTATGATATTCACTGTCCATAACTCTTCATTGCTTAATATAGAAAATGTATATGATCTATGACTCGATAAAGTTTGATGTTGTGATTAAAATCATTGTTATGTTTTATTATACTTCTTGTATTTATATATCATTGGATATTTAATTATCATGGTCACATCATCCAAATAAAATGAATATAAATTAATAACCTATTGATCTGAGTAACTTTTAAAAATTCCAAATGATTTCTTTAATTTATCTAGAACTTCTTCATGAACATAATTATTTCAACATGATACATATAATAAAAATCTATATGTACTACAAGAATAATTTTATATGGAAGATATTATATTAGATAAAACATTAATATAAAAAAGGATAGTTATGATTCCTATTTTTTAGAATAATGTCTTGGAAAACTACTTATTATAAAGATCACATTAATAATTCTAGAATAAAATCACTACCACCCTTAAAATATTCAGTAGATGATGAAATTACAGTTGTATCAACTCATGAAGAAGGATGTGATAATAATGAATCTTTATAGATTTAAGATTCAGGTATATATTTATCATCCCATTTTTATATTGTTCTTGAGTATGAATTACGAAACGTATTAGTCATTACTATCAGAAAAAATTTAATTTTTTCTGAAGGTTTCATCACAAAAGCATCAGGAAGAACTATCCATTTTCTTTCCCTAATAATTTTAGGATAAAATTATGGTATAATTCCCATAATCCCCAACTAACACTAATATAGAAAATAATATTTTTTATACAGATTTATATTTATAATAAAATAATGAAAATTTTCAAATATATTTTTTCAATGTTAATTACATGTAAAAATAGAATAAATAAATGAGCTGGCCAATATGGATCCTCAATGAAGATAATTTTATTCTTCCAATTCTAATTGGATTTAATGAAATAATTATTCCTATTTATTTATTTTTCCTACCGTTTACTAAATAAAAACTATCAAATTATAATTCGTTAAGAATATCAGTTCAAGGCATATGTTGAGGTATATTTTTTTTTTCTAAATGGTATTTTAAGAACAATAGTGATTATCCCAATGTATATTATTCAATGGAAAGAGTCATTGGTATCCCATAAAACTATATCAAAAATGATATTTATGTTTATTAAATAATGTATTATTCATAAAATTTGGAATATAATGTTTTATACTTATAATCTATCCATAAAACATTCAATAAATTGGAAAATAATTTACCATCAACATACGTGCAACATACATATCAAATAAATCTTTAAAAAATCATCATATGTGTAGGCATCCAATCTCTAAATATGATTCAACTATTTTATTAAAGGTTAAAAGGTCAAATACATATCATTTTCTTGATTATATGTTTAAAACATGAGTATAATATATAAATTGAATGGATTTTTCAACTCATCCATGGTGGGAGGTTATAAATGTGAAATAAGATTGTGCATGAATTATGAGAAGAAATATTAAGAAAAAATTTGATTAAAACCACCAAATGAGAAACCCAACCTCACATTACACACCTCATCTGTAAAATAAGTATATAAAACATTAAGTATATTCTATTATAGTCCATATACGAGATGAAAAAAACATCATTATCCTTATTTCAACATGTTTCATTCCATCAAATATTGTTTGACACTTTATCATACATAAACTTATTTTAGTGTTGTAAAATTACTATAAAGTGTCACATTACTTTCTATAGCACATGATATGGTATTCCATAAGTATTTTCCATCCATTTAGATTAATTAAATTTCATAAAATCATTTAGTCTAGTATTCTCCTCCCAAAATATGTTTCAATACTTTAGTAAAGTGTGAATTTTGTTTTTAGAAAAATAATGTTGGTTAATTAAAATTTATCCCATATAATGGTTTTAATGAATATATGAATCACTAGGATGTAAGTCCTTCAAAAGGGTAAGAATATAATTGATGGTAGTATGATAAAATTCATACATGGTTTCCCCATGAAATATTCATATTAAAAAAATATTTCATTTTACCACATTGTTGGTATATTATATTTAGGGAAGTATCTCTCATTTTTCACCCTCTGGAATCATAATTATCATTATGTGCATCATGTGTACTCGTATCATCATATTCTTGTATTGGAATACATTATTTCTCATAGATATGACTAAAGGGGAAACAGTAATATAATAGATTTTATATTATTTTCTTCTCATTCATATCATTAACATTTTGAGATTGCCTTTCCACCCTATTATATTAATATACAAAATAATTTTTTTAAATACAGAATTTAATATTTGGTAGATAGCTTCTACACAATATATCCAAGGAATTCTAAAATAATTATAACATTTTTAGTTTATATGGCCCATATCTGAGGCATTATTAAATGAAAAATTTAAAAACATTCTATCCTTTTATTAAAATCGATTCAGATCATATCAGTATCATACATCAACCATCTATCCATTCAAATAAAAATAATATAAGAATTTTATATTTCATTTTGAAAATAAATCAAATAGTATTGAAGTCAAATAAAAAATATAGTTAGGGAAATATTCAAAATATTTTAATCACATTGAAAAACATTGAAATAATAGTGAAATAAAATCACTTATAAACCAATTTCAATTTTTTTCCACAAATACAAAATTTAAAATACCAGAATCCCTCGCTATAAAAAACAACATACCTTATCATTGAAATTGTAATTTGATAAAGAAAAAATCATTTGAAAATAATTAAATCTATATATTTATTAATAATATCTTTTATTTCATAACTATATTCAATAATTTAACACAATATCATATTTATGAGATCATAATATTTAAAAAATTACAACAATGATTAACTGTAAATAATAAAACACAAAAATTATGTGTATGGAAAAACTGAAAACTAGTCCTCGTGGGAATTATAATATAACAAATAGTAATGTTTATCAATCATGAACAACGGTATATATGAAAATATGAATCTCATATGTTAAAAACCAAAAATAGAATTATATGATAATTTTTAATAAGTATATTGTATTATTCGAAAACTATGTCATTGTTTAGTATGAATTTTTTCATAACAAAATCTTTTTCCTAACATCAGACACATGAAATAAGGAAAAATAAAACATATCATTATATATAAATAAATAAATAAAATGGTTCTATATATTAATATGTTTTCAATATATTTAATTAAATTTATGAAATATGTTTATGTATCAAAAAAATGTAATCTTAATCAAAGTTTACGTAAACATAAAATATTAAATGAGATAAAAACAAGTGAAAAAATAAGAATTTAATTTGATGTGAAAAGTGTATTATAGGAAAAATATTTCAATGTTGAAAAATAATATTGCACTATAAATATTTTTGCGAAAATAAATTTTCGGTGAAATTAATTATATATATCAATTAAATATTAAAACATTTATGAAATGAACATAAATAAATATATTCAAATAATATATTACATTTCATATTCAAATAGTATTATTACCTGAAATAAATATCTTTAATTATTACAATAAAAATGAAATAAATAATGTCATAAACCCTAAATGAATGAAAACAAATACTAAAATAATTAATTTCATATTTACCTATTACATCACAAAAAAAGAATATATTTATATTAGATATAAAAATAATTAGTGATGAACTAAATTAAAACAAAAAGTCAACTACATTCATATTTATTGTAAAATATTACAAAAATATAATCCAAACGAACCCTCTTTAATTGAATCTAGACGATTCGTAACCTAAGAGAATCTAAGTTCAGGTTTAATAATAATATAAAAAATTAAAATGATACTTACAAGAAGAGATGTTAGATTTTTAGCTCAAAATTTTTTATTTTCATGTATAGAAATATAAAAAAAAGTGAGGTGAAATTGTAGGGGTGGAAAACTGTGGGTAACACTACTCCATAGGTTGAACTATGATGGGTGAGAGTTGGTATTATGGGAGGATATGTGGATGAAGTTAAGTTTAAATTATATACCAAGTCTTCTTTAAAATTTTTGTTATAGGTTAAATCCATACCATTAATTTTTAAACTGTTTTCATATAGTTCTATAAAACATTCTATACTAATTATTTAAAAAAACAATAGGTATAGGCGGCCTATACAATTTTATTTCTTGAATAGAAGATATATGCCTATTGGAATGTATCACAGTTATTGTAATGAAATACTCACTTTGTCTACATGAAATTTATAATGTAAGTCACCTTCTAAAAAGTGGAAAAGGAAAAATAATGATAGTGGAGTATTGTGATTATGAGACGGGATTCTTTGAGGAGAACATAAAAAGATTTTATAATGTAAATTTTAATGAATTTGTGTATTATAATGTTGTGGTAGTGATCCTATTTCATAGGACAAGATAAGGGTAATTTTTTAGGTGCATGTTACCATTCAATATTTTTATGTCACTACTAAATATTCAATGTTTCCAAAAGATTAAAATAATAGAGAGGATAATGCTTGTTGGAAGACTAATATTCCAAAAACATGAAGGAATTTTTTTCCAAATATATTAGGCCTTTTCACTTATTTAAACTTTTTTATACCGTTTTTTACTTTTACCACAATAACCAAAATTTTTACCCTCAATAATTCATCTTAATGACCAAAATTAAAATTGATCTCATTAAAAAATTTGAAAATACATATTTCCAATATGAAAGATGTGATATCAAATAAAAATTATATAGTGTAGAAAATGTAATTTTATGATTATCATATACAAAATGTTGTGATTTATTTATAATAAACAAAATTATCTTATAGAATTTTTGAGTCATTTTTCGGAAATAGTAATTGTTTACATGAATTGTAAATTATAAAGTTTTACTAACATTGTACCTTTTATTACATTGGTATTATATTATTAGAACATATAAGTCTATAAAATATTTAAATTATACAATTGTGAATTTATGGTGTAAAATAATGGATTTAAAAACAATATTCTAATTGTTACAATGTTTTTGATTCCTACTCCCATCAGATTGGGAATCTCATTATGGCAGTCATTACATTAATTTTCGCATCAATTGTTAGCTAGATTCTTCCAATTAGAAGCCACTAGCTAGAATAGAAGTAAAATTAGTGGCAAGTATTTTAAAATTTAAACACATAAAGGATAATCCAATGACATTAAAGGGATAACTTATAAATTACATTTATTTCCTTAACTTATGAATTTCTAGGATTCAATCTAATTTATCCATGATCTATTTCTAAACATATCTTAATTTTGAATTTTTTTTCTTCCATTAATAATGGTTCATGATAAGATTATGAATTTATCAATTAATTTCCCTCGGTTGTGTCTAAATAAGAGTGCAGTAAGGCCTGTTGTTGTGCACCGGTTCCCGTTTGAGTCTATCTTAATGCGGTGTTTTTGGGTTTTACCCCTAGATACATCTCTACCAACACAACAACCACATGTTTTATCTAGATAGGGATGTATTTTACTGATGAATAACATACTCTATACTCACCAAGATTTATGTATGTTTTTATTATACTTAGTCTTATCCATAAGGATTTCCCTACAGTTTTCTAATCCTAATCCCAAAAATAACTAGACTTTTCTCTGATAGAAAATATATCAACATTGTTCTTTTTATTAAATTCATACATCATTTAAGGACATAAAATTACACTTAATTCAACATAAAATTTAAATAATTATAGTGTCTTGGGTAATTAGTAACATTGCATAAAAACTTAAAAAATGAAATAAAACATCATTATTGAAAACATTCTTTACATGACCTCAACATTCCGTCATACATAACATTTCATGGGATAACCTATAGACATATATAAGAAATGAGTGAGATATAAAGTATTTTGATTGAATAAAAATGGAATAACATGAAGAATAGAACACATGTTAGAAAATAAGAATATCAATGTAGTATAATAGAGACGTGAACATAAAGGCATGATATAACATGATAACCATAACATTGAAATGTGGAATCAATATAAAACAGTTCATTATAGGTCAAGGATAAACAAATAATAAATTATAGTGGACAAAGTACCATAAATTAACTAGGTAAACCTTTTTACCAACATGTCGTATCATGATACTAAGCATTACCCAATGCATTGGATCGCTATATAATCCAGGCGTACCTGTCACATTCATTTTATTCTCATGATTAAGTTTGTCACATAGATTATAAATCATGGATTCAATCATCATCATAATTTATCACATGATCAATGGGTTTGTAATAAATACATATGAGTCCTCAATAAAAATTTATGTGTTTATAAAAGTGAACACCCTTATATGGAATGGGTACAATATTCACTACACTATTATTTAGAATGTAGATTCATGGTGCAATTTTGAAAGCCTAACGACATGACATAAAAAATTCCTAAAATTGGTTGATGAGAGTGAAAGAGGTATCTCATCATAAATAAATTAAATGTAAAGTAATAGGGTTATGTAAATACATTTTCCAATATATGTAATTTATAAATAGAAGTCATAACATAATAAAGAATCTTGAAGAATGAGGAGAAATGAAATAATTCTAATGAAATTTTGACAAGGTAACGTGTGTGTATGAGAGGAATTAATGAGAGATAAATAGATTTATCATAATTAAAACATTTTATGGGTAGTCTAGGGGAGGTGAAAAAACATACACCATCTTTTTTAAATTAAAACAAAAGGGATTCACAATATAAGGAAACATGGAAAAAATGATAATAGAAAGAACACTTACTTGAGTGTGTGACTTAAAAATCTTGAAGAGGGAATTATTGAGAGCTTTTGGAACTTTGGGAGTATTATAGGGAGAATATTATATAGTAAAGAAATTATTTGAGTATTTTTAGTGAAGCGATGTTGGACCATGGTTTGGTTTATATAGGAAATGAGAGGGGAATTCTTTAATATTTCTCAAACATAGGTTTTGGAATCTATATAATTAAATATATTAAAACCACAAAATATCACATAGCTTATATACATGGTTTTTTCTAAATAGTACTAGAAATAATTAATTTATAATCCCATGGGATGAATATATTAAAATATTATCCTTTCTTATTTGGAGGTGAGTCACATTATTAAATAAATGAACCTAAAATCATAAAATATATTATACATTTAGTAGTATTCACTAATGATTTATAAAATAGATAAAACAAATATAAAATCACATAATTTTAAAGGTAATATTTATATTTTTTCATATATCACTTTTATAGTGTTTATTACATAAATATAAGGCCATTTTGATGTCATAAGACACACTATATTTTAATGGTACTTAATTTTAACACAAAAATTAGACTATTTTGGAAAATTAGGAAAAAGTATCCATTAAATAATTTTGGCATCCTGATTCCAAAAATAATATTCATTTTATACAAATAATTTTCTAAATATATTATTTTTAACTTTTAAAATAAAACCCAACATTTATTGAAAACAAAATGGTTTTGAAAAAAGTGGTTTTTAATCATTAACAAAAATTATATTTATCCTCATAAAAATTATATAATCATTAATATTTAATAAAAGTACATTCATAAAAATATTTTCTTAAAATATTCTATATTTATTTATAAAAACAGTTTTCTTAATTCGACTTGAATACTGACAAAAAATTCTATTTCTGATTTAAAAACAATAATAAGATAAAAGTATATTCGTTATTCTATAAAAAAATAAGGTACAAAATAATAATGCTAGTGTATTAAAAAACATCCCTTTATTACACCAGCATATTCTCTAAGAGCAAGGTGTGTGATGGTGGGGCTTTCATGGGGTCGTTCAGTGAACATGGTTTGTGTCGTGTTCTCGATGAGCTTGAACTTCTCACATAAAGGGTTTCTCTAATGCTTATGTTGGTGGATCTAATCTTGGGATTGGTCTAGGGAAAGGCCTTGAAATTCTATCTCCCATGGAATCTATGATGAATGGGCTTCATAGGGAACAATCCTACTAGTTGTGGCCATCACCACATTTCCTTGTGTCATAAGGGTTTGTTAAAACATTGTATTTATACTAGTCATGTGTCACTCCTCAAAAACTATTTGATCAATGGTAATGATACATAACAGTCAATTAAATCCAATTGCATATAATAAAACAAATAGGTTTCATGTGTTTTCTATATCCATTTTACAAAATAATACATTTAATTAAATCAAAATTGAAATTTCACATATAATAGTTTGGGTCGTTACACTGTGAATCCTTTATCGGCACTTTATTTTTAGCATTGGTAATGGGAATCATTTATCAGTTCTTTGTTTTTAGCATAGATAAGGGGTACCCTTTATCAGTACTTTAATTTTTTCACTAATAAATATTTATTTCATCAGTGCATTTTTAACACTAATAAGGGTCAGAAATAAACAAAATGAAATAATAAAATAAATTTAATAAAAGTGTCTTTATTAGAAATAATATAAAAAAAATTATTAATTAAATAATTATTTATAAAAATGAATAGATTTTTATATATTATTAAATATTAATCATTTTCATAATTAGATAATTATGATATTTAATGTTATTGAATTGTATATATTAAAATTATAAATATATACAAATGTATATAAATATGATTTATATTTTAAAAAATATTTATGAGTGTTCCATTAACTAGTCACGTATTTATTGAATAATGGTTTATAAATAAAAATTAATATGAATTAAATATATTAACAAATTGAATAGTACTCGATATATAATTGAATTCCATTTTATTTTTCAATTTTATATTGATCAAATGTATTCTATATTGATTTCACATATACATAATTAATGCCTTTTTATATAAAATGCACACACACCCAAAACATCCATTTTTTCAATATTGTTAAAAAGAACTTATTCTTAATTAATTCAATTTCCCTCATTTTTAAAATATATGTATGCACTTAAAAGTATATATTCTTTAATAATGTGAAAACAATATTTTTAGAAAAATATTTATAAATAAATATATTTATAAATGCATGTTTACTATAATAATAAATTTATATATTTATAATTATTAATATATATATATATATATATTATTTATTTAAGTTATTTGTATAATTATAAACAAATAATTATATATATTTTAATAATTTGTCAAATATATAATAAATTTACAGAAATAATGAATATATTTACTATATTTATATTTTTATATATTTATTATATATATATATAATTATATCAATATATATAATGATATAAGTAAAGTTTTGTACGAATATTTCTTTAATTATAAATAAATAACTATAAAATTATAATAAATGTATTTAAAAAGGAATATATGTACTACATTTACATTTATTATATTTATTAAGTATATATAAATATTTACAATTTTTTATTAATAATTATAATTATTAACCCTTTATCAACGCTATAAATTTATCACTGAAAATGATTTATTTTATCAGCCATTATTTATAAGAGCATATAAAAGTGTCCCTTTCTGTTTTAAATACCATCACTATTTGCGAAACAATTTTGATATATAAGCTTTATAAATAAACCACAAACTATCAGTGCTCCTCCTCAATGAATCGAAGCTCGAATCACACATCCAAACAGCCTACAATTGCTCTAATATCTCATCTAACATCTGATGTTCAATTGTAGTTAGGGTTTCTGGATAGAGTCTCAGATTTATGTCAACCTCGATAGGTAGTCCTTCCTATTTTATTTGTTTATTTTGGGGTTAGTTTTTGATTTCTTCTTCTAGGATTTGATTATGATCTATTGTTTATGATTTTTTTTCTGATCTATTGTTTAAGGAATGATTTGTGGTCTGTTTTTTGTATTTAAAACCAACGTATGACTCGTTGTTTATATCTGACACTAAAATTTGCTTTTATTAATTGTTATTTAAGTTTTTTTTCTTACTAGATAAATTTTTCATATATGTATATAAATGTGTATATTTTTTCATGTATATTCTTGTTTATTGACTACTGATTTGAGTCGCATTGGTGGTTCCATAATGATTATATATATGCTCACACCATTCATGAACACCTCAGTGGACATGCAACTTTAGTTGTTATTTTTCAAGTACCATGTTAGTGGAGTGATTTATGTTCCTCTATTGGTTATATGTATCATAGTATATGGTTCCTCGAAGAATTCAACATGGCCCTCAGTTTTCATATGAAGTTGATTCAAAGGGGTTATCCCTAGTTAAGAACATTAGTTTATATCACATCAAGCCTTCACTTTTTGAATCATTATAGTACCTTTATAGTTCGTCTTATTTTTTAATATCATGTTTTTGTCAATTTGAAATCTCTTAAAGACTATAAGTGATTTTCTAAACTTTCCTAACATTTACGTGTGTTAATATAGATATTGAAATATTTATTTCCACAGTTTTTTTCTAACTTCTATGCCTATATTGTGTAATGATTATTTTGGGTCTGCATGTCCTTTGACCCAATGTTTCATGCTAAAATTGTGTTCGAACTTTAGTAATAACTGTTTCTATTTGGGGGGACCACATCAAATTTATGGTTTTTTACACCTAATGTTTAAACCATCCATTGGTGACATTGAGGTGTGTTAGATGTCCTAAGATGATTTGACCTGGTGTTTTTTGGGTAAGTCAGGCTAGGGTCATTACATTATCCATCTTTTGATTTACACCTATAAAGATTAGTGATAGTATAATTTATTATATTCCTTTACCTCCCTCTAATTTTTCAAATTCCAACAACCCATATTGTTGGATTTTGAATATCTTGGTGATCAAATATTCTAGTATAAATGATCCATATTTCCTTATATTAGAATTTTCTATATCCTTCACTTTGGATAATGAATATCTTATGTGTATTTATTTATATATTTTATAAAATTAATCTTTTATAAACCCAATAGGATAGATATTAACTGAAAATGGATGCATGCTAATCTTTTCACAAATGAATATGAAGATATAGTTAAAGTGTTCATCATGTTTTCAGGAGAGTATACAGAAATCCCTTCTAAAATCCTCTATGTATGTTTACATTGTTTTCATTCAAGAAAAATTAGTCCATAAGAGTTGGAAGAATAATGATTTGTCACAAAATAGATCAAAGCTTTATATTTTGGACTAAACACAGGAAAAAACTAAATGTCTATATTTATTGGTATGATACTATGGTTTATGAATCATTCGATATGAATACCTTTGTAAAATATGATAGAGATCACATGGAATAAATGATAATGGAAAATGAAAATGACCTTTGTTGTTGTCCAAAGTTATTTTAGAAGATCACTAGATATTGTAAGAAACCATTATATACTGGTTCTACTAAATACCCAACATTTTTAGTTGTATTGAAGTTATATAATTTGAAAGCTGGCAGCGAATGGAGTGACACCTGCTATACATAACAACTTGGTTGTTTGAAAGATATTATAAAAGAACAAAATGAATTAACATGTCAAACATATGATGCTAAATGAATAATATATTCAATGGAAGTGATCTCTATAAAAATACATGTTTTCAAAATGATTTCATATTGTTTCTCAAGGACCATGAATCATTCATAAAATTCCCTAAGTGTGTAGAAGATTGATAAATGAAAAATGAATCAATTTATTCAAAATCATTATTGTAAATTCATGTCATTCCATGGTTTAAGAAGACTATATGGATACGATGATACCATAATACAATTAACATTGCATGTAGATATGAGAATTAACTATGGGAACCTACATCATCCAATAGATTCTCCTGAGGGGAAGAAATTTGATTATGAGATTCCTGAATTTAGAGATGAGCCAATAAACAATTATCTTATGTTATCAATATATGGAATAAATCATTTTTGTGTAAATACCAGTACTAGAAGTATGTAGTCTATCATGTTGATAAATAATAAATTTCCACCATCGCTATTCATAAAGCGCAAATGCTTTTTGTTGTAACTACATATATCTCGACCAAGAAACCTAGTAATGATATTTATTTATATTTGGATCCATGGATAAAATATCTAAAATTGAGGTGGTAAATAGTTGATACAATGTATGATGCTCATAGAATTGAAGAATTCACAATTGGGGCCATGTGGTACTGAATTATAAATTAATTCACCTCTTATAAAAATTTATTAGGATATAGAATTAAAGTAATACTGGGGTGTCATGTTGGTGAAAAACACCCATAATCAGTTAAGTTGAAACATTCCTTGAAGACTATGTTTTTAGGTCATCGTAAATTTTTACATCAATGAAATAAATAGCGATCCTGGATTACCGCATTCGATGGGAATATATAAAAAGGTACTAAACTGTCTCCAGCAACGGGTGATCAACTATACAAAAAGGTAAAAAAATATGGAAACTATTTTTGGTAAACCATATTTTAAAAACCATACAAAATCATGATTGAATAATTGATCAATATAATTTGAATTATCGTATTTGAATTTTTTTATGATTGAAATTTTTTTGTTGTCATGTATATAGAAAAAATATATATTTGATAGTGTTATTGGAATGATACTAAATGTTCCTAGAAAAACAAAATATGGAATTAAAGATAGGTTATACTTGATTGAAATGGGAAAAAGGGAAGTGTTGGCACCAGTGAAGGGTAAAAGGTTGACTTTTCTTCTTCCAGTTTCTTACACTATATCCATATATGAAGAAATTGTAATTTTTCTTTTTTCCTTTCTAGTGTAAATGTTCAACATGGGAATTCATCAAATATCGAGAATGTTATGACAATGACTAATATGAAGTTACAAGGACTAAAATCACATGACTTTAATGTTTTGATTTTGGATTTAATTCTTGTTTCTTTTCTTTGCAATCTACCTCAAAATGTATGATATATACTAACCAGAAACTGTTTCTTTTTCATCTCGATATGTAGTAGTGTTGTATACATAGAGAAGTTTCACATCATGAATAAAGAGATTACAATAATATTATCTGAATTAGAGATGTTCATCCCACTATCATTCTTTGATATAATGGTCTACCTAATGGTTCATTTGGTCAGAGAGGTTCAACTATGTAATCCTATCCATTATAGATGGATGAACCTCGTTGAATGTTATATTAATGTTTTGAAAGGGTATGTCAAGAATCAATGTTTTCCAAAGGGTTTTATTGTATAATGATACTTTGTGGATGAAGCTATCGAATTCTGTACCAATTACCTATAAGGTATTAAAAGCATCGGTCTCCCAATGTCTTCTCACATTGGACACCTTAGGGTCGAAGGGATTTTTGAAATAGATGTCGTTACAATTACCTATAAATATTTAAAGAAAACACATATTTACATATTATATAATATTGAAGATGTTAATACATATATTTAATCCCACAAAAAATTTATTATATATTTGAAGCCATCATGTTTAGAAGGATGGATATCAAATACATATAATCAATAGTTTCTATGATGGTTTAGAGATACAATTTATTTTGAGTTATTTCAAAATCTGAATTAAATTTCTAAATAACATTAATGTCCAGCTGGAGGACCGAATTCAAATGTTATATGATACACTGGTTTTGAAATCAATGGTTATAAATTATATAAAAAGAAACATGATAACTTCAATACGGTAAAAAAATTGTGTTATTCTTATGGATGAAGTCATGCACATATCTTGTGACAACGATATAAATTTAATTTATGAAAATATGTCATATTTTTTCATTATATGAATGATATTTGAGTTGGATTATACAACATTTCAAGTGTTGATTTTCTGTTTCAAAGGGGTTGACAATATCAATAGAGTGAAATTTGAAGAAATGGGATTTTTGAAAGTGAATTTCAGTATGAAAGGGGAAAATCCAATCTATTAATAATGGAATCAAATAAGAGTGCAAGTAGTTTATGTATCTGATCCAACAAACAAGAATTGTTTGATGGTCCAGCTGGAGACTAAAAAAATTGAGTTATATAAAATTAAATTGAGGGATAACCTTTCATTGAAACATCAAAAACTTGTTCATGTGTGTCCCAATGTTGAAATTGTATTGTACATTTTATACGACAACAAATAGGGGATTTGGATTCTCAATAGAGGAAGAAAATCCATTGAACATTTTTAAAAACATGGTTTAATGAGAAGGTAAAAATGTTTTTTAATATATTATTTTTTATCATAATATTATATGGTCTATAATGTAATAACATAATCTAAATTAAATGTTTGACTACTCATGCAGACAATTTCTTCTGCACATGATGATTCTAGCAATCCATTAAAAGAACAAACTATAATTAAGGAAACCTTTATATAGATGAGTAGTTAGTGTTAAAGTATACTTTCTATATTTTACTAAAAATTTATATAATAGAATGTGGATTTAATTTTCAATATTCCCTGTAATTTTTATTTATTATAAAATATTTATATTCTTGTATCATGACATATCATGAAGTGAAACACTGTTTTCTCTTCCCAATAATATAGGTAACATTGGTATTTTCAGTGTAAAATCATTATCCATATATGTGATGGATGTTTCTTATTTATGTTTAATTTATTTCTTGTTAATATTAATAACATTATAATTTGTTTTATACATAGGTGGATTCTTTTGTTCGAGTTGGGGTGATCTTTCCATCTTTCATCCCTTCCTTCACTAGTACATTTATAGACTTCTTATCCCTCAAAACCTCTTTACCCCCTCAGTGTTGCATTTATCACATTACTTTAATTTCGTTACACTACCTTTGAATGATGAGAAACAACACTGCATCTACTCAATGATAGAGGTAATTTTCATTTTGTCACAGTAAAATCATTTTCCATAAAATTAATATATTATTTCATATGTACGTTTAATTTATTTCTTTATAATCATATTCACATAATAATTTTTTTCTTATGCAGGTGGATTATTTTATTAGAGATCAGGTAATCTGTCCATATTTCATCCCTTTCTATAGTAAAACCACCACAAACATCTTCTCCCACAACACATTCCACTCTTTCCATGTTGAAATTTATTATATTCCTTCAGTTTCCCTTCACTACTCAATAATAGAGGTAATCTTGATATTTGTAAAGTAAAATCATTGTACATAAAATTAATTTATAATTTCATATTTAGTTTTAATTTATTTCATTTTAGTATTACTCATAATATTTACTTTCTTATACAGGTGGATTCCCTTTTTTGAGTTAAGGTGTTCTTTTCATAACTACTCATACAGTATTGGAAAATTGATAAAGAAATTCAATGTAAATCATGGTAATATTAACAATTAGGTTTTTAAATGTATGTAATAATTTGAATTAAAGTTATTTTATACACCAATGTTTGAAATGTCTATAATATATTGTTTTTATGGTATTTGTGTTGTATTTTTAATTTCATTTATATTCTATATTGGTACTTGTTTTTTTATATATGGTGTGGTTTTTGTGCTATAATGTGTTGTTAGAGCACAGTGTAGTGGTTCTGTAGTATGTTGTAACACAATACTATAGTATGACCCTTTATTAGTGCTTTGAAATGTGTTGATAAATAATTCCTTTATTAGTGATTATAAAAGCAATACTAAAAGGCATTTTTATTGGTTCCTATATAAGTTCTAATAATAGGAATTTATGAGTGCTTTTATATGTTCTTATAAATTTCATATTATTTTGATGTTGCTCAAGTAGTAAACACTTTTTTAGCACTATTAAACGCCTATTTCGTAGTAGTGTCAACCAACTATTTCATTTATGTCATGCATATAATTACTATGAAATTATATTATGATACTTGTACTTAAAATTATTTTCTATTTAAATATCAATTTTATCATTTCTCGTTCATGGAGTTTACCGTTCAAAAGTTACCAAATTTGTAAGATATTTTTATCTCAATATTCCTCTATTTTATATGAATGTTAGGTTATGAACCTGTATTATTTCATGAAGGGTATATAATAACCATTTTACATATAATATCATGAATTAATTCATCCTAATGATATTTTATATTGCATTTTATGGTATTACTTAATGGGTAATATGATTTAATGTTACCAATGTTGTATGAGTTTTATGTTACAATTACACCATTTATCGGGACTACTTTTGATAAAGTTTCCAATATTAAAACATCATGATATACAAATCATTAATTATCATTAATTTTATTCTCCTCTATTTTATAATTAAATATTAAAGTTATGGAACCATTTTTCTACTATTTGGAACTTATAATAATTGATAAACTTTTTAAAGGAAACTCATATTTGTTTCACTCTTTAGTATAAAATATGTTTTCATTAAAAATTAGGTTTTCAAAATTTTATTTTGAATGAGTTTTCAACATTTTAAAAATAATTATTAATTAATTTTCTACCAATGTTTTATTATTTGAATTTTTTCAAAGCAATGTTCGTTTTATTTTTTAATCAAAAAAATTTCTAATTTTTTTTATATGAAAAAGGTATATTAATTTAACGTGTATCATATGTGTAACACCCAAAGATTTTTTGAATTATATTTTTTTAAATTACTTCAATCTTTGGATATTTTTCATTTCAAGTAGCACTAAATATATTTTTTTATACGAAATCACTATGTTTGACTTACATTATATACAACACCAAGTCAAGATTGTGACACACAACAAATAGATTTATTTTCTGTACAAGAAACAGTATGTTTGTATTTTATTTCACACAATAATAAGTCCCTTAAATATCTTTGGTTACCAGCAAAGTGAGTTTTACAGATTTAGAAGATATTATTAATATTATTTTTAAAATATTATTAAAACTACCACCTAGACATTAGAATGGATGAAACAAGTAAAATTAACTAAATTGTAAAATTAGGATTTACACATGTATATAAATTTAATTACATTGTTATCAATTAATATATGTGAATGTATGAACTATTTGGAAATAAAAAATTATATTTCGAAGAAAAATATTTTTCTATGTACATAACAATTTTACTTCAATAAATTAAATAGAACACTTTTGATTATAATATTTAGTAAAATATATTTATTATATATTCAATCAGAATTTTTGATAGTCATCCAGTTGATATTATGGGTATAAAATAAGAATAAATCCAATATATCAATAAAATTATGTATTTTTGTAAAATGTAATTTTATGGACTTTAAATTACAAATCCATCTTAAAATTTATTTTCAAAAATTTTGTAATTTTTATTTGAAAAAAATAAACTTTATTTTTGAAAGTGTAAAATTGAAATTAGATTATGTTGATGGGAGATCCTCAGTGTTGCTTCATCCCTCCCAAGTTCTGACAAATGGCCTCCTACGACATGAATCTACTGGTTGTGGTCATTTATTATCCATTCTTTATTAATTATCTGTTTTCATTTCTACTTATAAACACTAATTATAACAATGAGATTATTACCAAGAGTATAGTTTCCAAAGGTCATATCGACCAACTGTCATATTTGACCAATGATCATATAATAGTTGATTCACAATGGTCACATTTCCCTTTACACTCTATAAATGCCACTTCATTATTAAAGAGATATAGTTTTTTTGGGATTAATATGTTACAACATACATTTTCATAGGAAAAAATATCATTTTAGATGTTTGGGAATTTATATTATCCCCCTTAAGTATTTTCAACCCTGAAATTTAGCTTGTTCTCTTAGTTAAGAAAATATACATGTACTTCTGTCTCATTGACCCCTCTGGTTTCCACACCACTTCTTAATATTTAGTGTTCTTCTACAACAATTTAAAGAGGTGGGATGTTTTATTCGACAATACCATATATCTATGGTCCATGATCTCCGCCACCTACTCCTCAAAATAAGTTTCATGTTCCAATTATATCACCTCTGGATTAATTACATTTGAATGGTCGGGTATGTACTTCTTCAAGAAAGATATGTGGAATATATTATGAACATGAGGTAAATTTGGTAGAAGTACTAGTCGAATGGTCATTTTCTCGATGTGATCAAAGATTTTATAGGGGAAATTATACCTAGGTATAAGTTTCCCTTTCTTCTCAAACTACATGACCCTCTTCAAAGGTGACATTTGAAAGAACACTTTGTCACCAAGACTAAACTCCAAGTCACTCTAATGGCTCTCTACAAATATCTTCTTCCAACATTTAGCATAATTTATCTATTTTTTAGTTGGATGAACCTATTTCATCATCTCTTGCACAATATCAGGCCTAAACATCGATCTCTTACCAAATTCATCCAAAAATAGGAGTTCAACATCCCCTCCCATACAGAGCTCCATAAGGTACCATTTTAATACTCAAATAGAATATATTTTTATATGAGAACTCATCTAATGGTAAAGGATGATCTTATCCACCATTAAATTTCATCGATAATGTTCCCAGAATATTTTCGAGTGTTTAAATGTGTTTTCTGATTGAAAATCATTTGGGGGGTTATAGGACATACTAAAAGTCAATTTGGTGCTTAGAGAATGAAGAATACATTTTTAGAATTTTGATGTGAACCTTGGATCATGGTCAGAAATTATTGAAATTGGAACTCCCTTCCACATCACCATTGTTTTTAATTTAAATCTTAGAAAGGTGGTAAAGAGATAAATCTTCCCAAATACTGATGAAATAGATAGTTATGGTGAGTTATTCCACTATAAACAACATCACATTATTTCTTTGGTATGTTCTTGGGAGACTAGGGGAACATCTCATAGATATATTATTACACACTCATGTTGGTGTGGGTAGTGGTTATAATACCCCTTTAAGAATTTTTCACTCTACCTTCACATGTAGACATGGAAATCAACTTGGAGTATAGTAAAAAATTTCTCTATTTATGTTATCCTGTAGATAATGATCATAAACTTCCCTATACATTTTAGTTCTTCCATGATGTATAGGGAGTGTAGATATATGTGATTCGTCCAAAGATTCCTTGTTTATCTCTATAAAATGTAGAAGACTTATCCTCGTATAAAATTTCATTACACCTTGTTAATAAATATTATACTTGAGAAAATTCCCATTAACATCCTTTACCTTATTTAGTATCAAAGGATCTTCTCTTTGATATTTCATGATGTTTCTTGTAATGATGGTTTATAAATAATTTTCTATAGCATTGATGATGTAAATTCTCTCATGATACCCATGTACAACCTTACATGGTCATTGATCAATTGATCAACTTGAATCTTCATCATTTCCATCATAATAGGGTCTTTTAAACATAATTCATCGGCGACTTTGATTATTTTTCTACAATGATAATGAATTGAACAATCATAGTCTTTAATAAGTTACAACCATCACCTTTATCTCATGTTCAATTCATTTTTCAAGAAAATGTACTTCAAACATTGGTGATCTATTTATATATCACATTTATTATCATAAATGTGGTGCATCCATATCTTTAGAGAAAAAACTAATTGTTCCTCGTTCAAGGTCATGTGTTGGATAATTATGCTCATGACGCTTTAACATTGGAGATGCATAATAAATATCCTTGTTTTTTCATGAGGATGAACCCAATCCCTTTAAAAGAGAAATTTTTATAAATAATAAATCCTTATCTGATAGAGGGTAGAGTTAACACTGGTTATGTAACCAATCTATTCTTCGACTCTTAAAAACCTTCTCCACACTCCTTAGTCCAGATGAACATATCCCATTTTTGAGTTAAATTGGTTAGTAGATTTTAAATTCAAGAAATGTTTTTCACAATCCTCTTATAATACAATAATATACCAAGGAAACTACAAATCATAATTATTTTTATAGGATGAGGCAACTCCTCCATAACCTTTAACTTCACAGGGTCAATAAAGATTCAATCATTGGTTACAATGTTTCCTCAGAAAGCAACGTATTGTTTCTAAAATTTACATTTGATGATTTTTTCAAACAGCCTCTAATTCCATTGATTTATCAATGTAACCCTTATATAATCCTTATGGTGCTGTTGAAATTTTGAATATATCATAATATCATCAATAAAAACTACCAAACATTTATTAAGGAAATCCTTAAATACACTATTCATCAAATCCATAAATAGAAAAGGAGAATTAGTCAAAGCAAAGGGAATAACAAATAAGTCATAATGTTAATATCATGATCTGATGGAAGACATTAGAATATATTCTTTCTTCACCCTAAATTTATGATACCTAGATCGAAGATAAATCTTGGAGATGAATTGAGTCCCATGAAGATCTTAAAATAATTCATCAATCCTGGGGATACTGTACATGTTCTTCCCTATGGTTCCATTTATTTCTCTATATTCAATGTATAGCCACATTCATCCCCCTTTCTTCTTTCCAAAGAGAATAGGTGGTTCAGAAATAGACAAACATGGTTGAATAAACAACTTCTCCCAAATTTATTCAAGTTTTTCCTTTAATTCCTCCATCTCCACATTTTATTTTCCCTATGGGGTCATTGATATCATCTTGGATCCATGTATGAGTTTAATAGGGAACTATACATCTATTTCTATGGGAGTTCTAGGTATCTTATTAGGAAATACATAAATGTATTTCTGAATAATAGGGTAATTTTATATTATAATACTTTCATTTAATTCTTCCTCTTCACTGATTATCTCCACAATGAAGGCCATGGTATGTGCTTTATGAAAAATTGTAAGATACAATATCTCACTTTTTAAAATAAATATTGGTTTTCTATTCAAGAATACTGAGATTTCATTACTTCTAAATTTTATTTGAGTATAATACTTTGAGAGTCAATCCATCCATAGTATATTGTCAAATTCCATCATGGGAATGACTGTGTGATTTGATATGATATTGTTCTCGTTAATGTCAATAAAAAAGAATATATACACATTTTATTCTTGGATAATCCCTTAACGAGTCTTGACTAATAAATCTACTTTTATAATTTCATTTATCGATTCTATATTCTTTGGACACTTGGAGTAAATAAAGAAACTCATTGAAACAGAATCTAAAAAATCACTTATTATCTTTGAGAGAACATTGAGAATAGCTAAAACCACGCCATTTGGAGCTTCTAATTCATCCTTAATGATATAAAATGTCCAAACATTCTCCCTTGAAATATTATAATGTGGATGTTTATTTCCATACATTGTATTCTAATTTGGGATAGTGATTGAAAAAGTTCACATGTTTTCCACAAACTAAGATTTGGACTTCAGGATGACCCTACACCATTGTACCATTGTCTTTAGTCTAGAAAAGTTGAGGCTCCAACTTACTATGATATTATTGAGGTATATGGTCATCTTTTCTAAACCGTTAACATTTCTCAAATGTAAACAAGTTTTTACTTGAAATCTTCTTCACACATTTTTTGCATGTTGGAAGATGAAATTTCCTTAATCCTCTTCAATGATCAAAGTTCCTCCCCATGTTTGTCTCTAATAATCTCTTAATTTATTTGATTTATGTGACAACTGTATCTCTCTCAATTTCAGTTCAACCATCAAAGCACTCCAAACTATCACATCATTTCAAGCATAGTCTATATTGGATAGATTTCTTTTATATATTGGGTCTTATTACACCAAATAATTTATCAAAATTTCCATTAGGATCCATAAAAAAGAAATATGTGTAATGAAAAAGAGTTGAAAATTTCATCGCATACCTTACCATGGATTCATTTTCTTACTATTTCACCTCTAGTAATTCCTTATCTATTTAAATTCAAACAGAATATGAGAAATATTTATTTTTAAATTATCCTCTAAACTCTTTCCAATTCAAATCAACAATTTCCCTTCTTGGCTTCATATTTTTAATCAACATACCCCAATGATCAGCTTCTCTTTTCAAGAAGTACACCAATGATGTTTCTCTATCATGTTTGGAGCATTGTAGAATAGAAAATATTTTTTTCAATAGATCATATCCATTTTCACCAATAAATGGACTTTTAGATCCACTTAATGAAGGAGGTCGGTCATACATAAAGGACCCAGCACAAAGTTATTCCCTTCGATGTGAATATATTATCTTCAATTGATTCAAGTTATTATTTATAACTTGATTTAGTTGATTAATCATTCTCATGAAGTTTTCTATTCTAGATTCCATTGGAGAGCTATCAATACATGGTCTATTTCCCTCACCATTTATGTGGTTCCTCTTATTTTTTACTATTTTCTAAAATAAGGAATCCTTACTGAGAAACATGTTTATTTTAATAATATTATAAATGTAAATTAATTTTATACCATAAAACATCATGCATATATATATTATTAATTAACAAAAATACATTTTATATATATCCTTCATAAGGGTTCATAAAATTCTTATGATCAACCAAACATGTCCCCATGGAGTGTCAAACTGGGAGTTCAGCAAATACCCATTGTTATACACGAATTATTATTCAAGACTATCTCAATGCAATGTTTTGAGGTTTTACCCCAATATATATTTCTTCTAGAGCGACATTCACATGTTCGTGTCCATACAGGGATTTATTTTCTCAAGAATCCACTTACATAAAACATCTCCAAAATACCAGGATGTTTTCCTATATTTTTGTTTTTCCCTATAGTTCATCATATAGGTTTCAAATCTAAAATCCCAAAAATAATTAACCCATCACTTGATATGGAAAATTGAATCCATCATTTTATTTTCATCTAATGAAACCTCTGGCCTATTTCTTTTACAAGTGTATTAAACTAAATAAAAAATTTATTCATTTCACTATGGTATTAACATTCATGGAACCCACATTCCTTTTCCAAGGGTTGGAAATGACAAAATGGTCCTTTTAAGCACTTTTTGGAACAAGTGTATACCACATATATTATATAATTTGGATAAAATGGTAGCATAAAAATTTTAATAAAAGGGAGTTATCATAATAATTATAATAAACTTATAATAAAAGTTCTTTAATTGAAGAGAATGGAAGGAGAATTACCTAACCTTGAAGAGTTACTCCTAAAACTAGAGGAATGCAACCTTAAGAGATTTAGGACACATTAGGAAATTTAATAGGAGGAAAATAAAACAAAACATCATCAAATATGTACTGTGAGTGAACGGAAAAAAGAACATTTGTGGGTATTTATTGAAAAATTTCGGGATTTTCTTTATAATTTTGAAATATAGTCCATGGAAATCTAGGTTGTGGGAAAAATTCCATGGGCTTCCCATGTCTTTTACCAATGTGTTTTTAAATTTGGGACATTTTTTTATTTTAATACAAAATATTCTCTAATCATTTCAGATTACTTATTTTTGGAATGGAAAAGTCATGTTTCCAAAAAAAATGCTACAATTTCCTGTTTAGATTTTTGAAAGACAATTATAGGTTATGAAATTGATTAAAATATATTTAAGAACTTAATTTTAAAAAATAACATATTTTTGGCCTTGGATTGTGTTCAATAACTTATTAAATCATTGTTCAATAATTATGATGTCATAGAACATATCAAAAACCTCAAACTAAATTTTTACAATTCAGTAAAATACTAAATATTTTAGTAAATTATTATAAATTTACCATTACCAAATTTCAACATGTTGATTTAGAAATGATTTTTATTTTATCATAATAATTCTCTAAAAAGGATAAATTTAACTTTTTAATATAAAAACACTTATTTAATAAAAATAATAGCATGTTTAAAGTGCATTGTAAAATTTTTGACAATTGAAATGTTTTAAGGACATAATAAAGTTATATTTTAATTTATATTTAAATAAATGTTTTCTTTCATACTATTTCATTTAAATAAGTTACACTCATAATAAAATAGTTTATTATAAATAATTATATGTTTTATGGAATGTATAATTTGGATATGAAAAGTCAATTTATCAAATTCCAACTTAATTGAACTTATTTTTATTAAGAAAAAGTATTTCTAAAATTGAATTGATGGAATGATAATTTTATTTATACTAAGGAATGAAACATTAAGTAACTAATGAATGTTAACGTAGTCCCTTATCCCACATGTATATGCCCAAAGAGTAAGGTGTGTGATGATTGTAGTTCTGTGGGTTACCTAGGATAACATTAACTGAGTGGAAACTTCCAGTAACATGAACTTCTCCTGTAGATAATTTTATTCAAAATTCAAATGTTGAAGCTCTGTTTCCTCTTGGTCAAGGGTGATTCCAACTAAAACTACCTCCCTCTTTTGTTTTGAAAAATGGGCATCATACAGAATGACTCTCTAAGTTCAGGTCATCACTTCTCCTTTCTATATTAATAATCCCTTTTCATTTATAAATATAAATACTAATTATAACATTAATATTTTTAGCAAGAGTATAGTTTCCAACGATCATATCAAACAACCATAATATTTGAAAAAAGGTCATATAATAGTCGAATCATAATGATCACATTTCAATTTATACTCTATAAATACCAATTCATTATTAAAGAGATATAATTTTTCTGTGATTAATATAATATGACACACATTATATTAAGAAATAAATATCAATTAAAAAGTAATTGTTGTTATAGATTTTGTATGTGGATTCAATGATTTATTTTTTAAATTTAATGTTTTATTATTTTAAGGCTATTATGATATGACTTATGGACTTTTGAAATGTTCTATAGGTTTTCTAATTGGTTTTAGAATATTTTTTATTTTTAATGAGTGAAAATAAATATTCTAAATGAATTTTTTTTGATTTGAGGTGTGGTTGACATGATGATTTGTTAAGGGGAGTTTAATACTATTAATATTTATATTTGAAGTGTATGTCTAATTCAACCCTTTATAAAATTTTATAGTGTCTAGTTTTTAATTGTTTATAGTAAATGGTTGGCCTTTTGGCCTTGTATTGGTTTTCAAAGAGAAATACCCTTATTGAATGGTATCTTTGAAACATTTTAAAAGAAATGGATGGTTTCGATGAACCTATTTAAAAATATTTAGTGGTGTCTTGTGGGTATTTAAATTTAAATAACGGTCTTTGTCTATGTTTTTAGTTTTAAAAAAATAAAACTCATGTGTAAGGGTAAATTTGAATTGATTTAAATTATTGGGTGATTACAATTATGTTAAAAATGATGGTTGGAATGTATTTTTTAAAATGTGAAAGGGGACGTTATTCCAAGATGTGTTTGGAATTTAAATTTGTGTTTGAAATTTATGTTTTTAGGTGGACTTTGTAAAGGACACCAATTCATTTAGCATTTTCGTGTGTACCCTATAAAACCCCAGGTTTTTATGAATAGATTTTTTTAGAAATTAAATTTCATTGATGGATGGTGTTTCACATTACACCAAGTTATGCATTATTTATACAAAAAAAATTAAGATTATACAACTTGAAAAAAGAATATTATATTACATTACACACAACACGAAGTTGTTTTATGTCTCATACAACACTGAGTTTCTTTGATAGCTTACACGCAAAACTATGCTTTACCAAACTACAATATAAAATTAACATTATTATTTAATGTGATAATTATAAAAATATATTGGAATGGATGGTATGAAAAAGATTAAATAAATTAGAAAAATATTTTTGAAAAATTAATACAAAATATGTTGGTTACCAATTAATTAGATATTAAAATTAAAATCTTTTTAAGATAAAAGGGAATCTTTTGGAAAAAAAAATATTATGCTCATATGTATGTTTTATATCAATAAATTGACCTAATAATTTTTTTAATGATTTTAATGTGATTTATATATTATTTATACAATAAAATTTTTAAAAAGCATCTTTTATGTTTTCTAGACAATAGATAATAGTAAATCAAATTGCATGCTTAAAACCTTTATTTTTCTAAAAAAATTATTTCTTTAAATTGGAAAACATATGACAAAATTATATTTTTTCAAATTTTGGAAAAGTAATTTGATAAAATAAACATTATATTTTAAATTTGAATATAAAAATAATATTAGGGTAAATATTTATTATTTTTTTAATATGTTTTATTTATTGAGTAATAGTGAAAAATAAAGGATTTTAAATGAAAACGAAGTTTTGGTTTAAATAATTAATAATTTTAAACTATATTTTATATTAGTTTTAAAGTGAAAATTGTTCAATTATAAATAAATTAATAAAATATACATAAGTTTAATCAATTTAATTTTTGAATTGAATATAAATCCTTAGTATACATTTTACCTTTTCCGCCTTAAGAACTTTTTTTTCTCAACTTGTCTGCAGGATTTATTTTAAATTAATTTCTACAAATTTTTGGTATTGAATTTTAAAAAAATGATTCCATATATTTAATCATACTAATATATAATTTATAATATGGAAAACTCAAATTTTTTACCAATGAAAATTTTGAAAACCTTTAAAATTAATCGTGGAGATTAATAGGAAAACAAGTTTACCAATGGACTAAACTTTAATCTTAAGGGGGAAAATGACCTAGAAACTTCTCTAGCACCCATTTTAGAGGCATTTATAGAACATAATACTTCATTAATATACTTCTATATATTATTAGATCAATTTAACATGTAAAAAATGTGGTTGTAATTATCCCTTTCAATATTTTACATGTTTACCACTCAACTCCCTTATTAAAAGCCACCGCTAATTCCCCTCTCTTCACAAATTCAAAAACAATTTATTCGTAAAATAAATTACCAAATAAATTATAAAAGTATATGATATCATTATATAATCCTTAATTTCATAATAAATGATCCCTAGTATGGCTTTTTTTAAAACCAAAATGAGATACCAGAAAAGGGGGCAATGTTTATCAACAAACATTTTTGTTATTTCTTACTCAAACCACTTAATTTCATTTGATATAATTATTAAATAATAACACTAATATATTTAATATAAATTTATTTTTTTATGATAATTTAATGACCTAAAATACACACTCTTTCATCAAATGGGTTACAAAATCATTGTTCATGTTTATAATTGACTACTGTCTCGCGAACCGATGTTGTTTGTTTTTTCATTGCCACCTTTATTGGTTGGGTATAATGATGTAAATAATATATATATTTTTTATTTATTATAATTATTATTTTTTTATGATTCTATAATTGTTATATCACACATAATTTCATTCATTCCATTTTGTGGGAATACTATAACACCATTCATGTGTACAGCCGACTACTGCCTTAAGAAGAGATTTGATTCATTCACTATTTACATTGAATGTATTAAAAATGAGTTAAATAGAAATATATGATATATATGAAGTAAAAATTATTATTTAATGACAATATATCATATAATTTTTTTTCATTCAATCCGATAGAAAAATGAAAAAAATGCTTATACGTGCATATGTCATAACGTTTCAATGAACTGTGTATTTTATATCAAATTTCCAACTTTTTGCAATTATTATAAACAAATATATACTAAATATATATGATATTTATATTTTTTTACTGTTCTGATAATTATTAAATCTTTATTAAATTAAGAGAAACAAAAATATTACAAATAAAAGCACATATGAAAAACAAATCCATTAATACCAGAAAAGTAACATTAACAGATAATTGTTAATAAATGGATAATAAAAGTTCATAATAAAATAATAAAATCTTATTAAATAAGGTAATATTTTTATGTATTATATTTTTAATAAAATTATATTTATTATATATGAGTATTTAATGAGTAAAATGGAATTCAAGACATAAAGTATGAGTTTTTTGTCTTGCATTTTACTCTTGTGAGACTCATGTAATATTTACCACTTTTTTCATTTATGTGGTGTATATAATATCCATGAATTTATTTTAAAGTGATTATAATTAAAATTAATTTCTATTTAAATATTCATTTTATTATTTCTCTTTTATTGGGTTTACGGATCAAAATTTACCAAATTGGTGAGAGATTTTTGTCTCAATGTGCATTCTTTGAGATATAAGTTGTGTTTTGAACCTATATTATTTCATGAGGTGTATATACATCACCTTGGATTTATAAAATCATGAATTGATTAATCCTAATTATATTTAATATCTTATTTTATTTTATTCCATTATGATTCATATGATTCAATATTACTAAATTGGTAAGTGTTTTATGTTAAAATCGCACCATTTATCTGGATTTTCTTTGATCAATTCACCAATGTTAAAATAAAATGATATACCTATCTAGAATTATCATGAATTTTATTCTCATATATTTATTAATTAGATATGAAAGTGAAAAAACCAATTATTTACTATTTGGTACGTATGATAATTAAGGAAATGTTTTAAATGAAATGCAACATTATTTCTCTCTGTAGTCTGAAATAAGGTTTCATTCAAAACCATGTTTTATTAAAATGTTTTAAATTTTATTTTTATTCTTTTTTAAATTGATTTATTAAATAAATTTCAAGCCATTTCATATTAAAAAAATCAAAATAATGTTCTTATAATTTCCATATCAAGGAACCTTTCTAATACTTTTATTATCAAAAAGTCATGTTCATTTAACAAGTAACGTATTTATAACTCTTGGAGATTTTTTAAATTATTTTTTTCAATATAATATAAAATTTTTATATTTCTCATTTCATGCAACGCTGAATAGTAATTCTTTTATACGAAAGCACTATGTATGTATTTTATTATACACAACACCAAGTCAATATTATGATAAAAACACTTAGATTAAATTGTGGTACACACAACACTATGTTTGGATAGTATTATAAAAATACATGGTCCCTTCGATGTCTTTTGTAACCCAGAAGGTCATGTTTTAACGAACTACGAAATACTATTAATATTGTTAATAAAATTTTATTATAGCTCCCACTATGCCATTCGAATGAAAATTTTGAATAAAAATAACTAAATTGTGAAAATAGGATTTATGCATGTATATAAAATGAATTATTTGATTATAAATTATTATATGTGAATTTATGATCTATCGAAAAATAAATAAATTGAATTTCTAAGAAAACTATTTTTTTATGTACACACTATTTTACCACAATGAAATGTTCAAATGATTTATGACTAATTTTTTTATTAAAATTTATATATTATATATTCAATAAATATTTTTTATACTCAGCCGATAGATTTTATAGCTATATGAAGAAAATAAATCCAATTTTATGGATGAAAAAAATATATTTTTTATTAAATGTAATTTTACACCCTTTTAATAAATAACACATTTTAAATAATAATTTTGACACATTTATATATTTTTTTGAAAAATATACTTCATTTATGAATCATAAAAAAAAATTATATCGATGTGAATTTTTGTAATTTGTATATTACATTTTTTATTTTGAAAAAAAGTGAATACCCTAAATTTTACATTCAAAATGATTTTTTATATAATTTCATTATTGTGTTAAATTATATTTTTTATTGGTTAAATATTTAATTAGATAAATTTATATAAATTTATATATTTTATTTCATTGGTATAAATTTCACATTAAATTTGAATATAAAAACATTGCAAAATTTTGAACATCTTACTTTTAAAAACTGCTTTGTAATCTTGTCTGTGGGATTAATTTTAAATTAATTTCTATCACTTATGTTATTTTAATTTAAAAAAATTGATTCAAAATTTTGAATCAAAATAATTTTAAATGTCTAATAATTTAAACTTATTTATTATTAAAATATTAGTAAAAATGATTAAAATTTATTATAGTGGTTAAGAGAAAAATTACTTTTCAAAGGACTAAACCTTAATATTAAGTTCCAAAATTAACTATAAACATATAAAAAATCAATTTAATGGCTATATTTCGACCCTATAATATAATTTCATGAATATTTTATATTATTAGAACCACTTTTCATATGAAAAATGTAACATGAATTCCCTTGTAAAAAATTTACCAGAATATCACTCATCCCCCACTGTAAAAAGGCACTCACACCTCTCACTTATTCACACCTCTAAACCATATTTCCTCACCCAAAATCATTTAAAATAAGTAAAAAATCCCTTCTTTCCCTCTATAAACATATATTTTTTCCATAAATCCATCAAATTAAGATCTTGGGTGCATAACAAAAGAAGTTACCAAATTAGAGATAACAACCTTCTTCAAGATCATTTATTTTATTTTCATTATACACATCCAAAAAAATTCTTATAATATGATTATATAATAACCTAAGTATCCTAAATATAATAATATTTTTATATTCTATTGTTTATACATATAATTACAAACACTTCCATCTAATGTGTAATGAACTTACCATTCTTATGTTCGGAAAATTATTGCATAACGAAATGATCAGGTTCATTTTCCTTCATTCCCCATCATGGTTGTAAATCGTGATTGAAAATATATTTTTATATGATATATATGATATATTTATTATTATTTAATTATTATATAACACATACCTTCATGCTCTTAATTTTTTATAAATACGATAATTTTGTTTTGGGAAGTGTGTACTACCGCCTCCTCAAATTGATGTGATTCACTCACACATTACATAGAATTTATTAAAGATAGGTTTAATAAATATATATTATATACATGAAATAAAAATTTTATTATAACTTTAATATATAAATATATATCTTTTAATTACTTTCTTTCAAAAGCATAATTAAATGGAAACAACGTTCATGTGTACGTATAACCTACCGTCTCCCTAAACTGTGTATTCAATTTCATGTTTCTATATTTATAGATTATTATAAATACATATATACTATATATATATCTGTTTAATATATCATTATTTAAATTATTCATGCAATTAAATCATTATATAATTAAGATGATTAAGAATAAAAAGACAAAACATATTTGAAAAAGAAAGAATATATTACCTGAAACGTAACATTAACCTAGAGTTATTGATAGAAATGTAATATAAATTCCTAAACAAATAATATATGGTAATAGATATAATAATATGGTTATTTTTTATGTATAATAAACAAATAATTATTATAAATGATGTATGAACATGTATGAAGAAAGTCAGTACATAAGGTAAGGTTATTCTTGTCTCATTTTTTATTTCTATCAGACTTATTTCTTATTCAATACTCACTTATTTTATGTGGTGTCTATACATAACATTAGTTTGTTATATGATTCATATACTTAATATTATGTACATTAAGGAATCCATTTGAATATATTTATTTTTTTGGGTATATGGATCAAAAGTTAACACATTTGTACAGTAATTTTGTCTCAATTTTACTTATTTGAGACACATGTCATGTTATGCACACACATTTTTATATGGGATACATATATTATCCATTAAAATGGTATAGAATGAATCTAATTTATTTTATTTTATTTTAATCTTCATTTTATTTTATTCTCACATTGGGATGATGATATAAATTTACCAAATTTCTAACATTTTATAGCTATAATCTTATTATTTGTCGAGATTGTGTACGATTATGCTTACATTGATGAAATATTATGATTAATATATCAATAAACCTCTTTATTTTTATTCTACTATTGTTATCCATGATATCTTCATATATTAGTACTATGTTATCACTATTTTTTACTAAATTTAACTAAGAAAACGTTTTTATGGGAATATGATTATCTTTTTCATTTCGGTCCGAAATCTGTGTACATTAAATATGAGTTTTCTAAAAGATCATTAAAAAATGTTTTAATATTTTCCTATTATATTTAAATTAAATTTTCCCCATTTTTTACTTTTTAAAAAAATAGATATAAAAATAATCTTTTTATCATTTCCCGGTCAAGGAAATTTTGTAAAATTTTAATGTGCCATAAGAATGTTTGGTATTTATGGACTTACCTACCGTCATGACTGTAAATTAATTGAATCATCCATTTTAGGTTTACAGAATTGTTTTTAAAATATATATTTTCCCTAATATTATGGAAATTTGTTTAATATAAATTTTGTTTCATATAAAATGGATTTCGAAAAATATTTATTTCTAAAAATTGTTTTAAATGTTTTTCAAAGATTACATTATATTTTTTAAAATAGTTATTTCCAAATAAAAGAATGAAAGTGATTTCAAGCCCTATTTTTATGTTTTCAAATTATTTTCCAAGAAAATGGTTTTGAAAAATGTTTTTTGTTTAAAAATTGTTGAATAATTTTCTGTGGATCATTTAGATGTTTTAAAAGGTTATCTTCAATGAAAATGATAAGTGTGATTTCAATATTTCATTATAAATCTTTGAACTGTTTTTAATGTAAAACAAATCATAACTATTTTTAAGATTCCATCATATATTTTAACATCTAATTTCAAATAAAATGATTACAAAAAAAAATTTCTTTTAAATGTAAATTTTTATAGAGGAAAAGATATTTTCCTCAAGAAAAGTTTTAAATGTAATTTAAATGATTTATTTATAAGATTAGGAATTTGAAATGGTTTAATAAAAATTATTTTCAACGAAATACTATTTTCATTACGAAATGTGTCATATGATATTTCAAAATCCTTCTCTATATATGATTAGATAATTTGTTATAGTTATGATTTACTAGGGAAATGCTCTATGAATACCATTCATATTCTTTATTGAATATTGAATGTTTTGGTGGAATGATGTTTGCACACCTATTTCTATTCCATATGTTATATGCTCTTATAACCCACTTATTTTCACGGGTAATTCTTTGATGAAATAATTATGTGACCTATCTATTTTGAATAGGTAATGATATGGTGATATTTTTATGATACCCATTTCATTTCATAGGTTAAAATATGATGTTTATTAAAATTATCTATTATTATGGGTCATAATATGATGGATGTTTTATTATCATTTGGAACATGTATGTATGATATTAGTTTGTGAAGGGTGGGACCTATATATCCCTTCAATACATTGGGTATGATTTATATTTCATGAGATAATTATGCAAAACAATTCAACAAGCCTGATACAAAATGGAAAATAGTTGTGTCATTCTCTAGAATAAGAAATAGGTTTATCCAAATCTAGTATGAGAAGACGAGGAAACTGGATATACTATGGGAAGATGGGGAAAAACGATCCGCTATGGGAATATAGGGAAACACTATAACTTATAAGAAAAGGATTGTGATTGGGGATGGTTGTGTGTCCCACGGAGTATGTGTAGTTCTCATGAATTAACCAGATAAGTTTTTGGAAACAAGACTAGACTTATAGGTTAAGATGTTACCCATTTATGTATCAACCAGAAATTCAATGTCTTATACCATAGATATAATTACATGGTTCATGTTCTTGATTATATTATGATTCATGTATTTTGGACAACCATTCTTAATTCCATGTCACATGATTATGATCTTTTTATGCATGACATGATTATAAAATTTTATTCTCATGTTCTTATACCCTTATGTTTTTGTTATAGTTAAAATTTTATTTAAACATACACATATCATTTCAGCTCCCCTATTTATAATGTTTTCTTTCCCATGGTTATGAAGAATGTTTTTAAGTAAGATTACTAATTTATAATATCTTTAACGGATATGTTGAATATGATTAACCAAAATAGAAGAAAGTGTTCCATGTTCCCAAAGACTCCATACTATTATGGTCTTCAGGAATGTATTTCTATAATGTGTTCAATATTAATCATAAAATGATTTAATATAAATTTATGTTAAGAATGGGTCACTATTGTATCAATTGAATGGTTTATACATCCTTAAGAAACTAGGATGTGAAAACTTTAATGAGATCCCTAGGTGTATTTCTATGGACATATCAATGGATATATCTAAGGATGAGTTAATGATTAAGAAAATGTTAAGGAATTTTGTTAAAGGATATAGTGAGTGGTTCCCTAGAAATATATCCTTTTCATGTTACTAAATGTTTATGTGGCTATGGAACATATGTATACAGGGGTAATAACCCCAAAAATAATATTGAGTTAGACTTGATTAGTAACTGGTGCATACCAACGGTCCTCGATGCATATATAGTTCAACACCCTCAGGGGATATGCTTAGGTAATTCATAAACTATTTATAAACCATCATGAAGGATTTAAATATAATGTGACTATAAATAACCTAAGATAAACCAAATGTTTTATAGATTCAATAATTAGGTGTAATGATTTAGATATCCAATAAGTAATTTTTATCATGATTATGTGTTTTTCTACTAAGATAAGTGTTGCTCACAGTATACTTTTTGGTGTTAGTAAATAGTTTGAACTATAAAAAATAGGGTTAAAATTGAATTTTCTGGATGTGGAAAGTATATGAATTATACAAATCAATGTCATAATATCCCTTGAATAGAATCTGATAGGGGTACGATTATTGGTTATATGTTGGAAGATTGACTGACAGTAAACGATATGTGCAAGGAATGGGGTATTATAATAGTATTTTTAAAATTAAATATAATAATAATGACCTGATATATATTGAGGAATCTGAAGGAAATATTTATGTTTCATATTATATGACAAGCGGTATTGAGGAATAAGATGATGAATCCAGGGTAATGTTTTAATAATAATGTTTGTTGATTCAAGTGTATATGTTTTTGAAATAAAATATTATGTTATATGAATCATGAAATATATAATTATTTTTAGTATAAGTTTTTATCAAAGATTGAAAATGATATGTGGAATGGTGTTGAATACATAGATAAGTTATTTAATGTAAATGTGATATATTAAATTTAGGGAAGGTATCCATAAATGTGTTCAAGTTTTAGATTCAATTTTGTTTCACTTCGATAAATGGATGAGTTATTTGGATAAATTAAATTGGATAGTATCTATGACATTGTAACTAATAAAGGAATTTTTTAAAAAAATTTGAACTATTTTATCATGGATAAATTTTACAACTTCTTGGATTAATGGAATATATTCTGTAATATTTGAAATATGGAAGCATGCATGTTTTACAAAATGACTTATGGTAATTTTAGGTTATTACCGTGTTTTATGAAAATATACGATGAGGGTATTCACATGTTTGTAATGTGACTACCAAGATATACTTTTTAATAAATATGGGTTTAATGTGGAGCTAATTTCAAGACCATCATTATAATGTTTTAGATTTTCAACTTTCACAATGTTTATATGTTAAACCATTTTTAGAATGTTTAAGCTAATAATTGGATGAGGTTTGTGAGATAAAAGTATAATCTCACAACATGAGGATTTATTCATATTGGATAACCTTGGATTACTACTTTGTGGGATAAAAACTGATAGCAGAATGAATTATCACTATATTTATGTATCTCATCATATGTTAGTTCCTCCAGAATAAAAATCTCACCTATGTTTCCTTGAATAATATATGAGGTGGAAATTGATCAAGGCACAAAAAGGCTGATATTGTTATATAATCAAGTTATTATATCTTCTAATGAAAATTATTTAACATTAAGAAAAGGGTCTTGAAATAAATTTTCATCCTATTATCACCATTTTATGATGATATCAATAACCTCTTCAATGCTTCTCCACTTTATGGTTTTGTAGTTTTTAACTTTATCTAGATCACCCGCAATATTTTCATTTGTGGTCTTTATCAATCTCTATGACTATTTATACTTTCATTCCATGTCTATTAATCCCTTCCCAACTATGATTTCCTATGTGAGATCCTAGTTATTTTATACTTTGGGTAACCATTATGTTTCCAACTTTTCCATTATAAAGGGTGTTCTAAAATCCATTTTTATGATGTGGGTTTCTATGATTGAATGTTTCAAATATTAATATTTTAATAAACCATAATAATTTCAAGGGAAATATTCATTTTAAAGGCATTATAATGTATCATTCTGAGAATTTTTTAATTTTTTGGAATTAAATTAATCTTTTTATACTTTTCATTTCATGAAAAAATAAATATTTCCTTTTTAACATGAAATCACTAAGTGTGGATTACGTTATACGCAACCCCAAGTCATAATTTCACTATAATAAACACTTATATTAGCTTACAGTACATGTTAAACTATGTTTTGATTGTATTAAATGCAATATTGAGTACCTTTGATATCTTGTGTTACACTCAAGGTCGAGTTTTACCTGACTAAAAGATATTATTAATATTTTTATAAAAATACTATTATATCTACCACCAAGCCTTTAGAATGGAATTTACAAATAAAAATAACTAAACTTTGAAAATATCAATTACAAATGTAAATAAAATGAATCGTTTGGTTATAAAATAATTGAAGTGAATGTAAGAACTATTTGAATATAAAGAAATTACTTTTCTAAAAAAATATTTATCTATGTACACTAAATATTTTATATTAAGAAATTAAACAAACCAATTTTGATTAATGGTTTAAATAATAATTATATATAATATATTCAACAAATATTTTTTATGCTCATCCAATGTATTTTATAAATATAAGATAAAAATAAATCTTATTTTTATGAATAAAATGATGGATTTTTCTAAAAGGTAATTTTTTAAAATTTTAAGGGAGAACCCAGATTAAATTTTATTTTGGAAAAATTTATAATTTTTATTTGTTCAAATCAAATTCTGTTTTTAATGTGTAACATGAAAATTTTACTTTTGTGATTTTTTTTATTTTTCTATGAAGTTTAATTTTTTTATGAATAGTTAAAAACACTGAATTTTAATTCAACACTTCCTTTTTGTCTAATTTATTCATAGGTTTAAATTATATTATTGAATATTTATAAAGCTTAATTAAATAATGTTTATATCAGTTAAACTTATTTAGGTGATTTTACTCAATTTCACTTTTAAATTGAATATAAAAACAATGAAAACTTTTGAATATCTTACTTTAAACTCCCGCATTATCATCCAACTATGGGATTAAATTTAAATTAATTTCTACCACTTTTGTGATTGTAATTTGGTAAAATGGAGTAAAGATTTTGAATCAAAAAAATTTATATTTTATAATAATTTCAAATTATTTTTTGACCAAAATATTAGTGAATATAATTCAAATTATTTACAACGATTAATAGAAAAATTAACTTAACGAAGGACTAAACCATGATCTTAAGAACCAAAATTTCCTATACACTTATCTAGATTATATTTTATAGCCATATTTAGATTTATAATTCCTTTTCTTAAATTTGGTTCATTATTTGAGCAACTTTTCCTATGAAAAACAAAGCTATAATTTCTTTTTCATGAATTTACAAGAATGACAGCCCTCATCCACTATAAAAAGGAACTCCCCATCCCAGATATTCAAACCTATAAATACCTTATTATTGCTCAAAATATACTCAAATAAGTTTCTAACATCCCCCCCATAATCTTATAATCCTTATTTTTTTATGAAATCTATACAAGGAAGCTCTTTTGGGACAAACCAAAAAGAGTTACCCAAAGAAGATATATTATCCTTCCTCAAACACCTTTGATTTATTTTCATCGTACACCACATAAAATTTATTATGTAATTATTATATAATAAAATATGTATCCTCAATTTACTGAGATATTTTTATTATAAGGGTTTAAACAATACTTACACACACTACTATCTAATTAGTAATGAACTTACCATTCTTCGGTATAGAAAACTATCGCCTCACAAAATAGTGTTGTTAATTTTTCATATAATGCATATAATGTTTGGGAATTACGATGGAAATTATATTTTTATATTATAAATATGTTATTTAGGATATATTTATTATTTTTTAATTAATATATAACACCTAAATTCATGATTTACATTTTGTGTAAATATGATAATTTCATTTGGGGAAGTGTGGACTACCGCCTCCTTAAAGTGTTATGATTCATTTACACATTACATTGAACATATTATGTATGATAACAATAAATTTATAATATATATATAAAATAATAATTACACTGTAATGATAATATATATATATATTTCATTTACTTAGCTTCAAAAAGGTAAATAAATGAAAATAGACTTCGTGTGTACGTACAGCCTACCATCTCCCTAAATGTTGTATTCCGTTTCAATTTATATATTTTATATATTATTATAAATATATATATATTGAATAATTTTGATACTTATATAATTATTTACATTATATAAATAATTTAATCATGATTTGTCTAATATTTTTAGGAATAACAAGACAAAATATATATGAAAAGAAAGTAGGTATTACCTGAATCGTGATATCAACATTGAGATGTTAATAAATGGGTAATATAAATTCATAACCAAATAATATTGATATTATATATAATAATATGATTTTGTTATAGATATATAAAAAAATTTATTTATTATAACTTAGGTTTCAATGTGTATAAAGAATGTCAGGACATAAAGTAAGGGCTTTCTTGTCTCACTTTTATTTTGGTAAGACATATACCTTATTCACCACAAATTTATTATATGTGGGGTATATACATCACATGAATGTATTCTATGATATATAAAAATAAATATATGGTTATTTACATATCAATTTTATGATCTTTATTTAATGGGGTTTTTGTATGAAAATTTAATAAATTCATAATGTTTTTTTCTCAATTTTTCTTTCGTTGAGATACATTCCATGGTATTCACCTATATTTTTCTATGGTTCATATATACTACCCATTAACAAGTTATATCATAAATATCATTATTTTCAGGGAATTTTAATCTTCATGTAATTTTATTCTTTTATTGGGATAATTATTTAATCTTATCAATGTGGTAATAGTTAATTGCTACAATCTCACCATTTATCGGGATTCTATAGAATTATGCTTTCATAGATGAAATCCTATAATTCATAACCCAAGAATACGCATGAATTTTCTTTTCCTATGTTTATCCATGAAATATTCATATATTAGTACAATTTTCCTACTCTTTGGAACATAAGACAATTAATAAAAAAATTATGAAAATTTGACTTTATTCGGCGTTTTGGTTTAAAATCTATGTTATTTCATAACTAAGTTTTTTAAAAAAAATCAAAAATGTCTAACTATTACCCAATGATATTTAAAGTACATTTTTACCCATGTTATATCATTTTACAAATTGGTTTTAAAATTAATATTCTTTTCATTTTCCCATCAAGGATTGTTTTTAATCATTTATGGTGTAAAAGGAACCTTTATCTTGTATAGATTTACCTACCATCATGATTGTAATTTCCTACAATCCACCATTATATGATTTGAAGGTTATTTTAAAATAAAATTTTTTCCTATTATTTTATAAATTTATTTAATTTAATTTGGGTTTCAAAGAAAAAGGTTTTCAAAAATGATTAATATTTAAGAAATGTTTTAAATGATTTTCATTATTTAATTATATGTTTTCAAAAGGTTATTTTCAAATAAAATGATTAAAGTGATTTCAATTTTGTTTTTATTTTTTCAATGTATTTTCATGGGAAAGGGTTTTAAAAGATGTTTCATGTTTAAAAAATGTTTTAAAAGTTTTTCAAAACTTCAATTATATGTTTTCCAAAGATTATTTTCAATGAAAATAATCAAATTTATTTTAATATCTCCTTATATTTTTTCTAAGTATTATCAAAGTAAAAGTAATTATAAATGGTTTTATAATTCATGTAAAATTTTTAGAATATATTTTCAAATAAAAAGGATTTCAAAATTCATTATGTCTTATAAATAATTTCTACTCATAGAAAAATAATTTCCTCAAGAAATGTTTTAAATGATATTATACATAATTATTTATAAGAAAAGTACTTTAAAATGGGTTTATAAAGAGTATTTTCAAATAAAGGATATTTTAATTAAGAACTATTTCATTTTATTTTTAGAGAACCTTCTCCATCTAAGATGAGATACTTTTTCATAGGATTACTTTATTATTGATATAATCAAAAAATACCACTCATATTATTTCTGTAATTTTTTATGTTTTGATTGAATGATATTTTGTTAACCTTATTTCATGTCAATAGGTTATTATCATATGGAAGGTGTATGCATGATCTTATTATTTTGTGGGTGGTACATATATCTTCATAAAATGAATTGGGTGAATATTAATATATCATGAGATAATGATGAGAAACAATTCGACAGGATTGATTTACATGAGAAACATGTGCATCTTGATTCAAAATGGGAAACATGTGTTCCCTTATCCACTATAAGAAAATGGGGAAACCCAATCAACTCTAGGAATATGGGGAAACCTAATCCATTATATGATGATCGGTAAACTAAATCCATAATAAAGAAATGACTATGACTAGGTATGTTGGTTTGTCCTTCCTAGTAGGTGTAGTCCCCATGAAATGCCTATATATGTTTTTGGAAAACATACATGATTTATAGGGAATACTGTTAAATGTTTATTTATCTACCAAAAATTTTATGTCTTATGCCTTTGATATAATCAAAATGTTTATTCTCTTGACTAACTAATGATTCATTTCTTATGAACTGTCAATATTTATTATATGTCTCATGATTATGATCTTTTTATGTAGCGTATTTTCATAAAATGTTATGATCATGTTCTTATACCCTTATGTTCATTCTATGCTTCAATACTTCTTTTATTTACCCTTACTAAGAATTCAATATCACTTCTTTATTAATTTTACTTTCCCCATGTTATGAAGAGATGTATTAAGATGTAGTACTAATAGGGAAGATCTATAAGGGAGATTTCAAAGATATGTCACCATACTAGAAGAATGTGTTCCTAGATTCCAAAGACAATAAACTATTTGAGTCATTGGGCATTTATTTTTTATGTGATGAATATTCATCTAAAATGATGTAATATCTATGTATGGTAAACATGGGTCTCTATATTATGTACATATTTACACATCGTCATGAACATAATTTATTTTAAGGTTCCTTTGAACTTTTACCATGTTTTTTTATTAACTTTTTTTCCTAAAAATCTTGAAATTAATTTTTTTAATTAGATTTTCAATGAGAAGGGTTATCGAAAATGTTTTATATTTTAAAAAATGTTTTCAAATAAGAATGGTTATTTTCATCCAGAAATGTTTTAAAAGATAATTAAAAAATTCAATCTATGATGACGTCCTTTGATATAGTTTTTGATTTACTATGGATGTGATCCAAGGACACCAATAATATTCTTATTTGAATTTTTTACGTTTAAGATGAGGTTTTCTATGAAACCTATTTCACTTCCTCAGATTATATAATGATAAAATCCTAATGAAACCTGATTCTTTTCACTGGTTATGCAATGATGAAATGATTATAAAACATTTCTCTTTTCTCAAAGTTATGATATGATGACATGTTAATAATACCCATTTTATTTCCTAGGTAATGATATGATTAATTTTTATTATCTTATGGAGTATATTTTTATTGTTTCAAATTGTTCAGAGTGGGACCTATATCTCTCTCCAATAAATTGGGTAATCATAAATATTCTATAAGCTCAAATGGTACATGTGTGGTTATCCCAATCCCACAATTAATGCAAACACTATAGGTTATAAAAATCCCCCAACAATAGGGTAAAAACGTTGTGGTCTTAACCACACAATAATAAGTACACTGGAGGTCATTATAAGATCAAAACAAGAGAGTACAAGAGAGGTAAACCCATGAACAAAGTAGGTACCTAAGTGATTATACCATGACTAATATTTTGTGAATGTCATGGTAGGTATCGTTGACATAATATTTTTTATGCTTATGTGTATGGCATAATTTACATTTATTATGCCATTATTATACATTCGTGGATCATGATCCTTGATTATCTTGTGATTCATGTCTTATTAACTATCATTCATTATTCCATGATGCATTATTGTGATCTTTAACAAGGAGAGTATTCTTTTATAATGATATGACCATGTTCTAATACCCTTATGCTCAGGTTATTCATATATATCTCCCTTATTTCTTCTTAATGAGCATCTAAGCACACCCTTTCTCATTTTTCTTTTCCCTAGGTTATGAAGAAAGGTATTAAGTAGGAGTGCTAAAGGGGAATATATTTTAGTGAGATTTGGAAGATCATTCACCAAATTAGAAGATTGTGTTCAATGTTTTTAATTGAGTTAAAATATTGTTATTCATGAGCTTGTGTTTATATAATGTAATGAATATCCATCTACGAAGATGTATTTTCCATTTATGATAAGTGAAAATCTCTATTTAACCATTATATGGGTTTTTATCACAATGTGATGATTTTTATCCCCCTTTCATTGGAAGTTTCTTGTTCTGACTAGGGTGTCAGTAATTTCTATGGGTGTTTCATATATAGGTGTTTGGTTGTGGGTGTAGTTATGGTTATGAATTTTGGGTATACATGTCTTATTTTAATATATTCCCCACTTCTTATATTTTTAGTGGGGTATAATTTACTTGGTGAAACATCTATTTTTTTCCTCTAGTTGGTTCAAAAGCTTCTAGTTTCCCACCACTTGTGCTAAGAAATAGGGAAATGTGGGTGTTTTCCACTATAATGATGCTTTTGTGCGATAATTGGAAGATGAACATGACATAGTATATTCCATTATATAGTTCGAGTGGTTATACCAGTATACATTATATTATTGTAATTTGAGTTACATCTGGTAGTACCATGACATATTATTTTTCTCAATGAGATATTGATTGAGGGGACTAGTCTCTAGTGCTTAATTGTATCATTCCCACTTATTTCACTTATATAGAACCTTCATTGACTATATTTATTTTTTATTCATTTTCATAAATATATGGCAATTATTTTGTATACTTAACCTATGTGATATGGGTTGTTACCTTTGAAATTGAATTTCCAAATAGGTTTTGGAAATCGTTTTAAAATAGAATACTCTTAATTGAGTTATTATGGTAAATTTATAAATGGGTTTGAGTTTAGGATGTATTCAACATGTGATATTTTTTAAATAATGAATTTAATTTAGGTGAAATAAGTGTGAGTTCGTTTTTGTATGTATTAATGGGGTGAGTAGTTTTTAAATGGAGTTGACGGACACCTTTTTTTAAAAACGTGTGCGTTCGGTTTTGAAAAACATATGGGGAAATTTTCAAAAGTGTATTAATGAATTTATTGATTTACATTCATTGTATATATTTAAATCTTACACTCTATATTTATTTTCAAATTAAGATTATTTAATTTAGTGATTTAATTATTTATATTGTATAGGTGGGTTATGGTGACAGATTTGGATTTTTATATCATTCTATAGATTTTTATTTTCCTAGATCGTGGATGGATCATTATTGTTTATTGAGGCTAATGTGGGATGATTTGGGTGGTGGTAGGATACCAGTTATTTGAAGGAGTATGTTTATTTCTCATCTCATGTTTCTTAATTTTTGTATATTTCTTTTTGTTTTGTTTTGTTCCTTCATATTCCTTCATGTATGTATATCATTGTTTATGAATATTCTTTATGTATTAAAAATGGGACTAATAATTATAGTTGGTTATGACCTGTTAGAATTCTATTAATTTATTTCAGGCCTTTTATTATTTTCATACACTATTTTATTTATGAATTTTGGATAAACAATTCTCAATGGAGTTCCAATTACGCCCAGGTGCTTGTCTCTAGCCTATGTGGATCAGGAACACCCATCATGCCTTATTATAAGCCAGTTCAAGTGTCATGTTAAATAATATACTGAACTATATCATTTCAAAATCGTAACCTGGCTTTGGGTTTTCCCTTACTAGGATCCTAATATTCTTTTTTATAATTTTTAATTTGGGGATTACCTCGTAGAATATCAAATAAGGTCGTTAGATCTTAATAGAAAATGGTGGGTAGAGTCTACTTAGCTCTAGATTATCCCAAACCTCAAGCATCCATGGGTTGTTTGGTTTCAAACAATGTTTTCAAGGTTACCTTTTTCTATTACTAGAAGGTTTTGAAGAGATTAAAATATACGGGTCCCCTTTTACTCTTGAGTGATATTGGGAAACACTCTTTAGCTTCAGGTTGGAATGGCACTTGAACTTCTTATTAAACCCACACAAGCTAGGAAACCATGTAATTACATGTGGTTGAGGCTTCCCTTTTTATAAGGTTTGTTTCATGGTTGACACCCATTCACCCAAAAAATGTAGGTCAATGATTTTATAACACTTTTCTTTTATGGTTATTAAAATTAAGACTCCTCTAAATTCTAGATTTCTCTAAAAGTGTTTTCCACTTGTTGTTGGTGGAGTGAAGATTTTCTTGTGGTCCTTTTTAAATGTGGTTTTTGAGCCTTTTCTTATACCATATGTGGTTATTTGTGTATCCCTTGTATTAAAGCATTTTTTTGGCAAATTAAGGGATTTTTTGAATGTTCATTTTTTTAAAATCTTTTGTGGAAAATTGGGAAGGGTTAATTCCCTCAGTTTTATGAAAATCATTGAAAATGTTTGTCTTCCATTATAATAGTGTTTTCAAAAAGGGAATTTTTTATGGTAATAATTTTGACGAATTTATTTTAAAATGAAAAGAATTTTTGATATATGGAATTTTTGGATTTCTTTGTTGTGGAAATTACTATGTTCCAGTAAGGTAGTTTTTCAAGGCATATGATGGCTTGGTTTTCCAAATCACCACATCGTTGAAGGTGGTCTTAGAATTCCCCAGTGAAATGATGGTCTGGAAAAGAAATTTTCCTTTCGATTTTTTTGGAGTACCTTTTTTAGGGTTTATATATCCCATTTGATTTCTTTATTATGATAGAATCACTTGGTACTTTTTTGAGACATTGCTTGGGGTAGTTCATTCATCCACTATTAGGTCCTCAAGAATGTCTGAAACATTTTCTCTAGTACAACTACCTACCCAAGCATCAAGTGAAGTGGTGTACATGGAAGATTTATTTATATTTTTAGGAAAGTGGTGGTGTGAAGTTGTGTAGGTGGTCCTAAATTTAAATGGTTTTTCCTCTACTTCACAAGGGATTTTTTTACTCTCATTTTTATGAACATCAGATGTTGTGGTTGGGTGTTGTTGATGTTTTCCATTTTTGGTGTTCTTTGGGGATTATTCCTACTATTGGTACTTATGGACAGTTCGAGTGATAATTTTTGGCATTTTTTCTATTAAGGAACTTTTCTTTCCACTCCCACACTCTTGGGTGTTTTGGGGATGGGATATGAATGTCATTTTTCTAAGCCTTTTTTGGAAAACCACTCATTATGATTGTGATTAATCGGGTTATCTTGGTTCAAACAAGTGTTACTCATTTTTTTTGGACTTTATAGAGGCCTTTGGGTGCATGACTGGGTAACTATGGTGCATGATACAACAGTTGAGTGTCATGTAATAATAGTGGTTTAGCCATCATCCATTTGTTGGATCCACCCTATGAGTGTTACATAATATTTGTACATTGGTTATCCATGTGTGTCTTGACCCATGGTGAGTTATCTTGTCTTTATTTTGAGGATCATTTTGTTGTCCATCCATCTATTGAATTTAGAATCACTTTTGGGTGAGAGTCTATTCCACTCATATTTACTCAGCTTTTCATTGTTCAAGGATCCATTATCATTAGTTTTTATTTTTCCACCATGTTTGATGAAATAAAATTGATGGGGAGAGCATTTCATAGTAATTTTAACAGTTGATGAGACCATTTTAGGTCTCCCAAGCATCGTAGGGTTTTCATTGTTTGAGGATTCATCATGTGTACTTTATCAAAACCTATATTTATTTTTTTAATATTAACAAACTTATTATCACTTCATGATTGTTCTTATGCATTACATAGTATGTGAAAATGTACCAATAGTAGCTATCACACTAAATGTTCCTAGCTATTCTCTACAATGATGAATACACCGAAGTGTTATGACACTATACTTAAATCTATTTTCTATAGAGGTATGACATCATTTTATAGACACAAAGTTCCTATCTTGAAGATGAACTCAATCGTATCCAAACTCAGAACACAAATTCAGATTTAAATATGAATCCTCAATTGGAAGCTAATATCTCTTATAAACTTAATTTCCTTCATACATTTAAGGACAATATTTGTAAACAAATGTTCAGGACAAAATGGCTGACAGATGGTGATCGAAATACCAAATTCTATAACTATCTTCAAATAATTAGAAAGGTCAATCATCCTCTTACTATGCTCATTAAAAATGACTTGATCATTGATTCTGAAGAATCCATTACGGACCATGTCACCTCGTACTTTTATAGAATTTTTAATGGTCCTGATATAAATATTGATCTTAAACCGGATATTATTCCTTTAATGGTGGATGAACAAGACAATGAGACTCTTTTATGCATCCCTCTTGATCATGAAATCAAAGACACAGTCTTTGGTCTTAATCCTGACAGTGCTCCCGGTCCTGACGGATTCAAAAATGGTTTTTTCCAAAAACATTGGGATATAATACACAATGATGCTTGTAACCTTGTTAAGACCCTCTTCACCCATGGATCTCTACCTCATGGAATTAATGCTCAATTTATAACCTTAATTACTATGGTTGAGAATGCTTCTGAGATCCATCAATTCAGACTAATTACTTTGATTAACACTATCTATAAAATAATTTCCAAAATTATTGCTAATAGACCTGCTCCTATCTGCAATAGAATCGTCTCTTGGAACCAATTTGGTTTTATTAAAGGATGGTCTATCCAAGACTGTATCTGTCTTTCTTCGGAATGTACCAATAGTTTAAATAAAAGAACAAGAGGGGGATATGTGGCCATCAAACTAGATATCAAAAAGGCTTTTGACACCATAGACTGGAATTTTATCTTCAAAGTTCTAAAAACTATGGCTTTAATGATTCTTTCATTGGTAGAATTAAGACTCTCTTTCGCTCAGCCTATATCTCTATCCTGATTAATGGTACCCCTAGAGGTTTCTTCAATTTCTCAAAGGGTGTCAGGCAGGGTGACCCACTTTCTTCTATCATTTTCGTTATTGCTAAGGATTACCTAAGTAGACTTCTTAACAAGCTGGTTGATCAAAATATGCTTAAACCTATTCAAGTTTCCAGGAATTTAAATGCCCCAACCAACCTTTTATATGCTGATGATATTATTTTATTCATAAAAGGGGATCAAAAAAATATTCATGTTCTCAAGCAAGTGATTTCTCACTATGAAAAAATCTCTGGGCAAGCAATATCTTGGAACAAATCTTATATCTTTTTTGGAAAAAAATTTCCTGTAAGAAGGAAATCTAATATCACCACTTATTTGGGTATTAAAGAGGGTTTCTTACCTTTCAATTATTTGGGTGTTCCAATATTTTTGGGTCGGCCCAATGCAACCTATTTTGCTAACATCATTGATCAAATCACAACTCAACTCGCTAGCTGGAAAGGGAAAACCCTCTCCATGGCTGGGAGAATTTGTTTGGTTAAATTAACCATTGTTTCTAAAATGGTCTATTCCTTTATGGTTTATAAATGGCCCGTCAGCATCTTAAAAAAAATTAATACTTATATTAAAAACTTCATTTGGTCTGGAAGCATTTATGAAAAGAAGCTTGTTACAATACCATGGAAATATTGCTGTAAACCCATTGCTAATGGTGGTATTGGCATAAAATTTTAAAATTGTTCAATGATGCTCTTCAGTCCCGCCTCACATGGCACATTTTTAATTCCACTTCTATGGCTACTGAGTTCCTGAACCATAGATTCATCTTTAAGCTTTTAAAAGGTAATTTTAATTTCATCAGCTCATTCATCTGGCCCTCTATCCGGGACTCTTATCATAGGATCATGCAAAATTCTAGATGGATAGTCAGTGCTGATTCTTCCATAAATTTTTTGTGTGAAAATTCGTGTGGTACCCCTCTAATATCCATGTTACCCTCTAATAATACTCCTGAAGATACTAATCAGACTATAAAGTAGGTCTTACAATCTCACCATAATGATCTCCATGAAAATATTGCCCAAATTATTAACAATCATATTTTTTCTCCTGATGGTGATTTCCTTGTTTGGGAGCCTTCTACCAATGGAATCCTAGATTCAAAAAATTATTATAATCAAAATTTCTCTGATAATGACTCTAGTTTTCTATGGGTGAATCATTTTAACAAACCCTGGATTAAACCTTCTAGGCTCACCCTTATTTGGCGCATTGCCCATAATAGATTACCAACGGAAACCTATCTTCAAACTTTTAGTTTTCAACTCTGTTCTAACTGTCTCTTGTGTAATCAGCATAGGGAGGATTCCAATCATCTTTTTCTATCTTGCGCGATGGCCTCTGCTCTATAGAATTATATTTCTGATTTATTTAATTACAGATGGTTTTTTACTGACTCAATTTCCATGTTATTAAAAAATTGTACTAGATATGATATTTATCTGCAGATAAAAAATCTTTTCCTGGCGGCAGTGGCGGAGCTTCTACATGAGATCTGGTACGTTATAAATTCTCTCATTCACAACAATCACCCTCTCAATCTAAATGCAGGGAAACCGTGGATTCTTCTTGCAGTTCATGAAGCTGCCTCAATACAAAAATATTGTTGTAACAACTCAGTTGGTGACTTTGTGATTCTTCAACATCTCCGTGTTCCTGGAATCTACCCAAAGCCCAAACACTCATTTTAAGTGTTCTGGCAATCCCCAATTCCATGATGGACTAAAGTGAACGTTGATGGCACCTCCAAAGGCAACCCAGGACCTTCCAGTTGTGGTGCCATCTTCAGAAACTCAGCTGGGCAGTGTCAGGGCTGCTTCTATGTTGGATGTGGTCACTCTTCTTCTCTGGAGGCGAAAATGCTGGGGGTCATTCATGCTGTTTATTTTGCGATTCAAAGAGGTTGGAGAAAGATCTGGATAGAAATTGATTCAACCACTATTATTCATGCCATCTAGAATGGAAACATCCATCTGGCCTGGACACTTACCACACTTTGGATGAATTGTCTGAATTTGCTCCATGGGATCGACTATATAGCTACTCATGCCTACCGGGAAGCGAATGCTGTTGCTGATGATCTTGCCAACAAAGGAGTTCATTATAGCATGACTTGGATGGACTCTATTCCTTCTGACTTACAATACCTTTTTGATAGAGATTGTAAAAAAATACCATCTTTTCGCCTCTTATAATCCTTTTTTGTTTATCAATAAATTGTGCTCTAGTCTTTGACCAAATCATTACCCCTGAAAAAATATAATTTGATAGACACAAAGTTTGTTGGATATCATGGTTGATACTCATAAGACTTTGAGTCACCTCCTCATGGAGTACGACCTTGGTAATATTCAGTACAATATTATGAGAATGAGACCTTCTAGTAGGAAATACACATTTATATGTGTCATTGGATTTTCCTATCCGTGAATGTTTTTATTTGTCCTTATACTTTAATATTGTCATTAATGAGTATTATAAGTATTTTACTTTTATTTATTAATTAAAACTAGGACGAAAGATGGTTGGGGTGAGGTAGGATATTTTGAATGTGTGTCATGAGTAATAGTGAATTAATGAATAATGCAAGAAAAAATTATTTCCCCTTATATTATTTAAAATTTGATATCCTTGGCCCTTAGATGGAATTGATATTGCCTAAATAAATCAATTTCCATGGTGTTCAGTTGGAAAGATAAATTTTTGAGAAGATAAATAATGAAGAATTGAGAAAATATATTGATGACACAAACATGGAAGTATTTTTATTTGAGATATATTGATAAAGGGATTTTGATACACAATATGAATTTGTATGGTACATCATGTCATTGAAGCATTAACTTTTTTCTATAGGGGTTCCATGGCATGTTTCTAAAATCTAACCTTCGGCTTTTGACAACTTTGTGTTATTACAGTAAGAAAGAGGCCTAGAGGGGAAGACATTATGTGTGTCCAGAATCATAGTTCATTATTTTGTTATTATTTATTATTTAACAAGGTGAATATATATTAATTTCATATGTGGTTTAATAATTATTTTTTTACTTGTGTTCACAAATATTTTGTACTCTGTTATTCAAGAGAAGTTATTGTCATTGGAATATTTAATAAATATTTATTTTTTAATTTTTTAATATAATATTTAATTATTAGTGAATAATTTTGTGATATTTATTTAATAAAAAAATAGTCATTATTTAATGACATAGAAATATTATGGAGTAATTACATACCGAGTTTAATGTTCTAATGAGAACTAATAAATATTGAATATTATTTTATTAAATAATATTTTATTTAATTTATATGTTAAGCATGTTTCTAGAAATAATATTGTTTTTATTATAATTTTACATGGGGTTCTATAAGTATTAAATAAAAAATAAAGGGTACTTGTGAAATTATTTTATTTAAACCTTACAGATATATAAACAAAATTTTATTATTTTATTAATGAATCCAATTCATTTTATTGGTTGTGCGTAATGGATTTGGAGAATCATCTCAAGACCTAAAGAGCTCCCTTCTCTAACAAATATCCCAGTAATAGAGATCGATCTTCCTATACCACTCACTCTCAAGCAATGATAGATCTAAGAGAACTCCTTATAAGTTGTTCTTAAGGCGATTAAAGGTTGATGATTCAAGTGATAGGATCGGTCATGATAGTACCCAGATATTCCTATGGAGACATTCAATAATTTTTGGATCACATGTGGATCACTGCTAGAGGAAATATACATTGATTCCTACAACACAATGACTGTACAATGAAGATCTATTTTTAGATCCATCAATAATTAAATAATTCTAATAAGGAAATTCTATAAATAATTTAATTGATTATAAATAATATGTGATGAGCCCCTCTATAGTTCCATAATTATATATTTTTCGATTTTATTTGATTCAATGATGTAGATCATGATGTTAATCGTTGTATATATCTCAAATTCATCACCAGTCATGATAAAAAAAGTTGGGCATGACCTATCATACATTTACACAATGCCCAAAACCTACAAGTGGTATCAAAGGTTATAATTTTTTAAATATCATTGATGATTTGTGTATTTGTGATTTATTTTTTCAATTAAATTTTAATCATTCTTTTAATATAAATTAAAATATATACTTCTTCCTCCTAAATTTATTTTATATATAATCAATGCAATTAATTTTATAAATGAAATAAAATTGAAGAACATATATGTAGGTTCTAAAAATTCTGGCATGATAAAATAAGAGTACATGCCATGTAATCATAGTCACACGTCATGTAATTGTGTTTAATGCATCAAGAATTAATTAAAAAATTACATCAATGTTTTTGAATTGATGAAACATGGTGTAGTTATTTTTTACAATGCATGTTAACCGGGACAACCAAGAGCACGATTCACAATAATACATGTCATGTATCCCACGTACACGGTGTTTAGTCCCTTTGAGTCATAGATGGACCATGTGTTTTATACAAAACCTACCTAAATGGAGATTGTGTAACATGGAGACCATATTTTGTGTAGTCCCTTTAACACATTGTGTAATACATTTTTTCCAATGTACAATTTACATAGTGAGTCTCTAATAGTGTACCTTTGATAAATAGTGAATGATGTGCATGCCATGTAGCTCACCTATACACATCGTGTATGTATATCAAATTACACAAATTTATAATATATTTATTATAATATCTAAATATATGTGTGGTCCTTAAGTTTATTGGACACACCATGTGATGATTTTTTAATATATATCTATATATATAAGTGTTTGATTAATACATGGGTAGTGTTTAGATCTGAATATCATATTTGATTTATGTAACAGTTGTTACTATACATGAATTTAAGAATAACACATGACCAAAAAATCATTCAATTCATGTAGTCATTAATTTGATAGTATTCATTGTGAAATTACTTGATAACTAGTTTATTCTATATATCAAAAAAGTACAACTATATATGAGTATAAAACTTGTTCTGTGGATTTGGAAGGGCATTCACCTTCTTGCCTCTAAATTACATATAATGTATATAGTTAATTTTAAATAAATTTATTAAATATATTTCAAATTATGATAATGAAAATATCAAGGAAACTTTTATTAGAATTGATATAAACTAGCTGATTAATTAAAGATAATAATTAATTTATTTGAGCATGATTTATCTTGAATTAGAATTATTATGAATTGAATGTTTTTTTTAATAAATGTGTATTTCCATGCATGTGTGTCAATGACCATGACCATAGACTTGACCTTTGTATTATAATTGTTTTATTTAATTTATTATTAAATTAAATTGTTGGCCTATGTTCCTTCTCTCCTCTAATTATGTAAGGTCCCGTGTGACAGCGGTTTCTTTTATGTAAACCACTTTTCTCCCTCAGCTATGTGTGAGTGAAATAATATATAATGGATGGATCTCCCAAGCTAGTGGAGGAGGTTCATGTTTGGATCTAAGGAGAAACAAATCCATATAATATACATAGGTTGACATGTGGTATGTTTTTACATAAACTATAATGGGTTCAAGGTTTTTTCCCCTTTGGTCAATTTTAATTATATCAACCACAAGATAATATAACCATTAGTTAAATCTCATTATCATACCACTTTATTATTTTATTTATATCAAGTTGTTTTGTTATTTAATCATGGATGTTATTTTTTTATCACGTTAATTTTTAAAATTATTAAAGATGTAAGAAAGAACTAAAATAAATTTTCTTATGCATATATATTATCTAATACATGGTTAATCACTTATGTAAATCCACTTAATATTAAAAATCATGTGATAAAGATAATAATTGTAAATTTACACATAAAATGATAAAATCCCATAGTAATATATATTAATTTTTTATAGCCTTCCACCACCTTGGCTAAAATCAAACCATAGTTCAAAGTGATTCACCATACAATGTTGGGGTGATTTAAATTATAGGGGAATTCTAAATTGATGTTTTGTGTTGAAATAACATAGTTTACATCAAGGGGTGACTTCTGAAGTAAGAATCAGTGTAACTAAGATTCAATGGATAAGGAAATTCAATCTAAGGATTTTAGGATTGGAGAGTCCACTCAATAGATCATGGAATTGTGAGTTAATGCAGTTGGAATTTGAATTTCCTACCTAAAACAATTAAAGTTTCTTGACCATACAAATTTTGGTTAATGAGAAAAGGATTATAGATCAATTCCTCTAGAATGTCGAAGAAATAGGATATTTTAAGCCCAATGGTGAGGGCTATTTGGTATCGATAAAATATTTCTTGGCTAATAAATATTATATGTATTTATTTATTGGGATTAATTTTATCAAATAAATTAACAAATTTTGATCATCTTAGTTTTAAAAAAACATTAAAGTGACATCAAATATATCATTTTGATCCATATATGATAAGGAAAACCTTATCACTAGCACAAATTTCCAAGAATTAAAAAATGTGCTTATGTGTCAGCCTTTTCCATGAAAGGAAATTATATTTTCTAAAAGAAAATTTTCTTAAAGTGCCTAGAATTGATTCTAGTGATGACATTTTAAAACTCAATGAGAACCATTTGAATGATTCCACATATGTTGAATGATTCATACTATCATCCATGTCCAGTGATATTTTAATGAAGCATGAGGACATGGATTTTTATAGCATGATGTCTTACATTTGGGATATCAATAATGGAAATGATAGAATTGAGAGGTATGAGATCTCTAATGGTTTGTTTACAATAATTCCTGTAGACATTGTGCCATCATATACTCATGTAGTGAATATGAATGAAAAAAATTGAATGCTTATATGTCTTGGGGATTATATATATATAATTTCTATACATATATTTTACGTTAATCATTCCCCAAGACCATGTCATGTTTTATTGTTAATTAAAAAATGAGAAATAATGAGAAGATTCTTTCAAAACATCTTACTTTAATTATCAAAGAGGATAAAAAATGGGTCTTGATAAACCCTTGATACTTATGTTGAATAAGATGAAAAAGATTAAGTAAAAGGGTTCCAATACTCATTAATTTTCTAAAACATCTGAGCATCCTCTTTAGAAGAATAAGAAGATCCAAAGGTAGGGAAAATAAATGGATGCAGTATGTTTTTCACTTCCAAGGGGAAATATTTTTGTTTTAGAATATTTTTATTATATACCTATAGTTACTAACAATATAATTTATGTATCATTCGTAGACACATATGGGCTTTTTCAATATTGGAAATAAATGTTTTTTATTTTATATGAAAAAATATTTTATTGTATAGAAGATGTAATTAATGATATTTATGTATTATATTATGAAAACCAAGTATTGGAAATTGATAATGAATCATGTTCACACAACTTATGTAACACCCATATCAGGAATCACTATCATTGTCATGTAAATGAGAAGTGTTTGAAAAATCTCAATCAAGATGTTTATTTTGGAATGTCTGATATTAAACTACTTGAAATATTTCATATTTGTTTACAAGAAAAAATGAACAAACTACCATTGGATGGATAGGGTTATAGGGACATAGAGCTTCTAGGGTTGGTACACACAAATGTGTGTGGACTATTTAAAGTAAAAGATAGAGGTGGGTATTCTTTCATCATAACTATTACTGATGATTTGAGTAGATGTGGATATCTCTACTTAATGAGGTATAAGACCAATTCATTTGAGAAATTCAAGGAATTCAATAATGCAGTATAGAATCAACTTGGTAATAAGATAAATAATCTTTGATAAGATCCAGGTGGTCAATATTTTAACCAATAGTTCATCGACATTCTATGAGATTTGGGATTCTATCTCAACCCACTCCACCATATACACGCCAATGGAGTAGTGTTAGTGAAAGGAGGAATGGTATCTTATAAGACAAGGTAAGGTCTATGATGAGTCGTGTCGATCTTCCATTAAAATTTTGGGTATTCGTGTTACAAACTGTTTCATACACATTAAACCTAGTTCCAACTAAAGAGGAAGAAAAATCCCATTGAGTTATGTTGTGGAAAGAAACTCATTTGTTGCAAACATGTGTAAGGGGTTATAAGAAGTTTTTATAGGCCTTCATATTCAACAAACTAGCTCCTATGGTTGAAAAGTGCATCTTTATATGGTATACCAAGTAAACAAAGGGATACTACCAATACAGCCCCCTTAGATAAGAAAGTTATTGTCATAAGATAATCCGTCTTTTGGTAGAAGTATCACATACTCAAAAAGGATAATGGGAGAAATATTAACTTTAATGAAGTCGATGCTCAAGATAAACAACATTTGTAGAAGGAATGAGTTTCATAGGTCCTTGTAGAAGAAGTAGTACCTAAAACACAAGTAATACGTATGAGACTAATAGAGGTAAGAGAACCAAATAGATATGTGTTTCTAGTCCCTGAATATGGTGACCTGTTATTGGTTGAAAATGATTAACCCCTCTCCTCTAAAGATGTAATAGAAAGATCTAAGGCTATATGATGTCAAGATGCAATGAATTTTGAAATGGATTCCATGTAATTTTGGGTTTTTTTATGGGTCAATTGAGGTAAATCCTGTTGGATGAAAATGAGTATTCAATATGAATCAATACATGGAAGGTAAATTAAATACCTATAATGTTAGTCTTGTAAATAAAGAGTTTAAATAGATTCAAGGAAATGAAAACAATGAATCCATTTCACTATTTCCATGTTTAAATGCATTAAAATTATACTTTCTATAGAAGCTTACCGTGATAATGAGATTTGAAATATTGATATAAAAAATATATTCTATAATGGGAACCTTCATAAATTTTTCTATATTACTCAACCAAAAGTTTTTGTGACTCCAGTTGATGCCATGAAGATTTTCATGTTGTAGGGATCCATTTATAATTTAATGTAAGTATCTAGTTCTTGGAACATTTGATTTGATGAAGCCATTAAATAATTTGGTTTCATTAAAAATGAATGTGAATCGTGTGTTTATAAGAGGCTTAGTTTAAATGAAATCATTATCATAGAATTATATGTTGATTACATGTTACTTATTGGAAATGACATACCAGTCTTGTTGTCTGATAGAAACTGGAGAGAGAAGTATTTCTCTGTAATGGACTTAGGTGATGCAACCTATATTTTAGGGATCAATATCATTCATGATTGATCCAAGAGGCTACTTTTACTAATTCAATGTACATATTTTGACTTGATATTAAATATATTTTTCATGGAAAACCCCAGGAGGGGATTGATTCTAGTGTCACATGGTTTACATTATTCTATAAAAAATTTCTATATATATAACGATATAAATAGATAATGATAAAGATCCCATAATATTCAGTGATAGAATAAACAATGTATGAAATGTTATGTAATACACATGATATTACCTATAAATATATCGTGTTAGACATATATCAAACATATCCTAGAGAAGAATATTGGACTGAGGTCGAGGATATTTTTAAGTATCTAATAAAAATGAAGGATATGTTCTTAGTATATGGTGTAGAAGAGGAGCTAGTCACTAGGGATTATATTGATGTTAGTTCTTAGATAGATCAATATAACCTGAATTCACAATTAGGATATTTTTTCTGTCTCAATGGAGGAGTTGTGTGATTGAAGATTTTAAAGAAACCAATTTTCTCTGATTCTATAGTGGAGTTTGAGTATATTTTAGATACAAATGTAGCAATGGAATCCATTTGGATTCAGAACATTATCCAATAATATAATGCAGTACCTAGATATGAAGTCCACATCTCATTGTATTGTGCTAATATTATTGTGGTGTCTTTTAAAAAAGAGACATGGTGACACCAATAGAAAAATAACATGCTCTAAAACTGTCAACTCATTAGGGATTATCATCAGAGGGGTGAAGTTTAAGTAATAAGAGTACCCATCAATAAGAACGTGGTGGACCCTGTGAATAAATTTTTATCTTAGAAGATTAATGAGAATTATGTGAGAGCTAGTGGACTGAAGGTTGTTAGTAGTTAGATTTAGTGAAAGTGGGATTTTATTAGATTTGGTGCCCTAGAACCAAATTTTATGTCCATTATCATAACATGTATTCATATTTTTTAATATTAAAAAACTTTTTATCCCAACATGATTGTTCTTATGTGTGGAATAGTATAAGATAATGTCCCTAGAGTAGTTGTCAAACTAAAATGTTATTACAGTACCCCGTTATGATGAGAACCCGAAAGTGCTACGACACAATTCTAAAGTACATGATCATTAACTCGATGATATCCATTTATGGACACAAATGATATTGGATATCATGGGTGGATACTCATAGGGCTTTGAGGTACCTCTTTATGGTGTACACCCTTGGTAAAATCAAGTATGATACTATGAGAATGAGACCTGCTAGTAGGAAATATACATTTATATATGTCATTAGATGTTACTATATACAAAAATATGTATTGGTCTTTAGACATTAAGATTATTATTAATGAGTATTATGAGCCATGTACTTTGATTTATTATTGAAAACCATGAAAGATATATGTTCCCGATGAGGTAGGATACATTAGTTGTGTCATGAGTAATATTGCATTAATGAATAATGAGAGAAAGTATTTGTCCTTTCCAGTATTTAATAGAAGTTGATATCTCAGTCATGTTGATGGATATGATATAGAATAAAGAAATACATGTCCAAGGTGTTCAATTGGAAAGTTAAATTTTCATGAAGTAAAAGAATGAGAAATCGAGCACATTGGATGATGGCACGAATGTGCAACCAACTTGGTTTTAGATATTGTGATAAAAAGATTATATTAAATTGTAACCATTCATATAAGGTATCATGTCATTGAGGATTTAAATTCATTCCTTATGGTTTCCTAGGAATGTTTCTAGAATCTAACCATGGAGTTCAGGCTACATTGACTAATGTCACTGGGAAAGAGGCCAAGAGGGTGACACATTATGTGTCCAGAATATCATTTAAATAATATCATTATTTACTATTTAACTAGTTGAATAAATATTAATCCTAGATATGGTTTAATAATTATTCATATATTCATGATCACGTGTATACCACCACTAGTTATTATAGGGGATATAATGTGATTGTGATATTTAATAAATATTTATTTTCTATTTAGTGATTATAATATTTTTTATTAGTTAATAATGTAGTGAAATTTATTTAATAAATATATATTTATTAATAAAGAGCTGATAAATACATTGGAGGAATGGAACAATGATTTTAATGGCCCAATTATAAATAATAAATATTGACTATTATTGGATTAAAAATTGTTAAATATAATTATCTAGTTTAGCACATATAAAGAAACAATATTATTAATTTTATTTAAAATGATTTTTTGTATAGATACAATAAATAATAAAGTGAAATTTTTCAAATAATTTATTTTAACCCTATATATATAAACCAAATTATATTATTTTCTCATGAAGAAAATACATTTATCTTGTTTTTCACAACAGATTTGGTGAATCCTCTCAAGACCTGGAGAGATCCCTTCTCCAAGAACGCTCTCAAGAACAGAGAGTGGTCTACCTTCAGATACCACTCTCAAGTAAAGATAGATCCATGATAACTCTTTGAAAGCTATTCTCAAGACGATGAAAGGTGGGAAACACATGTTATAGGATCTATCATGCTTGCACATATATATTACTATAATTTTGTTTGAGGATTTTTGAATCACATGTGGATCACTACTATAGGGAATCTACATTGATTCTTACAATGAAATGATAATTCAATGTAGATCTAAAATTAGATACAACAAAGAAGAAATAATTCCAACAAGGAAATTCTTTAATTAATTAAATTTATTATCAATAATATTTGATGATTCTCTCTCTAGTTCTAGATTTTTTTTTCTTTTTTATATTTTCATTATTTCAATTCAATAGATAATGAGGTTTATCATTATGTAAATATCATATTGACCATCAATCAAGACAAAATTAAAGTTGGGAATGACCCACCACATGTATTTATTGTGTTTGGAACCTTCAATGACATGTCATGATTAAGTTCCCTGAAGACACGTGGCCAACCATACTTTCTTTGGTATATGATGGAATATATCTTCACACCATTAATCATGTATATATATGGATATATGTAATAATCATCAACATATATATATATATATATATATATATATATCACAATGGACCCATAGTTTAGTACCCATGGAATCCATAAAGAAAATAAAAAAGATAAAAAACTCTATTCTCTAGGATTCATACCAATCAATCACAATATAAGGGACATAATTCCTATGGTATCATACCATTAATAATAACCTAAGGTATATGATTCTCATGTATCATGATGTAATGGACACCATTCCCAAGTTTCATAGTACAAGGGACACCAGGACCGAATATAATAGGGTAAGGGATCCCATGCCTGAGGGCCACAATACAAGTGATGCCATGGCTGAAAATCATTGTTTGAGGGATGTAATTCTCTAGTATCATGATATAAGGGTTTTAACACCCAAGTATCATAGTATATGGGATTCCATGCCCATGTATCACAATATAAGAGAATCCATTCCTGAGTATCATAGTATAATGGATTCTATCCCTAAGTATCTAAGTATAAGGGATTCCATGCCCCAAGACACAAATAGCAATATAAAAAGACCATGTTAGTAATCATTCCATATCACAATTCATTTAAAATATAATGAGGTCCATGTGAATAAAAATTCCATATTTCAAACAATTTATAAAAATAAATAATTCAATGTACATAAACATTTCTTAATAATTAACTATTCCTTTGGGTTGTTTTATTTATAACAACAACGAAATCCAATGTGTTCACCCATGTTTTAAACCCATTCGGGATACAGTTCACCCTTTTATTTACAAGACATCACACCTCAAAAGGTGGTTTTATTACAAAACACGACATCATCTGCATTCCCTTCAGTTAATTCCATTTAACCATCTCTCTTGACATGTAAATCCACTAAGCTTAGATGGTGACAAAGTCATGTGAAAATTATTATATTTATAGGAATTTAAATCACCATGCTAAGAGGGTTGGTCAAATCATAATAAGGAATGATAATTATTGATCAATTATATGAACCTACCATAAGGGGTGGTTCAGGTTGAGGCTGCCACCTCACACAATGTATTAGGGGTCTAGGATCATCATGTTAAAGTCCTATTCATTTAATTTAAATAATTTTATATATTATGAGTGATTCCCAAAAATTCCAATGCATGGCATAACAAAAAAATTATATAAATAAGACAGAATTTAGGTAAAAAAATTTATACAAATTACCATATTCATAGGATATTTAACCTATTCACTATCAATCTATGATTCAAGTTTAAATTAAAGAATATGTAAGATCAGAAAAACACCCTAAAAATTAGGTGAATTAGCTTGCACCGATTTATCATATCGTATGGTAAGATAAAAGATGAAAATAAGAAAGAGAAGTTGAATAATATCCAATAACTATCAAACACAACTGACAGGGGCCAATTTTGAATTCATTCGGATGAGATATCCCCCAGCCTAGGAGGATCCCAAAGGAAAATCCCATGATAGGGGGCTACTATTTTTGTAGAAGGAAGAATAAGTGAAGAAACCCTTTTAATGAATGTAGGGGAAACCGGTATTTTCCAAATTTATATAGATACACATTGTTTTCCCACATATTTAATAAAATTTAATACAAAATATATAGATTGATTAGTATATAAGCCACACCTCACATGGTTAGGTCACATGGTTTGATCTAACTATGCACCAACCATGTGGTGCTGCTGGTTAAGTGGCACTAATCATGTGGGATAAGTTCATGGTTAGGAAAAATTTAGTAAAACTTGTGTAGGTGACACCATCACAATAAAACCATTTAGCATGGTTAATCTTGGGTGCATTTAATGGTGTAAAAAACCATACCACATAAAAAAATTATGTTCACAGTTGACCCGCAGGTTAAAATAATTGTACAACAATCGTGCATGTCTTTCTTCTTCTCTAAATTCTGGTACATTAAGATCCTCACACATCTAAACATAAACCCAAATATATATACCCCTCCCATGTAGTAAAACATTATCAAAAAACACATTTAAGTGTTACAATTTTAGGATTTACATTCGGAGTATCAACTAAAAATTTACGCATTCCCCAACTGAAAAGTTCAAATTCTATCGATAATTCAATTGGTCCAAAAATGGGATCTCATAGTCTCCCCGCCTTGAAAAATATCATCCCTAATAGGTCTTATGGAATAATTAAAACATCACATGAACTATTGTGTTTGTGAAGCCTCGTTTAAATGGTCACATTTTGTTTCCAATAGACGATTCACCTCCAAAAATATTTTAAACCATGTGTTACTAATGCCGCTAAAACCCCATTGAAAAATCAAAACAACGACATAAGAATATTTTCAGGGCATACCCAAGCCTGTCTAAACATGAGACATGATAATGAAATCATATTTTATCACTAATTAACTGATGGTGCTTCCCACAATATATTCCAAATATAAATTCCCAATTTTGTGTCACGTACCTCCTACCATTATAATTTCATACTTAAACACATCCATATTGACTTCACAAAACCCCCATAACATTTTTTAGAATACACGAAAGGCCACTACCCTATGTCTTCAATATGGTATAATTATCTAAAATCAAATTGACACATCTCAACTGGTCATTTCGGATTTCTCCATGAAAATTCCAAGTCGAAATTTCACATTACGCCAATCTCATCCCAATGATAGGACCAATGCAATTTCCTAACCAACAACATCCATTTAATTTAATGAAAATAAGTTAAACCACATTTTTGCAACTTATTACATAAAATGATATAATCCTAATGTGGATTTGTCACTAAAATAGATTTTTAATCCCTTATTCCGAGGCATTATGACATCATTCCAAGCATGATCACATAATATCAAACCCAACTTCATGTGACATATTTGGGAAAAAATATATAAAAATAAAAAATTCATTGTTTGGAAAGACTAGCACGGACACTATTAAATGACATATGAGTTCCAAAAAAACTGTTTCATGAATGGTCTCAAGGAACCATGACCTTTCTATTTGCACATTCACCCCTAATGAATGTTGTTCTTCTCCCTGCCTTAGGATCATACTTTTCATTTCATTGATATTTATATATTTGTCACCACATCCCAAGTGCCATCCTCACATGAGATAACAACTACAATATATAGGGTCCCTCTCATCCCAAGTGCAATGTAAATGTCCATTTTAACTATTTTCCATTTTTAGTGAACGGTTATCATAGGTAAATTCAAACATGAACAACATCAAGGGTTAATAGATTCAAGATGCCAATGGTATAATACCTACCATTTGGAATATTCTCAAACAGCTCCTTAATCACAACTCCTAATGAGTAAATTTTTATAACTACAACATCCATTTAAACAATTATTGTGGTTTATCGATAATTACCACTCAGAATAATCAAAGCGATGTCAATATCAGGGGAATGATCACATCATTACTGTGAGTACTATGTGATTTTATTTATAGGTGTGTGATACTCCTTCTATATCACACATTAATAAAAAATCAGGTTACTAGACCATTATCCAAAGCTTCACACCATCTCACTTGATCAAGAGTGTCCAGGTCCCAACCTATGTTAACTGTCTCATGGTGCCCATGTTTATTTTTTGGATAACCCTCTTATTTTTAAATACCAATAATTTACTATAACCTCTGGTTCTCTATGACCAAAATTACTATATTCAAAACTATCATTCCTCAACCATTACTCGACAGTTCACTGATATTCATATATAAAGTGTTTCCCTGAAAAATAGTCACATGATAAACATACCATGCTCTATGGAACTTTTGTATTTGAAAACATCTTATGTTTACTTATAAAAAATCTTCAAAATTGGTCATGTCACATGTGAAGGGATTTATCGATTGACCACCCTCCTCATAATGATTTTCTAGAGAAGAAATATTCAACAATGTAAGCATTGCTGAACAAGGATAATAACATAATTTTTTTCCCATTTTAACCATTTTAAATTATCAATATTGTCCACAACCATAAAAACATCAACACCTAACCTACTCTTACATCCATAATTGCAGATATTCATAATTACAACTCATTGCATGATGGATTCGGTTATAACATGGTTAAATACTTTACAATTTTGAGATTCCTGAATTTTTAAGGAAACATTCCCATTTTAAACAATTTAAATAAAAATTCCATCCACAGCCACAAAAAATTCAACACATGACCTACTATTACTACTATCATTGTAGCTATTCAGAATTCCATCTCACTGCATGTTGAAAGCTATTATGACTCGGTAAAATACTTTACAGTTCAATGATTCTTGAATTTACAAGGAAGCATCCCTTATCCATGTGGTACTCTTATGGTTGTATGGATACCCCACTTTTTTTTCTGGTAAAAATTCAACACATGTGGTGCTTCAAGGGGAAGCCTAAGGCTAGTTGGATATGTATTAATCAATAGAGACAACAATGGTGATGTTGTGGAATGCCTTCATAGATCTTGTGGTAATGTCACTATAGCGACCCTTCTTTTCTTACATTACATTTAAAAAAAATTTAATGATAATCAATATAAAATCATTACAAAAATAGGATCCTATGTTTTATTTTCTTCAGAAAATAAGGACCAAACAGAAATATTAATCATAAACATAACCATTTATTTAATTCCTTCTTCTCTAGCTTCTTATTACTCTTGAATTATCTATAGTACAAGTAGTCACCTAAGGATATACATAAAAAGGTGTGATCTAAAAGCCTAGTAGGAGGATAATAACATGATAAAATACAACATGGGGTGGGCATAAACATTATCATCATAACATAGGTATAAGATCATAAACATGATAGGAATAATTAATAAAAGGCTGGAAAAGTGGGAATGCATAAAAATGAAACTGTATGTCTTAGTTGTTAACTACCACCCATAGTTTTGAAAAAAGATATCATCATGTTCACATATATTTCATTTTACTCATGAGGGTCTTCACATAAACCAATTCATTAAAGTGCTATAAAATTTTGGATGCACCCATCACATCCTAACACCCACATTGCGCTATATAATTTCGGGCACACCCATCACATCATAGCGTTAATATTATCAAGCATGAAACATAGAACAAACATCAATCATGGTATAAATAAACCATTTCAATTAATGGGTTTCATTTCAAAAATCATAATTTCATAAACATTGGGTTCCTAAATTGAAGAGGGAAAAACTTACTTTTTATAAAACCATCAACCTTGAGTGAGAATTAAAAGGTGTGTTTCAGAAAGAAGAGTTATTTTGGAAATATTTTTTTTCATAAACCCTAGTAGAACATATTTATATCCCATAAAAGATAAAAAAAATGATAAATAAATTATTTTTAAGTAATAACCATACTAAAAATGGGGTGAGAGAGGGAGGCCCCCTAAGAAAGGAAGTTGTGTTCAGAAATTCTTCTTACATTGTATCTGAACGCTTTATTCACTTTATTTTCCTATATAAGGACATTATATTAATTAATTAGAAATTAAATAACCTATTATACATAAATATAGTCCATTATATTTTCATTAATTTCTTTTATGGGCTTTCCGATCAGTTATAGAGTTTAAATTAATTGTTTGGGAGTGTTCTTTTTTTTAGATTCCATGAACGGTTCACTAGTACACATGAATGGAAGTTCATGTTGAAATGGATATACCTATAGAAATAATATTAAATGTTATAAATGATCATAAATGATTTTAAATGATATTTTAATTAATTATTTTATATACCATGTGGATGAATCATTAGTTAAAATGATGATCGTTTAAGTTCATTTGGGAGGTTTTTTTGTCAAAACAAATATGTTTAGTTTTATCATTTAGTATTGTGTATAAAATATGTATCCAGAACATAAAAGGGCTTAAAAACTAAATAATTAAAACTTTTTTTGATCATTTAATGGTATTATTGATATCATTGAAGTATTTGATGTAAAATTGATGTCTATTTCCTATGATGTATGTAAATTAACACCTCACGGGGAACAATTAGATTTTTATAAAAAAAATAGAGAGTGGGAGGAGTATAATGAATTATTTTCCATTAACATGATAATAATACCAGTATATCAATCACACTAGAGTTTTCATGACATTTGTACAAGATATTTTCAGTATAAGAGAAGATAGGAAATGAAATTTGAAATGAAATTTAAAGAAAAGAGAGAGAGAGAGAGAGAAAGTGCCTCCTGAATATATCTTCTTTGAGAGCCTTTTTAGGGGATTGTTTTTGTCTTTTTATGAGACCAACGGCTGTTGAATATGGGGAACGATCTTGGGAAGATATCTGATCATAATTTTGAGTATTCAAAATTCTTGAGATCTGTGAGGAGATGGGGTTGTGAGTTGAGGTAATTATAGTATAGGGGAGAGGGGTTTTCTCAATATTGAATACATTAATTTATTATTCCACCACAAGATAAGAAATAGTGTGTATTCTGATGACTAAAAATATAAATATGTGAATGTTATTTTATACAAATGGATATTTTAATCATTCATGGCTCATGCATAATGCCGAAATTCATTTACTTAGCATATTCTGTAAATTATCATATTTTAATATTCACCAAAAATTCAAATATTATATATATATATCAAAAATTCTTCCTAAATTTTTGATAAAATTTAGACTTCAAAAATGAAATCAATTTTATTAAAATAATTTAATAAATATGATAATTTATTATTTTTATTTAAAATCATAATTTACTTGAAAAATAAAAATTTAAAAATTTAAAAATGATTTTCTAATATTTTAAAAAATTAATTAATGCCTCATAAAATTATAATATAATCATAATAAATATAAATAATATCTTATGATTGAATTTTTTAAAAATAAATTTTCTTTATAATTATTAAATTTGTCATTACATGTTCATGACATACAAAAATACCAACACTATAATGTAATTATATCATATTGTCGCTTATAGGATGGATATATTTTATTAATACTATCATTGGTAAGATTCCAATTCACTTGGATTATTTACTATTCATAATGGTCATATTTCTATTCATAAGGGTGAACTTACTATTCATAAGGGAGTGTTACTATTCACCAAAAATTATGTTTTTCTTATCAGACTCTGAATATCTTACTGATCACAGCTATGTATTTGAGATTTTTGAAATTCAAATCAGAGAAGTGGAAAATTTATCTTTAAAGGTCACATAGTAGTTCGTTTATCCATGATGTGACATTGTGTTTCATAATGTTATTTGATGTGATTATGAAATTGGTACAGGAAGGGAGAAATTGAATTGATAAAAGTTTGGTTTGTCACATTCTTCACCCATTTTGAAATTTTTCCGTCAAATTTTCATTTCATAGAAACTAGTAGGGGTACTTCCCCTTCATCGTATCCTCTTGTTCCCAAGTTTAATCTTCATACTAATATTTCCTCCACAACACCTGGAAAAGGTGGGTTGTCTTGTTGTGTTGAACCTTATCTCTCCAGTCCATAATATTTACTAACTGCTCCTCATAAGAGTGATCATCTACCAGTTGTACCACATCTGAGTTCGGTACAAGTGAGGGACCTAGTATGTACATACTCAATAGTGATACAAGAAATACATCATGAACTTGATCCATATTCACTTGAAGTGCAAGTTGATAGGCCACATCTGTTATGCGGTCAAGGATCTAAAATGGGTCAATGCACCTTGGGCTTAGCTTCCCTTTCTTTCCAAAGAACAAGACTCTCTTCCATGGTGATATTTGAAGGAATAGTTTATCTCCAACATCGATCTCCAAGTCCCTTAGATGGTTGTTAGCATTGCTCTTTTTTCGACTCTGAGAAGCTTTGATATATTGCTGGATGACATGAACCTTCTCTATCATCTCTTGTGTAGGATTAGGTCCAAGTAGTTTTCTTTCTCCATCTTCATCCCAACAGGTTGGAGTTCTACATCGCTTTAAATACAGAGCCTCATATGTATCTATAAGAATATTAGAGTGGAATCTATTGTTGTATGATAACTCAACCAATGGGAGATATTGATCCCATCAACCTTTGAATTCTAAATAGTGGGATCTTAGTATATCATCGAGTTTCTGAATAGTCTTTTCATATTAGACATTACTTTGGGGGTGGTAGTTCATTCTAAAATTTAATTCAGTACTCAAATAATGTTGGAGACTCATCTAGAATTTAGATGTGGACCTTGGATCATGATCAGAGACAATAGAGAGTGGAACCCTGGTATGTCCCACCACTTCCTTCACATATATCATTGCAAGTTGTTAAAGAGTGAGATCTTCCAAAATATCCACAAAGTGGGCAGTATTTGTGAGCTGGTCCACCACAACCCATATTTAATTATTTTATTTGGTTGTCTTTGGAAGACCCATGACAGAGTCCATAGTGACATTCTTTCATTTGCACATGGGTATAGGAAATGGTTACAGCATCCCATTGGACTTTTTTCTTTCTTCTTTTATAGTTTTCATATCAAGAACCATGAGATTTATTCCGCAATCTCCTAATTCAAATTATCGCATCGGAAGTGTTCTTAGAGATCTCGGTACATCATGGTACTACCAAGATGGATAGATAAGTTTGATCTATGTTCATTGTCTAATATATCTTTCTATATCCCAAGTGATAATGTCACACAGAGATGCATTCCTAACCAAATCACACCACCATCGTTGATATGGAACTCTTGCAGCTTCTCTTACTTTACTATATTCACCTTCTTTTGTGACTCCAGATCATCCCTTTGTGCCTCCTTAATCTTCTCTTGGATAGATGGTTGGGAAATCCATTGGGAAAGGTATGATGTGTTCTCTACCATTATAATTTCCAAATCTATCCTTTTCATATCAATGAATATAGGTTCTTTCTAAACCCACATCATGGATAGAGTAGAAGGATCTTTTCTTCCAAGATCATTAGTTACCTTGTTCACATTTCTAGGATGATAGTGAATAGAGCAATCATAATCATTTATTATCTCTAACAATATCCTTGGAAGCATGCAGAGATGCATTTTTGTGAATATATACTTTATAATATTGTGTTCGATGTATATATCACACTTCTCACCACAAAGGTAGTGCCTCCATATTTTCAAGGTAAACTTCATAGCTGCTAGATCAAGATCATGTGTTGGTTAGTTCTGCACATGGTTCTTCAACTGCTGTGAGGCATAGTCTATAACATTATCATTTTTCATGAGAAAAATCCTTGAGAGATTCTTCATAGCATCACTGTATATCATGAGATATTCTCTACTTCTCGATAATGTTAGTATAGGTTCAATGATCAGCCTTCTCTTTATCTCCATGAATATTTCCTCACATTCATTTATCCAAGCATACTTTACACCTTTCCTATTTAACATAGTTATTAGGCTTGAAAATTGTGATAAATTCCTCACAAAATATCGGTAGTACCCAACTAATCCAACAAAACTATGGATATATGAGACACTATAGGGTCCTGACCATTCCACAATCACCATTGTTTTTTAAGGGTCCCTAGAAATTGCATAATTTGTGATCACATGTCCCAGAATAAGACTTTCTTCATCCAAAAGTCACACTTTCTGAACATGACATAAAACTTCTCCTTTCTCAGTGTTTCTAACACAAGTCTTCTATATTCTTCATGTTCCTCGTTTCTCTTATAGTATATGATAATATCATCAAGAAACACTACCAATTTTAATTGAGGTAATGTCTAATTACTCTATTCATCAAATCCATGAAGATTTTAGGGGCATTAGTAAGCCCGAAGGGAATCACCAGAAACTCATATTTCTGATAGCTTGTACAGATGGTAGACTTCGGAATATCTTCCTTCTTCACCATTACCTGTGATATCCAGAATAAAGATGCACCATTGTGAACTACTGAGTTCATATTAACTAATTGAACAATTATTTTATCCTTGTATGAGTATACTTGTTCTTTATGGTGATCTTGTTGAGTTCTCGATAATCAATACAGAGTCAAATTATTCTATCCTTCTTCTTTAGAAAGATCATCATTGCACCCCAAGGTGATTAAGTAGGTCATATGAATCCTTTGTCTGAGTGAACTTTCATCTGCTTATTTAACTCCTCTAGTTGAATAAGATCCATCCTAGAAGGAAACATTAAAATAAGAGTATCTCCTACTAGGAGTTATATAGATAAATATACCTCGCAGTCAGGGGTAAGTCCAGTTAACTCTTCAGTAAATACATCATTGTATTCCCTCATGATGGGCATTTTCATTAGGTTGACACTTTTTATTGACTCAACCATTTGAGTGAGTTATACTATTCACAGGTAATCAACACCAACACCATTGAAGGATTTTTCAAGGGATATTCATGAACTTCCTTGAAATTTGTAGAGGGGAATGGGATGGTTCAGAATAAGAAAAGATATTTCCTTTTCCCAAAGGTTGATATTCACTCTATATAATGAGAGTCAATACATTCCCATTATAGAATCAAATTAAAACAAGGAATGTATCATGAAATTCATTGGAAGAATATTCCCACATAAGCCAATATGAGAAGATTTCAACAGTTTCTTTTCAATGATTTCACAACTTGGTGTTTTTATAGATATATCTACATCATGGTTTTGTGGCTTCAATTATATAGTTCTAGAAAACTTCCAAGATATAAAGGAATGTGTAGAACCATAATCAAATAAGTCTTTATCCATTTTAGAGTGAATAAGAAGCATACCTTATACAACTCCATTTTCTTTCTCAACTTTCACAGTAGTGATGGCATAATACTTCCCTTTATCCTTTGGATTTGGTTTATTATAATGCTAATTATCATCGAGTGATCTAGGTTTAGTGCACTAGCTTTCATAGTTCCCTTTTCCCCTATAGTTGTGTCATTAGACCATGGGTGGTGATCTCCTTTCTTCCACCACATTCTCTATCTTTATCATGTATTTTCGATACTCTTGATCTTTGTGGCCATATATCACACTCTTGAAGAATTTCCCCATCTTTTTGAGACAATTCCCATGATTGTTCTTCCCACATTTTTGACATGTGGGTTGTTCAGTTTTCATTCCACCTTTCGTATTATATCCTCTAGCATGAAACTCCATCATTAATTTGGGACCATTTTCCAATCTCCATCTCTGCTTTTAGAGCATATCTAACTACTTCTTCATAACTCCAAATTCACGAATTGCATGATCCTTCCAAAGGTTCGCTTTTAATCCACTAAATAATCTATCAATTTTTCTATCATTGTTGATAACAAATACTAATGTGTTCCTTACAAGACGTGTGAATTTCACTTATTAGACCATGATAGATTCTTTATAGTTTTTCTTTATCTCTATGAACTCTCTCTCCATCTTCATATGAATATTTAATGGGAAATATTTATTAAGAATAATTTTCATAATGTCTTCCCACTCCATCTCTGGAATTGAATCTCTCATCATAGTTTTCTTAATCAAATCCCACCATTCGTTGGCCTCTCCATCAAGATAATAAATGGCCAGATTCTCTTTCATCATCTCATAACAATGAGGCATATAAAAGATCTCCTCTATCAGGTTTACCCACTATTCCACAACTAGTTGATCGGAAGATCCACAAAACGTCAGTGGTCGTTGCCACATAAAACACTCAATTTCTAGTTTCTCCCTCTTAGGTGGAAGAGGGAAGCTCCATATTGTTAAAGTTATTATTAATAACATGATACAACTAGGTAAGAATCACCATGACATTTTTAAATCACCCTCCTAAAGCATTGGGGATGTCGTTTGGGAAATCGCTGCATTGTCCCTCACATGGGTTTTTTCCATGGTTTCTCCAGGTTCAAATTATTTTCTAAAATAGAAAAGGTTTGAAAAAAAAATATATCAAAAAGTCAGGAATAAATAATTTATTCTCTTGTGTAATTAGGACTAAAATAATCCATTACATGATCCCAGTGTTTTTCAATGATTTGTGTGTTCTTTCATATACATATTCTCACACCAAGGTTTTCACTATGGTTCTCTAATCCTAATTCCCAAATTAACTAAACTGTGCCTCTAATACCAACTATAGAGACCTAATTTTCATACATTACTTTTAAATAATTTTAATGATAAGAAAAATAAAATAATTACACAAATAGGATCAAAATGTTTAGTGTCTTTGAAAAACTATGAAAAAACATAACTTTTACAACATAAACATGAACATTTATTTAATTTATTTATTCTATATCTTATTATTGGATATTGACATATCCTTATTACAAGTATTCACAAAAGGATATACATCAAAAAGGGGTGATCTAAAAGCCTAGTAAGAGGATAAGAACATGAGGCAATAAAACATCAGGCGAGCATAAATATTATTATCATAACATAGTCGAAGGATTATAAACATGATAGGAAGAATTAATAAAATGCTTGAAAAGTGGAAATGAATAGAAATGAAGCCATCTTCCATAGTAGTTAACAACCATACGTGTTTTTGAAAAATGATAGCATAATTTTTACAAATATTTCATTTTACTCATGAAGTTATTAATAGTACCCAATGCATTGGAGTTCTATATAAATATAGGCACACCTGTCACATCATAACGTCAACATTACACTATATAATTATGTGTGGACACGTCACATCATAACATTAAAATTATCATGCATGCCAAATATAATGCACATAAATGTTGAAATTAAATAAAAAATCGAGTGGAATGGGTTACATTTCACAAATATTACATTCAGAAACGTTGGGTTCCCAAATGAAAGAGGGAATAACATACTTGGTAGAGGAACCATCAACCTCGAGTGAGAAGTAAAATGCGTGTTTTTGAAAGAAGAGTTCTTTTGGAAAATATTTTGGTTGTAATAAACTCAATTAGACAACATTTATGTACCATTAAAGACAATATAATGACGAACAAATGAGGTTTATGGAATATCCAAACTAAAAATGGGGTGAATGAGGGAGAACCCGAAGAAAGATTGTTGTGTTCGAGAATTCCCCTTACCTTGTATCTGAACACATTCTTCAATTTTATGTCATGTATAATTACATTGTATTAATTAATTATAAATTAATGAACCTTTTATACATTAATATGGTTAATTATGGTTTCAGTAAGTTCTTTTATTGGCCTTTTTATGAGTTATATAATATAAATTCATTGTTTGAGAGTGTTCTTTTTCATAGTTTCTATGCAGGTTCCACTTGTACACATGAATGGAAGTTCGTGTATAACATGGATAAAAATCCAGAACTAATATTACAAGTTATTTATGATCATAGAAAAGATTAAATTATATTTTAACCAATTATGTTATATACGATTTGGATGAATCATTAGTTAAAATGACAATCGTTTTAGGTTAATTTGGGTGGTTTTTGAATCACAACAATATATTTTATTTTACCATTTATTATTATGTTTAAATGTCATCTATAGAACATTAAATGGGTTAAAACATAAATATTAAAATATTTTTTTATCAATTTAATAGTTTTATTTACATCCTTGTTGGAGTTGAATGAAAATTCAAGTGCATCACCCATGATTTAGGTAAATCAACACATCGCGGGCAACGATTACATTTTTATAAAAAAAGAGAGGGTGAGAGAGGATTATAATGAATAATCTTTCATTAACATAATATAATACTATTAGATCAATCATAATGGAGTTATCATGAAATTTGGATAATGGAATTTGAGTATAAGTGAAGAAAAAAGGAAATTTGAAAAGAATTTGGAAGACGAGAGGTAGAGAAATTACATCTTCAATATAACTTATTTGAGAGCCTCTTCAATATTTTATCTTTTATGGGAAAAAAAGATGATGGATATAATGGAGGATCTTGGGAAGATATTTGAGTAGAATTTGGAGTAGGAAAAATGTTTTAGAGGTGTGAGGAAATGTGGTTGTGAGGGCTGATATTTAGAGTGGAGGGTAGAGGGGTTTCCACAATATTATATTCAATAATTTATTATTTCTCCACCAGACATAAAATATTGTAGATTCATGTGACTAGTATTAGTAATATGTGCATGTGAGTTAGAATCAATAGCCAGTTACATCATCCATGACTCGGGCATGATGCATAAATTCATTTATTTAGCATATTTTGCAAAGTATCGAATTTCACTATTCACTAAAAATTCAAGTATTTTAGAAAAATCCCAAAAATTCACCCTAACCATTTTTCAGAGATTTGAACTCAAAAATGAACTCATTTTTAGGAAATATAATTTCATAAATATGATTAATTTAATTTATTATTTAAAATCATAACTTACTAGAAAAATACTAATTTTTAAAAGTAAAAACTTATTTTTTAACACTAATAAAATTATTAAGGTCTCATAAAATTAACATATAATAATAAGACATCTAAATACTAGTTTGTGAATACATTATATTAAAATAAATTTTCTTTTAAATTTTTAAATTAATCATTAAATATGTATGACGTACAAAAATACCAACACTATAATGTAATTATATCATATTGTCACTTATATGATGTATAAATTGTATTTATACTCTCATTGGTAAGGTTTCTATTCATTTGGCCATTTTACTATTTATAAGGGTCATATTTCCATTCATTAGGGTAGCATTACTATTCATAAGGGCATGTTACTATTCACCAAAAAATATGTTTTCCTTATCTGGCTCTAAAAATATTTCGGATCGCAACAATGTATGTCAAACATTCGAAATTCAATTCACCAAAGTGGAAAATTTAGGATTAAAGGTCACACGGTAGTCCATTTAATCATGATATGGCAGTGTGTTTCCTAATGTGATTTTATTTGATTATGAAATAACTACAATAAGGGAGAAATTTCATTGATAAAATTTTATGTCCTTACATTATTCCCTGGAAACAAAATAATAGGGCTCATCAAAGCTGTCGACCTTTCTTATACAAGAAACTTTAAAAAAATATAGTTCGATTGTGACCTACTACCATTGTTGAAGCCATAAAGATTGGAAAGATTCATCTATCACGAAATCTGGTAGCAAAATGGTATAGCTGTCTTGATAGTATTTATGCTAGGAACTAGATCATCACATATATTTATCAAGAATCAAATTATAATGTTTTTTGTCTTTCTAACAAAGGGTAAAATGAAGAGGGAGATACATGATCTAGTGTTCTTCTTTGTGACATGCTTCCCACTTTTCACCAAGATAAATGAAAAATTCCTTCCTTCAGACTCTTCTAACATTTATTTGTTATAATTAAAGAGCCTTAGTACACAATTTTTTTTAAAATAAACATTCACTAACGGTGCATTTCAAAAATAAGGGAATCAACAAGCCTAAATCAAAATACTCCAGAACCCACCATGAATTGATATAGAATAGTATTTAAAACAGAGCTCATCTTAGAAAGTAAAATGTAGTCCTAGAATAAACACTTTTATAAGATGTGTTTAACAGAACAACATCATTAACCTACTAGTGTGTGAGTCAATTTGACGGAATCTAGGTCTATCCACCTAGCCCAGTGGTATCTATATTGAGATCCACATCCCATTCACAAGAATTTATTAAATGAAATATAAAACTTCAGAAACACTATTTTATAATACACAAAACTAAATAAGGTAAGGAAACGTTGATTTACAATGGTTATAACATATCATCCTAGGTCTAACTAAATCACTTCAATAAATTTGGGCGTCGAATCCCTAGTCATTAATGACCATACGAATAGAGAAAATCTCAAAAAAAAATTAAAATACTAATCATAAGGAATAAATAGATTACTTTTTCAAGAATACCCCCTTGAAGATTAACTTATAATACAACAACCCATCTACCTGGGAGTGTTCGTTCATTACTCATGAATCTTAATTAGGGAAAATATAATTTAAATGGAACCTCTCATCTAAGAACTAAAATGAAGCATCTATAAATGGTTTTGTATTGAAAGGTTATACCATAACTAGGATAGCTCCTTACCCACACAAGGCATCGACCCTTAAATGAGGTCATTCCTGGAAATATTATTATGCCTTATTTCCTGACCTCTAGGTTAAACATAGCCTAAGAAGAATTCATCAGTTTTCTATGACAATGATCATGTTCCCTTTTATGGAAACATTCAAGGAATCATTTAAAACTAACACATGCATGAGGGTACATTAAAAACAACCTCAAAAAGATCTAATTTAAATAAATAAAACAATTCTCATTCATTGAAAAAATTAAAATAGTTTATTTACCAAGGAAATAATGTACTATTTGTTATAGAGAATTTACCATTCACATTATTTAGTTGAATCCATGAAACATTTTTAAAATTTTCCCACTATTTTATTTTTAACCATTTATTTGATATAATATTTTCTAAAATAGTCTTAGCTTAGTCAAAAAATTTGTCAATTTCAAATATAGTGAGGAAAACACTTTATTTTGTAATTTTAAATTTAATCAACATAATCCTCATAATAATAAAACTCCAATGAAAATCAAAGTTCTTTTATTAATAAAAGTAATTTTCTATGTAAGATGTCACCATACGTTTATGTATAATAGCATATAAGAATCTATGAACACTTTAAACAAATATCCCATTAGAATAATAAAACCCCCATGGGGTTGATCACTAAGTCATCAACGAATAAGACAATGTACAAGGGTCTCATCATTTCAACCATGTTTAAATTAAATGAACCCCATGTTAGTTTATATTATAGAAAATTCAAATCACCGTTAACTTCTTTTTCTTATAACAACATTACAAGACCAACCTACTGGGGTTGAGTCTAATTTACCTCATAAGAAACATAACTTAACCTATATAATTTGGTCCAATTATTCTTTTAAGGATTTATTCATACGGGTAGTCATGCCCATGTCATAGAGGTAAAATGTCCTTTTAAGTTGAAATTTAACTATTATTTAACACCAATCCTTTTAATTACAATTCCCATTTAAAATATGTGTATAAGTATCATGGTTTAGTGAGATAAATTTTCATTCCCAAATTATAAATGTAATTTTATTTATAAGTCACAAATGGAATTCATGTAGCTGTAACCAAGATTTCACACTTTTTTGGAAATAAAGAAATTCATATTTAATGGTTTTACTATATGGGTTAATATTACCAATTTATGAAGGACCATATATGTTAAATATTTTTATTAGAACCCATTTGATCACAAGCATTACTATTTCATCCCATTCACCAATGGTGTATATATCAAGCATTTGATATATAGTTCGTTAAATAGAATGTCACTATCAAGCTATAGGGGAAAACACTTTTTAGGTAGATATAGACACTTTATTTATCTAAAAATATATTATGATTAAGAAAATTTCTTACTAATAATCATGCATACATGCTACAAGAAAATTGGAAATATAATATTTAAGTATATATTTCAAAAATGATGCTATATAATTTCTTAAAAAAGATATGAAATCATCATAAACCATGAAATCTAGGATTCAACCACATGGAATGAAATACACATGTCATGTGAATCCATACATGCCAATGATTATGCAAGAAATAATAAATCCATGTCATAACTGGCCAACTGTAAATACACATAAACCAATTCATATAAATCTTTTGGATGTACAACAATCATCCAACAAGAAACAATTATCTAATATAATATATAACAATTCTATCCTCTATAACAACATTATCTTCCCTCGAACATGGGTTCACCGAACCCTGACATGATATGTCTACTAAGTGCCAAAAATTCCTAGTATATTGTTTAAAATCCCAAAATAGTAAGGAAAACTAGAAAAGAAACATCTCTAATTCCAATTTGTAATGTCCCAGCTCTGATGCCACTAATCTGGTTTCCTGAGCTGATTTTACATAAGGCCTCAAGTGTGCCTTCCCATATGCTACAGGCTGCTGACAAGAATCTAAGGTATAATGAAGGTATTGTGGGGAGAAAACACACTACGAAACAGAAATTCATACAGTGGATAAAATGTAAATAAATATAGTTTAAAGATAAATCAAAACAAACAATAATAAAAGATTAGTAATCTTGTACAAATATAATATAATATAAAGTAATAAAAATATAGAATGTGATACAAACACAAGATAGTTAAATAAACAAAATAAAAGACTAAGAATAAATCACTAATATAGTAGGGTGAACTTTCTTAGTCCTCTGTTTTTGTACTCTATCCTCATAAAGAAGAATAACAGAAAATATATATAATTAGTAAACATGACATTCAAATCGTGAGGTTTGTTCAGGTACCCAACAAAATAGTGGCTCAAAAAAGGTGTGAGATATACATAGTAGTCTACCACCAAAGGTGTATAATTTTATCTCGTATGTTAATATAAAATATACATAGTGGGGGTTTTTCAAGATAAAACAGTAATAATAAATAATAATATTTCGGGCTTAGGTTCCTTGAAGACACCTGGCTGAACAATCATACTTCATCCTAATTTTGAATGTCTCCTCACACCACCCAAAATTTATATTTATTCATACATGGGATAATTGTCTTCACATATATTCATACACTAGCATGGACCAATGGTTTAGCACCCAAGACATCCAAAAAGTAATCAAAATAGAAAAGGGATTCAATTCACGCATCATCATACCCATCGATATCAATATAAGGGACATCATTCCTAGGGTGTGATACATGTAATCATACGAATTAATAGGTTTCTATGTTTTTGACGCTAAAATTGTAACTATAAACAATAACAAGTTGGTCTTAGGTTCCTAAAAAACACCTGGATAAATAAACCATATTCATCATAATTTGGAATGTCTATGCACTCCTGTCTCCATGTATATATATTCATATTTTAGATAATCAACTACACATTTATTCATGCACTATCAAAGTCCCAAAATTTATTACCCAGGACATCCACAATGGAATCATAAAAAATAAAGGATTCCATTCCCATGGAATCATACCCATCAATAAAAATATATGGTACATCATTCTTAGGGTGTGATAAATGTAATCATAATGTTAGGGAAGCATTGAATGAGTATCACATTATAATGGACACCTTTCCCAAGTATCACAATATAAGGGACCCAATGACCGAGTATCACATTATATGGTACAACTTTCCCAAGTATCAAAGTATAAGGGATTCCATGCTCGAGTATCATAGTATAAGGAACATCATTCCAATGTATAAACTTATATTGGATCCCATGCATGATTATCATTGTATAAGGGAATCCATGCTTGAGTATCACTGTATAAGGGATGTTAATCTCAAGTATAATAGTAAAAGGGACTCCATGCCTGAGTATCACAGTATAATAGATTCCGTGGCTCAATTTATAGTATATGCTATGCCATATATTAGTATCATAGTATAAGGGGCACCAAATTGGAGTATCATATTCTACGAAAGGTCAGGCCCAGGTATCACATTATAATAGAAACTAGGACAGTAGACACAATATAATATTTTTAAATGGGAATGTTAGTAAGAACTCTATATCACAATTAATTTAATGGATAACAAGGGACATGTATGTAAACATTTCATATTACAAATAATATAAAATGATTAATAATTCTATTTATGTAAAGATGACATGAAAATTATACTATTCCATTAGTTCATTTTATTTATAACAAAAAAATGTCCAATGGGTTCACCTATGATGTAAAATGATTCAGGATACATTTAAACCTTTTATTTATAAGACATCGCACCTAAAAATGTGGTTTTATTATATAATTTGATAGAATCGTCATGTTATTAATTAAAATAATTTTAAAAATATCTTGAAAAATATGTTAATCAAACCCTCTTTAGAATTTTTTCCACGCACAAAAAATATTTATATTTGTAAGCATTTATATTGTCGCACCCAAAGGGGTGGTCGAATCATAAGCTATAGTAATCATTATTAATAAAACCTACAATACCACACCAAAGGGGTGGTTTAGGTTCAGGTATCCACATCCCACCACTCTATAAATATATAAGATCAGTATGTTCAAGGATTGGGATTTTAATTTAATGATTTTAATATTTTAGGAGCAACATCAAGAATGTTTAGTGTGTGGCATGGTGGCCAAATTATTTAAACAAGTGATTCATTTGGAAAAAAACATACAGACATCCTATAATATTCTTAGGAAGGTCCACTCATTAAATTTAAATATTTTATTTGAATGGTAGTTGAATAAATCATATGTTCATAAAACTCCCAGAAAATTAGTTAAATTAGATCACTTGGATTTACCAGTCTATATGGAGAGATAAAAGAAGAAAATAAGTAATATGACTCAATGTCTAACTGATGGATATCCAATGCAACTACCAATGGACGATTCCATGTCCAGGTGGAAGAGATATATTCATGCCTAGCAGGATCACAAGGAGATCTACTAGAAGAGGGAACTACTATTCCATGAGAGGGAATAGGGAGGGAGGGAAACCCTTTAAAGGGGGAAAGGGATAACTGGCCTTTTACATCTTTTTATAGAGCCACGTGGTTTAGTATCATGGTTTTGAGAACCATGAAATAACAGTGTGACCTCTTCATCCTAAAAGGCACATACCACATGGTTTGGTCGAACGGTTTGATCTAACCATCCACCAATAGTGCACTGCTACTGGTTAAGTTTCATTATGGGTGCGAGCTAGGTGTATGGTTTGGTATAACTCTATGTTGTCCAAGAAGTTCACCACATCATATATGTACCATGTGGCATGGATACTCCGAGGTTGTTTCATGATGTAGTAAATTGTTCACCTTAATAAAAGGTGTCATATGGTTGACCCATACAGTTAAACTGATAATACACTAATAGTTTACATCAGTTTGATTCTCCATAAACTACATTATTTTGATCTAAATGCTTCTAAAACTCAAAAAAAAGACTCCCATGACACATCCTAGGGTGTAAAACCTAATTAAGAACAATAAATATATGTTTTACAATGCTTGTATTTACATTCTGAGGCTTATATGAAGTTTCATCCCATTCACCGAACAAAAGGTTCAAATTGTTTCAAGAATTATAGCATTCCAAAACATAGATTTTTAAACTCCTAATTATAGGGAATCAATTTGAATAAAAAAAATTTGAAATATTTATATAATGAAAATAATGGCTACATTTTATATGAATTAAATTAAATTTTTATATAAAAAACAACTAAGAGAATCATTTAATGTCTAAAAAATGTATATTTCTAAAATGATGTTTTATTTCAAGAATAAAATTTTATATTGGTTAGATAATAATTAAATATATTGATAATATAAATAATATAATACTAATAAATTAATTATTAATCAATAATAAATAATATATAACATTAAAAATTCTATTTTTCTAATATGAATTGTTTCCACTATATTTTAGGGTTTTATTAAAATATTGTATAAAAAAATTTCAGAAATTTATCATAAAACTTTTATAATAATTTTTATCTTCATAATAATAATATATTGTTAGATTAATTTATGGTATTTTTATAAAATAATTTAATTTTTGGTGAATAGATGAAAATAGTATTTTTACAAATAATAAGACAAATATGAAAGTATCAGCATATAAGTATGAATTTTAAATTCATGAAACATGTTTATAAGATTATATTTGTATTTATATGAGACTTTATAATTTTAAAAACTTTTCCAAACCCATATGGGATATTTTTGAACATAATAAATATTTTTTCAAATAAAAATTATTCCTTTATACGTTTTTTTTCTAAAATTAAATTTTTCTCACTTTTATTAATTTAATAAAATAAAATATATTTATTTTTTAATATAATTAGTTTAAAATTATCAAAAAATTAAAACATTATTTTTATACATAAAGATTATATTACATTATGTAAAAATGTTCTATCAAGGTAAAATCTAAAGGGGTAAAAATAATAATTTATGAGTTTAAGGGATTGAGACATGCTAAAAACATGTATATAATTGGGTGAACTATTTTTTTTATCAATCTTACATATTTCAAAATAATTTGTTTTTACATTTTATTGAAACATTACATATTTAAAATGTTCACCTTTTATATTAAATTTAAATATATAAATAATGTACCATTCTCATCGCTTATAAAAGGGAACTCACACTACCCCTTCTATAGACTCCTAAAAATTTAGTTTCATCCTAAAACCCTTACCTTTTACATTACCTAAAATAATATTTCAACCTATTATTCTACTTTTCATACTATATTAAACTATCCCAATAATTTCTTAGGGATCACAAAGAAATTCTCAAAGTTCTCAATGTGAGTAATTATTTTTAATTGAATCTTTCCATTAATTTTTTACTTTTAAAATCACAATTTCAAAATAAATATATAATAAAATTAGTATTGAATATATACTACGTATAATTATTCTATTTTAATAATAAATAATTAAATTTTAACTTTTATATAATGAAAAAAATTGTTATTTGTGCCTTGTGCAGACCACCACCTCCATGGCATAACATATTCTATCATCCTTTTCCATTATCAAATTATATTCTGAAATTGTAATTTAATAAATAAATATTATATATATATATATATCATTTTTTTAATTTAGAAAAAATAAGAAATGTTACTCTTTTAACTCATTCCATGGTAAAATAAATCTCCAACCATGAATATTTATAAACTAAAACCTCTATAGAATATTTGATTTTCATTTTTATATAGATCGTAAAGAAACATGGATATTATTTATAATTGGATTAATAGATAAATAAGATTACTTTAATATAAAAATGTTATTATATGGAAAATTTTAGAGCCTACCAATGATATTGTCATCAAATGATTATCATTAATTCAAATGTTTAAATCAAGCGATTTAAGATGAAAATGATATCTTCTTTCGAAGTAATGACTTTACATAAATCATATTCTCTATAAATTTTTTTATAATTATGATATATCAACCTAATAAACACTAAATATGATTATTATTAATCTTCTATAATGTTATTAAAACTACACAACTTCATAATAATTTTTTAATCAGGGTTAGTTCCTGTTTGGGTTTGTATGACCACCAACTCGAAAAACTCTATAAATTTGTATCATGGGCGAATATGAGAAATTATTTAATGTTATAATATGATATAAATAATTAAATAATTTTATTTTTATATTCGGTATGTTTATACAAATATTTAACTCACTGATTTACAAAACTCCTTTCATTGGTTATGAATCAGTGAAACATGATCGTTGTCGATTTTATATTCATGTTTTGTAACCAAAACGTCCATGGAATAAATTATAAAATTTATAATTATCATTTGAATATTAATATAACATTCTTATTGGATTTTAATGATGATATTTTCAAAAATATTTAATAGAGAAACCATTTTTATGAAATGAGTACAAACCCATTAAAATTTCTTACAACAGGTCTTAAAAGATGTAAATACTGATAAAATGGTATAAAATGATTATATATAAGAGTAATAAGTAGTTATATTTATGAATAAAGTTCTTCAGTTCATTTTATAATGAAATTTATTTAATTATCCAAGATTTCTTGTGCCGGTTCAGAATGAATCAGGATCGAGCTATGTGTTTTGTCACAAATTCCTCTCTTTGTGGAATATTTTTAATTATACACCTTGTTTCATTTATACAGTGCATATAATAAATATTTTATATATAATATAATTAATTGTACTATAATGATTTTATTTGAATTTTAAACTCAATCCCTCTCTTTAAAGAGGTTTTGATCAAAGCGTTTGACAAGCTTCAAGAATTTTCATGGTCTCAATTCTGATTCCTTGAGATATGTTACAAGTTATACACCATGTTTTATTTTTCTTGATTTATAATTTATTTAACATCCCATGAATATTTTTAAATTATTTACTTTTAATTAGTGGGAAAAATACTCAAAATAATTCTCTTTTCTGAAAATTCCTTTTTAATCATGTGTTAGCCTAATCATAAAAGTTTTGGGTGACTCAATTTTCATTCATTAAGTTAGGGTCATTAACATGAAGATATTATTTATAATATGAGAAAAATATAACATATTATTTTATTAGGTTTTATTATATCATTGTTTATATTTTCCACATAAACCCAATTTAAAATTTTCCATTCTTAAAAATCATGTTTCTCAAAATAGATATTAAAAAATCCAATATCATTTCATAGAGTTATATGGTTTCTTCATGAACTTCTTCATTCCATTATTATGTTTCCCCGCCAAAATATTTAATTTTATGCTACTTTATAATCACATTTATTAAAATTACGTTTAAATATAATTTATTTCTTTTAATATTTTTACAATGTGAGTTTTAAATAAATGTATTTTGAATATTTTTAAAAGGTTTTTGTCCTTTCACTTTCAATTTTTTTGTCTTAATCTCCCCAATTAATGAAGAATAAAATAATTAAATTTAAAGGCCCCATTACTAGATATTATTTTAAAATGTAATTTTTTCGAAGAGATTCATTAATTTTTTTTTCAAAAAGTTACCATTTAAATAAAAACTCAATTTTTTATTTCACGTCTATGTTGACAATTGATTCTAAAATAACTTTTAATATGTTATTTACACATAACTTTTTATTTTCAAAAGTAATAACCCTAATATGATTTAGATTTAATGATTTTTTAGTTAATATATAATTGATATAGTTTAGGAAATTAAACATAAATTATATAAGAAAATATATTGTAAAAACCATATTTTATTTTATTATTCAAATAATTTTTTTGTGAGGGATTTTTCATTAAGTTAACCAACGTCTATATTTGGTTATTGCATGAGGGTTATGTTTATTTGAAACCTAATCCATATATGGGTATATAATGATAATGATTATTCTAGTATTCACATACCCATATAATCTTTTCCTTATACGAAGTGAACATCACATTTTACGTAATTTATATCTGAGTATGATCACGGATAAATATTATTATTCTATTAGAATGGGGAATTTTTTTGGCATTATTTATATTGATATTCCAATATAAATAATTATTGTAAAGTAAACTAATTATTTAATTACAGAAAACATTATTCCGCCAGATGGGTTATAATCATTTTACCCCTAATATTTACATTTAGAAAAGTATTGGAATATTATATAATGTTATTACAATACTAATGATTTTAGGCATGTTGTCTGTGTAATGTTTGATCACCCACCTTCATTATTAGGATGAGTTACTATATTTTGATACCATAATTTACATAGGGAAAAGTATTGATAATCTCAATGATTATTTCTAGATAATTAAGGTTAAATTTGTTTTAATATTTTGTATCATTCATCATATAGACAGACATGTTTTATTATGTAAGATATATCTTTGGGAATGGTATCAAAAGTCATTATGACACTTATAGTTAATGCATTAGAAATAATCAGGTGAAGAGCGGGGCCAAAAAATACATATCACATCAATGAATCAAGAGGTATCATTAGAAAAATAATTTTTAGGCATTTAGTGTATACCTATCCAATTTATAAATATGTCTTGATTATATTCTCAATGATAAGTAAAAGTATTCACATGGGTTGTTGGAAACATGTTTTTTGATGTCTGGTAATATAAAATAAAATAGTATGAGATCATAATTAAGGATATCAATATCTTTACATATTATCATGGATGCAGCACACTCTGATTTTCGTGTTGATTATGACTTCATGATTTCTACCTTTTCTGAAAAAAAAAATTATACCATGATATCTTCAGTTATATGTTTCTTTAACTGAATAGTTGATCCAATCATTTTCTTATATTTATTTTCCAAAAGTTATAAAGAAAACAAGTATACATAAATATTTTATAAGGATTTCACGCATAGATGAATTTATGGGATATATTTGATAAAAATCATGAACTATGTAGTTTCTTATATTTAATAAAAAATCTCCATTACTTGAGAAAGACATGAGATTTGATATTTTATGATGCGTCCTTGTTCTCTAATGATTTCAAATATAATTGGTACTTAATATGTAGGATATTCAATCATAATTATTGATTTTTTATTTATGGATGTTTTTATAGAGGATTTTTTATTAGTATCAGAGAAAGTATTTAATGTATATCTTTATAGAAAATGATCTGGGAGTACAAGTCTAAAGTGATATATTGATTTCTATTAGAGTTAGTCTTTTCTTTTTAATGTTATATTAATTATTCCTATATATAACATTCATATATATAGAAACTAATTGAGACAATATTTTGTGGGACATAAATCACATCCAAGTGGTGAAGAGGAAACATTATAACGTTAATTAAAGATTGGATGAAAGATAATGAACATGTGACACAAGAGATAATTTTGAATGGATTAACAATATAAATGATTTAAAAATATATTAAATAGTTTACAAGAGTATGTTTTTTCCCATAATCTATCTCATATTTTGATAATTATGAAAATGGTAATGTCATAGATAATAGATTTTGAAAACAATTATGGTGTGGTCACCAATCAAAAACATGTAACAAATAGTTTATTTTATTTAACCTACTTTATAAATAATTTTCGAGGTAAAACATAACATTGAAATTATACACGTAGGTAAAAATTTATATGATATTTTTATTGGAAATTTTATATACATAAAAGGGAAGGAAAATATGGATTATATGTAATACAAGACATAATAACCATGGGAAAGTTTATGTAGTCAGTACTCATTATGAAAGAAAGTAGAACATATTTTCCATCATCTTATCAAACATTAAAAAAGAGTGAGAAGATAAATTATTTATAATTCCCTCATCATAGTAATTTACCTAGTGGATTTTGTTAAAATTTAAAAATTGGTTTCTTTGAAGAATTTAATGTTAATAGTTATGAAATTTAATTATTCAACTGTTTTTATTCAATAGCTAATACTAGTTTTATATAATGACATATTGAAGATATATATTAATTATTTTATCATTATGTTGTAATAATTTTTTAATTCCAATTACATAAAATCCATACATCCAAATTTCTTATATGATTTGGGAATAAATATTGCCTTATAATTTGTAACATAGAAATGTATTTTCTACATCCATTTTTTTATTTAATGGGTCCTATGTTTGTAAATATGGTGTGAGAATTTAAAATATGTAAGGATATTTATATAAATTGGATTTATGCTTTTGAAAAATAAATTAAATTTTTAATTAAATTTTTATAAATCCAAAATTGAAAAAAGACCTATATTATTAAAAAATATATATCATAATACATTATTGAAACATGTACTGGTTATCTGTTTAAAGTTAAAAATTTTGGTATCCCAATATCACAAAATTTGGTGGTTGTTAATGAATTTAAAGTGATATATAGATAAAAGGGTATGTTAATTACATATTATGAAATAATTCGTTCATATTTATAAATTCTAAATAGATTAGGTGATGTTCATCCATATATATCATCACACATTCCAGGATTGAAATTCCAATATATGAGAAGATATGAAATGTAAGTTTTAAATGAAGATAAGAGAATTTGATTAATAGATTAAAGGGGATTTAAATAATAATTTTTTCTCATCAGAAACATTGAAATGTTTTTTAGGGGGAGATGTTTTAATATGACAACATGATCTGGTTCTGATTTTAATTTGTACAAAATTTTCCAAAAATGGGATGATAATTTTATCATTTAAAATAGAGATGTATTATCCATCACTGAATCACCTTAATTTTGTATTACCAAAGATAAAAATAGAACTTCAACATCAATTGAATATTTTTAAGTAGTTGAATATATATTTGAAATTTATTATATTGAATTTTGAGTATCATCTTTTATGTAGATCTAGGTTGAAAGTGAAAATGGTTTGAAACATACAGAGAATTGATTTAAAATGTTTTATTTGAAAGGATTTAGTTACAAAGATGAATCATCTTTAAATGAGACGTATAAAAAAATTTATGTTGTTGACCCATCAAATTATTAATTTCCCATATTTATCGGGGGAAACATTCATTTTGGTGATGTGATTATTGATTATTCTAATGAATTATATGAAATTTATTCATATTTTACAAATTTACTAGGGGATAAAAATGAATATGTTTTAAATATAATGTGTGCAACACAAAATGATAACATATAATTAACATATAAAAATAATCCATAACTATCCAAATTAATAAGGTAAACATCTTTATTTCAATGAAACTGGCATAGTTAAAAATATTATTTTCGAAATATGATATTTAAAAATATAGATATTTATAATTCCTATAATTTTTAATGATATTTATATTAATTAGATTCATATATGTTTTTTTGTTGTTAAATTTTTTCATCATAATTTTATGTGACAATTTTCTTTGTATTATTAATTTTCTTTAATAATCTTTTGTTCAAAAAATTATTTATAATATTCATCCTATTATGAAAAATAATACTTTTAATTATAATTTTTTCCGAATAAAATATAGGTTCATTAAATTTTATATTTTTTTGATTATCAATTCCTCAATATTTTGTTGATTTTTTATTCATTAGTTTATGTTATAATTTTTTTTTCGAAATGTTTATAGTACCATGTTTTCATTTCTATTACGAACAATCAATTTTTTATTTATAAAAATAATTTCATTTTTATCAAATAAATATAAAAATACTTGTCTTTAAGTAGAATACATATTTTAAATATTGGACATGGGGTGAGGGTAGTTATGAGTTGAATGTTTATATATATATATATATATACACAACTATAGTAATAAAATTATTTAATGCAGTTAATATTTTATTTATTGAATTAAATACCACTATAATTTTTAATTGAAGAGTTTGATACCTAATTTGTTTAGGTATGGGATTACTTGTTTACCAAAAAATTATCTTACATGTGTCTAAAAAGTGATCATAATTGATTTTGATGATAATGAACACCCAGTTAGCTCTCAACAGAGTCATTTTATAACTTACATGTATGTGAATAGTCATTTTTTGTTGTTGTAATAGCATGAGGACCCAATTGGAGGTCTGTTGTTTTCATTTCAAAACATGTGGATAATTTAAAAAACATATTATGTGTCTTGGATAGAGTTGTATTACACTTTTCTTAAAATAAATTGAGAACCATTAAAATAAAGAAAAAGAAAAAAAATACAATTATTCCGTTCACAAAGATCCCCTACTCCAATCAAAAATGAAATCACCATGAGCATGGTCATTTTCACAGAATATTTCCTTTTATTGGGGGCCTCTATAACTGGGTGATGGAAGACTACACCACGCAAGAATTCAGGTTGTTATTTAGGGAACTTCGAAACCCACAACTTAGTAGAAGAAGATGACACTCCATCACAACTACTTAAGAGCAGTCAACACTTCGAATGAGTAAGATATGATCTATAAGATTAAGCAGATTTAGTAGGTAGTTCGAGTAGAAACTAATAAAAGATGGATATTATTCTTTAGAAAATAATATCTTATTATAATTATAGCTTCAATGTGATCCTTTTTGTATAGTATCATCAATTAATTAAATAAATTAAATGATAAACTTTTATAGTAGCACTATTAATAAATAGAATAAGATTATAACTTGTATGTATCCAAAGTGTAGTCCTGAAAACATCAAAAAAAGTTTTTTAAAAATTAAAAGTATATAAGAATAGAATAATTTTTAAAAAATATTATCAAAAAATATCATCAAAATGATAAATAGATTTCAAATAAAAAATCTTCATAAAGACAGGGATTCATTCCAGAATATTTCAATCCAAGATTCACTATCAATTTATGTTCATTGTATATGTTGTATAACAACCAATCCTTTTAATAAATTTCTATTACATAATTTTAAATATAAACAACATAATATTAATACACATAGAGGATCCAAAGGTTTAGTGTCTTGGGAAAACCTGGACTATACATAATAATTACAACTTCAGTCATAAGTATTTACTTAATTCCTTCTTCTCAATATTTTTATTGGCACATAACCTCTCCATGGTACATGTAGTCACCTGAGAAAATTCATAAAAAGGGTTGATCTAAAATCCCAGTAAGAGGTTATATAATAACAACATAGAATGGGGTGAGCATAATAATAACATAGTCAAAAGATCATGAACATGAGAGGAATCATTAATAAAAGACTTGAAATGTGGCAATGCATAAAAAATGAAACATCATGTCTTAGTGGTTAACTACCACACATACCTGTGAATAAATCTATCATCTTATTCACACATAATTTAACATATAATCATGAGATTAATCTCTTTACACAATTAATTGGAGTGCTATATAATTTCGGGCACACCAATCAAATTGAAATAATCATATTATGCTAGATAATTACAGGCGCACCCATCATATCATAATATTATCATTATCATTCATGCCATAATGAACATATATAAAAAATAAACATAAGAAAACTATGTAAAGTAATGAGTTTCATCTAATAATAACACATTAATAAACATTGGGTTCCCAAAAAAATTGGTAATAACATATTTGATACGATAACCATCAACCTTGAGTGAGAAGTAAAATGTGCGTTTTTGAAAGAAGAGTTCTTTTGAAAAACATTTCTTTGAAATATACTTCCATATCAAACATTTATATCCCATAAAATGTAATATAGTGTCGAAAAATGATTTTTATGGAGTGACCATACCAAAAATTGAGTGGAAGAGGGATAACTGAGGAAATAAAGTTCGAGATTTTCCCTTACCTTGTATCTAAATGCTTTCTTCACTTTAATTTCATATATAACCACATTAGATTTATTAATTATAATTTTCAGAACCTTGTTTACATGAATATGGTTCATTATGGTTTCATTAAATTATTTTATGGGCCTTTTTATGAGTTATAGAATTTAAAAAATATTGTTTTCGAATGTTCATTTTTAGGGTTTTCTTGAGTGGTTCACCTGTAGTCATAAATGAAAGTTCGTGAAGAACAGAGATAAACATCTAGAACTGAAATTTCATGTTATTAATGTTATTAAAGAAGTCAAATTTATCTTATATTGATTTATATTATATACAATGTTTATGTATCATTTGAAAATAATTAAATGATGACTATTTGGTTTAATTTGGGCGGTTTTTCAACCACAATAAACTTGTTTTATTTAATCATTTAGTAATATTTAATTAATTTAGTTACAAAAAATTAAATAGGACATAATACATAAAACATATTCTGGTTCAACCATAAAAATGGTTTCATGACAAGATATGAAGGTAGAAATGGAAAAAAGAGAACATGTCGTTCTTGAAGGTGATAGATTAACACCTCACGAACAACGTTTTCTTTTATAAAATAAAAGGAATATGAGAAGGAGGATGGATGGTATAATATCTCATTATTATCATAAAATTACAATTTATTTATGATAATGGAGTTACCATACCATGTGGATGAAGATAGGTGGGGAGAGAATAAGAAAAGAACTTTAAATTGAAAGGAAATTAAAGGAAAAGAGAGATAGATGGAGCGAGAGAGAGGAAGTACCTCTTGAATCATCCTCCTAAGATACTCTTTAACGAAGATAAGATTGGTATTTTGATGAGACTAAAAGAACTTGCACGTGGGGGAGGAGATAAAAAAGATTTTTGGATATATTTTAGACAAGTATTGAATTTTTATAGGTGTGAGGAAATGAGGGTGTGAAGGTTGGTATTTATAGTGGAGGGTAGAGTGATTTTCTCAATATAATATTCATTAATTTATTTTTTCTCCACAAAATAAGGAATAGTGAGCATTCCAAGACCAAGAATAGTAATTTTATAATGTGAATCCAAAAAAATTGGTCTTACATCAGCAGAACATCATGCATGACTCTATAATTATAAAATTTTTCATATTTTGTAAATTATGGTGTTTCACTATTCATAAAAAATTCAAGTATTTTAGAAAAATCCCAAAAATTTACCCCAAACATTTTTATAAATGTAGAATCCAAAAATGAATTACATTTTTCAAAAATAATTTTCTAATTATTATTAATATTATATATAATTATTATCATAATTTACTTGAAAAATACAGTTTTTAAAATTAAAACTGATTTTATAATGCTTTCAAAAATTACATATTGTCTTATAAAATTATCATAACACTATAAGACAAATAATTGTTAATTAATTAACACATTTTAATAATATTCATTTTATTTTAAATTTATTAATTAAGTATAATTATTTATTTATGACTTACAAAAATACTATTATTTGTATTAATGTCAAATTTTCACTTATAAGATTCCTAAAGATTATTTTTTATTTCAAGGGTAATGTAAATATTATTCTGAATGATATACTATTCATAATAGTAGGTTAATATTAATAAGGGTCTGTTACTATTCACTAAAAATTATTTTTCTCCTATCGGACTCCGAACATCTTTCTGATCGCAACCATGTATGTCAGAATTTAAAAATTCAAACCATAGAAGTGGAAAAATAATGTTTAATGGTCAAATAGTATTTAGTATCATGATATTTCTTTGTGCTTCTTGTTGTGATTATATTGTAGGGAATAATTATAAGGATGTATTTCCATTGATAAAACATTGGTTTGTTACATTCCTCACCACTTATGAAATTTCTCCCTCGAAATTTTGTTTTACAAAAACAGGTGAGGGTACTTCTCCTTCATCACCTCCTCCAGTTCCCAAGTAGCTTCTTCAAACTTATGGTTCCTCCAAAACACTTTGACAAGGTGGGTTGTCTTGTTGCGTAGAACCTTATCCCTCTAATCAAGAATCTTCACTAGCTGCTCCTCATAAGATAGATCATCTTCTAGTTGTATCGCCACTCAGTTGAGTACATGTGAGGGATCTGGTATATACATCATCAGAAGTGATACATGAAACACATCATGAACTTGAGCCATATTCGGTGGAATGCAATCCGATATTCAATGGTTCAAATGCAGTCAAGGATCTCAAAGGGACCAATATACCTTGGGCTTAGCTTCCCTTTCTTTCCAAACTGCATGACTCTTTTACATGGTGATATTAAAAGGAAGACTTTATCTCCAATGTCAAACTCCTTGTCCCTTTGATGGTTGTCAGAATAACTCTTTTGCGGACTCTGAGTAGATTTGATGTGTTTCTAGATAACTTAATCCTTATTTGTAATATCTTACACAAGATTGGGTCCAAGTAGCTATATTTCTCAAACATCATCCTAACAAGTTGGAGTTCTACATCGCTTTCCATACAGATCTTTATATAGATCAATTTGAATAATCGAGTGGAATGTATTGTTTTATGAGAACTCAAACAATGGGATATACTGATCCCATCAACCTTTGAATTCTAGATACCATGCTCTTAGAATATCATAATGTGGCTAAATAGTCCTTTCAGATTGTACATCAGTTTGGGGGTGATTGGATATACTGAAATTTAAATAAGTACTGAAATAATGTTCAAGAATCCTCCATAATTTAGATGTGAACATTGAATCATAGTCAAATACAATCGAGAGTTGAACACCATGCAGTCTCACCACTTCCTTCACATATATCATCGAAATATGTTCAAGGGAGTGGACTTCTAGAACAATGATAAAATGGGAAGTCATGGTGATTCAGTCAACCACAACCCATGTTACATTATTTCCCCTTGAAATATTTGGAAGACTAGTGACAAAGTTCATAGTGAAATTCTCTTGTTTCCACATGACTATAGGCAATGGCTTCATCAACCATTTGGACTCTTTTCTCTCTTCGTTATCTTTCTAACATACCAAGAACCATGAGATATATTCTTTAATCTCCTTCTTCATTTTGTCCCACTAGAAGTGTTCTCGGAGATCACAGTACATCATTGTACTCTCATGATGGATATAGAGTGTTGAGCTACTTTCATTGCCAAATAGATCCTCATTTATCCTAGGTAATGAAGGAACACAAATACACATTCCAAACTGAATCACTCCATCATCGTTGATATAGAACTCTCGAAGGATCCCTTCCATTAATGCATTCATCATCTTTTGTAACTCTACATCATCCCTTTTCGCTTCCGTAATATTCTCTTAGATGGATGGTTGCACAATAATATGGGCAAGGGAGTATGTATCACATGCCCTTATGATTTTTAAATCCATCCTCTGTAGATCTAAGAAGATAGGGTCTTTCTCAATCTGTAACATTGATAGAGTAGCAGGTTCTTTTCTGGTTAGAGCATTAGCTACATTGTTCACCTTTCCAGGATGATAGTGATTAGAGCAATTGTAATCATTGATTAGCTCTAACCATCTCCTTTGACACGTGTTGATATCCTTCTATGTGAATATATACTTTAGGATCTTGATGTCAGTGTATATGTCACACTTCTCACTATAAAGGAAGAGCCGCCAGATTTTCAAGGAAAAAAAATCACAACTTCTAGCTCTAGATCATGTGACAGGTAGTTATTTACATGGATCTTCAACTGTATTGAGGCATAAGATATCACATTATCATTTTCCATGATTACACAACCCAATCCTTTCTTTGAAGTATCACTATATATCACAAAACATTCACCAATTTTTGGAAATGTGAGAACAAGTGTAGTGATCAGCGTTCTCTTTAGCTCCTTGAAGCTCCCCCCACATACTTGTATGCAGACATACATTACCCCTTTCCTCGTTAACATAGTTATCAGGCTTGAAAATCATGAGAAATTTATCACAAAACATCAGTAATACCTAGCTATTCCATGAAAACTACGAAATTATGTGACACTAGAGGGTCTGGTTCATTCTTCAATCTCTTTTTTTAAGGGTCCACATAAATTCCATAACTTGTGATCACATGTCCCCAGAATGTGACTTTCTTCATCCAAAATTCACACTTTATAAACATGACATACAACTACTTATTTCTCAATGTCCCCAACACAAGTCTTATATGTTCTTCATGTTCCTCTTTTCTCTTGGAGTAGGTGCGAATATCATTAATAATCACTGCCAAAAATTTGTCGAGGTAATTTCTAAAGACTCTATTCAACAAATACATGAATATTGCAGGGGGATTAGTATGTTTGAAGGGAATCACTAGAAAATCATTGTTCCCATTCCTTGTACGGAAGGTAGTCTTCTGAATATCTTCCTCATTCACCATTAGCTGATGATATCAGGAATGGAGATCCACCTTTGAGAAGTATTGATCTCCTCTTAACTGATCGTAAAAGACTTCCATCCTTGAAAGAGGATACTAGTTATTTATGGTGATCTTGTAGAGTTCTCGATAATCGATACACGACCACATTGTTTCATCCTTCATCTTCACAATGAGCACTAGCGCACCCCAAGGTGATGCACTAGAGAATATGAACCCTTTGTCCAGATTCTCTTGCAGCTTGTTCTTTAACTCCTCTAGTTATATAAGAGCTATCCTATATGAGCACTTTGAGATAGAAATAGATCTGGGTATGAGTTTTATTAAAAACTCTACCTCACGATCTGAGGGAATTCGGGGTAACTATTTGGGAAATAAATCATCGTATTCACTCATAATGGGATTTCCCACAAAGTTGGAACATTCCATTAACACAACCATTTGGGCGAGGTATTCATATTCATAGGGAATCAACACCCACACCATTGAAGTATTTTTCAAAGGATATTATTGATCTTCCTTGAATTTATATAAGATCTTTGGATGGGGTGTCATATGAAAAGATATTTCCTTTTCCCGAAGGTTGATACATGATCTATATAATGATATCTAATCCATTCCGATTATAGCGTCGAATTGCACCAAATGAAGTATTATGAGATTAACTGGAAGAATCATCCCAAATAAGCCAATAGAATAAGATTCAAACAATAGGGTTGCAATTATTTCACCACTTGGTGTTTTTACAGATATCACAATATCATGGTTTCTGGGATTTGATTCTATAGTTTTAGAAAACTTGAAAAATATAAAGGTATACGTAGAACTAGAATCAAATAAGAATTTATCGATTCTTGAGTGAATATGAAGTGTAACTTGTACAACTTCATTATCTTCCTCCACTTCCACAGTAGTGATGGAATTAGCCTTCCCTTGTTCCTTTGGATTTAGTGGCTTTTGATGCTGATTAACCTTGAGAACTAGAGGTTTAATGCAATGGCATTCATAGTGCCCTTTCACCCTAAAGTTGTATCATTTAACCATGGGTAGTTATCTCATTTAATCCACCGCATTCTCCTTCCTTTTCATGTCTTTTAGACATTCTTGAGCATGGTGTCCTTCTTTCCCACACTTGAAACACTTCTTCATCCCTTTGAGGAAGTTCCCATGGTGTAACTTCCCACATTTTGGGCATGTTGGTCAATGATTTTTCTTCCCACCTTTGTCATTAGATCCTCCAGCTTGAAACTCTATCTTTCATTTCATATCACCATAATGATGGGACCATTATCCAAACACCATATACACTTTGAATGAACATAGAAGATCTTCTTCATAACTCCAAATGTCTCACATTTGAAGATCCTCTTGAAGGTGTGTTATTAATCCACTATTTAATCTATTAATTTTTCTATCATTATTGATAATAAAACTTGAAGAATACCTTGAAAGCCTTGTGAAATTATCTTCGTAGGTTGTGATAGATTCTATTTATTTTTCCTTCAGCTCTTGGAATTGCCTCTCGATCTTCGTGTGAAGAGTTATTGGGAAATACATATTAAGAAACATGTTCTTAAAGTCTTCCCATTCAATCTATTTAATTTCCTCCCTTGGATTGTTGTTCTTAATCAAAGACCACCATTGATTAGCTTATTCATTTAGATGATAAATGGATCATGTCACCTTCCCCATCATGGAATAGTGGAGCATATAAAATATCTTCTCCATGGATTTGACACACTGTTCCACAACTACTTGATCAGAAGATCCACTAAACGTCAGTGGTCTTTACCGCAAAAATCACCTCATAGCCAATTTCTCCCTCTTTGGTGAAGGTGGATTTTCTCCTTTATTGTTGTTATTTTTCATAACCTGAGATAGTTGGATAAGAATCAACATTATTTTTTTAACTCCACCTTTTAAAGCATTGGGGATGTCATTAGGGAAATTTTTTCATTGGCCCTTGCACGAGTTATAGGCCTTGTTTCTCTTGGTTCCCACCATTTTCTAAAATAGAAAAGGATAAAACCAAACATAAGTCAATAAGTCATGAATAAATTACTTATTATTTTGTAAAATTTTCACTAAAATAATAATTTATGTGGTCCCTACGTAAATCTTCTTGGGTGAATATTTTTTCTTAGTCTCAAGCTAGAGGTTTTCTCTAGGGTTTACTAATTCTAATTCCCAAATTAACTAAACCTTGACTCTGATACCAACTATAGAGACCCAGCCTATTATTAAATTAATTTTATATCATTATAAACATAAAAAACAAAATATTATTAGACATAGAGTATCCAAGGATTGGTGTCTTGTGAAAACTAGGATCATACATAATAATTACAATATCAAGCATAAGCATTTATTTAATTCCTTCTTCTCTAGATTCTTATTGGAACTTGACCTCTCGTAAGTACATGTAGTCACCAAAGCATATACATAAAAAGGGGTGGTATAAGATCCCATTAATATGTTATATAATGAAAAATATAGCATGGGGTGAGCATACTCATAACATAAGAAAAATATCTTGAACATGAGAGGAATCATTAATAAAAGACTTGAAATGTGGCATTGCATAAAAAATGATACATCATGTCTTATTGGTTAACTACCAAACTTTTTTTAGCAAAGCTAGAATATGTTCCACACATCATTTCACTTAAACTCATGAGATTCATCACTTTACCCAATGCATTGGGTTGTTATATAATTTTGGCTGCACCCGTCACAATGAAACATTCATAATGCGCTATATAATTCCGGGCACACCTGTCACATCATAATATTATCATTATCATGCATTCCACAATGAAAATATATAAAAATTGAAAATAAGTAACCCATGGAAAGGAATTGTTTTCATATCATATGAACACATCCATAAACTTTGGGTTCCCAAAAAAATTGGGAATAACATACTTGATACAATAACCATCAACCATGAGTGAGAATTAAAAGGTGTGTTTTTTAAAGAAGAGTTATCTTGGAACACATTTGATTGACCCAAACATCAATTGAAAATATTTATATCCCAGAAAAGATATTTTAATGATGAACAAATTATTTTTAAGGAGTTACCATACCAGAAATTGAGTGAAAGATGGAGAACCTAAAGAAAGGAAGTTGGGTTCGAGATATTCCTCCTACATTGTATCTAAACACTTTATTCGCATTAATGTTATGTATAACCACATTATATTAATTAATTATCAATTAAAGAACATTTTTTACATGATTAGGGTTTATTATGGTTTCATTGGGTTATTTTATGGTCCTTTGGATGAGTTATATATTTTAAAACCATTTTTCGATAACGTTCATTTTTATGGTTTTCTTGAGTGGTTCACTTGTAGTCATAAATGAAGGTTATTATAAAATATGGATAAACATAAAAAACTCATATTTCAGGGTATTAATGATATCTACGAAGTTTAAATGATCTAATAATGAAATATATTATATATCATGTGGATGAATCATTATATAAGATTTAAATAATGATTGTTTGGGTTAATTTGGACGGTTTTTCGACCACAACAAACTTGTTTTGTTTAATCATTTAGTAATATGAACATAACTTAGTTCTAGAACATTAAATAATAAATAATACATATATAATATTCTGGTTAAACCATAAAAATGGTTTCATGACCATATCATAAGGTATAAAGGGAAAAGGAAAACATGTTGTTCTTGAAGGTGATAGATAAACACCTCATGAACAATGTTTTCTTTTATAAAATAAAAGGAAGAGGAGAAGGAGGTTTTATGGTATAATATCCCATTAGTATCATAAAATTCTATTATATGTATGATAATGGAGTTACCATACCTTGTGGATGAATATGGGTGGGGAGAGAATAAGAAAATATCTTGAAATTGAAAGAAAATTAAACGAAGAGAGAGAGAGAGAGAGGAATTACCTCTTGAATCATCCTCTTGAGATCCTCCTTAAGGAAGAAAGGATTGGTCTTTTATTGAGACCACAATCTATTGGACGTGGGGGAGGGGATAAATATAATGTTTTTGTAGAGTTTAGAAAATTCGTGAAGCTTAAGAGGTGTGAGAAAATGAGGGTGTGAAGGGTGGTATTTATAGAAGAGGGGAGAGGGGTTTCTCAATACAATATTCATTAATTTATTATTTCATCACAAGACATGTAATATTGATTATTCCAAGTCCAATAATAGTAATTTTATCATGTGAATTCGAACTAATTGGGATTACCTCAGCAAAACATCATCCATGTCTCTATAATTATCTAATTTAGATTATTTTGTAAATTATGGTATTTCATTATTCATAAAAAATTCATGTATTTCTAAAAAATCACCGAAATACAACCCAACCATTATTTGATGTGTAGAATCCCAAAATGATGTCAATTTTTTCAAACTATTTTTCTATGTATGAATAATTTAACATTTAATTAAAATCATAATTAACTTGAAAAATAAAGCTTTTAAAATCAATGTTTATTTTAAAATGCTTTAAAAAATTACGTAGGGTATTATAAAATTATCATAACACATGAAGACATATAATTGTTAATTTATGAATACATTTTAAGAAAATAAATTTTATTTTAAATTAATTAATTGATTATATTTAATTACTTATGACTTAAAAAATAACAATATTTTTACTAAGGTCAAATTGTCACTTTTAAGATGCCTAAAGTTTATTTAATATTTCAAGGGTAAGGTTACTATTGTTATGAAAAATTTAATATTCATAAGGGTATGTTACTATTCACTAAAAAATTAAGTTTTTCCAATATTACTCTGAACATCTTACTGATTGCAACCGTTTGTGTTAGATTTTCAAAATTCAAACCATAGATGTGGAAAATTATGTTTAATGGTCACAAAGTATTTAGTATCTTGATATTTTATTGTACTTATAAATGTGATTATACTATAGGGAATAATTATAAGGAGGGATTTCCATTGATAAAACATTAAGTCATTATATGTTCCCTCTTTATACCTTTAATATATTTTATGATAAGAACCATTTATAATAAATAATTACTCTAGTTTGATTCTTTTTCAAATAAATATAGAAATATATATAGATATATTTTAATATTCAAAATACCCCTCACATTTGAAATTTGAATTTAAACACCCAATGAATATCATAACATCCCTTTGAAATAGGAATAATTTAATCCAATGTTGAATATCCTTTGAATTGATATTCAAACAGCTTTCAATCATATATTTATTCTATTAGAAACCATCGATCAACCTTTATATCATATCTTACATTCAAATTTTATAGATGAATTATTCAAAGAAGGGATTTTTATTTTTATATTATCTTAAAAATTATGGTTCAAAACATAAAATTTATTCCGAACACTTGGTTAATTAACCATAATTTAACCCATAAAATTTAGGGATCTTCACAAAACATTGGTTCACAATCCAAACATATTTTTCAAATTTTGGGAACAAAATTATCATTCCTTAACAAAATATAAGTTCCCAAACCTAAAATCCTCTACAAATATATGATTTATAATCATGGCTCTAGGATCATTAGAAATGTCTAGTATACATAGAAAAACATCAATTAAATTAATTTCAAAATATTAGAGGAAATAAAATAATTATTTAAATGAATATAATCCTAAAATTATCTTAATTTAAATTCATTACTAAAATATAGGATCCTATTTGAAAGTATCAAAATAATTGAGAAAAAATAAAATTCTCGTATCAACATTGATATGTTATATAATATCCCGCCTTTTGTTATAAGAACGCATTAATAATTTAAACACAGCTGTATAAAAGTTGATTATAAACCGAATAAACTTATATTTATTTAGTCAAATATAATAATATTTATTAAATAAAATAAAGGGATGTTCAGTTTATAAAAATTAATAACTAGAGAAAAAATAATAATATTTAATATAAATTTAGCGTTTATCCAAAATTTTCATTCTTTTGTATATAAAAATGAAACTAAATAGATGGATTAAAATGAAATCAATATACAATAAAACTGTCCATGTATTTTATTTTAATCCAATAAAAAATAAATCCTTAAAATTGAAAATTCTTATACATAAGACTATTGTAAAAACTAAATAACATAAGAAGATAATAAATAATAAAATAAAAAAAATAATATCATTAATTAATCCTATAAGTATAAAAAATGGTTTAGATCATGGTTTTTAATTAGATTAAGTGGTAGGATGAGAAGAAAGATCCAAATCATGCTCTTCTATGTATGAGGAGTTACTAGTAAATGAATCTCAAACTATATGATTCACTAATTTTATCTCTACCATAAAATTATAAATTTTTTTATTCATCATCCCATCCTATTCATTCAGAAACGTTGTTGATTCTTAAAACATCCTTTTTTTACTTCCACTAAATTCACTTTATGAAATTTATTAAGAGAATGTTCCAACTAAACATACCTACTCATATTGTTTTACACCTAGTTAACCATATCTGTAACTAATGGCTTTGGAAAAGATAACTTCTTAACTCTTCTTTATTTTACAAAAAAGTTTTTAGTGTAATACATTCACATTATATTCTCATAATACATTAATTAATTAATGAAACAAATAGTAGAAACTGAATCATACCTCTTAACAATATCTAGAGGTTTTGTTCCATTAAATGTAGGATCTCATCCTTCACTAGATTTCATAATTTTCAAACTTATCTCACAAAAAAATTTAAATTAACATAAATCATATTTAAAAATTTCCTCACTAATAATATTATCTAATTTAAATTACAAATCCCTCTTAAATTATTTAAAATATATTTATGAGATTTTTTTTCATTTAGAAATAGTTACTTTATTTGGAGAATTTCATTTGTTCTATAGAAATAGATTAATTTTCAACTCATTCAATGTTTTCAGAAAGATAATTCATCAAATTATAATTACAAATCACACCCCTGAAAACATATAATTCTGTTCCTAAAAAATCAGATAATAATTAGTAATGGAATAAATTTTCTTTATCCTAATAGAAGGACATGAAACCTCAGACAATTGATGTGAGTGGACTTTAAATTCCATTATAGAAATTCCACTAAGAACTTAGATACCTTTAGAAACATCTTAACCATTCCTCTCTAATGAAAATCTTAAAAGAAAAATTAATAACTCTCCAATAAGAATATTTTTTTCATTAAATATAGATGTACTCACATTCTCTTCATAGTAAGATTCCTCCACAAGGTGTTTTTGGGCTGGAACACCTTGTTTATCTCTTACATTATTAAAAACAATAGTATATTCTTCAACAACTCTTTAATAAATATGATAAAATTCCACATATGCCTCCTCAATATCATCAGCCTTATGTAAAAACAACTCAAAAAACATTTATTCCACTAAAATAGTAATATTTTGAATGAATTATTCAACTACCGACATGCCAAACTAATCAGTAGGCATAGTCTCCTCCATTTTTATTAGTCTATGAACAATACTATTATCATTACCCTTTGTAGAAGGCTCCTCATAAGATCATGGAGATTGAAGATAAACCCCAACTCCATAATTCATATATTATTCCTCAATATATCTTATTAATTCAATTATAGGTATATTGTTTACACAAATTGACAAATCTTTTTGGTCTCCGGCCAATGGAGCTCCTCTTGCTCTTCCTTCTAAATTAGTTCCCCAAACACTTTTAGAACTATGCCGCATAGAACTAGCCAACATCGAACACTTTTTATCCAACTGTGTAATAACCCATAGTAATTATTTATTAAATATTTTTCATGGTTACTAAAATTTTTGAATCGAATATTTATATTCTTTGTCAAAATATTAATTTTTTTAATGAAAATAACAATGTTTCAATTAAACTCTTTTCATAAAATATTTTTTAATGGTATATTTTTTAAATTATATAATTTTAATTTTTGAAAAAAAATTAGTTTTTTATAATATAATATCAAAATTTACATAGGGTCAAATTTTTGGATTTTTCGGAACATAATGATTTTATAGTGAATAGTAAAAAATATCGATTTTAGTACAATTGTAATTTATTTTAAGAATATTAATTAATTTAAAAGTTTCAATATTATTTAAATTCTATTAAATGTAAGATAATTTTTATTAATTTTTATTTAAACCAATTAATTATATTAGAATCATATTTATACTTTAATTTAGTAATGATTAATATTATGTTTAAAACAGTATTTTTTGAAAACTATTTTAAACTGCAAAATGTTTATCCATTATAAGTAATTAAAATAAAACCAAATGAGTAAGTATTTAAATGAAATATATAGATTATATATCTATAAATATTAATCCAAATTCATATAATGATTATTAATATTTAAGGAGATAATATAAAATCATTTTATGCTTAAATAATACATTTCTTATCACAACCCTGCTTTTTATTACGACTTAAACATGCTTTATTACATAAAACTTCACATGATACAATAAAGAAGATCAAGAGGTTTAGTGTATTTGGGTCTTAGGATCATTACATAAAAACTTTAAACATGAAATACAACATCTTTATTGAAAACTTCCTTTACATGACCACTACATTCCTTCGTACTTAGCATTGCATGGGATAACCTGAGGACATGCATAAGAAAAGGGTGAGCTATAAAGCCCAGTAAGGGAGTACATAATGAATAACATGAGGATTACAATACATGTTAGGCAATAGGAACATCAATAGAGCATTAGATTAACATGAACATAAAGGCATGATAAAGCATGATAACCATAACATGGAAATGTGGCAACAACACTTAACAATGAATTAGCATGAGCCAGGGCTCATTGCACATGGAGCATGACTAAACCCTCATTGCACTTGAAGCACGAGTAAACCCTCGTTGCACTTGAATTATCATGAGTCAACACTCATTGCACATGAAGTATCATGATACTATACTTTACCCAATGCATTGGAGCGCTATAAGGGCGCACCCTTCTTAAACATTTCATTTCATGCATAAGTGTGCCACATGGATCATAAAACATGGATTCATAAAACATAATCATTTATTCCACGATAAAGGAATGTGGAATTAATACATGAAACTTTATAATCAATAAGTAAATGTGCATAATGGTGAATACACTTGATGGAGAAATGGGCATGGTATTCACTACACAATGACATTGGCTTAGAAAATCGGTGTGATTTCGGCAGCGTAACGGTGTGACATAAGAATCCATAAAAAGGGTTGATGAGATAGAAAGGGGTTCCTCATCAGGTAATGGACAGTAAAGAGGTCATATAGATACATGTCCCAACAATTGAAATGGAATTTATATTCATGATACAAAAGTATTGCTTGAATGTAAAAGAAGAGAGAGATGTTCCTTTCGGAATTTCGGCATAGTAACGGGTCTACATGGGAGGCATTTAATGAGAGATAAAGGGGTCTCCCATCATTAAAAAAAATAATAGGGAACTATGGGGGAGGTTCGAAACCATACCCTAACATTCATAATTGAAATTAAAAGGGCAAAACAACTTAAAGAAAATTGACAAAAATGAGACAGGAAGAAAAAAACCCTTACTTGGAAGTGTGCTTCCAAAGGCTAGAGAGAGGCTTGTGAGAGGCTACTTGGGAGCTTGTGGCACCTTGAGAGGATTCTAGAGAGAGTAGGGAAGAGGTTGTACGAACTCCAAGGGCTTTGAGTGAGGAGGAAGTGGGAGCATGGGTGGGTTTATATAGGAAAGGTGAGGGAATTCTTTATTATTTAGGTTTGGGACCCCTTATATTAAAATAATCCAAACCACAAACCAACCCATGGTATTTGCCCATGGTTTCTGCAAAAGGAAAGAGGAAAACAATATTTTACAAGGCCAAGGTCCGAACTTATTAAAAAATTAGGGTTGCTTATGTGAAGGTGAGTCACACTCCCATGGAAATTAATTTAAAAAGGCAAAGTGTTGAATAAGTCTTGAGGGCTCCATTAATGCTTTGAAAAGTAAGTCAAACAAACCCAAAACCTCATTATTTTAATGATAAAACACATATTGGCCGAACATAAGGATTATTTTATTTTATTACATCACCATTGGGTCATTATGATGTCATAAAACACATTATATATTTAAATGGTATTTAATTTTTACCCAAAACTTTGACTGTCTCAGAAAATTATGAAAAATTCACCGTTGGATAATTTCGATGTCCTGATTCCAAAAATAATATTTATTTTATCTAAATAATTTTCTAAATATGTGAATTTTCACTTTTAAAATAAAAACTGACATTTATAAAAAAAATCACGGGTTTTGACAGAAATGGCTTTCAAACCTTAATAAAAATTTTAATTACATTCATAAAATTATAATATCATTTATACTTAATAAAAAATTAATTTAATATTAATAATAATATTTTATTAAAATATTATTTAATTAAAAAAAATCCTTTAATTTAATGAAATATAATTTTTAATTAAATAATAACTAAAAACACCATTTGTACTTTAAAAACTAATTACAATGTATCAAAAATGACTAGAAATTATATTCATTATTATATACAAAAAAAATAATGTACATGAACATGGTGCTACTTATTTGTTACATAACCCCTTAAAATAGCCACATAAGACCTAAGGGTAAGGTGTGCGATGGTGACAGACTCTTGGGGCGGCTCGGATAACATCGCTCGAGTGGTAATTTCAATCAACTTCCACTTTTCCCATAGACGATCACGTTTGAGATTTACTTGATGAAGCTCAGCTTGGTCTTGGTCAAGGGCAAAGCCCAAAGACGCCACCTCTTTTCCGAGCTCTGACAAATGGGCTTCGTAAGGGGCAATTCTACTAGATGAGGTCATCGCTTCCTTTGTCTGAGTAGAAATGGGTTCGTTAAAGCCTTATATTTATACTACTCATATGATCACTGCTCAACGGCTAAAAAGTAACGGTCAAAAATCTTAACATAAAACTAAATAAGTTGACATCTTATAAAAACATTTTTCATAAAGGAACATTTAACTAGATCAAGAGGGATTTTCCATTAATGAAACTTTGGGTCGTTACAACATTCCCCCCTTAAGAAATTTCGCCCTCAAAATTTTCCTTTTCCCACACTAAAACAAATGTGGGTAACTTAGCTTCATCATATCCTCCGACTCCCAATTTGCTTCTTCAAACTTGTGGTTTCTCCACAAAACCTTGACGAGGGGAATTGTCTTATTTCGTAGAACTTTTTCTCTACGATCTAAGATCTTCACTGGTTGCTCCTCATAAGAAAGATTGTCTTCTAATTGTACCACCTCGGAAGAGAGTACATGTGAAGGGTCTGGTATGTACTTCCTTAAGAGGGATACATGGAAGACATCATGCACCTTGGCCATAGTAGGTGGAAGTGTTAGTCGATAGGCTACAACCTTAACACGATCAAGAATCTCGAAGGGGCCGATGTACCTTGGACTTAACTTCCCTTTCTTTCCAAACCTCATGACCTTCTTCCACGGAGATATGCGTAAAAACACCATGTCTCCGACTTTAAATTCAAGGTTTCGTCGACGATTATCTGCATAACTCTTCTGTTGACTTTGGGCTACCTTAATATGTTGCTGAATGGTTTTCACCTTCTCCACCATTTCTTCGACCATTTCTGGTCCAAGCAGCTTACGTTCACCGACCTCATCCCAACATGCTGGTGTTCTACACCTTTTCCCATACAGGGCTTCATATGGTGCCATTTGGATGCTCGAGTGGAAACTATTTTTATAAGAGAACTCAACTAGAGGAAGATGTTGATCACATCCTCCTTTAAAGTCCATTGAGAACGCTCTCAACATATCCTCAAGTGTTTGGATAGTCCGTTCGGATTGGCCATCAGTTTGAGGATGATAGGCCGTACTAAAATTCAGTCCAGTATTCAGAGCATGTTGAAGAATCTTCCAAAACATAGAGGTAAATCTTGGATCTCGGTCAGACACAATAGATAGTGGTACTCCATGCAACCGTACCACTTCCCTGATATTTATCCGTGCCAGTTGATCCAAAGAGAAATCTTCTCGAATAGAAATGAAGTATGCAGTCTTTGTAAGACAATCCACAACAACCCAGATTTCATTGTTGCCTTTGGATGTCCTTGGAAGTCTGGTGACAAAGTCCATGGTTATGTTCTCCCATTTCCATTCTGGTATGGGAAATGGTTGCATCATCCCCTTAGACTTCTGCCTCTCTACCTTTACTTGCTGACACACTAGGCACTTTGATGTATATTCAACGATCTCCTTCTTCATATTATCCCACCAATAGTTTTCTCAGAGATCTCGATACATCTTTTTGCTCCCTGGGTGAATAGGGAAATTTGAACTATGTGCATCATCAAAAAGTTCCTTCTTCAGCTCCGAACATGATGGAACACATAGTCTTTTCCCAAACCGCACAATTCCTTCTTCATTAACATTAAACTCTGAGGATTTCCCCTTTTTGATAGCTTCCACTTTTTCTTGGATTCCTGCATCATCCTTTTGAGCATCCTTTATCCTTTCCAAAAGAGATGGTTGAGCAATCATTTGTGAAATGATTGATGATGTTCCCTTCTTTATGATTCCCACATCCATCTTCATCAAGTCTAAGAAGATTGGATCCTTCTCAATTCTCATCATTGATAGAATCACTGGATCCTTTCTACTTAGGGAATCTGCCACCTTGTTCGCTTTCCCAGGGTGGTAATGTATTGAACAGTCATAATCCTTGATGAGCTCTATCCATCTTCTCTGGCGCATATTAAGCTCTTTCTATGTGAATATATATTTAAGACTCTTGTGGTCAGTATATATCTCACATTTCTCTCCATAGAGATAATGCCGCCAGATTTTCAAGGCAAAGATCATCGCTGCCAACTCCAGATCATGCGTTGGATAGTTTCGCTCATGGATTTTCAACTGCCTTGAGGCATAGGATATCACTTTATCATTCTGCATCAGAACACATCCTAATCCCTTCTACGAAGCATCACTGAATACCACAAAAAGCTCCCCACTTGTGGGTAAAGTGAGCACGGGTGCAGTGATAAGCCTCCTTTTCAACTCCTTGAAGCTTTCTTCAGATTCATCACTCCAAGCAATCTTTACTCCCTTTTGAGTTGGCTTGGTAAGAGGGTTGGACAATCGTGAGAAATTTCTCACAAATTGTCGATAATACCCAGCTAACCCCAAGAAGCTACGGATATCAGTTACCGATGTAGGCCTCGGCCATCCCTCAATTGCATCTGTTTTGGAGGGGTCCATAGATATCCCATTGCTTGTGATGATATGGCCCAAGAATGAGACCTCCTTCAACCAGAACTCACACTTACTGTACTTGGAATAGAGCTTCTCCTTGCGCAAAGTCTCCAGTACAATTCTTAAATGCTCCTCATGGTCCTCCTTGGTTTTGGAGTATATTAGAATATCATCTATAAAGACTACCACAAATTTATCTAGGTAATCTCTAAAGACTCTATTCATCAAGTCCATGAATATTGCTGGAGCATTGGTGAGTCCAAAAGGCATTACTATGAATTCATAGTGCCTGTACCTTGTATGAAAATCAGTCTTGGGGATATCTTCCTTCTTCACCCTACTTGATAATATCCCGACCGCAAGTCCACCTTGGAGAAGTATTGTGCTCCACGCAGCTGATCAAACAAGTCATCGATTCTTGGGAGAGGATACTTGTTCTTTATCGTGATTTTGTTAAGTTCACGATAATCGATGCAAAGTTGCATTGACCCATCCTTCTTCTTGACGAAGAGGACTGGTGCACCCCATGGTGATGCACTTGGGCGTATAAACCCTTTATCTAGATTCTCCTATAGTTGTTTCTTCAGCTCTTCAAGCTCAACAACAGCCATTCTATATGGAGTCTTGGATATTGGTAGCGCCCCAGGTATAAGTTCAATTGAGAACTCAACATCTCTTCTTGGAGGAAGACCAGGATGTTCCTCGGGAAATACTTCAGCGAATTCCCTCACAATAGGCATTTCTTCAAGGGTGGTTTCTTCCTTGGACTCAATCATCTGAGCCAGATATGCGTGCTCATAAGGCAGTAATATCCATGCTTGAGATGATGGAGCTAAAGGAGATTTATCTTCCTCCTGACACTTGTAAAGAATCTGGGGTCGATTCTCCATATGGAGTGTGATTTCCCTCTCCTGACTATTTATGTTGGCTCTATTTAAGGAAAGCCAATCCATGCCAAGAATTTCATCAAATTCCACCAAAGGGAGTATGACGAGGTTCGCCGGGAAATTCAATTCACAGATTACAACAGGGGAGGACTTATACTCATGGGAAGCAATGATTGCCCCATTTTCCGTACTCAGCGACATATTTACTTCCATGATTTGTGGTGGTGCAGGTATTGTTCTACTAAACTTTTGAGATATAAAAGAATGCGTAGAACCTGAATCAAAAAGTACGTTCGCTATTCTTGAATTAATATCTAGCGTACCTGTCACCACTTCGTTTTCGGGGTTCACTTCGGCAGAAGTGATGGAAAAAGTTCTTCCTTGCTGTCTTGAAGGTTGCTGGTTGCCTCCGATAACCCTTGGATTAGGGCACTGATTTGAAAAATGACCCGGTTCTTTGCATTTGTAGCATTGAACAACGCGTTGAGGTTCGAACGGAGCGTTCCTCTCCTCTGTCGCAGCCGCGGGTCCTTCTTGCTGACAGTTAACAGCTAGGTGCCCTTCTCTTCCACACTTGAAGCATTTTCTTGTCCCACTAAGGCAATTTCCAGGGTGCTTCTTTCCGCACTTTTGGAAAGTGGGGTGCAGGAACTTCTTAGCACCGTTGGATTTATCCATCGGACCACCAGCATTGAAGTCCACATTCCGCTTCTTTTCCCCATGATACCCCTGTGATTCTCCGATCTCCATTTCATCCTTGAGGGCACATCGGACAATTTCCTCATAGCTGTCGAAGTCACGGATCGCTAATGCTTTCCGCAAGCTAGGCTTCAGCCCACCAAAGAAGCGGTCAACCTTGCATTCGGGGGGTAACGACAAAGCCGGAAGCGTATCGTGCAATCCTTGTGAAGTTTGCCTCGTACGCTCCCACAGATTCTTCATCTTTCGGTTTGAGGGAAAGGAAGTCCCTTTCCATCTTAAGACGGAGGGTGCGTGGAAAATATTCATCGAAAAACATCTTCCGGAATTCCTTCCATTCCAAAGCCTCGATCACCTCCTCAGGCTTCGTATTTTTGATCAACATCCACCATTGATCAGCTTCACCCTCCATACGATAAGCCGCCAGGAGAACCTTCTCTTTTTCAGAGCATTGGAGGATGGAGAATATCTTTTCAATGGAGTTGATCCATTGTTCAGCGATCGTGGGATCAGATGATCCACTAAAAGTTGGAGGCCTTTGTCTAATGAAGCTTTCAATAGCGACTTGTTCTTTCTTAGGGGGGGTTGAACGTTCCTCTTGACCAGTGTTTCTTTTCAAAAATTGAGTTAGCTGAGAGAGAAGCGTGACAAAGTACGTGATTCCCTCTCTCATTGGATTGGGCATCTCATAAGTACAATCATCACACTGATCTTCACAACGGTTGTTAGCCCGAGTTCTCCTATTACCGGCCATTGGCTGGAATAAAAGGAAAGTTAGGGGTAACACATAAACGGTAATCCAAAGACAAAAGTTGATGACTTATAAATAAACTTTAATCTCTTTAACTCATGAGTCTATAGGATTCAATCCAGGCTTTTCATGATCTTCCTTCTAATATATATTCTTAGGGGCATTTTTTCCTTAATAAGGGTTCATACTAAGATTGTGAATTTATCAAATCATATCCCCCGGGAGTGTCGTAACCAAGAGTGCAGCAAGGCCCATTGTCGTGCACCAGTTCCCGTTCGAGTCTAGCTCAAAGCGGTGTTTTCGGGTTTTACCCCTAGGATACATCTGTGCCAGAGCCGCCTCTACCTGCTCGTATCCAGACAGGGATGTATTTGTTTGATAAACCACTTACTTAGTATTTACCAAAACTTAGGGATGTTTTTATTAAGCTTAGTCTTCTATCTAAGGCTTTACTAGGGTTTTCTAATCCCAAAAATAACTAAACCTATCCTTTGATACCAACTATGACAACCCTACTTTTTATTACGACTTAAACATGCTTTTTTACATAAAACTTCACTTGATACAACAAAGAAGAACGAGAGGTTTAGTGTCTTTGGGGCTTAGGATCATTACATAAAAACTTTAAACTTGAAATACAACATCTTTATTGAAAACTTCCATTACATGACCACTAAATTCCTTCGTACTTAGCATTGCATGGGATAACCTGAGGACATGCATAAGAAAAGGGTGAGCTATAAAGCCCAGTAAGGGAGTACACAATGAATAACATGAGGAGTAAAATACATGTTAGGAAATAGGAACATAAATAGAGCATTAGAGTAACATGAACATAAAGGCATGATAAAGCATGATAACCAAAACATGGAAATGTGGCAATAATACTTAACAATGAATTAGTATGAGCCAAGGCTCATTGCACATGGAGCATGAGTAAACCCTCATTGCACTTGAAGCACGAGTAAACCCTCATTGCACTTGAATTATCATGAGTCAACACTCATTGCACGTGACGTATCATGATACTATACTTTACCCAATGCATTGGAGCGCTATAAGGGCAGACCCTTCTTAAACATTTCATTTCATGCATAAGTGTGCCACATGGATCATAAAACATGGATTCATAAAACATAATCATTTATTCCATGATAAAGGAATGTGGAATTAATACATGAAACTTTATAATCAATAAGTAAATGTGCATAATGGTGAATACACTTGATGGAGAAATGGGCATGGTATTCACTACACAATGACATTGGCTTAGAAAATCGGTGCGATTTCGGCAGCGTAACGGCGTGACATAAGAATCCATAAAAAGGGTTGATGAGAGAGAAATGGGTTCCTCATCATGTAATGCACAGTAAGGAATTAATATAGATACATGTCCCAACAATTTAAATGGAATTTATATTAATGATACAAAAGTATTACTTGAATGTAAAAGAAGAGAGAGAACTTCCTTTCGGAATTTCGGCATAGTAACGGGTCTACATGGGAGGAATTTAATGAGAGATAAAGGGGTCTCCCATCATTCAAAAAATAAGAGGGAACTATGGGGAAGGTGCGAAACCATACCCTAACATTTATAATTGAAATTAAAAGGGCAAAACAACTTAAAGAAAATTGGAAAAAATGAGAAAGGAAGAAAAAAACCCTTACTTGGAAGTGTGCTTCCAAAGGCTAGAGAGAGGCTTGTGAGAGGCTTCTTGGGAGCTTGGGGCACCTTGAGAGGATTCTAGAGAGAGTAGGGAAGAGGTTGGACGAACTCCAAGGGCTTTGAGTGAGGAGGAAGTTGGAGCTTGGGTGGGTTTATATAGGAAAGGTGAGGGAATTCTTTATTATTTAGGTTTGGGACCCCTTATATTAAAATAATCCAAACCACAAACCATCCTATGGTATTTGCCCATGTTTTCTAGAAATGGAAAGAGGAAAACAATATTTTACAAGTCCAAGGTTCGAACTTATTAAAAAATTAGGGTTGCTTATGTGGAGGTGAGTCACACTCCCATGGAAATTAATTTAAAAAGGCAAAGTGTTGAATAAGTCTTGAGGGCTGCATTAATGCTTTGAAAAGTAAGTCAAACAAACCCAAAACCTCATTATTTTAATGATAAAACAGATATTGGTCGAACATAAGGATTATGTTATTTTATCACATCACCATTGGGTCATTATGATGTCATAAAACACATTATATATTTAAATGGTATTTAATTTTTACCCAAAAATTTGACTGTCTCAGAAAATTATGAAAAATTCACCGTTGGATAATTTCGACATCCTAATTCCAAAAATAATATTTATTTTATCTGAAAAATTTTCTAAATATGTGAATTTTCACTTTTAAAATAAAAACCGACATTTATTAAAAAAATCACGGGTTTTGACAGAAATGGCTTTCAAACCTTAATAAAAATTTTAATTGCATTCATAAAATTATAAGATCATTTATACTTAGTAAAAACTTAATTTAATATTAATAATAATATTTTATTAAAATATTATTAAATTCAAAAAAATCCTTTAATTTAATGAACTATAATTCTTAATTAAATTATAACTAAAAACACCATTTGTACTTTAAAAACTAATTACAATGTATCAAAAATGACTAGAAATTATATTCATTATTATATACAAAAAAAATAATTTTCATGAACATGGTGCTACTTATTTGTTACATAACCCCTTAAAATAGCCGCATAAGACCTAAGGCTATGGTGCGCGATGGTGACAGACTCTTGGGGCGGCTCAGATAACATCGCTCGAGTGGTAATTTCAATCAACTTCCACTTTTCCCGTAGATGATCACGTTCGAGCTTGACTTGATGAAGCTCAGCTTGGGCTTGGTCAAGGGCAAAGCCCAAAGACACCACCTCTTTTCCGAGCTTTGACAAATGGGCTTCGTAAGGGGCAATTCTACTGGATGAGGCCATCGCTTCCTTTGTCTGAGTAGAAATGGGTTCGTTAAAGCCTTATATTTATACTACTCAGATGATCACTGTTCAACGGCTAAAAAGTAACGGTCACAAATCTTAACATAAAACTAATGAAGATGACATCTTATAAAAACATTTTTCATAAAGAAACATTTAACTGGATCAAGAGGGGTTTTCCATTAATGAAACTTTGGGTCGTTACATTTCTTGAGAAACTACATTTTCATAATGTTTACTAGTTTAATTTTAAATAAAATTATACCACATAGAATAATTTAATTTCTTTAAATAGATTATATATTTTTAATAATAATAACATATATTATATAATATTTTCAACCTAATTTTTTTCCCAAATGAATAGTGAAAACAATAAAAATATTTTACAGTTGTTAAGATGAAAATGGGGTTACTGGGGGTTTAAGAAAAATGATAAGGGTTAAATGACATTTAAATTGGTATAAATTATATTAGATGGAAATATTTAAAAAAAATTCTCATATAATTCTTGGAAATGGTCAAATTTGGATCCTTTAGTCAAGGGTAAAATATGAGTATGACATTTTATGTTAAAAAAATTATGTGTGTCATCTCCCACACATATAAAAGTACACTACTTCTTCTCTACTATAAATACCTTCAATGCCTTTTGGTTTCTCCAATAACTACCTCGATACCTTCCTTAAATACCACCCAATTTTCTAGATTCCGCATTTTGATCTAAATGCCAATATAGTAAGTCTTAGGTTATAATCCAAAATAGGTGGTCTAGAGTAGAGGTATTGTTCACAACCAAGCATTTTTTTGTTTCTTCTAACATCCCAATAAAATATTATTCCAAAAAATGATATGATAGAACCATTATCTCCCATATAATAACATTGTATAATATTTTATGTAATAACATATTTCCATCACATCTTTCATCTAATGGGATACAAAACCATTATTTTTATTTACGGTAGACTTACACCTCAAGGCCGGATGCAATTCATTTTTCACCATCCCCTCTCACAAAAGATTATAATGATATAATTAATGTTTATATATTATATTAATTACATTATTATCATTATATAAATATAATAAATCATTTTTTCCAAACCTTTCAACTCAATGAAAAGTAATAATGTTCTTCGTGTGTTTGTGAGGACTATCGCCTCCACAAGACGATAAAATAAATTTATCATCACCACAAAACAATTGATGACATATAAAAGTAAATTTATATAATTTAAATGTTATTTATGATATTTTTATCATTTTATAAATATAAAATATTTCTTACCTTTTTCGACAATGATCATTGAAAAAAGGAAAGGTTTCTCATGTGTACGTACGACCTACAATCTCTATGATTCTAACATAGTTCATTTATCAAAGAATTATTTATTGATTGATTATAAAATTATGATTTATGTTGAAAAAATATAATTATTTGATTATTATTATACTGAATATGGTATAATAATGCCTTCTTTTATAATAGTCAACCAATCAATGTCATTTTAGCGATATGATCTGAATATCATCAGAACATCTGATATGAACATAGTTAATTAGGTAATTATATATTACATGGTAAAAATTGAAATAAAAGGAATAATAAAATTTAAAAAATTTCTCAATAAAGTAAACAATTAAAATAATTTTTTTTTATTTCTGAATATAGATAACACGCATGACATGTTGGACTCTAGTTAATGGATTTTATTTTCAAAATAATATTTTAAAATTTCTCTTTCAACTCATTTTCTTCCATGTTGATATATTTTTAAAATATTATTATATATTTTTGGTATGGAAATAAATGACTTTAAAACAACACTTTGGATGTTTTTTCTTTATATTAATTGTTTTTGAAATGTAAAATTTTTATGATATGTTTTACTATCTTTAAAAAAGATTAAAAGAATATTGTATTTTGATGTATAATATGACAACGTATTTTAGCACCATCGTAAGAATTTTTTTAAGTTTATATTATCCTACAATATTTCTTGTTATATTCAATGAAAAACTATTTTCCCTTTTGGGTTTTTTGGTAATGAAAATTGTTTTTAAATGTAATGTTTATTTTCATATCAGAATTCATTTTTAATATTAGTTTAAAAGAGTTTTCCAATGGTTTTATGAAAAAGTTTTGTGAATAGAAAATGTTTTATTAATGATATCTTTCTTTGTAATTAATTTTATTATGGTTTATGACCTATCATACCTCATAGTTGTGACCTATATACTATATATAATTAGTTCACCCAGATATCACTCTAATGAATTTGGTAATAATTATGTTCTCTGAATAATTATATTGGACGTCATTTGTACAGTTATTCAAATTAGAAAGGGTCTTATAAGAGTTTTATCAAGATGATTTACCAAGTAACCTACCTGAATTTTTTATTTTTTGAATGATTTTTAATGGAAACCATTTTATATCAAAAGCGAAGATAATGAACTTTATAAATGAAAAATGATACGTTTTTTTGGTAAAAATATATTTTTATTTCAGAGAAAATATTTTCCAGGGGTTTTCTTTTTTGTCCCACTTGACTAATGGATTTATTATTTTTATGTAACTTAATGATATTTTTTTTCTCATCACACAAATAAAAAAATTTCATGGGGTTTATGGATGGGTAAAGGTAAAGAAGTTGTTTTTTTGAAATTCTGAAATATTTTTCATCACAAGAAAATGATTTTAATTTAAATTCATATATTATTAGAAAAATCAATAATGATTGTAAGTGTCCACTTGGTAATGTATTATTTATTTAATTATTATTTATGAATTAATTATATAAACCCTTAACTTTAAAGATCCAAATATTTAAAATAAACAAATATTGATTTTAAAATCAACATTGTATAATTTTTAAAGATGGTTCCTTAAACCCTGAGCATGAGCTATAGATTTATCTTCATCCTTGGCACCAATAGATATTATCATTCCATTGTTCATGCTCTATAAAAATCCATATTTTTTAGAATTTTTGTAGATATAATATTATTTTCAAGATATATGATTCTTGTCTGTATATCATAGATTAATCTTCTCTTATATAGAATAAGAGAAAATATACATCCATATTTGTATAAAGTCATCCTTGTTGCTTCATAGAATCATTATTTCAACTACCTTATCATATACATAGTGAAATTAAATGTGATATCACTCTAAATAAAAAATAAAAACGCATATTAAGAAAATGTATTTTAACTAGCATTATGATCTATGAAATTACAATATGATTAATGAACTATACCATAACCTTCTATTCTGAATATAAATATTTTATAAACATCTCCTTAATTTTGGAGATCCCAAATAAGAAATAAATTGCGACCTATGCCATGTGGAATATTTTCATAATTTACTAAAAACTTAATTGAAACAGACCATCATGAGGGAATTTGGAGACCTAAAAAAATAAACTATATAAATAAAAAATTCATTGTCATTTATGTTTAATGTAATGTAATCCTTTGTGTATCTAAAACTGAATAGTGTGTTTTCCTAAAATAATTTTCCTTATTTTCTAGAAATATATTCTATATTTCATCTATAAAATATATTCTCAAGTTAATAAAATATTATATCTTATTTTAATAACAATTTTGAATTAAAGAACCTATCAAAATCAACAGCTTCAATTGGACACACATTTCTATATATACATGAAGTCCACTGCCTCTTCAGGTTAGTAGGTGCATCTTCATTGATTCTCTTTCTTTAAGTTTTATTGAGAACAATAAGGCTTACTGATTTCATATTGTGGCTTGATATATATTGAGAGATTGGAATTTCAAAAGGTAGAAAGATTGAAAGTTGGAGAGATAATGGTTTTACTCTAATGGTTTTGAGGGATTTTTATGTTTGTCGAGCAAAAATTATATTTTAATATTATGGGATTTTAAAAAAGGATACTGAAATTTTACACAAAAACAAAATATGAAAATGTTAATATCAGAAAGAAAAAATTATAAATTAAATAATCAAAAAAAAAATAAGAAAGTTTTAAAATAATATTATAATAGAAAAATAAAATATTATAGTGATTAAATATTAAAAAATAATTGTTTTATTTTGAATTTAATAGACCTAACACTACCTTAATAATATAAAAACTAGCATTGGGGAGTGGTTTTGTGAAAACATCTTCTTGTTGATTCTCAATATTTACATATTATAAAGATATATCTCTATTATAGACATGACCACTTAGAATATATTGTCAATGATCAATCTTCTTAGACATAGAATGAATTATTTTATTTTTTTATAACCATTAAAAAAACTATAATTATCATATAAATTAGGAATTTGATTAAAACATATACAAAATCTAGAAGTCTGTGTTTCATCCACAAAACATGTGCATAGAAATATCCATCCAAAATATATTCTTGATTAAATAATTCAAATGAAAGCTAAATATTCATATTAACTAAAACTTGAAACCAAATAACTTCCTCAAAAGTAAAAAGTACATGTTTTAGTTTTTCAATTTAATATAAACCCTCAAAAATCAGCATCTGAATATGAATTTAAATACGAATTCTTTGATTTTGGTAAATCAAATATAGAAAAATAGCTTCATTTAAATATCAAGTATTTATTTCTGTAGAAGCAACATGGAATTCATTTTGGATTCCCAAAAATATTTCACAGATACAAAAAAATTATAATGTATGAATTACTAGCTACAAGATATAAAATACATAATATAATAACTCTATATAATTTCTTCCCAAATTTTTTCCAATTTATCCAAAAAGAATTGCATTAGCACGCATTAGAGTTACCTAAATCTTACTATTTTTAATTCAATTTTATTTTCATAAAATCAATAATACATATTCATTAATTCAAAAAAATGTCAAAATAATTTTTAAAAACATTAAAACCATGAAATAAATTTAGTTATCCAATAATAATTATTTCAAGTTTCTTTTCTATAATTTTTTACAAATCATTATGGGGACTTTGATTAGATTACTCAAAAATAAAATCTTTTGTGTATATTTATACTAAAAAATATTAGAAGAAGTTTTTTATTAAATAGTGAAGGATATTCTAACCCTATTGAAACCCAATTTTTCAAAAGAAAATTCTCAATATTTTATACCAAGACCTGGGATCTTGTTTGAGTCTATAAATAACATTAGTAAGTTAAAAACACAATTCGGTAGATCAGTATTTTTAAAACCTGTTCATTGTTTAGAATATATATGATCCACTAAGTAACCATTTAAAATCATAATTTACATCATAATGATATAATTTAAAATTAATAAGAGCTATATATTTTGTATGATTCTAATAGATTCTAGTCTAGAAAACATGGAAAATGTTTCTTCGTAATCAATTCATTCCTCTTTTTTGTAACCCTTAGAAGATATACAAGCCTTATTCCTAGTAATTATTCCTTGGTAATCCTTATTGTATTTCAAAACTCATTTGGTTTCTATCAATGAAAGGTTTGAGGGTCAATGAACTAATTTCCATACATTATTTCTCTTAAAAAGGTTTACTTCTCACTACATATTTTTTATATAGATTTTTCCTTCTAAGGCTTCTTATATAGATTTTGGATCAAACTGGGATAGTAATGCATAAAAATCATCTAGGTTTCTAACAATTCATATTGTTTTTACCCCTTTATCTCAATCTGTAATTACAATCTATAAAGAAGGACATTAAATTTATTTCTCATTTAGGTAATATAATTTTAGGTTTATTAGTTTATGTTTTCTCTGAACTAGATTAATTCTATTCGTATTTTAATTTATTTTCAAATCATTTTTAGAATAATAAACTCTCAATATATTCAAATAATCAGTGACTTCATAAATTTGAACTTTATTGTGATCAAATGGATCACATTAATCAAATATCACATGCCAGATTCTTCAACTATCCTTAAATTTTTATTAGTAACTCTGTAGGAAATAGAAGTAGTAGAAAATCCATCAAAGATTCCTTTATCATCCTTCAGATTGATCTCACCAAGTTTTTTCCTAGAGATAAAGATATAAAAATTGCACCTAAAAACAATAATTTATCAAATGTTAGATTTTCCATTATTGTATAACATATATAGTTTATTTTTTAGAAAGGAAAAAAATTAAATCTATATTCATTATTTGGAATGTTCCATGAACAAATTATCCCAAAAAAATAAACAGTTTATATTTATTTAATATAGAGTTTTTCATCTCTTCAATAGTCCTATTTTTTATTTAAACAATTTCATTTTTTGAGGTGTTATTGGAGATTAAAATGCATGCTTAATACAAAATTTTCAGTTGACAAAATTAAAATCCTTATTCTCAGACAATCATCGATGATATCTTTGAAAAATTATTTTAAAATATTCTACGTCTTAACCAACATTAAAAGAAATAAAAAATCGAAACACTTTTAAAAAAATTAAATAAACGTAAGTAAATCTGGAAAAATCAACTTTTAAAATAAATAAAATGAACATACAATCTATACATTCTACATTAGATAGAAACTAAAAATCAATGTGGATAGGTTATAAAGGTTCAAAAGTATAAATTTTTTTATAAAATTAAATGATTACTTATGGTTCTTCCCTTTTTCTCAGCATCACAAAGACTATTCTCATCAGGTTTAAAGATGAGAAGATATAAAAATAATTTTTTTCTTATATAACATGGATATGTAAAATATTTTACAACAACCCAATATCCTATGAAATATTCAAGATAAATTTATTTTATTATTTAAATAATTCACTTTTCTACATGAGTTATTATAGTCCAAAGTATAAACATTTTCATTTTTGGGATATATAAACATTAGTAGTTCATCTTTGTAAATAAAGATTTCCTTGTGGGGAAAATTAATATATAATTCATCATCATAGTGATAAGAAATGATTATTAGGTTTATGTCAGTAATTAATTATATATTACTTTATTTACAAGGATTAGTTTTTGTTTTTCTTACGGATCTAAATCCTATAACCATTTCTTTATCATTGTCCCAAGGGTAACCAATAATCTATCTAGTTTTGAGAGAGCATAGAAATTTAAAAAATCTCAACTCATGTGTATTGAGAAAACACTGTCCTCAAAATATATTTAATTTTTGTACCTATGTATTTTGAAGTAAGAAAATATAAAATAATGTTTTTTTGGTACCCAAACTCTACTGGGTATAACACTTTTATCCAGTAAAGATCTGTTAAAACAAATCTACCAAATTTTAACATAATTTTCGAATTTAACATCAGAAAAAATTCAAGAAATATGTGATATATTTTCACCAATAATCATAATATTCCCTAAAAATATTTTTTATCATAATTTTCATTAATTAAAATGATAAAAATACCCTATAAATTTTTTGGTTCCTTTAAATATGACCAAATAGTTTCCACATTAGATAGGTTTATCACAATTAATAATAATGCCAAATTTTTTCTTTTTTTGAACATTTCATAAATTATCTAATTTAGTGATTCTTATTAGTTATTTAGTATTCTACTATCACTTTTTTCCATTCCACAAAACCAACTAGTTTTTTATTTATTTTAATGCATAGTTCAGTTTCAAGTATATTTACATAATTTTTCTTTCAAATCAAGGTGATGTTTTTCTATGGAATATTTTCTATTTAGTATATAATTTTGAATGTTTTTCAAGGATCAGTAATTTTTTATTCGGGATTCATGTTATTACAAACTCATTAAAAATTATTTGGATAATTCATAAATTGAGAAGCTATCAGAATCATAAGAAGAAGAGTAATATTATGGTACCTCATCTTCTTTTTCCATAAAACCTGTATTCTTTTAGATTTTATTTCTTGTTTTCTGAATCTAAATTTAATGATATTTTTAGAGTATTCAAAAACAATATATGTATATTATATATCCATTTATAATTTTCACTCATAATCATCATCCATTTGGTTCTTATTTTCCTTCATTTATATTACTCATTTCACCCATTTTTACAATGGTAAATCATGTATAATATACCTCATTTTACTTTATAGAATCACGCTATTTTTACTCAGTGATAATTTCAAATGGATTGAAAATATTCATATAAACATTGATGAAATTATTCATGAAAAAAATTATCATTGATTATTTCCAACATTTTAATTTTCTACATTGAAATGTGGCACTCAAATAATTGAAATTACTTAATTGAGAACACCCATAAATTGATATTAAAATAAATATTTCAATATCATAATAGTATTCTTAAATAATTTCCCATTTGATACCAATTTTTAGTCAAAATTCACCTGAGGACATAATAGGTGGGTGAATTCTTCAGTTTTATAATCAATTGGATAATTTCAAACAAATTTCCCTATGTGATCTGGAAAGTGATAATGTATTAATTTTGTTAAAAAGATTGAATAATGGGGAAATAAATAATAATAAATGGTATTTTTTATAGTGTTTTGTGGTATAAAGATCCCTTATCTCACTCAATTAATGCACTCTACTTGATATTTGTTAGTTTTACTGAATAAGTTCATTAATTAGGGACCTCTAAAACTATGTGCATATAGTCTAAGACTAGAAACACACTTTTATTCTCTCTAGAGAACCATGATAGCCATATCTTAGTATAATAATATGAAAATAAACTATGACTGGTCACGATTAGTTGAAACACAAAATAGATAAGAGTGGTTGTAGTATGTTAATCAGCTTCAATGCATAGTTGTATAATAAATTGGTAAAAGATGGATAATCTTCTTTATAGAATCTTATCGTTAAGTAATTACATCTATAAAGAAATATTTTTTGAATAATATCATCAAATAATTTTATAAAACAAATAATAACCTTTTATATTAGTAGGAAGAACACAAAATAGTATATTGTAACATGCATGTTTCCAAAGTTTAGTTTTAAAAACATGAACCAAAGAGTATCGAAAACAAACCATATAAAAGAATATCAGTAGAATTAAAAAAATATATTCATTCAAATTCCCATAAAAATGATAAGGAAATTCATCTTTCATGATCATCAAAAAAATAGGGATCCATTTAATAATATTTAATTATTAGATTCAATATCAATTTTCAATTTTTGTATATGAATATTATTTTTAAAAATTAATCTCTTTTAAGATAGGAAAATGAATAATAAATAAGAACCCATATTCAAATAATTGTAAAATATATCTAGAAGTATCTTTATATAAATCACTATATTCAAAAATCATAGCATTGTTGAAATTTTAATTTTATGGTACAATAAAAAATGTAACTTTTAATAGAATTACGTATAATTTATTCTATTGTTTAAGAGCCTTTGAATTGGACTTTAGACCCATTTAAATGAAACATTTATTCTATTTGAAACCATTTCTAAAATATTGAATAATTTGCTAAATTAAAATTCATTATTTTTCTATTTCAATGAAGGTATTTCTCTATGTACATTCTCTTAGAAAGTATTTCTCCAAAAATATCGTTGATTCAAAACATTGGGTAGACAAACCAGAAGTTAGATCCTCAAATTTTGTATTCTTCACAAAACAATTTCTCCCAATTCTAACTTTTTATCTAGATGAATTGAAAAAAAGTATCAATACTTATTGAACATTATGTTCCCAATTTTAACTTCCTCCACATATATGAGGTTCAGAATAGTTATTCCAATTTCCTTATAATCTAGACTGCATTGAAAAATATCAACCAAATTACTTATTTAATTTTAGAGGAAATAAAATAAATATTTCAATAAATATAACCCAGAAATTTACATAATGTAATATCATTTATAAAACATATGAAGTTGTCTGTGAGAAACAAAATAAATTAGAAAAAAAAAATTGGATCAACATTTTTAATCCCAATAATTTTAGTATAGGTATTTTATTCGATTATTAGAGGTGCATTGGATGGTTTGCAAAAGATCAAATGTTGAAGTCCATAACAGTAAAATTTATAAATAGATATATTTAATTTTCAAATGGTTTCAATATTACATATTTCATGTGGCTAATATTTAATCAAATAAATTATAGAGTATATTTTACATTCATTAGGTGAATGATATTAAGAAAAGGTGATTATCTATTAAAATGAATAGACGGAGGGATTTTATGATAAAATTGACTTCTTATTTAATTTTTAGTGTAAAAAACAATATTCATGCCTTTAGTATGTGTTTATTGATATGGAGACATATAATATATTTTATTCATTCAAAAAATGATTGTTTTATAGTATTTAATTTTTTATTTGAAATATATATATTAAATTAATTTTAATTATGTAAAGACTGGGTTTTTGTGTAAAATGACTCAAGGAATGGTCTCCAAGAGATATAATACTAAAATTAAATCCCTCTAACATTGTCACATAAAGATATCCTTTATTAGATTTGATAATTCTTTGTGAAAAAATTTATACAAAATATACATGCTAAGTAGTGTCTCTAATGTGGTTTAATTCATCCCTTCATCTACTCCCCCTTATCATGATAAATTATAATATGTGAGGATGAAAAAAATGAACATTACTATTAATACAAAAAAATAACTATCTGATAAGATCATAAGTAATTAATAATTATATTTTTCAATATTACTTTTTTATAAATTTATCTAATGAATATAATATTTGATAAATATTATTTTAGGATTCCCTTAAAGAGCTACTGACATAGGGGACCTTAATCCCTAAAAGTGGGAGAAATATTCTTTCATCTACTTTAGAATGGCCAGAACCTCCATATAAGGCCCCTGCCTTAAACCTTACTTAATCTTGAGTTATTACAAGATTACACATTGAGGATCTTTTCGGGTTTAGAGTTTTAGAGAATTAGATCATGAAACTTGCATTACATTCCCCATATAAACAAAGTGGTTACATAAAGATAGTTTTCTTCATTCTCATCAATTGAAACATATTTAAAATAAACAAGGATTCTTTCTTGACACTTCCTTGACATTATCATCATATCATGTACCTTTCCCTTGACCTGTGAAAAACATTTCAAAAAACATGGGATGAGCATAAAAAGCTCAGTAAGGGATATAAAAATATGGAAAGGAAACATGGGTACATATATACATAAGGATGAGATCATACATTACCCATAAAACATAAGAACTTTAACATACCTCATCAAATAATGAATAAATCATAGAAATCATAAGACATAAAGGTAACTTGACGCATTCATAACATTCTTACGTAGGGAGTAACCCTCTTGGTTACGTTTGGAATACCCATCACAGTATATTCCCAAAAATCTCTTCAGAGAAACCTTAACGTTTCACTCCTTCGCGTTACCCAATGCATTGGACAACTATATCGGGCTCACCCACCCTTAGTTTATCATGGAACCACCCGTTTTCATAATAATGCCCAAGAACCTCAACATAATCATATCACATAAAACATGCATAAAGGAAACATAAAATTCCCACCTTTCAATCACAAGATATCAATACAACACATTGATATAAAAACATTATGAAAACCATTTTCTATACCAAAATAACAGAAAAGTAAAACGTGGTATTTATTTTTCTTTTAAAAATAAGGTATGGCTTGTAGAGGAAGCCGAAACTCAAATAATGGTCACGACGGCGGAGAAGTCGTTGTCGCCGCATACGTACAACAAAAACATTCCCTTTTGTCGTTTATTAAATGCTTCATATAAAAAAGATTCCTTTTGAATAAACGTAAAAGTCAAAGGGGTTTATACACCGTATAAAAGAAAGTTGTGTATAAAATAAAATATGCCTCAATGAAAGGAGATTGAGACGAAGTCCCATACCTCGGGTCCGACTTGACTCGGTCGTTCTTTAATCTCCTGAATAATAAACTTGAGTCAATCTCTAATTTCTTAAGAACCTTTTATCATGTTCATTATTCCTTTTATACCATGTTATGAACATCATGTAATCATTTAAGTTAATAATGCTCATTTTGTTGGTATTTGGTTCTTAAGTCAAAAATAGACTTCTTACACTTACATGTTGTTAATTTGGTAAAAGGTTCGTTATATCCAGAATTATATTAATGATTTGGATAACATATACATCATATATATTCAGCATATACATGTATTTATAATATTACATCACATTTAGAGGTAAGAAATGAAATGCACCGTTCATGGAGACAGTAAGTTGTACGTACGCATGAACGCTACTTCCATTTCTATTTCGTATTTTCTGGAATGGAGTCATAATGATATAAGAGTTTATTATAATTCCAGTATAATAACATTTATAATATCATTAACTTTATCCTTTACACATCCCACATATGGTATTAACGAATCAAATCACTTTCAGGGGGCGGTAGTCCGCACTTCCTAAAATGAAGATATCGTGTTCACCCAAAATGGAAACCATAATGGTATGCCATAAATGAAAAATACAGAAGCTTAAGGAAAGAATAAACATATAATATATCATATATAAAAATAATTACATCCTAATGGCCACCTTTGAAGGTGTTAAATGAGTATTGAACAATCATTGTTTCGGGAGGCAGAATTTTGCCATCCACGGAAACCGTATGTTCTTTAACCATTTGATGTAGTTGTGTGAGAGTGTAGCTCGAATAAATCCAATAAAAACATCCTAGTATATTTAATATACTGGTGTTATTACAAAAGAAGTAAATAAAAAGATTTTAGGGGGTTGGAGAAGCAAAATAAAACAAATGAACATGAGAGAATGAATTACCTTTAAAAGTGTAACTCCTTTTTATTTGAGCCTAAAGGCTTCCTTGGGAAGACTTCTGCCCAAAGTGAGGCTTCAAGGAGTATGATAGGGAAGTGGAGTGGTGAAATGGTCAGGGGTTGGCCGAGCCAAAGGCTTTGGGATTGTGGGTAAGGAGGTAGAGGTGGGGGCCTTTTATAAGAGGAGAGGAGGGGCACTCTTGGAAAGTAAAGATAAGTTACTTTATTTTAAAATGATTTTCGGATTCAAAAGGTCCCACATTGATATAATTCTAGGATAAGGTGATAAGGCTTCGAAATCCAATCATCCAATTGGTTTTTTCCATGTTTAGGTTTTAGATTTTACATTATCTTTCCATTTTATTTAAATCATTAAATAATGAGGTCATCACTGCATCATCATGAAGTCATAAATAATTTAATTTATTTAAAGTATAAAAATTATAAAAAAAATACTATGATGTAGGAAATCTTTTTAGCTTTCCAATTACTAATTATAATCAAAAATAGGATCTTTATAACCCCATGTAAAAATTGTTTTCGTAAAACATATTATGTTTGTGTCATTTTTACTTTTACATTAAATAAAAAGTTATTTATGTCATTTCCCAACCAAAGTGGATCCATGAGGTCCCCAAGTTGACCCATGGCTTTTCTTGGTCTGCCATGACACAACCAATGAGGGTAGGACATGTTTCAAGCTCATATCATTTTATTAAATCATTGTTTTTACCTTAAACTACACTAATTACCACTAATCGCGATTAAAAACTTAATAAGTTACTATTCACCAAAAAATAATTTTAATTTCATTGAACCAAATTTTACTTCTTAATGACAACCATGTATGTTGGATTTTTGAAATTCAAAACACAATGATGGAAAAATTTCATTTAAACGGAAAAATCAGTTTTTATAAGTACCACTTAGTGGTTTCACTATTCATCAAAATTAGAAGTTTTTCAGAAAATTACCAAAAATTCACCCTAAGATATATTTGATATTCTGAATTCAAAAATAAAGCCTATTTTACAAAATTCAAAACATATAAGTGACATTAATTAATTTTATAATTAATTCCCGCTGTCATGACAAATAGCGTGTTTTTATGAAACAATAAGTATCAAAAGATTGACACTAGTTTAAGTCCAATTTCAAAGTGAAATTGATTCCAATGACCACCATTGGATAAAATGGTAAAAATATATTCTAATTACACTTCAAAACCAATTCAAAAGATAATCTAATCATATAAATAAATTAGATTAAAAAGAAGTTTTGATGTAAAATGCAGTATTTTTCACTATTCATTAAAAAAGGAACATTGTCTGAAAAATACCAAAAATTCACACAAAGTAAATTTTGATGTCCCAATCAAAAATAATAATTTTATTTTGACAAAAATAGCTTATAAAATTGTCAAAATATAGATTTAAAAAGGGTTGGCCATCAAAAGGCTGTAAAACAATCTTTTAAGAATATTAGTGTATTCCAAGCATAAGATTGTATTTATTTTCATTTTAAGCCTGTAAAACACTATCTTAATCATTAATAGACATAGATAAAAATATCTATTATTCATTACATACTTGGGATGTTACATCCTTCCCCCTTTAAGAAATTGCATCCCCACAATTTATTTACTTATCAAATAAATGGGGGTACTTATCCCTCATTGCATTTTCAGATTCCCATGTTGCCTCTTCCATCATGTGGTTTTTCCACATAACCTTTACCTGGTGAATCACCTTATTCCGTAACACTTGCTCCCTGTGGTCCAGAATCTGGACCGGTTGTTCCTCATATGATAGGTACTCTTCCAGCTGAACTACCTCTGGACTCAAAACATGAGATGGATCTGGCATATACTTTCTCAACATCGAAACGTGAAAAAAATTGTGTACCTGAGATAAACTCGGAGATAAAGCCACCTGGTATGCAACTGATCCAACTCTCTCCAGAATTTCATATGGTCCAATAAACCTTGGACTCAGCTTCCCTTTCTTACCAAATCTCATCACACTTTTCCAAGGAGAAACCTTGAGAAAAACATGATCACCCACCTCGAAAGATAGATCCTTCCTCTGGTTATCCGCATAACTCTTCTGCCTGCTCTGAGCTGTTCTCATGTGCTTCTGAATCAGGTGAACTTTTTCTGTCATCTTTTCTACCAATTCTGGTCCCATCAACTTCCTTTCACCCACTTCATCCCAAAAAGCTGGAGTCCGACACCGCTTCCCATATAATGCCTGAAATGGTGCCATCTGTATACTGGAATGAAAACTGTTATTATATGAAAATTCAACCAAAGAAAGATGTTGGTCCCAACTTCCCTGATAATCCATAGAACAAGCTCGTAGCATATCCTCCAATTTCTGAATTGTTCGTTCTGACTGCCCATCTGATTGAGGATGAAAAGCTGTACTAAAATTTAATTCAGTACCCAACGACTTCTAAAGGCCTTTCCAAAAGTTAGAAGTGAACCTAGGATCACGATCAGATACAATGGAGAGGGGAACTCCATGTAACCTGACTATCTCTTTAAGATACAAACAGGAAAGTTGATCTAGGGGAAAAGTATCTCGTATAGCAAGGAAATGAGAAGATTTAGTCAAGCGATCAACAATAACCCAGATTGCATTATTACCTCGATATGTCTTCGGTAATCCCACAACAAAGTCCATGTATATATTCTCCCGTTTCCACTCTGGCACTGGTAAAGGCTGAAGCATCCCTTTCGGTAACTGCCGCTCTACTTTAACCTGCTGACAAGTCAAACACTTCACAGTAAAATCAGCAATATCTCTTTTCATTCCATCCCACCATTAATACTCCTGCAGATCTCTATTCATCTTAGTACTACCAGGATGAACTGAAAACGGAGAACTATGAGCTTCACATAACAACTCTCTCTTCAACTGTGAATCACAAGGCACACACAATCTCTTCCCAAATCTCAAAACGCAATCATTATCCATGTTGAATTCAGGCAACTTACCTTTCTGAACCAACTCTACCTTTTTCTGCAACTCACTGTCTTGCTTCTATGCTTGCTTGATTCTATCTGATAGAGAAGATTTCACTGATACCTGAAACAAAACAGAAGAACTTCCTGCACCAACAACTTCTATGCCAAAGTTCATCAAATCCTTTACCAAAGGATCACGTTCGAAACGCAACATTGCTAATGAATCATTAATTTTTCGACTCAAAGCATCAGCCACTTTATTTGCTTTTCCCGGATGGTAATGAATTGTACAATCATAATCCTTGATTAATTCTAGCCATCTCCTTTGTCTCATATTCAATTCTTTCTGAGTGAATATATACTTTAAACTTTTGTGATCGGTATATATTTCACACTTTACTCCATACAAATGATGCCTCCAAATTTTTAAAGCAAAAACAACAGTAGCTAATTCCAAATCATGTGTAGGGTAATTTACCTCATGAGTTTTCAACTGTCGTGAAGCATAAGCAATAACCTGATCATTCTGCATTAGGACGCAACCAAGTCCTTTTAATGAAGCATCACTGTATATAACAAACTACCATTCCTGGAAGGTAGTGCCAAAACTGGAGCATTCACCAATCTACTTTTCAATTCCTGAAAACAATCATCACATTCTATTGCCCAGATAAACTTAACACCCTTCCGAGTTAGCTTAGTCATTGGACTAGATAACCGTGAAAAATTTCTAACAAACCTTCAGTAATATCATGCCAAACCAAGGAAGCTATGAATCTCAATTACATTTGTGGGTCTTGGCCAGTCTTCCACAACTTTTGTTTTTGCAGGATCAATAGTTATCCCATCTTTAGAAACAATGTGACCAAGGAAGAAAATTTATTGCAACCAAAACTCACACGTTCTGAATTTCCCATACAATTTCTTTTCTTTTAAGGTTTTCAAGATAAACCTTAAATGTCTTTCATGATCCTCTTTACTTTTTGAAAACACCAAAATATCATCAATTAAAACCACCACAAACTTATCCAAGAACTCAAGGAATATTCTATTCATTAAGTCCATGAAAACAGCAGGTGCATTGGTTATCCCAAAAGGCATTACTACAAATTCATAATGGCCATATCTCGTACGGAACGCGGTCTTCGGAATATCTACCTCCTTTACCTTCAGCTGATGGTACCCTGATCTCAAGTCAATCTTTGAAAACAACTGAGCTCCCTGGAGCTGATACAACTTCATTTGATGTCCCGACATCTGTGGAAGTAGTTGCAAAGGATTTCACCACCACTTTCTGCTTGTAGTCTAACTGATTCCCATCACTCCAGCTCTTTGTTGGACACTCATTTGCATAGTGACCCATCTCATTGCACTTAAAACATTTCACTAACTGTAAATCAAATTTGGTCTTACCTTCACCTTGATCCTTTTCAATGCAATCACGAGCCTTATGTCCCATCTTACCACATCGGTAGCACTTTCCAGAATTCAGAAGACATTCCCAAGCATGCCTTTTGCCACATTTATCACAAACTAGAAACTTAGTTTTCTTACCATCAGACTTTTTTGAAGAATTGTTATCTTTCTCCTGCCACCTCGGTCTCTTCTTCTGTTGGTTGTTATAGAACACTTGATCATCGGAAACCTCCATTTCCACCTTTTCAGCACATCGAACAAGATTTTCATAACTTTTAAACTCACAAGAAGCTAATTCCCTTCGATATTTTGGCTTTAATCCTGAGTAAAAATGTTCTATTTTACTATCAAGGTCTCGGATAAATTTTGGAGCATACCTTGCCAATCGAGTGAACCTTTCTTCATAGGTAGCCACTGAGTCTTCCTCTTGCCTCAATTCCAAGAATTGATTTTCCATCCTAAGTCGAACGGCCTTAGTAAAATACTTCTCAAGAGACATACCTTTGAATTCATCCCAGTCAAGAGCATCAATCTCATCGGCGTCCCTGATATTTTTAACCATAGACCACCACTGATCTGCCTCACCCTCCAAACGGTAAATAGCAAGACTAACCTTTTGATTGTCTGAACACCCCATGACATCAAAAATCTTCTCCAGTGCTTTAATCCACCCTTCAGCTAGCACAGGGTCAGATGATCCTCTGAATGATGGGGGATGTTGCCTCATGAAATGTTCCACCGCTGACATGTTCCTTTGCGGTTGATCTGGCTGATCTCGTGCATGGATACCACCACCATTTATCGCTTGAGTCAATTGTTCCATTACTGCAACAAACAGTTCAGTTCCAATTCCGGCCATCTCAGGATGCTGATTCGGAAGGTTATTTCCTTCTGTATGCCTTCCTAGCACTGCTTCCCTGTTTCCTCTGCGGAAAATCATTCTGAACAAACATGTCTTAGATGAAGCAACATGGTAATCTTCAAATGCTATATCATTTCAATTTGACCATAAAAAAATATTTTTGGATAATCATTTAATAGAATTCTAACTCCTAAAGTTATCTAAACCGACCTCTGATACCAACTATAAGGCCCCTGCCTTAAACCTTACTTAATCTTGAGTTATTAAAAGATTACACATTGAGGATCTTTTCAGGTTTAGAGTTTTAGAGAATTAGATCATAAAACTTGCATTACATTCCACATATAAACAAAGTCGTTACATAAAGATAGTATTCTTCATTCCCATCAATGGAAACATATTTAAAATAAACATGGATTCTTTATTGACACTTCCTTGATATTATCAACATATCATGTACCTTTCCCTTGACCTGTGAAAAACATTTCAAAAAACATGGGATGAGAATAAAAAGCTCAGTAAGGGATATAAAAATAAGGAAAGGAAACATGGGTACATATATACATAAGGATGAGATCATACTTTACCCATAAAACATAAGCACTTTAACATACCTCATCAAATCATGAATAAATCATAGAAATCATAATACATAAAGGTAACTTGAGGCATTCATAACATTCTTACATAGGGAGTAACCCTCTTGGTTATGTTTGGAATACCCATCATAGTATATTCCCTAAAATCTCTTCGGATAAACCTTAATGTTTCACTCCTTCGCGTTACCCAATGCATTGGAGAGCTATATCGGGCTCACCCGCCCTTAGTTTATCATGGAACCACCCGTTTTCATAATAATTCCCAAGAACCTCAACATAATCATATCACATAAAACATGCATAAAGGAAACATAACATTCCCACCTTTCAATCACAAGATATCAATACAACACATTGATATGAAAACATTATGAAAACCATTTTCGATACCAAAATTAAAGAAAAGTAAAACATGGTATTTATTTTTCTTTTAAAAAGAAGGTATGGCTTGTAGAGGAAGCTGAAACTCAAATAACGGTCACGACGGCGGAGAAGTCATTGTCGCCGCATACGTACGACAAAAACATTACCTTTTGTCGTTTAGTAAACGCTTCTTATAAAAAAGATTCCTTTTGAATAAACGTAAAAGTCAAAGGGGTTTATACACCGTATAAAAGAAAGTTGTGTATAAAATAAAATATGCCTCAATGAAAGGAGACTGAGACGAAGTCCCATACCTCAGGTCCGACTTGACTCGGTCGTTCTTTAATCTCCTGAATAATAAACTTGAGTTAATCTCTACTTGCTTAAGAACCTTTTTCAAGTTCATTATTCCTTTTATACCATGTTATGAACATCATGTAATCATTTAAGTTAATAATGTTCATTTTGTCGGTATTTGGTTCTTAAGTCAAAAATAGACTTCTTACACTTACATGTTGTTAATTTGGTCAAAGTTTCATTATATCCAGAATGATATTAATGATTTGGATAACATATACATCGTATATATTCAGCATATACATGTATTTATAATATTACATCACATTTAGAGGTAAGAAATTAAATGCACCGTCCATGGAGACGGTAAGCCGTACGTACGCATGAACGCTACTTCCATTTCCATTTCGTATTTTCTGGAATGGAGTCATAATGATATACGAGTATATTATAATTCCAGTATAATAAAATTTATAATATCATTAACTTTATCCTTTACACATCCCACATATGGTATTAACAAATCAAATCACTTTCAGGGGGCGGTAGTCCGTACTACCTAAAATGAAGATATCGTGTTCACCCATAATGGAAACAATAATGGTATGCCATAAATGAAAAATACAGAAGCTTAAGGAAAGAATAAACATATTATATATCATATATAAAAATAGTGACATCCTAATGGCCACCTTTGATGGTGTTAAATGAGTATTGAACAATCATCGTTTCGGGAGGCAGAATTTCGCCATCCACGGAAACCGTATGTTCTTTAACCATTTGATGTAGTTGTGTGAGAGTGTAGCTCGAATAATTCTTATAACAACATCCTAGTATATTGAATATACTGGTGTTGTTACAATAGAAGTAAATAAAAAGAGTTTAGGGGGTTGGAGAAGCAAAATAAAACAAATGAACATGAGAGAATGAATTACCTTTAAAAGTGTAACTCCTTTTTATTTGAGCCTAAAGGCTTCCTTGGGAAGACTTATGCCCAAAGTGAGGTTTAAAGGAGTAATGGAGGGAAGTGGAGAGACAAAATGGGCAGGGGTTGGCCGAGCCAAAGGCTTTGGGATTGTGGGTAAGGAGGTAGAGGTGGGGGCCTTTTATAAGAGGAGAGGAGGGGCACTCTTGGAAAGTAAAGATAAGTTACTTTATTTTAAAAAAAAATTCGGATTCAAGAGGTCCCACATTGATATAATTCGAGGATAAGGTGATAAGGCTTCTAAATACACTCATCCAATTGTTATTGGCCATGTGTAGGTTTTAGATTATACATTATCTTTCCATTTTATTTAAATCGTTAAATAATGAGGTCATCGCTGCATCATCATGATTTCATAAATAATTTAATTTATTTAAAGTCTAAAGATTATAAAAAAATACTATGATGTAGAAAATCTTTTTAGCTTTCCAATTACTACTTATAATCAAAAATATGATCTTTATAACCCCATGTAAAAATTGTTTTCGTAAAACATATTATGTTTGTGTCATTTTTACTTTTACATTAAATAAAAAGTTATTTATGTCATTTCCCTACCAAAGTGGATCCATGGGGTCCCCAAGTTGACCCATGGCTTTTCTTGGTCGGCCATGACACAAAAAATGAGGGTAGGACATGTTTCAAGCTCATCTCATTTTATTAAAGCATTATTTTTGCCTTAAACTACACTAATTACCACTAATCGCGATTAAAAACTTAATAAGTTACTATTCACCAAAAAATTATTTTAATCTCATTGAACCACATTTTACATCTTAATGAAAACCATGTATGTCAGATTTTTGAAATTCAAAACACAATGATGGAAAAATTTCATTTAAACGGAAAAATCAGTTTTTATAAGTACCACTTATTGGTTTCACTATTCATCAAAATTTGAAGTTATTCAGAAAATTACCAAAAATTCACCCTAAGATGTATTTGATATTCTGAATTCAAAAATGAAGTCTATTTTACAAAATTCAGAACATATAAGTAACATTAATTAATTTAATAATTAATTCCCGATGTCATGACAAATAGCGTGTTTTTATGAAACAATAAGTATCAAAAGATTGACACTAGTTTAAGTCCAATTTCAAAGTGAAATTGATTCCAATGACCACCATTGGATAAAATGGTAAAAATATATTCTAATTCCACTTCAAAACAAATTAAAAAGATAATCTAATCATATAAATAAATTAGATTAAAAATCAGTTTTGATGTAAAATGCAGTATTTTTCACTATTCATTAAAAAATGAACATCGTCTGAAAAATACCAAAAATTCACACAAAGTAAATTTTGATGTCCCAATCATAAATAATAATTTTATTTTGACAAAAATAGCTTATAAAATTGTCAAAAGATAGATTTAAAAAGGATTTTCCATCAAAAGCCAGTAAAACAATCTTTTAAGAATATTAGTGTATTCCATGCATAAGATTGTATTTATTTTCATTTTAAGCCTCTAAAACACTATCTTAATCATTTATAGACATAGATAAAAATATCTATTATTCATTACTTACTTGGGATGTTACACTCCAAGCAGCATTAGATTATATAGAGATAATATACATTCTAGAGAAGTTATTGGTCACCCTAGAATGACATCTATAGAGTTGTAATACGAAGGATAAATAGATTCCTTTTGTATTAATCTCTTATTGTTGAATGAGTTGAAAGACGATAAAATTTAAAAATCTATATAAGGAATGTTAGTGGGAATGGAGAGATAGAAAAATCCTTTAAAACTTACTACATTGTCCCCCCCCTCCACATTTAGACTTGAACATGTACTGTGAATTGTATGATAGAGAACCCCAAATATATACTATATAATTAAAAATAATACTTAATTTGGTGGATTATTTACATCATCATCACATGCATACATGTCTGGTAAGAGTATTTCCAAATGAAATTATTGATCAAACAGCTCTAGTGCCACTCCCTTCTGAGGATGTGACCACAGTTTGATAGATTTTTGGTATTTTATAAATTTTCCATGTAGTATTTTTATTTAAATAAAATATGTTCTATGCATTGTTTTTTGTTTTTTATTTACCATTACATTCTAAGTACTTATAATTTTTTAAAACTTGCCTTATATATGAGTATCTAGAATAATATGAATCAAGGAAAATGAAGGGAAAATTTTTTTTACTAGCACCATCATATACTCTTCAGGATCTTGATTGAATGAAAAAGTTAAGATATAATTATTCTATATTAGATAATTATAAAACTTTTTAGATTAAATACTATATTTTTATTAGATATTATTCATTAAATATATTTTTAAATGACATTATTGATGTAATAAAGATTTAGGAGCTCACTATACACTTATATGAATTGTTTTCCATGTATGTAAATTTTGATTATAAATTTAATATCATTAATTTAAAAAAATATTATATTGAAATGATTTATTATTTTCAAATTATGTATCTGTATACTCATTGTATACAATATAATTCAAGTTATTATTATTGTTTAATACATTTTGAATATATTTCAATAGTTGTGAATTATTTGAACCCACATACCAAAATTAAATATATATCTAAAATATTAAAAACATGAATAGTGTGTGGTTTTTTCTTCCATTCCTTCATATGTAATAAAATTTATATAACTAATAACCACACATTATTATTCTCAATTTAAATCTATAATTTATAATATTTTTACCACTATATTTTATGTATATTTTTCTAATATGAATTTAATTCATACTGGTCATTTTATTAATTTAGTGGTGATCAATGAATATTTATATTATATTTACTATTTTCATTTTAACTCTATTATTTTAGATATTTAATGTTAATGTTTTAATTTCATCTATGTTTTTTAATTAATATTTTAAATTTAAAAGGGTCATGAATTGAGTTCAACCGGGCTCAGTTTTTCACAATACAACACAAATAAATTAAATATGTGAAATTTGTGATATATATCATTTATACTAATTAATCCGTGTATTTTTTTAAAATATATTAGGTTTATATTCTAAAATATTGTTTTATAACCATTATTTCATCCTTATAGATGTGTGTTTCATGATGTTATTATGTATAAAAATTCATTTATAAGATATTAATGATTAGAAAAATAGAAAAATTACAAATGGTTCCTTTCATTATGGTACATGTGATTTAAATATATATGTTGTATTTTAAAATTTATAAAACAATATATCAAATTATATTTTTTGATGATGTTTTACTTTATATTAAAAACAAAATGAACCATCTGAAAAAAAATTATTGATTTTTTTTTAATTTTGAAAAAGTTGTAGTTGTAGTTTCATCTATGAGTGTAATATTTATAAAATATGTTAAAAAAATTCGAATAGTTTGTGTACTAATTTATGTGTTGTTTGGCACTATGGTTTAGTGTTGTTTCCTTCGAAATATAGCTCTACGATAATATATATAAGAATTATTTTTGAAAATTTTGATATTAAATATAGGTTTTTAAAAAATAACAAACTGGAAATCCTTTACAGTGGAGATTTCCACATGATTATTTCTTGAAACTAATATTAAAATCCTTTCACACAAAGATTTTTACATCAAATTTTCCTATAAAAAGATGTTGAATGCTCATCCCACATTTTTTAATCAAAACCCATGTAAATAATCATGTATGATGTCTTTTAATGTTTCTATTTAACAAATCTGATATTGAAAGTCTTCTCATATGTTTCTTTTTAGAATATTCAACATTAGTTTTAGATAAACTATTCTAAAAACCAAATTTTAACATAATATACATTAAAATTTCCTTTTAACCGACATTAAAAAGAACAATATATATTTTTATGTTCTTTTTAGAGTAGTTTAAATTGTATATATCCAAAAAAGGTACAAACTGATAGAATCATTTTGGGATATTTAGAATATCTTTTACTAAATAAGTAGCTTATATTCATAGTATTAAAAGACACTAAATCATTTTACTTTTAAAGTATGTCTTTTATGTGATATATTTAATGTTCATCTAAAATAATATAATACTTAATTAAGTGTTTTATGTGTTTCCTTAGTTCATGTCAAATCTGGATTTAGTTATTTATTTAAATTATTATTTGAGATCATTAGAAAGAACCCAAAGGATAAGCATAAAATATAATAATTACATTAAATATTGGGAATGTATTGAGTCTGTGGATTACATCCTATAAAATATATTTTTGTATATAATCATAATAATGTAGGCTCTAGCATAGATACATCTATGAGTAATAACATTGAACATACTTATTTATTGTTAACTTGATATTTACATGGAGCATAATAAAAGTACAAACTAAACACATAGTTTTTCAATCTAGTGGTTATAATTTGGTAAATTAAAATTATCTTTATGAAGAATTATGATGTATTTTACTATATTTATGTGTTAATTCCTAATATAAAATGACTGAGGAGAACATAAATTGAATGTCAGAATGTCATTAACAGATTAAAAGGCGTAATACATTATAGAATCTATAGCATCCCATGTATTTATAAAGTAATATTTTTTTTAAATATATTATTATTTATGAATATAATTTTAATTTTATTCTTTAGAGGAAATTTTTTACAATAGCTTACTCAACTCACAACAAAAGGTTTTTCTAAAATCTTATGTTTCACCCAACATAGAGTTATACCGAAAATAGTATAATATTATTATTATTTTAATTGGTAGTTATCAACTAGAAGTATTAATTGTTAGAATGAATAGAAATAATTAAAATATTATTATATATGTTTTTTTAATGTTTTACATTTATCCATTAAATTTTAGAGGCTTAAAATGTGAAATAATCAAATTTTAAACATAAAATACTCTAATATTTTTTTAAAGGTCAGTTTACCACCTTTTGATGGTGAAGCCTATATAAATATATTATTTGTCACTATAATATGTTCAATCTGAAAAAATAAATCTATAATTTTGAATAGGAATGTCAAAATTTACTATGTATGATATTTTGGTATTTTTCTGATAAAATTCATATTTTTATGACATGTGAAATATAATGCATTTTAATTCAAAACTACCATTTAATATAATATATTTACATTTTTATATTGTACCTTTAATTGGTTTTAATGTTTAGTTGGGTTATATTATTATCATTTAATCCAATTTTGGTAATTTTATGTAATTTCACATTGAAATCAGACATAAACACATGTCAATCGTTTAACAGCTATAACCTCTTAAAAACCTACTTTTTGGTTTTGACAATGATAATTAATTTTAAATTAATTCCTGCCAATTATGTGTTTCAAATTTATAAAAATGTATTATATATTTAGAATTATGAGTTCTAGATTGTTTAAATAGGTACCTTTTAATTTTGGATAGTTTGAGTAGTAACTTCAGTAATTATTTTATTTACCAAGGTTAAATGGTAAAATAGTTAAATAATGGTAAAAATTAATTTTAAAATAATATAAAACTACCATAAAATATGTCCAAATCCTATTTTATGAGATATTTATGAAAATGGGAATCCATGGGTCGATTTTGGGACCTCATAAAGCCAATTTAATGTGAAAATTTCATTTTATAATAATTAATTTAAAGTAAATAAAAATGTAACAAAAACATTTATCTTTTGGTAAAACGATTTTTATATGGGATTTTTTAAGTGATATTTTCAAAAATAAATATTAATCAGAAAGATTGAAATATTTACTACATCATGGTTTTTTATTTATAATTTTTATACATAATATAAATAAATTTAATTATGACACAATGATGATGTAGTGATTAATTTATTAAGGAATGGCTGAAATATATAAGATTGTAAATATTAAAATAAAATTATTTTGAAACATGTTTTTTTAATCAAATAATTTTCTGCATTATTATGAGTTTTTATCATTGAATTAATGATGTTTTTTCTAAAAAATCATGTTGTTATGTATTTTTAAATAATACATGATATGAATAGTATAAAAATTGATGTAAATGAGTTTTTAAAATAAATACTATTTTACTAAATGATATAGTAGTCATAAAAATATATGATTTGGCCAAATAACATAGATAATATTGAAAATGTTATTAATGAACCACTTTAGGTTCTATTATAATTTTATAGTAACTATATTTACTATATAGTATAAATATATAAGAAGACATGGTAAGAGTTAAATTAGTTAACTAAGGGTTGAAGCTAAAAGATAAAGTTAAATTAGTGACCTAGACTTGTACAAAACCTATTGGTTGAGATTTTTAGATGCAAAATAATCTTATATTTTAAATAAATTACTTTTGGACCATTATAAACCAAAAATCATTTTATAATAAAATAAATTTTCAATACCTTCCTAAAGTGCCCCTCCTCCCTCTTGTAAAGGGCCACCAACTCATCCCATTTAATCACACCTCTAATGCCCCATGGATAATCCAAATTCTGCTAAAATAAGATCCCAATATCCCTCCCTTCCTCCTAAAATCCTAAGCTTTATGATAATAAAATTCAAAAAATCCTTTAGTCTCAAATCAAAAAAAAAGTTACCTAACTTAGAGGTATCATCTTCTCTCATGTTCCATTATTTTATTTTCTTTATCCAAACCCTATGATATTATTATTCCTTTTTTACATAACAACACCAGTATCCTCAATATATTAGGACTTTTTATGATAATTATTCTAACTACACTTACACACACCTTCATCTAAAGGATATGAACATATTGTTTTTGTGTGCGGTGAACTATTGTCTAACGAAATGATAATTGTTAAATTTTCCCCTATGACCTCTAATGGTGGACTTTATTATGGAACTATAATCATATATGATATATATTATGTTTATATTGTCTCTATTATTATGTAATTTTTATTAACAACATTCCTTTAATGCCTTCCATGATATGTAAATACGATAATTTCATTTGAGGAAATGTTGACTCCCGCCCCCTCAATGTGATATGACTCATTAATCTAATACATGGAACATATAAAAGATGGTTTTCTAAAACATATGAGACATAATTTACTTTAATATAATACTGGCATTAAAATATAAATTTATATAATTTTATTATTATTCTTTTAGTATGATAAACAAAATGAAATTAGCATTCATGCGTACGTATGGACTACTGTCTCCAAGAACTGTGCATTTAATTTCTTATCTCAAAATGTGATGGACTATTGAAAATACATATATACTAGATATATATGATATTTAAATCAATAATATCAATTTTTAGATTATATAATTTTGACTACATGGATAATTTACATCAAAAAAAGTTCATTTTTTACTCAAGTTCCGAATATTGACAAAACGACTCATATAAAGGTAAGTAATTATGTAATTTTTATAACATGATGATAAGTGATGTAAAATGAAAAAAACATGAATAATATTCTTAATCAATTATAAACTAACTTATTTTATTATTCAGGAATAAAAGTGAACATACGTGACAAGTCGGACTCAAGGTAGGGGAGTTCATCTCAATTTCCTTTCAATGAGGGATATTTTGATAATATATACAAACTTATTTTATATGGGGTATAATAAAATCCTTTGAATTTTAATTTCATTAATAGGGGGCCTTTTTTCGATGTGGTTTTTTACTAAATGACAAAAATAATTTTTTTAACATATGTGGTGACAACGACATAATCACAACGAAAATCATTATTAGATTTTTGTATTCCTCTATAAGCCATAATGCTTTCAATAGGAAAAGAAATACCTTATTACATTTTTGGTTGTTTTGGTATTGAAAATGGTTTTTGAAAAGGATTGATTATTTCATTATATTTAAAATATTTTTTGTGATTGCAAATAAAATATTATTAGTGAAATGTTGATAGTTTCGCTATTTTATGTGTTATGATTATATAATGGTACATGGACATTTGACGGATGGTTACGTGATAAACCAATGATGGGTAGTTATGTGATAAAACAAATTACCGGTGGTTCTTTGATAAACCAAGGACGGGCAGTTACATTATAACCTCCAATGCATTGGGCATGGTAGTCGGTCATATGGCTATTCCATTTATTGATATGCATGGAAGTCGGTCGTATGGTTATTCCATTTAAGTATTTTTATGTCCCAAGTTACCTTTATATGCTATATATTTCATTCTCTGGGGTTTATGGTAATATTTTGTTTACAAAAAGTGTATTAAATGATTGTATATTGAGTAATGTTTATTTACTACTTCTTAAAGGCTAAAATTATTACATTATGATAAAGTATTCATGGTTTTCATGTAATCCGAAGAATAGTATTTTTATTTAATTATGAATCCCTTATTGAGATTTTCATGCTCATCCCATGTTTTTAAATGTTTTTCATAGGACTATAGAAGAATAGATTCAAGGATGGGATCAAGGAAAATTTGTGTTGTTAAAACATGAAATGATGTCATGTTTCCTTTTAAAGAGTTTTCTATTTTATGAAAATATGGATAGTGAGTTGAAGTGTTTTTTTATAATATTAGTGTTGTTATGTATATTTTATGACCTAATTCTATAAAGATATAAACCTAAAAAGTTCCTTGATGTGAATTAAAAGTCAAATTATTGACTTAACTCATGATTATGAAATGTTTAATAATGGGGTCTTATAGTATGTATCATGGGTGGGTTTAGACAACTTTTGAAGTTAGGATATTATTAAATTAATATCTATAAATTAATTTTTGGTAATATTGAAATGATATAACATTTGTATATTACAATGTGTCTTAGCCTAATATATTTCTGTGTTCAGAACGGTTTTCTGCAAATGAAATAGGGAAGTTGTACTAGGAAGGCATATAGAGAGAAATTTCCTTCCAAATCAGGATACTAAGATGGTCAGAATCATAATTGAATAGTTTTTTATAGTGTTGTCTTAGTTGAATAAGGTGATAAATGCTTTTTTTTATAGAAGATATTTTTGTATATTCTAAAAGTAAAGAGGATCATTAATGTCATTAAAGGATCGTCCTGAAAACCTAAAAAGAAAAGAAACTGTGTGAGAAATTCTGCAAGTTTGAGTTTTGGTTACAAAAAATTTTATTCCTTGGTCACATTTTTTCTAAATATGTCATAACTATTGATCCAGCTAAAACAAATGTTGTAAAAGAATGGACAAGACTAATAAATATAACTAAGATTAATAGTTTTATTGGTTCAGCAAGTTATTACAGGATGTTTGTTGAAAAATTTTAATGGTTATCTAGCCTACTGACTAAGTTAACTCAAAAAGGTGTTATGTTCATATGCACAAAATAATGTAATGAATGTTTTCAGGAATTGAAAATAATATAGGTGAATGATCCAGTTTTGGCACTGCCATCCAGAAATGGTGATTTTTTATCTATAGTGATTATTTGTTGAAAGAACTTGGATTTTTCGTTATGAAGATTGATCAGGTAGTTTTATATGAATAATGTATATTGAAAAATCATGAGCTAAATTACATTTCACAAGATTTAGAATTACATTCTCTTTTTTTCCATTAAAAATTTGGAGGCATCATTTGTAAGGTGTAAAGTGTGAAATATATACTGATCACACAAGTTTGAAGTATATATTCACTTATAAATAATTAAACATGAGACAAAGGATATGGCTTGAATTAATCAAGGATTATGATTGAATAATCCATTATCATCCTAGAAAATATTATAAAGTGGCAGAAACTTTGAGTTGAAAGAGTACTGCTACATTAACCATACTATATTTGGAATGAGATCCTTTAGTTTCTAATTTCATGAATTTTAGGTTGGAAATTTTTTGTGCAAATAATTTCTTTTTTTGTTTCAGGTGGCAGTGATATCATCTCTATCTTACAGAATTAAGAAAATTCAGAAAGAATATAGTGAGTTGTAGAAAGAGATAGAATTGGTTCAGAAGGGTATGTTACGTGAATTTAACATCGATAATGATTTGGTTTAAGTTCTGGAAAAAAGATTATGTGTGCCTTATGAATCAAAATTTAAGAAATAGTTGTTATGTAAAGCCCATATTTCTCCGTTTTTAGTTCATCCTGACATTGATATGATATAAAGATATCTCCGGGAGTATTTCTGGTGGGATGGAATTAAAAAATATATTTCTAAATTAACTATGATGTGTTTGATTTTTCAGTAAGTTAATGCATATTATTAGTTAAAAAAAGGGATTCTTCATCCTTTTTTAGTTCTAGTGTGGAAATGGGAAAATGTTCACATGAATTTCTTAGTGGGTTTACCAAATAAATCATAGGATAACAATGCAATCTGGGTTATAGTTGATCGATTGAATAAATCTTACCAATTTTTATGATTCGAGATACTCTATCTCTAGATCAACTTTTTCAATTGTATATTAAATAGATAGTCATGATACATGGAGTTTCCCTCTCTTTTGTATCAGATCATGATCCCAGGTTCACATCTGACTCGTGGAAAGGCCTTCAAAATTCATTGGGAACTAAATTAAATTTCAGTAGAGCTTTTCATCCTCAATTAGATGGGTGGTCAAAATGAAAAATTCAGACCTTGGAAGATATGATACATGCTTATTCAATGGATTAATAGGGAATTTGGGACCTAAATCATTCTTTGGTTGAGTTTTCTGATAATAAAACTTTTCATTCCAGTATACAGATAGCACCATTTAAAGCATTAAATGGAAAGTAGTGTCCAACTCCAGCTTTTTGGGATGAAGTATGTGAAATGAAGTTCATGGGACTATAATTCATATAAGATATGGAAAAAAAGTTTAATTAATTCAGAAGAACAAGAGGACAACACAAAGTAGATAGAAATGTTATAAAGATAACTAGAGGAAGGATCTTTCTTTTGAGGTAGTTGATCATGTCTTTCTAAAATTTTCTCAAGAGAAAAGTGTGTTGTGTTTTGGTAAAAATGGAAAGTTGAGTTCGAGGTTCATTGAAACCAATGAAATCCTAGAGAAATTTGGATTAGTATCTTATAGGGTGGATTTACCTTCAATTTTATCCAAATTGAAAAATTTTATTCATGTTTCAATGTTAAGAAAGTATATGGCATATCCATCTCATGTTCTGAGTCCAAAGGTAGTACAGTTGTAAAAGAATCTTTCTTATGAGGAACAACCAATACAGATTCAAGACCGAAGAGAGCATGTATTGTGAAATAAAGTGATTATTCAAGTAAAGGAATTTTTTTGGAAAAACCATATGTTTGAAGAAGAATTGTGGGAATTTAAAATTCTATGAGGGATAAATACCCTAACTTATTTGATAAGTAAATAAAATTGTGGGGACACAATTTCCAAAAAGAGGGGAACGATATAGCATCCCAGGTTTTTATAGGCTAAAATATTTTCATATTAAATATTATTTATGAATAACCTATTAAATTTATGTTAAAGATGTCATTTTTTTCAATATCTTACTCAACACACAACAACATATTTCTTTGAAATCTTACATTGCACACAACATTGAGTTATACAGAAAAATAATTTTATAATATTATTATTTTTAATGGTATTTAACTCCTATTTTTTGTCATGGTGGGAAAATAGAACTAACTACAATATTATGATACATTTTTTTTGAATTTTTTACATTTATCCAATAAATTGTATATGCTTAAAATGAGAATGAATCAAATTTTTAGCATGATATATTCTAATATTTTTTTAAAGGTCAGTTTTCCACCTTTTGATTGTAATACATTTATAAATATTTTTTTGTCACTTTTATATGTTATATTTTACCAAAATAATCTCTTATTTAAAATAGGAACATCAAAATTTACTTTTGATGAAATCTTTATATTTTTCTGATAAAACTCATATTTTTATGAATAGTGAAAAATATTGCATTATAATTCAACACTACCTTTTAATATAATTTATTTATTTATATAGTTATATTATACATTTAATTGGTTTTAAAGAGTAATTTGATTACATTGTTATCATTTAATCTAATTTTCATCATTGGAATAAATTTTAATTTTAAATTGGATATAAACACATGTGAATCTTTTGATAGTTATTATTTCTTAAAACCCCACTTTTTTTGTTTTGACAACGGGAATTAATTTTATATTAAGTTCTACAAATTATGTGATTTGAATTTAGAAAAATGGATTCTATATTTTGAATCAATGGGTCCAAATTGTTAAAATATATACCTTTAATTTTTATACATTTTGAATAATAACTTCTGTGCTTATTTTATTTACCATTGTAAAAGGGTAAATTGGGTAAAAAATGGTAAGAAATGATATTATAATAATATCAAACTACCCTAACACATTTTGAAATCATATTGGATGAGATATGTCTAACCATGGGAATCCATGGGTCGATTTTTGGATCCTACGGAGCCACTTGGATGTTAAAATGACATTTTATATGAATTAATTTAAAGTAAAGATAAATGTAACATAAACATGTATCTTTTGGTAAAACAATTTTTATATGGGATAATATAAATTATATTTTTGACTATAAATATTCATTATAAATCAAAAAATATTTCCTCCATTATCATTTTTTAAATTTATACATCAACGATATAAATTTATTTATGACACAATTATAATTTAGTGATTACCTTATTAATGAATAATTCAAATAAATAAGATTATAAATATTAATATAAATTTATTTTTAAACATTTTTTCCATTCATGAATTTTATGAAGGATAATTAATATTTATCTTTTAATTAGTCATAATTTTTCTAAATAATCATGTTTTTATGTATTTATAAAAAAGACATGATATGAATAGTCTGAAAATTGACATAAATGAATTTTTAAAACAAATACTATTTTATTAAATGATATAATTTTCCTAAAAATCTAATAATTCGAAAATTGACTTAAATAATGTTTAGAATTTCATTTATTAACCACTTGTGGTTTGATTAGAATTTTATAGTAAATAAATTAACCATATCGTATGAATTTATTGGAAGACATGGTAAAAGTAAAATTAGTTACCTAAGGGATAAAGCAAAATGATAAGGTTAAATTTGTGAAATAAGCTTGTCTAAAACCTATTGGTTGAGATTTTTTAAACCTGAAAGATTATTATATTTTAAATAAATGACTTTGGGACCATTTGAAACTAAAAAAGATTTTATAATAAAATAATATTTCAATGCCTTCTTAAAGTGCCCCTCCTCCCTCTTATAAAAGGCCACCACCTCTACCCATTTAATCACACCTCTAAATTCCATTAGATCATCCAAATTCTTATAAAATAAGATCCAAATATCTCTCCTTTCCTTTTAGAAGCCTCAACTTGGGAATAAGGTAATTAAAGAAAGCCTTTAGGCTTAAATCCAAAGATGTTACCCAATTTAGAGGTAACTTCTTCTCTCAAGTTACATTATTTTATTTTCTATATCCACACCCTATTCTTTTTTTATTATTATTTTTTACATAACAAAACCAGTATCTTCAATATACTAGAATTTTTTTTATGAGTCGTATTTGAACTACACTTACACACACCTCCATCTAATGGATTTGAACGTACTGTTTTTGTGTACGGTGAACTACTACCTCATTAAACGATGATTATTCAATTTCCCCTACCACCTTTCACGGTGGCCATAATGATTGAACAGTAATTATAAATACATATATAGTGGACTATCACCCCCTCAAAGTGATATGACTCATTCATGCAATAAATGGAATGTATAAAAGATGGTTTTATTAAACCTATGAGATATAATTGACATAAGTATAATAATTGTATTATAATATGAAATAATATCATTTGATTATTATTATTTTAATATGAAAAAGAAATTGTTGAGCCCTCTGGAAGATTGCTGATTTCATGTTTATAACTGATGTTTTAATAATCACAAATCATCACAACTCATTGATGCTTAATCTGGTTTGATGTCTCATAAACATAATTCCAATCTATGAATGAATCAGTTATCATGTTTTTAACTATGCTTATTGACTTACAAAGTATGTTGGAAGTCTTCTGGATTCAACAGACATCAGACTCACCGATCCATCAGACGCACCGATCCATCAGACTCACCGATCCATCAGAGTCACCGATCAATCAGACTCACCGATCCATCAGACGCACCGATCCATCAGACTCACCGATCCATCAGAGTCACCGATCAATCAGACTCACCGATCCATCAGACGCACCGATCCATTAGACTCACCGATCCATCAGACGCACCGATCCATCAGACTCACCGATCCATCAGAGTCACCGATCAATCAGACTCACCGATCCATCAGAGTCACCGATCAATCAGACTCACCGATCCATCAGAGTCACCGATCAATCAGACTCACCGATCCATCAGAGTCACCGATCAATCAGACTCACCGATCCATCAGAGTCACCGATCAATCAGACTCACCGATCCATCAGACGCACCGATCCATCAGACTCACCGATCAATCAGACTCACCGATGCAAATGAGTCACCGATCCAAGGACTCACCGATGCAAATGAGTCACCGATGCAAATGAGTCACCGATGCAAATGAGTCACCGATCCAAGGACTCACCGATGAAAATGAGTCACCGATCCAAGGACTCACCGATGAAAATGACTCACCGATCAGATGACAGACCGATGCTGATCAAAATGACTCACCGATCAGATGACAGACCGATGCTGATCAAAATGACTCACCGATCAGATGACAGACCGATGCTGATCTATCTGAGTCACCAATCATTACTCTAATGCTGATGACCTACCGATCTCTTGAACAGTCATAAACAACTGTTTGAATTTCTTTATCTTTATCTTTATTTAATCTAACCAACGGTCATATTAGGTATATTTTAATGCTCTGACAGATTATTAATAAAAGGTTTTCGGATGACAGGAAACCGTTCCTCGTACCTGCGGAAAGGAAACCTTTTCTGTCCTACGGAGCACGTGATATAAATACAAGAAGACTCTGCTGAAGAGTGTGGTGAAAAACCAAGAAGAGAGAGAAAACACACACAGAGACAAGGAAGCATACGACACACTCAAGAAGAGCTCTGTGCATACAAGAAGAACCAAGCAAGACATAATCAAGCATACAATCAAGCCTACTCAAGAAGAGTAGTGTGCATACAACAGAATATTAAAGAGCTTCATCGACTACATCTCACTGCCTGTGAACCTGAAGCATACGACACTCTGCTTCTCAAACAAAATCGAGAAGAGGACTCAGAATCACTTCTGATTAATTCCAAAACGAGTCCAGTGCTACACTGAAATCACTAGAGCCATTTCTAAACTCTACATCTCTGCTCTATGATTTATTTATTCTACATTTTGAGCAGTGTGTGTTATCTGCTGTATTAAACACACACACTGACTCCTGTACCTTCACTGGAGGATCTGTAAATCCTCAGCAAACCTTTTACACTTCACTTCCCACTGTGGATAGTGGTAGAGGTCTTGTGACCTGGACAGCTGGCTGCTGTTGTTTGTTTTCCCACGTAGAACTGTGGTAGAGGTCTCGTGACCTGGACAGTGTGTTCACTGTTGTTAACCCCGATCCAGGGTGTGGATCACTTTTATATAAACTTTTGAGAGGACTAAGTCTCGGCTTGAGACTGAACCTCTTGGTTACTTCTCTGTGTTTATAGTTATACTCTATATTCATACTATACATATTTATTTCATATTCCGCTGCTATTACTTTGAAATATACTCTATCTTCAAAGCTACTTTGATAATTAAATTCGCAAGTGTTTATATTTATTATAAATCAGTAAATTAGTTTCAAAAGTTAATTTAATCATAAGATTAAGTTAACTGAGAACTAATCAATCTTTGAGAAGCTAATTGAACCTTTATAATCTATATAAATTCGCTACAGTTTAATTTGTTTTCGAAATTGGGGGATTTTATTAGAAATTGTTTTTAGCAGAAAATTTTAATTGGAACTCAATTCAGCCCCCTCTTGAGTGTCCACTCCGACCAACACTTGGTATCAGAGGAAGTAAATACTTTCTAAAAGTGCTCTGCTTTTGAACTGTGATTTTAGTTGTATTTTAAAGTTCTTAAAATTTCTGTTATTTCTAAATTTTTATCTCTTTAAAATTCTTTTTTGTAATATCATGGATTATAGACTTGAGGGTGATGCTACTAACCGGCCACCTTTCTTCAATGGAACTAATTATGCTCAGTGGAAACTGAAAATGAAAATTCATCTAGAAATCATAGGTTTTGATATTTGGACTGCTATTGAATCTGAATACAAAATTCCCACTACTGCTAGATCTACTTGGGATGAACCTACAAAGACTGCTTACAATAACAATTGTAAAGCTATGAATGCTCTGTACTGTGCTCTAGGAGATGGAGAGTTTAATAGAATTTCTGCATGTAAAACTGCATATGAAATTTGGGATACCTTAGCTGTTTCTCATGAAGAAACAACTAATGTTAAAGAGATGAGATTGAATACCTATACTATTAAGTATGATAATTTTAAGATGAAGCCTGATGAACCCATTTCTGATATGTATCTCAGGTTCAATGAAATTTTCAACACAATGACCTCTCTGGGAAAGGATGTTTCAGCAAAGGAACAAATTATGAGAATTTTGAGATGTCTACCTGAAAGATGGAGAGGAACCTCTGTCTCCATTAGAGAATCCTGTGACATTGCTGCTCTACCTGTCAAGGAATTAATTGGTAAGCTGATGATGTATGAAGAAGAGCTTAAAGTAAATAAAGAAGAAGATGATGAACCTAAAAGGAAGTCTATTGCCTTCAAGACTACAACCTCAAAGAATAAGGATAAGGAAAAGCTTCAAGCTATCAATGAAAGTTCAAGCAGTAAGGAAAGTGAAAATTATTCTGACAGTGATGATGAGATTGCTCAAATAGCCAGGAGATTCAAAAAGTTTTATAGGAAAAAGAAATTCTTTAGGAAACCAAATTACAAGGGAAAGTATGACCAACAAGGCAAATGGAAAAAGGATTGGAAGAAGAACGACAAATCAGATGATGTTGTCTGCTATGAGTGTAAGAGGAAAGGACACATTAAAGCCGACTGTCCAAAGCTGAAGTATAAAAATAAATATGAATACAAGAATAACAAGTACAAGAAGGCCATGAAGGCTACTTGGAGTGCTTCAGAAGACAGCACAAGTGAAGCTGAATCTTCAGACTCTGAAAAGAATCGGGCCAACATGTGTTTCATGACAAACACTTCTGAGGTAACATCAGAGACTCCTGCTTTTAATTCATACTATTCTGGAGAAGATTCTGACTCAGAAAACATGTCAAAATCTGAATTGTTTGAATACTGTGACATGCTAGAAGAAACATGTAATGAGCTTAAAGATAAATATAAAGGTCTAAAGAAACAGTATGCTTTAAGTGTTAAGCATAAATCTGATCTGGATATAGAAGTAAGAAAGAATGCTCAGCTGCTTAAAGAGAATACTGAACTTAAATTGTCTAATAATCAACTCAAGAAAGACTTAGAGAAGTTCACCAATGGTAAAAATACTCTAACACAAATGCTAGGAAAGCAAGTTTCACCTAGATACACTACTGGTATAGGATACCAACCTGGACAAAGGAAAGTTGCCAAAACTAGATTCATTCCTAAATCTGGACAGAAGATAGTTAATTCTGGAACTTCTTATGCCTCAACCAGTTATACTCATAGTTATGAATCTAATAAGGTTTATCTTTCAAAGAATGTTATTTCTACAAATTATATGAGACCCATTAGACAAATATGGGTACCTAAAGTGTTATTGGCTAACCTGTCTGGACCCAAGAAGATCTGGGTACCAAAATCATCTTCCATCTAAATCTGTTTTGTAGGAGACCTGCTTGAAGAGCTGTTACAAGAAGATATGGTATTTGGACAGTGGGTGCTCAAGACACATGACTGGAGATTATTCTTGCTTCAAGAGCTTAATAAAGGTTGATGGAGGTCATGTCACCTTTGGTGATAACACTAAAGGAAAAATCATCGGCCTAGGCCAGATTGGTAACACTGATTCAATTTTGATTTCTAAAGTTTTATTTGTTGATGGACTTAAATATAACCTGTTAAGCATTTCTCGGTTATGTGATGATGGTTTTCATGTTAAATTTGAAAATGATTCTTGCAATGTTTTTAACTCTAAAAATGTTTTAGTATTTTCTTCTTTAAGAAATGAAAATGTTTATGCTGTTGATTTAGATTCTTTAGCTAAACAAAACATTCCTTGTTTAAATGCTTTTCATAAAGAGTCTTGGCTTTGGCATAGAAGATTAGGACACTGCAATGTGCACTCACTTAGAAAACTTTCTAGGAAGAACTTGGTTAGAGACTTACCCAAACTCGAATTTCCAGCAGACAAAGTTTGTAATCCCTGTCAAAAGGGAAAACAACACAAAGTTTCTTTTAAATCAAAGAAAGAAGTTTCAACTTCTCAACCACTTGAATTGGTTCACATGGATTTGTTTGGACCATAAAGAGTTTCTAGTTTAAATGGGAAGCACTATGTCTATGTTCTCGTAGATGACTTTTCTAGATATACTTGGGTATATTTTCTAGCTCACAAAAGTGAAGCTTGTTCTTACTTTGTTAAATACTCCAAGTCTGTAGAAAATCTTAGTGGACTCAAGATTAAGACCCTAAGAAGTGATCATGGTCGTGAGTTTGAAAATCAAGATTTTGAATCTTACTGCTCACTCAATGGCTATTCTCATAACTTTTCTGCCCCTAGGACACCCCAACAGAATGGTGTAGTAGAAAGAAGAAACAGAACCCTGCAAGAAATTGCTAGAACCATGCTCAATGAATATGACCTGCCAATTTACTTTTGGGCTGAAGATGTTAATACAGCTTGTTATGTCATTAATAGAGTCTTGATCAGACCTGTTCTAAAGAAAACCCCTTATGAGTTGTGGAATGATAGGAAACCTAAGGTAAACTACTTTAAAGTTTTTGGCTGCAAAGTCTTTATTCTGAATACTAAAGATAATCTGGATAAATTTGCATCCAAGAGTGATGAAGGAATTTTCCTAGGTTACTCTATCTCTAGTAAAGCCTATAGAGTTTTCAATAAGAGAACCAAATGTGTGGAAGAATCTGTTCACATCAAATTTGATGAAACTGATCCACATGAGCCTAAAACCTCTCTTGGGAATCTTGAAAAAGATTTGTCTATTCTGGACCTTAATGATAAATCTAAAGAACCTGTTATAAAAGCATCCAGTTCTGGACATTCTCCAGAATCTGCTTCTGTTGAACCTCAATCTCTAGATGAACCTAAAATTTCTAGCCCTATCTTTTCAAGACCATCTAGGACTCTAAAGAACCATCCCTTAGATGTTGTTGTAGGAAATCTAGATAGGGGGACACAAACTAGAGCTTCTCTAAGAAACCAGGTTGAACATCAAGCTTTTCTTTCACAGTCAGAACCTAAAAATATCAATGATGCTATTAATGATGAATTTTGGGTAATGGCTATGCAATAAGAATTAAATCAGTTTGAAAGAAACAAAGTCTGGGAATTAGTTGACAGACCTAAGGACACTTTGACAATAGGCACAAAATGGGTGTTTAGAAATAAAATAGATGAATCTGGAAATATAGTTAGAAACAAAGCTAGACTAGTTGCACAAGGATATAGTCAAGAAGAAGGTATAGACTATGAGGAAACTTTTGCACATGTAGCTAGACTAGAAGCCATTAGGATCTTACTTGCATATGCTGCACATCTGGATTTCAAATTATATCAAATGGATGTTAAAAGTGCATTTCTAAATGGTTTTATAATTGAAGATGTTTTTGTAGAACAACCACCTGGATTTACTAATCCCCATTTTCCAAATCAAGTTTTTAAACTTTCTAAAGCTTTATATGGTTTGAAACAAGCTCCAAGAGCTTGGTATGATAGACTTAGCAATTTCCTTATTTCAAAAGGTTTTACTAAAGGGATTGTTGATCCAACTATTTTCATTAAAAGAATTTCTAAAGATGTTTTAGTTGTACAAATATATGTTGATGATATTATTTTTGGATCTTCTAAAAACTCCTTATGTACTGATTTTTCAAAAGTTATGAAAAATGAATTTGAAATGAGCTTAATGGGAGAGCTTAAGTATTTTCTTGGATTTCAAATCTTTCAAACTAAAAATGGTATTACTTTAAATCAAAGTAAATATACAAAGGATCTTTTAAAACGTTTTGGATTGGATAGTATTAAGGAAAGTAATACACCTATGAGTACTACCTGTAAATTGGATGTTGATGAAACTGGGAAACCAGTTGATCAAACCAATTACAGAGGTATGATTGGAAGCTTACTTTATCTTACTGCTAGTCGACCAGATATTATGTTTAGTGTGTGTATGTGTGCTAGATTTCAAGCTAATCCTAAAGTATCACACCTATTAGCTGTTAAACGGATTTTTAAGTATCTTAAGTATACTATAAATTTAGGTTTGTTTTACCCAAAAGGACAATCCTTTGAGTTAATGAGTTATTCAGATGCTGACTTTGCTGGTTGTAAGTTAGATAGAAAAAGCACATCAGGAACATGTCATTTGCTTGGAAAATCCCTAGTATCATGGTGTAGTAAGAAACAGAATTCAGTTGCATTGTCTACTGCCGAGGCATAATACATAGCTGCTGGTAGTTGCTGTGCACAAATTTTGTGGATGAAACACACTCTATTGGATTATGGATTTGATCTTAAACATGTTTCAATTAACTGTGACAACACTAGTGCAATCAACTTATCCAAGAACCCTGTGTCTCACTCTAGAACTAAGCACATTGATGTTAGACATCACTTTCTAAGAGATCATTACCAGAAGGGTGATATTTCTCTAGAATTTGTTAGTTCTGAAAATCAATTAGCTGACATCTTCACAAAGCCCTTATGCTCTGAAAGAATGAAATTTATTAAACAAGAATTGTGTATGATTGATCTGTGAAACTGATCTGTGAAACTGATCTGTGAAACAGATCTATGAAACTGATCTGTGAAACTGATCTGTGAAACTGATCTGTGAAACTGATCTGTGAAACTGATCTGTGAAACTGATCTGTGAAACTGATCTGTGAAACCGATCTGTGGAACCGATCTGTCACACTGTTCTGTCAAACCGATTTTTTTTAAATTACTTTTTATTAATTAGTAAATTACTTTTTATGGGAACCCTAAATGATAAAATAAATGATACGCGGCTATTTATCTTCCCTAAACCTTTGACCTTACATTTCCCGCCGAACCTCTCAACCTCTCTTCCCCTCTGCTTCGAACCTTCGAACCTTCGAACTCCTGCCTCTCCAAATCCTTGAATGGCTAAGCAAAAGAGACCGAGCAAAGGACCAGATAGCCCTGTACCTTCAAAGTGTGCTCGAGGCGAGTCGAGCAGTACCTCTCAACGCTCAGTAAATCCGAACCTGGAAACTCGGATTGTTGCTGTAGAAAAAGAAGTAAACTCGGCGTGGCTTCTGTCAAGTAAGTCCCTGTTGCTACAAGTTCTTGAATCGCAAGGGTGGATAGACTGGTTTTCAGACAACACCCGAATAGACTATCCAAAGCTAGTACATGAGTTTTACATGAACCTGAAAATCACGCTTGACGGTGTGGAAGCTGCTTGGATGTCATCGGTTGTAAAAGGAAAGAAAATATCTTTCTCATCTAAGAAGTGGGCTGAATGTTTAAACGTACCTCATGAAGGTCGATATGAGGACTATGCTGGCAATATTCCTCCAACATCTGATTACTTCTCTTATGAGTTAGCTCTGGAGCTTCTGACAGGAAACCGAGAGTCACGAAGAATCACAGCTTCAGAATTAGATGGTGAGTGCAGACTTCTATTCAAGTTTATTCAGCACCAACTTTGCCCTCGAAGAGGAGATTTTGCTGCTGTAAAGTATCAGGATGTTTTCCTGTTGTTTCTGCTCAAAAACCATGAAAAGATAAATCTGTGTAGATATGTGATGGTCCACATAGCTAGTATGCTGAAACCTTCCAAGAAAGCCACTGCCTTGTTTTATTCAAAAATGATATCTACTATGCTCCAGAATCTGGAATGTGTTGATGAAGATGATGAAGTTGTTGAAACAGAGCGTACCTTCTGTCTCAACAAAGAGATCTGCAAGAGGATGAAAATCAATTGGAACCCATGGAAGAAGTGCTGGGTTGCAGATGAAGATAAGTTGTATGAAGCCTACAATCCCATAGATCATGGCAAGAGGCCAAAGGATTTGAGAGATCCTGGATTAAAACCAGATGAGGAACCAATTTATTCTGATGATGATGAGCAAGAAAAGGCTGCAACTGAAGAAGGAAGTGTGTCTTCTCCTGATGATAGGAGTGATCCAGACACTGCTAGCCCCAAGAAAAGAATAGAATTTGGACCTGCTAGTCCACCCTTAACCCTACCAGAGTCAGAACCTATTCTTGATGATGAAGAAGATTCTGATACTGAGGAATATCACAGTGAAGCCTCTGAGCAGAGTAATAATGAGCAAGGTGATGCTGAAGACAATCTTGGTGGTGATGATGATGATACTGATGATGTTGAAGCTGCTGTTGATGGTGTTAACAGACCGGTGGATGGTCTTGCTGAAGATCAAGTAGAACAACCTCAGTCAGTACCAGAAATCCATATCAGTGGCAAGACTGACTCATCAAAAATCAGTGGAACAGCATGCTATGAGAAACCCAACTACACCCTGTGTGCTGCTGTGTGGGATGACTACCCTGGATATGCTGTTTTGGGCTTAGACTATTCTGAAGAAGAAGACGAATTGCCAGAATCTGCTGCAGCTGTGAAAAGGAACCTTCCAAGAGAAGCAAGGTCTATTCCTACTGTTGATCCTGTAAATGTGAATTTACCTGGTTCTGAAATCTCTCGAGCTGATCTTGATAAGTTTAAGACTGAATTGCTAACCACTGTGAGAGATATAGTCAGAGAAGAACTTTCCAATGCCCTTCATCAATTATCTCTGCAAGTTTCTGAAACTTCTTTGAAAGCTTTTTCAACGGCAGTCTCAGATGTTCTCAAGCCAGACTTGACTGCTACTGGTGAATTTGTTGGTAGGCACATAGCCTCTTTGAATCAAACTTTGAAGGATCTCCAAGTTAGCTTACTTTCTCTATCAAATGAGTTCAGATCAACCATCTCTGGTATGATGGAAGTTTTGAGAAATCTGATTGAACATCTCAACAAGTCTGACCTGAGGAAGTTGAAAGCTGAACTAACTCATATAGTCGGCCAAGCCAGTACAGGCAAGGTAACCAAAATCACTACCCGTGAGATAGAAGCTCTCAGAGAAGTTGTGCATGCAGAGCTAGCTGCTGTAAGAAAAATTCTTGACTTAGAATCTTTGAGGAGGATGAAAGAGCTCTGTGATAATAGTCATAAGATAGCCTTAGTATATTCAGCAGATGCTAAGAAAGCCCTGCAAGAGATCAAGGAAAAAGTTGATACTTACTTTTCCAAGATTTATACAAAACATGAGATGGCTGCAAACTTCAAAGTCTTGGCAGAGAATCTGAAATTACCTCCAGTCACTCAGGCCTTCAACACTCAAGTTCGCCAATTGCAAGATTTTGTCCCTTCCTTGGCGCAGTTCATGGAAAACAAGGATGATTTTGAAAAAGCTATGAAGTATGGAGCAGAAGTCATTCAGGACTTCATTCATCTGTTGAAGCCTTACTTGGATGCACAGGCCACTGCAATTGTACTCCCTACTTCTGACCCTCTCAGTGCCTCTGATGTCACTCCAAATCAGCTGTCTGTTGCCCAAGATCTATCTCAGTTGCGGCCAGTCTCTCAGAAAGCTTCTCATCCAGCTCCTTCTCCTTCTCAACAACCCTCTGTGACACCTCCAACTGCACCTGCCAGAGTTGTCCTGCCGCCACTTCAGCTCCGTGAACCACAGCCTGCCTCTAAGCCTTCTACCTTACCTACCATTGATACAAAGGATAAAGGGAAAGCCCCTTTGTATCCCAACAAATATCCATGTATTGTTTTTGATGGGGTGATCTATGTATTTCTTATCCTTTTCTGTGACTATCAAATTTGTTTTTCCTTTGTGTTATGTTCTATCCTCTCTACACCCTGATTCTCTTTTCCCTTATCTGTTTTCCCTCCTTTTTGATTATCCCAAAGGGGGAGAACGATATATATAAGGGGGAGAAAGCTATATATAATGGGAGAAAGATATATAATGGGGGAAATATATATCTAAGGGGGAGTACTCTATATATGAAGAGGGAGATCAATATCTCAGGGGGAGAAATCTGAATACTATATATATGGGAATGTTATTTTAAGAGGGATATTTTTTTTATTTTATTATATATATATATGAAGATTTGTGATTATCAAAAAGGGGGAGATTGTTGAGCCCTCTGGAAGATTTCTGATTTCATGTTTATAACTGATGTTTTAATAATCACAAATCATCACATCTCATTGATGCTTAATCTGGTTTGATGTCTCATAAACATAATTCCAATCTATGAATGAATCAGTTATCATGTTTTTAACTATGCTTATTGACTTACAAAGTATGTTGGAAGTCTTCTGGATTCAACAGACATCAGACTCACCGATCCATCAGACGCACCGATCCATCAGACTCACCGATCCATCAGAGTCACCGATCAATCAGACTCACCGATCCATCAGACACACCGATCCATCAGACGCACCAATCCATCAGAGTCACCGATCAATCAGACTCACCGATCCATCAGACGCACCGATCCATCAGACTCACCGATCCATCAGACGCACCGATCCATCAGACTCACCGATCCATCAGAGTCACCGATCAATCAGACTCACCGATCCATCAGAGTCACCGATGAATCAGACTCACCGATCCATCAGAGTCACCGATCAATCAGACTCACCGATCCATCAGAGTCACCGATCAATCAGACTCACCGATCCATCAGAGTCACCGATCAATCAGACTCACTGATCCATCAGACGCACCGATCCATCAGACTCATCGATCAATCAGACTCACCGATCAATCAGACTCACCGATGCAAATGAGTCACCGATCCAAGGACTCACCGATGCAAATGAGTCACCGATGCAAATGAGTCACCGATGCAAATGAGTCACCGATCCAAGGACTCACCGATGCAAATGAGTCACCGATCCAAGGACTCACCGATGCAAATGACTCACCGATCAGATGACAGACCGATGCTGATCAAAATGACTTACCGATCAGATGACAGACCGATGCTGATCAAAATGACTCACCGATCAGATGACAGACCGATGCTGATCTATCTGAGTCACCAATCATTACTCTAATGCTGATGACCTACCGATCTCTTGAACAGTCATAAACAACTGTTTGAATTTCTTTATCTTTATCTTTATTTAATCTAACCAACAGTCATATTAGGTATATTTTAATGCTCTGACAGATTATTAATAAAAGGTTGTCGGATGACAGGAAACCGTACCTCGTACCTGCGGAAAGGAAACCTTTTCTATCCTACGGAGCACGTGATATAAATACAAGAAGACTCTGCTGAAGAGTGTGGTGAAAAACCAAGAAGAGAGAGACAACACACACAGAGACAAGGAAGAATACGACATACTCAAGAAGAGCTCTGTGCATACAAGAAGAACCAAGCAAGACAGAATCAAGCATACAATCAAGCCTACTCAAGAAGAGTGGTGTGCATACAACAGAATATTAAAGAGCTTCATCGACTACATCTCACTGCCTGTGAACCTGAAGCATACGACACTCTGCTTCTCAAACAAAATCGAGAAGAGGAATCAGAATCACTTTTGATTAATTCCAAAACGAGTTCAGTGCTACACTGAAATCACTAGAGCCATTTCTGAACTCTACATCTCTGCTCTGTGATTTATTTATTCTACATTTTCAGCAGTGTGTGTTATCTGCTGTATTAAACACACACACTGACTCCTGTACCTTCACTGGAGGATCTGTAAATCCTCAGCAAACCTTTTACACTTCACTTCCCACTATGGATAGTGGTAGAGGTCATGTGACCTGGACAGCTGGCTGCTGTTGTTTGTTTTCCCACGTAGAACTGTGGTAGAGGTCTCGTGACCTGGACAGTGTGTTCATTGTTGTTAACCCCGATCCAGGGTGTGGATCACTTTTATATAAACTTTTGAGAGGACTAAGTCTCGGCTTGAGACTGAACCTCTTGGTTACTTCTCTGTGTTTATAGTTATACTCTATATCCATACTATACATATTTATTTCATATTCCGCTGCTATTACTTTGAAATATACTCTATCTTCAAAGCTACTTTGATAATTAAATTCGCAAGTGTTTATATTTATTATAAATCAGTAAATTAGTTTCAAAAGTTAATTTAATCATAAGATTAAGTTAACTGAGAACTAATCAATCTTTGAGAAGCTAATTGAACCTTTATAATCTATATAAATTCTCTATAGTTTAATTTGTTTTTGAAATTGGGGGATTTTATTAGAAATTGTTTTTAGCAGAAAATTTTAATTGGAACTCAATTCACCCCCCTCTTGAGTGTCCACTCCGACCAACAGAAATGAATGTTGCAGTCATGAGTACGTAGGGCCTACCGTCTCCATGAACTATGCATTTCATTTAATATCTCCAAATGTTATGGGAAAATGTAAATACATATATAGTAGAATTATATGATATTTAAATCAATATTATCATTATTGATATGATTTACTTTAGACTACATGGATAATTTACATCAAAACCTGTTAATTTTTTACTCAAGTTCCGAGTATCGAAAAAATGACCAATACGAAGTTAAATAATTCTATAATTTTTATAAAATTATGACGAGTAATATAAAATGAATAATAAAATTATTGAATGTTCTGATGTATGTAAAAATTAACTTAAGTTTATTATTCAGGAAGAAAAAGGAACATACGTTACAAGTCAGACTCATGGTAAGGGACGTCGTGTCAATCTCCTCTTATTGAGGCATATTTTGAAAATATACACATCATTATTTTATACATAGTATAATAAAACCCTTTTACATTTAATTTCATTCAAATAGAATCTTTTTTCTATGAATAGTTTTACTGAACAATAAAAGGAATGTTTTTAACGTATGTAGCGATAATGACCTATATGTCGCCATAATCATTATTTGATATTTGGTTTCCACTATAAGTATTAATATTTTAAAAATAAAAAGAAATCCCTTATTCCCTTTTTGGTTGTTTTGGTGTTGCAAATGGTTTTTGAAAAGAATTGAGTATTTCAATACCTTGAAATGATTTCTTGTTATGACAAATGAAATGTTATTAGTGAAATGTTGATATTTGAAATATTTTATGTGTTATGATTATATAATGGTACATGGAAATTTGATAGGAGGTTACGTGATAATCCAATTATAGGTGTTTACATGATAAACCAAATGATGTGTGGTTTCGTGATAAACCAAGAACATGTGGTTGCATTATAATATCCAATGCATTTGGTATGGAAGTCAGCCATATGGATATTACATTTAGTGATATGTGTGGAAGTCGACCGTAAGGTTAGTCCATTTAAGTATTTTTATATACCAATTTATCTCTATATGATATATTTTTCTTTCTATGGGATTTATGGTAATCTTTTGGTTAAAAAATGGGTAAGCAATGATATTATATTCAGTGAAGTGTTTTTGCTACTTCTTAAAGGTGAAAAGTATTAATTTATGATAAAGTATTCATGGTTTTCATGTTATACCAAAACTAATAGTTTTCTTTCATTATAAATCAATAAATGAGACTTTTATGCTCATCCCTTGTTTTGAAATTTTTTTCGTAGGACATACAAAAGAATAGAGTCAATGATGGGATAAATGAAAACTTATGATGTTAAAACATGAAACAATGTATTATTTAGTTTTAAATAGTTTTTTATGAAAAAATGGATATTGCGTGGAAGTGTTGTCATATAAAATTTATTTTGTTAATAATTAGTTATGACTTAATTATCAAAAGATATAAACATAAAACTATCCCTGATGTGAATTAAAATTCCAATTATTGAATTAACTCAAGATTATGTAATGTTTAAGGCTGGTGCCTTATAGAATCCATGGAGTTATTTCCCTTACTATATAAAATATTACTCTAATTATTAATTCATGATACTCATACTTTTACTTTTCATTTTATTTAGTTTATTGAATCTAGAGAAATCATGTATACAAAAAATGGGATAGCCAATGTAACAACCACCCTCAAAAGAAATCAATTGGAAAGGGACTTGTGATGTAAAATATCATGTTTATGCTTTCCTATCCCACTCAAGCTATGAATAGTAACATGAATCGAGTTTAAATTCCAAATTTCTCAATGAATTAACAATACGACATTCATTAATTTATGTGATATCATCTACCTTCTTTTTGTTGGTTCATTACCCCTTATTTCATATAATGCATTAATGTTATAGAAAGTATATATTATATTATATAATTAGTGTTCCATGATAATGTTATACTTTTTATGTATCATATGGAAGGTTAATATAATCAATGGTTGATTATAATCAAGAATATGAGTGAAAAAGAAGAAATTGACTCCCTGAAAAAGAAAGATTTAATAAGTAGTTTTCTAATAAATATGTTCCTCAAACTCTTCCCACTAACATAGAGTGGGAATTTTTTTGGATTAAATTTCATAAATGATATGTTGATTAATATTTATGAATAAAATTTCATAATACCTACACATTATTACTCTGGATTTATCATCAAACCATAACAAAAAATTGATCGATTCTTCAGTTTCATAAGACCAATTTTCTAAATGTAATATGATATAATATACATTTATAGATATGAATAAATTGTTCATTATTCACTCAATATTGAAATAGATTTTGGGGATCTAATTTTCCTTGTGGTTTTGGAAAAAAATGGAGAAATTTAATTTTTCAATATATTTAAAAAATAAAATCCATGGATGAATGAATACTTATTTTCTTTTATACTAAAAGTGTTGACTTATGGTAGTGGGTAAATGATTTAATTTTTGGAAATAAAAAATGGATAAAATTATTATTTAATTTATGTATAGAGTTTATCCAGTGAAATGAATTGAGGGAAAGATCAAACATATGTACCTCCCACACTCCAATGCTATAATTTTAAGGAGAGTGGGCATTATGCCATTTAGAGCATGAATCCATTTTTTCATGACAAAAATCAGTTTCAAAAATATTCTATATTAATGAAAAAAAATTCTTAGAGAATCAAAACTATTTAAGTAGATCATGTGAACAAAGTGGTGAATAATACACTTATTATCCACTCTAGAACTAAACATTTCTTGTTTGGAATAGTTTTTTCCCACTCTTTTATAACTAAATAATTTAATATGAGCCTCAAATCACAATATAAATATTTATATGTTAATTTATTAATGAAAACAGATAATAGTATGATGATTCCATCTTGTGTTTATAGCTCATCTTCATTAGAAGTACTTATAAATATTTCTGTTGTTACTCTTATTATTCTTCCATTATTAGAATTTAGTGTTTTTGCAATTTTATTATCCGGATATATAAATCCCATATCGATTTTTGATTAATGGAATTGATATTAATTATTTTGAATCAATATATATTTTTCTATCAGTGAATGGATAAATACAAACTTAGAATAAAAATTTCTTCTGATATATGGTTCTTACTATTTATTCAGGATGGTTATTTATCTCAAATGGTTGGGTAGATAAATAAAATATTATATTAATATATTGTTCAAGTATAAACTAGTGTGTTTCTTAAAGAGTTTCCTACTATCACCATAAATTGTCATGTTTAATTCTAATTATAATTTATATATGTCATTTCACATATTTTAAAGCATACTTATAAAATTGACCCAATTGAGCAGTGAAAATTATAAATGAAACTCTAAATGAATCTATAAAAGGGATTATTATTCCCTGAAATGTAACCATGGGAAAAAATGTTCATTTTGTTTTGAATAATGATAATTCAATGTGTTCTTTCATTGATTATCAATAATGTACCAAATTCACAATCACCAAAATGTATCATATACCCTATATTGATGGATATTTTTATCAAAATCATGTATATAATCACATTTAAAAATAGATATTTTACTAGGATATCATAATTTATGGGTAAAAATATAATATATACCCATGAAATTCTTCCACAAGAGCTAAAGAAATTATAAATTTATATTGATTCCCTTTAGACTTAGAAATTCATCTTTTATCTCCCTAGATTTAATGATTATGGTTTCTATAGATTACCTTGATTAGTTTTTGTTAGTCATTATATATGAAATCCTAATATATTCTAAGAGAATGGATGATTATTTACATCATTTTATGATTATGTAGATGACTAGGAAAAAGTATTTGTATTCCAAATTTAGTAAATATAATTTCTAACTACACAATGTATCATTATAGCGAAATTTAATTATAAGTGATTTTATAAAAGTGGTTCCTTCCAAAATAGATGTTATTAATTAATCTCCAATAAAAACCAAAATGACTATGTTTTTTTGTTTTTTTAATTGGTTTGATACAACTAAAACTTTGTGAAAAAATTTCATGAACCATGAATCTATGAAAAAAGTGTACCTAGAAGGAGTCCTAGTTCATATGGATAAAATAAAGTGAAGAACGCTTCAAGGATCTGAATTGAATGTTGGTTAGTGAAAAAATTCTTATAATAACCTATTGTGGAGAATTTTTTTATTTACAATGGTTAATTAATTAATGTATTTAAATTTTTTCTCATGTATAATTATAGTTTGGAAATGTATTCCTCATTCCCATTAATGATTTAGAATTAAAATTACCAGATTCAAGAATTAGACCTATAAATGGTAATTTTTTTCTTTGATATTTGGTGGCATTGTGTTTATGTTGAAATTTATAATATATATACTTATCAAAGAAGTTTGAAGTATATATCCACACGAAAATAGTTGAATATTCATTAAAATAGATGGTTGGAGTTTATTAGAGATTATGACTACCCAATTAATTTAAATTATATAAATGTGAACAAGGTGGATTATTCCATGATTTGGAAGGATCATGATATTTTATCCATGATGAGCACTAAAAAATATAAAATATATTAATATCGGGAAAGGATGGACCTTTAAATCATAATGAAATGGAAAAAAACATATCTTACTCAAGTAAATGTTCAACCACTCATCCAGGTGAAGACTAAAGAGAATCAAAAAGTTGATTTGGAGATAAAAAAAATATGGTTAGTAAGTTTATAATGTTCAACCATAACCAATATTTCTTGATAAGGTCCTTGAATAGTATTTATGTCCCATTAATACCATAATTATAGAAGGAGTTATTGGAAGATTCGTATAGCTAATTATTCTCTATCCATCCTCGAACTATAAAGATATATATAGATTTAAAAAATAATTTATAATAGGATAAGATAAAAATATATATTTTAGGTTATTTCTCTCAATACATGGTATTTCATCAATTTATGGTTAAATTTCAAAATTATAAGGGTATAATGCTTCTATTACCCATACCTATATAGAAATAGGAAGATATCACCAAATATTTCAACGTATGACTCATATAGACATTCAAAGGACATAATTACATTTTTTATTAATCAATATTCTTAAAAACTCATTACATTTAATTTCTATTAGAGAATATTTTTTAGTTCACCAACATTTTATGATATAAATTTAACGAATTGGTAAGGCATCATGGTGTACCGCTCTCAATTTTATCTCATAAGGATTGGATGTTTACCATAATGTTATGATAATAAATTTAGAAAACATTGAATATATATGTGAGATTTATAAATTTATATCTTCCTTAAACAAATGGTCATTCTAATAGGGTCATTAAAACCCTGGATTATATGATAATATTATTATTAAATGATTTAGAAGTTGTTTTTGATCAACACCATCCAATGGTTGGATTTTCCTACAAAAATAACATTCACTCGAGCATTAAAATAGATCCTTGTGAACCCATATATTGAAATATGTATAGAAATAAATGATTCTAGAAAAAAAATTGTAGAACTAAATATATTGGGACTAGAGCTATCTGAGTAAATGAAAGTGAATGTTAAAGCAATTCTGCAACAAATCCTAGAAACATTAAACTATTAGGAATGTTATTTTAATAAACGGTTGAGAGATATGGAGTTCATATTTTGTGATGAATTATTCATTAAAACATCTCCTTGGCAGGAGGTCATGATATTTTAAAATAAGGAGTAGTTGAGGCCTAGATAATTAACTCCCTAAGCGATTCTTAATCATATTAGGATGGTAGATTATCACTTGTAACTTCCACCAAACCTCTCTCAAGTTCACGATTCATTCTATGTTTATATTTTTAGGAATTAAAAACTTGATAATTAACATGTACTCTACTTAGAGTCTATATATCTAGATCATGATATATCATATGAGGAAAACCCAAGATAGATTCTTCATCAAAGAGATATTGTGTCGTAGAAAATTACCTCTCACCATTTCAATGTTTTATGGAAAAACCGTACATATGAGGAAGATGTAAAAATCATTATGATATAATAAAGAAGAATATACTCATTTTTTTGAATTATAAGTGTATAATTTTGAGGGTAAAATTATTATAATGGTGGAACAATGTAACAACTTTAATTTTATAATACATTTCCTTATAAAATATGTTCTGTTTTCAATATCTTGTGTAACATAAAAAACAAAACATAAGTGAATAATGATTTACTAAAATATAAAAATTACTTTTATTACAAGAGAGTTAAATTAAATTGATAAATAAATGAATTTTTAAAATTGTGCACATAAAATTATGTAAATTCCACAAATTCTTGATAAATGGGTTTAAATCTATTTTATTGAATTATGCATTATTGTTAATTATAATTATTTTTTAAAAAGAACTTATATATATATAATTAATTTAAAAATTTAAGTAAAAATTCATATAATAAAATAATCATATGAATTAATTTGTTAAATAATCATAAGGGATACAAGTTTAATAATTCCTGGAATATTAGAAATGTTTTGTTTATAAACATTGATTTATTTACATTTGTTATTATTTCAAAGAATTTTTTTTCTTTCGAGTACCTAAAATATAGAATATTATTATTAAAAAACAAATAAAAATTAATTATCATTCTTAAATTTATTATCAATTGGTTATAAATTAATAGAAAATCAATTTAATTTAAAAAATATATATTTTTTAGAAAAATTTTTTATATGTGAAATGTAGTTTATCTTAATTATTTAAATGAATCACTATTTTAGAATTTTTTTCATTAATATTTTATATTATATTTTAAATTAAATAATTTATCATTCTATTAATGGTTATCAGTTGGAAATTAATGAGATTAAAATCATTTTAATGCTTAAAGATGCATTGTTTTTAAAAGTGGTTTGTGAAATATTTTCGCATGGATATTAGAAATAATTTCTACCATTTACATAAATTTAATAATTACAAATGAACTAAATATTTTGAATCATCATAATAATTATATAATATTTTCAAATAAATGTTTTGAATATAAATAAATTTTGATTCTAATTTTTTGTCACTACAATAATGGTTAAAATGGTTTGAAGGGGAGCTAACATAAGATATAATGCCAAAATTATCATAAAATTTTTTAAAACATTAATTGGTTGATGGGATTTGGAACTTAAATTATCCTTTATTATAAAATTTTATATTTTTATGTGACTCAATATGAAAATTTCATTTTATTATTTTATATTTTAGTACATTTATAGGGGTTCCACTCCTCTCACTTGTAAAAGGGAACCTCCACTCCTAAAAAATTTTTACACTTTCATCACTATATCCTCAATAATAACTAAAAAACCACATAATAAATATCCTAACCATTTTCTAGATTTTTTTCTCTATAAAAAATCACATCTTTAGAAGGATTAACATATAAGAAAAAGGATGATACCAAATGAAGAGGTAGTTGCCTCAACTAACTTCTTTCATGTTTATTTCTACATCCAGCACCTAAAAATTTTATATTACCACCCGTACATAATATAATCAGAATCATTAGTATATATAAATTTTATAATGTTTATTAGATAATCATTATCTATCTATATTTAATCTAATGGAAGATGAAAACATCCCTTAGGTGTACATGTGGACTATCGCCTATATGAAGTCACACATTTAATTATTCCTTATTGTGTCTCATGGATGGTAATATATATGTATTTTAATAGTATATATGATATTTATTAAATAATAATGATCCATAAAACAAATTTTATTATTTATCTTCCATTATTTTCATCCATTGAAAAATAGAATCTTTTTATAGGGATTTTTATTCTTCACATGGTATAGTTTAAAATTGTACCACACATAATATTTTTCCATATTAAATATGATAATTATGTTCTAATATCTTTTTTATTAACCCCATTTATTTTCCATGATATAATTAATCTATGATGAAATGATGAATTTTTTAATTATCTTTTGTCAACACATTTGTAGTTTTTTTATATGATGAGTGGGGATAAAATTATATGGTCCTGTATTATAATTGGATAAATCATGAAATACTAGGATATAATTTAATTGGTAATGTGGATTGAACCCAACCTAATATAAGAATATATCAACTCTCCAAGTCTTGGTAGTGGTACTTGACAAATAAAATGACTTTTTATTCTTATGTGTCTTCTACAAACTGATTCCTTTTGATTATGATTTATTCTAATGTATCATGACTAATTATTGATGATTATGCACTCATACAAACCATATATAAAAAATATGTATTCTATGATACAGGATTTAATATCTAATAATTATTAAGTAAGGTTTCATAATTTATGATCATGTTATCATAATCTTATGTGAATCATATGTTCACTTATTCTCAAAAAATGATATCTCTGTTGTTTACCCTTATTGAGCATATGAGCTCACCCTTTCTTATGATTCATTTTTCCCATGTTATAAAGAATGGTTTTAGAAAATATATAACTAAAAATGGTACTATGTAATAAAAACATAATGAGAGATGTGGATGATAATTCATGAAATAATTTTATTATGTATCTAGTATCTAAAGACACTAAAACCTTATAGATTATTGGTAATGTATTGTTATGATATTTATATAATAATAATATGAAATTGAAAAACATTTTAGAAATTTTTTTCTCGAGTCACCTCCCTATTACAATCTCATTTAGTATGAGAACACAACCCATACTCTTATTTTATGCATAGGTATATTTCTCAAACCATTCTCTACTATAGGGTATTGTGAGCATAGGTTCACTAATGATGCTTCTCTTTAGATCATTGATGTTTATATATTTCTAATCTATCCAAAGGAAGAAAACTCCACTACATGTTATCTTGGTTAGTGAGATTAATAGTTATGAGAAATTTCACACAAAGTTTTGATTATATCCATCTAATCAACAAAAATTGTTTATAAATGTCATTGTGGCCAGTTTAGTACACTTTTTAGTAAATCCCATCATGAAAGGATCCATTCATATACCCTCACTTATATTTACATAACCCAAAATTTTCCCTTTCTATAACCAAATTTTAAAATTGAAAAATTAGAAAAACAACTTATACTTACTCAATATCTACAAAAAATCCTAAAATTATCTTTTATGAACTAACATTCTCAAGGAATATATAAGAATATCAATTATGAAGACTACCATGAACTGATCACGGTAATATCTAAGGACTCTATTCATTAAATCCATGAGGATATCAGGGGAATTATGTAGCACAAATAGCATAAATATATTTCCCAAACATAATAAAGAAGGTTTTCTTGTGTATATACTCTATTTCTACCAATAACAGATTATTTTTTTGATAAATATATGGTTAAGGATAATTTTTCATTATTTTGATCTTGTTACATTCTTGATAATCAATGAAAAGACACGTTTACCCATCATTGTTCTTAACAAAATGAACAAGTGTACCCAATTCTGAAACACTATGTAATTTGAATCACTTTTATATAATCAATTAGAAATTATTCATTGACTCAAACTTATTCTATATTTTTTAATTGAAATAGGTGTATCACCATGAATGAGTTATATTGAAAACGAAACATTATAATTTTTGGGAATACTAGAAATCTCATTTTTAAATACATTTTAATAATCAAAAACAATAAGAATATCATCATTGTATAGTTTCTCCCCAGCCAATATTGATATATATCCTACATGAATAATTATTAACACCCATATAATGCATTTAATTTCAAATACAAGTTCATGTTCAATCATGCACAAATAAATTATTATAGGTTGATTCAAAATTTATAATGTGACATCCCTTACATAGTAATTATGTTGAATCTATATAGATAGATCCAATAAATACCTAGTATCAAATAAAATGTGGCATATTTGGAGAATAAAATTATTTTTAAGAAGTAAATTCCAACAACAAAATTTCAAAGTGGATCTAAATAATTGAGATGAAATCATTGCACCATTTAGAGTTTTCACTAATAATTCTGTTTCTAATAATTGTGGTGGTGATATGATAATCATATTATGTTTTTCAAATATAAATAATCTTTTAGAATCATATTAAATTATAACATTTAATAATACTGAATGAAATATAATCTTAATTTTATCTATTTGATTTTTGTTCTCATCATTTATTTACACCAAAAAATATAGGGTGAGTATCAAAAAACATTAATTAAATTAAGAATTTATATAATAATGATAATAATTTAAAAACAAGTACTAAATTATAAAAAATATTTTATCCCATGATATTATGGGTTCATCCTATAACACATAACACATAGTTAGTTTTGGGTTATACTCTCTTATTTTCACAAACTAATCCCTGAAAATAACTAACCCCGTCCTTGACACTAATTGAGGTGTCCTGAGAATATAATATATACATATTCAATCATTTTAGATGATAAATTTATAAATCATATAATAATACATTCTCTATAATAATAAAGGATTTGATTATTTGGACACTAGATACATAATCAACTTATTTCATGATTAACTATAACTTTTTTCCATTATTATCTTCACACATAGAACCCTTATACATATATTATACTTGATACCCTTCCTTATGAACATGGGAAATTGAAACATAACAAAGGGTGGGAATATATTATCATTATGGGTAATCATGATGGATATTAAATGATGATTATTATTGGGAATAAGATAATTACAATTGTGTGAGAAAAATATCATAATATAAAAATAAACATCAAAAAATTCATAAACTAAAAATCATGAGTCCCTATATAGGGATTATTCACAACAAAAGACGTGGTCCAAAATAGTTTAGAATCTTAAAAAAATTATTCATGAGAAATTGGTGGATATAATAATAATAATAAATATATTTATGCAATATAAAAAATAATATAAATCATATTTCAATGATATCAACCAATACATTAATCATATAGTATTCATGAGTTAACCATCCAAGTACATTCTTGTGATTTCCCAAACTGACCATGTACCCTCTTGGGGTTGGTAAAACCACCCATATACCATTTGAAATAATGGTATTTATAACATTACCTAATTCATTATTGGGATATGAAAAATCCATGCAATAAAATCCACACATATGTATTCCATAAGATTCGAAAAGAATTTATCATTTCATCATATCTTAATTTACCTATGGGAATGAAACATGTTTTTAGATAAAATCCATATCATCATAATCCATAAATAAGAGGTAAATTGTATTTTTACTTGAGATAATATCCCAATAAATTCATAAAATCCCTAAATCATGTTTACATTGATGAAAAATACTTTTAAAAAAATAATTATATATATTCTACAAAAAATAAGTTGAAATTCAATATTTTAATGTTCATTTATAAAAAAATTAAAATTTTATACAATAATAAAACTATTATTTTCATTTAAAGACAATTTAATGTTATAAATTATTATACATAATAAATAATGAAAATGATGATGGTAATATTTATTCATTATTTAAATGAAAAAACTTTTTTTAGGCATTTATAAATAAATCAAAAATTACATGTTAGAAAATTAAAAAAAAAGATTCCTCTAAAACTATTAATGATGATATCAAAGATAGTAGAAAAAAAATTATAATTCATTTATAAGTACATAATAACAACTATAAAAAATTTAAGAATATATATACTGAGGGAAAATATTCTATACCAAAAAAGAAAAATAATGCCATATTTTCTTAAAAAAAACATTCTTCCATATATCCCGGGTAAACATAGAGGAAATGTTGAAATAATATTTTAAAAACCCATCAATAACTATCTATGAATAAATTTATGGGTTTTATGGGATAAATTACATAAAATTTCCACCAATGTATGTTGAAACCTAAACAATTCAGATAAAAAGTGAGATTATAACATAAACCCTTACCTCAAGTCCCAACTTTTGTCGTAAATGATATAACCTCTAATAAAATAAATTTATAATTAAAATTGATATATACCATTGAAATATTAATATTTATATTACTATATATAATTACATTATAATTTCTAATTACTTATTTGTTTATAATTCTTTATCAAAATAAATAATACAATATCAAATATTCAACTTTCCACACATGTTTTAGTTTTTAGATTGTGGAACATTCACAATTTTCCTTTTTTAATTATAAAAATAATATTAATAATGGATTAAATAACACATTAATACATTCTATAAACATTATAACATTCAATTTTGGTAGGTAATGAATAATATAATACATCACTTTGTGGAGGTAGTAGTCTACACATACACGTGGGAGAATATTTAATTTTTCAAGGGTTGTAATGAAAATAATGTAAATAATAATTTATCATTATGTAATAATAATTATTTTTTAAATATCATATATATTCATGGAATTTATACATATAACCATCTAGGATATTTGGTGATGAAAAATGAAATATATCTCTTCATTAAGGTGGTAGTGTGCATGTACTCATGAGCGACATTCACATTTTCTATTGCATAGATCAAAAGTAGATAATGGTTATTATATTTTTATACTAATATTTCAGTATATTTATAATAATTATTTCAAAATATTATCATTAATATATTAAATTCGTAGGATATATAAGAATAAATAAACATGAAAGGACTCAACTAAATAAATTGCCTTTTCATTGGGTATCCCCTTATGGATTAAACATTAATAATTTTCAGGATGGTATTTTTGGCATACTAAAACCACTAGGAAGTGTTCAATATAGTTTGGATATTATTTCTGAATATCAGGGTGGATTTGAGGTTCCCTATTTTTGTGAATATGTGAAAAGAGGATGTTCTGTTTTAATATTGAGAAAATTGAAACCCGTATAAACACCCTTACTATTAAAATAATAAAGGACTTTTCATCCGATAGTTTCCTGAAATAATCCAAATTCTGAATATAAGGTGAGTTAAGGTTAATATGCATTGAATAATCATATTAATATTACTTTTTTATATTTTTTCATTATATATTAGTTTAAAACATTTTAACCATTTTAATTTTTATTGTTATGACTTTCCTTTTACAATTATAAATATTCATTAGGACAAAAATTAAAAATGACCAGATAAAAAATTTATAGTTCCTATTCCATATAAAGAATCCAAATTTTCAAATTAAATTTTGAATGGAATTAGAAATTATATCAAATATCAATGCTTAAAATATATACGAACCATTTTTATAAATAAATGTATCCTCCAACAATAAAAATGGGTTTTTATCATTCCTTTCCAATTAAGAAAATTATATTATAGTTAATTTATTTAAAATAATATGTCATTTAAAAATTTTATTCAAATCAATTATTAATTTTAATTCATTATTTTATTAAAATATAATATATTTTGAACATGAATACCATTTTCTAGAATGTATCACTTTTTACATTAAAATGATTCTAACTTAGTTTATAATCATTTTATAATCTATGTATGAATGATCACTGTTTTTTAAACATGATTAAGAAATAATTTTTCACAATTTTAAAACACAACTTATGTGAAATTTTGTAACACCGCGAGATTTTATGAAAAATATTCTTCATTGATGTCTTGTGTTGTAAGCTACTACAAGATTACCTTGCGCTATACGCAACACCGTATGATCTTGCAGTATACACGACACTATTCTTGGATTATGTTACACACAATTTTGATAGTAGTTATTCTACGAAACATTGAGTGTATATATATATATATTAAATGTATAAATGAAATATGGTTGGATTCTGTTATACGAAACAACGGAGGAGTCTTGTACAACACTCAACCCTGACTTGGCTTGCATTACACGCAATCGCAACTTTCCTCGATAGCGTGTGTTGTACGCAATACCGGGTTTTACTAAACAACGATATATTTTTATAATATTATTATAGACTAGACTTTATGAATATTATTAACTACATTTTGAATTTTATAACATTATTATTCATCTTACATATTTTCTAGAACATGGTATGAGAACTAAATAATTTTTTCGGGTAACATAAGTATTTTTCAAAAAAAATCTAGTTTTGCAGCCTTTTGATTGCACACTCACTATAAATCTAGTTTTTGACATGTTTAGAAGTTCAATTTTACAAAATAAAATTCTTCCTTGGAATTTGGATATAAAATTTTAATTGGGAAAATTTTTTCATATTATTCTGATAACTTTCATATTTTGATGAATAGTAAAAACACGCTATATTTTAATTAAAAACAACATATTTCATCGAAATTATTTATATGGCTAGATTAGCTTTTTAATTGGGTTTAAAGTGTAATTAGAATATATTTTTACCATTTAATCTAATTTTGATCATTGGAATTAATTTTACATTGAAATTTCATATAAACAAGTATCAATATTTTCATAGTTATTGTTTCCTAAAAAACACTCTATTTGTTTTGATAACGGGAATTAATTTTCAAATTAATTAATTCCACTTCTATGTTTTGAATTTGGAAAAATAGACATCAATTTTGAATTCGGAATATCAAATAATTCTTAGGCTGAATTTTTGGTATTTTTCTGAAAAACTGCATTTTTCGATGAATAGTGAAACCACTTAGTGATAGTTAAAAAACTGACTTTTTCATTTAAATGTAATTTTACCACTTCTGTGAATTGAATTTCTAAAATCCAAGAGACACGGTTAATATCAAGGACTAAAATGTGGTTCAATTAGATGAACATATTTTTTGGTGAATAGTAACTTGTTACTTTTTTACCACTGTTAAAAGTAAATAGGGTAATTAAGGGTAAAAATGATATTATTATTACCCTAACACATGTCCTAATTCTATTGGATAATTGTAATTCGACCAAAAACAACCTTAGGAAAAAAATATTTTTATTTAGGCCCACATGGATTAGATTAAGACATTTATTACTAATTTATTTAAAGAAGTGTTAAAATAGTTAAAGTCAAAGTTTAATAACTATATAATTTTTAATATAGGGTTATAAATAAGTTAAATTAGACTAAAAATATTCATTAGAAATATAAAAATATTTCCTACATAATGGTGTTTTATTTATAATTTTTATACATTAAATAATTTAATTTATTTATGACACAATAATGATGCAATAATTATCTCATTAATGAAATATTTATATAATTGATGTTATAAATACCCAAATAAATGTTATTTGAGACTTTATATAAATTAGACTACTTTTATAGTTTAATATGACATGCTATTATTTATATAATTAACATTTTTCGAACTAATGATTCTGTTATGATTTTCACAAAAATAAATTACCAAATAGTGTCAAAATTGACATAAAATAGTTTTTAAAACAAATATTATATTATTAATTGTTATTTTATTCCTAAAACCTAATTTTAGGCCAAATTACTTAGATAAGGTTATATATATTAATAATAAACAACATAGGGTTCGTTTGGCTTGTTATAGTAAGTTTATTAACCTTATAGTGTAAGAAAACAAGAAGACACGGTAAAAGTTAAATTATCTAACTTAAAGTTAAATCTAAATGATAAGGTTAAAATAGAAACCTAAACTTGTCTAAATTCTATTTGATAAGAGTATTTCTACCCATACCCACCTTATCTTCGAAATAAATCAATTTGGAGCTATTAAAAACCGAATATGACTTTATAATAAAATAATATTTTTAGTTTTTCTTAAGGTGCCCCTATCCTCCCTTATAAAAGGGCACCTCCTCCCTCTCTTCCTCACACCACATTGAGCCTTCAGGATCAGCCAACCCCTTCCAATTTCTCTTATCCTCTTCTCTAGAAACATCCTAGAGGTCTTGGTATTCTTCAAAGACCAATTTTAGTGCCCTAAGAGGAGGTCTCCAAGAGGCGCTTCATAGAAGAGGTAATGTCCATTACCGATTCTTTCAACTTTATTTCATTTTCCACTTCTTCTTCTTTAGTTGTTTCATTATGAAGTAATAACATAATAATTACTCATATATTGATATGTTATTATAAGTATGAAACAACCATATTTCACCATCTATCCATCCTACAAAAATCGAAATCACTACATGTGCGTACGTACGAAATACCATCTCCACGTCGTGGTGTAATCTATTTCCCACCACCACCATACTTGGATAGGTATAATGGTGAATGTAATGAATATCTATGATTATTGTAATGTGTTATTGATTCTTTAATATTATACATAAAGTTCAATACAATTCCATGATCATGGGAATGATATCATCGCTCGTGCGTACGTACGGACTCCCATCTCCACGAACGCGATGAGATTCATTTTCCAAGATTAACCATTCAAGAATGATTACAAAGTATATATAATATATAATAATGAAATATATTTCATAATGAAGCTACTAGATTTATTTATATATATATATATATATTTCATCTACTTACTTTCATTCAAATCAATAAAGAAAAAAAACAGCATTCATGCGTACGTACGGCCTACCGTCTCCATGAATGGTGTGTTTTATTTCATTTATCTATCTATTATATATATATATACTGAATATATATGATATATAAATCACATTTTACATTCTGGAATTAATTAATCATGATATAAGTAATAATAAAATCAAGAACAACAAGTCCAAACACGTACGATAAATAATATAATTTTACCCAAAACGCTACTTTAACATATAATTTACAAATGAACGGGTAATATAAATACCTAAGTGAACCATATATGATATAATAACAGTGAATATAATTCTGCAATAAGTCTATGATATTATTTAAATCATTATACAAGAGGTTCAGATACATACGAAGCATATCAGACATAAGGTAAGGGGTAATTTTGCAAATCTCATTTTTATCTGAGATTGCTTATTCGTAAGTATTTACTGGGGTTATTTCTATCATCCATGTAAATGTTTTAAAAAAGTGTTTTCATGTATGTTTAAAGTCCTTTCTAACCATTTTTGACTTTTACTACATGGTATGTATGGAATCTTTCTTTTACAAGGTACTTTTTGACTTTTCCAGCAAAAGTACGAGAAGAATGTTTTTTTAACTTATACGGCACGAACAGATTTTTATGGTTTTAAAAAGCCTTATTTTCATGAATCTTCCTACAAAATATATCATGAATATTTTCAACAAAATCCTTTTCTTTTAAAATTTCAGGACATTTTGTGAAAATAAAATGATTTTGAAGAAAAAAGGATATTTTCCTCATGAATTCATTTCAAGTGTTTTATCAAAACGATTTTCATCTAAGATGACAATATTTCCCATGTGTATGTTTCAAGTATTATGTATCTATGATTTACATGGTTTCACTTTTCTTATTATGAAATGATATCCATTTCTTTTATATGGATTATGTGATGATGGGATGATGTTTATCAAACCCATTTTAGTTATTGGGTTTGTATGAATGATGTAGGTATATTTTGTGGCATAATTAAGAATGATTTCATTATGAGATGGGTGGGACCTATATATCCCTCCAATGCATTGGGTAAAGATTTATATCTCATGAGATAGACATGGCTGGAATGGTAATTTAATCTGGTTCAGTGTCACATGACTGAAACGAGGAGTGAACTCGATTCAGAAGGGACTTTGTCCACTAAGATGGTCTTGGCAGTAATGTCTTGGCTACTATGGAAATCACAACATGTGCTGAATGGTTTCAACAATTACATGTTTTATTCCCATTATATTTTATCATGGTTGATGTTCCATTATTATATATGCATTATGTACTTCCAAGATTTATGTCTTTTCTCAAGGTTTTAATGTTTAGATTTCATGTTCATGTTTTTTCTTTCAAATGTTTATGGGTTGTTTTATGTTCTCTATGTTTGCCCTTACTGAAAATTTGAGCTCACCCTTTTTATGTATTATTTTCACCAGGAAATAAAGAAAGGTTTTAGGTAAGGAAACAAAAAGGGGAATATCGTTATGGGATATATTGAAGATCTTTCAACAGGATTATATGTTTATATTCCGAGTTTCCAAAGACACTAAACTATTACAGTCCTTGTGTGTCTGTTTTGGTTATGTATTAAGTATTCTGCAAAAGTAATGTAATGTACATGTACGTCAAGCTTCGGGTCTCTACAGTTGGTATCAGAGGAAAGGTTTAGTTAACCTTTAGAAACTAGGATGCATAAACTTTAGTGAGATCCCTCAAGATATTTCTAAGGTATGTCTAGGGATGTCCCTAAGTTTAAGTATATGTATAGGTTATAGTCCTATAATTGAGCTAACGATCTTAGAATTAAACCCAAGACGTTAGATATTGAAGGTACCCCCCCTTATTATATTATTTTTTCTAACATGATTTTTACCTATCACGGAATTCTTTTTTGTGTTTTAGTCAATAGAGAGAACCAGAAGGAATTCGGTTAACATTCAATACAATGGACAAATTGGTGACTATGAGCAAAAAAATTGCCTAATGCCTAGAGAGAAAGATATTGTGATTATGCCGAATCAGTCATCGCGATATATGATTAACAAGGTGAAATTTAGTGGTATGCCTAATTCATCAAATATGAGGAAGGTAGACTTTTATGCATGTTCGCATGATGAGGAACATAAAGAAAGGAAGATTGAGATTTCTAAAGAAGGGAAGAAGAACCTTGAGGAATACCTCAAATGGAGGGGAAGATGTTATTTGTGTAGAGAAAAGGGTCATAGAGTGACAGACTACTATGGAGTTCAATGTCTTATTTGTGGAGAACATGGGCATTACCCAACTCAATGCCCTGACCTAAAAATTTACTTATAAATCAAGTAAGGACTTATTCCAGGACAATCATTGAAGAGGATGGATTAAAGTGTTTATGTATTGGTATTAAAGAATAATGTTTTGTGTTACTTTTATGGTGTATTAGAGTATTTTTTTATTAGTCTATTGTGGTTTTCAATAATTATATGGTACCGGTAACAATGGAAAGTGATTGAGATATTTTTGGAAATAATATGATATGTGCATAATGAAGTGATTAGAAGAAAATGAAATGTCTGACATTATTCATGAGCTCATGACTGATAAGGAAATAGTTATATCATGGTTTGAGTATATAGAATTTTTGGGTTTTGGTATGTGGAAAGAGTTAACTTTTCACAGCACTCATGTTTTCACCAAGGTTCAATGGGTATTCATTTTTCAAGAGAATACATGATTAAGGTCTTCGAATGATTGTAATTTGACAAACAAGATATATCTTATGATATATGGGGGATAAGTGATGGCATTCACATGATTGTTATGTGACATTTCAAGTAATAATTTTCTTTATACTATGAGCTTGGACCGAAGTATTTTAGATAAGAAATTTTTTCGATATTATTGATGGGAAGTTATATTAATGTAGTTTTAGAAAAAGGACAACCTACAGGACGGGCGACAGCCCATCGCATCGGACAAGGCTATAGGAATTGAACCCATAACCGAAGTTTGACTGGCCTTTATTGCCTACAACTGGCCTACAATAAGTCCATGTTTAGTAGAAACTAGTTTTATTATATTAAGTAGTATGATATATGAAGTATAAGTCCATTTCAGGAACCATATATGATTAATCTCACTATAGATCGACTTATGTATATTTAATAAATTTTTCTAACCTTTTATTTGAGACAGATGGAATGACCCGTCATTCTATCACATGAACTACTAACACTTCACTAATAACAAATTCAACTTCATTTCTTTAAGAGATGAAGTGGAAATTGTTCAAGGCACAAACAATAGTGAGATTGTACCAAAATAAATTAAGTATTTATTCTAATTCAAATTATTCAACTTTAAGGAAATGGTATTGAAAACAAAAAATGTTGTCCTAGTGCTCTTATATTCGATGAAACAAATGGTACCTTAGATCATCACAAATTTATGGCTTTGTGATTGATGGCTTTTTCGTAGCCATGTTCTCTACCACTCTCCATCAGAACATGATGGTTTGATTTTTTCTTCCATATCCATATTTTCACCTATGTTCTCTTATATGGAAACCCAGTGATGAGTTACTTTGGGTAATCGTTACATTTCATACTTTAGTTTTTAAAATTAAGTTTTAGTATTACTTTTTACGTTTTGGGTTTCTATAAATAGTAAACGTTTTATAACACCGAAGAATTTCAAGGGATAAATTCATTTTAAGGGGGGGTAGAATGTAACACCCCATGATTTTAGAAAAAATATTCTTCATTGATGTCTTGTGTTGTAATCTAAAACAATATTATTTTGTGCTATACGCAACACTGTATGAGCTTTTAGTCTACACAACACTATTCTTGGATCATGTTACACACAATTTTGATAGTAGTTATTCTATAAAACATTCAGTGTATATATATATATATTCAATGTATAAATGAAATATGGTTGGATTCTGTTATACAAAACAACGGAGGAGTCTTGCACAACACGCAACCCTGACATGGCTTGCATTACACGCAATCGCGACCTTCCTTGATAACGTGTGTTGTACGCAATACTGGGTTTTACTAAACAACGATATATTCTTATAATATTATTACGGACTAGCCGTTATGAATAGTATTAACTTCATTTTTAATTTTATAACATTATTATTCATCTTACATATTTTCTATAACATGGTATGAGAACTAAATAAATTTTTCGGGTAAAATAAGTATTTTTAAAAAAAATGCAGTTTTGCCGCCTTTTGATGGCGCACCCACTTTAAATATAGTTTTTTACATGTTTATAAGTTCAATTTGACAAAATAAAATTTTTCTTTGGAATTTTGATATGAAAATTTAATTGGGATAAAATTTTCATATTATTCTGATAACTTTCATATTTTGATGAATAATAAAAACACGCTATATTTTAATTAAAAACAACTTATTTCATCGCGATAATTTATATGGTTAGATTATCTTTTTAATTGGGTTTAAAGTTTAATTAGAATATATTTTTTCCATTTAATCCAATGTTGGTCAATATTGAATTCGGAATATCAATTAATGCTTCGGCTAAATTTTTGGTATTTTTCTAAAAAACTGCAATTTTCGATGAATAGTGAAACCACTTAGTGGCAGTTAAAAAACTGACTTATTCATTTAAATGAAATTTTACCACTTCTATAAATTGAATTTTGAAAATCCGAGAGACACGGTTAATATCAAGGACTAAAATGTGGTTCAATGAGATGAAGATAATTTTTGGTGAATAGTAACTTTTACTTTTTTTACCACGTTTAAAAGAAAATAGGGTAATTAAGGGTACAAGTGATATTATTATTACCCTAACACATGTCCGAATTCTATTGGATAATTTTAATTCTACCAAAAATAACCTTAGGAATAAAATATGACCATTTTGGCCCACATGGATTAGATTAGGACATTTATTATTAATTTAATTAAAGAAGTGTTAAAATAGTTAAAAACAAAGTTTAATAACAAAATCATTTTTAATATAGGGTTATACATAAGATAAATTCCACTATAAATATTCATTAGAAATATAAAAATATTTCCAACATAATTTTGTTTTATTTATAATTTATAGACATTAAATAATTTAATTTATTTATGACAAAATGATAATTCATTAATTATCTCATTAATGAAATATTGACATAATTGATATTATAAACACCCAAATAAATGTAATTTGAGACTTTATATGAATTAAACTAATTTTATAGGTTAATATGACATGTTATTATTTATTTAATTAACTTTTTTCTAACTAATCATTCTGTTATGATTTTCACAAAAATAAATTACCAAATGGTGTCAAAATCGACATAAAATAGTTTTTTAAACAAATATTATATTATTAATTGTCATTTTATTCCTAAAAATATAATTTTCGGACATATTACTTAGATAAGGTTATATATATTAATAATAAACAACTTGGGGTTCTTTTTTCTGGTTATAGTAAGTTTATTAGCCTTATAGTGTATGAAAACAAGAAGACACGGTAAAAGTTAAATTATCTAACTTAAAGTTAAATCTAAATGATAAGGTTAAAATAGAAACCTAAACATGTATAAATTAATTTGGATGAGAGTATTTCGACCCATCCCCTCATTATATTCTAAATAAATCAATTTGGAGCTATTAAAAACCGAATATGACTTTATAATAAAAAATAATATTTTTAGTTTTTCCTAAGGTGCCCCTCTCCTCCCTTATAAAATGGCACCTCCTCCCTCTCTTCCTCACACCACATTGAGCCTTCAATCTCGGCCTACCCCTGCAAAATTCTCTTCTCCACTTCCCTAGAAACATCCTAGAGGTCCTGGTCTTCTTCAAAGACCAATTTTAGTTCCCTAAGAGGAGGTCTCAAAGAGGCGCTTCAAAGAAGAGGTAATGTCTGTTACCGATTTTTTCAACTTTATTTCTTCTTCCACTTCTTCTTCTTTAGTTGTTTCATTATGAAGTACTAACATCAGTATCAATCATATAATTATATGTTATTATAAGTATGAAACAACCATATTTCACCATCTATCCATCCTATGGAAAACGAAATCACCGCACGTGCATACGTACGGAATACCGTGTCAATGTTGTGGTGAAATCTATTTTCCACCACCACCTTACTTGTATAGGTATAATGGCGAAAGTAGTGAATATATATGATTATTTTGAAGTTTTATTGATTCTATAACATTATACATACACTTCAATACAATTCCATGATCATGGGAATGATATCATTGCTCGTGCATACATACGGACTACCGTCTCCACAAACACAATGAGATTCATTTTCCATGATTAACCATTCATGAATGATTATAAAGTATATATAATGAATAATAATGAAATATATGGAATAATGAAGCTACTGTATATATGTATATATATATATATTTCATCTACTTACTTGCATTCAAGTCAATAAAGAATGGAAAACAGCGTTCATGCGTACGTACGGCCTACCGTCTCCATGAACGGTGGGTTTCATTTAATTTATCTATCTATTATATATATATATACTGAATATATATGATATATAAATCAAGTTTTACATTCTGGAAGTAATTAAATCATGATATAAGTAATAATAAAATCAAGAACAACAAGTCCAAACATGTACGATAAATAATACAATTTTACCCAAAACGCTACTTTAACATAGAATTGAAAAGTTAGCGGGTAATATAAATACCTAAGTGAACCATATATGATATAATAACATTGAATATGATTCTGTAATAAGTCAATGAAATTATTTAAATCACTATACATGAGTTTCAGATACATATGAAGCATATCGGACATAAGGTAAGTGATAATTTTGCAAATCTCATTTTTATCCAAGATTGCTTATTCGTAAGTATTTACTGGGGTTATTTATATCATCCATGTCCATATTTTATAAAAGTGTTTTCAAGTATGTTTAAAGTCTTTTTTAACCATTTTTTACTTTCACTACACGGTATGTATGGAATCTTTCTTTTACAAGGTACTTTCTGACTTTTCCGGCAAAAGTACGAGAAGAATGTTTTTTAAACTTATACGGCACGAATGGATTTTTACGGTTTCATAAAGCCTTATTTTCATGAAGCTACCTCCAAAATATTTCATGACTATTTTCATCAAAATCTTTTTCTTTTAAAATTTCAGGACATTTTGTGAAAAGAAAATAATTTTGATGAAAAAATGATATTTTCCTCAAGAATTCATTTCAAGTGTTTTATCAAAACCATTTTCATCTAAGATGACATTATTTCACATGTGTATGTTTCAAATATCATGTCTCGATGATTTACATGGTTTCACTTTTTTTATTATGAAATGATATCCATTTCTTTTATATGGATTATGTGATGATGGGATGATGTTTATGAAACCCATTTTATTTATTGGGTTTTTATGAATGATGTATGTTTCTTTTGTGGCACAAGTAAGAATGATTTCATTATGAGACTGGTGGGACCTATATCTCCCTTCAATGCATTGGGTAAAGATTTATATCTCATGAGATAGACATGGCTGTAATGGTAAGTTATTCTGGTTCAGTGTTACAGGACTGAAACGAGGAGGGAACTCAATTCAGAAAGGGACTTTATCCACTAAGATGGTCTTGGCAGCAATTCCTTGGCTACTATGGAAATCATAACATGTTCTGAATGGTTTCCAAAATTACATGTTTTATTCCCATTATATTATATCATGGTTGATGTTCCATTATGATATATGCCTTATGTACATCCAAGATTTATGTGTTTGATCAAGGTTTTAATGTTTAGATTTCATGTTCAAGTTTTTGCTTTCAAATGTTTATGGGTTGTTTTATGTTCTCTATGTTTTCCCTTACTGAGCATTTGAGCTCACCCATTTTATGTTTTATTTTCCCCAAGAAATAAATAATGGTTTTCGGTAAGGAAACAAAAAGGGGAAGATCGTTATGAGATATGTTGAGTATCTTTCAACAGGATTAGATGTTTATATTCCGAGTTTCCAAAGACACTAAACTATTACGGTCCTTGTGTGTCTGTTTTTTTAAGTATTAAGTATTCCACAAAAGTAATGTAATGTCCATTTACGTCAAGCTTTGGGTCTCTACAAATTTACTTTTAAATTGATCTTATGTAAAAGAATAATTTTTATAAACAATATTCATGTTGAACTAAGAATTATTGGATGAGTATTCGTTATCAATACACTGTCATTACATTGATGACCATAAATGATTTTATTAATTATTACTTCAATTTTATCTATAATGTTTCTAAAATCATTCATAAAAATTATTAAATTTAAATAATATTTTTAATTTGAAAATATAGTTCAAGAATGTCTCTTTAAAATCAATTGTGTTTCCTTATTAAAAATTTTCCTTTTAAAACAATTATTTTATCAACAAAATTTAAGTATATGGTAATGTATATAATTTTATATTTTAATAAATAAATATTCACATAATTTTTGTGTTTCTTATATTAAAATATATCTAAAATATTAATTTTAATAAAGTAAAATATATTAAAAAATAATAGGGTTTTATAGACATAGTTGGAGAGTCAACTACCTTATACACCTACAAAATATGAGAAAAGAATTATTGGAAATATTGATATTATCTTGTTAAGTGAATTTGGGAATGGATGTTGGCTCCTCCAAGGATAAGTGTCACTCATTCTTTCCATCATCGGTTGAGTCCCTTTTCTATGGGGTATTATCACCATTTTAATTGTTTTCATCACCTTCATCAGTATCTTCTTCACCATCATCACTACTTTACTAAGAATACCACAAACTTTATACCATGTGAAATACGCATTCGATAGGGATGGTTTTGTAAGGAGATACTCTACAAGTTCTGGGATACGAGTCATTATTCATTAGATTCATTTTAATAATTTCACATATTGTGGGCTTCTATGATTTAGTCCTCTAATTTGGTCTTATTTTCATTGGAATCTCTATCCTCTAATTAAATTAAAACACTAGTGTTTCTTTAGTATAGAAAGCCAAGTCCATCAAATATCCATTTAGGAATGACATTATAAATGCCTCAATGTAATTGGTAGATATCCCAATAAAAAAAATATTTATAAGGTTACTATGATATATATATATTTATTTATATTTATATACCTTATCATTGGAGAATCATCCCAAATTAGTGTACGAACATGGCATGACTCTCAGTTTGGATGTTGTTAGGAAGAGTTGAGAATTTCCTCTACATAAATTTGAATTGAAAACCAAAACTACATGCTTCATAAGAACTAAAAATTGTATCTACATTAATCCAAGATACCTACATGACTACACATAATTCTATAGAAATGACCACTACTCATTTTTTATAGTGGTTTTGTTCATAATTTTTCTATTTAGTTTTCTATATTTTGCCAAAAATGTATTAATATAATTTTAACATATTAGTCTCATATTTTTTCCAAAGTGAAATAATTTAAAACCCAATGATTCTTTATAGGTATTTTTTTAACCATGAAACAAGTTTTACTACATCACTAATAAATTTGTATTTCATAAATAATATGCAATGTAACTTCGTATAACCTGTAATAGCAATACATGTCTCATTGAGGCCTTTTCCTATTGATATGTCTAATATTTAAATATAAAATAGAATTTATTTGTATGGAAAAGTAAATTTATTGTTCATTTTCAAACTATTCCATCATTTTATAGGTGGCTTTACTTACACTATTATGTGACTCACACTTATGGATGAGATATCCTCTTAAAACATGGAATGGAAAACTACTAAGAAAAATAGTGTATGTATCTCAGGGGTGAGTTCCTCAACTTAATCATGTTAATTTCCATACTATAATATTTTCTAATATTATCCTTCAAAAAAATATTTTTATGAGTTAGGATTATCTATTACCTCTTATTCCACAATTCTAAACCATTGGGAATAATGAAAATATAATCGAATGCACTAAAAGGAAGACATGCATGGGGGTGACATACCTTTATATAACATTACTGATAATAATGTACCATATTTTTATAGTGATATTTATTCTTAATTTAATGATAAAATACTCTTGTTTTAGGAAATTTATTTTTTAAGAGCATAAGGAGTGGTTTCAGAGCATCTGGAGTTCGTTTGAAGCCCATAACATTGGTTTTTTGGAAATATAGATTTAGATGCACTCCAAGATCACAGTTAGTGATAAATATAAAAACCAATTATGTTGGTTTAATAGAAATATTCCAGAGGTTTGAATGGTTTGTTTATATGATTTACTTATAGCTTATCAGCTGAACCGTGATTTCAAGTGGGTGGAAAGGGGCCACACTGTTTTCCCAAACCGTGTGCCGTAAGTCACATAGTTTTCAAAAACATTGTGTTGAGGGTTACACCCTTAATTAAACATAAATAGTAAATGTGTATTTTTAGGAACATGGTTTTTAAGACCATGTATCAAAACCGTGTTCCCCTATAAAAATGGATAAATATTACCTTTTTCCATTTTTCCTTAAAAATCAAGAACCCTTCTTCACCCCTTATTTTCTCCTATAGCCAGTCATGTGGGAGATCCTATTCACCATAAATTGTATTATTTTTATCCTATCCCTCATATGGCCTCCATTCTATTCACCTTCAATTTCATAGTATATCTACTAGTAAGATCTTCATTCATATTCGTTCCATTATTCATTTTTTCAATGTCTTCAATGATATTTTCTGTGATAAAATATGTTGTGCATTCATAGAATTTTTCTTTTTTTTGTATTCTTTCATTTAATATCATTTTCAAGGGAAAATGGATAATTTTTCATCTACCACTATAAGTTATGGGGTATATTTATTTTGATTAAAGTATTGTTGTTTAATATGGTTCGTCATTATTCCACTCATTGAACCCTTTAGGAGACACCACCTAAATTCCAAATTAATTAAATTAAATAATGTTTCTATTCATTAGTATAATTATAGAAACCTCTAAATCAACATTAGTAAATTAAAAAATCAACATGAGATGCCCCTAAGGGTGATCCTTTCTTAATGGCCTTATGACATCATGCCTCGGAATTTATTTAAACTACCAATTGAAGTGTATTGATTTTCCTTATGGGAATATAATATAATTTTAATTAGGTCAAGGGATAAGGGTAGAACATGGGTATAGTCCCTTTATATCGATTTTGGGGCTTGAATTAACCATATTAAATTAATCATCCTATATAACTAAAATTTATAGTTTAATTGTATGAATTTAATGTTAGTTTTGACCTTTTTTTTATTCCATGTCCGGGCAGTACAAGGACCTTGATTAAGGATTATTTGGACGGGCTCATCCAGCTTGATAATAAGAAGTAGTAATTCAATTAAAATATGATAGGATCAAATTTATTAATCTAGGTGATTATATAATAAATCAATATAATATTTATTTATATGAATTACACTGTAATATTACCTATAAAAATATTAAATATTTTTTAAATCAAAGAGGAAATAGTTTTTTCTAAAATCATTTATAATAATTTTAATAAAAATTAAAATATATATTATTTATAATATATTTCTAATAAAATTAAAATATTTTTTAAAATAATTATTTCAAAAGTTACCTATGGTCAATTTTTTTAATTTTTAAGAAAATACAAATTTTTTACTGAATACTGAAAAAATAGTTTTTTTAAATGTCATTTATTTTCAAAAATTTATGTATTTCAAATGTAAAAATTTTATTTGAAGATGATTTAATGTAACATAACTATTATTTATTTATTTTAATGAAAATTAATTACTCTTTGATTAAATTAATATTGGTTTTTTGTATATGTTTTGTTTGTGTTATGAAAACTAGTTTTTCTAAGAACTGTTTTAAAATGTATAATGTCTCTACATTTTAATTTATAACATTAATACAAAATGGAGAATATTATAAATAAAATTTATAGATTATATAACATTAAATTATTATTTATTTTCATATAATGATTATTATTAGTCATAGAGTTAATATAAAATCATCTTCTACTCAAAAAAATACACTCATTGAAAACCTGTTTTTTTCATGTGTATGAGTTTGGTTTAAAATTAAATTTTTTCACATATGTTAATATAAATCTGGTAAAATGTATTATATATTTTTAATTATAATAATTTTTACTTTCTAAAAATATCAAACAAAATTTTCACCGAAATTTAGAGGGACAACGATGAAAATTAATTAATATAGTTAAGGTGAAAATTAAATTACCAGGGGTTAAACAAAAATGATTATTGGTAAAAAGGCCTAAAAACATTTCTAGTGTCCATTTTCTAGAAACATTTTGACATTAACACTTATACTCTAAATGTTTTTACATTATTAAATTCTTTTTACATGAAATAGAGTGGGAGTAATCCATTCTTTTCAAAAATTACAAATGTGCCACTCACCTCCCTTATAAAAGGCACCCACTCTCCTCATCTATTCGCACCTTAAAAACTCATTTATTTTACCAAGAACTAACCCCAAAAAAATATATATCCTTGTTATAATTATATAAGCCCTATTTTTGGTCAAAAAATTAACACATTATGTAATTTTGTTCAAACAAAAACAAGTTACTCGAAGAATATGTAATGTTCTGAGAAGAGGTACTGTTCATTAATGAGAGTTTTTATTATTTTCATCCACCACCCCCTTAATATGTTCTTAATACATAAATATATAATAAAATATGTTTATTAAATATTATGATATGTTATTATGTAAATTTCATAACCGAAATCAATATCCTATTCTATTAAACAGGTTACGAAATCACCGTTTATGTGTATGGTTGATTGCTGTCTCGTGAACCGATGCCATTAATTTTCCCATTACCACAAATTATGGTTGGGATTTATAGTGGATATAATGTGTATATATATGATATTTATAACATAATTATATCATTTGAGTCATTATATAAAGTATATATTTTTATATTCCATTATGTATGTGGTATGATAACGTTACTCATGTGTATGGAGGACTCCTGCCTCATAAAGTGATGTGATTCATTTTTCACTAACACGTTACATGAATGGTAATGAGAGTAAATATAATGAATATAAGTGATATACATGACATGATTATAATATTCATTATGTATTTAACATTCTTATAAGATAATATATAATTTTATTTTTTACCGGTTCACTCAAAGTGAAATGATAATGTCACTCCTGAACGTGTGGACTACCACCTTTATGAAGCGACGTGACTCTATTTTAATCACCAAACCATATATATGATATATATATATATAAGTATTTTTAATGAAATATTATTTTATATACTATATTTTTATCATTATTTAATGATAAAATATTACCTACCTCATTTCCATAATAATCATTTAAAAATGGAAACATTACTTATGTGTACGTACAACCTACCGTCTCCATAATTGTAACATAATTCATTTACAAAAACAATATTTAATTATTTTTATTAATGTATAACTTATGTATAAATATGATAAATATTTCAGGATTATTTTTCTTTATATATTTAAATAACAACTTCATTGAAAATAGTCAACCTACCAAAGTCATTTTTGACACATAAGCCGAATATAGTCAAAACATACGATGTAAACATAATTTATTATGTAATACTATATAACATGGTAATAAGTCAAATAATATTAAAAAATAACCTGAAAAGTTTTCCTATGAAATTAATTTATTATCACAACATAATTATTCATGCAGATGAAGATGAATTTGACAATTTGATCTCATGGATGGGGACTTCATCTCAATTTCTGTAAATTGAGGCAGATTTTGATGATATACACCTATACACATTTATGAGGTCTATATACAGAATTTTTATGTGTTATATTAATAATTTCTATATTATCATGGTAATTATTGTTTTTTTAAGTTTATTATTTCATAGGAATTCTGATTACAATATTTCCAAACATATTAGGGACTTTTCTTTAAAAAAATTCCATTTTAATATTTTCCTTAAAAATATTTATTTTCTATGTCCATGTTTCAAAAATGATTTTAGAAAACAAATTATATCTACATAGTAGATTTATAAAGAATTGTTTTTGTATATTATTAATTTTTTCAATGTTTTTCAAAAGGATCATTTTTACTTATTTTATACAAGAAAAATTTGGGAAATTGAAAAGGTAATATTATATTCCTAATTTACACGACGATAATGAATTTTTACACCATTTTGGTCATTATTTGAATTATATATTACTTTTCAAGCTACATGTCTCCTTCATTTAAAATCACTCTATACCTTTTGTTGGGTATTTATTCAAAAAAAATTAATAATTAAAATGGTATTTTTTATCTATAAGATATTTACATATGAGTTTAAAGTATTTTTTTCAAACTATTTATAATGAGAAAGTGAAATAATTAAATGTAATATTCATTTTGTGGCTCTTAAACATTATATTTGATGGGTACTTCTTGATAGCATAAAGTAATCTCGATATATCGTATATGATGGGTGTTCCAAGATAACTCTCCAAGAAATTGGGTAATAATTAGGTTCTTTGGATAATTATATTGGAAGTTGGATGTATATTTATTCCAATTTGTATTGGTTTTGAAAGGGTACAATAAGGGTTCTATGACATGATGTCTTAAGGTACTTACATGATATTTCTATGCTTTCTAATGAGTATTCATGGATGTAATTTGATTTCAAAATTTATTATAAATAAATTTTTAAAGTAATATAATACCCATTTGGGTAAAAAAATTTCTTTTTTAACAAATGGTTTTTCATCGGTTTTCATGTTTTTATTGGATTAGTGATTTTATTATTTTTAAATACCTTATTGAACTTTTATCTCTCATCACATGTTATTAAAATGTTTTTCATATGATTTATGGATGGTTAAGAGAAAGAAAAAGGTCATATATCATTTCATGAATATTAGTATTGAAAATAGATCGTGTTTTGTTTTAAAAGTTTTCTATGATAACATAAAATGGATACTGGTTAGATTCTTCAACATTTTATTATATCAATTGATATATATTTTTTATGATGAAATTATCTAAAAATGTAAACCTGAAAAGATCCTAAAATATAAGAGAATAGATTCTTAACATAAAAATCACTATTTTCTAATACTTATGGTCGGGTACTTATAGTTGGTATCATAGGATGGTTTAAATAACATTATATGTTAAGATAATGTTAATATAATCAACATGAATTATTTTACCTTATGAATAAGTTTAAATGATATATCATTCAATATTACCATGTTTCTCTATCTAAAATATATCTGTTCTGAATAGTTTTCGATAGAGGAAAAAGGGAATATTAATTATCAAGTCATTGTGAGGAAAATATCGTTCCAAATCAGTATCCTGAGATGTTTGGAATTAAAAAATAACAATTTTCTATAGTGATGGATCAGTTGAAAAAAAACTATTAATGGTGATGGTATCCATGCTAGAGAGGAAACTGATCTACCATGAATGAACATGTCTATTGTAGATCATTTCATGAAGAAACACTCCCATAATTTAGTGGATCATCAGACTGAGTGGTAGTTGAAGGATGGATCAATGCTATGGATAAAACATTTGATTCCATGGGATGTCTAGAAAAAAGGTAACTCTTTTCATTCATCATTTTGAATGTGTTTTTGATAGATGGTAGAATTTGGTTAATAATATCAGAGAGAAAGATGATCTTGATACCATAAAATATGAAACATATAAAGATATTTTTATTGAAAGATGTATCCTTAAGGTAATTCCTCAAATTTAGGAAAAAATGAAGATTATATTTCCACATAAGAATCTAATTTGAGAAGACTTTCATGATATTTACTAAATATTTTACATGAAATTTATAGTAAAAATAAAAAATTATACTCAGGATTGAAACCAATTCTATGAATATCATTCTATATATGATAATTTTAGATTTATGTTTTTCGGGAAAATTTGATATAGGCTTTTTTACACATACATGCCTCGTGATGATGAAAGTAATAAGCGATCAGGATAGAAGAAAATGGAGAGACAAAAAAATGAAATCAGGAGAAAAGAAAATGAAGTTCTTATATTATGGTAAGTGTGGTAAAAATTATCATGACCCATCCTAATGGAGACCTTTTTATGACTAACCAATTCCCATAACCAATAAAATAGTGTTTAAAGACTGATACTGAGTAGGTATATCACCAAAATAAGAGGCCTTATGCCAATGTATCTATACACACATACACATCTCCCTACCCATATAATGCTAAAATGTAAAACAACCTATAAAAATGCATGAATACATATAAAATACCATCATCAAAAGTATGAAAATAATTAATGAAAAATAGGTCTAAATAAATCCCACCAAAAAGAAACTGAATAAATTACTACATGTGATGTGGGTGAGGAATGTTATCATAGTACATGTAGTAACACACCATGGTATATCTTGCTCACTAAGATATACCTACTCCTGGTCCCTCAAGGACCCTGTGAAAAGTTTAGTCAACTACATAAGACAAGAAACATGTGGGAAAGTCCAATACAAGAGTGATTATAACAATACCCAGTAGGAAATTGAAAAATATTTAGGCATATAAAATTCAATATTATAGTCATCTCATCACAAGTATTTGTTACCAACACGTATAATAAGAATATCTTGATATAATAAACATAGACACAAAGTTACTAGGTAAAGTAAAAACCATAATTCCAGTTTAGGATTCTTACTTGAAGGCTCCACATAGCGCTCATCCAAGATAAATCACTTCACGAATAAGATAACACTAGTTTTGTGTGACCAATATGTCATTATTACGGTATCTCACCATAATAAGTACTTGATGGAAGTCTAAAGATATCAAAAAATTGTAATTAGATCACTCATAGAGCCATGAGGAATACTAAAAAACCAATCTTGATTAACCGTTCAACTAGCAGATCGACGTACATGAATTTTTTTCAGGACGATACTAAGAACCCCACCTAGGAAAATAATTATGATACAAGATATCACTTAATTCCTCAAGAAGTTATTCAAAAAATATATCCAAGAATAAATTTCCTTAGATTGGATCTTCATTCTATGAATAGGAGGTGAATTCATACTAAACCCATAGGGAATGGATCAAGAAAACATACCCTAACAAAATATTTCCCATAATGCGAGTCCAATGCATCAAATACATCATTGAAGGAGTAAAAACATGTAAAATAAGTGCACTAAATGTCCCTTTGGCACAAGGTCCTACCAATTTATAATGGTCCATTCCTCTATCAATGATTATGTCAGAGTGCATTGCCAACCCAAGCTAGTGTAATTCTGATTCTTTGTGTGAATTTCTTGTCACGATCATGGATGTCTAGTCATGTTTTTGTTTTTATTTGGGTATATTCCAATCCTTAAATAAAGGACCACATGTTGTGTGATTGGGGTCACATGTCATGTGATACTTTTCTTCTCATGGAAACCATAGTGCAACATCGTGGGATCTTACATGGCGTGTAACTCCAAAATACACCATGTTTTTCGTGGGATTTCACATAACCCATGGGATCTTCTTTTGAATCCACCCACATAATCATCACCTTTAGTTATGCCATCTATCTAAATGGTAAGAAAGGATCTGTTCCCAACCAATCCTTACGGTGACAGATTTTTGGAATCTGACAGTGGATTCGGATGGGAAAACCCCTTTTGTCACTCTTCCTAGTAGACACACACAAATAACTAAAACATGGGACACAAAATCCTAACCAATATACTATAATTCATGTCATTTCATGATTTCAACATCTTACCAACTCATTATATGCAATATCAATATTTTACACCGAGACACATTTGCGCCCAAAAAAAATTCACAATATTATGGTCAATCCATCGTTCAAACAAAATGTCGGTGATTAAGAAATGATGAATGGTGGGAGAAAAACAAGAAACAAAAAATATTGTAATGAACCTGATCCTTATTTAGGATGAACTTAGTATTTTTCCATTAGAACTATGAAGATAGATACCTAATAAAATAACAAATTTCTCCTATTAATCCTTGCAAAAATAATCCCCCACTCATAATACCATCAATCTATTAATCTATCCATTAGTCGATTTATTTATGTTCATCATAGGATAAGAAACCAAGTATAAATCCACATAATAAAAATTTTCAAACTCAATATCAATTGATCACTGATGAAGAATTAATTTGTGTCATTTTCATTGGTATGATCATCAAATTTTATTTACATATATGATCCTAGATATGTTATTGTCACTTTCCAAAGATATCCCCAATGCTCTATCAATATCAAATTTCATGGTTATGTGGAAATCATTGATAATTGGTCATAAGACTCTTTAAATATATATTCATAAGTTTTATGTTTCATGTTAAATAGAATAAATAATTTAATATGTTAGTTTTATTTATTCTCTATTGACTGCACTTTATGATAACTCTCGATGACGAAAATTGTTATGTAACTCCTTGGGTAAATTATTTTATGTGAACTCAATTATGACCTCAAATTTTTATCTAAGCCTCCCTATAGGAGTTATTACACCTTTTAAGTAAAACTATGCACACACCATTTTTAATATTTTTTAGTATATTTCAAAAATTAATTTCAGGCACACCCGTTAGAAGAATCCCATACCATCTTAGTAAAAATTTACATGAATAAACCATTTAATATTCCAAAGAAATAAATGGAAAAAATTTGAGTAGTCACATTCTCCACAACTTGAGGATTTAAAAATCATAAATAAAGATAAAATTCTATATAAAGAGATGTGGGTATGGAGCACACATCTGGGTCTCCTGCTTCTAGGTTCTCTCTTGAAGAATCTTGTGATGCCATGAAATACACTAGGGGAACCAAACAACCATGATTTATAATCTTCATTTGATCATTTAAATCCACTATGTAATCATTATAATTATCCACATCCTTGATATCTAGCTCACCCTAGTCGATAACAGATGATCGGTTGTGCACATACCTCCTAAGCTGTGACACATGGAAGACGTCACGCACCTAGTCTAACTGTGCTGATAGAACTAAGATATAATCTACCTATCAATATCTACGTGGTATCTAGAAATTACCAATGATTCTCAGAGAAATATTTCTACCCTATCCAAATCATTATAATCCATGTTGAGTTGAGACCCATAGGAACATAAGATCTGTAACACCCTGAGATTTTATGAAAAATATTATTTTTAATTTCATTAATGTCTTGTGTTGTAAGTTAAACCAAAAGGGGCTTGCACAACACATATCTCTGACTTGGCTTCATTACATGCAATCGCGACCTTCCACGATAGCGTGTGTTGTACGCAATACCGAGTTTCGCTAAACAATGATATGTTATATAAACTAGCCGTTATGAATAGTAATACCTACTTTTGATATTTTATAAATTTTATCTTTCAAAATGGACTTCATTTTTGCATTCAGAATATCAAAATTAGCCTACGGTGGATTTTTGGTATTTTTCTGAAAACATTCAATTTTTGATGAATAGTGAAAACACTGGGTCACTATTCAAAAATTGACTTTTTATTTAAATAATTATTTTTTTATTTAAATTTATTTTAGGTCAAAATTGATACATAATATCTATATAGGTTCAATTTAAGTCATATGAGTCATTTTATAATAATTTTATATATATAAAAATTTTATTGAACTTTTCACCGCCTTTTACCCACCTCCTAGGAGAATTTGCAAATTCACATAAAACATAATTTTACCACTTCTGTGAGTGGAATTTCGAAAATCTTAGAGACATGGTTAATATCGAGGACTAAAATGTGGTTCAATGGGATGAAAATAATTTTTGGTGAATAGTAACTTTTTACTTTTTTTTACACGGTTAAAAGTAAATATGGTAATTAAGGGTAAAAATGATATTATTATTACCCTAAAACATGTCCTAGTTCTATTGGATAAGTTTAATTTTACCAAAAACATCCTTAGGAATAATATATGACCATTTAGGCCCACATGGATTAGATTAGGACATTTATTATTAATTTATTTAAAGAAGGGTTAAAATAGTTAAAATCAATGTTTAATAACTAAATACTTTTTAATATAGGGTTATACATAAGATAAATTCTACTATAAATTTTCATTAGAAAGCTAAAAATATTTCATACATAATTTTGTTTTATTTTTAATTTTTAGACATTAAATAATTTAATTTATTTATGACACAATGATGATGTGGTAATTATCTTATTAATGAAATATTGATATAATTGATGTTATAAATACCCAAATAAATGTAATTTGAGACTTTTTATGAATTAAACTAATTTTATAGGTTAATATGACATGTTAGTATTGATTTTGTGAACTTTTTTCGAACTATTCATTCTGTTATAATTTTCACAAAAATCAATTACCAAATATTGTCAAAATTGACATAAAATAGTTTTTGAAACAAATATTATATTATTAATTGTTATTTTATTCCTAAAAATATCATGTTCTGAAAAATGACTTAGATAAGGTTATATATATTAATAATAAACAACTTGGCATTCGTTTGGCTTGTTATAGTATGTTTATTAACCTTATAGTGTAAGAAAACAGGAAGACACGGTAAAAGAAAAATTATTTAACTTAAAGTTAAATCTAGATGATAAGGTTAAAATAGAAACCTAAAGTTGTCTAAATTCTGTTGGATGAGAGGAGTTAGACCCATCCCCACCTTAGCTTCTAAATAACTCAATTTTGAGCTATTAAAAACCGAATATGACTTTATAATAAAATAATATATATAGTTATTCCAAAGGTGCCCCTCTCCTCCCTTATAAAAGGGAACCTCCTCCCTCTCTTCCTCACACCACTTTGAGCCTTAAAGCTATGAAAAACCCTGCCAATTTCTCTTATCCAATTCCCTAGAAACATCCTAGAGGTTCTGGGATTCTTCAAAGACCAATCTTAGTGCCCTAAGAGGAGGTTTCAAAAAGGCGTGTTGAAAGAAGAGGTAATATTCATTACTGATTCTTTCAACTTTATTTCTTCTTCTAATTCTTCTTATTTGGTTGTTTCATATTTAAGTAATAACATCAGTATCACTCATATACTGATATGTTATTATAATTATGAAACATCCCTATTTCACCATCTATCCATCCTACGGAAAATGAAATCACCGTGGGTGCGTACGTATGGAATACCGTCTCCACACCGTGGTGTAATCTGTTTTCAACCACCACCTTACTTGGATGGGTATAATGGTGTAAATAAATTACTATATATTATTATTTCAAAGTGATATTGATTCTTAAATATTATACATACACTTCAATGCAATTCCATAATCATGGGAATGATATCATCGCTCGTGCGTACGTACGGACTACCGTCTCCACGATGAGATGAGATTTATTCTCCATGTTAACCATTCATGAATGATTATAATGTATATATAATAAGTAATCATGAAATATATGACATAATAATGATACTGGATATATGTGTATATATATGTATGTCATCTGCTGAATTTCATTCAATTCAATAAGGAAATGAAAACAGCGTTCATGCGTACGTATGGTCTACTGTCTCTATGAACGGTGTATTTCATTCCATTTAATCGATATATCATATATATATATATGTATATACTGAATATATGTTATATATAAATCATGTTTTACATTCTGGAATTATGTAAATTAGGATATAAGTAATAAAATCAAGAACAACAAGTCCAAACACGTATGATAAATAAAACGATTTAACCCAAAATGCTCCTTTAACGTGGAACTTACAATAGAACAGGTAATATAAAGTCATAAGTGAACCATTTATGATATCATAACAATGAATATGATTTTTTAATAAGTCAATGACATTATTTAAATCATTATAAAGGAGATTCGGAAACGTACGAAGCATATCGGACCTAAGGTAAGGGATAACTTTTACAATATCGTTCTTATTCGAGATTGTTTATTCGTAAGTATTTACTGGGGTTATTGTTCTCATCCATGTCCATGTTTCCTAAAAATGGTTTCATTTATGTTTAATGTCCTTTTTACCCATTTTTTACTTTTACTACATGGTATGTATGGAATTGTTCTTTTACGAGGTACTTTTGACTTTTCCGGAAAAAGTATGAGTAGAATGTTTTTTTGTAACTTATACGGCACGAACGGATTTTTATGGTTTTATAAAGCCTTATTTTCATGAAGATACCTCCAAAATATTTCATCACTATTTTCAACAAAATCCTTTTCTTTTAAAATAGAATGACATTTTGTGAAAAAAAAATTATTTTTAAGAAGAAAGGATATTTTCCTCAAGAATTCATTTCAAGTGTTTTATCAAAAACATTTTTCATCTAAGATGACATTATTTCATATGTGTATGTTTCAAGTATAATGTCTCTATGATTTACATGATTTCACTTTTCTTATTCTGAAATGATATCCATTTCTTTTATATGGATTAAGTGATGATGGGATGATGCTTATGAAACCCATTTTATTTATTGGGTTATTATGAATGATGTATGTTTATTTTGTGGTACAAGTAAAATGATTTCAATATGAGATGGGTGGGAACTATATCTCCCTCCAATACATTGGTTAAATATTTATATCTCATGAGATAGACATGGATAGAATGGTAAGTTAATCCGGTTCAGAGTTACATGACTGAAACGAGGAGTGAACTCGATTCAGAAAGGGACTTTGTCCACTAAGATGGTCTTGGCAGCAATGTCTTGGCTAATATGGAAATCATAACATGTGCTTAATCATTTCCATAATTACATGTTTTATTCCCATGCTATTTTACCATGATTGATGTTCCCTTATGATATATTCCTTACAAACTTCCAAGATTCATGTCTTTGCTTAAGATTTTGATGTTTAGATTTTATGTTCAAGTTTTTCCATTCAAATGTTTATGGATTGTTTTATGTTCTCTATGTTTACCCTTACTGGACATTTGAGCTCACCCCTTTTATGTTTTGTTTTCCCCTGGATATAAATAAAGGTTTTAGGTAAGAAAAAAAGGTGAATGTTTTTATGGGAGATGTTGAAGATGTTTCACCCCGATTAGAAGATTATATTCCATGTTTCCAAAGACACTAAACTATTACGGTCCTTGTGTGCCTGTTTTTGTTATGTACTAAGTATTCTTCATAATTAACGTAATTTCCATGTACGTCAAGCTTTGGGTATCTATAGTTGGGATCAGAGGAAAGGTTTAGTCAACCTTTGGAAACTAGGATGCGAGGACTTTAGTGAGATCCCTGGAGATATTTATAAGGTATGTCTAGGGATGTCCCTAAGGTTAAGTATAAGTATAGGTTATAGTCCTAGATTACTGTAACAATCATATAATTAATCCTAATATGTTAGATATTGAAGGTACACCCCCTTTATTATGTTGTTTTCCCTAGCATGATTTTTTCCTCTCACACTAATGGTTTTGGGTTTTAGAAGATGGCTAGAACCCGAAGGAACCGTGTTGATCAATTTAATGGAAAATGCAATGATTGTACTCCTTAACAAACAAATTTTATGGGAGATGGAGTGAAAAATATTATTTCTATACTTACACAAGCTATGAATCATTCTGGACATTCAAATCAGCAGATAAGGGAACAATATTCTATTGAGTCCTTCATGAGGCAACGTCCACCTTCTTTCAGTGGGTCTTCTGATCCACTTGTTACTGAACAATGGATCAGTACCACTGAAAAGATATTTTCAGTTCTTCAATGTTCTAAACATGATAAAGTCATCTTAGCAGTATATCATTTGGAAGGTGAAGCTGATCAATGGTGGAATCTTATCAAGAATACGAGGCAAGATATGAAATTGAGTCCATGGAATGGGACAAGTTCGAGAACTTATTTTTCAATAAGTAATTCCCTCGTATTCTTTGAACCAAGATGGAGAAGGAGTTTCTTGAACTAAAGAAAAAAGGATGATGAATCGGTTGGTATATACGAAGATAATTTTAAAAGGCTTGCAATGTATGCATCTGGCATTATCATCTAACCTGAAAGTAAAGTTGATCGATTCTTTAGTGGCTTAAAACCAAATCTTCGAATGGAATTAGCTATAAGAGACTTCAGTAGCTATGAAGAAATTGTGTGTTGTGCTATCAAGGTAGAAATGGAAGTTGGTTTTACATATCCATCACATGGTTTTGACAAGAAACGAAAGATGGAGTTCAAGGAGAAATCTCAGAATAATGGTGAAAAGAAGATGAATGTTTCCTTATGCTCAAAGTGTGGAAAATAGCATGGTGGATATTGTCTTAAAGGGACTAGAAAATGTTTTATGTTTGGAAAAGAAGGTCATCGAGCAGCTGACTATCGAAGTAATGGAAAAAGGGTTGCTAATGATGTGAATAATGAAAAGACTGCAGAGAACGCACCACCAACACTTCAATGCTTCAAGTGCAATGAAATGGGGCATTATGTTAATCAATGCCGTAATCCAAGGGTTAATGATGATCGACATGTGCAACCACTTAAGGCAATGGAAAAAAGGGAAGTCACATGAGATCACTATTGGCGATGTTGAATATGACAATGATGTGGTGGAATGATTAAGTGTTTATGTAATGGGATTCCAAAATAATTTTGTATATAGTATCGTGGAATATTGGAATATTTATGTATTGGTCTATTGTGGTTTTCAATAATTTTATGGTACCGGTAACCATGGAATGTGATTGAGATATTTTTGGAAAGAAGATGATATGCCCATAATGATAGGATAAGGAGAAAATGAAATATATGATAGTATTCATGAGCTCATGACTGATATAACGACAAAGTGATATCATGGTGTGAGTATATAGAATTTTAGGGATTTTGGTATGTGGAAAGAGTTACCTTTTGATATCATTAATGTTTTCACTAAGGTTCTATGGTAATTGTTTTAAGAGAATTAATGATTAAGGCCTTCGAATGTTTGGAATGTGACCAACAAGACATATCTTATGATATATAGGGATCAACGATGCTATTAACATGATTGTTATATGAAATCTCTAGTAATCGTTTTCACTATAATATGAGAATAGACTACAATATTGGAATGGATTATGTTGGACATAAGTTAGTATGGTATTTTTAGAAAAAAAGGACAACCTGCAGAACGAGCGACAACCCGTCATGTCGGACAAGGATGTGGGAATCGAACCCACAACCGAAGTGCGACATGCATTTATTTCCTACCACTGGGCTACAGGAAGTCCATGGTTAGTAGAAACTAGTTTTATTTTATTATACAGGATGATATATGAAGTATAAGTCCATTTTGGAACCATATATGATTAATCTCACTATAGATGGAATTATTTATATAACTTTTTCTAACTTATGTTTGAGACAAATGGAATGACCTATCCTTCTATCACATGATCTTCTAAAACTTCTCGAAAGACAAATTCAACTTCATTTCTTAAAGAGATGAAGTGGAAATTGTTCAAGGCACGAACAACATTGAGATTATAACAAAATAAAGTAAGTATTTATTCTAATTCGAATTCTTCATCTCTAGGGAAGTGATCTTGAAAACCAAAAATGTTGTTCTAGTGTCCTTATATCCGATGAATCAGATGGTACCATAGATCATCACAAATTTATGGATTTGTGATTGTTGGATTTTTCATCGCCATGTTCTCTACCACTCTCTATCAGAACATGTCGGTTAGATTTCTCTTCCATATCCATAATTTCACCTATGTTCTCTTATGTGGAAACCCAGTGATTAGTTAATCTGGGTAACCGTTACATTTCATGCTTTAGTTTTTTAATCTAGGTTTTGGTATTCCTTTTGACGATGTGGTTTATATTAAAGAAACTTTCAAATACTAAACCATTTATAGCCCCGACGAATATCGAGGGTGAAATTCATTTTAAGGGTGGTAGAATGTAACACCCCGAGATTTTATGAAAAATATTCTTTTTAGTATCATTAATGTCTTGTGTTGTACGCTACACAAAAAGTAGCTTGAACAACACGTATCCTTAACTTGGCTTGCATTACATGCAATGGCGACCTTCCCCGATAGCATGTGTTGTACGCAATACCGAGTTTCGCTAAACAACGATATGTTATATAAACTAGCCGTTATGAATAGTAATACCCTATTTTTGAAATTTTATAAATTTTATCATTCAAAATGGACTTCATTTTTGGATTCAGAATATCAAAATTATCCTAGGGTGATTTTTTTGGTATTTTTCTGAAAAAGTTCAATTTTTGATGAATAGTGAAAACACTGGGTTACTATTCAAATGCTGAATTTTTATTTAAATAATTATTTATTTTATTTAAATTAATTTTAGGTCAAAAGTGATACATAATATCTATATAAGTTCAATTTAAGTTATTGGAGTCATTTTATAATAAATTTAGATATATAAAAATTTTATTGAACTTTTCACCGTCTTTTACCCACCTCCTAGGAGAATTTGCAAATTCACATAAAACATAATCTTACTGCTTTTGTGAGTGGAATTCGAAAATCCAACAGACACAGTTAACATCAGGAATTAAAATGTGGTTCAATGAGATTAAAATAATTTTTGGTGAATAGTAACTTTTTACTTTTTTTTACCACTGTTAAAAGTAAATAGGGTAATTAAGGGTAAAAATGATATTAGTATTATCCTAACACATGTCCTAATTCTATTGGATAAGATTAATTCGACCAAAAACAACCTTAGGAATAAAATATTTCTATTTATGCCCACTTGGATTAGATTAGGACATTTATTATTGATTTACTTAAAAAAGGGTTAAAATAGTTAAAATCAAAGTTTAATAACTAAATCATTTTTAATATAGGGTAATACATAAGATAAATTCGACTATAAATATTAATTAGAATTCTAAAAATATTTCCTACATAATGGTGTTTTATTTATAATTTTTAGACATTAAATAATTTAATTTATTAATGACACAATGATGATGCAATAATTATCTTATAAATGAAATATTGATATAATTGATGTTATAAATACCCAAATAAATGTAATATGAGACTTTTTATGAATTAAAATAATTTTCAAGGTTAATATGACATTTTATTATTGATTTAGTTAACTTTTTTAGAACTAATCATTCTGTTAGAATTTTCAAAAAAATCAATTACCAAATAGTGTCAAAATTGACATAAAATAGTTTTTAAAACAAATATTATATTATTAATTTTTATTTTATTCCAAAAAATATAAGGTTTGACCAAATGACTTATATAAGGTCATATATATTATTAATAAACAACTTGGGGTTCGTTTTTCTTTTTATAGTAAGTTTATTAACCATATAGTGTAAGAAAACAAGAAGACACGGTAAAAGAAAAATTATTTAACTTAAAGTTAAATCTAAATGATATGGTTAAAATAGAAACCTAAACTTGTCTAAATTATATTTTATGAGATTATTTCGACCCATCCCCACCTTAGCTTCTAAATAACTCAATTTGGTGCTATTAAAAACCGAATATGACTTTATAATAAAATAGTATTTTTAGTTATCCCAAAGGTGCCCCTCTCCTCCCTTATAAATGGGCACCTCCTCCCTCTCTTCCTCACACAACTTTGATCCTACAAGCTCGGCCAACCCCTTCCAATTTCTCTTCTACACTTCCCTAGAAACATCCAAGAGGTTCTGGTCTTCTTCAAAGACCAATCTTAGTGCCCTAAGAAGAGGTTTCAAAAAGGCGTGTCGAAAGAAGAGGTAATATCCGTTACCGATTCTTTCAACTTTATTTCTTCTTCTACTTATTATTATTTAGTTGTTTAATTATGAAGTAATAAAATTAGTATCACTAATATACTGATATGTTATTATAAGTATTAAACAACCCTATTTCATCATCTATCCATCCTACGAAAAACAAAATCACTGCGTGTGCGTACGTACGGAATACCGTCTCCACGTCGTGGTGTAATATTTTTTCGACCACCACATTAATTGGATTGGTATAATGGTGTAAATAAATAACTATATATGATTATTGAAAAGTGATATTGGTTCTGAAATATTATACATACACTTCAATGCAATTCCACAATCATGGGAATGATATCATCGCGCGTGCGTATGTATGGACTACCGTCTCCACGACGTGATGAGATTTATTCTCCGTGTTAACCATTCATGAATGATTATAAAGTATATATAATAAGTAATCATGAAATATATGAAATAATAATGATATTGTATTTATGTTTATATATATTTATTTCATCTACTTAATTTCATTCAATTCAGTAAGGAAACGAAAACAGCGTTCATGCGTACGTATGGCCTACCGTCTCCATGAACGGTGCATTTCCTTCCATTTAATCGATCTATCATATATATATATATATGTATATTCTGAATATATATTATATGTAAATTTTGTTTTACATTCTGGAATTAAGTAAATCAGGATATAATTAATAATATTAAGAACAATAAGTCCAAACATGTATGATAAATAAAATGATTTAACCCAAAACGCTGCTTTAGCATGGATCTTACAAAAGAACGGGTAATATAAAGTCATAAGTGAACCATATATGATATCATAAAAATTAATATGATTCTGTAATAAGTCAATGAAATTATTTAAATCATTATACAGGAGGTTCGGAAACGTACAAAGCATATCGGACCTAATATAAGGGATAACATTTCCAATCTCGTTCTTATCCGAGATTGTTTATTTGTAAGTATTTACTAGGGTTATTGTTCTCATCCATGTCCATGTTTCCTAAAAATGGTTTCATATATGTTTAATGTTATTTTTACCCATTTTTGACTTTTACTACATGGAATGTATGGAATCTTTCTTTTACAAGGTACTTTTGACTTTTCCGGCAAAAGTACGAGAAGAATGTTTTTTTTAACTTATACGGAACGAACGGATTTTTACAGTTTTATAAAGCCTTATTTTCATGAAGCTTCCTCCAAATGATTTCATTACTATTTTCAACAAAATCCTTTTCTTTTAAAATTTCATGAGATTTTGTGAAATGAAAATTATTTTGAAGAAAAAAAGGATATTTTCCTCAAGAATTCATTTCAAGTGTTTTATCAAAACCATTTTTCATCTAAGATGACATTATTTCATATGTGTATGTTTCAAGTATAATGTCTCTATGATTTACATGGTTTCACTTTTTTATTCTGAAATGATATCCATTTATTTTATATGGATTAAGTGATGATGGGATGATGTTTATGAAACCCATTTTATTTATTTGGTTATTATGAACAATGTATGTTTATTTTGTGGCACAAGTAAGAATGATTTCATTATGAGATGGGGGGGACCTATATATCCCTATAATTCATTGGGTAAAGACTTATATCTCATGATATTGACATGGCTGGAATGGTAAGCTAATCTGGTTCAGTGTTACGGGACTGAAACGAGGAGTGAACTCAATTCAGAAAGGGACTTTGTCTACTAAGATGGTCATGGAAGAAATGCCTTGGATACTATGGAAATCATAACATGTGATTAATCATTTCCACAATTACATGTTATATTCCCATGATATTTTATCATGATTTAAGTTCCCTTATGATATATGCCTTACATTATTCCATGATTCATGTCCTTGCTCAAGATTTTGATGTTTAGATTTTATGTTCATGTTTTTGCATTCAAATGTTTGTGGATTGTTTTATGTTCTCTATTTTTACCCTTACTAGGCATTTGAGCTCACCCCTTTTATGTTTCCTTTTCCCCAGGATATAAAGAAAGGTTTTAGGTAAGAAAAAAAGGGTAAGATCTTTATGGGAGATGTTGAAGATCTTTCACCACGATTAGAAGATTATATTCCATGTTTCCAAAAACACTAAACAATTACGGTCCTTGTGTGTCTATTTTTTGTAATGTACTAAGTATTCCGCAAAAGTAATGTAATTTGCATGTATGTCAGGCTTTGGGTCTCTACAAGATCTCTTTTCTAGAACTACAAAGGCCTCTATCTTCTATATGTATGGGACTTCTAAAGGCTCTTTTTATTCCTCATGCACTCTTGTATAGTATTTACCTTCTCTGTAGCCTCTCTCACCATCTCTAGAACCATAACTATAAACTCTCTAAGGTCAGTCCAATATAGTGGTAACCTATATGGTTTCCAATACAGGGCCTTAAATATTGTTATAACAATAGTGGAATAGTAACCGTTGTGGTACATAAACTACAATAGTGGTAAGAGATCCTTCTAACTATGGGAAAAGTTTAACATGAAATCCTGTAGCATGTCCTCTAAGACCTAAAAGGTCTACTCAGTCTAGTCTTCAGTCTGGGGGTGGAACACCATTCTCAAATGCAACTGAGTCTCAAAGGATGCCTTCAATCTCAAATGTAAATAATATTTGATGTGATCATCATTGTCAAGAACGATTTTCATGAAAAAAACATGCATTCATACTTTCTCTAACTCATAGAGGTGTTCTATGATCTAAACTGAACTATCCTCTCAAATATGTAGGATGTGATCTGACTTGGTGATTCGTTCTATGATCACCAATATCACTTCTTGTCCTATAGAAATATGTGGTCAGAAAATTTTGAATTCAATGTATATCTCATCCTACATCCACTCTGGAATATTAAGGGGTTGAGATAAACAAACTAAAACCTAGTTTTTTTCTTCACTTACTGACATGTAAGGAATCAGTATGAAAATGTTTCAACTCCCTTATCCATATCTAGAATCCATAAATACTACTAAATGTTATGGTACATATTATTCTCACCTGTATATACCACTAAGAGTGAATTACGAAACACTATAAGTTACTCCTCTTTCAGATAAATAGGAACCATATTTTTTCCTCCTAATATAATGGAATAATACCCACCTTTAGAAAATATATCAAATGCATGGACAGTGGATATCTAAGTATGTAGAGTCTCAGAGTCAATAACCCTAAACTATGGATCCCTAGAATGTTTTTAAATAATAGGGGTAACAACCATTGATTAGAGGTATGTATCTTTATTCCCAACCACAAAGGATAATAGTAACAGTGCCAACTACACTAACTCCATGGTCAGTAACTACAAATAAGATCTCTTGATGAGAGAATTTGCAACCATGTTCCCCTTCCCAGGGGTATAGAAAATATCAAAGTCATAATCATTGAAGAACTCTATCCATATTCTCTATCCTATGTTATGATCCTTCTAAAACAATATATGATTGAGAATCTTATAATTGTAATAGAAGATGAACCACTCACCCATCAGGTATTGTCTCCACATCGTCATCACAAACACTATAGTCGTTAGATTAAGATTGTGAGTCATATAGTTCTACTCGTGTGGTATCAACTATTGTGAACCATAGGAAATCACCACCTACCTATGCATCAGAACACAACCAAGCTCAATTTTTGATGTATGGGGGAACACTATATACTCAACACCATCCCCTATAAATATCAATATGGAATCACTCATCAATCACCACCTCAAGTCCTAGAAATCCTACTAGAATCTATATGTCGATATGAAATTATTTCCTTTTCGAATCAATGCTCTCAATGGATATTATATCCTATAAAAATTTGGAATGAATCTATAATAGTACCATAAATCCCCAAGAAAGTATCGTACCTCTTTCTCACTCTTGGGAGGCTCCCAAAAAACATTGCCTCGAGATTTTTTATCTCTACTGATACACCATCTTCTGAGATAACATGTACCAAAATGTGAACCACCTGAATCAATAAATATCACATTGAGAGATTCCCCTAAAGCTAGTTATCTCAGAGTATGTCCAGAACCATCCTCAAGTGTCTTGTATTGTCCTCCTCATATGCCAATTACGTTATGATATTGTCAATGAAGACCACCACAAACTGCTCTAAAAGAGGATAAATTATATGGTTCATGTGTCCCATAAAATTTTTTGGGCCATTCCACATGTTGACAATCATAACCAATCACTCATAGTGACTATAGATACATTATAATGTCACATTTATAATATCCATTTCACATACTTATAGCTGATGTGAACTTGATCGGATATCAATCTTAAAAACAATAATTTTCCTATAAATTGATTAGAGAGTTCATCATACCTCAATAGTGGATTTTTATCATTATGGTCACCTAGTTAAGGTGACATTAATACACTCACAACAATAATCTCTTGACCTCCTTCTAGGAAAACACAACTAGGGCTTCCCTATGTGAAACAATTGTCCTAATAAATCCCTTCCTCTACAAGTCTTATAAATGTACCACCAGATCACGAAGCTCTATATAGGACAATTGATATGATGGAACTGATATCATGGTAGTCTAATAATATAGTTTAATGAAATTTCTAACACTTAGTGGATTGGTAAGCCTAGAACATCTTTTGAAAATATGTCATCATACTATGCCACTACTGTGGGAAACTGAAATCCCATAGCATCCACTACACCAAGAGTGTTTCTGTCCAACTAATGAGAACTAGATTTCACTCCATTGTGCATGAGATAATCCTTTTCAACCAAGGTTTCCATCCCACCCATCAAAGAAATCCACATCCCATCCCAATAGACACACCACATCCCCCACCATAAACAGTCTATATGGGAATGAATCGTGGATTACAAATCCATACATATGATAACATCATATAGCATCATCACTTCTACAAAGAGATACCAAATGAGGTTCACTCCTCTAAGAGTCAAGTGATACTATTAGTATAAGTTTTTGATCATTGATTCATAGCCAGTAGGTGTATTTAAGTATAGGGGTCAATCTAAAGGCTCAACTGGAATCTATAAGTCTCTAACCAGGGTAGTGAAAAGAAAATAGTGTCTCACAGATGAATCTTTCAAAACTATATCTAAAGTAGATGATACACATTTTATAACTCATATCATCTGTGGATCCTTTGGGAAATATTCATTGACCTCCTGAAGCAATCATCTCCCATATTCACCAATTCCCTTTGCTTTGTGGGGACCACTTGGAGGGCGGTGGTAATAAATCAAAAATGTCAACCACCTCCACCTTCTCTCCAAACTCCTTTACCATTTCTGCCACCCTATGTGCCTAATTTCTCTTACTAATTCCTCTACATAGGCTTTACATCTACATTATACCTATCATTCGCATGTCATATAAGACAACCTTGAGAAATATGTCCCCAACCGTTACAAGTGTAGCACATCCTCTCTATAAGATAAATAAATCCATCATGTAACTCCTAAATTGTAGAACCAATTTCTTTTTTATCTCCTCCTAAAATGTCTCGAAAATCCTGGTTAATGTGTCTATCATCATTTACCTTTTACTAAAGTATAGGCTTCTATGTTCCCACTACATGAACCAACTATCTACATATGATTAAAAAATAAACTCTCAACAACTATAACACCCTCAATCACCACATCATAAGTAGGAATAGATAGAAGTGTCACTAAATCTCGAATGTCTCTTTTTTGTCTTTTATCGATGTTTCAATACCAAAAGAACCTATAATCCACCACATAAATCGAGTATAGATAGAGGTTGGTAAAGCTAGATGAATACTCAACCATAGTCATACAACCATACTGAAGTTGTAGAATATCTTGTATGTATGCAGCCTTCAATGTCGCTGGAGAAAACTCCTCTCTAAAGAGTCTCTCATACTCTAACCATGAAAGAGTTTCCTCATCAAATACTATGTCACTAATCCCCACTAAAATTCTGTAGAACCTTGGAGATGGATCGTTTCCTAGAAAAATATTTGTACTCTAGGTACCCTGAAAAGATAAAAGACTCATTCAACTAACACAATACAATTCTTAGCCACCTAGGGTATGGTTTGTCTTAGAATCTGAGGGATCATTGTTGTGGAAGTGCATGAAGAGCACTCCTCCTACACACCTCATCCACTGGTATAGATGATTTCATCTTCTACTTAATAGTTGGTTGTAAAACTAGTGCACCACATTAAGCTAACACCTCCTAAATATGTCATTATATCGAAACCTCATCACTGAATGATCATCCTCGTGATACTTCTTCGTAATCATAGATGGAAAACATCATAGAGGCATCCAAAAATAATCAGTATATACCATGTTCAATGAGTAAATCTGGATAGATATAATCAACAAGTATATTGAAACCACAACCCATTAGAATATGATGTATGTACTAATGTTTTCCTTGCATTTACTATATACATGTAATTTTTGATATTCAGGTTTTTTGAGTCTCGGTATAAGGATACATCAGCCACCGTACCAATACTAGAGTCCTTGTACAGAGTGTCAAACTCAAAACAACTAACATTGTCTCCCCAAACAAAACTCATATACTCTAATCCTATGGTTGAACCAACTACCTCTGATAAAACATTGTCAAGAACTGTCCTAATAAGGATCATGTCACAACTACATCAATCCCACCTCTAATAGGCCAAGGGCTGGCGATGGCCTAGAGAAAGCACATCACACACATAAGAGGCCTCATCATAATGTACCTATATTCAAGAAAACATATATAGGACCATAAAATGCTGAAATATAAAAATCTAATATAAATTCATTCATATATCTAAAATACCATCCATTAAATTATAAAAACAAGTACTTGAATTAAAATGGTCAAATATATTCCAACCAAAAATAAACCAAAAACAAACCCAACTAGTAATGTGGGTGAGGAATATTATCAACCTAACTGTAGGAACACACCTCGGTCTATCTAGATCACTAAGATCAACTTAATCACAGTCCCTCTAGTAGTCCTTTAAATGTTTAGTTGTTTAAATAGGATAAGACACATTTCGAAAAATCCTATAAAGCGGTGAGTATAAAAATACCTAGTGGGATAGCCTAAAATCACTAAGAATACTATATCCAGAATAACAATCATCTCCCTAAATTTATTTATCAGAAACACATATAACAAGAACATCTAGATATGCTCAAATATATATATATATATATATATATTGTCTCAAGTTAAGGACTCTACCATAATGCCAGCCTAGGATTCCTGCTCCAAAGTTCCACATAGCACTCATCTGAGATAACATGTTCCATGAGTTAGATAACACCAATGGTGTCCATCGATGATTTCATGAATATCAGGTTTCACTATAAGATGTACATTCTTGAAGTCTGAAGAGATCAATACACAGAAAGGGGATCACTCATAAAACCATGGGGTATACCAACAACCTAATCTAGATTTACCCTCTATGTAGGGTATCAATGCATACATAATGTTGGTCACGATGACACCAAAAACCCCACCTAGTGAAATAATGATGACAAAGGATGTCACAATAGGGCTCACGAATTGATATCACAACTCTATCCAATATTGATGTTCATCAGATGGAATCTCCATTATATACATAGGACACAACTCCATAAAAACCCTCAAGGAATGGATCAAGGAAACATACTCTAAATAAATTAGTCAAAGCTAAAGAGGAAAAGGGATGCAATCTATATTTGAGGGAGTATATGGTGTGTATGTTAAGGGAATCTGGTGTCCCTTCAGTACTAAGTCTTACCCATGTGTCACATCTCATTCCCATGTGTATTTTATTGTCAGAGTAAATGGATTATTCCAGATCATATACTCCTGACCATGTTTGTGTATGTAAGGTCGATTCCATGTATGACTTGTTGCTTCCATGTACCTCCTCATGTATATGCAGATCTTCTAGAAATAGTCACATTTTTTGTGATATATTTCAGGTGTCAGGTGATAATTTTATTCTTTTAGAAACCCAAACACTGCATAGGGGGGCTCCCACATGGTGTGTAACACTGACATTAATTTTTTTATATCCCTAAATTGTGTAAACCCCAAGATTTATTCCTCTTTTTTACCTATACCATCAATTCATCTATTTTATCCATCAATATCTTGGGTATGAATGTATTTTTATTAGGGTTGGTGATTTCCATCATCACTGACAAGAATACTACCACTTATTCGCATGGAAAAATACTCTTATGTTTCTCCTCCTAGGAGAAGCATGCCAAAAACCAAAATTGTGAACCCAAATATGAACAGATATAATTTTTTTACCATCATTGCATGATCCCTACTTCATTCAGAGACCAGATCTACAATGTCAATTTGGTGCACCAAAAAACATGTGTAAAAAAAATTCTTTGTATTTTTTAGAACCAATATTAAAACAAAACACCGGTTATGAAATCATGAAGAACGATGGGAGAAACTCAATAAAGACACAAAAGTGGTATGAACTTTTGCAATGTTTTTTGTGGTACTCAATCCATTTTCATCATAACTATGTACTAAAATTAATAACAAAACCAAAAATGTCTCCCATTAATCCTATGAACAATAATTATTCACCTAAAACATGATCAAACTATGAATAAAAAATATAGTTTATATATTCTAATACATTATAGGGTAAGAAACTAGGGAAAATTCTATATAATATAAATTCCATACCTCATGGTGGATAGATCACTAATGATGAATGAATGTGCACCATTATCATTTGAAATATTACCGAATTTTTTGGCATAAATGATCTTCAATCGTTCTTTATGAATATCCAAGTGTCTATCCAATTATATCTCTATTACTCTCTCTCTCAATTATTAGTATTAGGTGTCCAACCTTGTAAGGACTTGTTTTTTTTGGACAGATATTTTGAGAAGAAATTTTCATTTTTACTCTCAGATTCTTATAATGTATGAAATATTAATTTTCCACAAGAAGATGTTCAAAGATAATATTTATGACCACTCAGATGATCCTAAAATATAGTTTTTAACCTAGGACTAAAGTTTGGTGGAATTATGAGTGGTTCATATTTTAGAAGAATAACTAATATTTAATATTTAATAAATTAAATATTAATTTATTCACAGAGGTTTTTTGTTTATATCATTTAAACATAGCATCATATAGAGATTACATATCTTCTTTTTAGTTTGGATGGGGAGTTTTTTCTAATAGATACATAAACTCATGTTGGGTATCAGTGCTATCCCAGACCCCTTTTTCTTTTTCCTTTTTTTCCTTTATTTTATTTATTTTGTTTTTCTGTTTTTTCCCTTTATTTTATTTCTTTGCTTTTTCTGTTTTTTTCTTATTTTTGTCCTACATTCTCTCACTTGTCGATAGGGATCGTCTTTCACATGGAAGAGAGAGAATGATAGAAGTAGATATGGATAGAGGGAGAGAAAGAGCGGAAGAGTAATAATGGTACATCTGCAGAGCTCTGGATTCGCCAGATCATCATTCAAAAAATCGTGTACCATAAATATGGGTTAATCATCCACGGACCCCCCCTAAGGTAATATATTTTTATATTTCACCATAAATCCATATAGTTTAATCGTTTTCAATTTTTTAATCCTTGTTATACTTTAGTAGGTCCCCATGAGGGTCGATTTACTACATTCAAGTTAAAATTTCCATTTCCAGGTGATTCTAGGGGTTCTTATTCAGGAAAACCCATCTACACAACGTGTTGTTTAGGGAACACACGTTGCGTGTTCTTCATATTTGGGGAATATGTATTTTTAAGGTACAAGCCATGTATTAAGACTCATATATGTAGAATATTAACCATCAATGCTTTCTGTGTAAGGGGAACATGTCGTGTGGAGCACACAGCCAAACATTATGTGCATCACATGCTATGTTGATGTATATGGACAAACCACACACATGGCCAAACCATGTTAGTTACATGGGAAGGTACCATGTGTAGGGTACACATCATTTATAGCTCCAACATTCCTTGTACATGTTCATTTACATGTCACGTCTAGAGACGTTACATGCCCATGTGGGGATTTTGGAGAATATATCATGTGCTCAGGGAGACATGTCGTGTACTGCCCATTTGAAACACTTTTTTTAGTGTTTTCATACCTTTTTACACTGATTTCGGTTTAGTTATAATATGATCCCATTATGAGTATATTTTTATATAAGTCGTGATGGTTAATACCTTGGGGTGTTTTATGGACTCCCAAGTGAATTTTCATGTTTTTCAACAATAGGGAGGTTCTTCCTATAGTAAGATAATTCAATCAACTCGTGCGAGTGAATCGAATGGGACAAATTGGTTCAGTGTTCCTACCAACCTAGTTTTTGATATTTTTTCTAAGATGATCCATGAGATATCTCTTTTTAATGATTCCTTATATCCTTAATTTGAGGATTTTTCCCTTGTGAGACGTACCTTTCAGTCCAAAGAGGATATGATATTGGTTTCCACTAAAAATATTCTTTAGGATTCCTATGATTTTTTTGACTTAGAGTATCTTAAGTAGAATGAATCTATCTTCTTAGTGGACATAGAAGAACCCATATAGGTTAATTTCACTCACATTTAGACATAGGTAATCCCTCAAAGGATCCCTTTACCTATATATCATCCCAAGGATCCCATGTAAGATGTCTCCTCTAGCTTACGATTCCAAAATCCTTTATAGGATTCTACATTTTACATGTCTACTAAGGGTCCTGAGTAGGATTCCATCACTTCTATGGACTTTTTGGATCTTGTGTAGGATTCCAATTTTACCACTTCTAATAAGGATACCTCAGAGTATTCCCCTTAGGGTTTTACATGGGACGCCCATTGGGTGTCTCAATATTTGATTGGCCCTAAGTTCATATGTCAAGTTTTGGTAGTGATGGTAGTGGGTGTCACCTAACAACACATGCCAAACTTGTATGCCTAAGGGGATGTGGTCGTAGTAGTGGGTTTAGGGGTTCTTCCACCCTCACTCTCTCTTTATACCTTTACTTGGTTACTACTGATGCAATTATGTTATCTAGAAGAGCTTCTTAGTTGTAGGATAATGAACTGGATGGGAGGTTTCATTATTTATCTTTTGGACACCTGCACATTCTTTATGGATTTCGATTCTAAGGCATGTTATTTTTTATAATTACTAGTTTACCGAAAATTAATACCTAGGACATGGATTTTGATCTTGTATATTTTATTATTATATTATTGGGATTTCAAGAGGTGCATCCTAGAATCTCGTATTTGAGCCTACTACTATGATATACAGGCATGGAATCACTAATAATCATATATGTGGTTGATTTTTCTCCCCCAAGTGATGGGGATGATTCAGTTCACCTTGATTTGTTATATAATGAGGAATATTACACTCTCCTCATCTTTTGGTGTAAATAAGGATGATTATGCTCTACTCAACCCAGGGTTGTTGGTGTATTATTTTTATCTCCTATACATGTGAAATATATAGGATTATTATACTCTCAAAGGACATTGGGTTATATAGAATGACTATACTCACCTCAATTTGACATATAAAGAGGATCTCTAGAGGATCTATCTAGTATCAGGCTTATGATCCCTCTTATTATCAGTTTGGTTGAGTATAGTGAATCACACTTATGATTAACGTTCACACTTGGATCTCGAGAGGTGGGCATGGCGTCTCACTAGTGATCTCTCCTACAGATCGCCTAAGGGTCAGACCCTTAGTGTTCATATGAGTCTCAGTGTCATGACCGCCTAAAGACTGGGACCTAAGGTTCAAACATTAGATTAGATTTTTATGACCTAAGTAGAATCATGTATAGGTCAGTTACCATGTATAGTATTTATAGATGTTATTACTTGGGAACTATTATTATAGTGATTAAAGGTGAGTATGGGTGAACCCAGGGTTAGGACCAATATACCTAGTTGGAGATGTTTCCAACTCAGAGACATTTTCTTGTTCTAGTTAATTTAGATATATGTAGATTGGTATTATGGACCTGGAGTTCGATTTAATTATACTCATCTTGAGTGTAATGACATCTAGCTCAATACTCTTTTCATAAGATTCCAAGGCAATTGGGATTATGGACCCATGGATCAGCTTCTGATTGGTTTTTAGGTTATTTCTTTCAAATTACTCATAAATACATGTATTTATGTATATACGTATATGTATGGGACTATACCTTTATATTCATATATATATGTACATCCATGGTTTCACTCACGTAGTTTACTAGGATAACAAACCCAAAGTTTGATTGTGGCTTCAGGTTATTGGCTCTACTATCTAGGATGATCATTTTACATTTTTCATGCACTTATGGTTGAATATTTTAGTGGTTCATCATTGGAGTGTCCACCTGAGATTATATCTCGGCCCTAAATATGAAACTCGGTGTATGTGTAGACCTCATGTATGGTTTTCAGGTTGATCTCAATTTATAGTAGTTATGACTGAGGCCCATATCTAAATGCTTTAGAAAATATTCCCATGTGGGCTCCTTTGATCAGGCTGGTGTAGTTTGATAGTGTCAAGATATCAGGTATGTGGTCCGGATCAGAGTTAGTATTAGAGAACTATACTTCTGTTTCAAGTTATTTTGTACTTATGGTCATCTAAGTGGGTGTCCAATGTTGTATATATGGAATATCCATTCTGTATTTTGTTGCATTTCATTTATTATTATAGAATGTTTAATTTCACATTATTTATTACTTTAGCACACTGTTTATTTACAATTTTGTATGATACTTGACTATTTCAACAATTTGGTTTCTTTGATATGAGGGAATAATCTCCACACAATCACACCTAGGTCACTCGCTACTAGTCAGTATCCTCTAATGTACAACGAGGCACGCCTGAGGCCTCGTAATGAACTATCTAGAACCATCGTTTCAGGGGAACCTAGGTTGGGGCATCATAAAGTGTTATCAAGGGTGTTCTTTTCCATGGCCTCTATTATTTGGGATATGGTGAAATTATTATTAGGAATGTGTTAAAACCTCTTATAGATATCAAACTATTGTGTCAAGAACACTTCTTCTGATAAGAATTCCTTATTTTCTGTGTTATGGGATTGGTTTCAATAAATGATGTTATAGATGTATATGAGTTCTAATTGATATAAATACATGTTATATAGATATTATGATTTACTATAGATCTCTAGATATTTTCCACTTAAAGAAGGATAGGGATGGTTTTTCACTCTTAGATGGAAAATGAAAGAGGCATACCATGCATCATATTTGGAACATTGGATTCACATCATAGAGGCATACTACTGTTTGATTTTAATAATTAATTAGGACATTCAATTGGTTTTACTTATATATATATCATTCGAAAGGAAGGTTTTTTGGATAAACATTAAGGAATTAGTGTTGATGTTGATGACTCAATCCTCACACATGGGAGGTGTAGTAATCCTAGTATGTTGATATGGAATACAATTACCTTCTATTGTTCCCTTAATGGGGTTTTGTTTCTTAGGTTGTGGTTATCTAGTCAAATCATTGAGTAAAATTTAGACAGTTACCATGACATTTTCTTGTGAAATAGAACTCTAGGGGTATTACTTTATATGTTTTCTCAGTGAGTGTTAGTTTAGACTCTTTTTCTACGTTGGTATCATGGATTTTATGGAGTGGTTCCATATGAGGATTCTTGGTGAGGATCATTCCCTTGTAGGCCATGTTTCCAACTTTTACCCTCATTGGTCATAGTATTCTTTACCTTCTTTATAGATGTTGACCTTTTGGGCTAGGTGATTAGACCATGAGACCCAATTCTGAGACATGATCTGTAGGGATATGTGGGAGACATAGAGACCCTTAATTTTGAATATAACCCTTGTAGGATGATATTTATTTTGTTCAAGGGTATAATACATGAGAGAGGGTGTTTCATGTGTTGTTGAAAGGAAAGTATATCTAATTTTTAGTAAATTTGGCTTAGAAGATTTGTACATGCCTTTTCTAAAATATTAATGTACTCTTGCTTAGATAATATAATTCTATAACATTAATTTTTATTGAGTGTGCTGAAAGAGCTTCATCCCTAGGTTGATCTTATTTTATTTTAAATGTTCATCCTTGGTTGAGGAACAAACCTATTGAGGTTTCTATCAAAAATTGGTTTAAGGTAATCCATATAGTGGGGAGTACAACATTGGTCGTATGAGGGCGGTGACCATCATTTTAGTTTAAATATATCTTTTTTTGTGATATTTTTTTCTTAGAGTAGATTTTTAGATGACGATGATACGGGTATTACTATGGTGGGGAGTACTAAATCTATCATACATAAGTGTATTTTTTGTTCAAGATAGATATTGACACTATGAGACTGTTTGTTGGATAATCCAAATAGATTTTTATAGAGATTCATAGTTTTAGAGAATTTCTATTAGTTTTACCACCAGGATTCGTAAGGATGATACATTTTATAGTGGGGTGGTTGTAACGAAGCATGTTTTTTCAGACAGTATTTTTGAGTAGAAATTAAAAAAATTTCTATTGGATGCTTGTAAGGGGTAAAATTATATTTTTCCCCAATAATATGATCTCATATAATTTTATTGACCACTCTATTGGTCTTAAAATATGGTTTTTAACCTATGATAGTTTTTTGTGGAATTTTATGACGTTCAAATCTCAACAGATAAATAATATTTAAAATCAAATACATTAAATATTAATTTATTCGCAATGGTTAATTCTCTCATATCTTTCTAATTGACAATTTAATTGAAATTATGTCTCTATTATTGAGTCTGGGATGGGGAGTCTTTCTTAGGTGATGCATCAACTTGATTTGTATTTGGGGGTTGGCATAGACCCCTTTTCTTTTTCTTTTTCCCTTTCTTTTCTTTTCTTCCTTTAAAATATCTCTTTTTATTTTATTCTTTTTCTCCTTTATTATTGCATAGAATTATGGGGATTATCATTTTCCTAGAAAATAGAGCGGTTAAAAGATATTTAGATAGGTATAGATATAGATGGAGGGAAATAAATCTACCACTGTGGAGCTTAGGATGCTCCGGATCATCATGCAGCAACCATGGATAGTTGAAATCTGAAAAGCATTAGAGGATTCCACCTAAAGGCAGGTTGTTTTATTGTTTCACAATAAATCCCCGTAGTTTAATTTTATTCATGTTTTAAATTTCTATTATGATTTTTGAGTACCCCATGAGGGTTGATATATTACTTTCGGTGTAAAAAATGGTGGTTAAGGGTGATTCAAGGGTTTTTGTTGGGAAAACCCATCTACAGTTTGTGTGGTTCAAGAAAAAAACATTTTATGTTATTCTTATTTGTGGATGATATGCCTTTAAAATTATAAGATCTGTATATATCATACATGTTCTGTATTTGGACTCTACCCAGTATCTGAGTAATCGGCTAGGATGTTCGTGTAAGTGGCATATCCCATGTGGAGTACACAGCAAAACCTCATATGGTTCACATTCGATGTAGATGTATATAGCCAGGCCATGTGAATTACACCTAAAGTTACCCCATATAGGATAAAAACTATACACAAGGGTAATACACCATGTACATTAACTTTTAATCACTATGTTCAATAAATGTACATGCCCTAGTGGGGCTTTCGGTGTATATTACAAGTGCTAATGGAGACACGTCATGTGATTCCCCTTTACTACCCTTCATTAGTTTTTTCAAGTCTTTTTCCAAGAGTCATATTTGGCTCTAACATAAGTTTATTATCTATTTCTTTTCATGTAGGTCATGATTGTGAATCCCTCTTAGGATCCCATTACCTATATACCATTCCACAGATTCAATGTTGGATGCCTCTACTAGATTACAATTTAAGGATCCCTTATAGGATTTCTCCTTTTACCAATCAACTAACGATATCGAGTATGTTTCCTTCAGTTGTGTGGACATTGAGGATCTCATGTAGGATTCATTCTTTACGTTTTATTCTAAGGATCATACATAGGATGTCTCTCAGTGTTTTACTTGAGGGACCCACCAGGTGGCCTGAGGTTTGACCGACCCTGAGTTAGTACACCATGTTTGGGTAGTGATGGTAGTGGATGTCACATTTGAACTCACTCTCAACTTGTAATCACATTGGGTAGTGGAAGTGGCTGTTTTTTTGGCATTAATCCACCATCAATATTTTGTTGATACCTACACTTAGTTATTACTAATGTAGTAATTTTAACCAATGGTGTTTCCTGGTTAGTAGTTGACGAGCTTGACATGAGTTACGACAACCCTGATCTTTTATTACACAATTAAACATAATTTATTACATAAACATCATTCGATACAACATAGAAGATCGAGAGGTATAGTGTCTTTGTGAATTATTATCATTACATAACAAATTAAAACATGAAATACAACATCTTTATTGAAAATATCCTTTACATGACCACTACATTCCCTCATACTTAGCATTCCATGGGATAACCTGAGGACATGCATAAGAAAAGGGTGGGCTATAAAGCCCAGTAAGGGAATAATCATGGAATAACATGAGGAATACAAAACATGTTAGACAATAGGCATGTCAATAGAGAACAAGAGAATCATAAACATAAATTCATGATAAAGCATGAAAATCATAACATGGAAATGTGGTAACAACACTTAACTTGGAATTAGCATGATCCAAGGCTCATTGTACATGGAGCATGAGTAAAACCTCATTGCACAACAAGCACGAGTAAAACCTCGTTGTACTTGAATTACTATTAGTAAACACCCATTTCACATGACGTATCATGATACTATTCTTAACCCAATGCATTGGAGCTCTATAAGGGCGCACCATTCTTAAACATTTCATTTCATGCATAAGTGTGCCACATGAATCATATAACATGGATTCATAATACATAATCATCTATTACATGATAAAATAATGTAGAATTAAAACATAAAACATTATAATAAATAAGTAAATGTGCATAAAGATGAATACCCTTGATATGAAAATGGACGTGGTATTCACTACACAATGACGTTTTCTTGGAAAATCCGTGCAATTTTGGCAGCGTAAGAGCATGACGTAAATATTCATAATAATGGTTGATGAAAGAGAAAGGGGTGTCTCATAATATTTACATGAAAAGGTAATAAAGGGGGTCATATAGATACACGTCCCATCAATTTTAATGTAATTTAGAGTCATGATACAAAAGGATTTCTTGAATGTAAAAGAGGAGAGATAAATTCTTTTTAGAATTTCAGCATAGTAACGAGTGTACATGGGTGGAATTTAGTGAGAGATAAAGGGGTATCCCATCATTAAAAAATAAATAGCGCAGTATGGGGGAGCTGCAAAACCATACCCCAACATTTCTAATTGAAATTAAAAGGCATAAAAATTTAAATAAAGTTGGACAAAGATGATAATATAATAAAAAACCCTTACTTGGAAGTGTGCTTCCAAAGGCTTGAGAGAGGCTTCTTGGGAGCTTGGGGCACCTTGGGAAGATTCTAAAGTGAGTAGGGAAGAGGTTGGATGAACTCCAAAGGATTTTAGTGCGGAAGAAGTGGGAGCTTGGGTGGGATTATATAAGAATGGTGAGGGAATTCATTATTGCTAAGGTTTGAGACACCTCACATTAAACTAATCCAAACCACAAAATAGCCCATGGTTTTATCCCATGGATTTTGGAAAATGGATGTGAAAAACAATACATTATAATGCCAAAATCAGAACGTCTTAAAATAAGTGTTTGCTTATGTGGAGGTGATTCACACTCCCAAGGAAAACAATTTAAAAAGACAAGATGTTTAATAAGCCTTGAAGGGTCCATTAATGATTTGTAAAATAAGTCAAACAAACCCAAAACCACATTATTTTAATATTAAAATATAAATTGGCTGACCATAAATCTTATAGTATTTTATTACTTAACTATTGGGTCATTATTATGTCATAAAACACATTATATATTTAAATGGTATTTAATTTTTACCCAAAAATTTTACACTCTTAGAAAATTATGAAAAATTTACCATTGGATAATATCGACATCCTGAATCCATAAATAATACTTATTTTATATAAATAATTTTCTAAATATGTTAATTTTCACTTTTAAAATAAAAATAGGCATTTATCAAAATTTCACAGGTTTTGACAAAAATGGCTTTTGAAGCTTACTAAAAATTACAATTGCATTCATAAAATTATACGATTGTTTATATTTAATAAAAAAATAATTTAATAATAATTGGATTTTATTTAAATATTATTTAATAAAGAAAATCCATTAATTCACTAAAATAGATTTCATAGTTGAATATTAACTAAAAATACTATTTGTTCTTTAAAAACAATTTACAAGGTAACAATAATAAAATGAAAGTATATTCATTATTATATTCAAAAATAATGTACATAACCATAGTGCTAAGGTCTTGTAACATAACCCCCTATAACATCTATATAAGACCGAATAGTAAGGTGTGTGATGGTGACAGTCTCTTGTGGTGGCTCAGATAACATTTCCCAGGTGGTAATCACTATCAACTTCCACATCTCTCATAGGCAGTCTAGCTCGATCATAACCTGTTGATGCTCAGCTAGGGTTTGGTCAAGAGCGAATCCCAATGAAGCCACCTCTTTTCCAAGCTCCGAAAAATAGGCTTCGTATGTGTCATGTCTACTGGATGAGGCCATTGTTTCCTTTGTCTAAGTAAATTGGATTCATTAAATACCTATATTTATACTAATAATGTGATCACTGTTCAACGACTATATTAGAAACAGTCACATTTCTTAACACAAAACCAAATAAGTTGACATTTTATATAAACATTTTACATAAAGAATCATTTAATTAGATCATGAGGGATTTCCATTAATGAATGTTTGGGTCGTTATAATATTCCCCCATTAATAAATATCACCCTCAAAATTTTATTTTCCCATACTAAAATAGATGTGGGTAACTCTACTTTATCATTCCCTCTAATTGCCACATCGCTTATTCAAAATTTTTGTTTCACCACAACATCTTGACGAGGGGAATTATCTTATTTCGTAGAACTTTTTATCTTTGATCTAATATCTTCACTGGTTTCTCTTCATAAGAAAGATCATCCTCTAAATGTACCACCTTTGAAGGGAGTACATGTGAAGGGTCTAGTATGTACTTCCTTCGGAGGGATACATGGAAGACATCATGTATAATGGATATAGTAGGAGGAAGAGCTAGTTGATAGGCCACATCCCCGACATGATCAAGAATATCGAAGGGAACGATGTGCCTTTGACTTAACTTCCCTATCATTCCAAACCACATGACCTTATTCCAAGGAGATATGCATAGAAATACCATGTCTCCAACTTTAAACTCAAGGTCTCATCGACAGTTAGCTGCATAACTCTTCTATCGACTCTGGGCTTCCTTGATGTGTTTTTGAATGAGTTTCACCTTCTCCACCATTTCATCGACCATTTCTGGTCCAAGAAACTTACGCTCAACGACCTCATCCCAACATTTTGGTGTTCTGCACCTTTTCCCATAAAGGGATTCATATGGTTCCATTTAGATGCTCGAGTGGAAACAGTTATTATAAGAGAACACAACCAGAGGATGATGTTGACCCCATCCTCCTTTAATGTCCATTGATCATGCCCTCACAATATCCTCAAGTGTTTGGATAGTCCCTTCATATTGGCCATCGGTTTGAGGATGATAATCCGTACTGAAGTTCAGTTTAGTATTCAGATCATGTTTAAGACTCTTCCAAAACATAGAGGTGAATCTTGGATCTTGATTTGACACAATAGATATTGGTACCCCATGCAACCTTACCACTTCCCTGGTATATATCTGTTCCAGTTGATCCAATGAGAAATCCTCCCAAATAGCAATGAAGTGTGCGGCCTTTGTAAGATGATCCACAATAACCCAGATTGTATTGTTGCCTTTGGATGTCTTCATAAGTCTGGAGACAATGTCCATGGTGATTTTCTCCCATTTCCATTCTGGTATGGGAAATGGTTGCATCATCCCCTTAGACTTCAGCCTCTCTTCCTTCACTAGCTGACACACTAGGCACTTTTATGTATAGTCAGTGATCTCTTTATTCATATTATCCCGCCAATAATTCTCTTGGAGATCTCGATACATCTTTATGTTTCCTAGGTTAATAGAGAAATTAAAACAATGTGCATCATCCATTAGTTTCTTCTTCAGCTCCGGACATGATGGAACACATGGTATTTTCCTAAACCTCACAATTTCTTCTTCATTAACATTAAACTCTGCAGATTTCCCTTTTCTGATAGCTTCCACTTTTTTCTAAATTTCCACATCATCCTTTTGAGCATCAATTAACCTTTTCAAAAGTGACGGTTGAGCAGTAATTTGTGAAAGAATTGATGATGTTCCCTTCTTTATTATTTCCATGTCCATATTCATCAAATCTGAGAATAATGGATCCTTTTAAATTCTCATCAATGATAGAAGTGTTGGGGCCTTTCTACTTAGGGTATCCTACACCTTGTTCACTTTCATAGGGTGGTAATGGATTGAGCATTCATAGTCTTTGATTAGCTCTAACCATCTTCATTGGTGTATGTTCAACTCTTTTTGTTTGAATATATACTTGAGGATTTTGTGGTCAGTATATAATTCACACTTCTCCCCAAAGAGATACTGCCACAAAATTTCCAAAGTGAAGATCATTACATCCAACTTGAGGTCATTTGATGGATAGATCTGTTCATGAATATTCAATTTCCTTGATGCATAGGCAATGACTTTGTCATTTTGCATCAACACTTATCCCATGCCCTTCATCTAAGCATCACTGAATACCGCAAAAAGTTCTCCACTTGTGGGTAAAGTGAGAAAAAGCATAGTGATAAGCCTACATTTCAACTCTTTGAATCTTTATTTGCATTCATCAATCCAAGAAAACTTTAATCCTTTCCGAGTTAGCTTGGTAAGAGGGTTGGGAAATCGTGAGAAATTTCTCACAAATCTTCGATAATATTCAGTTAACCCCAAGAAGCTACGGATATTCATTACCGATGTTGGCCTCGACCATCCCTCAATTGCAATTGATTTGGATGGATCCACGGATATCTCATTGGTTGTGATGATATAGCCCAAGAATGAGACCTCCTTCAACTAGAACTCACACTTGTTGTATTTTTCATAGAGCTTCTCCTTCCGCAAGGTCTCTAGTACAGTTCTCAGATACTCCTCATGATCATCCTTGGTTTTGGAGTATATTAGAATATCATCTATAAATACTACCACACATTTATCGACGTATTCTCTAAATACTCTTTCCATCTAGTCCATGAATATTGTTGGAGCATTAGTGAGTCCAAAAGGAATTACTATGAATTCATAGTTCCCGTATCTTGTACGAAAATCATTCTTGGGGATATCTTCCTTCTTCACCCTTACATGATAAATTCCAGACCGCAAATCCTCCTTGGATAATTATTGTGCTCCATGTAGCTTATAGAATAATTCAACAATTCATTGGAGAAGATACTTGTTATTTATCGTGATTTTGTTGAGCTCAAAATAATCGATGCAAAGGAACATTGACCCATCCTTCTTCTTAATGAAGAGGACTGGTGCACCCCATGGTGAAGCATTTGGGAATATAAACCCATTATCCAAATTCTTCTGTAGTTGTTTCTTCAGCTCCTCAAGCTCTACAACAGCCATTCTATATAGTTTCCTAGATATTGGTAACACCATAGTTATAAGTTCAATTGATAATTAAAAATCTCTTCATAGGGGAAGACCAGAAAATTCCTCAAGAAACACTTCAGCGAATTCCTTCACAATAGACATGTCCTCTAGGATGGTTTTCTTCTTGGACTCAATCATCTGATCCAGATACGCGTGCTCATATGGCAGTAATATCCATTCTTGAGATGATGGAGCTAAAGAAGATTCATCTTCCTCCTTGCACTTGTAAAGAATCGGGGGTCGATTCTCCACATGGAGAGTGACTTCTCTCTCACAAAAAATTTATGTTGGCTCTATATAAGGAAAGAAAATCCATGCTGATAATTGCATTAAAATCCACAATAGGGAGTACGAAGTGGTTTTTTGGGAATTTTAATCCACAGATTATGACAGGGGAGGAGTTATATTCATGGGATGCAATGATTGCCCTATTTTCCGTACTCATCAACATCTTTTATTGTATGATTTGTGGTGGTTCTAGGATTGTTCTACTGAACTATCGAAATATAAAAGAATGTGTAGAACCTGAATCAAAAAGTACATTTTCTATTCTGGAATGAATAACTAGCTTACCTATCACCACTTCATTATTGGGTTTCACTTCGATGTAGTGATGGAAAAATTTCACCCTTTCTGCCTTGGAGGTCGTTGGTTTTCTCCGAAAACCCTTATCTTAGGGCAATGATTTTCAAGATGCCCTGGTTCTTTACAGTTGTAGCAATGAATTATGTGTTGAGGTTCGAACTGAGTGTTCCTATACTCTGTTGGAACTGCAGATTTTTCTTGTCAGCAGTTAACAGCTTGGTTCCCTTCTCTTCCACACCTAAAGCATTTCATCATCCCCTTCAAGAAATTTCCAGGGTGATTCTTTCCACACCTATGGCAAGTGGGGCGTTGGATATTCTTAGCACCATTGGATTTATCCATCGGCCTTCCAGAATTTTATTCCACCTTATGCTTCTTATCCTTATGATACCCATGAGATTCTTAGATCTCCATTTCAACCATGAGGGCACATCGGACAATTTCCTCATAGATGTCGAAGTCACGGATCGCCAAATATTTCCACAGGATTAGTTTCATCCCACCAAAGAAGCGGTAAACCTTGCATTCATAGGTAACGATAAAGTCGGAAGTGTATTGTGCAATAATTTTGATGTTCGCCTCATACGCTTCAATAGATTCATCGTCTTTTTTCTTGAGGGAAAGGAAGTCCCTTTCCATCATAAACCAGAGGGTGTGAATAAAATATTTATCAAAAAACTTCTTCCATAAATCCTTCCATTCCAATGCCTGAACTCCTCCTTAGGCTTCATATTTTAGATCAATGTCCACCATTGATTAGCTTCACCCTCTATATGATAAGTATTCAAGAGAACCTTCTCTAGTTTAGAACATTGAAAGATGGAGAATATAATTTCAATGGAGTTGATCCATTATTCAGCGATTGAGGGATCAAATGATCCATTAAAAGTAGGAGTCCTTTATCTCATGAAGCTATCAATAGTGACTTATTCTTCCTTAGGGGGGGGGGTTGAACGTTACTATTGTCCCATGTTTCTATTCAAATCTTGTGTTAGTTGAGAGAGAAGCGTGAAAAAGTTCACAATTCCCGCTCCCATTGGATTGGGCATCTCATTAGTACCGCCATCACATTGATCTTAAAATCAAATGTTAGCCCATGTCCTCCTATTACCAGACATTGGCTGAAATAAAAGGAATGTTAGGGGTAACACGTAAAGGGTAATCCAAAGACAAAAGTTGATGACTTATAAATAACTTTTATTTCTTTAACTTATGAATCTATAGGTTTCAATCTATGTTATCCATTGTCTACTTTCTAACATATATTCTTAGGGTCATTTTTTTAATTAAATTAATAATGGCTCATACTAAGCTTGTGAATTTACCAAAGCATATACCCTAGGAGTGTCATAACGAAGAGTGCAGCAAGACCCTTTGCCGTGAACCAGTTCCTATTCGATTGTAGCTCAAAGCGGTGATTTTGGGTTTTACCCCTAGGATACATTTGTTCCAAAGCCGCCTCTTCCTACTCGTATCCATATGGGGATGTATTTTCATGATAAACCAATTACTAAATACTCACTAAAACATAGGGATGTTTTTATTATACTTAGTATTTTCTCTAAGGCTTTACTATGGTTTTCTAATCCTAATCCCAAAAATAACTAAAACTATCCTCTGATACCAACTATGACAACCCTGATCTTTTATTACACAATATAACATTATTTTTTTCATAAAATTAATTTGATACAACATAGCAGATTGGGAGTTCTAGTGTCTTTGGGGATTAGAATCATTACATAACAACTTAAAACATGAAATACAACATCTTTATTGAAAACTTATTTTACATGACCACTACATTCCCTCGTACTTATAATTGTATGGGATAACCTGAAGACATGCATAAGAAAAGGGTGAGATATAAAGCCCAGTAAGGGAATAATCATGGAATAACATGAGGAATACAATACATGTTTGAAAATAGGCATGTAAATAGAGAACAAGAAAAGTATAAACATAAAGTCATGATAAAGCATGATAATCATAACTTGGAAATGTGGCAACAACACTTAACATGGAATTAGCATGATCCAAGGATCATTTCACATGGAGAATAAGTAAAACCTCATTGAGTAAAACCACATTTCACATGAATTAGAATGAGTAAACACCTATTGCACATGACGTATCATGATACTATTCTTAACCCAATGCATTGGAGATCTATAAGGGTGTGCCCTTCTTAAACATTTCATTTCATGCATAAGTGTGCCACATGGATCATATAACATGGATTCATAAAACATAATAATTTATTCTATGATAAAGAAATGAGGAATTAAAACATGAAACATTATAATCAATAAGTAAATGTGCATAAATGTGAATACCCTTGATAGAGAAATGGGCATGGTATTCACTACACAATGACATTGGCTTGGAAAATCGGTGCAATTTCGACAGCGTAATGGCATGACGTAAGAATTTATAAAAAAGGTCGATGAAGGAGAAAGAGGTGTCTCATCATATGTACATGAAATGGACATTAAGGGTGTCATAAGGATACAAGTCCCAACAATTATAATGGAATTTATATTTATGATACAAAAGGATTTCTTGAATGTAAAAGAGGAGAGAGAAATTACTTTTGGAATTTAGGCATAGTAACTGATGTACATGAGAGGCATTTAGTGAGAGTGAAAGTGGTCTCCCATCATTAAAACATAAAGAGGGTCTTATGGGGGTGGTTCGAAACTGTACCCCAATATTTATAATTGAAATTAAAATGCATAACAATTTAAATAAAATTGGATAAAAATGAGAAAGGAAAAAACCCTTACATGGAAGTGTTCTTCCAAAGGCTTGAGAGTGGATTCATGGGAGAATAGGGCACCTTGGGAGGAATCTAGAGAGATTATGGAAGAGTTTGGACGAACTAAAAAGGATTTTAGTGAGGAATAAGTGGGAGCTTGGGTGGGTTTATATAGGAAAGGTGGGGGAATTCTTTATTATTTAGGTTTGGGACACCTCACATTAAACTAATCCATGCCACAAACCAGCCCATGGTTTTTGACCATGGTTTTTGGAAATGGGAAGTGGAAAACAACATTTTATAAGGAAAAAGTCCTAACTACTTAAAATAATGGGGTTGCTTATGTGTATGTGATTCACGCTCACAATGAAAACAATTTAAAAAGACAAGATGTTTAATAAGATTTGAAGGGTCCATTAATGCTTTGTAAAATAAGTAAAATGAACCCAAAACCACATTATATTAATGGATAAACATATATTGGCCGAACATAAAGCTTATAGTATTTTATTAAATCACTATTAGGTCATTATGATGACATAAAACACATTATATATTTAAATGGTATTTAATTTTTACCCAAAAATTTTTCTATCTCAAGAAATTATGAAAAATTTACCATTGGATAATTATGACATCCAGATTCTAGAAATAATATTTATTTTATCTAAATAATTTTCTAAATATGTTAATTTTCACTTTTAAAAAAACTGACATTTATCAAAAATTCACGGGTTTTGACAAAAAAAGTCTTTCGAACCATATAATAATTAAAATTGCATTCATAAAATTATACAATCATTTATATTTAATAAAAATTTATTTAATTATTATTATTATATTTTTTAAAATATTACTTAACAAAAAAATCCGCTAATTCAAAAAAAAAATTTCTTAGTTAAATATTTACTAAAAATACAATTTGAGCTTTAAAAACTTTTTACAAGGTAACAATAATAAAATAAAAGTATATTCATTATTATATACAAAAATTATATACATAACCACAGTGATAATGTCTTGTCACATAAACCCTTATAACACCTGCATAATACCAAAGAATAAGGTGTCCAATGGTTATAGACTCTTGGGGTGGCTCCGATAACATTGCTCGGGTGGTAATCTTTATCAACTTCAACTTCTCTCGTAGGTGGTCCAGCTCGAGCTTAACCTGTTGAATATTGGCTTGGGCTTGGTCAAGAGAGATGCCCAATGACACCACCTCTTTTCCGGGCTTTGACAAATGGTATTTTAATGGGGCACGTCTATTGGATGAGTCCATCGCTTGCTTTGTCTGAGTAAATTGGATTCGTTAAAGACCTATATTTATACTAATCATGTGATCACTTTTCAATGACTATATTAGAAACGGTCACAATTCTTAACATAAAACCCATGAAGTTGACATTTTATATAAAAATTTTACATAAAGAGACGTTTAATTAGATTAAGAGGGATTTCCATTAATGAATGTTTCGGTCGTTACCCGAGTCAGCTTTGTTTTTATTTGGGATTCCAGAATGTTCTTCTGGGGATCCGAATTATAATCCAGGTTATCTATTATGATAATTAGTATACCAAAAGGTACTACCTAGTTCATTGATTTTGGGCCTTTATATTTTATTATTTCATTATTGGGATTTCTATAGGTTCTTCCTAGAATACATATATTGATCTTACTACTATGATATATGCAAACAGTGTCCCTAGTAATGATACATGTTGGTGATTCCACTCTCCAAAGTGATAAGGATTATTCCACTCTCCTTTATTTATTGTATAATGGGGATTATTACGTTATCCTTCACTTGTTAGTAAAATGAGGAGGATTAAGATCTCTTTATCCTGGGGTTTTAATTTGATGGTCATGCTCTCCTAGACTTGTGGTATATTAAGGATGATTACGGTATCCTTGACTAGTGTCCTATAAAGGATGACTAAACACTAACTGATTTAATGTATGATGAGAATCTCTAGACATTAACAATAGTATCTGGATTATGATCCATATTCTTATCATGGGGGTTGATCATAGAGTCTCACATTTATGATTGATGCCCACGTTTTTATTTCGAGGGGTTGGTATGACATCTCATCGGTGATATCTCCTATAGATCGCCTAGGGAGAGAACATTAGGGTACATCTGAGACTCAATGTCATGACCTCCTATGAACTGGGACCTAGGGATCAAATATTGAACTTGATTTACATGGTCAAAGCTGTATGGAGTCCAGCAGAATTAAAATTTCTAGGATGTACATACATACTTCCTTAGAATCCATAGTTACAGTGATTGGAGGTAAGTATGGGTGAACCCAAGGTTAAGGTGAGTATCCCCTTGTGGTGACGTATCTTACTCAGAGACATTTTCCATAATTGGATGAATTAGGTATATGTTTATTGGGATTATAGAACTATATGTGGAATTAATTATACATGGATTCGGTGGAACGACATCCAACTCAATTCCCTTTGCACAGGATGTCCATGCATTCGGTATTATAGACCCAATGATAGACTGTTGATTGGTTTAAATGTTATTTATTTTACTTTACTCATGAATATTCTTATTTATGTGTATATTTATAGGTATGGGACTATAAATATATATCTATATAGATATGGGAATCCATGCTGGAACTTTCTTAGTTGACTGAGATTACAAATCTAGGGAATGAATTTGGATTCATGTTATTTTATTTACATTGTATTTCCAGTTGTGTATTTGCTAGGCTGAGCTTTTTTCTTTTTCATGAACTAATGGTAGTATTTTTTTATTGGTTCATCATTCTAGTAGCCTACTGAGAGTATTTCTCACCCATGCACATGCACCTAGGTGTATGAATAGATTTTATGTTTTCTTTTCAGTTTGATCACATATTCATAGTGTATAGGGATGTGTCCCAGAGCTGCATGATTGAGAGAAAATACTCGTGTGTGTTCCTCTTATCTGATTGGTGCAGTTTGACAATGTTTAGAAACTGATTATGTGGTGTAGCTCTGACTTATTATTAGATCCCTCCACATTTATCTCACCTTCTTTTGTACTCATGTTTCTGTAGGGTTGGCCTAGTGGGCGACTTGTGTTTTATGTATGGCATGGTTGTTCATGTATTAATAACATTTCTTTTATTATTGGAGTGTATTTTATTCTAGTTTATTTATTGAATTTTTACTCTATTTATTCACTATTTTTATTGATAAATAGATATTAACACTTTTTTCTAACTCTCATATGAGGGAATAGACACCACACTGTTACACCACAGGCCCCCACTACTAGTGGACAACCTTTAATGTACGAGGTGTCATAGTTATGGCCTCGTAAAAAATGGGGTTGGAGCACCACTTGAGTTTCATAAGGGTATAGGTGTTACAAACTGATATAATTGGTCATAATAATTATTAAAGATAGAGGGATTAGTTCACTACTTTAAATTAAATAAATTAGATAATTTATTTTAATTAATTCATTTATTCATCTCTAGGTTCACTTTATGTTAACTCCTAATTCCAAAAAAGTTTATCCCATGTTTAGGGTAAATCCCATTATCTAAACCCAAAATAAACCTTAGATTAATGATCAGAGCCGCTATTAAGACTAATTCCACATTTGGTATAAAATTATGCACTCGTGATATTTAATATAATTACTATATATTAAAAATTAATTACACTCACAATATTCTATAGAATCTAAAGTCTTATCTACAGTTATCCCGATTAATAAACCATTTAATATTATAAACAATTACATAAAAAATTAGATTCATTACAAAAATAACCCAGGAGAATGTATTATGAAATATTGGAAATTTTACCGATGAGAACAGTGTGTCAATATGTCAAGTGATTATAAAGGAAATAATCCTAAAGAATCAATGAAATGAGTAATGTATATCCATCTAATAGTGAGGCGTTTTAGTTTCAATGATTTGGGTTATGATAATGTGCTCCCAACTATTGTAACTCTGGATGGAAATCATCAGTAGTTGACGAAAAAGGATGTAATAAAATTATTTTCTATTATTACATTTGATGTTTGGCCATTAAATGAAGTGGTTATGGGTTTCTTACTTTTGTATTTTAATTGTCAAAATACATTGTTTGACTGTGGATAATCAAATTCATTCATTTCTAAAAACATTTCACATAAATTGTAATTTTCTCCTTAGGAATTTAGGATATAAACTTTTGTGAAAACTCTAGGTGGAAGTTATAAATAAACCATGATTTATTGGAATCTTCCTATTGTTATCAGTGGGATGGTCCTTTGTTAATATCTTTGTGAAAATTCCTTATAAGAGTCTAATAAAATTTTTTATGGGTTGGATTTAGATTTATCATGCTAATATATATTACAATACCAACAAAGATTTATTCAGTGATTTCATACCTTTGTCAACAGACCAAGTATCTGAGAAATTAATTTTACATGGTAACTAATGATACCTAGCTCAATTTGTTGAAAAAAATGAAACAATTAAAATTAGGGATGTTTCAATAGTGAATGAATACATGGATTTTTTCAGATGATTTACTTAGTGTTATTCTTAATTGGGAGGTTTGATTTACTTCTAAATTAGTACCTGATGTTACACCTATTTTTAAACCCCCATATCAAATCACATTAGTGTAAATTTTAGAATTTAAAATTATATTTCAAGAATTATTATATAATTGTTTCATTCTCCCTCATTCTTCACCATTGTGTTCTCCTATTTTTTTTTAAAAATGTGGTTCAATGAGACTTTTTATAGAATATAGAGATTTGAATAACATCATTATTATGTACATGTATCTATTTTCTCGTATCAATGATTTATTTGACCAGCTTCAAGGAGCACAATATTTTATGAAAGTTGATCTGATGTCTAGGTACCATTAGATAAAGGTGAAGGATGATGAAATTCTAAAAACTGTATTTCAGAATAGATATGCATATTGTGAGTTTTTTATTATTCCTTTTGTGTTGTTTAGTACATTTTTTGTATTTTTGGACCTTTTGAATCGAGTTTTTAATGTGTTATTAGACATTTTTATGGGTTTTTATAAATTTTTTATATTATAAAATTTATTAGGAACATAAAATACACTTAAGGACTATTTTTAAAACCTTAAAACAACAAGGACCATATTGAAAGTTTAGTATGTGTGAATTTTGGTTGCAACAAAATTATTTACCTGAATATATTTTTTATAAATATGTAATGATTGTTGAACATGTTGAAACAAATATTGTTGAATAATTACAAAGAACAAAAAACTATATAGATCAATATTTTGATCATATTATAGAGTTATTACTCATGGTTTGTTAAAACCATTTCCTAGTTTTATTGTCCATTGACAAAGATGTTAATTTCATATTGACAAAAAATTGCGATGATTTTCTTTAGGAATTGAAAATAAAAATTGTGAATAATCCAGTATTAGACCTTCCTTCCTAAAATAAATATTCACTCATCTATAGTGATTCAAAATTTAAATAACATGGTTGTTTCCTAATTTATATGCATTCAGTAATTTCTAATTCATTACATCATTTTAAGCCTCACAAGTTAAAATACTCTAAACATGATCAAGAATTTTCTACTATTATTTATTCTTTAAAAATTTGGAGTAATTATCTGTATAGTGAAAGGTGTGTAATATATAATGATCACAAAAGTTTCAGGAATAAATTCACTTAAAATGAATTAATAATGAGATAGAAAATATGGATGGAACTGAACAAGGATTATAATTACCCAATTCAATAACATCCTAGAAAATAAAATAATTTGTCTAATGCTTTGAGTCAAAAAAATAATTCTATGTTGATCTTGTTATCTATATACCACGACCCATTGGTTGATTATTTGATGAATTTTTTTCATTTAAGTTGTTGATTGAGGGAAATAAATTGTTTGTTTTTGGGTTTTAGTCTAGTAAACTTTGTCAAAAATAATTAAGAAATATCAAAAGTAGGGTTAATATTTCTAGGAAATGGTAAAATTCCCTATGAAGGGAATGTTTCAAGATTTTAATATTGATAAATAAGGTACTTTAATTTTTTTAAATTGATTATTCATACCCTGGTATTCCTATTTGAAGAAAAAAAATTTAAATTAAGCTCATAGTTCTCTAGTTTATATTTATTCGCAAAAAACTAATATATATGGAGTCCTTCAAGAGTATTTCTAGTTGGATGGAATGAAAAGTGTTATTTTTCACTTCACCAAGAAATTTTGGACTTATATATGGGTTTAAGAATAATTATTGTCACCAAAGGGAAATAATTAACCTTTTCTAGTTTCATAGTGGAAATTAGAAAATAAATCAATGAATTTTGTGGTAGTATTTCCAAATACTTTTCAGAGTAATAATATGATTTGGGATAATGTTGATCAATTAAAAAAACATTTATATATCCTTAACATTATAGTTGCAATATATTTAGATCATATTTATAGACTATATCAAGTGGAGATATTGAATGTAAATGGAGGACCTCTCTCCATCATATTACATCATGATCCCAAGTTCACAACTAATCTTTTAAAAGTACTTCATAAGTTTTTGGGTACATACTTAAATTTTAGTACTACTTTTCATCTCCAATATGATGGAAAGTCGTAGTGAAAATTTTAGACCTTGGATGATATGATTTTTCTTTGTCCAATAGATTACCAGGGATGTTGGAATTAACATATTTCTTTGATTATGTTTTCTTATAACAATTGGTTTCATTCGAATATAAAAATGGAAACTTTTCCGGAAATATAAGGTAGAAGATGTTGGAAACTAGTATTTTAGGATGAAAGGAGGAATGCAGTTGAGGATAATAGTGGTTCTAGAGGAAATATTTTGTAAGGTAAGGTTTATTCAAAAAAATATAAGGAAACTCAAATTAGTAAGAAAAGTTATGTGGATAATCAGATAAAATATCAATATTTCAATGTAGGTGATCATGCCTTTATCAAAGTTTCTAAATGGAATTTTTTTTGAATTTTTGAATTAAATATATGAAAATTATGTGATTCATTATAACCAATGAAATTATAGTGAATGTTGGATTAGTTTCTTATTGAGTGTCTTCACCTTGGATTTTATCTCAGGTACACAACGTATTTCTTGTTTTGATGTTAAGAAAATATTTTCCAAATTCATCTCATTTTTTCATAAAGTATTTCGATTTGAGGAGATTTTATTATAAAGAATATCATGTTCATATTATTTACCATAGATATAATGTTTTTTGGAATAATTTCATTCATCGTGTTAATGTTTTATGGGAAACCCATATGGTTGAAGAGGGAACATTAGACTCTAAAAATTCTATGAGGGAATGATATCCTCACATGTTTAATTTGTGAATAAAATTAGAAAGATGTGATTTATAAAATAGGTAAGAATGTAAAAACATAGATAAGGATATAATAAATCATTTTAAAATTTTTTCATATTAATTAGATAGTTATATTAGTTATAAGGATATTTAGTAATTCTTAAATAAAAAAGGTATTAGTTTTAACTAAACTCATTCCCTATAATGTTTTTCCAAAAGTTTAATTTCTAATAATTAGAATTTTAATTTTAAAAATTTATACTAATTTTAAAATAAGAATATCAATTTTTACCTATTGTTAAATTTTAGGATTTTTTTTGAAAATATTGATTTTACATCAAATAGTGAAAAATACAAATTTTTTATGAAAAGACTTATTTATTCCATAATATAATTATTTTAAAAGTTCCTATATGTTTTGAATATAATTTAAATTTACGTAATTATTATTTATTGTTATTTAATATATATAATTCATTTTAAATTAAACTTATATTTCTTTTAGCATAAGTTTTATTATGGGTTTTTAAAATGGGTTTTTTCTGAAAATTGTTATAAAATGAATAATGTATCTTCATTTGAAATAAATAAAATAGCCCATAATGGGGAATGTTTTTAATTAAATTTATATATTATATGTCATAATATATTAATTTAGTTTACAAAAATTATTATTATTAATCACAGAGTTAATATAAAATCACTTTTTACCAAAAAAATACTCTCCTTGAAAACCTACTTTTTTGTTATGTCTTTTATTTTGGATTTAAATTAAAATTTCCAACTTGTATGTATGGAATTTGGGGAAATTTCTTCCATAATTATAATTAGAATAATTATATTTTATAATAATGTCAACATATTTTTTCCCAAATTAATAGTGAAAATAGAAAACATTTATTACCACCGTTAATATAAAAAATGGATTTACCAAGAGTTAAACTAAAAAAGGTAAGGGTTAAAATTACCTAAATACTTATATATAAAAAATTTATAGGTATATTTAAATGTAATCCCTTTTTGGATGAATAATTTTCTCTTATTCTATCCTTTTTACATGAACAAAAATGAGTGGAGTTCATTCTTTTCAAAAATTACATTTGTACTACTTAACTCACTTATAAAAGGCAACTCACTCTTGTCTTCTCTTCACACCTTCAATACACATTGAATTGGACAATAAATAAAAGTCTAAATTCTATAATTCCATCATATCATCTTATAAGTCTCTTTTTCGTATAAATATAACCAAGGAATTCATTTTGTGAAAACTAAAAGAAGTTAACAGAATAAGACGTAACATTCTTCAATGAGAGTTTTTATTTTATAATTTCCACCACCACATTAAATTATTATTACAACATGATTATATAATAACATAAACATATTCCATATATTTATATTTTACTATTTTAATTTAATACTCTAAATCGTTCTCCACTTTCATCAAATTGGTTAGGAAATCATTATTCGTGTGGATGGAGAAGTACCACCTCACGAACCGATGTCTTTTGTTTTTCCATTACCACCTCTCACAGTTGGGTTTGATGATGGATATAAAGTATATATATGAAAATTATAAAATGATTGTATGAATTTATTTATTATATATTATATACCTTTTACATTACATTATATAGTGTATATGATAACGTCGCTCGGGTGTATGGCAGACTACTGCCTCATGAATTAATGTGATTCAATTTTAACTAACATGTTACATGGATGGTAATAAGGGTAATTATAATGAATATATGTGGTATAAATGAAATAAGTATGTATTTATTACATATATTTCATTCTAAAAATATGATATATCATTTTCTTTTATTCCTTTTCACTCTTTGCAAAAAGATATCATTTCTCATAAATGTGTAGGATATCACCTTCAGGAAGTGATGCAACGCTATTTTAATACCCAAAATAGATTTACGATATAAATAAGTAGATTTAATGAAATAATTAATTATATTTTATTTTCATTAAATTTTGAAAAGATAAAATATTACCTACCTCCATTTAAAAATGATCGTTAAAAATTGAAATGTTTTCAATGTGTATATATTGCCTGCCATCTCTACGATTGTAACATACATCATTTATTAAAACATAATAATTGATTATTTCTCATAAAATTACATTTTATTTAAAAATATTATAACTATTTCATGATTATTTTTCTTCGTATGATTAAATAAATACATCTTTCACCATAGTCAACTGATCAATTCATTTTTGACACGTAAGCCTAATATAATCAAAACATTTAATGAAAAAATAATTGATTAAGTAATTGTATATTACAAGGTAATAAGTAAAATAAAAGTAATAACAATTATTAAAAAGGTTCATAAAAAAGTAAATAATTATCATCATTTTATTATTATGGGAGATGAAGGAACATGTGACAAGTCAGACTCAAGGTAAGGGACTTCATCTCAATTTTCATTCATTGAGGAATATGTTGATGTTATAAACCTACACTCTTTTTCAAGGTGTATATAAATCCCATTTAAAATTTCATATAATCAATTTGCTTATTCTGATTGTATTTATATTTTTTTTTAAATTATTCTTCCAAGGGACGTATGAATGAAAATTTTCCAAATTGATAAGGTACATTTAATTAAAAAATTATTATTTATATTTTCCATTCAAATATTTATTTTTCTATCAATATGTATTTAAAATTATTTTTTGAACTACTTTATGTTGACATTAATAATTTATATTGTACATTTCATGTCTCTTATTAATTTATTTTCAATTGTTTTAAAAATTAATCTTATTACGAGTTTTATATGGAATATTTTCAAAAACGAAAAAAGGAATGTAATATTCATAACAAACAAAACAAAAAGAAATTTTTCACATGTTGTTCCTATTAATTTATTTCAAGATTCCATTGAGAGTTTTCATTTTTCATTTAATGAAAAACCAACTTTCCCTTTTGGTGGTAATTTCTTATTGAATGTGGGGTTTTAAATAAAAAATGGTGTTTTAAATATAGAATTGACATGTATAAAAGTTTTAAAGAGTATTCCAAATGTTTAATGATTAAAAAGTAAAAGAATAAATTTTTTTATTAATGTTTTGGTTCATGAACGTTATATATGATGGGTACACCTAAATATCATCCAGAAAACCCGTTCTAGCTAATATGATGGGTGCCCCTAAAAATCGATCTAATGTATTATGTAATTATTATGTTATCAAAAAAATTATATTGGAAGTTGGTTATATGGTTATTCCAATTTCTAAGTGTTATGTAAGGATTTGATGAAGGGTTCATTGAGATGAAGTTCCAAGGTACCTAACTACCCTTTCTATTATTTCTAATGAGTTTTCCTAGAAATATTTTGTTTTCAAAAGGTAATATAAATTATGTTTTAAAAATATTAATAATTATTTTTTAAAAAATTGTATGCTTTTATGTAAATAATTTTCATGGGTTTTAATTTTTTCACTAGATTAATAGTTTTCTTCTTTCTATTTCCATTCATGGTCTTTTTATGAACATAAAACATTTTTAAATTATTATCCTAGGATTTATGGATAGTTAATGGAATGGAAAAGTAATGTTTAAATTCATGAACATTTTTCTTAAAAAGAAATAACTTTGTGTTATAAGATATTTATATAATGGGAAAAAATAATACTGGTCAGATGTATCCACTTTTTATTATATGTTATTGTTATGTACAAGTTATGGCCTGATTATTTAAAACAGTAAACCTAAAAATATACTAAAATATATAAAAATGAATTATTGACATAAAAAAATAAAGATTATATAATATTTAAATATAGTTCCTTAGAATGATAAATTATTCTTTTATACAATACCTCTGATGGCCTCAATTGGATGATGATTTTGTATAAGAAATGACTGATATGGTTCCCTAGCATATTTTCTGGGATAGTTAGGGTTGGAAATTTTTCTATACCATGCAAAAATAAATAATAAGTTACCACTATAATATATCCTAGATAGTCTCAAAGGGTATTACCTATATGTCAAGCCAAGAGTGATACATGGTTTTTTATGGAATTCATTTGAGATACTCTTATAGTTATGGGTTTTATAGTGAACATAGAGTGATACCTAGGTTCCTTTTTACAAAGCACCATATATTATCCCATGATGCTAGTTAATTAAAAATATATATTTTTTCCTTTCTAATACAAATTCATGGGGTCTTCCCATGAATTATACTTCACTTTTGTAACACCACAATCTTACATGGTACATTTCCCTTTGAATAATACAATAGCTTGCGTTGTACGCAACATCGAGTTCTACCACACCACGACCAATCAAACTAGACGTTATAAATAGTAACACACACTTTTTTAAATTTTATAAATGTTATTTTTCAAAATGGAATTCATTTCTGGATTCGGAAGATCTTAATTAGATTACGGTGGATTTTTTATATTTTTATAAAAACATTCAAATGAATAGTGAGAAACCCTACATTATTGTCTAAAACCAAGTTTTTATTAAAATTAATATTAATTTTATTTAAATTTATTTTATGTAAAAATAGATACATTATACCTATATTAGTTCAATGAAATTCATTAGAGTCATTTTATAATAATATTAGATATATAAAATTTTATTGAACTTTTTATCATCTTTTACCTACCTACTAGGCACATTTTCAAATTTGCATAAAATGTAATATTACTGCTTCTGTGAATTTAATTTCAAAAATAAAAGAGATACTTTTGAAATCAATAAGTAAAATTTGGTTTAATAAGATGAAAATAATTTTTGATGAATAGTAACTTTTGACTTTTATTTACCACGGTTAAAAGCAAATAGGGTAATTAAAGGTAAAAATTTTATTATTATTATCCCAACAAATGTCCTAATTCTATTATATGAGTGTAGTTTGACCAAAATAAACTTTAGGAATAAAATATGATCCTTTTGGTCGGCTTGGATTAGATTAGTACATTTATTATTATTTTATTTATAGAATAGTTTAAAGTTTTAAAATCAATGTTTCTTAAATAAACCATTTTTAATATAGGGTCATACATAAGATGAAGTTGACTATAAATATTCATTAGAAATTTAAAATATATTCTCTATATAATGGTATTTTATTTATTATTTTTAGTCATTAAATAATTATTTTTATTTATGAGACATTAATGATTCAGTAATTACCTTGTTAATGAAAGATGAGAAAAATTGATATTATAAATATCCAAATAAATGTTAATTGGGACTTTTGAGGAATTAAACTAACTTTCTAGTTTAACATATCATCTTAGTGTTTATTAAATTAATTTTTTTTGAGTAATAATGTTTTTATGACTTTCAAAAAAACAAAATACCAAATAGTGTCAAAATTGACATAAATGAGTTTTTAAAACAAATATTATATCATTAATTTATATAGTATTACCAAAAATATAATGTTCGTCCAAAGTACATATATAATGTTATATATGTCAATAATTCACCACTTGGGGTTCTCTTGGATTTTTATAGTATGTTTATTCGCCATTTATTATAATAATACAAGAATACATAGTAAAAGCTAAACAATTTAACTAAGAGTTAAATCAGAAAGATAAGGTTAATATGGTAACCTAAACCTATATAAGACCTATTGGTTGAGAGTTTTTCTACCCATACCCACGTTATCCTAGAAATAAATAATTTTGGAGTCATTATAATCCTAATTTTATTCTATAATGAAATAATATTTCGTGTTTTTCATAAAGTTACCATCACATCTCTTATAAAAGTGTACTTCCCCTTATCTCAAAATCGCACCACCCAAGCCATTTGTCTCTACCAAAACCTACTCAAATATCATCCAAACTACCCTCACATCGACAAAAAGGCCTTAATTTGATCATAAATCCATTTTAAGGATCTCTTTTGATCAACTCAAATGAAAACACCCGAAAAATAAGTAATAATTTAAGCACCTCTGTCAAAGTCCTTTTCATCTTCCACTTCATCTTTATTTGTTGTTTTCAAAAAAAATAATAAATACAGTACCTTATACATACTGTGATGTTATTATCAATATGGTACATCTATATTCTTTATTCTATCTATCCTATAAATGACAAGTCACCAAACGTGTGTACGTACGGTGTACCGTCTCCACGTCGTGGTGTAGTTTGTTATTCCAACACTTAATTATTTGGATGGGTATAATAATGATTATTAATGATATAAATAATAAACATAACATGGTTAGGATTATTTATATATGATATAACATCCAATTACATATTATTTCACCATCAATAGAATGATATTGTTTCTCGTGCGTATGTACGGATTACCGTCTCCACGATCGTGATGAAATTCATTCCCGATTGTAACCATTCAAGAATTATTTTCATTTTATGATTAATGATATTTTTTAAGATCTTAATATCATTCTGGATATGAATAATATACATCCTATCCATATCAAACATGACTTACATAACAAAACAGATAAAGTAAAACGAATTAGTTAACACCTGAACAGATGATACTACTGAAATATTATTAACAAATCAATATTAGAAGATCATATATGATATCATATTTATGTATGTGGTTCTTTTATAATTTAATAAAAAAAATTAACTATTATACAATAGTTTTTCATACCCTCAATCATGGAAAAGTACAAGGTAAAGGTTATTTTTACAATCTCCTCATTATCTGAGGTTGTTTATATTTACGTATCTTCTGGGACCTCTTTAACATCCACATCTATGTTTCTTAAAAATGTATTTCAAGAAATTTTTACTATTTACTAGAATATGGGTTAAAGTCATTTATACCCATGTTTTAATTTTTTTAAAAATGTTTTGAAATGTATCTTTCCCCCATTTTCCAAACAAGGTACTTTATGACCTTTTTGACAAATTAAGGTAATATTCTTTTAACTTATATGGCGGGTGTGGCTATTTTCCACAATTATAACACCTTCAAAGCTTCCCTTACGATATTATATGAGTATTTTCAAAATAATTTATTTCTTTTATAGTTATGTGAATTTTAAATGATTTCAAAAAATAAAGAGATACTTCTCTCAAATAGTTTTGATTTTATATATGTCAACATCCTTTGAGGTATTTTACACTTGTTTGAAGACGATTCATTATAGTAAAATCTTTTATATTGTATTTAATGAGTTATGATATGTTTGACTATGGATGTTCTATTTTTATACCAATAATTCTTTATGGTTAAAGTATTGATATTTCGTATACTAGTTTTTAATAATAATGTTTATATTATGTTTCAAAATTTTCATATGAGGAATGTATTGGACTTAGTAAGTGACGAGTGGAGCCCACTATATCTCCTAAAAGCATTTGTATGTCTCATTAGAAAATATAGTGTCTTGGAATAAGTCCTAGAAAAAACCTTATTTGTAGTCTTGGAAAAAGGCCTTTACTATGTGGTTATGATGTCCGGCATCATGCATTCCACCATTATGAAAATAGTTATCAATATAACATGTGATTATTCTACAAGTAGAATATACATGTGAATAAGTGAATGGAATTTTTTTGATTTATATTTTATATATTATACTGAAGTTTATTTTTAAAAAGGGTTTTTTTAGTCTTATACATTTCCATAAATGTTTATTCTTTTTTAAAAAAAATTCTCTATATTGTTATCCTTACTAAGTATCTGAGGTCACCCCTTTCTGTGTTTTATATTTTGCAGTATGTGTAGAATTATTTTATGGTTTACCTTTAGGGATAGGCTAAGGGAAATAAGTGTGTTAAAAGGGGAAAAAATGTTGTTGTTTTTTTTATTTCATCATGTAATGAAAAACATATGTATGTATCTAGAACATACAAGGTTACAAAACTAATATTTCTTTTGATAAATGGTCTCTTGTGATTATGAAAATGTTATGTCATAATTCACCAACTCTAAATAACTATGGTCAGGGCATTATAGTTGGTATCAGAGGAAGTTTAGTACAAACCATGGAAGCTAGATTTAGAAAAAACTCTGATTAGAGAACATTACCCTGAGATGTACATTGATGATTAATATATAATAACTTCCTAGAATTTTGGTAATGTAGCGATTTTGTAGGTTTTACAATTAATACATCCATGTCTAGATACGAGCATGTAGAGGCAACTCTGGAACATATGTACCTAGGACTAATAACACTGACAAGGAGTTTCGGGCTTCACCAGGGGTATCCTGGTACATGAAAATGAGCATTGTTGCACTCTTGGTTACGACACTTCTGAGGGACATGCTTAGGATAATTCACATTTTCTTTAAAACCCATTATGAAGGATATATGAGTATATACTTCCTCAATGAAAACATTTTTACAAATATGGATTATATCCATAAACATTTTAATTTATTTTACGTGTTTTACAAGTTTGGAATTATGTATTATGATTCTAAAACTAATCTATTGAATGCCAATGTATAAATGGAGCCAAGTGGAAGGAATTGACACCGTATAAACACACGTAATCCATGTAGGGACATCCCTCCTACTCAAGATAATTATAGTGGAGCTGGTGATGCAACTTGTGCTGATTAGCATATCATCATACTAGGACAACTCACTCATGTTATGAGTAATAACCTTACCTGTATGGAGCACCCCGATACACAATACAGAGGATCAATGTTAGACCAGTTAATGAAGAAAAATCACCCACATTAAATAGGAATACAAATCCATTTGTAGCTGAGGAATGGATATGTTCCTTAGAGAAAATATTTCATGCTTTGGAGAGTAGAAAAAGGGAAAAAGTTGTCACAACAGTTTATCGCCTCACGAGAGATTCCGATCAATGGTGGTCAGTAATTAGAAACACAATAGAGGGTAAATAATCATCAAATATGGAATAGAGGATGTTTAAAGAGATTTTCTAAGACAAATACTTTCTTTGTGACCATCGAGCGGATATGGAAAGACAATTTCTGAGTCTGAGGAAAAAGGACTATGAGAATGTCGGAAAGTATGAGGCTAACATTACAAGGTTATAAATTCATGTTGTAGATTATATACGCAACCCAAGGAGTAATATTGATTGATTCATTGATGGTTTAAAACAATTTCTCCACTAAGAATTAGTCTCACAATCATTCTCATCGTAATAAGATATTGTCTCATGTTTTATGAAAATATAAATGGAATTCTATAAGTCTTACTAGTTTAAAGTAAAGAAAGAGTAGAAGAGATCTGTTGAACACTCTAGAAATGGGAATAAGGGGTAGAAGGGAAAATTTGAATTTCCATCCTGCGGTAAATGTGCGAAGAAACACCCCGGTACTTTCTTGAAGGTAATGATAGTCTGTTACTAGTGTGGTGAAAAAGGAAACCAAGCTTCTGATTACAAGGGAATTAAATAAGATGTCAATGTTTAATTCTAAAATTGTAGATAAATGTGTCATTATGAAAATGAATTTCCAAAGATCCAAAGAAACTTACCTCAGAAAATTCTAAGGGAGAAAGGCCAAGTTTATGCGATCACTACTGCTGAGGTTAAAGCTCTGAAAGCCGTGGTAGCAGGTAATTTAATGGTTTCCTCAATTTTATCCAATGATTTATTTGATTCTGGATCATCTAATTGTTTCATATCTTCGAAATCCTCTAAGAAAATTAGATATTTACGATTTTATTTAATAAGGGAGTTTTTATTCAAAACTCCTAAGGGTAGTATCATTAAAACAAGGTTTTGTGAATCATTCCCCATTAGGGCATATAAATATTCTTTATCTACTGATATCATCATCATACCCATGATTGAATTTGATATAATCCTCGGTATGGATTGGATTTTGGACCATGATGCAAAGATTTATTTTAATAAGAAGGCGGTTATAATTTTTTATGATGATAAAAAGTACCTTATCTTTAGAGCAGAAACATCACCACTTGATTATTATCTAGATACACCCTCAATAGCTCTACTAAATTCATTTATTAGGGAGGAAGAGAATGAAATAACTATGGGTGAGGAAAAGAATTTTCAAATAGTTGATGTACCTATTGTGCAAGAATATGATGACGTGTTTCTAGAGTATTTTCTTAGACATCCTCCAGAGTGAGAAATTGAGTTTTCCATTGATTGAATTCATGGTTCAAGGCCCATATTGAAGACCCCTTATAGAATGGACATTGTGGAATTAGTGGAATGAAATAGAAAACTAGAGGAATTGAGTTATAAGGGATTTATTCTCCCTTGTGTTTCTCCATGAGGATCCCATGTTATTCTTGTTAAGAAGAAAGATAGATCTATGAGGTTGTGCATTGAGAACAGGGAGATCAATGATATAACAATAAATAACATGTATCCCCTACCTCACATTGATGATTTATTTGACCAAATTCATGGAGCTCAATATTTTTCAAAGATTTACCTTCAATCTAGATATCATCAGTTGTGTGTGAAGAAGGAAGACATTTTGAAAACAGCATTTCGAATAAGGTACGGGCCTTACGAGTTTACAGTAATGCCTTATGGACTGACTAGTACACCCTGTATTTTCATATATCTAATGAATGGATTTTTCACAGACTATCATGACGACTTTTTAGTGGTATTTATTGATGATATCTTGGTATAATCAAAAATATATGAAGATCATAAAAGTCACTTGAGCCCTATTTTGAAATCCCTCAGAAGAAATAAATTATTTTTGATGTTTAGCAAGTGTGAATTCTGGCTTCAAGAAATTTCTTTTCTTGTCCATATTGTCTCTAAGGATGGAATATCTGTTGATCATTCTAATGCAAGAGAAATAAAATAATGACCATCAACGTTGAGTATAACTGAGCTATGCAGTTTTATTGGTTTGGTAGTTAATTATTGGTCTTTTGTCCAGATGTTTTCCCGATTAGAAAACCCATTAACCAAGCTCACGTGTAAATGGGTTAAATTTGTTCGGACAAAAGAGTTTGAAGAATGTTTTGAAAAACTTAAGAGAATATTAGTCAATGTTCTTATCTTGACTCTACCAACGGGTAATGATGGGTCTTTTATTTATAGTGATGATTCAATGAAAGAACAAGGTTTGTACTTATGCATAATGATATAGTTATTTCATATGCATCACGATAGCTAAAATTTAATGAACAAAATTATCCCACTCACAATCTTGAGTTAGCTGGTGTAATATTTTCTTCGAAGATATAGAGACACTATCCCTATAGTGAAAAATGTGAGATATATATTGATCAAAAGAGCTTAAAGTATATTTTCTCACAAAAAGAACTCAACATGAGGTAGAGGAGATGGATTAAACAACTCATGGATTATGATTTCACTATACACTACCACCAAGGGAAGGAAAATAAGTTGGCAGATTCTTTGATCAGAAAGGATCATGGAGTTTTGAACAAGATGAGAGTTGAAAGGGATCCTATGTTCTTGAATCTAGTAAAAATAGATATGGGAATAATCTTTGAAGGTGAAACATCAATAATTTTTCAAATAGTTTCGAAACAATCTTTAATATAAAGGATAAAATGTTCTCAGAGTGATGACGAGGAGTTTCAAATGAAACTTAAATTTATGAATGATGGGAGATTGATTGACTTCGTATATAAAGATGGGATTTTGACATTTTGGAAGATACTTCTTGTTCCAAACATACATTATCTTAAATGGGAATTATTGGATGATGTTTATAGCTCTGATTTCTCTATACACCCTGGTAGCACTAAGATGTATAGATATTTGAAGGAACATTTTATAGTGGGACTACATGAAAAGGGCGATTGCTGATTATGTGTTAAGATATATGGTTTTTCAAAATGTGAAGGCTGGAAGACAACATCCTAGAGGATTCATGCAACCTCTTCCCATACCTGAGTGGAAATGGGATGATATTATGATGGAATTTGTTAGGGGGATACCAAAAACTCATAGAAGTAATGATGCAACATGGGTCATTGTTTATCGTCTTACCTAGTCATCACATTTTCCTGCTATAAGATAGGATTTACAACCTGAACGTTTAAAAATAATATATATTAATGAAGTTGTAAGACTTCATGGAGTAACCCTATCAATTTTTTTCTGATCATGATCCCCATTTTACATCAAGATTCTGGAATAGTATTCAGAAGGCCTTAGATACCGATCATTTTTTAGCACTGCCTACTACCCTCAAAATGATGTAAAATCAGAATAGACTATTCCAACATTATACGACAGGTTGAGATCATTATCACTTTACTTTCAAGGTATATTGGATCAATATTTAACTCTAGTAAAATTTTCAAATAACAATGGCATTCATTAATGTATTCAAATGTCACCATATGAAGTGTTATATGCAAAGAGATGTCGTACACCATCTTGTTGGGATGATGTTGGTGAAAGAAAAATCGTAGTCCCATAACTTGTTGAGAAAACAATGGAAATGGTGATGATTATCCAAACCCACATCAAAGTAGCTCAAATTAGAAAAAAGAGCTATGCTGAAAACTAAAGAAAAGATTTGGAATTTCAAGTTGGAGATCATGTTTTTTAGAAGGTATCTCCAAGGAAGGTTGTTATACAATTAGGTAATAATGGAAAATTAAGTCACATGTAAATCATATCTTTCAAAATTCTAGAAAAAATTGTAGTTGTAGCTTATTGTTATTCAATGTCGCCTGGTCTCTCCAAAGTTCATGATGGGTTCCACATATCATAGTTGAGAAAATACATGTTTGACCCAACACATGTACTCACCTATGAGGAATTAGAACTAGAACTTAATTTATCTTATTGTGAAGATCCTATCATAATTCTTGATACTAGAGAACAAGTGTTGAGAAACCGAACAAATCATCTGGTAAAAGTTCTATGGAAAAACCATAAGATGGAAGAGGCAATGTGGGAACCTGAGAAACTTATGAGGAGGAACCACCGGAATCTGTTTATGCAGTAGTATTCTACAAATTTCTAGGAAGAAATTATTTGAAGGAGGGGACAATGTAACACCCTGGTCTTCCATGGAAAATTTCCCTACGAATAATACAATAGCTTGCGCTATACGCAACTTCAATTTCTAGCACACCACAACCAATAAAACTAGCCGTTATGAATAGTAATACCCACTTTTTGAAATTTTATAAATTTTATTTTTTAAAATGGACTTCATTTTTGGATTCAGAAGATCAAAATTAGATTAGGGTGAATTTTTGGTATTTTTCTAATAACATTATATTTTTGATGAATTGTGAAAAACACTCTGTTATTGTTTAAAACATATTTTTTATTTTAATAATTATTTATTTTAATTTATTTTATTTTAATTCAAAATAGATACATAATACCTTTATTAGTTTAATTAATTCATTGGAGTCATTTTATAATAATATTAGACATATAAAATTTTATTGAACTTTTTACCGTCTTTTACCCACCTACGGGGCACATTTGCATATTTGCATAAAACGTAATTTTACCACTTATCTGAATTGAATTTCAAACATCTGAGAGACACGGTTGATATTAGTATCTAAAATTTGGTTCAATAAGATGAAAAGGTTTTTTTGAATAGTATATTTTGACTTTTATTTACCACGGTTAAAAGAAAATAGGGTAATTAAAGGTAAAATTGATATTATTATTACCTTAACACATTTCCTAATTCTATTGGATAAGTGTATTTCGACCAAAATCAACCATAGGAATAAAATATGATCCTTTTGGTCCACTTGTATTAAATTAGGACATTTATTGTTATTTTATTTAAAAAAGACTTAAAAGTGTTAAAATCAATGTTTTATAACTAAAACATTTTTAGTATATTTCTATACATAAAATAAATTATTATATAAATATTAATTATAAATAAAAATATATTTCATATATAATGGTATTTTATTTATAATTTTTAGACATTAAATAATTAATTTTATTTATGAGACAATGATGATGGAGTAATTACATTATTAATGAAAGATTAAAATAATTGATATTATAAATATCCAAATAAATGTAAATTGAGACTTTTGATGAATTAAAATAATTTTACAGGATAAAATTTCTTGTTAGGGTTGATTAAATAAAATTTCTTCGAATTAATAATCTTTTTCCGACTTTTACAAAAACAAAATACCAAGTAGTGTCAAAATTGACATAAATGAGTTTTTAAAACAAATACTATATTATTAATTAATATAATATGCCTAAAAATATATGGTTCAGAAAAAGGAAATACATAAGGTTATATATAAAAATAATGACCCACTTGGGGTTCTCTTTTCTTTTTATAGTATGTTTATTATCCATTTATTATAATAATACAAGAATACATGGAAAAAGATAAACTATTTAACAAAGATTTAAATCTAAATGAAAATGTTAACATGATGACCTAAACCATTCTAAAACATATTGGTTGAGATATTTTGACCCATATTAACTTTATCCTTGAAATAAATTAATTTAGAGCCATTATAAACCGAATATGATTGTATAATAAAATAATCGTTCAATCTTTTCCTAAAGTAACTCTCACCTCTCTTATAAAAGGGTACTTCCCCTTCTCTCAAAATTACAACTCCAAATCCATTTTCTAGGACAAACCCTACTATAATATCCTCCCAAGTACCCTCACATATACATAGTGTCCTTAATTTGATAATAAATCAAACCTAATGAGCCCTTTTGATCAACTCAAAAGGAAACACCCGAAGATGAGGTAATAATTTCACCACTTCTTTCAAAGCACTTTTCTTCTTCCACGTCCCCTTTATTTTCTGTTTCCATACCAAGATAATAACTCTAGTACATTATACATACTTTGATTTTATTATAAATATGTTACCATCATATTAATTATTATATCCATCCTATGAATGATAAGTCACCATATGTGCGTATGTACGGCTTACCGTCTCCACGTCATGGTGTTGTTTGTTATTCAAACACTTTATTATTTGGATGGATATAAGAATGAGTATAACTAATTTAAATAATAAATATAACATGTTAATTATTATGTATATAGGATATACCATCCAATTACATATGATTTCACCATTAATAGAATGATATTGTCGCTCGTGCGTGCGTACGGATTATCGCCTCCACGAACATGATGAAATTCATTCCCCATCGTAAACATTCAAGAATAATTTTCATTTTATGATTAAAAATAATGTTTAAGAACTTAATATATTTATGTATATGAATTAAATACATCCTATCCATATCAAACAAGACTCACGTAACAAAACATATAAAGGAAGACGAATCAGTTAACACCCAAAACAATGATACTACTGAAATATTATTAACAAAGCAATATTATAAGATCAAATATGATGTAATATTTATATATTTGGTTCTTGTATAATTTTATAACAATTATTTAACTATTATATAGGATTTTAATGTACACTCGATCAAGGAAAAGTACAAGATAAGTGTTAATTTTACAATATCTTCATTATTCGAGGTATTTTATATGTAAGTATCTACTGGGACCTCTTTATCATCCACAACTGTGTTTCATAAAAATGTATTTCAAAACATTTTTACTATTTACTAGACTATGGGTTAAAATCATTTATACCCATTTTTGTCTTTTTTATGAAATGCTGTGAAAGCAATCTTTCTGTCGTTTTCCATACAAGGTATTTATGACCTTTACGACAAATTAAGATAAGAATGTTTTTTTAAATTATATGGTGTCTGAGGTTTTTTCCACCATTATAAAACCTTAAACTATTATCTTACAAGATTATATTATTATTTTCAAAATAAATTATTTCTTTTATAATTACATGACTTTTAAATGATTTCAAAATAGAAAGAGATATTTATCTCAAATAGTTTTGATTTAATCTATGTCAACACCATTTGATAGATTTTACATTTGTTTGATGTTCATTCATTGTAATTAAATATTCCATATTATATTGAATTAGTTATAATATTTTTGACTTTGGATGTGCTATTTTTATACCAATCAGGGCTTATGGTTAAATTATTGATATTTCGTATGCTAGTTTTTATGTGAATGTTTATGTTATGTTTCAACCTTTTCATATAAGGAATGCATTATACTTAGTATCTGACGGGTGGATCCCAATATAGCTCCTCAATGCATCGTTAGGTCTCATGAGACAAACTAGTGCCTTGGAACAAGGCCTTGACAAAATCTTATTTGTAGTCTTTTCCCGAGGCCTTGACTATGTGGTTATGATGTCCGCCATTATGCATTCCATCATTATGAAATTAACTGTTGATATTACATGTGATTATTCGACTAGTAGAATATCCATGTGAATAAGTAAATGGAAATATTTTGAATTATATTTTCCATATTATGCTGAAGTTTATGTTTAAAAAGGATTTTGTTTTAGTATTACACATTTTCTTTAAATGTTTATACTTATTTATGAAAGTTTCCTCTATATTGTTTTCTTTACTGAGCATCTGAGCTCACCCCTTTCTATGTATTATTTTTCCCAATATGTGAAGAATTATTTTATGGTTGACCTGTATAGATAGGCTAAGAGAAATAAGTGTGTTCAAAGGGAACAAAATGTTGTTGTAGTTTTTATTTCATGATTTAATGAAAACTTATATATGTATATAGTACTTCCAAGGCTATTAAAATAATCGGTCTTTCAAGACATGATATCTTATGATCATACCAATGTTATATAATAATGCACAAACTCTAGGTAACTCAGGTCAGGGAGTTACAACTTTTATGATGGGCCAATTATATATCCAAGATTATATTATATTAGATTTATGAAACCCTTAAAAAGTATATACAAATTCCTTGGGATTTAACATTGGGTCCATTAAAATTTTACAAAATTACATATTCCTATAAAAATCTATATATGATCTTATGTATATAAAGAATTTATATACATACCTTCTTTATAAAAATATATATGGAGAGTAACATCTGTACAGAGACTTTTGGCTTAGGTTGAAGCAGGTTGTTTCGGTTGTGTATCCCCTAAATAACCCAATCTATTGTGATTTAATTATTTACTTAGTATATTAAATTTACTATTACATTAACACTAATAATATTATATATATATAATTAATTGTTCTAGACACCTTTTCTCCAATCCTTTTGAGTATATCTCACACCCTATTTAGGCCACTATTTGGAACATTAACTGACCTGATGGATGCAGGTAGGGACAATGGGAACCATCTTGCTTTGTATGTCTGACTTAATGACATAGGATATAGTATATAAGTAAAGTATTAAACCTATTATCAAGATACTGTTAGATATAGTTAGTGGAATTTTATATTTTATTATGGAATGTTGTGTATTCATGTACCCATGATCCCCTTTTTGTATATCATTGGACATGAGCATAATTTTTGTATATAAATTGATTCTATTATAGAATAATTATTTTATATTCATGATATATTATTATTTTCATGGTTATTTATTACTATTTTTTATACTTACCATCATATTAAACCATAGTGATACACTCTGAACATAGGGCATTGTACCCCCACTATCACACTGTAATCCCCCATAGCTAGTTAGAAATCTCTAGTGTATAGGGATGCATGATTTAGGCCATGTGGCTAATGAGGTTCAATTTATTATTAGTGAACTATTTTTAAGATGCTATAAAGTGTTATTAGATCCCTTTATCCTTTTTTCTTACTATTTGGGGTATTTGATCGGAGAAAAGTAACGTATTTGAATTTGGTATTAATCTTGTCTGTTGGAGTAGCTATCCCGTGTATAGGGGAAATACAAATTACCTAGGTTGGGATATTATAATTTGGTTTGTGCTAATTACGGTTTTAGTTATTTCAATTTTACATGATGCACATATTTTGTGTCATTAATAATGATTATATAATTATCACAGACTTATTTTTACATTTCCTACTATAGTATGAAGATATCATCTCATTCATCAATATAGGTAATTGAGAATTCATATGTCATGAATTATTCCATGCCACATAGAAGTATCTTTTTTCATACATTTCATATATCACATGGTGTTATTATAGGTGCCTTGATAGTTATATATGGAAATGTGAAAACATTTCTTATTGGAATTGAATAATTAGATTAATTAATGTATCATCATTGATATAAATGGGGTTTCCCATATAGCTTGATAATGAAACATTAGTTAACCAATTATTCCATATTTGATTCATGGACCACTGGTTCCATGGGCTACAACGTTATATGATTTTTAATAAATAGATGAAAATTGAAACTTTTGAAGCATGTACTCAATAAACTGGGAATAGTAATTCATTAGTCAAAATAATTTACATGACCAGTTACATCCGAATATTGGACATTAGGGTCAAATCAAAGTTACGTGATTATCTAATTGCAACTTATAAATAATATTACCCTATAAATTGGGAATGGTGACAAATCTTATAGGATCTTGATACATCTAACAGGTTGAACAAGGTCATAAAATTTCATCTAATCATTGAGACTTTTTCAATAAATGATCTTAGAAGAATTTTCATATAGGATATTATAACCCTTCATGGTGTTCCCCTTTCTATCATATCATATAGGGATGCTCAGTTTACATATTGGTTCTAGAAGGGTTACATAAATCATTGGTTTCAAAGGTGTATCTGAGTACAACATACCACCCACTAACTGATGGTGATTCCATGCATATAATAAGATTGTTAGAGTATATCCGCCAAAAACGATTCCAGGATTTTGAGGTCTCTGTAGAAACAACTACCTCTCACTTAATTTTTTTATAATAAGAGTTTTCATGAAACTATCTAGATGGCTCCCTATGAGGCCCAATATAATTAGCCATAATTTGAACCCCTGAGGTAGTTAAAGGTAAGAGAGGATGTTATAATAGGAAATAGTATTTTTTTCAGAGAATTCAAATAATTTATAACTTATTTAGAAGTATATTGTTCCAACACATTCAAGGAATTAACCTTATACCAATCATCACCGCCATCCTCTGGTGTTCGAGGTGGGACCTCTTCTCTTGTGGTGGGTTTGTACAAGTTTGGGTCATAGAAGGATTTAGAGATATGGGGACTTATAGCATCATTATGTCTGGAATTTCTAGATCTTGGAGATAGTTGAGATAGTAGCCTATCTGTTAGCTTTAACAAAGAGGTATCAGGTCAGGCAAATAATCTTCCAAATATCAGAGCTTCACTACTATTATTCTAAAATGTATCATTATTTGGACATAAATGTTATTGAGCAAGATTTTGATGTGTCCTTTTAGAATAATCTTTTCCATATCATTTATTTCAACATAATGGATCTCTATATAACACCCCAAAACTTGAATCTCATGTATTTATATGTTTACGTTTAAATTTTTGTTTGAATTTCATAACAACTAAACAAAACATTGTTCTCATGAGAAATTAATAATATGGATTTAATTTATATTATAATTCCACTGAGTAAAACACACAAATGGACACAAGGATTTTCATTTAAATAAAAACACTGTAGTGTTTACAATACATCTAGATCAAAAGGGTAATCATGCCAACCAAATATTCCTATTAAAAACCCTATCAGAATAATAGGGAGACCACTTAAAACAACGAGAACCCCATGAAAGTAATATGAGCTATTATAATATGACATAAAGAACATAATAATGGCCAAAGACACTACTGCCACACTAAGAACCAATGGTATGATGTGCACTATCTTCTTTAAATGCCTTGAATTTAGGACACCCAAAGGTAAGGTTTTATAAAGCAACAACCCGGCTGTTGCCTTTGGTGACCATTGGATTCCGATAGTTATAATTATCATCGTTGACCTTGTAGTAAAATAACTAAAAATGTTAAAGTAAAACTTAGTTTTCCAAAAATTTTGAATTGGAGATTATGAGATAACTCTTGATTATGGTGAAATATTTTGTTTTGCAATAAGGAATTCAAAATGATTTGCAAATATTATAAATAGGTTGTATTGATTTTTCATTTCCTAAAACAATGTTTAATATCCCATAGTTAAAATGTGTTTAGATTAAACTATTTTTTTGACTACTATAATATTAGTATACAAGATTTTATGTGGGTATTTCAAATTTCTATTTATAACCTTGAATGTTAAAGCTTTAATGTTTATAAATAATTTTAGTAATAGACAAGTTATAATTAGGTATTCCTTAATTTTTTTAGGATGGTTTCATAAAAATATTTGGGCCCACAAGGGTTATAACTTTATGTTCGGGCCAAGGGAGGTAGCTCATGCTAGGTGGCTAAGCCTAGCCCTCAGCCTATGCCAGGTTTGGCCTGAGTTTGAGCATAGGTTCCCCAAAGGGACCATAGGAGCAGGAGCGCATGAGTGCACATCGCGGGCACAAAGTTATAGTGGGCATGGGTAGGCCGAGGCCTATGGGGGAAGTAGTATTCCATGTATAATTCCCCTTGTGTGTGTGTTGTGTGATTTCTAAATGATCCTTCAGAGGCTTAGGCTTATAAAGAAGTCGTGTGCGCCTCCTTGTTTTAATGTGGGACACATTGTTTTGGGCGAAACGCGATTTGGTCCATTGGATCATGTATTTCGTGATCTTGGCCGTTGATCTCGACCCCAGGCTTGACCCCCAGTAGCCATCGTAAAACATCAGCATTTTTATACGCCGTTAGATCAGGCTAGATCTAATCACAACCGTTTGAGGATTTTAAAATGCCGCTTCAATCTTGGGTCATCTGATCAGACTCGGATTTTTTCTGAGCCGATCATTACCTTTATCAACCGTGAATGCATCCCGACCCTTGAATCCAATCCAAAACTGATCCAGGCTACCCAACTTCCTCCTAGTTTTCTTCTCGAAGTTCTTTCTTCTTCTCCCCTTCCCCCGTAGTGTGCAATGAACCAGTACCCTACCTCCCTTTTTGCACCATTTTTATTCACCCCTTTTAGCCGTCAGACCCTCCTCTCACATGGTTTCCACAGAGATCTCTTTACCTAGTATTTTTATAATCTATATTGCCTTGGATACCTTGTATCTTGTATTTAAATAACTATTATAGGTATATTTTATAAAAACCACACTAAGGCGTCCAAAGAACCTCTCGGTTCCTAGCTCACGAACCTCCAACAGACCTCAACAAGTCTTCTGAGTTTTCCATCGTCTTTCGAGCCCCTCTTACTTTTCAAGCTAAGGTAGGGGATTAGTATCTATCTTACTTGTTGGGTTTTAAGTTGTATGAATATATATTTATATACACTTGTAAAAAATATATACATCATCATATGGTTTGAAGTTAATTCTTTTAGAGTTTCAAGATATTGAGTTACAGGGTATTAATAAACCTTAAGTATGGACACCCCATGGAAATTTATTTTATGCCTTAAATACATAATCAGTTATATATATATACATATGTATATGAAAATATATAGGTACAATATATAGAGCCCTCATATTTGCATAAACTTTATAAGCCTAGATTTAAGACTTCAAAGTTTGAGTTTCAAAGTCATTTAAGAATTATGAAATCTATAGATTAATTTTTAAGAAAAATTTTATAATTTATTATGTTTGTTATTAAACATATATTGATAATATATACAGTTAGTTTTAATTATTTCATCATTATACTTTATGATCATAATTTGATAATCATGGAAGTGTCAATTAATCATGGTATGAGATCCTTACGGGTATGTGGGTACGTAAGACAACTTCAATCACCAATTTTATTTATAAAATTTTCCAATGTTTTGTGAAGAAAGTAGAAAAAATGTGTTTTAAAATATTTTCATTTGTCTTTGATTAAACACTACTTCTTATGCACATCTTGTTGAATGAATGTTTTACAAAAAACAATAAGTGTAGTAATCTCAAATGCCATTCTTTTTATGTGATTAATTCATGAGTGTAAATATTGGTGGGTTGAAACTTTATATTTTTCATCTATGGGTTATTATCTAATATTTTTATTAAATGATAGTGGTTATGGTTATATGTATACATATTGTTTTCCATCCTAATCCTATTAGTTTTTTTAAATGTGTTTATCAATGTTTAACCAATGTAAGTAGAACTTGTTTTGGTTGTGAAATGAAAAGTTCATACACTTAATTATATATATATATATATATGGTTTTTATTTACATATCTCATCTCTAAGTGAATCCAGACTTTTCAAAGGTTAAAAGTTGTACGTGTAAAAATTTCTAAGGTCAAAAATTATATTTCGGTTTGTTTGGTATGGATATTTTTTTATATACTTGGACATATACACATAATTCAATATAGTTATATCCTAATAAAGATGATCTACAATTATTAAATAAATACATTGATAAGAATATATATTTGGGTTCAAATGTATTTGTAATATTATGCCAAACATTAGTTTTAAAATATGTATGTCCTACGTCAAACTCATTTTAGTTAAAGAACCTTTAAAGATATTAGACTTGTTATAATTTCATGGGTCAATCATTTTTGTTATCCATTATATTCTATGCTTTAGTAATTGTCTCATGTGAAAATTATTTTTAATACACCATGTATACCATTGATAAACTGAAATGATCATATTTTCAATGAAAACTATTATACAATGTATATTTGGATTAAATGGTTTCATTTTCAGTTTTATTTATACTTGTAATCAATGATGCATGCTTATGTAAAAATGACATCTAACTTAACATAAATTGGTCGTTTTAAAATATAAATATTCATTTCCAAGAATTGAGGATTTAAAAAAAATAAGGAACTATCATTTTATGTGATAACCCCAATACTTGCGTGTCTGAAATTAACATCACATGCTCAAAGAAGGTTTACTAGTTTATGAATGTTTTTGGAAAGATTATTATTTAAATAATAACTCAAATATTATGATTTAGTCCAATTTCATTTCCATTTATCAGCGCATGAATTGAGCATGAATAATACATATCCAATGTTTTAAACATGCAATGTAATTCATTTAATTTTAGGAAGGAGTTGTAAAGTTATTAATTTATGTGATAAATCAAACTAATTATTATTCATCACTTATAATAATGAATTGAGAATTTAATTATTTTTGTGTGGTATGGGAGACCCAAAATAAAAGACATGGAATTAGGTATTAAAAGTGGTATGGGACACTTTTGATACATTGCCTAATTAAATATATGAGGAATGTATTAGACTAGTATGTTCCGGGTTGGGGTCTAGTTATAGAAGACCCTTTGGGATGGAGTTCGGTTATAGAGGCTCCCCAGGATGGAGTCTGGTTACAGAGGCTCTTTGGGTTGGGGTCTGGTTACAGGTAGCCCTTAGATCTTGGCCAAGGCCTTGACACAGAAATTAATGTTCGGAATTATACATTCCCTCAAAATATGCATGATAATTAATTAAACAAATGGATATTCAGATAGTATAATACCCATGGTTAAGAGCCAGTGTTTATGAGTGTCAGAAAATTAAAGCTTATGACATGACATATGTTTACCAGTCAGTGATTTAGTATTTGATGTATGCAATTTAAGTTATTACCTTTACGTGCAAGTCTGATTCGTCATTAATCTTAGTTGTTCAATTTGTTCTCTCATATGCATATCTTTTACTTATTACTCCAAATGAGCATGCCTATGGTTGAATAATGTATCTTTGTAACTTTGTTAGTGTGTTTTTAATTGAGCACTTTTATGATATGTTACATGTGTTATATTTTTTCTTTAAGAAAAATGTATTAAAAATGTTTCAAAGAATGTTTTCAAAAGTTATTTGGTTTGTTTTAAAAACCCCTTACTGGACATTTGTATGCTCACCCTACATTTTTTATTAAAAAATTTCAAGTTACAACTTTTTGAAGATTAAACATTTCAGAAGTAGCTGGTTTCTCAGAGCCTGAACCAAATTGATCCTCTGTATGGCACCGACTCTGGGTATTAGAGAGCCAGGGCATGACAGTTGGTATCAGAGGATTCAGTTTAGATAACATTGGAAAACCGGAACTTAAACAAAGAAAAATATACTTATGCATTACTAAATATGAATGTTTTCCTAAATTATAGATGTAAAATAAAGGTACAAATATTTTGTCTCTCCCCAATGAGGCCTTAGAAACCATAATTTCAATAGTTATCCATGAAAATTATATAAACTATTCTCATATCTTTATGTAATGAAAAAAACTCTATGACATATCCAATTCTCCCCGAGTACTTCAACTCCACTGAAGAGAGAGTCTGGATTATATCTTTATGATGCAAGCCCAATTTCTATCCTACATATGACGAGAAAACTACAATGAGGGGATTTTAGATGCTTCACTGCAGTGGAAGGCATCCAATTTCTCATGGCCTTCCAAGAAGCTGCAGTATCAGGAGACTTGTACATGACATATATGTATCAAGTGCAATCTAATGGCCATTTTGGTCAGGTAATGGACTTTTTCATCCTTGAGTACGAAGCCTCATATTTGGTATACAGACAACAAGTACATATGGACGTCTCACAGTTGTATACCCCATATGTCAAACTCTAGAGACATCACAAGTGCACCCACAATATTGAACCAGATTTCTCGAGTTTCATATGGTTCAAGGAGATCGAAAGATTTTAACTAGTTATGAGGATTCGCGTATTAGGGTCTGGGGAAACCATTATCCTTTCTCTTTTTATGAACAAGTGGTGATATGAGAACACAATTTGTTATCCCTTCTTTCTTTTTCTATCTTTTCTGTTTTTATATTTCTGAATAGGTTTCAATAATTGATCCTTCATAATTAATTTTCAGATGGAAGGACTGACTCACATCCTATCACTCCCTACTGAGATACTAGAGACCATCTTGGTCAAGACCTGTGAAGAGGGGTACCTACCTTTCACGAATTTGTGAAAATCATTCAAGAAACTTTATGAAGTGTCAAACAGTTAGGACATTATCCATTAATGTAAGGATAATTCCTACATATACCACATAATAGACATGATGCAATTGGTCGAATACAGGCGAAGAGGTAAGTACCACGAAGAACTCTTTCTATGCTTTACTCTGGGCCGGAACTTCATGGCTAGGTAGAGGTTTCAAGAGGATTCTTTGGAGGAAAACCTTTGTTCATCTTAAATGTTCCAACATCTCAATTTCAGTTTATACAATAATTCCTATGACTTATATATTCTCAATCGAGATCCAATCCAAAGAATTCTTCATGAGATGGTCCATTTGGACATCTCTGAACTTTCCACCACTTGATGATCTATGCGGAGTCCTGAATGCACTACGCAGAGGTTCAACTATATCTCCTCAAAATGTATCGGGGCCAGAGAAGTTGAAGAGTTGTACATAAACTTGGGAATTCACCTAGCCACACTAGAGAACCCTCCACGATGGAGGTTGTGGTGAAGATGATAAAGGAGTCTTTATCTTATGCATATGTAGAATGAATTTCGAGGATGCAATTCCTCATTGGGGGAATGATATAACACCCCAAAATTTGAACCCCATAAACTGATATGTTTATGTTTACATTTTTGTTTGAATTTTATTATAATTTAACAAAACTTATTTCTCATGAGAAAGTAATAATATGGTTTTAATTTTTATTAGAATTTAACCAGGTAAAACACACAAATGGACACAAGGCTTTTCATTTAAATAAAAACACCGTAGTCTTTACACTACATAAATATCAAAAGAGTTATCATGATTACAAAATATACCATTTAAAAACCATATCATAATTATAGGGAGACCACTTAAAACAACAAGAAACCCAAGAAAGTAATATGGGTCCTTAGAATATGACGTAAAGAACATATGAATGGCCAAAGCCACTGCAACCACACTAAGCACCAATGGTATGACGTGCACCATCTTCTACAATCACCTTGAATTTAAGACATCTTAAGGAATGTTTTAATAAGGCAACAACCCGACCATTTCCTTAGGTGACTGATGGATTCCAACAACTATAATTATAAGTATTGGCCTTGTGGTGAAATAACTAAAAATGTTCAAGTATAACATAGTTTTCCAATATTGATGAATTAAATATTATAATATAACTCATGATTATGGTAAAATATTTTGTTTTTCTATAAGGAATTCGAAATGATTTGAAAATATTCGAAATATATTGTAATGATATTTCATTTCCTAAAACTATGTTTAAAATCCCATAGTTAAACTATGTTTAGATTAAACAATGTTTTTGACTACTACAATATTAGTATAAAAGATTTTATGTGGGTATTTCAAATTTCTATTTATAACCTTGAATGTTAAAGCATTAATGTTTATAAATAATTTTACTAATAGACAAGGTATAATTTTGTATTCCTTAAATATTTTTAAGGATGGTTTCATAAAAAAATTTGGGCCCCCAAGGGCCAGCCCTTTAAGGCTGGTCCAAAGGAGGCAGCTCATGCTAGGTGGATAAGCCTAGCCGACATCCCAATCCAGGGTCGGCCCGAGTTTGGGCATATGTTCCCCGAAGGGCGCACGAGATCAACAACACATGGGTTTGAAGTGCAGGGGCAAGGCCTCGGTGGGATTGGGTAGGCCGAGGCATGCGGGGGGAAGTGGGATCCTATGTGTAAGGCCCTCTGTGTGTGTGCTGTGTAATTTATGAATGATGATTCAGAGGATTATTCTTATAATAATTCTATGTGTGCCTCCTCGTTTTGATGTGGGACACATTTTTCAGGAGAAACGAGATCTGGGCCATTGGATCACATATCGCGTGATCTGTTACATTGATCTCAACCCCACACTCGACCCCCAGAAGCCATGGTAAAATATCTTCATTTTTATATGCTGTTGGATCGGGCGAGATCTAATTGAAACCATTCGAGGGTTTTAAAATGTCGTTTCAATATCAGGCCATCTGATCAGACTCAGATTTATTCGAAGCCGATCATTACCTTTATAAACCATGAATGCATCCCGACCCTTGAATCCAAACCAGAACTGATTCAGGTAACCCAAGTTCCTCCCGGTTTTCTACTCAAAGCACTGTATTCTTCCCCCCTTCCCCCGCGGCATGCCATGCACCAGGACCCTACCTCCCTTTTTTGCACCATTTTTCTTTACCCCTTTCAACCGTCGGACCCTCCTCTCACTAGGTTTCCACAGAGATCTCTTTACCTATTATTTTTATAATCTATGTTGGCCTCAGATCCCTTTAATATTTCATTAAAATAACCATTATAGGTATCTTTTATAAAAACCACACTGAGGAATCTGAAGAACCTCCCTGTTCCTTGCTCACAAGCCTCCAGCAGACCTCAACGAGTCCTCCGAATTTTCCATCGTCTCCCGAGCCCCTCTTCCTTCTTGAGCTAAGGTAGGGGATTAGTCTTTGTCTTTCTTTTTGGGTTTTAAGTTGTATGAATGTATATTGATATACACTTATAAAACAAATATTCATCATCATACGGTTAGAAATTAATTCTTTCAGAGTTGCAAGATATTGAGTTACAGGGTATTAATAAACCCTAAGTATGGACACCCTATGCAAATTTATTTTATGCCTTAAATACATAATCGGTTATATACATATACATATGTATATGAAAATATATAGGTACAATATACACAGCCGTCATAGTTTCATAAACTTCATAATCCCATGATTTAAGACTTCTAAGTTTGAGTTTCAAAGTTATTAAAGAATTCTGAAATCTATGGAGCCTTTTTTTGGAAAGCATTTATAATTGATTATGTGTGTTCTTAAATATATATTGATAATATATACATGTAGTTTTAAGCATTCAACCATTATACTATTAGTTCATAATTTTCATAATCATGCAAATGTCAAATAAGCATGGTATGAGATCCTTATGGGTATGTGGGTACGTAATCCAACATCAATCCCCAATTGTATTTATAAAAGGTTCCAAATTTTTTCAAATAAAGTACAAAACATGTGTTTTCAAATATCATCTTTTGTCTTTGATTAAACACTATTTCTTATGCACACCCCGTTGAATGAATGTTTTACACAAAACACTATGTGTAGTTCTCTCAAATGCCATTCTTTTGATGTGGTTAATTCATGAGTGTTAATATTCGAGGGTTTAAACATTATATTCACATGTATGAGTTATTCTCCACTATTTGTATTAAATTATAGTGGTTATTGTTATATGTATACATATAGTTTTCCATCCTAAACCTATGCGTTTTTTTAAATGTGTTTATCAATTTTTTACCAACGTAAGCAGTACTTGTTTTGGGTGTGAAATTAAAAGTTCATACACTTAATTATATATATATATATATGGTTTATATTTACATATATCATCCCTATGTGAATACAAGATTTTCAACGGTTAAGAGTTGTACATGTAAATATTTCTATGGTCGAAACCTATATTTGGGTTTGTTTAGTATGGATATTTTTTATATATTTGGACATATACACATAATTAAGTCTAGTTATATACTAATAATGATGATATAAAATTATTAAACAATGGTATGGAATAGAATACTGCTTTGGGTTCAAATGGATTTTTAATATTATGAAAAACATTAGTTTTTAAATATGTATGTCCAACATCAAACTTGTTTTAGTTAAAGAACCTTTAAAGATATTAGCCTTGTTATAATTTCATGGGTCAAACCTCTTTGTTATAAATTTTTTGATATGATGTAGTAATTGTCTCTTGTGAAAAGAATGTGTAATAAACTATGTATGCCTTCAATAAACTAAAATGGCCATATTTCTAATGTAATCTGTTATACTATGAATATTTGGATTGAATGGTTTCATATTCCATTTTATATATAGTTGTACTAAATGATGCATTCTTATGTACATATGACATCTGTCTTAATTTAAATTGGTCATTTTAAAATATAAATTATCATTTCAATGAATCAAGGATTTGAAAAAAAAATAAGGAACTATCATTTACTGTGTAAACCCCATTACTTGCGTGTTTTAAATTAACATCACATGTGCAAAGAAGTTTTTCTAGTTTAAGCATGTTGTTGGGAAGATTGTTATTTAAATATTAACTCAAACATTATGATTTAGTCCAATTTCATTTCCATTTATCAGTGCATGAAATGAGCATGAATAATAGATATCTGATGTTTTAAATATGAAATGTAAATCATTGATGTTTATGGAAGTAATTGTAAAGTTATTAATTTATGTGATAAGTCGAACTATTTATTTTTAATCACGTATAATAATGATTTAAGAATTTATTTATTTTGCAGTGGTATGGGACACCCCTAATAAAAGTCATGGAATTAGGTATTCAAAGTGGTATGGGAAACTTTGGATACATTTCCGAATTAAAAATATAATGAATGTATTTGACTAGTATGATCCGGGTTGGGGTCCGGTTATAGAAGACCCTCCGGGATGGATTCTAGTTATGGAGGCTCTCCGGGATGGAGTCCTGTTACAGAAGCTCTTCGGGTTGAGTTTTGGTTACAGTTATCCCTTATGTCTTGTCCAAGGCCTTGACATAGAAATTAAAGTATGTCATTATACATTCCCTCATTATGTGCATGGTAATTAATTAACCAAATGATATTCAACTAGTATAATATCCATGGTTAAGAGAATGTATTTATGAGTGTTAGAAAAGTAAAGCTTATGTCAGGCATATTTTCAGCACTCAGTGATTTAGTATTCAATGTATGAAATTGAACTTATTACATTTACGCGCAACTCTGATTATTCATTACTCTTATCTATTCAATTTTTTCTTTCGTATTCATTACTTTTACTTATTAATCTAAATGAGCATTTCTATAGTTAAAACATGTATCCTTGTAACTTTGTTATCATGTTTTTATTTGAGCGCATTTATGATATGTTACATGTGTTATAGTTTTTCTTTAAGGAAAATGATTTTTCAATAGTATCAATGAATGTTTTTAAAAGTTATTTTGTTTTTTTTTTAATCCCTTTTCAGGCATTCGTATGCTTCCCCTATCTTTTTTATTAAAATATTTCAAGTGACAGCTTTTAGCAGATGAAACATTACAGAAGTAGCTGGTTTCTCAGACCCTGAACTAAATCAATCCTTTGTATGGCACCGGCTCTGGGTATTCGAGATCTGAGGCGTGACACTCTAAGGTAGGTCAGTTCCTCTAGTAAGGGTGTTATGGTAGCATGGTCGGGTAATGGAAGTGACCTGGGAGACTGAGGTCAATGTTTGAGCCAAGTGGTTGTATTATTTATTAGATAATGTTTTACCACCCTCATAATGGAAAACTAGGGATGAGTTGTTTAATAGAGGGGAATGTTTGATTTATGATATTTTCAGAGATGTACATATACTTAATTTATAGAACAGAACATCTTTTTTTTGACATGTAACATTTTTAAGGGGTTATTTAGAGGTTCGAGATCATATGGAATCATTTAGAGCCCAAATCTCTATATTTTGGAAACAAAAACAGAGCTGCATGGTTATTATATTGTTAGTTAAAATTATTTGACTCAATCATGTGGGTGGTTCAGCAAAACTAGAGGGATCATTGTATGTTTTTGACCCTACACCCCAAGCTATAAGGCCATGTGGGGAATTCTAGAGTTTTATAAGGGGCCCACAGACTTCCCAAACATTGTTCCTATTGTCTCACCTTTATTTTTACATAAGTAGTATAGGCACACTGTTAGGTGAACGGTTTGGAAAACCATGCATCCAAACCTTGTGCCCCATTAAAAATGGTTTTAAATTTCCTCTTTTCACGTTTTCATTGAGAACTAAATAACCCTTCTTCATCCATTTTTTTCTCCAGTATTCAGTTGCCTAGGAACTCCTTTTCTCAATTAAAGCTAGGGATGCAGTCATCTTCCACATTCAGTATCTTTTTCCACCATATTCTATCCCATTGGAGAGCTAATTGTAAGATCTTTATACAAATTCCTTCTCTTTATCATTTATTCTCCCATCATCAACAACATTTTGCTATAAGATAATATGAACTATTTTCAAGGAATTCACCTTTTTTTATTTTTATTCCTTTCTAGATCATTTGAATGGGATACAAAAAAATAGGGATTGTATACCACTATCATGAATGTAGTTTAGTTTTTTCCCAATAGTTTCGTTGTAATATATGATTCTTTATTATGAAACTCTCCAAAATCTTTTGGTAATACCTTCTCAGTAATAAATTAACTAAATTAAATGGTGTTTTGATGCTTAGTGTAGTTTATTTACCCCCTAATAAACCTTAAAGGATGACCACCTCTATGTGAGACACCCCTAAGGGTGCACCATCATTAGAGGACTTAAATCATCCTACCATTGAATTTAATTGAACAAATAATTTTTTTATTGATTTTCCCATTGGAAATGTAATGTATTTTTAATTTGTCCAAGTAAAATGGTGTGTCTTAGGTATTGGACTTTTTAGTTCTAGTTATTTCTTGAATGAACCATATTAATGGAATTAGACTTCTTGACTAAAGTTTATTCTTTAATGGTATGAGTTTAATACTGGTTACAAACATTTCATTATACTATGTTGAGGATGATACAAGAACCTCAGTAAATGATGAGTTTTAAACAATTATAGAGCTTAAAAATAATAATTTATAATTTAATTACAACATGGTAGGGGTGATATATTGTTTCTTTTATATAATTAATCAGATTGGCTGAACTTGAGGTTGTTTTTTCATAACCCATGATTGAAACATGGTTCCCTGTGGGAATTACTTGGTAAATCTTTGTGAGTATTGTTGTTATAATATTCCATGAGTGATACCCATTTCCCTCTATGATATATCATGTGTAGGATCAAAGGGTCTTACCAATATTCAATGTCCAGTGTGATACTTGGGTTTCTAGTAAGAAACTAATTCGACAGAATCCTATAATGATGGGTTTGATAGTGCATGTAGAGAGATACATGGGTTACATTATACGAAACACCATAGAAAGGCACATGAGGTACGTTAATTAAAAACTAATGACGTTTCAACCATGAAAAAGATCATTCTTGGGTTTTTTCCTTGAATTATACTTGAATGTTATGATGGAATAGTCATATCTCCCTGATTATATTCCATGTGGGTTATGAAACTTCTTATAAGTATGTACAAACACCTTGGGATTAGACCTATGGTCATGGATATTACTAAAAATATATGTATATGTATTTACATATATTTCCATATGTATATGAGGTGCATATATACATGAATTTTTAATATAAATATACTTGTATGGTAAAATGAATTAAAATTCATCCATCATAAGCTGATGCAGGTTGTGGTAAATGTACATCATGCGAGGAACCAAGTCCAATGTGATTTTTTTATTAACTTACTATATTAAATTTACTGTTAAAAACACATTACTCATCATATATTCACATACTCGTTACTTATAGAAACCTTGGGTGGTGGCTTGCTAAGTATATCTCACACCATGTTTAGGTCTATAACAACCCTGCTTTTATTACACACTTAAACCTGATTTTATACATAAAATCATCACTTCATACAATATAGAATATCGAGAGTTCTAGTTTCTTTGAGGCTTAGAAACATTACATAACCGATTATAACATAAAACAAACAACATCTTTATTGAAAACTTCCTTTACATGACCACTACATTCCCTCGTACATAGCATTGCATGGGATAACCTGATGACATGCATAAGAAAATGGTGAGCTACAAATCACAGTAAGGGAATAAACATGGAATAACAATTAAAATACAATACATGTTATAAAATATTCATATCAATGGATCATAAGAGAAACATGAACATAAAGGCCTGATAAAGCAAGATAATCATAACTTGGAATTGTGGCAACAACACTTAACATGGAATTAGCATTTGCCAAGGAACATTGCACATGGAGCATGAGTAAACCCTCATTACACATGAATCATGAGTAAAACCTCGTTAAACATGAATCAGTATGAGTCCACGCCCATTTCACAAGATGTATCATGTACTATACTTTACCCAGTGCATTGAAGCGCTATCAGGGTGCACCCTTCTTAAACATTTCATTTCATGCATAAGTGTGCCACGTGGATCATATAACATGGAATCAGTAAACATCATATGTCATTACACGATTATGTAATGTGGAATAAATAAATGAAAGAACCATTTAATATGTATATGTGCATAACGGTGAATACCCTTGATAGAGACATGGGTTTGGTTTTCACAACACAATGATCTTGGCTTGGAAAACACGGTGCAATTTCGACAACATAACGGTGTGACATAGGGATTAATGAAAATGGATTATGAGATAGAAAAGGGTGTCTCATCATATATACATGAAATGGATAGAAATGGGGTCATTTAGATACAAGTCCCTACAAACTTAATGGAATTTAGATGCATAATACAAAAGAATTACTTGGATATAAAAGAGGAGAGAGAAATCTCTCAAGGAATTTTGCATGGTAACAGGTGTATATGTGAGGCATTAATGAAATAGAAAGGGGTATCCCATAATCTTAACATAAAGAGGATAGTGTGGGGAGGTGACAAATCATACCCCAAAACATTTGTAATTGAAAACAAAAGGGCATAACAACTTAAAAAAGAATTGGACAAAATGAGAAAAGAAGAAATCCATTACATGGAAGTGTGATCCCAAAGGCTTATGAGAGGCTTGAGAGAGGCTTATTTCGAGATTGGGGAACCTTGGGAGGATTTTAGAGAGAGGAGGGCAGGGGATGGTCAAACTTTAAAGGATTTGAGTGAAGAGGAAGTGGGGGCTTGGGTGGGTTTATATGAAAAAGAGAGGGAATTATTTATTATTTAGGTTTGGAACACCTCATATTAAACTAATCAAAACCACAAACCAGACCATGGGTTTTTCCCATGGATTTCACCGAAGGGGAGTGTAGAATAATATTTTATAAGGCCACTGGTCGAACATCTTAAAATAATAGGGTTGCTTATGTGGAGTTTAGTCACACTCTTAAGGAAAACAATTTAAAAGGACAAAGTGTTTTATAAGTCTTGGAGTGTCCACTAAATATTTATTAAATAAATCAAGAAAACATTAAATAACATTAATTTAATGTTAAAACATATATTGGGTAATTATTATGTCATAAAACACATTATATATTTAAACGGTATTAAATTTTTGCCCAAATATTTGAGTGTCTCAAAAAATTATGAAAAATTTATCATTGGATTATTTTGATGTCTGGATTCCAAAAATAATATTTATTTTATCTAAATAATTTTCTAAATATGTGAATTTTTACTTTTAAAATAAAAACTGTCATTTATTGAAAATTCAGGGGTTTTGACGAAAATAGATTTTAAACCAAAATAAAAATTACAATTGCATTAATAAAATTATATGATAAAATATATTTAATAAAAATTAATTTTATAATAATAATAATATTTTATTAAAATATTATTTAATTAAAAAATCCCTTTATTCCAAAAAATAGATTTCTTAGTTGAATATTAACTAAAAATAATATTTGTGCTTGAAAGAATATTTAAAAATTAACAATAATAAAATGAATGCACACTCTATACAAAAATAATGTACATAGTAATAGTGCTAGGGTATTGTTGCATAACCCCTTATAACACCAAAATAAGACTGAAGGGTAAGGTGTGCGATGGTGACATACTCTTGAGGTGTCTTGGATAACATCGCTCGGGTGGTAATCTCTATTAACTTCTACTTCTCCTGTAGTCGGCTCCAATCAATCATAACGTGTTCAAACTCAGCATGGGCTTGGTCAAGAGCGAATCCATATGATGCCACATCGTTTCCGAGCTCTGAAAAATGGGCTTCGTACAGGGAAAGTCTACTAGATAAGTCCATCGCTTCCTTTATCTGGGTAAATTAGATTTGTTAAAGCCCTATAATTATACTACTCATGTGATCATTGTTCAAAAATAATATTAGCAACAATAACAATTCATAACATTATTTTAAAATCCAAAAACTTAAAACCAATGAAGTTCACATTTTATATAACCATAATAAACATTTAATTAAATCAAGAGGAATTTTCATCAATGAAATTTTGGGTTATTACAATCATTCCCCCATAAGAAATCTCACCATCGAAATTTCTTTTTCCCACTCTAAAAGAAATTTAGGTAACTCTGATTCCTATGTCACTTCTTAAAACATTTATTTTCTCCACAACACCTTGACAAGGGGTATTGTCTTATTTCGTAGTACTTTTTCTCTATGATCTAAAATCTTCACTGGTTTCTCCTCATAAGAAAGATCATCCTCTAGAAATACTACCTATGAAGAGAGTAAATGTGAAGGGTCTTCTATGTACTTCCTTCAGAGGGATACGTGAAAGAAATCGTGTACTTTGGCCTTGGTAAGTGGAAGTGATAGTCGATAGGCCAAATCCCCAACACGATCAAGAATCTCGAAGGGGGCGATGTAACTAGGACTTAACTTCCCTTTCTTTTCCAAAACTCTTGACCTTATTCCATGGAGATATGCATACAAATACCTTGTCTCCAACATTAAACTCATGGTCTCATCGACGGTTAGCTGCATAACTCTTCTGTCAACTTCGGGCTGCCTTGATATGTTGCTGAATTGTTTTCACCTTCTCCACTATTTCTTCGACAATTTATGGTCCTAGTAGCTTACGTTCACTAACTTCATCACAACATGCTTCTGTTCTGCACCACATCCCATATAGGGCTTTATAAGGTTCTATTCGGATGCGCGAGTGGAAACTGTTATTGTAGGAGAATTCAACCAATGGAAGATGTTGGTCCCACCATCCTTTGAAGTCCATAGAACATGATCTTAACATATCCTCCAGTGTCTGAATAGTTCTCATAGATTAGACATCAGTTTGAGTGATATGTCGTACTGAAGTTCAATTCAGTATCTAGATCATGTTAAAGACTCTTCCAAAACATAGAGATGAATCTTGGATCTTGATCAGATATAATAGATAGTGGTAATCCATGTATCCTTACCACTTCTCATATATATATATGTTCCAGTTGATCCAATGATAAATCCTACTTAATTTCAATAAAGTGTGCAAACTTTGTAAGACGATCCACAACAACCCAGATTGCATTTTTTCTTTTCTATGTCTTCGAAATTCTGGTGACAATGTCCATGGTGATGTTCTCCCATTTCCATGAAGGTATAGGCAATGGTTGAATCATCCCCTTAGACTTCTGCTTCTCTACCTTCACTTGCTGACACACCAGACACTTTGATGTATACTCAACAATCTCCTTCTTCGTATTATCCCACCAATAATGCTCTCATAAATATCGATACATCTTGGTGTTTCCTATGTGAATAGAGAAATTTGAACTATGTGCATCATCCAAAAGTTCCTTCTTCAACTCTGGACTTGATGGAACACATAGTCTTTTCCCAAATATGACAATTCCTTCTTCATTAACATTGAACTTCACGGGTTTTTTTTGATAGCTTCCACTTTCTTCATAATTCCCACATCATCCTTTTGAGCATCATTTATCCTTTCCAAAAGAGATGGTTGACCAATTATTTGTGAAAGGATTGATGATGTTCCCTTATTTATGATTCACATGTACATCTTCATCAAATCTAAGAAGATTTAATCCTTTTAAATTTTCATCAATGATAGAATCACTGGGTCCTTTCTACATAGAGAAGATGACACCTTGTTCCATTTCTCAGGGTGGTAATGGATTGAGTAATCATAGTCATTGATCATCTCTATCCATCTTCATTGGTGAATGTTCAACTATTTCTATGGGAATATATACTTGAGGCTTTTATGTTCTGTATATATTTCGTATTTCTCCCCAAAGGAATAATTCCACCAAATTTTTAAAGAAAAGATAACCGCAGCCAATTCCAAATCATGTGTTGGATAATTATGCTCATGAACATTCTTTTTCCTTGAAGTATAGGAAATTTCTTTTTCATTTTTCATCAACACACATCCCAAGCCCTTCTTCTAAGCGTCATTTAATACCACAAAAAGTTCTCCACTTGTGAGTATAGTGATAATAGGCGCATAGATAATCCTCCTTTTTAACTCCTTGAATCTTTCTTCTCATTCATCACTCCAAGAAAACTTTACTCCCTTCTAAGTTATCTTGGTAAGAGGGTTGGACAATCCTGAGAAATTTCTCACAAAAATTCGATAATATCTAGCTAAACCAAAGAAGATACGGTTATATGTTATCGATGTTTGACTCAGCCATCCCTCAATTGCATCTATTTTGGAGGGATACAAAGATATCCCATTTCTTGTGATGATATGGTCCAAGAATTAGACCTACTTCAACAAGAACTCACACTTTCTATACTTTTTATAGAGATTCTTATTCCGCAAGGTCTCTATTGTAGTTCGTAGATACTCCTCATGATCCTCCTTGGTTTTGGATTATATCAGAATATCATCTATAAAGACAACCACAAATTTGTTGAGGTAATCCCTAAAGACTTTAATCATTAGGTTCATGAAGATTTCTGTAGAATTATTGTGTCTAAAAGAAATTTATATGAATTTATAGAGCCTGTATCTTGTATGAAAAGCAGTCCTGGGAATATCTTCATTATTTACCCTTACTTGATAATATCCCGATCACAAATCCACCTTGGATAAGTTTTGTGCTCCACACAGCTGATTGAAAAATTCATTGATTAGTGGGAGAGGATACTTTTTCTTTATTGTGATTTTTTTAAGCTCATGATAATTTATGCAAAGGTTCATTGACCCATATTTCTTCTTGATGAAGAGGATTGGTGCACCCCACGGTGAAGCACATGGGCATATAAACCATTTATTCAGAATCTCTTGTAGTTGTTTCTTCAGTTCCTCAAACTCTACAACAACCATTCTATATGGTGTCTTGGATATTGGAAACGCCCCAGGTATAAAATCAGTTGAGAATTCTATGTCTCTTCTAGGAGGAAGACTAGTAAATTTATCGGGAAACACTTCAGTGAATTCCTTCACAATAGACATGTCTTAAAGGTTGGTTTCCACCTTAGAATCAATCATCTGAGATAGATACGCGTGCTCATAGGGCAGTAATATCCATGCTTGAGATGATGGAGATAAAGAAGATGCATCTTTCTCCTTGCACTTGTATAGAATCGGGGGTTGATTCTCCACATGGAGGGTGATTTCCCTCTCATGGAAATTTATGTTGGCTCTATATAAGGAAAGTTAATCCATGCCAAGAATTGTATCAAATTCCACCACAGGGAGTATGATGAGGTTCACTGGGAAATTCAATCAACAGATTATAAAAGGGGAGGAGTTATATTCATTGGATGCAATGATTTCCCCATTTTTTGTACTAAATGATATCTTTACTTCCATGATTTGGGGTAGTGCTAGAATTGTTCTACAAAACATTTCGGATATAAAAGAATGCATAGAAACAGAATCAAATGGTATGTTCGCAATTCTTGAATGAATAACTAGCGTACCTGTCACCATTTCATTATTGGGGTTTAAATCAATAGTAGTGATGGAAAAAGCTCTCCCTTGCTGCCATGGAGGTTGTTGGTTGCATCCAAACACCCTTGGATTAGGGTACTGATTTTCATGTTGCCCTGGTTCTTTGCAGTTGTAGCAATGAACAAAGAATTGAGGTTCTAAAGGATCATTCATCTCCTCTTTTGAAACCATCATTTTTTCTTGTCGGTAGTTAACAGCTAGGTGACCTTCTCTTCCACACATAAAGCATTACCTCATCCCCTTCATTCATTTTCTGGAGTGCCTCTTTCTGCACCTTTGGCAAGTGGGGTGATGGATCTTTATAGAACTATTGGATTTATAAATCAGACCGCCAGCATTGAAGTCCACCTTATGCTTTTTATCCCCATGATACCTTGGATATTCTCCGATTTCCAATTTGACCATGAGGGCACATCGGACAATTTATTCAAAGCTATCTAAGTCATGGATCACCAGTACTTTCCGTAGGCTATGTTTCAGCCCAGAAAAGAAGCGGTCAACCTTGCATTCATGGGTAACGACAAATATGGAGGCATATCATGAAAGCCTTGTGAAGTTTTCCTCATACACTCCAACATATTCGTCATCTTTTTTCATGAGCGCAAGGAAGCCCCTTTCCATCTTATGTCAGAGGGTACGTGGAAAAATTTATTGAAAACAATCTTCCAGAAATCCTTCCATTACAACACTTTAATCCCCTCCTCTAGCTTTATATTTATGATCAATGTCCCCATTGATCATCTTCACCCTCTATATGATAATCATCCAAAAGAACATTCTCTTATTCAAGACATTGAAGGATGGAGAACATCTTTTCAATAGAGTCGATCCATTGTTTGGCGATTGAGGAATCAGATGATCCATTAAAGGTAAGATTCCTTTGTCTCATAAAGCTCTTGATAGTGACTTGTTCTTTCATAGGGTGGGTTGAAAGTCCCTCTTGACCCATGTTTCTATTCAAATATTGAGTTATGTAGGAGCGAAGCATGACAAAGTTCACGATTCCCGCTCCCATCGGATCGGGCATCTCAATAACACAGTCATCAGATTGATCTTCACATTAGATGTTAGCTTGAGTGCCCCTATTACTGGCCATTAGCTGGATTAAAAGTAACATTAGGGGTAACACATAAAGGGTAATACAAGGACAAAACTGATGACTTATAAATAACTTTTATTTCCTTAACTTATGAATCCATAGGCTTTAATCTATGATATTCATGATCTACCTTCTAACATATATTCTTAGGGGAATTTTTTTCATATTCTCTTAATAAGGGTTCATACTAAGATTGTGAATTTACCAAAGCAAATCCCCCAGGATTTCCATAACCAAGAGTGCAGTAAGGCCTATTGTCATGCACCAGTTCATGTTCAAATCTAGCTCAAAGTAGGGATTTCAGGTTTTACCCCTAGGATACATCTGTGCCAAAGCCGCCTCTACCTACTCGTTTCCAGACATGGATGTATTTTCTTGATAAACCACTTACTCAATACTCACCAATACATAGGAATGTTTTTATTATACTTATTATTTTCTCTATGTCTTCGCTGGTCTTTTCTAATCCTAATCCCAAAAATAACTGAACCCATCCTTTGATACCAACTATAACAACCCTGATTTTTATTGCACACATAAACCTGATTTATTACATATAATATTCACTTGATACAACATAGAATATAAAGAGGTCTAGTGTCTTCAAGACTTAGAAACATTACATAACATCTTAGAACATAAAACACACAACATCTTTATTTAAAACTTCCTTTACATGACCATTATATTCCCTCATACATAGCATTCAATGGGATAGATTGAGGACATGTATAAGAAAAGGGTGAGCTATAAAGCCCAATAAGGGAATAAAAAGGAAATAACATGATGAATACAATACATCTTAGACAATAGGAATATAAATGGATCACAATAGAAACATTAACATAAAGGCATGATAAAGCATGATAATCATAACATGGAAATTTGGCAACAACACTTAACATGGAATTAGCATGATCCAAGGCTCATTGAACATGGAGCATGAGTAAACCATCACTGCACATGAAGCATGAGTAAAATCTCATAGAACTTGAATTATCATGATTCAACACCCATTTCACATGACGTATCCTGATATTATACTTTACCCAATGCATTAGAGAGTTATCAGGGAGCACCCTTCTTAAACATTTCATTTCAAGCATAAGTGTCCCATATGGATCATATTGCATGGAATCAATCAACATCAAAAGTTATTCCACAATTAAGTAATGTTGAATAAATACATGAAAGTACTATTGAATATGTATATGTGCATAAAGGTGAATACCCTTGATAGAGACATGTGTATGGTATTCACTACACAATGATCTTGGCTTGGAAAAAACACGTTGCAATTTCAGCAGCATAACCGCGTGACATAAGGATTCATGAAAATGGATGATGAGGGAGAAAATGGTGTCTAATCGTATATAAATGAAATTTATAGTAAGGGGGAAATATAGATACATGTATCAATAAACATAATGGAATTTAGATGCATAATACTAAATAATTACTTGAATGTAAAAGAGGAGAGAGAAATCCCTCAAGGAATTTCTGCATGGTAACAGGTGTACATGTGAGGCATTAATGAGAAAGAAAGGGGTATCCCATCATCCAAATATAAATAAGTCATTATGGTGGAGGTTCAAAATCATACCCCAACATTAGTAATTCAAAATAAGCATAACAACTTAATGAAAATTGGACAAAATGTGAAAAGAAGAAATCCCTTACTGGGAAGTGTGATCCCAATGGCTTGGGAGAGGATTGAGAGAGGCTTATTGGGAGTATGGGGCACCTTGGGAGGATTATAGAGAGTGGAGGTTAGGGGATTATTGAAATCAAAAGGCTTTGAGTGATGAGAATGTGGGATCCTGGGTGGGATTATATCGGAAAGGAGAGAGAATTATTTATTATTTAGGATTGGGACACCTCATATTAATCTAATCAAAACCACAAACCAACCCTTGGTTTTTGCCCATAATTTTTTCCAAAGGAGAATGGAAAAAAATACTTTATAAGTCCAATGGTCTAAATTCTTAAAATGATATTGTATCTTATTTGGAGGTGAGTCACACTTTTAAAGAAAAACAATTTAAAAATACAAAATGTTTCATAAGTTTTGGAGGGTCCACTAAAGCATTGTAAAATAAATCAAACAAATCCAAAATAACATTAATTTAATGTTAAAACATATATTGGCCGAAAATAATGTTTATATTATTTTATTACATCGCTATTGGGTCATTATGATGTCATAAAACACATTATATATTTAAACGATATTTAATTTTAATCCAAAAATTCGACTATCTCAAAAAATTATGAAAAATTAACTATTGGATAATTTTGATATCCTGATTCCAAAAATAATATTCATTTTATCTAAATAATTTTCTAAATAAGTGATTTTTTACTTTTAAAATCAAAACCGACATTTATCGAAAATTCATAGGTTTTGACAAAAATAGCTTTCAAACCATAATAAAAATTACAATTTCATTCATAAAATTATACGATAATTTATATTTAATAAAAAATAATTTGATAATAATAATATTATTATTTTTTTGAAATATTATTTAATTCAAAAAATCATTAATCCATCAAAATATATTTCTTAGTAAAATATTAAATAAAATACTATATGTGCATAAAAAACTATTTGCAATGAAACAATAATAAAATGAATGAACATTCTTTATAAAAAAATAATGTACAAAGTCATAGTTCTAGGATCTTGTTACATAACCCCTTATAACACCCTAATAAGAATGAAGGGTAAGGTTTTCGATGGTGAAAGACTATGTGGGTGGATCGGATAACATCGCACGAGTGGTAATCTCTATTAACTTCCACTTCTCCTGTAGTCGGTTCCACTCAAGCTTAACGTGTTCAAGCTCGGCTTGGGATTGGTCAAGATTGAATCCCAATTACGCAACCTCCTATCCAAGCTCCGACAAATGGTCTTAGTACGGGGAAATTCTACTGGATGAGGCAATCACTTCCTTTGTCTGAGTAAATTGGACTTTTTAAAGCCCTATATTTATATTAATCGTGAGATCACTTTTCAATAGATATATTATAAATGGTATCAATTCATAATGGTATTTTAAAATATAGAAACATAAGAACAATTATGTTCAAATTTTATATAACCATAATGAACATTTAATTTGATCAAGAGGAATTTCCATTAATGAATGTTTGGGTCGTTACAAGGTCGCTAGTTGGTACTCAAATAGACCTTATGGATTCCAGTATGGAAAAGGGGAAGTTTCTAGATTTGAATGCATGACTTATTGTCCTATGGTAGAGTACAAGTGAAGTAGACTAAGCTTATTCTCAGGATTCTAGTGAAGATAATATTGGGCCATATTTTTTTACAGAATGATATATATTCTTGTACCCATGTTTCTTTTTTCTTGTAACATATGACATGAGCATCGTTTTTTATGTGATATTGATTATTTTCCATCCCCTTTATTTGATTTGGATGATTTATTTTTCCTCTGGTAATTATTTATTTCTGATTTTGATGTTTATCATCATTGTATATAGATGTGACACACTTATAAATGAGGGAATATTCTTCCCACCATCTCACCATAGGCCCTAGCTGATAGTCATCAGCCTCTTCTTATGGGGAGGTTTCCTTAAGGTCATGTGTCCAACCAGGTTTGGTTAATTATGAGTGAAATGTGTTTGGGATGCTACACTCAGAAACATTATAAACTCTATTTCAAGTAGAGTAGTTTTTTTATTATTATCCCATTCCAAAAGTAGATGGAAAACTAATAACACGTCACTCGTGTGATAATATACCCATTTAACACATACACATCCTAGAGGCATATTTCAACATCTCTAGGTAATAAATAAAATGTATTGTTGTTGGGTATCCACCCATATATCAAACATGAGATAATCTTCATGTTTGGATGGGATATTATTTTTAACATGAAAATTTCTTCATATATCTCTAATACCTTCTTCACACACTCTATTTCTATACCAATTCAGTAGATTCAATTTGTATACCCTTAAAACATTCCAAAAAACCTCACTATTGTAAATATCTTAGCCTGAGTTCAATCCCTACCATTTATCCCTAATGAATTTCTTATGGATGGATGATTAATTTCAAAACAAGGGGTATGGAATGGGGGGACCCTAAAGTAATTTAATTGAGGTATACCAAATTCCATATTCATATTTAAAACATATATATTTTATGAAGTGACTGGTAGAGTAAAAATTGGTTGGAGAAAACACATAGGGATTCTTTACTCAGTCAGTTGAATTGTTCTAATAAAACTATGGTAGAGGGATGTTTGTTTCACTCGATAACCATAACCTTTAAATATTTTGACTCTATAAAACTGGATAGTTTTCAAAAATACAACCATATTATCTAGGATATTTGTGTTTCTTGAGTGAATGTTGTGGAATTAGTTTTTAATAACTATATTGTCCATTTATATCAACCTCATCACATAAGAACAACAAACTTATACTAGATCTATTTCCTGAAAATATAAAAGGAATATTTGTGAATAATAATTTAATCCCTAAAATTTTATTTTAATAATAGATGAATGAAAACTATTTTTAAATTTAATGAATTTCAATTAACATGTATGTGGAAAAAACACCACATAATATCTTTGTAGTTGGATGATATCAGTGTAAACATTTTATAGGAAAGTTTTCCCACATTATTTCTATGAGTCACCTATTTAGCCTAATTAACATGTAAAATGTATAAATAGGTTCTATTTCTAGTTTACATGAATTTTTTTTTCTATAGAAGATAAAAAAAAATTAGATTCTTCTAGAATGATGGCTAATGAATGATGGAAGGGATCTGCTGGCCTATATGTAGAGGTTCAGGAAACATTTTAACTTCTAATATTACAAAATATATAATAATATTACATATATGTGATATTATTCATCAAAATTATATATTTTTTACACATATTTAATTATTAATTGTAACACGTTTATTTTTGGAAAATGTAACAAACACAGAAAAATGAATATTTAGAGACAAAAAGGAAAATATATTACACTCCACATAAAATGGATGGTTAATCACATAAAATATAAATGGATTACATATTAATTATGTATCTATATTATAATTAAAAATTAACTCATCATATTTAAATAGGAATGCATCAATTTTGTGTAGTTAGATTATAATTTTTAGTGGCCTCATGAACCTCCTTTACGTGATCCCAAATCTTATACAATGGATGCATCATTTTAAGATAGTTAGATCGATCCTTTTTATGATTTATGAAACTTATTTAGAAATAATTATATGTATGGGAACATGGGGGTCTTCCAGTGGTCGTGTAATAGTTTTGTAGAGTCATATCCTTTGTGGTCGGAGGATGTGATCCCTTTTAGGTGAGGCCATATTTTTTTATGAAACAACATTCATTTTATGTTTCTATAAGTTTTTAGGGTTATAAATGTTAATGGTTAGTGGTAATGAATAATTGAAAATTAATAAACACCTTAAAAATGATATAAATAATTGTAGAAAATATCAAATAATGGATTTTTAATCCATTTAGTCACTAGGAATTTGTGAATAAAATGGCCCCAGTAGACTCTCGATCAATGTTGGGAGATAGAGGTAACTATCCACATACAAATATTATTTTCATTTCCCCACCATATAAACATTAATCTACATTATCAAAATAAAAACCATTATAAATGGTCTCACATAAAAAATTCATAGAGGAATTACACCATATAAAACATATGTGGTGGTTATACTTAAACCTATATACACATTTTTTACCACATTAATTTATATAAAATCTAAATTTGATATTGATTTAGTGCTACACATTTTTATTTTTCCCTTCTTTTTAATATAGTATCTTCTCATATGAATTGAAATAGGTCATCCAAATTGTGAAAGAACCCTCTTATGGGTTTTTGAGCCTATTTAGTGGACAAAAATAGAGCATTGAAACCCTCTGGTCTAGATCATAACCTCCGTAATCCTATACCATTAATAAATCCTCTACATTTACTCAATTTACGTGATTTAATCATTATCTCGGTTAATGTGTTCCCCTTAATCATTAATTCTTTGATATTGAAAATTGGGAAATTTATAATAGTACTCCCTCAATTTTCTTCCTTCACAAGAATGATCCAAGTAATATAATAAAAATTTTATTCCTTTGATAATGAGGTTACATATATTTTAGAAATAGGCGATCCCTTTCCTGGATTAAGATACTCATCTTGGGTACTCTATAAAATGTTTTATAGCTATGAGGCATCTGGTAATCCCCCTTCTTAGAGCATCTTACTAGCTTGTCACTCTAGGTTTTTAGGGACCACTATCATGTCCACTAGGTACCTAATAAGATTATTCATTTATCCTCTAAATAAATTAAATCATCCATTGATGCATATATATGTTCCTGATCTACTATATATCTAAACTCTTCATCACTGGTTCACGTAACTCATATGTCCAACTATGTTAACTTACATAATTGAAAATTGATATGATACAACCAAATGTATTATTAATACATGGTAATTAATAATTCTTCCTCACTAAATTGTATCTCTTATGTGTTATATTCAACCTTTTATGCCTAGTTACCAAAAAATAGGAAATAAATACGATGGAACTTCAACCTACAGTAAGAATCAACCTATGTTTTCATGACCCATCTATGGGGTCAAACTAAAAAGTGACACTCTTGTGTATATCTCACCCCATAATATTTCTGAACACAATCATATTATAGTCCATTTAATAGTAATTTAAACAACATGGAACTATTCTAAGTCATGTAAAATTATAATAAATGATATATCTGTTCATTATACACAACCTTAAAAGAAACTTCTTCATTAGTAGATCAAAAACCTAAAAAGAAACTTCATAGATCTTGGATTCATAACCATGGAAGGGACTTCTTCTATTTTCAGTTCATGATGACAAATGTAACTTCATAGTTCATGGTGAGAAGACCCTAAAAACCACAACAATATTAATTGTCACATAACCATAAAAGTTATTATGGGCCTTGTTAAATGGAACCAATGTATGTGTGTTTTTCCTCCCCTTATAATGATACATTTGTATCCCTTTTCAAAAGTGAAATTTCATATCCATAACACCATTTCCCTCCCCAAATGTTTATAGTGTACCAATTTATAGACTATTTGTAATTACAATATAAAATAACTAATTAATAAATTAGGGAAAATATGTGAAACAACACAATTATAATTATAGAGGACCTCTCTATGTTGTTTCTGATTAAAGTACGGTATCAATCAATCACCATATCAATAAGGTTAACAAGTATTATTTCAAGGAAATACTTATCAATTGGTAATAAATTTATAAAAGTGTTCAAGATTAGGAAATAATAACCTTTATAAGATTATACAACCTACCATCCTTTAAAATTTGACATGAAATTTTTAGTCTTCGTAGCTCATACCTATGATGTCACACATCATAAATTGGTTCATTGATAAAATTTGAAGAGATTCAAATTTTATGAATATAAGAATATTTTTGGTTTTATAGTTCTTAATATAAAATCCATTTAAATAATTCAAGATAAAAATTTGTTTACAAAGTTATAAGAATATATTTATTATTCTAATAGAAAATTATCCTTCACATCACCAACTGGTATTCAATTCAATCTTTAGGGGGAGTAGAAGTTTCATGTAATTTTATATGGTACTGATCAGATTAATGTATGTCCAATAATTATGGAAGTAGATATAATAATTCTTAGAGAAACTGAGGTCTAATAGAGGCATGTTTTATTTCCTAGTCTATATGTATATCACGATATATTCCTTGAATATTTTGTAGGCCTTTCTCTAATGTGGTAACTAGAGTTCACTTTTAATGTATTGTGTAGAAATGGTCCTATATTGATACCAAAATATCATACTATTTCAACTTAGATAAAAAATTTAAAATAATATTAGAGGACATTAATGAAAATTACTTCACAGAACTAATAACAGGTTTTTAGGGTTCCCTGATTCTTTTAACCAAGAAGGCTGATGAGTGTATATTACATTTTTTAATAAAAAAAATATAAATTTTGTGTTAATAATGAATATTTTTCTCTTCTAAATATAGAAAAAATCTCTGAATACGTAAAATCTTCCATGTGGTTTTCCAATATTGACCAACATTGAGCCTTTCATCAACTCTTTCATAGATTATAACAAATTCCAATAAATGTTTTTCAAAACTAGTATGGAAATTTCAAATATTTTATAATGACTTTTTGCTTGTATAATGTTGTAACTATGTTCATGTATTCAATAAAAAAGATCAGCCATCCATTTTTAGAATGACTCGTCATAGCCTTAGTTGATGTAATCCTCTTCTATTCAAAATCTCATTATAGGAATTGTTGAAATCTTCCCATCGTTTATTAGAAATTATGGGAAAAATAGATATATTCTGAAATATAAAATGTCTGAATCAAGATTTAATAATTTAAAATCCTATATGTATAAATTTTATTATGTTTTTTATCTCAATAAATTTTTAGAAAGTTGAATTGCAACTTTCTTATCAATTTTCATTGACTTTGTGTAACATAATGAGTTCTATTGAACTCATTAGATTCAGTTTTCATTTTATTTAGGTTTTAATTTATATATGTACTCTGACAACACATCTTATTAGGAAGGAATAAAATTTCATATGATCAAACCTCTATGAAGTATCATTTTATGATTCTAAGAGCTTTTTTACCATAGATATTCTTATAATTTTACCTTATCCTTGTGAAGTCTTGAGGTCTGTTGTTATGTATCTTCGATTGACCCAAGATACATTTTTCTATAGGATCTGCACAAGTGGCATGTGGTTCTAAATATATTTTTACAAATGATCATCATTATATTACCCATGACATTGAATTGTGCATCATTGTTCGTGCAAAGAAATATTGGATAGATTAACTATTTAGAAAAAACATTGTTCTACACACCAACATAAAAATCCATAATTACATCACATTATAGTGGGCCTAACATGAATGGATGTTTTGAAGAGTTAAATATCATTATAAATTATGTTTTCATTTTTATTATTTAATTGAAAAATGAAATGTTGTTACTAACACTCCAAGTATATAGATTCACCATCGTATTTTTTAATAGAAAAAGAAATAATGGAATTTGATATCCCTCATGGTTGAAATCCATCTATATATGTGAGGGGATCAAAGTGGAATTGATTAATAAAAAATAGAACCTAAATCCTATTTTGTGGATTCATCAAGGACTTACGGATTTATTATTTTGAATATATCATCATTCAATAAACACTCAATGGTTGGGATATCCTCGATGGATAGTTTCAAGATTAAATGTTTTTTTATACATTGATATAAGTCTATTGGTCCCAATGAGTATGGAAATTAAGTGATGAAATAATCTAATGATTCTTGATGGGTTTTGAATCCTATAATAATGAATATTTATTGTTTTACCTATCAATTACATGTATGAAAAATGATGTCATACAGTTTTTTTCAATATTATCTACCAGAAAAAAGCCCAAAGCAATGTAATGACTGAGAATTCTATCAATGATATTTTCCTTCTTATGTTTATTTTATATGGTATATATCACATCATACCACATAGATAACACAATACAAACTTTATAAATACATAATTAATGAAATAAGATGTATTTTTAGAAGATATTCAACATATAATGATGAAATATTAACTTGAACTCAGGAATAGTAATATGACCCCTATGAAAATTTAACCCACCAAATGAATAGTATCATCACCATTGAATTTAAAAATAAAATTTGGACATATCATTATTGAATGTATTATATAATTATATCATAGTATAAGTAAATGAATATTTTAAATATTATTAATTAAGTGCTGGTATTTTTGAAAGTAATAATTTTTTAATAAAAATATTATAATTAATAAAAAAAATTTAAAAAAATTATTAAAATATATTAAAAAATTAGGTTTTTTACTCTTATGATATTAGGATAGTTTAATGTTACATTAGTTAATTTTTTAGAGTGTTATAAAATCATTTTTAATTTTGAAAACATTATTTTTTTGTGTAAATTATGATTTTAATTAAAATCTAAATTTATCATATTTAGAAAAGTATGTCCCTAACATAGAGTCTATATTTTAATTATACACTTCTAAAAATTATTAGATTTACGTTTTTTGTATTTTAATAAAATACTTGTATTTTTTTAATAGTAAAATACATTAATTTACAGTATAAATACATTGTAAGCTAAATACATTATTCCATGAGTCAGGGATGATTTAAGTACCATGATATCAAACTTCCCTTAATTATTTTAATATATTTGATGATAATTCTCAAACTATTCATATTATTAGGTAAAAAATAAAAAAATTGAATAAAATATAAAAAAAACACCTCTCTTCCCCACTATAAATACCACCCTTATCCTCACGAATTCAATGATTTTATCATTGTAGAATTTATATCCAATACTCTTATAAATATCCTCCCTCAAGTCAATAAGATTTTGGTATCATCAAAATACCAAAACAAATCCCCTTAAGGAGGTTCTCAAGGAGGAATATTCAAGAGGTAAAATCCTCTTCCTTTTCTGTTAAATTTCATTTTAGGTTCTTTTCGTTTATTATTATCTACCAACCTAACTTAATCCAAATAGCATGATAAACCTTCTACCAAAAATATACTGAAATTTTATTATGATAAATTAATAAACCAAAATCAATCCTCTTCTCCTCTCACTTTTATTCTAAAAATGGGAACGTTGTCTGGGAGGTGTTGTTTCATTGCCTTCAAGGATAACATGTTTTAATTTTTGAACACCATCATCATAGATTTTCATGAATCGATTTTATTGGTTGAAATAGACTATAAAATTTATTTTATAATATATTTTAGGTTTTGGAAGTAACATATTTACATAATACCGAATGATAATACAAAATTAGATCATTATGATCAATAATTGATGTAATAATCAAAATAATTATAAATAAATGTATTATCTAATGATTCATAATCATACTATAAAAATGATATATATAAAAATTTAAACTTATGTATTATAATTAAAAACAATTAATTCCAATTCTGTAAAATTATACCAAATTTACATGAACTCCATTATTTATAAACAAGTTAATCGGTCATAAAAACCAAGAAAATAAATGCTTCCAAATGACAAAATTAAACTCTATAACTCATCAATAAAGACTAAAATGGGATTAGTAAAACTATATTGATTAAAATAAATATTTAAAAGGATATGAATTAATTAATTAGTGGATTTAATTTGATTATCCCTAACATTAAGTCATGTTTGTAACTCATTCAAACATAAGGTAAGGGATTCAACTCGAACCATAATTTTTTTTTCAAGTTTTCTATTGCTATCTTTATCCTGATTTAATGATTATTTTCTTTGGTCTACATAATCTATATTATATTTATATGACATTAAAGTATATATCCATTTCATTTCATCTTTCTTTTATGGGTAATTACATGTTTTATAATGTTCCCTTCTTAATTCTTCTCAACACATAAGCCCGATTAGAGGGACTGTCTCAATTTATTACCCATTTTCAAGTACCATCCATAATCTATTTTAAGGGACCCATATTTCTCTCAAATCAATAATTTTTTATGAAAAACATTATTTGTTCATTAATGGTTTGATGAAAAGAATTTTGACAATAAAAATGATTTTTTCCCAAAAAAAATTATTTGAAAAGTAAATGGGGCATTTCCCTCATGAATTTCATGATAATTTTATTTGAGTATTTTAATTTATTTTAACACCTATGTTAAATTTTATGTTTTATTAAAGTTTATATATTATGTATATCATTCACCATAATTTATTAAATGGTTTATGATTAGTTTGACTATAGATTTTTTTTCTCGATATCATTCACCATACTACTCCGAATGGTTAGTGATTATGTTTACAGATTTGAGAAGTTGTTTACATTTCATATATATCTATTTTTTATTTTTATACCCATACATATGGGGAATGAATTGGACATAATAAGTGACATGTGGGGCCCACTATATTCCCTCGGTACATCGGTAGGTATCGTGAGACAAACTAGACTGAGTTTCTACCAATTGTGTAGGGTATCATTGTTGAGGCCTTGATGGTATGTTAATGATTTCTGGAATTAAAAATTCCATCTTTATGAAAATAGTAATTGATAGTCCCGGTGGTTATTCGACTAGTAGAATACCCATGCTTATGTTTTATTATGGTATTATTTAATAAAATCTTATTCCTACCATTTTATGCTCATGATTATGTTATTATGACATGTGTTTTTAGTTATTTACCATGCATTTTTATTTATTTTTATTATATATTTGATTGTATTTCTCACCCCTAATGATCATCTAATATCACCACTTTCTTGTGTTTTCATTTTCCCCAGAATTTGTAGATGAATATTATGAATGACTTGTATGGATAATATTGGAGTTATGGATGTATCTAATGGAATTTATATATTTTATTTCCTTTGATGTTGTAATGTAAAACTTATTTTTGTATCTACTTTTCCAAAAATACTAAATTAGTTTTTCCTTCGGTATAAAAATTACTTCTCTATTATGCCTATGTAATTTGATTTTCCGGATTTTCTGGGAGAATATGGTGCTCATTTGAAGCCCAAATCTCTAGATTTTAGAAATAAAAAGAGAGCTTCATGGTTAGTATATGGTTAGTTATAATTTTTCAAAACAATCGTGTTGGTTTTTGAGAAAAACTAGAAGGGTCATTTTATGTTTTGACCCTACACCACAAACTGTAAGGCCGTGTGGGACATTCTAGTGTCCTAGAAGGGGCCACATAGCCTTCTCAAACTATGTTCATATAGTCTCACCTTTATTTTCACTTAAGTATTATATGCACACTTTTACGTGAACGGTTAGGAAAACCATGTAGTCAAACCTTATGCCCCTTTAAAAATGGTTTTAAATTTCATCTTTTCATTTTTTCATTGAGTACTCAAAAACCCTTCTTCCACCATTGTTTTCTCTAGCATTCAATCACCTGGGAACTCCTTATTTCCATTAAAGTTAGGAATTGAATCATCGTCCACAATCAGTATCTTTTTCCTCCATATTATATCATGTTGGATAGTTACTTGTAAGATCTTTATTCCAATTCCTTGTTTTTATCATTTATTCCTCCATCTTCAACTCTATTTTGGTATAAGATAATATGGCCTATTTTCATAGAATTCAACTTTTATTAATTTTATTCCTTTCTAGATCATTTGAAAGGGATACCTTAAAAGAGGGATTTTATACCACCATAAGTTAGGTTGTTTAGTTTTCTTCCCAAAAGTGTCATTTTTATATATGGTGCTTTATTGTGCATCTCTCCAGAATCATCTGGTTATACCTTCTCAATAATAAATTAATTAAATTAAATTATGTTTCCATGATTAGTCTAATTTATTTACCCAATAATCAACCTCAAAGGATGACCACCTCTATGTGAGACACCCTTAAGGGTGAACCATCCTTAGAGGCCTTAAAATATCATGCCTTTGAACTTAATTGAACTAATAATTTTTTTATTGATTTTAACCTAGTTAATGTAATGTATGTTCAATTTAGACAAGGAAAATGTTATGTATTAGTTATAGGACGTTTTTGTTCTTGTTATAGCTTGAATTTGCCATATTAAAGTAATTAGACTACTTGACTAAAATGTATTCTTTAAAGGTATGAGTTTAATGCTAGTTACAATCTTTCCTTTATACCAAGTTGAGGATGATACATGATCCTTGATTAATGATGAGTTTTATAGAATTATAGAGCTTAAAATAATAATTTATAATTTAATTACAACATGGTAGGATTGATATATTTTTTTATACAATACATCATATTGGATCACCTTGAGGATGTTTCTTCATAACCCATTAGTGATACATGGTTCCCCAGGGGATTTAAATGGTAATTCATGGTGAGTATTGTTTTAATTCCATGCCATGAGTAATACTCATTTCCCTCTATGATATAAAATGTGTAGGATCAAAGGTTCTTAACAATATTCAATGTGTAGAGTGATACATGGGTTTCTAGTAAGTAACTAATTGTACAGAATCCTATAATGATGGGTTTGATAGTGCACACAGAGAGATACATGGGTTACTTTATATACAACACCATGCAATGTCCCATGATGTATGTTAATTAAAAACTAATGATGATTCAACCATTCCAAAGATCATGCTTGGGTTCAGTCCTTGATTTATACTTTAACGTTATGATGGAGTATTTATATATCCATGATTATATTCCATGTGAGCTATGAAACTTCTTATAATTATGTACAAACACCTTGGGATTAAACTTATGATCCTGGATATTACAACTAATCTATGTATATATATATTTCAACATATTTCCATATGTATATGAGGTGTATATATACATGACTTTTTTATATAAATATACTAGTATTGTAAAATAATTAAAATTCATCCAACACAAGCTGAATCTAGTAGTGTTAGTTGTTCATCATGTGAGGAACCTAGTCTGATGTGATTTATTTATTAACATACAATAGTAAATTTATTAATAACAACACACTACTCTTCATATATGCACAGACTGGATACTTCTAGAAACTTTGGGTTGTGGCCTACTAAGTATATCCCACACCATGTTTAGGTTGATAGTTGGTACTAAAATAGACCTTAGAGATTCCAGTAGGGACACATGGATGTTTTTGTCTTTGAATACATCACTTATTATCCTATGGTGGAGTTGGGGTGAAGTGGACTGATCCAATGCTCATGATTCTAGTAAAGATAGCATTTTACCTTATTTATTTTTGTATATAATGATATATATGCTTGTACCCATGATTATTTTTTCTTATAACATAAGACATGAGCATAATTTTGTATGTGATATTGATTACATTCCACCCCCTTTATTTTATTTTGATGATTTATTTTTCTACTGGTCATTATTTATTACTGATTGAGATTCTCACCGTCATTGTATAAAGATGTGACACGCTTTCACCTGAGGGAATATTATTCCCACTATCTCACCAAAGGCCCTAGATGATAGTCATTTGCCTCTTATATATGAATAGGTTTCCTTATGTCCATGTGGCCAACCAGTTTTTATTACTTAAGATTTAAATGTGTTTGGGATGCTACACTCACAAACATTATAAACTCTATTTCAATTATTGGAGTTCGTTCAATGTTATTCCATTACAAAATTGGATGGATAAATCATAACACATCACTCTTGGGATCATATCCCCACTTAACACATACACATTCGAGAGGCATATTTTAACCTCTCTAGGTAAAAAATGAAATGACTTGTTTTTGGGTATCCACCTTCTGATCAGACCTAGGATAATCTTTATGTTTGGATGAGATAATGTTTTTAAGATGATTTTTTTTATATACCCCTAAAACCTTTTTTACACCATCAATATATATAAAAATTCACTAGATCCAATTTTATACCCCTAAACCATTGCAAAAAAATCCGAATAGGGTAAAGATCATATCCTTAATTCCATCCCTACCTTTTATCCCTAATGGACTTCTTATGGATGGATGAGTAATTTAAAAATAAGGGGTATGGAATTAGGGGACCTTAATGTAATTTAATTTAGGAATACCCAATTAAATATTCATATTTAAAACATATCTATTTTTTGAAGTGACTGGTAGTGGAAAAATTGTTTAGAGAATACACATAGTGATTATTTATTCAGTCAGTTGAATTGTTCTAAAAAATCAAGGTAGAGGGATGTTTGTTTCCCTTGATAACATTAACCTATAAATATATAGCCTCTTTTAAAATGGATGGTTTTAAAAAATACCACCATCTTATCTTGGATAACTGTGTTCCATGATTGAATGTGATGGAATTGGTTTTCTATAAAAATATTGTCCATTTATATCCACCTCATCACATAAGACTAATAAACTTATTCCAGATCCATTTCCTTGAAATAGAAAAGAAATATCCATGAAGTAAAATTTAGTCCTTAAAATAGGATTTTAATGAAAGATGAATTAAAACTATTTTTAAATGTAATAAATTTCAAATAAAACATATGCGGAAGAAACACCTCATAATCTCTATGTAGTTGGAGGATATCCAAGTTAATTTATTATAAGAAAGGGTGTCCCACATAATTTCTATGAGTCACATATTTAGCCTAATTAACATGTAAAACCTATAAATATGTTATTTTTCTAGTATACATGAATGGTTTTTCTATGGAAGAGAGAATTTTTTAGATGTTTCTAGTGTGATCACTAATAAATGATGGAAGGGATCTTCTGGCCTACTAATAGGGGTGTATGAAACTTTTTGACTTACAATATTATGTAATATATAATAATATTACATATAGGTACAATTATTCCTAAAAATTATATTATTTTATAGATATATATAATTATTAATTGTAACTGTTTTATTCTGGAAAAATGAAACAAACACATAAAAATGAGTATTTGGAGACAAAAAGGAAAAAATATTCCACTCTAAATAAAATGGATGGTTACCCACACAAAATCTATATGGATTACATATTAATTATGTGTCTATATTATAATTTAAAATTAATTCATGGGATTTCTATATGAATGCGTCGATTGTATGTGGTTGGATTATCATTTTTGATGGCCTCATGAACATCCTTTATGTGATCACAAATCATATGCAATGGATACGTCATTTTAAGATAGTTGGAGATATCTTTTTGAATATTTATGAAACTTATTTTGTAATAATTATGTTTATGGGGTCATGGGGATCTTCTAGTGGTCGTGTAGTAGTTGTTTGGAGTCATATCCTTTATGGTACAAGGATGTGACTCCTTTTAGGTGAGGCCATATTTTCTGATGCCATGACATTTTTTTTATATTTTTATAAGGATTTTAGGTTTTAAAATATTAATGGGTAGTGGTTACAAATAATTTAAAATTAATAAACACCTTAACAATGATCTAAATAATTATTAAAAATATCAAATCTTGGAGTTTAAGAAAAATAATAGTTTTTTCAATCCATTTAATCACTATGACATTCTGAATAAACTAACACCAATATAATCTAGATCAATGTTGGGAGAAAAAGGTAACTCTCGACATAAAAATATCATTTTCATTTCCCCACCATATAAACATTAATATACACTATCCACATAAAAACCATAAGAAATGGTCTCGCATAAAAAATTCAGAGAGAAATTCCACCATATAAAACATATTTGGTGGTTATCCTTAAACCTATAAGCATTTTTTTGACAATATTAATTTATATAAAATCTAAATTTAATATTGAATTAGTGATACCTTGTTTTCTTTTTCCCTTATTTCTAATAGTGAATCTTCTAAAAAAATTTGACATAGGTTTATCCACATTGTGAAAGAACCATCTTATGGGTATGTGAACCTCTTTAGTGGACCCAAATAAGGAATTGAAACCCTCTAATCTAGTTCATAGCCTCAGGAATCCTATACCATAAAAGAATACTATAAAGTTACTCAATTTACATGACATAATTTTATCTCAATTAATATGTTTCCCTTAATCAAAAATTCCTTTGATAATGAAAATTGAGAAATGTATAATAGTACTCCATTAATTTTCATCTTCAACAAGAATGAACCAAGTAATATAATCAATATTTTATTCCTTCAATAATGATGTTAGCTATATTTTATAAATAGGTGATACCTTTCCTGTATTAACATACTCATCTTGGATACTCTATACAATGTTTTATAGCTACTAGGTATCTGGTAATCCCCCTTATCAGAGCATCTTCCTAGAATGTCACTCCAGGTTTTTAGGGACCACTATCATGTCCACCAAGTACCTAATTAGTTTATTCATTTATCCTCTAAATCAAATCAATCATCTAGTGATGCTTATATATGTTCATGATCTAGTGTATATCCAAACTCTTCATAACTAGTTCATGTAACTCATGTGTCAAACTCTATTAACAAACTTAATTGAAAATGGACATGATAAAACCAAATGGATTGTTAATACAAGGTAGTTAATAATTATTCCCCACTACTTTGTATTACTCATGTGTTATATTCAACCTTCTATTGCTAGTTACCAAAAAAGGAAATTAATATGATGGTCATCCGACCTGTAGTAAGACTCAACCTATGTTTTCATGACCTATATATATGGTCAAACTAAAACGTTCCACTCTGGTGTATATCTCCCACTATACTATTTCTGAACACTAACATATTATAATCCATTTAACAGTAATTTAAAATACATGGAACTATTCTTAGTCATGTAAAATTAAACTATATGATAGATCGATCCTTTACACAAAACCTTAAAAGAAACATTATCATTAATATATGCATAACCTAATAAGGACCTTCATAGATCTGGGATGCATGACCATATAAGGGACTTATTCTATTTTAAATTCATTACCATAAATGTAACTTCATAGTCCATGGTTGGAAGACCCTAGAAACCACACCAATATTCATTGTCACATAACTGTTAAATTTATAATGAGCCTTGTTCAATAGGACCAAAGTATGTTTGTTTTTAATATACATATAATGATACATTTTTATCCCTTTGCATAGGTGCAATGTCATTTTCATAACACCATTCCCCTCCCCAAATGTTGATAATGTATCGAGTTATAGACTATTTGGATTTATAATATAACATACCTAATTAATTAATAAGGGGAAGTATATGGAACCACATAATTATAAATATAAGGGACCCATCATAGTTGTTTCTAATTAAAGTATGGTATCAATCAATCACAATATCAAAATAGTTAATAGGTATAATTTTTAGGAAATATTTATCAATAGGTCTTAAATCTATAAAAGTGTTCAGGATTAGGAAATAAGAACCTTATAGGATTATCCAACCTACTATCCTTTTGAATTGGACATGAAATTTTTAGTCTTGTTAGCTCATCCCAATAATGTTGCACATCAGAAATTTGGTCCATTATTGAATTTGAAGATATTAAAATTTTACAAATATAAGAATATTTATGATTTTATAGTTCTTAATATAAAATCCATTTATACATTTCATGTTCAAAATTAGTTTATAATGTTATAAGAATATATTTATTACTATTATAGAATATTATACTTCACATCACCTAATGGTATTCAAAACACTCTTTATGGAGAGTAGGAGTGTCATGTTTTTTGAGTGGGTACTGATCAGAGTAATGTAGGGCCCATCATTACGAAACTAGATATAATCATTATAAGAGAAAATATTGTCTAATATTTTCTTGTTTTATTTCTTAGTCTATATTTATATCATGATATATTCCTTGAATATTTTATAGGCCTTCCACATATGTGGTAACTAGAGTTCACTTTTAATAAATTGTGTAGAACTGGACCTATATTAATACGACCATATCATAGTATTTCAACTAAGAGATAAAATTTAAAATAAAAATAGAGGATATTATAAAAAAATTGTTCAGATGACTAATAACTACTTTTTAGAGTTCCTAGATTCTCTTCACCAAGAAGGATGATTAGTGTATATTACATTTTTTAATAATAAAAATATCAATTAGGTCTTAATAATGACTATTATCATATTCTAAATATTGATAAAATCTTTCATTACGTAAATTTTTCCTTTTGGTTTTCCAATATTGACCTACATTCAGGCTTTCAAAAACTATTTCTTAGATTATAATTAATTCTAATGAATGATTTTCAAAGGTAGTATAGAAATTTCAAATATCTGTTAATGCTTTTTTTCTTGTATAATGTTGTATCTATGTTCAAGGATTTAATAAAAGAGATAATTCAACCATTTTTAGAATGATTCATCATAGTCTTAGTTGATGGAATTCTCTTCTATTCAAAATCCCATGATAGGAATTGTTGAAATCTTCCCATCATCTTAGAGAAATTATTGGGAAAAAAACTATATTCTGAAATATAAAATTTATCAATATATATTTAATAATTTACCATCCTATAGAAATAAATTTTCTTATGTTTTAAATATCAATAAATTTTTTGAAAGTGGAATTGGTACTTTCTTATAAATTGTCATTCACTTTTTGTGACATAAATAGTTTCATTGGACTCATGAGATTCAGTCTGCATTTTATCTAGGATTTAATTAATATAGCTACATTGAAAAGACGTCTTATTATTAAGGAATAAAAATTCATATATTCTAACCTATATAAAGTATCATTTTATGCTTTTAAGAGATTTTTGACCATAGATATTGTTATCATTTTATCATATCCTAGTGAAGGCTTGAGGTATATTGTTATGTATCATTGATTGACCCATGATGCATTTATATATAGGATCTACACAAGTGGCATGTGGTTGAAAATAGATTTTTACAAATGAAAATTATTATATTACACATGACATTGAATTGTTCATCATTGTTCATGCAATGAAATATTGGATATATAAACTATTTATGAAAAAATTTGTTGTATAAACCAACTTAAAAATTCAAAATTACATCACATTGTAGTGTGACCCAAATGCAAAGATGATTTCATGGGTGGAATATCATTATAAATTTTATTTTCATATATACTATTCAATTGAAAAATGAAATGTGGTTATTAATTAACACTCTAAGTAGAAAGATTAACCATCAAATTTTTTAAAAGGAAAATAAATAATGGAATTTGGTATCCCTATGGTTGAACTCCATCTATATATGTTAGGGGATCATAGTGGAATTGATTTATAATACAAAAAACCTCACCTTATGTTGTGGATTCATGAAGGACTTACAGATATATTATTTTGATTATATCATCATTTAAGTAACACTAAATGGTGGGGAGATCCTTGATGGATTGTTTCAAGATTAAATGTTATTTTTATACATTGATATATGTCCATTGGTCTCAATGAGTATGAGTATGAAGTGATGAAATAAGATCATGATTCATGATGGGTTGTGAATCCTATAATAATGAATATTTATTGGGCTATCTTTCATTGACCATGTATGAAAAATGAAATCATAGAGTTTTTTCAAGATTCTCTACCATAAATAAGCCTAAATAAATGTAATGAATGAAAATTATATCAATGATATTTTCCTTCTTATGTTTATTTTATATGGTATAAATCACATAAAACCACATACATAACACAATAGAAACATCATAAATAAATAATTAATGAAATAACATATATTTATAGAAGTTATGGTAGTTAACCTAAAAAATTAATAGTATCATCACTCATAAATTTATAAATAGAATTTAGACATCTCATTAGGGAATGTATTATATAATTATATTAGAGTATAAGTAAATAAATATTTCAAAAATTATTAATTAAGTGATGGTATTTTGGAAAGTCATAAATATTTAATTAAAATTTTATAACTAATAAAAGAAGTTTAAAAAAAATCTGTATATTATATTCATAAATTAATTTTTTTTGTCTTATGATAATAGGATAATCTACTTTTACAATAGTTAATTTTTCAGAGTGTTATAAAATCCTTTTTAATTTTGAAAAAATTATTTTTTGGGTAAATGATGCTTTTAATTAATAACCAAATTTTTCATATATAGAAAATTATTTCCATAATATAGTGTCCGATTTTTAATTCTACACTTCTAAAATTAATGGAGTTAATTTTTTTGTATTTTACTAAAATACTTGTATAGTTTAATAGTAAAATATGGTACTTTATAATATAAATACATTATAAGATAAATATGTTATTCCTTGAGTAATGGATGGTTTAAGAACCATGATATCAAACTTAACATAATTATTATAATATATTTGCAGATAATTATCAAAAAATTCATAGTCTTGATCTAAAAAAAATTGAATAAAATATTCATAAAAACAACCCTTTCCCCCACTATAAATACCACCCCTTCTCCTCACACATTCTCAGATTTGATCCTTGTATAATTTAAACCTAATACTCAAATCAAGATCCTCCCCAAAGTCCAAAAGATCTTGGTCTCATCAAAAGACCAAAACAAATCCTCTTAAAGAGGTTGTCAAGGAGGAATATTCAAGAGGTAGAATCCTCTTCCTTTTCCATTTAATTTCATTTCATGTTATTTTCATTTATTATTCTCTCCCCACCAAACTTCATTTAAATAGCATGATAAATCTAGTACCATAAAAATACGGAAATTTAATTATGCTAAACTAATAATCCAAAATCAATTCCCTTCTCCTCTCCCTTTTATTCTAAAAATGGAAACGATGTCTGGAAGGTGTTGTTTCATCGCCTTCATAGACGACAAGTTTTCATTTTCCAACACCATCATCAATGCTATTCATGAAACCATTTTAATGGTCAAAACATATTTTAAAGTTGTTCATTATAACCCTTCTTAGGTTTAGGAAGTTACATATTTACATAATACTAAATGATAATACAAAATTAGATCATTACGATCAATAATCGATGTAATAATCAAAATGATTATCATTAAATATATTATATAATGATTCATAATCATACAATAAAAAAGGATATGTACAAAAATTTAAACATCTATATTATAATTAAAAACATGTAATTCCAATTCTGTAAAATTATACCAAATTTACATGAACTCCATTATTTATAAACAAGTGAACCGATCATAAAAACCAAGAAGACCAATGCTTCCAAATGATAAAATTAAACTCTATAACACATCAAAAAGGAAAAAATGAACTTAATAACACTATAAGGAATCAAATAAATATATAAAATGTTATTAATTAATTAATTTGTGGATTTAATATTATTATCCAAGACATTAAGGTCAAGTTTGGAACTCATTCACACATAAGGTAAGGGATTGAACCCGAACCATAATTTTTTTCTTTCGTGTTTTTAAGTCGATATCTTTACCCTAATGTAATGCTTATTTTTTAGTCTAAATCATCTATATTATATTTATATTCTATAAACATATATATCCATATCATTTATTCTTTGTTTTATGGAGAATTACATTTTTTATAATGTTCCCTTCTTAATTCTTCTCGACACATGAGCCTGATTAAAGAGACTATCTCAATTTCTTTCCCATTTTCAAGTACAAACCATAATATGTTTTAAGGCACCATTATTTCTCTAAAATAAGTAATTTTTCATTAAAAACATTATTATTTCATTAATGGTTTGATAAAAATAATTATGGCAAATATAATCGATTTTTTCCAAAAGAACACATATTTGAAAAGTAAAATGGGTATTTCTCTCAAGAATTTATCGATAAATTTATTAGAGTATTTTCAATAATGTTAACACCTATGTTTAATTTTATGTTTTATTGTGGTTTATACCTTATGTATATCATTCACAGTATTTTATTAAATGTTTTATGATCAGTTTGACTATAGATGTGCTATCTGGATAACATTCACCATACTACTCAGAATGGTTAGTGATTATGTTTATAGATTGGGGATGTTATTTACATTTCATATGTATATGTTGTTTATTTTTATCCCCAGACATCTGGAGAAGTCATTGGACATAAAAAGTGACATGTGGGGCCCACTATATTCCATCGATGCATCAGTAGGTCTCATGAGACAAAATAGACTGAGTTTTTACCCATTTTGTAGGGTATCATTATTGAGGCCTTAATGGTATGTTTATGATTTCTGGAATTACAAATTCCCACATTATGAAAATAATAATTAATAGTTCATGTGGTTATTCAACTAGTAGAATACCCATGTTTATGTTTTATTATTGTATTATTTAATCAGCTTTTATTCCTATCATTTAATGCTCAAGATTATGTTATAATGACATGTGTTTTTAGTTATTCATCATTCCTTTTTATTTATTTTTATTATATATTCAATTTTATTTATCACCCTTAATGATCATCTAATCTAACCCCTTTCTTAAGTTCTGATATTCCCCAGGATGTATAGATGAACATTATGAATGACTTTCAATGATAATATTGGAGTTATGGATGTTTCTAATGGAATTTATATATTGTATTTCCTTTCATGTTGTAATGTAAAACATATTTTTGTATCTGTTTTACAAAAATACTAAACTATTCTGCCATTCAGGATAAAAATTACTTGTTTATTATGTCAATGTAATGAAGTAAGGCACTGGCTCGGGGAAACTAAGGTAGATATTATGTGAATCTTTCCATAAATACATTCCTATCTTGATACTACAACTGTAAGTTGTTCTGGTATAGATATACCTATGGGTAACAACTTCAACAAGGTATCTCGGGGCTGACATAGTGTTCATTAGTACATGACAATAGGCCTTACTACACACTTGGATTGACACTCTTAGGGGATACACTTATGATAAGTTCCATTTTATTTAAAAACAATTATAATAGATTTAAAAGTAAATATATACCCATAGAAATCATGTTTATGATTATGAGATTAACTATGCATAAAATTTCAGTTTCTGTCAAGTGTTTTTCAATTTTGAGATTATTCATTATGATTCATAACATAATTTAATGTATTCCATTATTTATAAATGGAACCTAGGGGAATGAATTGAAATTGTATCAACATTTTTATACCATAAATGAATTTACCTTCTATGCATGATAATGATGTTGGTGCTAGAGATGTGACTGGTCATTAGAAACTTATATGTATACATGGACAGCTAACTCAAGTTATACACAATAACCTTACCTATAGGGATCATCTTGATCCATAATGGGAAGGAGATATTTTAGACCACTTTTTATGAAAATATCCTCTATTATTTAATAGTAATACAAACCCATTAGTGGGAGAGTAGTGGATAAGTTCCTTAAATAGGTTATTTCTCACTTTGTGATGTAACAAAAGGGAAAACATTTTCCTGGTAGTTTATAATCTATTGGGAGATGTGGATCTATGGTGGACATTTATTCAAAACACAAAAGAGGAAGAATAAATTAAAAATATGGAATGGAGGTATTTTCATGAAATTTTCCTAATAAAATATTTTCCCCATGAGTATTGAGTGTATATGGAGAGGAAATTCTTAATTCTATGATAGAAAGAGGATAAAAACATTATGAAGTATGAAGACAAGGTTACCAAGGAATTCTGAAAACTACATATGTTATATAATGAGAATTATTGATCATTTATTTAATGTTTTAAAACCGTTCTAGTGATGGGCATTCGTCTCCTAAATTTTCACATCATATGAAGATATAGTCTAATGTGCTGTCAAGACATAAAAATAATTCAATAATTCTTAAGAATTTAATGTAATACAAGAGAAGAAGATGGATTTTGAAAATTTTTAAAAAGGAAATAATTAAAAGGAGAATAGGGGAATAATTTATTTTATAACATATGAATATTGAGGGAAGAAACACCCCGGTACATTCCTGAATTGTATCGGTGTTTGTTAAAAGTGTGGAGAAAAATTCCACCAAGACCATTACTGTAAATTAAAGAAAGAAGTTACTAATTTTCAATGATATAATTTCAATGATATGGGACATTATTCAAATTATATTCCTAATAATAAAAGAAACTTTTACCAAAGAAGTACATGGGATCAAGTCCAAGCTTATTTGGTTACAACTACTGAGGTTAAAGTTCCTAAAGATGTGGTGGAAGGTAATTTTTTAATTTCCTTAAAATTATCCAATGATTTATTTGATTATGGATAATTGATTGTTTTTATATCTTCCTAGTAATCCAAGAAAATTAGAAATTTATCTTTTGATTTATTAAAGGAGTGGTCATTCAAAACTCTTATAGGAAGTAACATTGCAACCAAGATGTGTCGGTCAGTCCTCTTTATGACACAAAAATGTGCATTAGTTTCTGACTTTTCCATAATACCTATGATTGAATTTAACATAATCCTCGGTACAGATTGTATTTTAAATCATGATGCAAAAATATATTGCATGATGAAGGAAATCAGAATTTGTTAGGTAAATGTATAATTACATATCTTTAGATACGAAACATCATCAACTAGTTCTTATCCAGATCCACCTTTATAATCTCTTCTAAATTAAATTGTTGGGGAGGAAGAGAAAACATCATATATGGATATTCTGATTGATTATAGACATATTCTGAAATAATATATTATTAATGTATTTATAAATTATTTTCCTATAAATCCACTATAGTTGGAAGTTGATTTCTATGTTGATTTAATTTTTGGTTCAAGACCTATATCAAAGACACCTTATAGAATAGACACCATGGAATTAGTAGAATTTTTGAACAAATATAATATTTTAGTGATTAAGGATTTATTCTCCCTAGTTTTTCTCCATAAGGAACACTCATTCTATTTTTCAAAAATAAACATGGATCCATGATGTTGTGTGTTTACTATAGGGAAATCATTTATATTACAATAAAAAACAACTATCACATACCTCAAATTGATGATTTATTTGACCAAATTAATGTATATGAATACATTTCAAGGATTGACCATTGATTTCGATATCATAATTTTGCTGTTAAAAAGAAATATATACCAAATACAACATTTAAAACTAGGTTTATAAATTATAAGTTTACAGCAATTCCATTTAGACTGACTAATGCACCCTCTATTTTTTGGATCTAATGAACAATGTGTTTAAATAATATCTTGATAAATTTTTTGTGGTGTTTATTGACTATATCATGATATATTCCAAATGATATGAGGGTAATGCTAACAACTTATGGGGTTTTCTAGAGACTCTTAGATGAAAAGGGTTATATGGAATGTTTATGAAGTTCAAATTCTTACTTCATATAGTTTTATTTTCTTGGACAAATGGACTCTAACGAAAAACTGTCAGTTGATCCTATGAAGAAAAAGTTAGTTCTAGAATGTCCTACACCAATGAACATAACTATGGTACCTAGTTTTATTGTTTTAGCAGGTCATTATCGGTGTTTCGTTCAGAATTTCACTTGATTAGATAAAGATACATGTAATGGGGTTTAGTTCATATATAAAAAACATTTGATGAATGTTTTAAAAAATTGAATATGAGGTTAGTGAATGCTCAAATATTGACTATACCATTGGAAAATAGTGGATTAATGATTTATAGTGATGCATAGAATAAATGAATAGGGTGTTTCCTTATCTTGAATGATAGAGTTATTGCCTATGAATCAATGGAGTTAAAAATTAATGAACAAAACTATACAACTCATGATCTTGAGTTAGAAGATATAATCTTTTCTCAGAAGATATAAAGGAACCATCTTTATGGTGAAAGATGTGAGATATATACAGATCAAAAAATCTTGAAATATAACATATCATAGAAATAAATAAACATGAGTCAAAGTTGGTGGATTGAGCTACTCAAGGATTATGATTGTACAATACACTATCACCCTGGGAAAGAGAATGATGTATTATATGAATTGAGTAAGAAAGATCAGTGAGTTATGAGCAAAATGGTGATTGAAAGGGATCATGTGTTCATGGATCTTACAAATATGGATAATGGATTTATAATATAAAGTAAAACATCATTTATTTTTCATTTTTTTCCCAACCAACATTATTGGAAATAATTAAAATTTCTCAGTCAGGTGATGAGAATCTTCAGAAGAAAATTAAAGTTGTGAACGATGGGAAATTTCTATACTTCACGTGTGAGGATATAATACAAAAGATTTGTGGGATACTTTGTGTTCTCTCTACACCATAGATAAAAAGGGAGTTATTGGATGATTAAAAAAGTTTTAATTTCCCTACACACATTGGTAGCACTCAGATGTATCGATATTTGAAGGAACATTTCTGGTGAGACAACATGAAGTGATAAATTGATGATTATGTATCAAGATGTTCATTATTTCAATAGGTAAAGTATAAAATACAACATAAAAGAGGATTCATTCAGCCTATACCTATTCATACATGGAAATGGGATGACATCATCATGTATTGTATCACTAAATTACAAAAATCTCTAGGAAATAATGATGAAATATGGGTAATTGTTAATCAACCTAATGAATCTGCATGTTTTCTCAATATAAGGGAGGATTTTTCGCTGTAGTGCCTTCAATGACTCTATATTAATGAAATTTTAAGACTTTATGGAGAACCTATCTCAATTTTTACTAATTTTGGTCCACAGTTTACATCACAATTCAATAAAAGTATCCAAAAATATTTGGATACTGAGCTTCATTTGAGTACTGCTTATCACCCTAAAACTAATGGTCAATCAGGAATGATGATCCAAAAATTATAAGATATGATGAGAACATTATTAATTTATTTTCATTGTATGTGGGATTAGTATTTAACTTTGGTATATTTTTCATACAATAATAGTTTTCATTAAATTATTCAAATAGCACCATATGAGTCATCATTGGGAAAGAGATGTCGTACACCAAGTTGTTGGTATGAAATTGGTGAAAGGAGGCTTGTGGACCTAGACCTTATAGTGGAAAAAAGTATCAGTAAATCTTATTCAAACCTATATCAAATTAACTCCCAGAATGAAAAGGAGTTATGCCTATAATCAATGAATGTATTTTGAATTTCAAGAGGGAGATCAGATTTTTGTGAAATTATCTTAATGGAAGGGTGTTATAAGATTTGGGAAGAAAGGTAAACTGAGCCCAAAATATATTAGTATATTAGAAATTATTGATATAATTGGAGTTATAGATTATAATTCTGAAATTCCACCTCGCCATTATAAGGTAAACAATGCGTTTCTTATCTCTTTGTTAAGAAGGTACATGCCATACCCAATTCATGTTCTCACTTCTAAAGGAATGAATTTTAAATATAACTTAACTTACTATAAAGAGCCTATCTAGAATCTAGACACTAAATAGTAGTGTTTTTTGGAATTGAACAATTCATCTCGTAAAGGTACTTTGAGAAAATCAAAAAATTGTTGTGGCGATGTGGGAGCCTGAGGAACATATGATGAAGAACGACCTAGAACATTTTAAGAGGTGACATTCTTGAAATTTCAATGGTGAAATTTTTATAGGAGGAGATAATGTAATGACCCAGAATTTTATCAATGAGATTTTCATCCTTATTTATATTGTATATGGTATAAATCTCATAAAACCAAGTATAGAACATAATATAAACTTTATAAATGAATATTTAATGAAATAAGAGTTATTTCTAGAAGTTAAATAACCTATATTCATGCAATAGTAACTTGACCTTATGAGTATTAATATTAACCATATGAATTGTAAATTAACCTAATGAACAGTTACCTCACCCCTGAAAGAATAAATAAAATTTATGCATCTCAAAAGTCAATGTCTGATATAATTATATCATTGTATAAGTAAATTAATACTTTAAAAATTATGAATTAAACATTAGTATTTTTATAAGTTATAATTATTTAATTACAATTTTATAATAAATAAAATAATTTGAAAGAAAAATTTCTTTCAAAAAATGTATTCATAAATTCACATATTATTGTCTTATGATTTTATGATAATTTAATGAGACCTTATATAATTTTTAGAGTGTTTTAAAATCAATTTTAATTTTAAAACTATATTTTTTGAGTAAATGATGATTTTAATTAAAAATTAGATTTCTTATATTTATAAAATTATTCTCATAAAAAATCTTCCATTTTTAAATTCTAATAATTAAAAAAATGTTAGGTTTAATTTTTTGGGATGAAACTAAAATTTTTGATTTTTTTTGTGAATAGTTAAATACGACAATTTATGGTATAAATACATTATTAGCTAAATACACTATTTCTGGAGTCATGGATTATGTAATCCCCATAATCTCAAACTTTCCTTAATTTATTTAATATATATGATGATGATGCTAAATCTATTTGTTGTCTTGTGCCAAAATAATTAACAAATGAACGAAATATACATAAAACACTCCTCTCCTTCACTATAAATACCACCCATTAACACCCCTTCTCCAAACACTTTAAAAACATTGGTCTTTGTCAAATTGAAACCCCATCCTCTTCCCAAACTCCTTACCCACGTTCAAAAGCCCTTGGTATCATAAAAAAACCAAGACTAATCCATTTAAGGAGGATCTATTTGAGACGTATTCAAGAGGAAAAATCCACTTCCATTTCATTTTAATTTAATTTCATGTCATTTTATTTTATTATTATCTATGAACCTTCCTTTATAAAAATTCCATGATAAATCCATTACCTTACATACACTAGAATTCTATTATGCTAATGGAATAATCCATCATCAATCCCCTTCTCCTATCGCTTTTATTCTAAAAATGGAAACATCATCTGAGAGGTGTTTCTTCATTGCCTTCAAAGATGAAACATTTTAATTTTCCCACACTATATTCAAGGTTTTTTGTGAAAACATTTTAATTGTTTACAAAGATTTTAAATATCTATTATAACCCTTTTTATGTTCAGAATGTAACATATTTTCATTAAACCAAATGATAAAAAAATATGAGTTCATTATGATCAATAATCATTGTAATAATATAAACGATTATCACTAAATGTCTTTTATAATTATTCATCATCATAAAATATAAAAAATAATATGTGTAACCATTTACACTTATGGATTAACAATAATAAGATTCAATTAAAATTCTGAAAAATTATACCCACTTTACATGAACTAGTTATTTATTGTCTGTGTGGGTATTCGATTAGTTTAATACCCTTTGTTATGCTTTATTACAGAATTATTTAATCATCTTTTATTACTTCCATTTAGTGCTGAATATTATATTTCAATGACATATGTTTTTAGTTATTCACCATGCATTTTTATTTATTTTAATTATAGATTCTGTTGTATTTCATACCCTTACTGAGCATCTGATCTCAATTATTTCTTATGTTTTATCATTCCCTAGTATGAGAAGATGAATATTATGAATGACATGAATAGATAATCTAAGAGTCATAGATGTTTTTAATGGGATTTATATATTATATTTCCTTTCAAGTTGTAAGGTAAAATTACGTTTTTATCTTGTTTTCCAAAACATCTAAACTATTCAGTCCTTTGGGATATGCTTTCTTTATTTATTCAAGAAATTTAATGAAGTAAGGAACCATATCTAGGTAATTGGGGATAGGGTCTCTACAACTAGAGCACTTATGTACTATAGGTTTTATTCAGCCACTTTTTATTCTAGTATAGAAAATGTATGAAATAACTATGAATATTTTAAATAATTTTATACTATATTCTAATATTTGTGATATAGTGCGGTTAATTGAAGATTATTTATCCAACATGGATCACTTTTTAACTATCAAGGAATCCCATTATATTGATGAGTTGTCATAATTATATTCAAGAGAGATCAGAAAGGTTCATGGTGTACTAGAAATATTTTTTTCTAACAGGGATCGAAGGTTCATGTATAGGTTCTATTAGAGACTTGAATAAGAATTTTTATACTGAATATTAATTAATAAAATACTTTCACCCTATAAAATATATCCAATCTATGTGGAAAAAAAATTAATTGAACATAAAAATCAAGAATATAATCTTTAAAGTACTGTCTCATGTGATGATTTTCTTCCTCTGTGTATTTATTCTAAAACAATTCTATTAAGAAACAATTGAAATGGAAAAATTTTATGTTTTTTATAGAAGACGCTTTCACTTTCTGATTAGTTCGACAAAAATTGGGGAAATTTTTTTAATGAAGGATAGTATCATTCCTGAGAAGACAAATAAATTAAAATTGATTCAAAGTAGGCAAGTGGCGATTCAATTTTTTTAAAACATATATAATGAACCTTCAAGGAGACTCTTAGAAAAAAAATTGGGGAACATTTCCTTTTGTAGGTTTCAATGAGATTGGGTAATTGATGGATAGAAAAACAAGGGTAGCTAATAATTATATTCTTCAAGAAATTCATGATTTTTTTCCAAGTCATTGAGATTTATTATTGGCTAGCCTTACCTCAAAAATTTAGTTATATAAATAAAAAATTCATCTTTTCTGAACTAAGGAAGTATTTTTTTTATAATTTTTTTCTAATTATTTCATATGATTATATTTAATATAAATATAATGTATCATGTATTTAAAATCATACCTACATCATGAATCAGAGTAAAAAGTTCTTATAGTGGAAATTGATTCATTTTTTTTAGTTTTAATTATATCATTAAAAACACCAAGATGAATATTTGGAGAGGGATTATGATATGAAACCTATATAGTAAATCATGTTCCTTCTAGAGGATGGTTGATTATTCTTAGGGTTTAAAATGCCAACAGTGGAGAGGTTATAAAAATCCTAACATATAAAGGATAGTATTCTTGTATAAATTTATTATTTCAATTTGTTTGATGGAAGAATTATATGTTAATGAGTAATTAACATAATTTTAGGTGATGTAAAAATGATATGGTAAGGTTCCTAATGTTCTAGATAACAACAATTTTTTAGTGGACAGACATTATAAACTTAGTGTTAGCTACAATACAATAACAGCATAGTTATCAAGAATTTGTAACTTATGGACCTAGACTAGGTACCCAGTGGAATTGAAGTTTATTTTGTTAATTATGGGGTGATTTAGTCATTTCGCATAAAAAACTGACCCCTATGAATCCATTCTCTATCATTGGCTTCATACTCTTATTTTTTATTGAATATGAGAAAGAGAAATATATGGTTGTGGATCCCTTATAATCTGATTATTTTCCATTTTATTTATAGTTGGGGTTATAATCTCATATATCCATAACCTATTTCATATATAATTTGATAATTTTTTCTAGTTTAATATTTTACTTATACTATGATTGTTTTACAAAATTTATTTAGAGGTATGAAAAAAATTCCTTCCCAGATTAGTATTATTTTATAGTTGTTAATAAAAACCCTAAAAAATATCATATTGGGTTGTACTAGTACCTTTTCGGTGGCATAATATCTTTTTTATACCTCAAAGAAGGTTTTACATTTATTTTTAGATAGTAAAACTTATCTTCCTCTGATAGTCATAGAGAGTTGTTATGAAAGGGGTATGAGCCTCAATGAATCTAATTAAAATGATATGTTTCAAACAAATAATGTATTCAATAAATTTTTATACGAATTGTTTCACAAGTTATGGTTGGATTTGGTGGTTTTTATATGGATATCATTCTGTAATTAATGTTTATAAGAAATTTAATTTTTCATATTTATATCATGAAAAATTTAATACTTCATAACAATTTAGTAACTAATAAAAGGGTATAATTGTTATGTAAGATACTAGAAATTATGTTTAAAGTACATGTTTTACCAATATTTTGTGTCTTATTTGGATAATAATGATATAGAATGTTATTTGATATGATACTTTTATTATGAATATGGGTATGTATATATGTATGTTGTGGAATTCTAGCTTCTATAGGAACCCATATGGTGATGAATAAGTGGTAAATTTGGGTCTAGATCATTATTCCATAACATGACATATCCCCTCCATTATTCCAAAATGACTAAGATACAAATGGCCCAAATATGTATACATAGTCCCCATTCTCTGAAATGAGAGGTTCACCCTAACATAGTGTTAGGTATAAATGTATTTAGAAACTATGATTCTAGTGTGAGTTATTAGAAATGTATCTATGGGATGGACCCTTCCTTTGTAGGGAGTTAATTCTTATAGCTTATATTATTACTAATTTAAATGTTAGACATGTTTTCTGTTTTCATTACATTCATCTGGAATTTTTTTATTTTTTCCTTCTTACATTAACTGGCTAGTTGAATGCTTCATGTGCATATTGTTCTAGTAGTTCATTCCTTCTTTGTTGTTCACCATTAAATTGACTCTTATAGTGTTTAATGAGGTAAAACCATCTCCCACTAATACATAAATCAACCCCCCAATATCTTTTAATCCCCTAAAGAACAATAGGTTCACCTTAAGTATTGGGATAACATGATATGTGTGTTATTCGTGTATTTTTTCACATATGTAATGATGCGCATAACTATAATATTATATGTTTAAATAAATAGGATACAAAAATCACCATTTATATTTAAATATATCATTTCTACACTATTAGGTTATTCAGGAAAATAATGATTAACCAATGGTTGGTGTTTTAACTAAAATATATTTCCGAAACGAATCCCAAAATCCTTTACATTTTCCAAAATTCCATATTCCCAATATAAAACCCTTGTTTGAACCTATTTCATATACACCATACTTTATAAATATTTTTGGAATCCCTATATGCCTAGTAATATTCATGGACTAACATAGATTTACACCTCAATACAATAGTAATAAACGAAAATAACATCTAATCAAAATATCATACTTATACCCATTGTAAAAATCATGAACAACAATATTGTATACCGAGAAACATGGAAATCTATTAGTACCCTTGTTAAGGTTGTTGGAACCATGGTTTTAATGATAAAAATATATTGTTTATTATGATATTAATTTTTTTATGTTTTATTTAGGATTTGTACAATACAAGATAAATTGGAGAAATTTGACTAAGTATGAGTCACTACTAGACAATGTCTCACTATCAATGTGGAAAAAAGGAAAATTGTTAGAAAAACTATCCATAATATATGAGTCACCACCAGAACATAAATTTATTAAAGTATATAATGAATCACTGCAAGAGGATGACTCCCCATTGACCAAAAATTTGAAAAAAGTGTTGAACACACCTATCATCAGAGTAAATCCACCTTTAGAATGAAAAATTGGCTACATTTTGAGACGGCCTATCATTAGACCTAAGCCACTGTTTAAGACTAATTCCACCAAAATGGAAATTTTGTAAGCTTTTGATTGACATACCGCTGACTAGAGTCATGAATAGTCTGACTCACCTCTAATCTCAGTCACCCCCAGATAAAGTCACCACCAAATAAAGACCCCACTAGAGACTGGATCACTGTTCTAAAGACTCATCACGAATGTTTTACATTTACTTTTAATTTAATATTTATAACATCTGTATTATGTAATTTAATTAAAATAATAATAATTCTTCATTAAATGTAATATAGTGATGCTTTAAGTTTGTGTCAGACATGAAGTATGAGGAGTAGAGGATCTAGATGATTCTGTCTACAAATACTGCTATTAAAATTTGAATTAGACTCCTTCATGTGTAGATGCAGTGAATAGAGACAAAAAATACATGTGTACACAGAAAAATCTTCATACACATACAAAGTGAGATGATAAAATAATGAAGAGCCTCAAGAACACCATTTTATAAGAGATTACATGTTGTTTATAGCCTTTACACGTCTTTCAATGAGTGTAGCTTTTAGAAAAAATATTTTATGACATTTTTCTATAGAAAATTTCATAAAGACAACTTGATATTAATTTCAGACAACATTCCAAGAGTCATGAGCTACATACATTATCAGATAAAGAAAAACATATTTTTATAACTTTACTTGATATTTTTTCTATTCCATTCTCATCACTAAGAGTTTGTCTGCTCTATATTTATGAACACAGATAAGGTCTCCTACACTCAATCTAGAAGATACTGGATATCTTTCAACACTATCATTATATGTTTTCCCACATGTTCTGGTAGAGTTCCAGTTATAACCTATCAATTTTTTTACTACCATAGTTATCATGCAAGAGGTCTTGTGTTCTCTAGAATTTTTTTTTACTATTGGACACTTGATCCAAGTTTTGGATCATAGATTATTTTTATATAATTTTCTTAGTAACAAGTGATTTAAAAGTGGAGAGTACTAAGTCTCATATTGAGACTGAACCTCTTATATTCATTTACTTTGTGTCATTTTTTTTGTTTTATTTCTATGCTTTAAAAATTATGTGTTTTAAATTGTAAACAAAACCATTAATTTTATTGTTAACATTGATTTATGTATATGTATTCTTTTGATTCATTAAATTTTTTTAAAAGTTTAACGTAATATTATAAATTGTTTTAACTGATGCATAATCGATATTTAGGATTATTTTAAATGTTCAATCCATATATTGATCTATTTTTATTGGTTTTCTAGTTTATTCTTAATTAATTGGAAGATTTTATTAAATATTGTTCATGATAGAAATTTTTATTGGGTACTAAATTCACCCCCCCCCCTCTTTAGATACTCACTTAAACCAACTAAATCCACCATGTAGATTTTTTCAAATAATAATTTTGGTTTATATCTCATGTTCTAACCTCATCTAGATCTATCTAACAATTCCCAAAATAGATGTAAAACTGAAAAGATTATTTGATACCATTTTGTAATCCATTAGATAAATTTACATGAATGAAACTCATGATAGTGGATTTTAATTTCTGTAGCAAAAACTCCCAGTAATTCATAGGATATCATCCAGTGATGAGATTTTATGATTAAATTTATAAAGACTATAATCTTACTATAACTATATTTAATAATAGATAGATAACATAAATATTATATAACATCATAATATGCATATGGAATTATTGAAAATATCCAACCAAAAATAATTAAAAAGAATGAACACATTATAACAGTTATGGAATCCTTGATCGATAAACATATATACATTAAATTTCACCCATTATGGTGACCAATTAAGGATAACAAATATATAATATTAAAAATAGAGATATGACCCAAAACTGAGTCCTTCCTCAGTACCTATCCCTAATCCATGTAGTTACTCTATATAAATATCGTATATAACCTATTAATATTCATGTATGATTTACCAAAAGTCTATATGTGCACAATTTTGTCTATGTGAGGTATGGTAAATACTTCTCATAAGAGAACCTTAAATTTTGTCCAATATATTTGAACCAATATCTTTGTCTGTATGAAAGTGAAAATAAATAATCAATAAAAACAACATACAAGAAATAATTTTAGGTTACTAGGTACTAACTAGGACCCTAGTTTACCTCACCCCACCAGTATTGGATAATATTTTTGTAGCTCATCTTTAATCCAAAAATGATATACAGTGAACCATGTGGAATCCCAATAACATGATCAATCTATCAATGTGTAGTTAAAAATTCCATATTATTTCAAAATTCTTTGTTAGTCAGACCATAGGTATAAAATGCCCAATGGAATCCTTGAATCTCTTTCTATCTATTCATGGTTACTAAAGCATATAAGTAACGAAAGTCATTGTTCTAGTTGAAATGGGGGTTATAAATACATGATTGAATCATAGACTGTCATTCAGTATAACTATGTGTGGTAAATACTTTGTGGTATCTTATACCCTATATTAGTCTAACCATGGATATTAACTTCTTGATGGAATCTTGAATTCTCAATCAGTTATACCATGGGAATTAAATGTTCTGTGGAATCTTGAAATCCATATTTGTGTGACTTTGGGTGTTACATTCCTGATATAATCTAGAAATATCATCAATTATTTCCAGGTATACTAAATATAGATGGAATCTTAAAATATCTTCTGGTCTGACCAAGTTCTAGATAATGAAATCATCTAAGAATATGAGTACCGGGGAGTTGTAACTCTACTCCCCACTTCCTAGGGCCCAATTCCACCATCATATCCTTTCATGTATCAACAAATTAAGGTATAATGAAAAAATGAAAATCATATACTATATCATATCCCGTTAATAATAAACCATCCATGCCTAGTTCTTCCCTCATGGATTTCAATAACCTCATAAATGCAGACTCATATCTCCCCAATACAACAATAATACACAAAATATTGTTAAAACTGCAAACTTTAACAATCATATAAGACTATAGGATATGATAAATTCATCTACCCTAATACACTTATCATACTTCATCTTGAATGAAATGATAAAATGTAATATCACATTGTCATAAGGGGACCAACATATTCCTTATATATTACCATCAAACCTAGTGCAACCATTCCATGTTGGTTCTCATATATTCCCAATAATTTCCACAATACTATTCCAATCGAATTTGGAAGAAATCAATCCATAATAAACATCCCATTAACTCTTATGTTGAATATTACCCCATAATTCACAGGATATATAAGGCTTTTCATCACAGGATCATGTCTGTTATACTCCAATATACATCTCCATGAGAACATAGTTCCTAGGGGAAAGATTATTTTATCATCTTCTTTATATGTAACTAGGAAAAACCATGATTAATATTCATTCTTGAAACCCAATATAAGTAATCTACCCATCTATTTACACTAATTCATATAGGATAAAAATATAAAAAACAAATTTTTCTATTAATCAATCCCTTTTCGGGGAATCCCCAAACCCAAGTTAAGGGCCATTTCTCTTACAACACCGCTTTCCTAGCTAAGCACCAACTAGATCACTACTAAAGGACTAAACCCCTTAAAAGTTTCTTATGTATGCTATAGTGGGTCATTACAAGATAATATCACCATACGAAGTTGATTAGAACCCTTTATGGTCTAACTCAACACATATAGCCACTATTTCTTTTTGGTTCAATACAAACAAGGTGTCTCTCAAAACCTGATCCCCTAAGCACACAAATTAATTAACATTTGTTTAACCATATGCTTATTTATTAATGTAACCACCTACTACATATTATAGTTACCTTCCTTAGTTTCACTTTCCATGTATCATACTAATATTACCTCTACTTCTAGTCCAATATATCATAAGAAAATTTTCTCTAAATTAATTATGAACATTTATTATTAATTACAGAATTTAATAAAATTATTTATAAAAAAAATACTCCCCGAGTATCATTGTGTCACTAAAACCATAACCTTTAGTGCACAGAAGGTAAAATACAAGTCTCTAGCACCCATCCAAAAAAATTACCATGAATCCCTGGAAAAAATATAACTAATTTAAATTCCAATTTTGTGGTATTCCAAAAAAAAATAGTATCTGACATACCTATATTATGAAAGTGAACACCAATGAGAGCTTATCCTCTGTTGGTATCTATTTTCTATCACACATAGAGACCGCATGCTTTAGAATTTTTGAGCCAGGATCTGGTTGTAACACCCCAAAGTTGTGAAAATAAATATATAATGCAATTTTATAATCTAACCACTAAATACAACTTTTCCTCTTCAACGTTTTGAATTTCGAAAAATGGTCACCTAGAGTTGTCTTCAGTAAGTCATTTGGAGTCTGATAGAACAAATTTGATTTTTGATGAATAGTAATATACCCTTATGAATAGTAATCTGAATATTAATATAAATAGTAATATGAACCTTATGAATAGTTAATATTATTATTATTATATTTTCTTAAGGCGATAATATAATGGGATCTTAACCAAATTTTTCAATGTCACATAAAACTAATTGCACTTCAAGATTGTTATTTTTAGAATTAACTATAACCTTATTTTAAAATTAAATTAACAATATTTTGGAAATTATTTTTGAAAAATGGATTTCACTTTTTAATTATACATTTCGAAAAATCATAGGGGTGAATTATTGGGTTTTTTCTAAAATACATGAATTTTTCATTAATAGTAAAAATACAGTTCTGAGTTTTCGTTAGTTTAATGACAGGATAATGTTGTAATAATTAAATATAAAAGTATGGTAGACTTTTGTATAGTAACTTATGACATGAGGTGTCCCAAGTTTCTTAAACCATGGGCAAATACCATGGTAAAGCCCATGGTTTGGCAAAAACCACTAATGAGGTGCCCCTTTGAAATTATTAAAAAATTACCTATCTTTTTCTATAAATACCCACTCATCCATTTGTTTTCATTCATTCCAAATCCCTCATCCTTGATTCTCTAGTGGTTTTACCTCTCTTGGAGTCCTCTTATGGTTTCTCTAATCCCCCAAGGTCCCATCCTTCAAGATCTAGGAGTTATTCTACAAGCTAAGAGAATCCTTCATTCTCTTCTTTAAGTCGACACTTCTTTTATGTTAGCTATTTGAAATTATGTTCTCATATTTTGGGGTTTGATTTAAGTTATTATTCTTACTTTCCTTTTGATTTAAATATTATGAGATTTTCTTTTGTTCTCATCATTTGATTTTATGAAATTTTAAGTGACGTTGTTAGGCTGCCGAATTTTAATAAGATATCTCTTAACTTTTCTTTTATTTTCATGTTCATATCTTTTATTTTTCTCTCCTCACCTACTCTGTCCAAATGATCATGATAACTCCAGTAACATATATATACTGGATTTATATCATGTGAATGGAAGAACAGTCATAAATATTCTTACTCCCTCCCTTTTATTTTTATAAACGAAATCGACGTCCATGAGGTTCTAATTTATAACCTTCGAGGACGATGAAGTTTGGTTCTTCAATTTCTTCTTCATTAATGGTCATGAAACCATATTAATGGTTGAACCGGACTATAATATATTTATAACCTAATTAACATTCAGGAACCAGAATATGTACATATAATTAAGTTATATGACAAAACCAGTTCATAATATTCCAAATACTGCCGAATAATCGTAGTGGTTGTCATCTAATGACTCATCCTCATTCCATGTAACCAAATGATATAAATTACCATTAAAAATTATTTATGTTCATTAATAATATATAATTTCAATTCTGGAGATTTATAACCATTCCATATGAACTTCATTATTTAAAATCAAGGGAACCGAATATGAAAATAAAGGAAACGAACACTCCAGAATGATGAAATTCAATACAATAAATTATCAATAAAGACATAAATGAACTAACTAGAATTATGGTAAAATAAATACATGTCTAATAGGTTATGAAGTAATTTATTAAGAAGTATAATTTAATATTCTAGGAGCTTATGTACAAGAGAAGAACATGTTTGGAGTTAAGGTAAGGGTTTTTCCACCCAAACTTCCATTTTCATTCGGGATACTTTCATTGTCTAATTACCTCAATGAAATTCTTATGTATTGTTATGTACTCATCATATATTCTGTTTGAGTATCATATATATGTTCACAAACCAGAAACCTTCATTATTTTTTGGATAGTTACATGTTTTAAAATGAACATTCAAAATTGTTTCCAAAATAGAAGCCTGATTCAAGGGAATTTCTCTAATTCATATCTATTTACAAGGGCACTCTATAATCAGTTTTTGGAAACCATTACCTTTCTAAAATAACTCATTTTATTATGGAAATACTATCTTACTTCACTTATTGTTTTATACAACAATTTCCCACAATAACTCTTCTTTTCAAAATAAAAGATTATTTATCTCAAAATTGCTTAATGATTTTATAAGAGTATTTTCATTCAATGCTCTTGTTGATTCCATGGTATTATTGGGTTTAATAATTTATGAAGTCATATACCATATTTTATTTAATGTTTTATGACTATATTTATTGTGGATGATCTATCCTAAAACCATTCATCAAATTATTCCGAATGGTTAGTGTTTATGTTCAATAATTGGTGAAAGTTAGTTACATTTCATATGATAGTTTCAATATGAATGTATATGTTGTTTAGGTTGATCCCCACTCATATGAGGAATGCATTGGACTTATTATGTGATGGTTGGGTCTCACTATATCCCCTCGATGCATCGGTAGGTCTCATGAGACAAACTATGGTCTTGGCACGAGGCCTTGACAAAATGATTATTTTATGGTCCTAGCATGAGGCTTGGAAGATATGGTTATGATGTCCGGCATATGAACTTCCCTCATTATCGAGCTAGTAATTGAAAGTTCATGTGGTTCTTCGACTAGGAGAATGCCCATGATGATGTTTTATTATAGCATTATTTACTCAGCACATATTCCTTCCATAATGTGTATCAAGTTTATTATTAAAGGCATGTGTTTTCAATTATTCACCATGTCTAATGTTTATATTATCTTCTGTTGTATTTCTTACTCTTAATGAGATTTTGATCTCACCCCTTTCTTATGTTTCATTTTTTATGGACAAGAAGAAGTAATTTATGAATTACGTGCAAGAATAATCTAGGAAACGTGATGTTTCTAGTGGAATAAAATAGTGTTTTGTTTCCCTTCATATTTCAATGATAAACTTATTTATGCAACTTGTTTCTAATAATACTAAAATACTCGGTCTTTCAGGATTTTAATTCCTTGTATGTATACCAACGTAATGAAATAAGGCAATGGCTCTGGGCAACTGGGGTTGGGTCTTTACAGATGGTATTAGAGGAAGTTTAGTAGAATACTTGGAAACTGGATTTAGAAAACGTAGAATTAGGGAAGAGTCCCTAAGTTAGTCTTTAAGGATAAACATACAATAACGTCCTGGTATTTTGGTAAGGAATAGATTGTGTGTATTATTCAATAAATACATCCATGTCTAGATAAAACAAGGTAGATGTGGCTCTAGCACATATGTATCTAGCGGTAAAACCCGAAAACACCACTTTGAGCTATACTCGAATGGGAACTGGTGCACGACAACGGGACTTGCTGCACCCTTGGTTATGACACTCCCAGGGGATAAGCATAGGATAATTCACATTTTCTTTACAAGACATTATGGAGGAGTTTAATGAAAATATTCCTCAAAGAAACTATTTTTGTGAATATGCGATTAGCCATGCGTAGGATCTCTAATTTTCTAAGTATTTTTAAGTTAATATTATAGATTATGATTCATAACCTAATATAGTTTATGACATTATCTAGATATGGTGCCTAGTGGACGGAGTGGAAATCGTACGAATGCACGTGTCCCCTATAGGGATTTTCCTCCGACGCAAGATAATGATGTTGGCTCTAGTGCTATGACGGGTGTTGAGCAACTCATACCTATACTAGGACAACTTACTTTGGTTATGAATAATATCCTTACCCGTATGGAGCATCCGGATCCACCACATAGAGGATCCATGCTAGATCTCTTTATGCGACAATAGCCACCATCATTCAACAGGACTAAAAACCCTTTTGTAGCATATCAGTGGATATGTTCCCTTGAGAATATATTTCTCACTTTGAGATGTAATGAAAGATACAAGGTTTTCATGGAAGTCTATCGTCTATTGGGAGATGCAGATCAGTGGTGGTCCTTAATCCAAAACACAAAGGAGGAGGAAGAGATATAAGAGATAAAATGGAGGGATTTTAAAGAAATCTTCTTAGAAAAATATTTTCCTCGTGAGCAGCAAGCAGATATGGAGAGACAATTCTTGAATCTGAGGCAGAAGGAAGATGATAATTATTCAAGGTACGAAGCTAACTTCACAAGATTAGTAAGACTTGTTGTAGACTACATAATAAATCCAAGGAGCAAAATTGATCGATTCTTTGATGGCCTAAAGCCATTCCTCTAGTGGGCACTGGTCTCCCAAATTTTTTCTTCATATGAGTATATAGTTTCATGTGCCATCAAGACAGAAAAAGAATTATTTAAGCCTTATGACTTTAATGGAAAGCAAGAAAACAAGAGGGCTGCTAAAAACCCTGAGAAAGGAAATAAGGAAATGGGGATGAAGGGAAGAGTTGAATTTCCACCATGCAACAATTGTGGAAAAAAACACCCTAGTGCATGCTTAAAAGGAAAATGAGTATTCTATAAATGTTTTCAGAAAGGTAATATTGCTGGTGATTGCAAAGGGAATAAGGAAGCCAATGATGTTCTATGTTATAGTTGTTGGGAGATGGGACACTATGCAAATGATTGTCCAAAACGTCATGGAAATATGCAATAGAGAAGGCCAAGGGATCAGGGACAAGCTTATGCAATCACAACTGCAGAGGTTGAAGTTCCTAATGATGTAGTGGTAGGTACTTTAATTGTTTCCACAAGTTTAGCCAATGCTTTATTTGATTCTGGATCATCACATTGTTTGATATCTTCATAGTTTGCTAAGAAAATTAGATATTTCCAATTTGATTTAACAAGGGAGTTTTCAGTCAAACCTCTTAAGGGAAGTATCATTGCTACAAATTTCTGTGAATCAGTTCCCATTAGATCATATAAATGTTCTTTATCTGCTGATCTCATCGTCATACCCATGATTTAATTTGATATAATCCTCATAATGGAGTGTCTTTCGGACCATGATGCAAAAATTTAATGTAAGAAGAAGGAGGTTATGATTTTTGATGACGATGATAAAGAACACCTTATCTTTAGAGCATAATCGTCATCAACTGATTCTTATCTAGATCCACCACTAGTAGCTCAACTAAATTCAATTATTGGGGAGGAAGAGAATGAAATAACTATGGGTGAGGAAATGAATGTTAAAATAGAGGATTTACCTATTGTGAGAGAATATGTTGATGTGTTTCCAGAAAATTTACCTAGACATCCTCTAGAATGAGAAATTGATTTTTCCATTGATTTAATTCCTGGTTCAAGGCCCATATCGAAGACCCCTTATAGAATGGCCATTGTGGAATTAGTGGAACTAAAGAAACAACTATAGGAATTGAGTAATAAAGAATTTATTCACCCTATTGTTTATCTAATGGGGAGCCCCTATCCTTTTTGTTTAGAATAAATATGGATCCTGGAGGTTAGGTATCGACTATAGGGAGATCAATGCTATGACAATAAAGGACAAGAATCCCCTACCTCGCATTTATGATTTACTTGACCAACTGCATGGAGCTCAGTAATTTTCAAAGATTGAACTTAGATCTGGATATCATCAGTTGAGTGTGAAGAATGAAGAAATTCCAAAAACATCATTTCAAACCAGGTACGGGCATTACGAGTTTACAGTGATGCCTTTTGGATTGACTAATGAACCCTCTGTCTTCATAGATCTAATGAATAGAGTTTTCAAGGAATATCTCGATGACTTTGTAGTGGTATTTATTGATGATATCTTGGTATACTCTAAAAGCTACGAAGATCATGAAAATCACTTGCGCATTATCCTGAAGACTCCTAGAAGACATGAATTATATGGGAAGTTTAGCAAGTGTGAATTCTGGCATTAGGATATTTCTTTTCTTGGCCATATTTTCACTAAGGATGGAACCCTAGCTGATCCTGTGAAGACAAAGGAAATCGAAGATTAGCCCACACCAAAAAATATAATTGAGGTACGCAATTATATTGGCATAGAAGGTTATTATCGACATTTCATACAGAATTTTTTCCGACTGGCTGACCCGCTAACAAAGCTCACACTTAAAGTGGTTAAATTTGTTTGGACAAATGATTGTGAAGAATGTTTCGAAGAACTGAATATAAGATTAGCCAATGCTTCTATATTGACTCTACCATCGGGGAATGACGGGTTTGTCATTTATAGTGATGCTTCAAATAAAGGACATGGTTGTATCCTCATGAAAAATGATAGGGTTATTTATTATGCATCACAACAGCTAAAAATTCATGAGAGAAACTATCCTACTCATGATCTTGAGTTAGCTTCTATAATATTTACTTTGAAGGTATGGAGACATTATTTCTATGGTGAAAATGTGAGATTTATAATGATCACAAGAGTTTGAAATATATTTTCTTATATAAAGAACTCAACACGAGGAAAAGGAGATGGCTTGAACTACTCAATGATTATGATTTCCCGATACACTACCACCCGGGGAAGGCAAATAAGGTGGCAGATGCTTTGAGCAGAAAGGATCATGGAGTTTTGAACAAGATGAGAGTTAAAAGGGATCCTATTTTCATGGATCTTGTAAAGATGGATATGAGAATAACCATGGAAGGTGAAACAAAAATTCTTTTTCAAATGGTTGACAAACCATATTTACAAGAAAGGATAAAAAGTTCTCAAACTGATGATGAGGAGTTTCAAAAGAAGATTAAAGCTGTGAATAATGGGAGATTGAGGGAATTTGTATATGAAGATAGAATTTTGAAATTTGGGAAGAGACTTTGTGTTCCCGATATACCTGTTCTAAAAAGGTAATTTTTGGATGATGATCATAGTTCTAATTTCTCAATACAACCTGGTATAATTAATATTTATAGATATTTGAAGGGATATTTTTGGTGGGACAACATGAAGAGGGAGATTGCTGATTTTGTGTCAAGATGTATGGTTTGTCAACTAGTGAAAGCTGGAAGGCAACAACCTGGAATAGTATTTCAACCTCTTCCTATACCTGAGTTTAAATGGGATAATATCATGATGGACTTTGTCATGGGACTACCAAAGAATCCTAGAAGGAATGATGCAATATAGGTCATTTTTTATCATCTTACCAAGTCAGACCATTTTCTTGCTATAAGAGAAGATCTACCACTTGAACGTCTAGAAAGACTATATATTAATGAAGTTTTGAGACTTCATGGAGTAGCCCTATCGATTGTTTCTGATTGTGATCCACGTTTTACATCAAGATTCTGGAAAAGTCTTTAGAAGGCCCTAGATACTGATCTTCATTTAAGCACTGCCTACCACCCACAAACCGATGGACAAATAGAACTGAATATTCAAACATTGGAATACATGTTGAGGTCTTGTTCACTTGATTTTCAAGGAATGTGGGATCAGTATTTACCTCTTGTATAATTTTCCTACAACAATAGATTTCATTCAAGTATTAAGATGGAACCCTATGAAGCATTATATGGGAGGAGATTTCATACACCAACTTGCTGGTATGATGTTGGTGAATGAAAGCTCATGGGCCCAGAACTTGTTGAATAAACAATGGAAAAGGTGATGATTATCCAGAACCATATCAAAATAGCTCAAAGTAGGCAAAATATCTATGCAGATAACCAAAGGAAGGATTTAGAATTTTAAGAAGATGATCACATTTTCTTAAAGGTATCTCCATGGAAGGGTATTATAAGATTCGGTAAGAAGGGAAAATTAAGTCCCAGGTACATTAGACCTTTTGAGATTCTAGAACAAATTGGAGCCATAGCTTACCATTTGGCAATGCTGCCAAGTCTCTCCAAGGTTCACAATGTGTTCCACGTGTCAATGTTAAGAAAGTACATGTCAGACCCAACACATGTACTCACTTATGAAGAAGTAGAACTTGAGCCCGATCTATCTTACTATGAAGAGCCTATCAAGATTCTTGATACTAGAGAACAAATATTGAGAAATTTGATGACTCTTCTGGTGAAGGTTTTATGGAGGAACCATAAGATGGAGGAAGAAACATTGGAGCCTAAGGAGCTTATGTTAAAGACATACCTGAATCTTTTTAGGTAATGTTCTGTGAATTTAGAGGACGAAATTTTTGTAAGGAGGGGAGAATATAACAACCCAATGTTTTGAAAATAAATATAGAATGCAATTTTATAATCTAACAATTAAACACAACATTTCCTCTTCTATGTTTTTAATTTCGAAAAATGGTCATCTAGAGTTGTGTTCAATAAGTCATTTGGAGTCTGATAGAACAAACATGATTTTTGGTGAATAGTACCATACCCTTATTAATATTAATATGAATAGTAATATGAATAGTAATATGACCCTTATTTATAGTAAATAATAATAATATTTTATTTTCTTAAGGCAATAAGATAATGAGATCTTAATTAATTTTTCAATGTCACATAAAAAAAATTGCACTACAAGATTATTATTTTTCGAATTAACTATGACCTTATTTAAAATTTAAATTAATAATATTTGGGAAATTATTTTTGAAAATTGGATTTCACTTTTTAATTCTACTCGTCAAAAAATGGTAGGGGTGATTTTTTGGGTTTTCTCTAAAATACATGAATTTTTCATGAATAGTACAAATACAGTTTGAAATTTTTGGTAGTTTAATGACATCATAATGATGTAAAAAATAAATATAAAAGTATGGTAGACTTGTGTATAGTATCTTATGATAAGAGGTGTCCCAAGTGTCTTTATCCATGGGAAAATACCATGGGCAAGCCAATGGTTTGGCAAACCACTAATGAGGTGTCCCTTCAAAATTATTAACCAATTACCTCTCTTTTTCAATAAATACCAACTCATCCATTTGTTTTCATTCATTCCAAATCCCTAATACTAGAATATATAGTGGTTTTACCTCTCTAGGAGTCCTCCCATTGTGTTCCTAATCCCCCAAGTTCCCATCCTTCATGATCTAGGAGTTATTCTACAAGGTAAGAGAATCCTTCATCCTCTTCTTTAAGTCGACACTTCTTTTATGTTAGCTATTTGAAATTACATTATCATATGTTGGGGTTTGATTTTAGTTATTCTTCTTAATATCCTTTATATTTTAATATGATGAGATTCCCTTTTTTTCTCATCATTTTATTTTATGAAATTTTAAGTGTTGCCGTTAGGCTGCCGAATTTTCATAGGGGATCTCGTAACTTTTCTTTTTTTTCAAGTTCATCGCTTTTATTTTTATATCCTCACATCCTCTATCCAAATGATAATTATAACTCCATTAACATGTATATACTGGATTTATATCATGTGAATGTAAGAAAAATCATAAATATTCTTACTCCCTCCCTTTTATTTTTATAAACGAAATCGACATCCATGAGATTCCGATTTATAACCTTCGAGGACGACGAATTTTCGTTCTTCAATTTATTCTTCATTACTGGTCAGGAAACCATATTCATGGTTGAAGAAGACTATATTATATGTGTTATAACCTAATTAATATTCAAGAACCAGAATATGTACATATAACTAAGTTACATGACATAACTAGTTCATAATATTCCAAATACCGCCGAATAATCGTAGTGGTTGTCATCTAATGACTTATCCTCGTTCCATGTAACAAAATGATAGAAATGACCATTAAAAATTATTTATGTTCATTAATAATATATAATTCCAATTCTATAGATTTATAACCATTCCACATGAACTTCATTACTTAAAAACAAGTGAACCGAATATGAAAATAAAGGAAACTGACACTCCGGAACGATGAAATTCAATAGAGTAACTTATCAACAAAGACATAAATGAACTAACCAGAATTATGGTAAACTAAATAATTTTATAATAGGTTCTAAAATAAGTTATTAAAAAGTATAATTTCATATTCTAGGAGCTTAAGTACAAGAGCAGAACACGTTTGGAGTTAATGTAAGGTTTTTTCCACCCGAACTTCCATTTTCATTCGGGATACTTTCATTATCTAATTACCTCAATGAAATTCTTATGTATTGTTATATACTCATCAAATATTCGGTGTGATTATCATATATATGTTTAAAAACCAGAACCCTTCCTTATTTTATGGATAGTTACATGTTTTAAATGGAACTTTCAAAACTGTTTCCAAAATAGAAGCTCCATTCAAGGGAATTTCTCCAATTCATATCTATTTACAAGGGCACTCTATAATCTGTTTTTGGAAACCATTGTCTTTATAAATAAACTCAATTTATTATTAAAATACTATATTACTTCACTTATAGTTTTATACAATGATTTTCCAAAAGAACTATTCTTTTCAATATAAAAGAGTATTTATCTCAAAATTCCTTAATGATTTTATAAGAGTATTTTCATTCAATGCTAACGTTGATTCCATGGTATTATTTGGTTTAATAATTTATGAAGTCATATCCCATATTTTATTTAATGTTTTATGACTAAATTTAATTTGGATGATCTATCCTAAAACCATTAATCATATTATTCTGAATGGTTAGTGTATATGTTCAATAATTGGTGAAAGTTAGTTACATTTTAGATGATAGTTTCAAAATGAATGTATATGTTGTTTATGTTGATCCCCGATCATATGATGAATTAATTGGACTTATTATGTGATGGGTGGGGACCTCTATAGCCCCTCGATGAATGAGTAGGTCTCATGATACAAACTATGGTTTTGGCACGAGGCCTTGACAAAATAATTAATTTATGGTCCTAGCATGAGACTTGGATGATATGGTTATGATGTCCGGCATATTCTCTTCCCTCATTATGAAGATAGTTATTGAAAGTTTATGTGTTTATTAGACTAGGATAATATCCATGATGATGTTTTATTATAGAATTATTTACTCAGCTCTTATTCCTTCCATAATGTGTGTCAAGTTTATTATTAAAGGCCTGTGTTTTCAATTATTCACCATGTCTATTGTTTATATTATCTTCTACTGTATTTCTTACACTTACTGAGCATTTGAGCTCACCCATTTCATATGTTTCATTTTCTCAGGACATGAAGAAGTAATTTATGAATGATGTGCAAGAATAATCTATGAAACGTGATGTTCTTAGTGGAATAAAATAGTGTTTTGTTTCCCTTCATGTTGTAATGATAAACTTATTTATGTAACTTGTTTCAAATAATACTAAACTACTCGGTATTTCGGGATTCGTATTCCTTGTATATATGCCAACATAATCCAATAAGGCACCGGATCTGGGAAACTGGGGTTGGGTCCTTACACTTTTGGAATAAATCTTAATTATATTTTTATAATGATTCGTAAATTTAAGTCGAACGTGAATGGGGACACAAGAGATATAAGATTAGGGTTTAATTCAATTCAATTTCATGAAATAGACATTGGTCAACTATGAATCAAAGGGGAAGCCAGGTGTTGCAAATCAAATAATTAAGGGGAGAGGTCTGGCCAAAATTCCCTTTCTATAGTGGTCATTCTTCCAAGGAAGATGTGGTGAACCCATAAAGGTTCATTTGGTCACTCACAATCAACTATACATGTGTCAATTGTGGCATAAACATTGGGTTAATAGTTAAATTCCCTAGTATCTAAATGCATTATGTTGTTACCATATGGATCAAGATGCATGGATCCTATTCAAGGATGTATTGTAGGAAGACCATATTGCACACAATGTAACACCACTCTACAGAGAAACAAAAACATGTCATAATTTCTTTTTTAAACATGAACCAAATATTTATGACACAACACGTTACATTACATCATGTTTGCTTGGATTTAAGGGGAAAATGATCATCCTTACATTGTACCCAAATTCTCTAGTAACACATGAAACCATAAATATATCAATATATTTCTAATAAATAATAAAATTTTATAGAATACAATACTAAACAATAGTTAATCCATTATCATCCCTACATGTTAGATATAGATCACTAAGGAGAAATATAATGATTTATCCCTCCAGGGGTATTCATGGATTACAAAAATATCTTGATTCCCACGAAGGATCTCCAACCATTTATCCTTTATTATAATAAAACTGTTCATATTAAATTCTAGATGGAATAATATATCGATAGATTCATCACTAAGGATTTGTAATAATCACTACACCTCATGAGGACTGTATCAATTTTTTTAATCAAATAGAATATAATTATTAGTCATATTTTTTTAGATATTTAATAAACACATCGAATCATTTCAAGTATTTGAAATATATAAATAAATACACATAATTAATTGTTTTATATTTAAAAAAAATAGGTATAAGGTTCCAAATTCTCAATAACATTATCTCATAATGAACCAATCAAATAGGATAGCATTGAAAGGAAGCATATTGTTGATCGACATATTATCAACTAATGTGATAATATCACACACAACCACCATAATAACGTGTCTAACACTATTGAATTGTTTATAATAATAAGTAAAATGGTTTGATATAAACCAATTCAACATTATTTGACCTTTTTTAAACAGATTCATCAATATATCACTTGCTCTAAATCCCTATAGACTTATCACACTTTTATCTTAGATCACGCCTAATGTAAAAAATCATGAATCCATTCAAAAAACTCATTTTAAATAACTTCCAAAACACCATATGTGATTATTTGGTAACTAATGTAGTTATATATATTATTCCTTACCAACACATCTGAGAAATATTTAGGATATAATTTAACATTCACTTCATTATGGTATAGAAATTTAATGTTGTACATTTATCATTACTAATATACAATAATCTCTTTAATGATATTAAGTTGAATTTACATTTAATTGGAATGGTTTAATCATTTATTTGATTTTCAAGAAATTCACTAAATCCAAACATACTCCCACTAACCTCCTTGAAACTATATTCTTTTATACTGATCCTGTTAATATAAATAGACATGATTATGACATGAAAAAACATATTTTTTTATTTAAAATATTTAACAAATATACTATTAACAATAATATCTTATATGTTATTTAATTTGTTATAATAAATATTATGAATGAAAATTTTATTCCTTTAAATATGATAGTAAAGGTGGTGGGAAATGTTTCACACAAATTTTAATATTATCTTGGATAAAAAACAATTTTTCTAGATAAAAATCCTTTTATCCCTATCTTATTTTAAATCAATTTATATTGTTTGATGAATCATAAAACATGTGTAACTTATTATTTATATATATAATTTATATGTTAACAAATAAATTCTAATATCACATAGGATAAATAAAATGAAAATACATATACATTATTCTAATTCACCTGAAATTGAATGATTTATTTTTATAAAACATTAGGATTCGGTAAACCTTTATTTCATCATGTGAATACTATCTACAACCTCTATCAATTCATATATTTTTTCTAAAAGATTTTATATTTACAACTATTTTAAAGTAAACATGATGTATCATATACCTTTCCAAAACATAGAATTCATACTTTAACACTGATACCTTAACTAGACACTCATTGGAGTTTTTCTAACCCCTCTGGCTATGATGGAAAATTCAATCCTATGTGATGATTATACCACATTCCTAACATATCCTTTAGGTTTCATTGTCCTTGTATATCTTCTTGAAAAATCAATGTGAGAATTTCAAAAAAATACCTTTTTGAACATTTACATACTTAAATAGTAAATAAAGCACCTAAATCTAGATATATCATGCCCAGTTCATGTTGCCTCACCATTTTATGATAATAGGTTACATTTTTGTTGAACACATTATAATTATCAAAACATTTCCCACAAGGAAAAAATAAATTTCATATCCATAACAAGATTTATTGGAAACCCTTAGTCTCTCCATTTCATTAGCTTACTCAATCATATTTAGTATATGAGTAGAGACTAATTCTCTTTCATATGTTATGTTTTTAAAAATTCTATTAAAAACTGAATTCTAACCTTCTTTGATACTCATAAACATCCTGATCCACTCATTGAACAACTTCAATTGTTTGTTGCTCTTAAAGTTATAACTAAAAAATATAGATTTTCACTTGTATAAGAATGATTCTAAAGTTATAATACCAATCAAGGAAACTCATTCTAATAATATTTTCCTTCTGAAAGATTTATCCCAAGTTTATATTTGATGATTATGATGTAATTTATCAATAATAGAATCTTTTATCATATGACTATAATAATTTATGTTCATTTAATAATTACTATAAATAATGATTATCAAACATAAATAATTACCCCATTTAACTATATTTGGTCACATAGTTGGATATAATCTATATTTCACTATACAATGAATCAACACTAGTCTTCATCTCACCATATAGTTATTTATGTAATTAATCATTCCAATCATTTCATATATGAAGTTTAGATGGTTGAGTTTGTTCTAACATTATTTAGAATCAACGAGATCCATCATATAAAAGCTCAAATCAAGAGCAAGTTAAATTGGAAGGTCTAAAACACAAAATGTTTTAAATTAGTTTATTCTATAAAAATAATTCTTGCACCCAACCACGCACTATCTACAAACCTTCCATGAACACTCACCACATGCAACAAAAATAGAATGATGAAAAATGAATAATTAAAAAAATTAATATAGGGATTTTTTCTGTTTTGGAACAAGTCATACTCATTAGTAAATTAAAATATTTAATAAAAGATTAGAAATAGGAAGAAAATACTAGAATCAGTTAAATGTTCCTGGATATGGGTGAAATAATCAAGGGAAGTGGAACTAAGAATTATTGTTACTCTAAACAGAAATGATAATATAATCTTTTCAATATTAATTACATAAAAAGTCCAAGTGTCCCCTCGAATATATTTTAAGGAATGTTCTCATTGCATTCATATAGTTCCAAAATAATATGATATTCATGGGAAACCTTTTTCATGATCATTTACACCACCATCAGTCCAATGAATACAACAAAATAACTTATACATCTAGTAAATAGTAAATGTTTCTAAAACACATCCTCTCATATCCATACAAATAGATGTTTTTATTTTACATATTTCAAGATAGTGGTTCCAGTCATATTTTTCTATAATTTAAAATACTTATCCAGAGAAAAATTCTCATCCCAAGACAAAAAATCTCTAATTTGAGAATATTTTTTAAGGATTCATTGGAATCTCTATAAATTCATAAGAATTATTATTCTAAAATATATCTTAGTATGTTTAACCCTTCCATTATGTTATTTCATTCTTGATATTGTGACCATTTTTCATCAAATACCAAATGAAGCACAATGCTTCTCCATACATTCCCAGACTATAACATTGGTTAGCATGTGTAGCAGATTTTATCTCCCACTCAATTTTTTTAGTTCTGTAATTAAATATTATAAAATATTTTGGATGAATTTATACATTAAGTTAGTTTTTTCTATTAATTAAACATGATGTTCATAAAAATGAGAATTGTAAATTGGATCTCACTAAATAGAATTTAACTTCCTTCCATCTTAATATTTTTTATAAAAGGCATGAAAACGACACCAACACCATCATTTTAATTTTAACTAATACATAATCAGATTTCGAGGGTAGAATTGCTATCACAAGTAATTTTTTAAGAAATAATTCTCAAAAAAATAAATCTTTAAGTAAAAAATAAGTACAATTAGTTCTCTTAATATATTATATATCTCATATAAAATCATCGACTATAATCACTTGTAAAGAATCATCAATTAAAATATATAATTCTAAATTCACAAATCTTCTAAGATAATGAATAATCTACCAATCTACTTCCGATTGTTCCTTGCCCAAATTCTCTATCAATGTTTTAACTACACCAATGACATACATGATATAAAACCCTTTACAAACCATGGAATACATCCTACTTTCCATAACTATTGAAAATAAAACCTACACCTTTTACCCAGCCTCTTTATTCATCATTGTTTTTTCTCCTTGGAATGATCCAAATATTTTTCCAAATTGGTGATAAATTTTTTTGAATAACTGATTCTATATAACTATGAAATTTTTTGATATATTATTACTATGTTTGGGATAATGTTCTATAATTTTTTTTTCAATCCCCATGCAAAAAAATCAAGTTTTCGTAATAAGATCCTTTCACCTAGATTCTTGTAGATATATCATATTTAACTCTTCCAGGAGTTCCTTCACCTATCTAGTTAATGGGATGCCCCCAATATTGAGATTTTAAAATTTTAAACTCTCACCATCACACACCATAGGGTAGCAGCAATGATCACATTTCTACATAATGAAATACCATTCTACCATAAATAATTAAATCATATAGTTTAATTATATTGGATTCTATTTAATATTATAAAAATTCTATTTGATCCTTCACACTAGACCCTATATTACATTTGGATAAAAACCTTCTAATTTATCTATGTAAATCTCTTCCTCAAAATATCTATAAACAAACATAGTCCTGGAATCTAATTTCTCATGAATCATATCATCCATTAAAATGAGACCAATCACCATCCAAATAATGGTTTGATGTTAAAGAAAAGAGACAAAATATCATCTAAATACACATATAATTATTTTTAAAATACATTAAGGACTATTTTATTCTTTTTAACATTTCATACCATTCACTTCCACATTCAGTTGATAAAATCATTTTATAAAAAAAACCCAATTATAAATGGGTTATTATGTTTCCTTCAACGTAGCGAAACCCATATTGAAATCCAAATCTTTCTTAATTTTAAACTCCCATTGTAATAAATCACTCACAATTTAAACATTATCTAGGTTTTTAACTTCATGATAATCAGTGTATAGTATATAGTTCATTGAAGAATCCAAAAATTTTATTAGTATTGTTAACCGGGTAGACCACCTCAACTCATTTGCTTCATCTCCTTCTAAACTGAACATATTTTAAAATTTTCACTAAGCTTAATAAATATTTTATGATTTAATTAAATAAAAACCTATAACTTCATAAACTTTATCATATTCCCCTATTTAGTAATATGTTCATATAACCTAAACTATTGTACTCCCTATGTAATCTAGATTAACTTATCCTCTATTTAGATCAATGTCAACATGCATCGGTTCTTTATTCTAAATTAAATCTTTATCCTTTTATTAATCATTCCATATTATCTCCACATTGATGAAGGAATTATAAACCATGATATCCTTTTATTGATCATTATCATAGAGCTCAAATACCATGGATTCATCATCATTTCCATCAATAACGTATATTTGGGGTTTAAATTCAAACATATCCAATTACTGGGATCCAATATGGGTGTATAAAATGAAACCAAAAAAATTCAAGGGAAACAATTACACCATTATAATCACTTATAGTTCCTGTAAATATTTCTCTATCATCACTTTGAAAAGACACTAATGCATGAGATAAGCCACATAGTTGAGAACTTTATCCTAAAACTCTTTCAAAAAAAGATAAACCTAACTAAATTATCATATAACTATAATTAATATTAAAATTAATTTTTATACCACCCCAAATTTATCCGGTTCTCCTAGAATAGTCTCCTCCATAACAATTCTATTAATGGTAGATAATGACTCAAACTCGTTTCCTCCATACTTACCACAATTATCATAATGAATTAATTTCAACTTTTGTAATGGATCTGGACTTCTTAGCCCATTACATATATTTTATTATATTTATATGTATATGATTAGAGTAATAGAGGGGAAGTTGGATTTGAAAATTATATTATATTGTGAGGTACATGATGTTTCTATAAGTTCCATTCAATAGAGAGTTTGTTAAATGAAAATAGAAATATTTGATCTAGGGAGTCACATTGTGTTGGAATGGGTGATAACATAAAGGCACGTGATAATGATTCTTGAAAATTAATGGCCTTATGTTTGGAATATTAATCATATATATTGGAATTTTTACTCATAGTATTTACTTTTCCATATTTCCAATCATGGTGTGTTGTTCTCTATCCTGACATAAATACTGTTTTGGTAGTTTATTGAGATTCCATAAAACCACACTCCCATGTCTAATGAAGAAAAATAATTCTAAAAAATAACATTTATACCATGTGATATGATCCATAGTAATCAGGAAAAACATTCACATTAATATTACATCTCACAATAATCTCATAAAACCAGGAGATCTTATTTGTTTAGTGTCTTTGATGACTAGTTACAGTGGATACTCCTCCAATGGCCCATAGGACTACATTTTTTTATTGATTTTTGATAATCCACCTTTCAAGGGGTGATGTGGAACCCTTACAAGGCCAGTAGGTGTAAGTATTACATGGCCCATAGGACATAGAGGAATTCATTGATTGTAGGATTCAAACAGTACATTAAATGTAGAGACCCATACTTTACATACATTGTTATTACTTCAGAATTGAAGCACACTTATTACAACATATAACAAAACCAATAAAGGACCGTATAGGTATAGTGTCTTTAGAAACTAGGACACATAAACAACTGGTTCATAAAGCATCTACTTCGCCTCCCATTTATTTCATCATTTCTAGAGTCCCTTTTTGGAATATTCTACTTAATAACCTTCTTCCTGACCTGGGGAAATAAAACATACAAAAGGGTGAGCTCAAATGCTCAGTAAGGGTAAACAAAAGAAATATCAATCACATCATATACATAAGAACATAACTTTTTGAAATCTTAACCTGCAAAAGAAATCATAATTTCATAACATGGGATAAATCATAGTAGTGAAATGTAATCCCAATACTCATAACTTAAAACATGAAACTTTGTGGCATACACACATTATCATAGAGAATCATATCTTATTAGTCAAGACTCATTGCCAAGACTATCTTAGTGGACAAAGTCCATTTCTGAACCGAGTCACCCTCGTTTCAGTCCTGTTTCACTGAACAGGTATAACCTACCATTCCTGCCATGTCTATCTCATGAGATATAAAATCTTTACCCAATTCATTGGAGGGAGATATAGGTCCCACCCATCTCTTAATGATACCATTCTTATGTGTGCCACAAAATCATAAACCATACATCATAGCATAACCCATGTAATAAAAATGGGAATCTTAAACATCGTGAAATCATAAAACAATTCATATAAGATAAAGGAATTCATAAATATAATTCCATCACAACATAATCAAATAAATGTAATAATAGGGATAGAAACAAAACCCTTTATTATCTTAGATGGAAAATAATTTTGATAAAACACTTGAACTCCATTCTTGAGGAAAATATACTTTCTGCTTCAAAAACACTTTTCCTTTCTTAACATGTCGTACAATTATAAACTAAAATAATTTGATTAAAAATAAACTTGAAAACTTGTAAAGGAAGCTTCTTGGAAATAATGTTTTAAAAATCCATTCATGCCGTATAAGTTAAAAAAAACATTCTTCGTACTTTTGTCGGAAAAGTCAAAAAGTACCTCGTACGAAAAACGACAAAAGATTCCTTTCATATCTTTTACTAAAAACTCACCGAAGGGTAAAATTGGATATAAACTATTGTATAAGGATATAAATATTACATATTGAGGAAACATGGATGTGGATGATAAAATACACCCCAGTAAATACCAAAGTATAAACAATCTCGGATAAAAATGATATTGTGATATTTTCCCTTACCTTAGGTCTGACTTGCTTTGTAAGTGTCTGAACCTCCTGTATAATTATTTAAATAATGTTATTGACTTATTCCAGAATCATACTTATTTTTATGATATCATATATGGTCATATTCTTAGCTTCTTAGTAGTAATATTTCATTGCTACTTGTTATTCGGGTGTTTATAACTTTTTGTTCTTATGCGTGTTTTGTCGAATAAATTCTTATTCTTCTCTTTAGGTTATAGATACCTCATTTCCAGAATGGTATTAGTGTAATATATATCATATTCATTCATTCAATTCATTTATATAATCATTATGAAATTAATATCGTGTAGAACGAGTCGCATCACATCGTGGAGACGGTATTCCGTACGTACGCACGAGTGATGATATCGTTCCTATGATCGTGGAATTGTATTGGAGTGTATGTATACTATTTAAGAATCTATATCACTTTATTATATTTATATATAGTAATTATTTACACCATTATACCCATCCAAGTAAGGTGGTGGTGGAAAATAGATTACACCACGGCGTGGAGACGGTATTCCGTACGTACGCACATGCGGTGATTTCATTTTCCGTAGGATGGATAGATGGTTAAATAGGGTTGTTTCATACTTATAATAACATATAAGTATATGATTGATACTGATGTTATTACTTCATAATGAAACAACTAAAGAAGAAGAAGTTGAAGAAGAAAGAAATTGGAAAGGATCGGTAATGGATATTACCTCTTCTTTGAAGTGCTTCTTTGAGACCTCCTTTTAGGGCACTAAAATTGGTCTTTGAAGAAGACCAGGACCTCTAGGATGTCTCTAGGAAAGTGTAGAGTAGAAAATGGCAGGGTTTGGCCGAGCTTTAAGGCTCAAAGTGGTGTGAGAAAGAGGGGGAGGAGGTGCCCTTTTATAAGGGAGGAGAGGGGCACCTTTGGAATAACTAAAAATATTATTTTATTATAAAGTCAAGTTCGGTTTTAAATAGCTCCAAATTGAGTTATTTAGAAGATAAGGTGGGGATGGGTCGAAATCCTCTCATCCAATAGAATTTAGACAAGTTTAGGTCATTATATTATCCTTATCTTTTAGTTTTAACTCTTAGTTAATTAGATTGACATTTACCATGTCACTTTGTATTTTTATATTATATAGTTAATAAACCTACCATATACATCCAAGCGACCCCCAAGTTGTGTTGTATTAATATATATAACCTTATCTAAGTCAGTTTTCCGAACCTTAGACTTTTAGGAATAAAATAACAATTAATAATATAATATTTGTTTTAAAAACTATTTTATGTCAATTTTGACACTATTCAATAGTTGATTTTTTTGAAACTCATAACAGAATGATTACTTCGACCAAAGTTAATTAAAGTAATCTTAACATGTCATATTGACCTATAAAATTAGTTTAATTCATAAAAAGTCTCAAATTATATTTATTTGGGTATTTATAACATCAATTATGTCAATATTTCATTAATAAGATAATTTCTGCATCATCGTTGTGTCATAAATAAATTAAATTATTTAATGTTTAAAATTTACAAATAAAATACAATTATGTAGTAAATATTTTTAGCTTTCTAATTAATATTTATAGTTTAATTTATCGTATGTATAACCCCATATTAAAAATTATTTACTTATTAAACTTTGATTTTAACTATTTTAACCCTTCTTTAAATAAATTAATAATAAATGTCCTAATCTAATCCAAGTGGGCCTAAATGGTCATATTTTATTCATAAGTTTGTTTTTGGTCGAATTACACTTGTCCAATAGAATTAGGACATGTGTTAGGGTAATAATAATATCATTTTTACCCTTAATTACCCTATTTACTTTTAACCGTGGTAAAAAAAAGTAAAAAGTTATTATTCACCAAAAAATTATTTTCATCTCATTGAACCACATTTTACTTACTGACATCAACCGTGTCTCTCGGATTTTTGAAATTCCACTCACAGAAGCGGTAAAATTATGTTTTATGAAAAATTCATTTTTTTTAACGACCACTTAGTAGTTTCACTATTCATCAAAAATTGAATGTTTTCAGAAAAATACCAAAATTTACCCTAGGCTATTTTCGATATTCCGAGGTCAAAAATGAAGTCCATTTTGAAAAATAAAGTTTATAAAATTTCAAAAAGTGGTTATTACTATTCATAACGGCTAGTTTTAATAATATTTTATTAGCATGTCATTGTTTAGTGAAACTCGGTATTGCGTACGATGCAAGTTATCGAGGAAGGTTGCAATTTCGTGTAAAGCAAGCCAAGAAAGTGTTGTGTGTAGAAAAAGATTCCTTTGATGATTTATATAACATAAAAGTCTCGGGTGTTACATTCTACCCCCTTAAAATGAATTTCGCCCTCGAAATTCGTCACTTTGTAACAAACAGATGAGGATACCTCTCCCTCATCATATCCTCAAGCTCCCATGTAGCTTCTTCTAATTGGTGGTTCCTCCATAAAACTTTCACCAATCGAGTGGTCTTGTTTCGTAGGACTTTTTCGCTACGATCCAGAATCTCTATCGGTTGTTCTTCATAAGAAAGATCTTGCTCTAGTGGTACAACTTCTGAGCTAAGTACATGTGAAGGATCAGGTATGTACTTTCTCAGGAGAGATACATGGAACACATCGTGAACTTGGGAGAGATTTGGTGGAAGCGCCAATCGGTAAGCTACCTTCCCAACACGATCCAGTATTTCGAAAGGACCGATATATCTAGGGCTCAATTTCCCCTTCTTTCTAAATCTCATAACCCTCTTCCAGGGAGATATTCGTAAGAACACTTTATCACCCACTTCAAACTCTAGGTCTTTTCTTCGGTTTTCGGCATAACTTTTCTATCGACTCTGAGCTGCTCTTATGTGTTGTTGAATAGATCTGACTTTTTCTGCCATTTCATCAACGAGATCAGGTCCTAATAGCTTTCTTTCCCCAACTTCATCCCAGCAAGTTGGAGTCCTGCATTTCTTTCCATAGAGAGCTTCATAAGGAGCCATCTGAATACTGGAGTGAAAGCTATTATTATAAGAAAATTCCACCAAAGGTAGGTGTTGATCCCAACCACCTTTGAAATCCATAGAGCAAGCTCTCAACATATCTTCTAGAGTTTGAATTGTTCTCTCAGACAGACTGTCTGTCTGAGGATGATAAGCAGTGCTGAACCTCAACTCTGTATCCAGAGTATGCTGAAGACTTCACCAGAACTTCGAGGTAAATCTCGGATCCCGGTTAGATATAATAGAAAGTGGTACTCCATGCAATCTTACCACTTCCTTTACATATATCCTGGCAAGCTGATCCAGAGAGAAATCCTCTCTAATAGCAATAGAGTGTGCAGACTTTGTAAGACGATCAACTATGACCCAGATAGCATTATTTCCTTTGGATGTTTTAGGAAGTCCTGTGACAAAGTCCATAGTGATGTTTTCCCATTTCCATTCGGGTATGGGTAATGGTTGTAACACCCCCTTAGACTTATGTCTCTCAGCTTTAACTTGCTGACAAACCAAGCATCGAGATACATATTCAACAACATCTCTTTTCATGCCATCCCACCAGAAGTACTCTTTCAGGTCCCTATACATCTTCATGCTTCCAGGATGAATAGAGAATGAAGAACTATGAGCCTCATCCAGTAGCTCCTTCTTTAATTCGCGGATGGGAGGAACACAAACCCGATTCCTGAACTTTATTATCCCATCACAATCAAGGTTGAGTTCAGGAACATTTCTCACCATCTTTTGTAACTCGACATCTTCTTTTTGTGCCTCTTTAATATTCACATTTATAGATGGTTGAACATTCATTTGAGAAAGATAAAATTTTTCCCCTTCCATTATAATTCCAAGATCCATCCTTTGTAAATCCATAAATATTGGTTCTTTTGTAATCCTCATCATGGATAAACTAGCATGGTCTTATCGACTTAATGCATCTGCCACCTTGTTTGCTTTCCCAGGGTGGTAATGGATTGAGCAGTCATAATCCTTAATCAACTCCAACCATCTTATTTGACGCATATTCAGCTCCATTTGTGTGAAAATATAATTTAAACATTTATGATCAGTATAAATATCACACCTTTCACCATAAAGGTAATGCCTCCAAATCTTTAATGCAATGATTACCGCAGCTAACTCCAAATCATGAGTTGGGTAATTTTGCTCATGTATTTTCAACTGTCGTGAGGCATAAGCTATCACCATATCATTTTGCATAAGAACACACCCCAATCCTTTCTTGGATGCATCACTATAGATCACAAACCTTTCTCCACTACAAGGCAGTGTGAGCACAGGTGCACTGGATAACCATCTTTTCAACTCCTTGAAATTCTCTTCACATTCCTCTGTCCAAACAAACTTAACTCCTTTCCGAGTCAACTTGGTGAGTGGATTAGATAATCGTGAAAAATATTTCATAAAACATTGATAATATCCAGCCAAACCAAGAAAACTTCGGATCTCAGTTACTTTTGTTGGTCTCGACCATCTTTTGATAACCTCTGTTTTTGCTGGATCCACAGATATCCCCTCTTTTGAGATTATGTGACCCAAAAATGAAACTTTTTGCAGCCAAAATTCACATTTGGTAAATTTGGCATAAAGCTTCTCCTTTCTCAGGGTCTTCAATATAATTCTCAAGTGATCTTCATGTTCTTCCTTGCTCTTTGAATAGACAAGAATATCTTCTATAAAGACTACCACAAATTGATCAAGATAGTCTCTAAAGACTCTATTCATCAGATCCATGAAGATAGAAGGGGCATTAGTAAGACCAAATGGCATCACAATAAATTCATAGTGTCCATACCTTGTACGGAAAGCCGTCTTTGGTATATCCTCCCTTTTTACCCATAATTGATGATACCCTGAATGAAGATCAATCTTGGAAAAGTATTGAGCTCCACGTAGTTGGTCAAATAGGTCATTAATGCGTGGGAGAGGATATTTGTTCTTGATAGTGATCTTGTTAAATTCTCGATAATCAATGCACAGTCTCATTGATCCATATTTCTTCTTAAGAAACAGAACAGGTTCTCCCTAAGGTGACGCACTAGGGAATATGAACCCCTTATCAAGATTCTCTTGGAGTTGCTTCTTCAATTCCTGCAACTCAATTGGGGCCATTCTATAAGGTGTCTTTGAAATAGGCAAAGCACCCGGTACGAGTTGTATTGAAAACTCAACTTCACGATTCGGTGGAGGACCTGGTAATTCCTCCGGAAAGACATCATCAAACTCCCGTACAATGGGAATACTCTTAATCGTGAGTTTCTCACCAACCATTTGAGATAAATAACCTTCATTTAGTGGAATCAATACCCATAAAATGGAAGAAATTTACACTGGAAGGTTATGTTCATCCTTGCATCGATAGACGATCATAGATTGATCTGGAATATGAAATGTGACTTCCCTTCTTTGGAAATTGATATGAGATCCATGTAGAGAAAGCAAATCCATGCCAAGAATCACATCAAATTACACTATAGGAAGGATCACAAGATTTGCAGGAAGCACTTTCCCACAAACTTAGATCGGAGAAGAATTATAAACTTTTGATGCGACTGTTGTGCCATTAGGTGTTGTCACAGCTAACTCAACATCTAATTGTTAAGGTAATACGGTGATACCCTTAGAAAATTATTCATAAATAAAAGAGTGGGTGGTTCTAGAATCAAATAAAACATTTTCTACTTTAGAGTGGATGGTAAGTGTACCTTTCACCACATCGTTATGATACTCCACATCGCTGATAGATATTGCATGTGAATTTCCTTTGTCTTTAGCCTTAAGAGTTTGTTGACGTCGACCATCATCATCAACCCTTGGATTAGGGCATTTATTGGCATAATTCCCCATCTCCTTGCACTTGAAACATTGAAGTGTATTAGGTTCATTCTGTGTATCCCTTCCTTTGTTTGCATCATTAGACATCTTCTTCCCATCATCGTGGCATTCAAATGCCCGATGACCTTCCTTTCCACACTTGAATCATTTACTTGTACCTTTAAGACAACTCCCTCCATGCTTCTTTCCACACTTTGAGCATAAGGAAACATTCATCTTCTTTTCACCATTATTCTGATATTTCTCCTTGAACTCCATCTTTCGTTTCTTGTCAAAACTATGAGATGGATAAGTAACACCAACTTCCATTTCTACCTTGATAGCACAACACACAATTTCTTCATAGCTACTGAAGTCTCTTATACCTAATGCCCTTCGAAGATTTGGTTTTAAGCCACTGAAGAATAGATCAACTTTACTTTCAGGTTGGATGATAAATCCAGATGCATACCTTGATAGCACAACACACAATTTCTTGAACTCGTCCCATTCCATAGACTCAATTTCATCCCTTTGCCTCGTATTCTTAATAAGATTCCACCATTGATCAGCATCACCCTCCAAACGATACACTGCTGGGATGACATTATCATGCACAGAACATTGAAGAACTGAAAATATCTTTTCAGTGGTACTGATCCATTGTTCAGCAATAAGTGGATCAGAAGACCCACTGAAAGAAGGTGGACGTTGCCTCATGAAGGACTCAATAGAATATTGTTCCCTTCTCTGCTCATTTGGAAGTCCAGAATGATTCATAGCTTATGTAAGTATAGCAATAAGATTTTTCACTCCATCTCCCATAACATTTGTTTGTTCAGGAGTACAATCATTTCATTGTCCATTGCATCGATCAACACAGTTCCTTCGGGTTCCAGCCATCATCTAAAACCCAAAAAGAATAGTGTGAGAGGCAAAAATCATAATAAAGGGGGAGTAACTTCAATATCTAACATCTTTGGTTTAATATAATATCGTTACCATAGTTCTAGGACTATATCCTATACGTATACTTATCCTTAGGGACATCCCTAGACATACCTTTGAAATATCTCTAGGGATCTCACTACCGTTTTAGCATCCTAGTTTCCAAAGGTTGACTAAACCTCCCTCTGATACCAACTGTAGAGACCCATACTTTACATACATTGTTATTGCTTCAGAATTGAAGCACACTTATTACAACATATAACAAAACCAAGAAAGGACCGTATAGGTATAGTGTCTTTAGAAACTGGGAAACATAAACACCTGGTTCATAAAGCATCTACTTTGCCTCCCATTTATTTAATCATATCTAGAGTCCCTTTTTGACATATTCTACTTAATAACCTTCTTCCTAACCTGGGGAAATAAAACATACAAAAGGGTGAGCTCAAATGCTCAGTAAGGGTAAACAAAAGAAATATCAATCACATCATATACATAAGAACATAACTTTTTGAAATCTTAACCTGCAAAAGAAATCATTATTTCATAACATGGGATAAATCATAGTAGTGAAATGTAATCCCAATACTCAAAACATAAAACATGAAACTTTGTGTCATACACAGATAATCATAAAAAAATCATATCTTATTAGTCAAGACTCATTGCCAGGACTATCTTAGTGGACAAAGTCCATTTCTGAACCGAGTCACCCTCGTTTCAGTCCTGTTTCACTGAACCGGTATAACCTACCATTCCAGCCATGTCTGTCTCATGAGATATAAAATCTTTACCCAATGCATTGGAGGGAGATATAGGTCCCACCCATCTCTTAATGATACCATTCTTATGTGTGCCACAAAATCATAAACCATACATCATAGCATAACCCAAGTAATAAAAATGGGAATCTTAATCATCGTGACATCATAAAACAATTCATATAAGATAAAGGAATTCATAGATATAATTCCATCACAACATAATCAAATCAATGTAATAATAGGTATAGAAACAAAACCCTTCATTATCTTATATGGAAAATAATTTTGATAAAACACTTGAACTCCATTCTTGAGGAAAATATCCTTTCTGCTTCAAAAACACTTTTCCTTTCTTAACATGTTGTACAATTATAAACTAATATAAGTTGATTAAAAATAAACATGAAAACTTGTAAAGGAATCTTCATGGAAATAATGTTTTAAAAATCCATTCATGCCGTATAAGTTAAAAAACATTCTTCGTACTTTTGTCGGAAAATTCAAAAAGTACCTCTTACAAAAAACAACAAAATATTCCTTTCATATCTTTTACTAAAAACTCAACGAAGGGTAAAATTGGATATAAACTATTGTATAAGGATATAAATATTACATATTGAGGAAACATGGATGTGGATGATAAAATACACCCCATTAAATACCAAAGTATAAACAATCTCGGATAAAAATGAGATTGTGATATTTTCCCTTACCTTAGGTCCGACTTGCTTTGTAAGTGTCTGAACCTCCTGTATAATGATTTAAATAATGTTATTTACTTATTACAGAATCATACTTATTTTTATGATATCATATATGGTCATATTCTTAGCTTCTTAGTAGTAATATTTCATTGCTACTTGTTTTTTGGGTGTTTAAAACTTTTTGTTCTTATGCGTGTTTTGTCGAATAAATTCTTATTCATCTCTTTAGGTTATAGATACCTCATTTCCAGAATGTTATTAGTGTAATATATATCATATTCATTCATTCAATTCATTTATATAATCATTATGAAATGAAGATCATGTAGAACGAGTCGCATCACATTGTGGAGACGGTATTCCGTACGTACGCACGAGTGATGATATCGTTCCTATGATCGTGGAATTGTATTGGAGTGTATTTATGCTATTTAAGAACCAATATCACTTTATAATAGTCATATAAAGTAATTATTTACACCATTATACCCATCCAAGTAAGGTGGTGGTGGAAAATAGATTACACCACAGCGTGGAGACGGTATTTCGTACGTACGCACACGCGGTGATTTCATTTTCCGTAGGATGGATAGATGGTTAAATAGGGTTGTTTCATACTTATAATAACATATCAGTATATTAGTGATACTGATGTTATTACTTCATAATTAAACAACTAAAGAAGAATAAGTTGAAGAAGAAAGAAATTGGAAAGGATCGGTAATGGATATTACCTCTTCTTTGAAGTGCTTCTTTGAGACCTCCTTTTAGGGCACTAAAATTGGTCTTTGAAGAAAACCAGGACCTCTAGGATGTCTCTAGGGAAGTGGATAGGAGAAAATTTCAGGGTTTGGCCGATCTTGAAGGCTCAAAGTGGTGTGATAAAGAGGGGGAGGAGGTGCCCTTTTATAAGGGAGGAGAGGGGCACCTTTGGAATAACTAAAAATATTATTTTATTATAAAGTCAAGTTCGGTTTTAAATAGCTCCAAATTGAGTTATTTAGAAGATAAGGTGGGGATGGGTCGAAATCCTCTCATCCAATAGAATTTAGACAAGTTTAGGTCATTATATTATCCTTATCTTTTAGTTTTAACTCTTAGTTAATTAGATTGACATTTACCATGTCACTTTGTATTTTTATATTATATAGTTAATAAACTTACCATATACATCCAAGCGACCCCCAAGTTGTGTTGTATTAATATATATAACCTTATATAAGTCCGTTTTTCGAACCTTAGACTTTTAGGAATAAAATAACAATTAATAATATAATATTTGTTTTAAAAACTATTTTATGTCAATTTTGACAATATTCAATAGTTGATTTTTTTGAAACTCATAACAGAATTATTACTTCGACCAAAGTTAATTAAATTAATCTTAACATGTCATATTGACCTATAAAATTAGTTTAATTCATAAAAAGTCTCAAATTATATTTATTTGGGTATTTATAACATCAATTATGTCAATATTTCATTAATAAGATAATTTATGCATCATCGTTGTGTCATAAATAAATTAAATTATTTAATGTTTAAAAATTACAAATAAAATACAATTATGTAGGAAATCTTTTTAGATTTCTAATAAATATTTATAGTTTAATTTATTGTTTGTATAACCCCATATTAAAAATGATTTACTTATTAAACTTTGATTTTAACTATTTTAACCCTTCTTTAAATAAATTAATAATAAATGTCCTAATCTAATCCAAGTGGGCCTAAATGGTTATATTTTATTACTAAGTTTGTTTTTGGTCGAATTAAACTTGTCCAATAGAATTAGGACATGTGTTAGGGTAATAATAATATCATTTTTACCCTTAATTACCCTGTTTACTTTTAACAGTGGTAAAAAAAAGTAAAAAGTTACTATTCACCCAAACATTATTTTCATCTCATTGAACCACATTTTACTTACTGACATCAACCGTGTCTCTCGTATTTTTGAAATTCCACTCACAGAAGCGGTATAATTAATTTTTATGAAAAATTCAGTTTTTTTAACGACCACTTAGTAGTTTCACTATTCATCAAAAATTGAAAGTTTTCAGAAAAATACCAAAATTTCACCCTAGGATAATTTCGATATTCCGAGTTCAAAAATGAAGTCCATTTTGAAAAATAAAATTTATAAAATTTCAAAAAGTGGTTATTACTATTCATAACGGCTAGTTTTAATAATATTTTATTAACATGTCATTGTTTAGTGAAACTCGGTATTGCGTACGACGCAATTTATCGAGGAAGGTCGCAATTTCGTGTAAATAAAGCCAAGCAAGTGTTGTGTGTAGAAAAATATTCCTTTGATGATTTATATAACATAAAAGTCATGGGTGTTACATTCAACCCAGACTAACTACTTGGAACTGCTCCTCCCCAGCAACTTCATCGTGAAATCAGCTCTCCACCTTCGCATGGCTATTCGGATAGGCTTTCTCAGGGATTCACCGGATTGTACCGATGGCAGGTGTCATACCCTCTCATTCTTGTAATTTGTTTAGCTTCTGCTATGATGAAAGCTCCTTACTCGTCCTCCATCTGAAGCTTGTTCCTTGTTGGTTATCTGGTTTTCATATGAACTTAAGGTGGCCTGAAGGCCTTGAGGTGGCTCGAAGGCCTTACTGACCTGAAGGCTTGGGTATCCTGAAGGACTTAAAGGACTCGGGGACCAAATCGGTGGCCCGAAGGCCCAAACGGGGGCATATTACCGGTTGCTACAGTGCCAAACTGTGTCTGCTATAGTCCCGCTACAATACTTGCTACAGTTCTGCACAGTTCCTGGTACAGTACCTGCTACAGTACTGCTACATTACTCCTATTGTACCTACTACCATAACCCGTAAATTTTCCCCCACCTGGATTTGATCCCGGGTCTCATGGATACACTTAAGGAGTCCCCACCAACTGGGTTGAGGCTCATGTGCAAAATGTGTTGCTAACACTGACTCCCAGAGGGGGCCCCCACCGACCCAAGTGTGTGCCACGTTCCCCAGCTAAGAAATGGCTTTGAATCACCCTATTCATAATATGAACAGTGTTCGAACCTGGTGGGACTCGATCCTGTGCCAGTTTCCATGGAGAGCGAGGGGTACAACCAGTGGGTACCACACGGCTATGAAACGTGTGTTGCTAACACCGACTCCCAGAGGGGGGACCCCACCGGCCCAAGTGCGCGCCACATTCCCCAGCTAAGAAATGGATTTGAATCACCCTTTTCATAATATGAACAGTGTTTGAGCCTGATGGGACTCCATCCTATTCTAGTTCCCACAGAGAGCGAGGGCTACAACTAGTAGGTACCACTCTTCTAACACCCCATGGTAAAAATGGTTGTTTCTAACACCGACTCCCAGAGGGGGCCCCCACTGGCCCAAGTGCACGCCATGTTCCCCATCTAATAAATGGCTTTGAATTGCCCTTTTCATAATACAAATAGTGTTCAAGCATGGTGGGACTTCATCCGTTACAAACTTCTCATAATTTATAATCATCTTCATAAACTATAAAATAACAACATATCAAAGGGTTTAGCTTAAATCCTTAGTAATGTAAATTACTCATCAATATGTAATCAAGGATAAAATCATATGCATTTGAGAAAACATGGGTAGTAAAGAAAATTTTTATTTAAAAAACATTGAAAATAATATTTTCCTATAAATCATTATAAGAGGATATTATTCTCCAATGAAAAAATATATTCCACGGAAAAATATTATAGAATGAGGAGGTAATAAACATAAGATATGTAGAATAATTGTATCTCGATGACATGGAAGTACTCCAAGACCTTGAATCATAGCATACAATGAACATTAAAACAAACATTATTTAAGATTTGGACATTTTCTAGTGATGTATCAATCTCATTTATAGGTAATATTTTACCCTTGTTTTATTGTATCATGATTGAGTTTTACATAATATATTTTTGGGGTGAAATTAGAGAAATTTAAAAGGAATCGGGGTAGTGCGTAGTTGGTGCATGATTTTCCCACACCGTGCGCCCAGGTGAACAAACTGTACAAACCCAAAAAAGGGCATTAAAATAGTTTTCACATGATTTTTCAAATTGGGTTCCCTCTTAGTAGTAACTATGTATCCCTTGATGGGAGGTTCATGGTTGGGAACATAGTTTGGGAAAACCGTTATCCCCGTACAAGAAACCATGGATATGGAATGTTTGACCTCCAAAAATTGAAATACAATCTAGACCCCCCCCCCCCCCCCAATATTAATCCTTAATCACCACCAATCATACCTAAAATTATTATAATGAATTTTAGAGGCTCTTGAACAAGTTTCATGGAATTCCAACCCCTATTACTGATGAACTGAAGATCTGATTGATGAACGTGCACCGCTCCAAATATGTGATTTATTCCTATTGAGATTTCTTTCTCTCTCTAGTCCAAATTTTCAGATAATGTTTTCATGAATTTCCTATTTTTTATGTATTTAGATCTTGTTTAGATGGATCTTTATTCTTTTGATCATATATCTGGGTTTTGAATCTATATCATGTTATTTTTTGTGATCTAGGTTTTCCAACTTTAATTGGGGTTTTTTTATTGGCAAAAATTCATTGTATGTCTTGAGGTAGGTGGTTTAAATTCAAACTCCAATAGTCTGGATTTAATTAAATTTATATAATTATAAAATTTCAATTTCCATGATTAGAAAATTTCATCAAATGTTGAATTGATTTAATTAAATTTCTATATGATAATGAATTGGGTTAAATTTGGGGTAATTGGAATTGGTTAAATTGGATTAATTAATTTCGTAATTACTTAATGTAATATTTTGATTGTGGAATTGATGAGATATTAGTATTTTGTAAGTATTATATTAATGTTATTATGAATTAATTTACAATTACAATAATGATATTGTTGGCTTAACCTTAATGGGTTAATGGGTTATTTTATTTGAATAATGAAAAATATTTTAATGGTGAATTGCTTATGTTATTCCATGTGATTAAAGTACTGAATCATTATTGTTTTGATAATTGAGATATTATCCATGATGTGATGCTATAAAAATGGGGTTAATGTTTATTAACCTTGATTGATGCGATTTATGTGATATGTGTGATTAATTGATATATGGGTGTGGGATAGAGACTCTTGATCTAAATATCCATATTTGATTTACTGGTATACGATTGTGGGGTAGAGATTGATGATCCAAATAACCATATGTTGTTGACTAATAAATGAGGAGTTAGATAGTAATAGATTCTCTAAATACTCATGGGGTACTAGAAAAGGTGTTTTCGGCCCATAATGTTTCCATTGGGTTGTGGTTCCAAGTGTTCGTGCTATAAATTGAAGTGAAATGGATAATTTTATCGCATGTGATAATAAAATTTTAATTGAATATGTTCTGTGGTTCAGACTCTATCATGGGATAATTTGGTATGGATTAAGGATGAGGAACCAAAATTCATGGCATGACCCATTCGGTGATTTCAGTGTGTCTTTATATTGGTTTTTTATTATAAAATTGACACTTATTATGGAATTACATCTCTATTATTTTAGTTGGAATACTATATATAGTTTTGTTCATCTGGTGATACTGGAATTGTTTTGTTCATGGTTATTATCTTCTGGATATTTTTTATTTACATATGTTGTTGTGATACTTTGATAAAGAAGGTTTAGTCTCCCCATGATGAATATTTGTCCCTCACTACTTGTGGAATTCCTCTCGAATATGGGCAAGCATGCCTAAGATCATGTTACCAACAAACTCGGGGCACCAGTGTGTGGAACCCCAGTCGGGATGTAACAAAATGGTATCAAAGGAGTTTTCTATTTTTTTCTTTTTTCTTGGTTTTTGGGAAAGGAAGATATGATAATATGATGATTTGTTTCATGGTTAAGAGATCTTTCATTGGATTATCTAAGAATTATGTTGGGGTAAAATCCAAGTATGTAGGGTAGAATTTTTATTGTTGATGTATGTTGTTATAGTTAGATATTATTTCACCACGAGTGATGCACTTTTTGTGTGATGTGATTATTGTTTTTGAGATTTTATGATTTTTTTACTTTTTATGAGTATGGAATGAGTTTAGAGTATGCATACATCATTCTATGAACTCATTATTATTATGTGACATGAATCATTTTAGGAATTCAAGGGAAAAGAAGGTTTTTGGGTATGTTGTTTAATTGAAAATGATTTTATTTGCCTATTTTTTAAATGAAAAATGTTTCTAAAATGAATTCAAAAAGTGTAAATGATAAAAAAAAATTAAAATGTGTAAATTGGTTTCCAATGGGAAACATGATTGATGAGAATGTGTTTACTATTTTTTAACCTATATTTGGATGAGTGATGGTAGAGGGTAGTGTTAGTGACTCGATTTTTATCGTGTGGACAGATAAGGGGTATGAATTGGTATTGCTTATTATGAATCCCTAAAATGTAAATGTGTTAATGTTTTGTAATGTATCCTAAGACATTTGTTTCAGATTGTAGATATATGTGTCAATGATTATTCTTTTTGAGACGATTAATGGAGTTTAAGGATGAACATGATCCACCAGTAGTGGAACCTAAACATCGATATTACTGGGTGAGGAAGTCAAAGAGATGTTTTGTAAGATATTTGATAGTATTATGCAGTTTATGGAAAGATAAAAATAGAGGTTTGTGAGAATTATGTCATACTGGATATTGGAGTTTCAATTGTAGAACCACTAACATTTATTGAGGATGGTGGACCTAATTCATTTATGTTCTAGATTGATTTTATCTATAATATACTTGACCACAATGTGAATCCTTCCAAAAATATAGTCAACTTAGATTCTTATATGTAATGTGGTCAAGAAAATAATTTTTTAGACATCCAAACATGGTATTGATCGCTGGGTAATATGAAGTGTAAGGATATTCAGGGGAAATTCTTTGAGCACTACTACCCTGATATGCTCAAGTAGGAGAGAGCAGATGAGTTTATGAGGTCGACTCAAGGGATCATGTCTGTGTTGGACTATGCTATAGGGTTAATTGATTTATAGTTATTTTTTCTAGTGTTGGTGTAATATGAGAATAAGAAGAGAAATGGTCTCTAGACGTGCTTAAATGTGAAACTAAGTCCTAGGTGAATATATTTTGGAAGAAAAAAAATTTCAGAAGTGGTGAATCAGGCAATAATTTTTTGGGTGAACCTAAATGAGGCTTCTAATGGAGGACATGTGGTTTGTTTTGTATGGTTGAGAAGTATGAATTATGATAGGAGTAAGCTTCATTATGATAATATTGACCAGTTTAGTGGAAAGAAGATTGTCATGGGGGAAGGATCAGTTACTCAAGATCTTGCTCGAATGATATGTCACACATGTGGTAGTCCATGACTCTTTTGTGGATAGTGTCCCCTACCATCTGTTGAGATATGAGCCTATGTAAGGATTATATATCTAGAGAGGTTCATTAGTAATTTCTGATATATGGGTAATGATAGAGGATGCACATAGAATTAAAGTGTTAGAAGGGAGTATTCAAACCCATATCAGACTTGCAATTGGATTTTTACTGGTCTTCTTCATCGAGGTAGTGGATGAGGAAATTTTGTGAAGGATATCATATATCAAAATAGTGGTGCAGATTATAGGACTCGGGGTGTAACAAAGGGAACAGGTGAAGTACAATTTCATGTTGTTCATCCTATACTTGTGGATACTGAGGTTAGAACATTGGCAGTTAGAGGTATTATTATTATAGATTATACTCTTTCTAGTTCCTTAATTGGTATAGTTGACTCTAATTCAGTTATATCCATAAAAATGTTAATGGTTCGACCCTATTTAAAGAGTTCAACATTTGGGTTATGATGAAAGATACACCTTTGGGAGTATAATAGAAAGACATCTGTTTGTGAAAGTGGTGTTCTCTAGAGGTTGGGGAGCATCATTTCATTTGATATCATTACATCCTCAATATGGAAGGATTTGACCTAATTATGGGTATGGACTGGTTTGTATCATATTATTCCCACAATGATTTTTACCAAAGGATATTTACTTTTATGTCTCATTAGGGTGACAATTATATTCACTATAGAGAGTAGGATATCAAGTGGGGCAGTGTAAGGATCGTTCACCAAAAACTTAGACAGTTCACTGCTTATGTTATAATTCCATTACTGGATGATGGGGTTGTGAATCATGATTTCATTCCACCCATGGGGGACATGTTCTAGTATGTGTTTCCTGAGGACTTCTCAGGGTTCCCACCTAAGAGAGATGTTTAATTTACAATTGACCTCATGCGAGGGAATGATCCAATTTATATTCCACTATATAGAATGGGACAAATAGATCATCATGTTATTAAAATTAAACTTGAAGATTTTATGGAAAATGGGTTAATTCATCCATGTACCCCCACCTTTGGAATCCATGATCTTCTTTACAAAGAATGGTGATAGAGCTTTTCCCTTGTGTGTTTACTAACAGATGTTGAACCAGATGATTGTAAAGAACCGATATCCTCTTCCACGTATAAATTATATTTTTTACCAATTTAGGGGTCTTGTGTGTTCTCCAAAATTTAATTTATATTAGGGTATCATCATTTGATATTCTGACCTTTTGATATACTGAGGACTGGTTTCAGAAGATTTTATAGAATTTATGATTTCCTTGTGATGTTGTTTGGGTTGATGAATGATCATGTATTGTTTATGGCCTTAATAAATATAATATTTCACCCGTACCTAGACTATTTTGTGGTAGTGTTTTTAGATGGAATCATTGTGTAATCCAAAACTCATGATGATCATTAAAAACATCATGAAATCATCATAATTACACTAAGAGAGAATCGTTTATACACCAAGATAACTAAGAGTAAATTATTGATTGATTAGGTACACTTATTACATCACATCATCTCATATGAAGGTATGTTAATAGACTCACGTAAAGTAAAGGTATTATTTTCTTGTGAGAATCCCAAGAATATGTGATATGGTTCAAACTTCGGCATGGGTATAAGAAGTTATTGATGGTGCTGGGGTCCTCATTAACCTGAGGGTTTATGTGGTTTAATAAAGAATAATTGAATATGTAAATTTTTTACCTTATTTATTGTAATTAATTCTTTAAAATTAGAATACAATATTATTGACTTGATATCATTTTAGATTCCATTGGTGGTGGCTTATTGGTTTGTACTCACACCCTACATGGGATGCCCGATTGGTACCCGAATAGACTACATATTTATGGGATAAGATAAGGTCAAGATCCTTATATTAGATGGATGAATTGGGAAAGAACAAGGAAAAGGGAATTAGACCTGGGCTCGGGACTTGCTGGGATTTTTCAGTGTGTCTTTATTTTGGTTTTTCAATAGACACTTGACACTTATTAGGACATGAAATATCTACTATTTTATTTTTGAATATTGTAATCAGTTTTGGTCATATTATTATACTGGTATTATTCTTATTATGGATATTATATTTTCTATGTTTTTTACTTAATTATGTTATTGTGATTCTTTGTTAATGAGGGTATAGTCATCCCATGATTAATATTATACCCTATTAGCTATTCAGTAGCCTCTAGCATATGGGGAGGTGTGCCTGAGGTCATGTGACCGACCAAATCAAAGTACTACATTGTGGCACCTGAGTCGGAATGTCACACATTATCATATAGAAACTATAAAATTTTAAATTAAAAATGTCCACGCATCATGTTGTGAATAAAGAATTTAATAATTGTAGTTGTTAATAAAATTTATATAATTCTCATTGGAATTATACACAATCTCCACAATTTATTTTATAAAAAATAAAATGTCCATGATTCTTATTTCCAACAAACAAATGCCAAAAAATCTTGAAGTGAACAAAAAAATGTCAAAACATAATGTCCTTATTGTTTGAACCTCCTTGTATGGAGTGTGTTTTAAAATATTGTTTTAAGGATAAAAAATAATGATTATTTTGGTACTAATTATTTACATGTTGGTTAATAGTATGTTATATGGTAAGATTATTTTTATGATAATTCATCTAAGTTTTATGGTGATTAGCTATCATCTAGGTGCTACCACTGAGGCGAGTCACAGCCAGACAATAGTCACCACTAAGAGTGAGATATATCCAATGGAGTTACCGCTATAGTTTTTACTACCAACAGAGTCACCGACAACCATTATATCACCAAGGATTCACCACTAGACATGTCACAGACAAGTAGCTACCACCAAGATCAGTCACCATTAGACTCTGAGTCACCATTGCTCTCTACGTCACTACAATCCTAAGGTACAACCAGTATGAGATACCGCCTTACATTAAGACACCACCATCTTATTGCTACTATTTTTCATGACCCATCCCCTAGGGCCCATGTCATGACTACCACAAGACCTCCTATAGTAGTCCAGGGGATGGCGACTAGCACATAGTAGCCATATCCAATAAATGAGAGGAATTTTTCTAATCACTTATCCACATGCACACGTCTCCAATAAAAAGTGTTGAACTGAAAAAACTAAGAAAACATGCATACATACCACTATGATACCCACCATAGAGTAACAGTAGAAAACTGAAAAGTAAGTTGGGCCAGAATACAATCCCAACCAAAATAAAAATTACAAGATCCTAAAACTCTCCTACAGAAAACTCTACCGAAAAGGTAGATGTTGAATCACACCTCATCTCTTGGGCCTCTCTATAATCACCACATACTCCTAGTCCACCTAGTACTATGTCAAATCATCGATCATCTACGCAGGATAAAACATGTGTGGGTAATGCCATTATAGGGTGAGTAAAACAATACTCAGTAGGGACCTCAAAACCCCAAGGGTAACAACAATAAGAAATACATGAAGTATACCAAAATGAAAACACACGAAGTACAACACAAAGGAAAAACATGAAGTACACCACAAAGGAAACAAATTAAGTACAATCAATACAGTCAAGTCACATAGGTACAAGTCTAAAGTATGAAGAGAAGGATTTCTAGTTGTATTCCATAGATCTATGAGTCTCTATGACACTAAATGTTTTGGTGACACATGGTGAGTTGATGGTACACATAACATCGATGGTTCATGGAGCATCGAAAGATCACAGAGCAATGATATAACATAGAGCATCGATGGAACATTGAACGTCAATACCACATGGATCATTAGTGGTATAGGAAGCATTAGTGGTGCCCAGAGCGGTAATGGTGTATGGGACATCGATGGCGCATGGAGCATCAGGGGTGTATAGAGCATCGATGGTGCATAGAGCATCGATGGTGCATGGAGCATCGATTGTGCATGGAGTGTCGGTGTTATATGAATCATAAATGAGTCACGAATCCCCCATGTCACGTAGTCACCAAGATTACATAGTCACATCATGTTGTAGGATTCTGCTCCAACTATGGTTGTTCCAAAAGAAACTACTCCTCAAGACATTTGTTTGTATTCTAACTTCCACAAAAAAATAAATTAGAGTATCTAAAAAGTACAGTCTCATTCCAAGGGTCCAAAATCCACAAAATTCTTATCAAACGGACACACAGTTGGAATGATATGAATAATTTAGTAAAATTGGTCTAGTCTGGTCTAGGTCTGACCTGACCATGTTTGGCAGAACCGACCCGACCCTGTTTGTTTGTGCCGACCCAACCTGATAGGTCTATGATAGCCTAAACTAGCCCAGTCAAGTCAGACTATCCTATGGGACCAGAGGGCCAATGGAGCGGGCCGGTTTTCCCAGCCTAGCCCACCGCATGCAGGCCAGCTCTTTTAGTGCACGACTCTGTCGTGTGCTCCCAGTCAATAAATTCACCACATTCAAAGATGATGGAACCTCGTCTCGGACCCTAGTCCCAAGTCCCCACTGCCATGGGGTCCTCCTCCAACATGTCCTTTGATTAATATCTGTAAGAACCCAGTTTTTTATGAGAAAGACTTTGGAATATTCTTGATAATATTCCAGAGCAGTGCCTTCAGACGGCGTGCGATTCCGAGCCCCGGAGTGGCCGGAATTAAATTTTCAGTGCGTTCATATTGGAAACACTAAATAAATGAGATAACTCCTAAACGGTGATCCGGATCAGGGATCTGAGTGTACGGATGGGTCCGGAATGGGGTGTTTACCCTAGGAGCGACATAAAACATGTCGGCGCGGGATGTTTGGACCCCTCGCCCGCTCCCGGAACGTTAAACGGATAAATAAATTAAATTTATTCGTTTAATGTTGAAACGCAGGTATCTCTTAAACGGTGGCTCGGATTGGGAAACCGAGGGCACCGTTGTGTTCGGAATGTGCCGTTTACCCTAGGAGGGGTATAAGTTTCGCGGGCGCAGGTTGTTTGTGAAAAATGGCCCCAGGGGCGTTTCCGTAATTTAGCGGCTTCAGACGTTAAATTTTATAACTTTTGAAAGGGATCTCGGATTAAAATTATAAGACCGCCGTTGTGCTTGGGAGGTGGTTTTTACACTAGGGGAGGCTTAACCTTGACCCTACTGAGAGTTCGGGTCCGGGCCGACGGGCGGGTGGTTAAGCTTTTTCTATTTAAACGCTTAACACACCCTCCTCCCTCCTCTCATTCCCCTTTCCCCTGGTAGCCCCTCTTCTCCCTTCTCCTCCTCCATCTCCGGCGAGACTCCGGCAAGACAGCTCCGGCGAGGCGTGGTGGTCGGCGGATCGTCACAAAGCTTCGGGCGAAGCCCCGCGAGGTAGGATTTGTCGTTTGAGTTTTCATTCACCACACCTACTTCGAACTCGATTAATTTTATTGAAACTCTATCGGATTTTTGAAAGAATCCCATGAACGTGTATTATACAATTTTCTCTTTCCGACGCTTGTTTCGGATTTGGAATCGGAGATCGGAGGTGTTCGCAATTGTCCGCCGAAGTTGGCGGGTTTTCGGTTTCCGGCGGGATCGAGCGGCGGCGCGGCGAGGGCGGACGGCGCGGCAGGGTTGTGTGCGGGTGTCCGGTGGAGGCGCTGGGTGCTGCAGGGGTGTCTGGCGGAGTGTCCAAGGCGCGGCAGCGGGGTGTCCGCGGGTGTCCGGAGGAAGCTGGCGCCAGGCGGAGCGCCTCGGCGCGCCGGCGGGTCGCCAGGGAACGACGACCCTGGGGTCGCGTCGCGCGACCCCTGTGCGGTGACAAAGACCCGCGCCGCGCGGGTCTTCACGCGGAAGCCGCGACAGGCCCTCGTGGCCTGTCTGCGTGGGGACCGAGTGTCCGCGGCCGGCCTGCATGGCTAAGCCGCGGGCCGGCCCAAGCCGGGCGGACCGGCCGGTCCAGGCCGGTCCAGCCCCAGGGGTCTTACCCCCTCGGTGTTCGGACACCCGTACCTTCCGCTACGGGTGTCCGTTTTGAGTTTCGTCTATGGAGGTGGGACTGTATTGACGAGACGGTCTTTTTGAGATGGTTTCGGAAATTTTTAATTCCCGAAACGAGGGGTCGCGGAGGCGCGACGTGTCCTTAAGTGGGTGAGCGTAATCCCCGAGATTCTTGTTTTGGACGGCGCGGACGCGTCCGACGTCCGTTTTGAGCGCCGTCAGTGGCGTTGGGACCCTGGCATCGAGGCGGAGGTTTCCAGGGTGGTTTCAGGTGTTGAGCCCGAAGATGAGGCGTGGGCCCCGCGGCCCGTCTTTTGAGCTGCGTGCAGCTAGTAGCAACTTTTTCCTCGGACGTCCGTTCGGGGTGTGCGAGCAGTCGATGTTGGGTGTTTTTCTGAGGGCAACGCGTTGGCGCAGTCTTCTCGCTGTAATTCCGCATGATGGTGCGGGGCCCACGAGGGCCGTTTGGGTGTCGACGGTGATTTTCCAGCTTTATCACCGGGCGAACGTTTTGGACAAGTGAATAGTCCATTTCTTGTACTTTTTCGAGAGGATCGCAACGGTGTGATCTGTTCGTTGAGTTTCGGGATCGGGATGCGGGTCCCACGTGGCACCGCTCGTGTGTGGTGCGCCGGGATGCACCTTTTTCTCAGGATATCCTTTGCACTCAAGTGAGTAGTGCTTTTGACATGTTTTCCCGAGGGGATCGCAATGGTACGATGCGCCCGACTATTTTCGGGGCCGAGGCTCGGATCATGGGATGTCGTTCGGGCGTGAGGCGGTGTTGGTGACTTTTTCATCAGATATCTGTTTGAGGCGAGTATGTAGTCGATCCCGCGTGTTTTTCTGTGAGGATTACAACGGTGCGATCCGTTGGGTTGTGCGGATCCTCTTGCGTGATCTTGTTGAATGTGGAATGTGGAAGGTGCTCCAGTGGTGGTTCGCCCAACCTTGTTGTAGCGGACCCTTTGCGTGTGATCGCGCAATCTTGGGAGAGTGATACAAATGGTTCACGAGATGTGGTTGGCCGTGCCTGGGCCTTTGAGTGGAGTTGTTACGTCATGCCTTCGTGTTGACGCTGGGTGCCGTGTGCATGATAGCCTTTGGGCTGGAATGAGGTATACTTCAGGAGTATACGGGAGCGATTGGAGGTACGTGTGGTTGATTGTACCTGAGGATGTTTGTGCGCTCAGTTGGGGTTGACTTGGGGCCACACGTCATGTGGGCCCCACGTGCGTGACGTGATCTGCTTTAGGTACTTGACCTCTCACGACGTAGAGGGTCCCTCTATGCTCGTTTGTTTGACCAGCAGGGTGGAGTTTTCCTCTAGCTTTGTGGTCGTTTGTTTGGCCAGCAGGGAGGAGTTTTCCCTTGGCTCTGCGCTCGTTTGTTTGACCAGCAGGGTGGAGTTTCCCCTGGCCTGGTGCTCTTTTGTCTGACCAGCAGGGTTGAGCGGTCTCCCCCTGGTCTTGTGCTCGATGGTTTGGCCGGCAGAGATGGTTTGGTTCCTCTGCTTCTTTGGATGTGAGGGGTTTCAGTACTTTGCCCTTTCACCGGACTGTGACACCGTCTGCGACTACGGGTGTTCGTTGAGCGTGGGTGTTTTCCCCACTTTCTGGGATGAGGTGTCTCGGTCCTCTTCGACAGTGACTCAGCGGATTGGAGCGGGATCTCCTTGTGAGGCCTGGGGAGTTTCTCTCGTTGCTCCGTGTTCCCTGGTAGAGCTTGTGGTTTCGGTGTGACCAACACTTTACGCGAGCACCGATCCTCTACCTAGGAGGTTGTTTCCAGCAGGGCTGAGGTTGTTTCCAGCAGGGCTGAGGTTGTTCCAGCAGGGATGAGGTTTTTCCAGCAGGGCTGAGGTTGTTTCTAGCAGGGCTGAGGTTGTTTCCAGCAGGGCTGAGGTTGTTCCAGTAGGGCTGAGGTTTTTCCAGCAGGGCTGAGGTTGTTTCCAGCAGGGCTGAGGTTGTTTCCAGCAGGGCTGAGGTTGTATCGAGCAGGGCTCGTCAGTGGGTTACCATCCAGCAGGGATGGCCAGTACAGTGGTGTTTACCGATCAGTACCATCCAGCAGGGATAGCCAGAGCAGTTCCGGGCTTACCTCCAGCTGGGCTGGGCAATGGTCCCTGATGCCGGGCTTACCTCCAGTTGGGCTAGGCAGTGGTCCCCGATGTCGGGCTTACCTCCAGCTGGGTTGGGCAGTGGTCCCCGATGCCGGGTTACCTCCAGTTGGGCTGGGCAGTGGTCATGTCGCCGACTTTAGTCGGGTCTCCCTCCAATGGACTACCCGGTTACGGGACTGGGTAGTGAGGCACCCATCGACTTTCTGGGTCTCCCTATAGTGGGAACCCGTTGACTTCCAAGGATCCTCCAGCAGGGCTGGGCAGGGGGTCGCCTGTCGACTTTGAGCAGAACTCTCGACTGCGGGGCAGTGATGAGTTGTGGTTGACGTTCCCCCAGAACTCTCAAGTACGGGGAGCACTTACCCCCACCGAGATGGATCCTTGTGACGCGACCTAAAACCGTGCGGGCGAGTCAGTGCCGCCCAAAGCGGATAGTGTTGAGGTGTGGTGATTGAACCCCTTGGCTTGCGGTTCGGGGCAGATGTGTGGGATGTTGGGCATCGATGGTGTTACTTCTGGGACTGTTGACTACACTTTCATGGGCTGAGCTATGGGACGGAGATCCCCTTACGAGTTTGTTCGGGATTCTTGACAGAGCATACATATGTATATACCTTGTTTCCGGCACCCACTTCTTGGGTTTGGCTACACTCCTTCTAGGAGTGGCGAAGACGCGGGGGGTATGCCACGTGCTTTCCGTTTCTAGCTTCTCACGGTTGGAAGAGTCTACTCTCCTACTATAGGTAGCGAAGACTCAATGAGAAGTTCATCTTCTCACCGTTTCCATCTCCTTGTGTCTGGATGAGTCTACCTTCATTCCTATTGTTGGGTGGATCTGGAATCTTTACTGCACTCTCTGTTGTAATCCTTTACTTTTCTGTTCGCTCTACTGCTCACCCTTCGGTACCTCCATTTTGTTGCTCCCTCGAGCCTTCGGGGTATCCTAATGAGTATTTTTATACTCACCCCGGCTTGGGCTTTGCCCGCACTTGGTGTGCCCTTGCAGACGACGGACATGTGGAGCGTGACTTCAGTGGAGCGTAGGAGCTTGGGAGCTTGGACCGTGTGCGGTGGTCGTGGCTGGGTTCCAGGTGGGAGACCCATCAGCAGTTTCTTTTTTTTACCTGTTTCCGGGTTGTGGCACTTTTTGGTTGGGCGCGTGTTTTACCCCTTTTCTTTTCAGTTTGTACTTTGTACTTGTAGAGGTCAATGCACTTTGTGGTATTTATATAGCAGTTGCCCTTTTCTTCTCTTTTCTTGTCTTTACTTTCACTCTGCACTGTTGCATTGAGGTTGCTGCGTGTGCGTGTACAGGTGCTTAGGCAAAGGCCTCCCTGAGTTATTGTGCCTTCGGCGCTGGTCGCCAGCCCCTGGCCTATGGAGGCGGGCTTGGGGTAGTTGTGGCTCGAGCCCGGGTGGGGTCGGGTCATGACAAAGTGGTATCAGAGGAGGTTCATTCCTTGGGACGCTGTTCGGACATCCCTAAAAGAGGAACTGGTTGGGATTTAGGGCAACAGTGTTAATGTGTCTCGAGAGCGGCTCTCAGGCCAAGGAGTCTAGTGATGGTACGACGGCCGACGTATCCATTCACCAGGACCTTCATAACCCGCTTGTCGACTCGGCATGCTGAGACACTTGTTGTAGGGAAAATTTGTTTGTGCATCACGTAGGACTGAGTCTTGATTGTCCTTCTTGAGTCAACTCCCCATCGTAGTTGTTTTTGGTATATATATATATATGCTCATCTGACTGCGGCACTCCTTGATAATTTTTAGGATGTCTCCGCGAGGACAGCTAACCAGGATACCAGCTTTGGTTCGTGACGATGACCCTGTGAGCTACGAGGCCACAGTCTAGGACCCATCATGCGAGCCCCTTTCTCCAGGTGGGCCGGTAGCAGCACCCCCACTTGTTGAGCAGCAGACAGTTTCAGCAGAGCAGGCTGAGCTGGAGCACAGGTTGAGCGCGCTCCGTGAGTTCCAGCAGTAGAGACCGCTGAGGTTCAGTGGTGAGCCAGACCCTCAGGCAGCAGAGGTTTGGCTCGAGGCAGTGGTTCGCCTTTTCAGGCTTGTGAAGACGCCGACAAATCAGAGAGTGGCTTTGGAAGCCACCCTTTTTCGTGGAGCAGATTGGCGTTGGTGGAGTTTGGTGACTCAGTTTCTTGACGAGTCGTCACTTTCGTGGGATGACTTTCAGTTGTTGTTTCGTGAGGAGTTTTGCCCCTCCCGCTTGCGCTCTATTCGAATTCAGGAGCTCCTGTAGTTTCAGCAGGGAGGGATGACGGTGGCCGAGTACGCGGCTAGTTTTGCAGACCGTGCACGCTTTTACCCAGACTTGGTCTGTGACGACAACCTCCAAGCGCAGAAGTTTGAGCAGGGTCTCCGCCGACAGATCTGTGCTGTCATAGTACCTTTGGGAATTTCCACATATGTCGGGGTGCTAGAGCAGGTGCTGGTGACAGAGGGCTTCTTGTCGCATTCTAGTGTTAGTGGTGGCAGCAGGCACGTTGGAGCTGAGACGTCTGCCGCAGCTAGTGGGCGTCGGCAAGCAGGACCTCGACGCAGGTGGCTTTCTGACAACTGGACTCAGGGGCGTGGTCTTACACCACAGTGGAACCGGAGGGCACCAGTGCAGCCCAGGGAGAGTCGGTGCTATGCTTGTGATGGGCGAGGTCACTTGGCACGAGACTGACCGACCTAAGTTGCTGGGAGCTTCGGGCAGGCAGCAGGTGCACCACCACGACAGAGGCAGCGCCATGATCGGAGTAGTACCCATAGAGGTGGTGATAGCAGAGGATTGAGAGGAGCTGGTAGTGGGGGACGACGTTACGAGGTCTTCCTATCACCACTAGGGGGTCCACGTCAGGCTCCGAGAGCTGACAGTTAGGACCGCGGGCAGCCGCGAGCTTTGGATGTCTACGATCCTGCAGAGCATGAGGAGATAAGAGGTATGCTCTACAGCTCTTCTACCTTTGTGCAGTAGAATTGTTAGACTCTGTGTGTGATCTTCTTTCCTCTCTGCTCCTTGTTTGATGTGTTACCAGGGTGACGCAGGGCGTCGGGTGTGACCATGTGTTGGTAAGGAAAAGGGCGTGAGACCTTTTCCTTTAGTCGATGGTGTTGACTCTTTCGCCTTTTGAGCGTGTAAGAGAGAATCGACTGTGGAACCTTGCGTGACCAGATATCCTTGGTTGTTTCACCATATGGATATTCTGAAGGAGGGAATCATCGGGCCTTATTTCAGGTGCGGGTGGTGATTCCAGTCGCGGCGTGCGACGTAGAGGTTTGACCGGGGAGGTGAGCTACCCCCGAGGGCCTTCGGGCCGTGTGAGACCGTGCAAAGGGATGGCGAGGTACCCTACCGACTTGCCCAAACCCCAAAGTCTAGAGTGGGTGCGCGACGTCGGCATGGGTCGGCCTCGCTTGAACGGATCAACTCGTTAGTCTGTGTGTGGTGACGCAGAGTTGTGCATGGGTTCTTATGGGTATGGGAAAGCCAGGTGTGGGCTTAGTACCCTGTGTTGCTCCCTAGTTTTGCTTTTCAGGGATGAAAAGCTTGATGGAGGGAATGATTTAAGAGCCCGGTTTCTGCTGAGAAAGACTTTGGAATATTCTTGATAATATTCCAGAGCAGTGCCTTCAGACGGCGTGCGATTCCGAGCCATGGAGTGGCCAGAATTAAATTTTCAGTGCGTTCACACTGGAAACACTAAATAAATGAGATAACTCCTAAACGGTGATCCAGATCAGGGATTTGAGTCTAAGGATGGGTTTGGAATGGGGTGTTTACCCTAGGAGCGACATAAAACTTGTCGGCGCGGGATGTTTGGACCCCTCGCCCGCTCCCGGAACGTTAAACGGATAAATAAATTAAATTAATTCGTTTAATGTTGAAACGCAGGTATCTCTTAAACGGTGGCTCTAATTGGAAAACTGAGGGCACCGTTGTGTTTGGAATGTGCCCTTTACCCTAGGAGGGGTATAAGTTTCGCTGGCGCGGGCCGTTTGTGAAAAATGGCCCCAGGGGCGTTTCCGTAATTTAGCGGCTTCGGACGTTAAATTTTATAACTTTTGAACAGGATCTCGGATTAAAATTCCAAGACCACGGTTGTGCTCGGGAGGTGGTTTTTACCCTAGGGGAGGCTTAACCTCTACCCTGCTGAGAGTTTGGGTCCGGGCCGACGGGCGGGCGGTTAAGCGTTTTCTATTTAAACGCTTAACACACCCTCCTCCCTCCTCTCATTCCCCTTTCCCCTGGCAGCCCCTATTCTCCCTCCTCCTCCTCCATCTCTGGTGAGACTCCGGCGAGACAGCTCCTGCGAGGCGTGGTGGCCGGCGGATCGTCGCGAAGCTTCGGGCGAAGCCCCGCGATGTAGGATTTGTCGTTTGAGTTTTCATTCACCGCACCTACTTCGAACTCGATTAATTTTATTGAAACTCTATAGGATTTTCGAACGAAGCCCATGAACGCGTAGTATACAATTTTCTCTTTCCGACGGTTGTTTCGGATTTGGAATCGGAGATCGGAGGCATTCGCAATCGTCCGCCGAAGTTGGCGGGTTTTCGGTTTCCGGCGGGATCGAGCTTTGGCGCGGCGAGGGCGGACGGTGTGGCAGGGGTGTCCGCGGGTGTCCGGTGGAGGCGCTGGGCGCTGCAGGGGTTTCTGGCGGAGTGTCCACGGCGCGGCAGCGGGGTGTCCACGGGTGTCCGGAGGAGGCCGGCGCCAGGGGGAGCGCCTCGGCGCGCCGGCGGGTCGCCAGGGAGCGACGACCCTGGGGTCGCGTCGCGCGACCCCTGTGCGGCAACAAAGTCTCGCACCACGAGGGTCTTCACACGGCGGCCACGACAGGCCCTCGTGGCCTATCTGCGCGGGGACCGAGTGTCCGCGGCCGGTCCAGCCCTAGGGGTCTTTCCCCCTCGGTGTTCGGACACCCGTACATTCCGCTACGGGTGTCTGTTTTGAGTGTCGTCTACGGCGGTGGGACCGTATTGACGAGACGGTCTTTTGAGATGGTTTCGGGAATTTTTAATTCCTGAAACGAGGGGTCGTGGAGGCACGACGTGTCCTTAAGTGGGCGAGCATAATCCCCGATATTCTTGTTTTGGACAGCACGGACGCGTCTGACGTCTGTTTTGAGCGCCGTCAGTGGCGTTGGGACCCTGGCATCGAGGCGAAGGTTTCCAAGGTGGTTTCAAGCGTTGAGGCCGAAGATGAGGCGCGGGCCCCGCGGCCTGTCTTTTGAGCTGCGTGCAGCTAGTAGCGACTTTTTCATCGGGCGTCCGTTCGGGGGGTGTGATCAGTCGATGTTGGGTGTTTTTCCGAGGGCAACGCGTTGGCGCAGTCTGCCCGCTATAATTCCGCACGATGGTGTGGGGCCCATGAGGGTCGTTTGGGTGTCGACGGTGATTTTCCAGCTTTATCACCGGGCGACCGTTTTGGACAAGTGAATAGTCCATTTCGTGTACTTTTTCGAGAGGATCGCAATGGTGTGATCTGTTCATTGAGTTTCGGGACCGGGATGCGGGTCCCACGTGGCACCGCTCGTGTGCGGTGCGCCGGGATGCACCTTTTTCTCCGGATATCTGTTGCACTCAAGTGAGTAGTGCATTTGACGTGTTTTCCCTAGAGGATCGCAATGGTGCGATGCGCCCGACTGTTTTCGGGGCCGAGGCTGAGATCACGGGATGTCGTTCGGGTGTGAGGTGGTGTTGGTGACTTTTTCGTCGGATATCCGTTTGAGGCGAGTAAGTAGTCGAACTCGCGTGTTTTCTGTGAGGATTACAACGGTGTGATCCGTTGGGTTGTGCGAAGCCTCTTGCACAATCTTGTTGAATGTGGAATGTGGAAGGTGCTCCAGTGGTGGTTCGCCCTACCTAGTTGTAGCGGACCCTCGGCGTGTGATCGTGCACTCTTGGGAGAGTGATACAAATGGTTCACGAGATGTGGTTGGCCGTGCCTGGGCCTTTGAGTGGAGTTGTTACGTCACGCCTTCGCGTTGATGCTGGGTGCCGTGTGCACGATAGCCTTTGCGCTGGAATGAGGTATACTCCGGGAGTATACGGGAGCGCTTGGAGGTACGTGTGGTTGATTGTACCTGAGGATGTTTGTGCGCTCAGTTGGGGTTGACTTGGGGCCACACGTCGTGTGGGCCCCACGTGCGTGTCGTGATCTTCTTTTCGTACTTAACCTCTCGCAACGTAGAGGGTCCCTCTGCACTCGTTTGTTTGACCAGCAGGGTGGAGTTTTCCCCTGGCTTTGTGGTCGTTTGTTTGGCCATCAGGGAGGAGTTTTCCCCTGGCTCTGCGCTCGTTTATTTGACCAGCAGGGTGGAGTTTCCCCTGGCCTGGTGCTCTTTTGTCTGACCAGCAGGGTTGATCGGTCTCCCCCTGGTCTTGTGCTTGATGGTTTGGCCGGCAGAGATGGTTTGGTTCCTCTGCTTCTATGGCTGTGAGGGGTTTCAGTACTGTTCCCTTTCACCGGACTGTGACACCGTCTGCGACTACGGGTGTCCATGCAGTGTGGGTGTTTTCCCCACTTTCTGGGATGAGGTGTCTCGGTCCGCTTCAATAGTGACTCAGCGGATTGGAGTGGGATCGCCTTATGATGCCTGGGGAGTTTCTCCCATTGCTCCGTTTTCCCTATTAGAGCTTGTGGTTTCGGTGTGACCAAAACTTTACGCGAGCAACGATCCTCTACCCAGGAGGTTGTTCCCAGTAGGGCTGAGGTTGTTTCCAGCAGGGCTGAGGTTGTTCTAGCAGGGCTGAGGTTTTTCCAGCAGGGCTGAGGTTGTTTCCAACAGGGTTGAGGTTGTTTCCAGCAGGGCTGAGGTTGTTCCAACAGGGCTGAGGTTTTTCCAGCAGGGCTGAGGTTGTTTCTAGCAGGGCTGAGGTTGTTTCCAACAGGGCTGAGGTTGTATCGAGCAGGGCTCGTCAGTGGGTTACCGTCCAGTTGGGATGGCCAGTACAGTGGTGTTTACCGAGCAGTACCATCCAGCAGGGATGGCCAGAGCAGTTCCGGGCTTACCTCCAGCTGGGCTGGGCAGTGGTCCCCGATGTCGGGCTTACCTCCAGCTGGGCTGGGCAGTGGTCCCCGATGCCGGGTTACCTCCAGCTGGGCTGGGCAGTGGTCCATTCGCCGACTTTAGCCGGGTCGCCCTCCAGTGGACTACCCTGTTACGGGACTGGGAAGTGAGGCACCCATCGACATTCCGGGTCTCCCTGTAGTGGGAACCCGTTGACTTCCAGGGATCCTCCAGCGGGGCTGGGCAGGGGGTTGCCTGTCGACTTTGAGCAGACCTCTCGACTGCGGGGCAGTGACGAGTTGTGGTTGACGTTCCCTCAGAACTCTCAAGTATGGGGATCACTTTCCCCCACCGAGACGTGTCCTTGTGACGCGACCTAAAACTGTGCGGGCGAGTCAGTGCCTCCCAAAGCAGATAGTGTCGAGGTGTGGTGATTGATCCCCTTGGCTTGCGGTTCGGGGCAGACGTGCAGGATGCTGGGCATCGATGGTGTTACTTCTGGGACTGTTGGCTACTCTTTCTTGGGCTGAGCTATGGGACGAAGATCCCCTTACGAGTTTGTTCGGGATTCTTGACAGATCATATATATGTATATACCTTGTTTCCGGCACCCACTTCTTGGGTTTGGCTACTCTCCTTCCAGGAGAGGCGAAGACGCGTGGGGTATGCCATGTGCTTTCCCTGTCTAGCTTCTCACGGTTGGATGAGTCTACTCTCATACTATAGGTAGCGAAGACTCGACGAGAAGTTCATCTTCTCACCGTTTCCAGCTCCTTGTGTCTGTATGAGTCTACCTTCTTTCCTCTTGTTGGGTTAAGCTGGACTCTTTACTGCACTCTCTGTTGTACTCCTTTACTTTTCTGTTCGCTCTACTGCTCACCCTTCGGTACCTCCTTTTTGTTGCTCCCTCGAGCCTTCGGGGCATCCTACTGAGTATTTTTATACTCACCCCTGGTTGGGCTTTGCCCGCACTTGGTGTGCCCTTGTAGACGACGGACAGGTGGAGCATGACTTCAGTGGAGCGTAGGAGCTTGGGAGCTTGGACCGCATGCGGAGGTCGTGGTCGGGTTCCAGGTGGGAGACCCATCAGCAGTTTCTTTTGTTTACCTGTTGCCGAGTTGTGTCACTTTTTGGTTGGGCGCGTGTTTTTCCCCTTTTCTTTTCAGTTTGTACTTTGTACATGTAGAGGTTGATGCACTTTGTGGTATTTATATAGCAGTTTCCCTTTTCTTCTCTTTGCTTGCCTTTACTTTTACTCTACACTGTTGCATTGAGGTTTCTGCATGTGCGCGTACAGGTGCTTAGGCAAAGGCATCCCCGAGTTATTGTGCCTTCGGCGCTGGTCGCCAGCCCCTGGCCTATGGAGACGGGCATGGGGTAGTTGCGGCTCGAGCCCGGGTAGGGTCGGGTCGTGACAACATCCCATCGTAGCCGCTGATGAAACTCTCATGTGCCTCCCGCAACCTTCCCTGTTTTGGCCTCCTCTTCTTGTGTGGTCCCGTTGGACTCTAGTTGTGCTCCCTGCCAGAACCTAGCCTCCTATCATGCCACATGCTACCCTCACCATCAGTCACCTTGTTGGCAGCCCAATGTTCACCATTCCCTCCAATTTTCATCATTCCATCCATTGTGAGTGATGCATTCAGACAACATTCCAAGAGTCATGAGCTACATACATTATCAGATGGAGAAAAAAATCTTTTTATAACTTTACTTGATATTTTTTCTATTCCATTTTCATCACTATGAGTGTGTCTGCTCTATATTTATGAACACTGATAATGTCTCCTACACTCAAACTAGAAGATATAAGATATCTTTTCAACACTCTCATTATATGTTTTCCCACATGTTCTGGTAGAGTTCCAGTTATGACCTATGAATTTTTTTACTACCATAGTTATCATGCGAGAGGTCTTGTGTTTCCTAGAAATTTGTTTTAATATTGGACACTTGATCCAAGTTTTGGATCAGAGATTATTTTTATATAATTTTCTTAGCAACAAGTGATTTAAAAGTGGAGAGTACAAAGTCTCATATTGAGACTGAACCTCTTATATTCATTTACTTTGTGTCATTTTTTTAGTTTTATTTCTATGCTTTAAAAAGTATGTGTTTTAAATTGTAAAAAAACCATTACTTTGACAGTTAACATTGATTTATGTATATGTATTCTTTTGACTGATTAAATTTTTTTAAAAGTTTAACGTAATATTTTAAATTGTTTTAATTGATGCATAATCGATATTTAGGATTATTTTAAATGTTCAATCCATATATTGATCTATTTTTTTGGTTTTCTAGTTTGTTCTTAATTAATTGGAAGATTTTATTAAATATTGTTCATGATAGAAATTTTTATTGGGTACTAAATTCACCCCCCCCCCCTCTTTAGATACTCACTCAAACCAACTAAATCCACCATATAGATTTTTTCAAATAATAATTTTGGATTATATCTCATGTTATAACCACATCTAGATCTATCTAACAAGTCCCAAAAAAGATGTAAAACTGAAAAGATTATTTGATACCATTTTGTAATCCATCAGATAAATTTACATGAATGAAACTCATGATAGTGGATTTTAATTTCCGTAGGAAAAACACCCTGTAATTCATAGGATATCATCCAGTGATGAGAGTTTACGATTAAATTTTGAAAGACTATATTCTTACTATAACTATATATAATAATATATAGATAAAATAAATATTATATAACATCATAAAATACATATGGAATTATAGAAAATATCCAACCAAAAATAACTAAAAAGAAAGAACACATTATAACAGTAATGGAATCCTTGATCGGTAAAAATATATACATTAAATTTCACCCATTATGGTGACCAATTGAGGATAACCAATATATATTGTTAAAAATATAGATATGACCCAAAACTGAGTCCGTCCTCAGTACCTATCCCTAATCCATGTAGTTACTCTATATAAATATCTTATATAACCTATTAATATTCATTTATGATAGACCTAAAGTCTATATGTACATAATTTTGTCTATGTGAGGTATGGTAAATATTTCTCATAAGAGAACCTTAAATGTTGTCCCATATATTTGAACCAATATCTTTGTATGTATGAAAGTGAAAATAAATAATCAATAAAAACAAAATACAAGAAATAATTTTAGGTTACTGGGTACTAACTAGGAGCCTAGTTTACCTCACCCCACCGGTATTGGATAATATTTTTGTAGCTCATCTTTAATCCAAAAATTATATACAGTGAACCATGTGGAATCCCAATAACATTATCAATCTATCAATGTGTAGTTAAAAATTCCATATAATTTTAAAATTCTTTTTTTGTCAGACCATAGGTATAAAATTACCTATGGAATCCTTGAATCTCTATCTATATATTCATGGGTACTAAAGCTTATAAGTAACGAAATTCATAGTTCTAGTTGAACTGGGGGTTACAAATGCATGATGGAATCCCAGACTGTCATTCAGTATAACTATGTGTGGTAAATAATATGTGGTATCTTATACCCTATATTAGTCTAACCATGGATATTAACTTCTTGATGGAATATTGAATTCTCTATCAGTTATACCATGGGAATTAAATGTTCTGTGGCATCTTGAAATCCATATTTGTGTGACTTTGGGTGTTATATTACTGATTTAATATAGAAATATCATCAATTATTTCCATGTATACTAAATATAGATGGTATATTAAAATATCTTCTGGTCTGGCCATGTTCTAGATAATGAAATCATCTAAGAAGATGAGTGTTGGGGAGTTGTAACTCAACTCCCCACTTCCTAGGGCCCAATTCCACCATCATATCCTTTCTTGTATCAAAAAATTAATGTAGAATGAAAAAATATAAATCATATACTATATCATATCCCTTTACTAATAAACCATCCATGCCTAGTTCTTCCCTCACAGATTTCAATAACCTCATAAATGCAGACTCATATCTCCCCAATACAACAATAATACACAAAATATTATTAAAACTGCAAACTTTAACAATCATATAAGACTATAGGATATGATAAATCCATCTACCCTAATACACTTATCATACTTCATCTTGAATGAAATCATAAAATGTAATATCACATTGGTATAAGGGTACCAACATATTCCTTATATATTACCACCAAACCTAGTGCAACCATTCCATGTTGGTTCTCATATATTCCCAATAATTTCCACAATACTATTCCAATGGAATTTGGAAGAAATCAATCCATAAAAAACATCCCATTAACTCTTATGTTGGATATTACCCCATAATTCACAAGATATATAAGGCTTTTTATCAAAGGATCATGTCTGTTATACTCCAATATACATCTCCTTGAGAACATAGTTCCTAGGGGAAAGATTATTTTATCATCTTATTTATATGTAACTAGGAACAACCATGATTAATATTCATTCTTGTAACCCAATATAAGTAATTTACCCATCTATTTACACTAATTCATATAGGATAAAAATATAAAAACCAAATTTTTCTATTAATCAGTCCCTTTTTGGGGAATCCCCAAACCCAAGGTAAGGGCCATTTCTCTTACAACACCACTTTCCTAGATAAGCACCAACTAGATCACTAATAAAAGACTAAACCCCTTAAAAGTTTCTTATGTATGCTATAGTGGGTCATTAAAAGATAATATCACCATATCATGTTGATTATAACCCTTTATTGTCTCACTCAACACATATAGCCACTATTTCATCTTGGTTCAATACAAACAAGGTGTCTCTCAAAACCTGATCCCATAAGCACACAAATTAATTAACATTTGTTTAACCATATGGTTATTTATTAAAGTAACCACCTACTGCATATTATAGTTACCATTCTTAGTTTCAATTTCCATATATCATACTAATATTCCCCCTACTTCCAGTCCAATATCTCATAAGAAAATTTTCTCTAAATTAATCATGAACATTTATTATTAATTACAGAATTTAATAAAATTATTTTTAATAAAAAAAATACTCACCAAGTATCATTGCGTCACTAAAACCATAACCTTTAGTGCACAGAAGGTAAAATCAATGTCTCTAGCACCCATCCTAAAATATTACCATGAATCCATGGAAAAACTATAAAAAATTTAAATTCCAATTTTTTGGTATCCCAACAAAAAATTGAATCTGACTTACCTATATTATGAAAGTGAACACCAATGAGAGCTTATCCTCTATTGGTATATATTATCTATCACACATAAAGACCACATGATTTAGAATTATTGAGCCAGGATCTGGTTGTAACACCCCAAAGTTTTGAACATAAATATAGAATGAAATTTTATAATCTAACCATTAAATACAACTTTGCCTCTTCAATGTTTTCCATTTTGAAAAATGGTCATCTAGAGTTGTCTTCAGTAAGTAATTTGGAGTCTGATAGAACAAATTTGATTTTTGATGAATAGTAATATACCCATTTGAAGAGTAATATGAATAGTAATATAAATAGTAATATGCCCTTTATGAATAGTAAATAATATTATTATTTTATTTTCTCAAGGCAACAAGGTAATGAGATCTTAATTAATTTTTCAATGTCACATATAGCTAATTGCACTTCAAGATTTTTATTTTTAGAATTAACTATGACCTTATTTAAAAATTAAATTAACAATATTTTGGAAATTATTTTTGAAAAATGGATTTCACTTTTTAAATCTACATGTCAAAAAATCATAGGGGTAAATTTTTGTGTTTTTTCTGAAATACATGAATTTTTTAGGAATAGTAAAAATACAGTTTTGTGTTTTCGGTAGTTTAATGATATCATAATGATGTAATAATTAAATATAAAAGTATGGTCAACTTTTGTATAGTAATGTATGACATGAGGTGTCCCAAGTGTCTTAAACCATGGGAATGTACCATGGGAAATCCCACGGTTTGGCGAAAACCACTAATGAGGTGTCCCTTTGAAATTATTAAAAAACTACCTCTATTTTTCTATAAATACCCACTCATCCATTTGTTTTCATTCATTAAAAACCCCTCATCCTCGATGATTTGGTGGTTTTACATCACTAGGAGCCATCCCAAGGTTTCCCTAGGCCCCCAAGGTCTCATCATTCAAGATCTATGAGTTATTCTACAAGCTAAGAGAATCCTTCATTCTCTTCTTTAAGTCGACACTTCTTTTATGTTAGCTATTTGAAATTCCTTTCTCATATTTTGGGGATTGATTTAAGTTATTCTTCTTACTTTCCTTTTGATTTAAATATTATGAGATTCCATTTTTTTATCATCATTTTATTTTATGAAATTTTAAGTGACGTTGTTAGGTTGCTGAATTTTAATAAGAGATCTCTTAACTTTTCTTTTATTTTCAAGTTCATCTCTTTTATTTCTCTCTCCTAACCTCCTCTATCAAAATGATCATGATAACTCCATTAACATGTATATACTGGATTTATATCATGTGAATAGAAGAACAATCATAAATATTCTTACTCCCTCCCTTTTATTTCTATAAATGAAATCGACATCCATGAGGTTCTGATTTATAACCTTCGACGACGATGATGTTTGGTTCTTCAATTTATTCTTAATTAATAGTCATGAAACCATATTCATGGTTGAACCAGACTATAATATATGTCTTATAACCTAATTAATATTCAGGAACCAGAATATGTACATATAATTAAGTTATATGACAAAACTAGTTCATAATATTCCAAATACCGCCGAATAATCGTAGTGGTTGTCATCTAATGACTCGTCCTCATTCCATGTAACCAAATGATATAAATGACCATTACAAATTATTTATGTTCATTAATAAGATATAATTCCAATTCTGGACATTTATAAGCATTCCACATGAACTTCATTACTTAAAATCAAGTGAACTGAATATGAAAATAAAGGAAACGAACACTCCAGAACAATGAAATTCAATACAATAACTTATCAATAAAGCCATAAATGAACTAACCCAAATTATGGTAAACTAAATAAATTTCTAATAGGTTCTGAATTAAGTTATTAAAAAGTATAATTTAATATTCTAGGGGCTTAAGTACTAGAGAAGAACATGTTTGGAATTAAGGTAATGGTTTTTCTGCCCGAACTTCAATTTTCATTCGGGATACTTTCATTGTCTAATTACCTTAATAAAATTCTTATGTATTGTTATTTACTCATCATATATTCTGTTTGAGTATCATATATATGTTTACAAACCAGAACCCTTCCTTATTTTATGGATAGTTACATGTTTTAAAATGAACTTTCAAAATTGTTTTCAAAATAGAAGCCTGATTTAAGGGAATTTCTCCAATTCATATCTATTTACAAGGGCACTCTATAATCTATTTTTGGAAACCATTACCTTTCTAAAAAAACTCATTTTATTATGAAAATAATATCTTAATTCACTTCTGGTTTTATAAAAAAAATTCAAAAGAACTATTCTTTTCAAAATAAAAGTTTATTTATCTCAAAATTGCTTAATGATTTTGTAAGAGTATTTTCATTCAATGCTCTTGTTGATTACATGGTATTATTGGGTTTAATCATTTATGAAGTCATATACCATATTTTATTTAATTTTATATTACTATATTTATTGTGGATGGTCTATCCTAAAAACATTCATCATACTATTCCAAATGGTTAGTGTTTATGTTCAATAACTGGTGAAAGTTAGTTACATTTCATATGATAGTTTCAATATGAATGTATATGTTGTTTATGTTGATCCCTACTAATATGAGGAATGCATTAAACATATTATTTTATGGGTGGGTCTCGCTATATCCCCTCGATGCATCGGTAGGTCTCATGAGGCAAACTATGGTCCTGGCATGAGGTCTTGACAAAATGATTATTTTATGGTCCTTACACGAGGCTTGGACAATATGGTTATGATGTCCGGCATATGCACTTCCCTCATTATAAAGATAGTAATTGAATGTTCATGTGGTTATTCAACTAGGATAATACCCATGATTATGTTTTATTATAGAATTATTTACTCATCTCATATTCCTTCCATAATGTGTTTCAAGTTTATTATTAAAGGCATGTGTTTTCAATTATTCACTATGTCTAATGTTTATATTATCTTCCACTATATTTATTACTCTTAATGAGAATTTTATCTCACCCCTTTCTTATGTTTCATTTTCTAAGGACATGAAGAAGTAATTTATGAATGACGTGGAAGCATAATCTTGGAAACGTGATGTTTCTAGTGGAATAAAATAGTGTTTATTTCCCTTCATTTTGTAATGATAAACTTATTTATGTAACTTGTTTCCAATAATACTAAACTACTCTGTATTTCAAGATTTTTAATCCTTGTATGTATGCCAACATAATGAAATAAGGAACTGGATCTGGGAAACTGGGGTCGGGTCCTTACAGTTTGTATCAGAGGAAGTTTAGTAGAATACTTGGAAACAAGATTTAGAAAACGTAGAATTAGTGAAGAGTACCTAAGTTAGTCTTTAAGGATAAACATCCAAGAACGTCCTGGTATTTTGGTAAGGAATAAATTAGGTGTATTATTCAAGAAATACATCCATGTTTGGATATGATAAGGTAGAGGCGGCTCTATCACATATGTATCTAGGGGTAAAACCTGAAAACACCGCTTTGAGCTAGACTCGAACGGGAACTGGTGCACGAAAATGGCCCCTTCTACACTCTTGGTTACGACACTCCTGGGGGATAAGCTTAGGATAATTCACATTTTCATTACAAGAAATTATGAAGGAGTTTAATGTAAATATTCTTAAAAGAAACCATTTTTGTGAATATGCGATTAGCCAGGCATAGGATCTCAATTTTTCTGAGTATTTTTAAGTTAAGATTATACATTATGATTCATAACCTAATATAGTGTATGGAATTTTCTAGATCTGGTGCCTAGTGGACAGAGTTTAAATCGCATGAATGCTCGTGTCCCCTGTAGGGATTTTCCTCCGATGCAAGATAATGATGTTGGCTCTGGTTTTGTGACAGGTGATGAGCAACTCATAACTATTCTAGGACAACTTACTTAGGTTATGAATAATAACCTTACCCGTATGGAGCATTCGGATCCACCATGTGGAGGATCTATACTAGATCACATTATGCAACAATAGCCTCCATCATTAAACGTGAATAAAAACCCGTTTGTAGTAGAGAAGTGGATATGTTCCCATGAGAAGATATTCCTCACTTTGAGGTGTAATGAAAGAGAGAAGGTTTTCATGGAAGTCTATCATCTATCGGGAGATGTAGATCATTGGTGGTCCTTAATCCAAAACACAAAGGAGTAGGAAGAGATATAAGAGATGGAATTGAGGGATTTTAAAAAACTCTTCTTAGAAAAATATTTTCCTCATGAGCAGCGACAAGATATGGAGAGAGAATTCTTTAATATGAGGTAGAAGGAAGATGATAATGTTGCAAGGTATGAAGCTAACTTTAGAATATTATAAAGACATGCTGTAGACTACATACGAAATCCAAGGAGCAAAATTGATCGATTCTTTGATAGCCTAAATCCATTCCTCTAGTGGGCACTAGTCTCCCAATGTTTTTCATCATATGAGTATATTGTTTCATGTGCCATCAAGACAGAAAAAGAATTCTTTAGGCCTTATGACTTTAAGGGAATGCAAGAAAACAAGAGGGCTGCTGAAAACCCTGGGATAGGAAATAAGGAAATGGGAAATAAGGGAAGAGTTGAATTTCCACCATGCGACAATTGTGGAAAGAAACACTCTAGTGCATGCTTAAAAGGAAAATGAGTATGCTACAAATGTGGTCAGAAAGGTCATCTTGCTGGTGATTGCAAAGGGAAAAAGGAATCCAATGATGTTCAATGCTATAGTTGTCGGGAGATGGGACACTATGCTAATGATTATCCAAAACGTCAAGTAAATATGCAATAGATAAGGCCAATGGATCAATGGAAATATTATGAAATCACAACTACAGAGGTTGATGTTCATAATGACGTGGTGGTAGGTGCTTTCATTGTTTCCTCAAGTTTAGCCAATGCTTTATTTGATTCTGGATCATCACATGGTTTGATATCTTCCTAGTTTGCTAAGAAAATTAGATATTTCCAATTTGATTTAACAAGGGAGTTATCAGTGTAGCCTCTTAAGAGAAGTATCATTGCTATCAATTTCTATGAATCCGTTCCCATTAGAGCATACAAATATTCTTTATCTGCTGTTCTCATCATTATACCCATGATTTAATTTGATATAATCCTCAGAATGGACTGTCTTTCAGACCATGATGCAAAAATTTATTGTACGAAGAATGTGGTTACGATTTTTGATGAAGATGATAAAGAACACCTTATCTTTAGAGAAGAATCATCATCACCTGATTCTTATCTAGATCCACCCCCAGTAGCTCAACTAAATTCAATCATTGGTGAGGAAGAGAATGAAATAACTAGGGGTGGGGAAAGGAATTTTCAAATAGAGGATGTACCTATTGTGAGAGAATATGTTGATGTGTTTCCATAATATTTACCTAGACATCCTCTAGAATGAGAAATTGAGTTTTCCATTGATTTAATTTTTGGTTCAAGGCCCATATCGAAGACCCCTTATAGAATGGTCACTGTGGAATTAGTGGAACTAAAGAAACAACTAGAGGAATTGAGTTATAAAGAATTTATTCGCCCAATTGTTTATCCATTGGGGAGCACCTGTCCTTTTTTTATAAGAAAGATGGATCTTTGAGGTTAGGTATCGACTACAGGGAGATCAATGCTATAACAATAAAGAAAAAGACTCCCCTACCTCACATTTATGATTTATTTGACCAACTGCATGGAGATCAGTACATTTTAAAGATTGAACTTAGATCTGGATATCATCAGTTGAGTTTGAAGAAGGAAGACATTCCAAAAACAGCATTTCGAACCAGGTACGGGCATTACAAGTTTACAGTGATGCCATTTGGATTGACTAATGAACCCTCTGTCTTCATGGATCTAATGAACAGAGTTTTCAAGGAATATCTCGATGAATTTTTAGTGGTATTTGTTGATGATATCTTGGAATACTCTAAAAATCTAAGAAGATCATGAAAATCACTTGTGAATTATCCTGAAGACTCTTAGAAGACATGAATTATATGGTATGTTTAGCAAGTGTGAATTCTGGCTTCAGGATATTTCTTTTCTTGGACATATTGTCTCTAAGGATGGAATCCTAGTTGATACTGTGAAGACAAAGTCAATCGAATATTGGCCTACACCAAAAAATATAATTTAGGTATGTAGTTTTATTGGCATAGCAGGTTATTATCGACATTTTGATCATAATTTTTCCCGACTGGCTGACCGCTAACGAAGCTCACACTTAAAGTGGTTAAATTTGTTTGGACAAAAGATTGTGAAGAATGTTTCAAAGAACTGAATATAAGATTAGTCAATACTCCTATATTAACTCTACCATCGGGTAATGACGGGTTTCTCATTTATAATGATGCTTCAAAGAAAGGACATGGTTGTGTCCTTATGAAAAATGATAGGATTATTTCTTATGTATCACGGCAGCTGAAAATTCATGAGAAAAACTATCCTACTCATGATATTGAGTTAGCTTCTATAATCTTTGCTTTGAAGGTATGGAGACATTATCTCTATGGTGAAAATTGTGAGATTTATACTGATCACAAGAGTTTGAAATATATTTTCTCACAAAAAGAACGCAACATGAGGTAAAGGAGATGGATTGAACTACTCAAGGATTATGATTTCCCGATACACTACCACCGGGGGATGGAAAATAAGGTGGAAGATGCTTTGAGAAGAAATGATCATTGAGTTTTGAACAATATGAGAGTTGAAAGGGATCTTATTTTCATGGATCTCGTAAATATGGATATGGGAATAACCATGGAAGGTAAAACATCAATTCTTTTGAAAATGTTTTCCAAACCATATTTACTAGAAAGGATAAAAAGTTCTCAAACTAATGATGAGGAGTTTCAAAAGAAGATTAAAGCTGTGAATAATGGGAGATTGAGTGAATTCGTATATAAAGATAGAATTTTGAAATTTGGGAACAGACTTTGTGTTCCCGATATACCTGTTCTAAAAAGGGAATTGTTGGATGATGCTCATGGTTCCAATTTCTCTATACACCCTAGTAGCACTAATATTTATAGATATTTGAAGGAACATTTTTTGTGGGATAACATGAAGAGGGAGATTTCTGATTTTGTGTCAAGATGTATGGTTTGTCAACAAGTGAAATCTGGAAGGCAACAACCTGGAAGAGTATTGCAACCTCTTCCCATACCGGAGTGGAAATGGGATAATATCACGATGGAAATTGTCTTGGGACTACCAAAGACTCCTAGAAGGAATGATGCAATATGGGTCATTGTTGATCGTCTTACCAAGTCAGCACATTTTCTTGCTATAAGAGAAGATCTACCACTTGAACGTCTAGCAAGAATATATATTAATGAAGTTGTGAGACTTCATGGAGTACCCCTATCGATTGTTTCTGATTCGGAACCACATTTTACATCAATATTCTGGAAAAGTCTTCAGAAGGCCCTAGATACTGATCTTCCTTTGAGCACTGCCTACCACCCCCAATCCGATGGACAAATAGAACAGACTATTCAAACATTGGAAGACATGTTGAGGTCTTGTTCACTTGATTTTCAAGGAATGTGGGATCAGTATTTACCTCTTGTATAATTTTCCTACAATAATAGATTCCATTCAAGTATTAAGATGGAACCCTATGAAGCATTATATGGGATGAGATGTCGTACACCAACTTTCTAGTATGATGTTGGTGAAAGAAAGCTCGTGGGCCCAGAACTTATTGAAGAAACAATGGAAAAGGTGAATATTATCCAGATCCATATCAAAATAGCTCAAAGTAGGAGAAAGAGCTATGCAGATAACCAAAGGAAGGATTTGGAATTTCAAGAAGATGATCACGTTTTCTTAAAGGTATCTCCATGGAAGGGTATTATAAGATTCAGTAAGAAGGGAAAATTAAGTCTCATGTATATCTGACCATTTGAAATTTTGGAACGAATTGGAGATGTAGCTTACCGTTTGGCAATATCGCCAAGTCTCTCCAAGGTTCACAATGTGTTCAATGTGTCAATGTTAAGAAAGTACATGTCAGAACCGACACATGTACTCACTTATGAAGAAGTGGAACTTGAGCCTGATCTATCATTCTATGAAGAGCCTATCAAGATTCTTGATACTAGAGAACAAGTATTGAGAAATTGGATGAATCGTCCGGTGAAGGTTCTATGGAGGAACCATAAGATGGAGGAAGAAACATTGGAGCCTGAGAAGCTTATATTAAATACATACCCGAATCTTTTTAGGTAATGTTCTGTGAATTTAGAGGAAAAAATTTTTGTAAGGAGGGGAGAATATTACACCCCAAAGTTTTGAAAATAAATATAGAATGCAATTTTATAATCTAACTGTTAAACACAAAGTTTCCTCTTCTATGTTTTGAATTTTGAAAAATGGTCGTCTAGAGTTGTGTTCAGTAAGTCATTTGGAGTCTGATAGAACAAACTTGATTTTTGGTGAATAGTACCATACCCTTATGAATATTAATATGAATAGTAATATGACCCTTATTAATGGAAAATAATAATATTATTTTATTTTCTTAAGTCAATAAGATAATGAGATATTAATTAATTTTTCAATGTCACATAATACTAATTGCACATCAAGATTGTTATTTTACAAAATAACTATGAACTTTTTTAAATATTAAATTAATAATATTTAGGAAATTATTTTTGAAAAATGCATTTCACTTTTTAATTCTACATGTCAAAAAATGGTAGGGGTGATTTTTTAGGATTTTTCTAAAATACATGAATTTTTTATGAATAGTGAAAATACAGTTTTGAGTTTTCGGTAGTTTAATGACATCATAATGATGTAATAAATAAATATAAAATTATGGTAGACTTTTCTATAGTAACTTATGACAATTGGTGTCCCAAGTTTCTTAAACCATGGGCAAATACCATGGGCAAGCCCATGGTTTGGAAAAAACCACTAATGAGGTGTCCCTTTGAAATTATTAACTAATTACCTCTCTTTTTCTATAAATACCCACTCATCCATTCGTTTTCTTTCATTATAAATCCCTAATCATAGAATATCTGGTGATTTTACCTCTCTAGGAGTCCTCCCAAGGTTTCCCTAATCCCCCAATGTCCCATTTTTCAAGATCTAGGATTTATTCTACAAGGTAAGAGAATCATTCATCCTCTTCTTTAAGTCGACACTTCTTTTATGTTAGCTATTTGAAATAAAATTCTCATATGTTGGGGTTTGATTTTAGTTATTCTTCTTACTGTCCTTTTTATTTCAATATTTGGAGATTCCCTTTTTTTCTCATCATTTTATTTTATGAAATTCTAAGTGACGTCGTTAGGCTGCCGAATTTTCATAGGGGATCTCGTAACTTTTCTTTTATTTTCAAGTTCATCTCTTTTATTTTTCTATCCTCACATCCTCTGTTCAAATGATCATGATAACTCCATTAACATGTATATACTTTATTTATATCATGTTAATGTAAGATCAATCATAAATATTCTTTCTCCCTTCCTTTTATTTTTATAAACGAAATCGACATCCATGAGGTTCCGATTTATAACCTTCAAGGATGAAGAAGTTTCGTTCTTCAATTTATTCTTCATTACTGGTCATGAAACCAAATTCATGGTTGAATCAGACTATAATATATGTTTTATAACCTAATTAATATTCAGGAACCAGAATATGTACATATAATTAATTTACAAGACAAAACTAGTTCATAATATTCCAAATACCGCCGAATAATCGTAGTGGTTGTCATCTAATGACTCATCCTCGTTCCATGTAACCAAATGATATAAATGACCATTAAAAATTATTTATGTTAATTAATAATATATAATTCCAATTCTATAGGTTTATAACCATTCCACATGAACTTCATTACTTAAAAACACGTGAATCGAATATGAAAATAAAGGAAATTGACACTCCAGAATGATGAAATTCAATATAGTAACTTATCAATAAAGACATAAATGAACTAACCAGAATTATGGTAAACTAAATAAATGTCTAATAAGTTATGAAATAAGTTATCAAAAAGTATAATTTCATATTCCAGGAGCTTAAGTAAAAGAGCAGAACATGTTTGGAGTTAAGGTAAGGTTTTTTCCACCCGAGCATCCATTTTCATTCGGGATACTTTCATTATCAAATTACTTCAATGAAATTCTTATGTATTGTTATTTACTCATCGAATATTCTGTGTGAGTATCATATATATGTTTAAAAACCAGAACCCTTCCTTATTTTATGGATATTTACACATTTTAAATGGAACTTTCAAAAAAATTTCTAAAATAGAAGCCTGATTCCAGGGAATTACTCCAATTCATATCTATTTACAAGGGAACTCTATAATCTATTTTTGAAAACAATTGCCTTTATAAAAAAACTAAATTTATTATGAAAATACTATATTACTTCACTTCTGGTTTTATACAATGATTTTCCAAAAGAACACTTCTTTTCAAAATAAAAGAGTACTTATCTCAAAATTGCTTAATGATTTTATAAGAGTATTTTCGTTCAATGATCTTGTTGATTCCATGGTATTATTGGGTTTAATAATTTATGAAGTCGTATCCCATATTTTATTTAATGGTTTATGACTAAATTTATTGTGGATGATCTATCCTAAAACTATTCATCATATTATTCTGAATGGTTAGTGTTTATGTTCAACAATTGGTGAAAGTTAGTTACATTTCATATGATAGTTTCAATATGAATGTATATGTTGTTTATGTTCATCCCCGATCATATGATGAATGAATTGGACTTATTATGTGATGGGTGGGGCCCGATATAGCCCCTTGATGCATCAGTAGGTCTCAAGAGACAAACTAGGTTCTTGGCATGAGGCCTTGACAAAATTATTATTTTATGGTCCTAGCACGAGGATTGGACGATATGGTTATGATGTCCGACATATCAACTTCCCTCATTCTGAAGATAGTTATTGAATTTTTATGTTGTCATTCGACTAGGATAATAGACATGATGATGTTTTATTATATCATTATTTACTCAGCTCATATTCCTTCCATAATGTGTTTCAAGTTTATTATTAAAGGCATGTGTTTTCAATTATTCACTATCTCTAATGTTTATATTATCTTTTACTGTATTTCATACTCTTACTGAGCATTTGAGCTCGCCCATTTCTTATGTTTCATTTTCTTAGGACATGAAGAAGTAATTTATGAATGACGTGCAAGAATAATCTAGGAAACGTGATGTTTCTAGTGGAATAAAATAGTGTTTTGTTTCCCTTCATGTTGTAATGATAAACTTATTTATGTAAATTGTTTCAAATAATACTAAACTAATCAGTATTTCGGGATTCGTATTCCTTGTATGTATGCCAAAATAATCAAATAATGCACCGGCTCTGGGCAACTAGGGTCGGGTCCTTACACTTGTGGAATAAATCTTAATTATATTTTTATAATGATCCATAAATTTAAGTCGAACATGAACAGGGAGACAAGAGATATAAGATTAGGGTTTACTTCAATTCAATTTAATGAAACATACTTTGGTCAACTATGAATCAAAGGGGAAGCTAGGTGTTGCAAATAAAATAATTAAGGGGAGAGGTCTGGACAAAATTACCTTTCTGTAGTGGTAATTCTTCAAAGGAAGATGTGGTGAACCCATAAATGTTCATTTGGTCACTCGTAATCAACTATACATGTGTCAATTATGGCATAAACATTGGTTTAATAGTGAAATTCCCTAGTTTTTGAATGCATTATGGTGTTACCATATGGATCAAGATGCATGGATCCTATTCAAGGATGTATTGCAGAAAGACCATATTGCACACAATGTAACATGACTCTATAGAGAAACAAAATCATGTCATAATTTCTTTTTATAACATGAAAAAAATATTTATGATGCAACACATTACATTACATCATGTCTTCTAGGATTTGAGGGGAAAATGATCATCCTTACATGGTACCCAAATTCTATAGTAACACATGAAACCCTAAATATATCAATATATTTCGAATAAATAATAAAATTATAGTGAATACTATACTAAACACTAGTTCATCCATTATTATCCCTACATGTTAGATATATATCACTAAGGAGGAATATAATGGTTTATCCCTCCAGGGGTATTCATGGATTACAAAAATATCTCGATTCCCACGAAGGATCTCCAACCATTTATCCTTTATTATAATAAAACCGTTCATATTAAATTCTATATGGAATAATATATCGATAGATTCACCACTAAGGATTTGTAATAATCACTACACCTCATGAGGACTGTATCAATTTTTTTAATCAAAGAGAATATAATTATTAGTCATATTTTTTTAGATATTTAATAAACAAGTCAAATCATTTCAAGTATTTAAAATATATAAATGAATACACATAATTAATTGTTTGATATTTGAAAAACACATGTATAAGGTTCCAAATTCTCAATAACATTATCTCATAATGAACCAATCAAATAAGATATCATTCAAAAGAAGCATTTTTTTGTTCCACATATTATCAACTAATGTGATAATATCGCACACATCCACCATAATACATTTTCTAACACTATTGAATTGTTTATAATAATAAGTAAAATGGTTTGATATAAACCAATTCAACATTATTGGACCTTTTTAAAACAGATTCATCAATATATCACTTTCTCTAAATCCCTATAAACTTATCACACTTTTATCTTAGATCGCGTCTAATGTAAAAAATCATGAATACATTCAAAAAACTCATTTTAAATATCTCCAAAAACATCGTATGTGATTATTTGGTAAATAATGTAATTATATATATTATTCCTTACCAACACGTCCGAAGAATTTTTATGATATAATTTAACATTCACTTCATTATGGTATAAAAATTTAATGTTGTACATTTATCATTACTAATATACAATAATCTCTTTAATGATATTAAGTTGAATTTCATTGAATTATAATGGTTTAATCATTTATTTGGTTTACATGAAATTCACTAAATCCAAATATACTCCCACTAAACTCCTTGATACTATATTCTTTTATATTGATCCTGTTAATATAAACAGACATGTTTATGACATGAAAAAACATATTTTTATTATTTAAAATATTTAACAAATATAATAATAACAATAATATCTTATATGGTATTTAATTTGTTATAATAAATATTTTGAATGAAAATTTTATTCCATTAAATTTGATAGTAAAGGTGGTAGGAACTGTTTTACACAAATTTTAATATTATCTTAGATAAAAAACTATTTTTCTAGATAAAAATCCTTTTATCCTTGTCTTATTTTAAATCAATTTATATTGTTTGATGAATCATAAAACATGTGTAACTTCTTATTTATATATATAATTGATATATTAACAAATAAATTCTAATATCACATAGGATAAATAAAATGAAAATACATATATTTTATTCTAATTCACCTAACATTGAATGATTTATTTTTATAAAACATTAGGATTCAGTAAACCTTTTTTCATCACATGAATACTATATACATCCTCTATCAATTCATATATTTATTCTGAACTATTTTATATTTACAACTATTTTTAAGTAAACATGATGTATCATATACCTTTTCAAAATATAGAATTCATTCTTTAACACTGATACATTAATTGGAAACTCATTGGAGTTTATCTAACCCCTCCAGCTATCATGGAAAATTCAATCCTATGTGATGATTATCCCACATTCCTAACATATCCTTTAGGTTTAATTTTCCTTGGATATCTTCTTGAAAAATCGATGTGATAATTTCAAAAAAATCCCATTTTGAACATTTACATACTTAAACAGTAAATAAAGCACCTAAATCTAGATATATCATGCCCAGTTCATGTAGCCTCAACTTTTTATGGTAATAGGATACATTTTTGTTGAACACATTATAATTATCAAAAAATTTCCCACAAGGAAAAAATAAATTTCATATCCATAACAAGATTTATTGGAAACCCCTAGTCTCTCCATTTCATTAGATTACTCAATCATATTGAGTATATGAGTGGAGACTAATGCTCTTTCAGTTCTTATGTTTTTAAAAATTCTATTAAAAACTGAATTCTAACCTTCTTTGATACTCATAAACATCCCGATCCACTCATTGAACAACTTCAATTGTTTTTTGCTCTTAAAGGTATAACTCAAACATATATATTTTTCCCTTGTATAAGAATGATTCAAAAGTTGTAATACCAATCAAGGAAACTAATTCTAATAATATTTTCCTTCTGAATGATTTATCCCAATGTTATATTTGATGATGATGATGTAATTTATCAATAATAGAATCTTTTTCCATATGATTATATTAATTTATGTTCATTTAACAAAAACTATAAATAATGATTATTGAATATAAATAATGACCCCATTTAACTATATTCGATCACATAGTTGGGTATGATCTATATTTCACTATACAATGAATCCACACTAGTCTTCATCTCACCATATAGTTATTTATGTAATTAATCATTCCAATCATTTCATATATGAATTTTAGATGGTTGAGTTTGTTATAACATTATTTAGAATCAACAAGATCCATCATCTAAAAGCTCAAATCAAGAACATGTTAATTTGGAAGTTCTAAAACACACAATGTTTTAAATTAATTTATTCTATAAAAATAATTCTTCCACCCAACCACCCACTATCTACACACCTTCCATGATCACTCACCACATGGAACAAAAATAGAACGATGAAAAATGAATAATAAAGAAAAAAATTAATATAGGGATTTATGTGTTTTGGAACAAGTCATACTCATTAGTAATTTAAAATATTTAATAAAAGATTAGAAATAAGAAGAAAATACTAGAATCAGTTACATATTCCTAGATATGGGTGAAATAATCAAGGGAAATGGAACTAATAATTACAGTTACTCTATACCAAAATGATAATATAATCTTTTCAATAGTAATTACATAAAAAGTCCAAGTTTCCCCTCGAATATATTTTAAGGAAAGTTCTCATTCCATTTAGCTAGTTCCAAAACAATATGATATTCATGGGAAACCTTTTTCTTGATCATTTCCACCACCATCAGTCCAATTAATACAAAAACATAACTTCTACATCTAGTAAATAGTAAATGTTTCTAAAACACATCCTCTCATATCCAGACAAATAGATGTTTTTATTTTACATATTTCAAGATAGTGGTTCCAGTCATATTTTATTATAATTTACAATACTTATCCAGAAAAAAAATTCTCATCCCAAGACAAATAATCTCTAATTTGATAATATTTTTTAAGGATTCATTAGAATATTCCTAAATTCATAGGATTTATTATTCTAAAATATATCGTAGTCTATTTAACTCTTCCATTATGTTATTTCATTCATGATATTATGACCATTTTTCATCAAATACCAAATGAAGCATAATGCTTCTCCATACATTCCCAGACTATGAAATTGGTTAGCATGTGTAGCAGATTTTATCTCCCACTCAATTTTTTTAGTTCCATCATTAAATAATATAAAATATTTTTGATGAATTTATACATTAATTTAGTTTTTTCTATTAATTAAACATGATGTTCATAAAAAGGAGAATTGTACTTTGGATCTTACTAAATAGAATTTAACTTCCTTCCATTTTAATATTTCTTATAAAAGGCCTGAAAACTACACCAACACCATCATTTTCATTTTAACTAATACATAATCATATTTCGAGGGTATAAATGCTATCACAGGTAATTTTTAAGACATAATCCTAAAAAAAATCAATCTTTATGTAAAAATAAGTTCAATTAGTTCTCTTAATATATTCTATATCTCCTATAAATTCATCAACCATAATCACATGTAAAGAATCATCAATTAAAATATATAATTCTAAATTCACAGATCCTCTAAGATAATGAATAATCTACCAAACTACTTCCAATTGTTCCTTTCCCAAATTCTATATCAATTTTGTAACTACACCAATGTCATACATCATATAAAACCCTTTACAAACCATGTAATACATCATAATTTCTATAACTATTGAAAATAAAACCTACACCTTTTTCCCAGCCTCTTTATTCATCATTGTTTTTTTCCTTGGAATGTTCAAAATATTTTTCCCAATTGGTGAAAATAAATTTTTGAATAACTCATTCTATATAACTAAAAAAATTTGGATATATTCTTCCTATGTTTGGGATAATGTTCTATAAATTTTTTTATTTCAATCCCCATCCAAAAAAATTAACATTTCCTAATAAGATCTATTCACCTAGATTCTTTTAGATATATCATATTTAACTCTTCTAGGAGTTCATTCACCTGTATAGTTAATGGGATTCCCCCAATATTGAGATTTTAAATTTTTAAACTCTCACCCTCACTCACCTTAGGGTAGCAGCAATGATCACATTTCTACATAATGAAATACCATTCTACCATAAATAATTAAATCATATAGTTTAATTATATTGTATTCTATTTAATATTATAAAAATTCTATTTGAGCCTTCACACTAGACCCTCTATTCCATTTGGATAAAAACATTCTAATTTATCTATGTACATCTCTTACTAAAAATATCTATAAACAAACATAGTCCTGGAATCCAATTTCTCATGAAACAAATCATCCATTAAAATGAGGCCAATCACCATCCAAATCATTGTTTGATGTTAAAGAAAAGATACAAAATATCATCTAAATACACATATAATGATTTTTAAAATACATTCAGGACTAGTTAATTCCTTTTAACATTTCATACCATTAACTTCCACCTTCAGTTGATAAAACCATTTTATAAAAAAAAACCAATTATAAATGGGTTATTATGTTTCCTTCAATGTAGCCAAACCCATATTGAAATCCAAATCATCCATAATTTTAAAATACCATTATAATAAATCACTCATTATTTAAACCATATCTAGGTTTTTAACTATATGATCATCAGTCTATAGTATATAGTTCATTGAAGAATCCAAAATTTTTATTAGTATTGTTAACCGGGTAGACCACCTCAACTCATTTGCTTCATCTCCTTCTAAACTGAACATATTTTAAAATTTTCACTAAGCTTCATCAATATTTTATGATTTCATAAAATAAAAACCTATAACTTCATAAACTATATCATATTCCCCTATTTAGTAATATCATAATATCACCTAAACTATTGTTCTCCCTATGTAATCTAGAATAACTTATCCTCTATTTAGATCAATGTCAACATGCATCAGTTCTTTATTCTAAATTAAATCATTATCCTTTTATTAATCATTCCATATTATCTCCACATTGATGAAGGAACTCCAAACCATGATATTCTTTTATTGATCATTAACATAGAGCTCAAATACCATGGATTCATCATCATGTCCATAAATAAAGTATATTTGGGATTTAAATTCAAACATATCCAATTATTTGGATCCAATATGGGTGTATAAAATGAAACCAAAAACATTCAAGGGAAAAAATTACACCATTATAGTCACTTATAGTTCCTGTAAATATTTCTCTATCATCGCTTTGAAAATACTCTAATGCATGAGATAAGCCACACAGTTGAGAACTTTATCCTCAAACTCTTTCAAAAAACATTAACCTAACCTAATTATCATAAAACTGTTATTAATATTAAAATTAATTTTTCTACCACCCCAAATTTATCAGGTTCTCCTATCACAATCTCCTTAATACCGATTCTATTAATGGTAGATAATGACTCAAACTCGTTTCCTCCATACTTACCACAATTATCATAATGAAGTAATTTCAACTTTTGTAATGGATCTGGACTTCTTAGCCCATTACATATATTTTTTTATATTTATATGTATATGATTAGAGTAATGGAGGGGATGTTGGAGTTGAAAATTATATTATATGGTGAGTTACCTGATGTTTCTATAATTTTCATTCAATAGAGTTTTTGTTAAAAGAAAATAGAAATATTTGATCTAGGGAGTCACATTTTGTTGGAATGGGTGCTAACATAAAGGCACATGATAATGATTCTGGAAAAGTAATGGCCTTATGTTTGGAATATTAATCATATATATTGGAATTTTTACTCATAGTATTTACTTTTCCATATTTCCAATCATGGTGTGTTGTTCTCTATCCTGACATAAATACTGTTTTGGGAGTTTATTGAGATTCCATAAAACCACACTCCCATGTCTAGTGAAGAAAAATACTTTTAAAAAATAACATTTATACCATGTGATATGATCCATAGTAATCATGAAAAACATTCACATTAATATTACATCTCACAATAATCTCAAAAAACTAGGAGATCCTATTCGTTTAGTGTCTTTGATGACTAGTTACAGCGGATACTCCTCCAATGGCCCGAAGGCCTTCATTTTTTATTGATTTTTGATAATCCACCTTTCAAGGGGTGAGGTGGAAGCCTTACAAGGCCCATAAGCATAAGTATTACATGGCCCATAGGACTTAAAGTAATTCATTGCATGTAGGCTTAAAACAGTACATTCAACCCAGACTAACTACTTGGAACTCCTCCTCCCCAGCATCTTCATCGTGAAATCAGCTCTCCACCTTCACATGGTGGTTCGGCTAGGATTTCCCTTTCATGCAGAGTCTTGTCCCGATGGCATTTGTCATACCCTCTCATTCTTTCAATTCCTTTAGCTTCTGCTATGTTGAAATCTCCTTGATCCTCCTCCTTCTGAAGCTTGTTCCTTGTTGGTTATCTGGCTTGCATATGCACTTAAAGTGGCCTGAAGGCCTTGAGGTTTCCCGAAGGCCTTACTGACCCAAAGGCATGGGTGGCCCGAAGGCCTTAATGGACTCGGGGACCAAATCGGTGGCCTGAAGGCCCAAACGGGGGCATATTCTCGGCTGCTACAGTGCCAAACGGTGCCTGCTACAGTCCCGCTACAATACTTGCTACAGTTCTGCACAGTTCCTACTGCAGTACTAATACATTACTGCTATTGTTCCTACTACCGTAACCTGGAAATTATCCCCCACCTGGATTTGATCCCGGGTCTCATGGATACACTTAAGGAGTCCTCACCAACTGGGCTGAGGCTCATGTGAAAAACGTGTGTTTCTAACACTGACTCCTAGAGGGGGCCCCCATCGACCCAAGTGTGCGCCACATTCCCCAGCTAAGAAATGGATTTGGATCACCCTGTTCATAATACGAATAGTGTTAGAGCCTGGTGGGACTCGATCTTGTGCCAGTTCCCACGGAGAGCGACGGGTACAACCAGCGGGTACCACACAGCTATGAAATGTGTGTTACTAACACCGACTCCCAGAGGGGGGACCCCACCGGCACAAGTACGCTCCACATTCCCCAGCAAAGAAATGGCTTTGAATCACCTTGTTCATAATACGAACTTTGTTCGAGCCTGGTGGGACTCAATCATGCGTTAGTTCCCACAAAGAGCGAGGGGTACAACCAGCGGGTACCACTCGTCTAACACCCCATGGGAAAAACGTTTGTTTCTAACACCGACACCCAGAGGGGCCCCCACTGGCCCAAGTTGGCACCATGTTCCCCATCTAAGAAATGGCTTTGAATTTCCCTGTTCATAATAGGAATAGTGTTCGAGCCTGGTGGGACTCGATCCATTAAAACTTCTCATAATTTATAATCATCTTCATAAACTATAAAATAACAACATATCAAAGTTTTTAGCTCAAATCCATAGTAATGTAAATTACTCAACAATATGTAATCAAGGATAAAATCATATGCATTTGAGAAAAAATGGGCAGTAAAGAAAATTTTTATTTAAAAAACATTGAAAATAATATTTTCCTATAAATCATTATAAGAGGATATTATTCTCAAATGAAAAAAAAATATTCAACGGAAAAATATTATATAATGAGGAGGTAATAAATATAAGATCTATAGAATAATTGTATCTCGATGACATGGAAGTACTCCAAGACCTTGAATAATAGCATATAATGAACATTAAAACAAACATTATATAAGATGTGGAAATTTTCTAGTGATGTATCGAGCTCATCTATAGGTAATATTTTACCCTTGTTTTATTGTATCATGATTGAGTTTTACAAAAGAGATTTTTTGGGTGAAATTAGAGAAATTTAAAAGGAATCGGGGTAGTGCGTAGTTGGTTCACGGTTTTCCCACACTGTGCGCCCAGGTGAAAAAACTGTACAAAACAAAACAAAGGGGATTCAAATAGTTTGCACATGATTTTTCAAATTGGGTTCCCGCTTATTAGTAAATTTGTATCCCTTGATAAGAGGTTCATGGTTAGGAACACAGTTTGGGAAAACCATTCTCCCCGTACAAGAAACCATGCATATGGAATGTTTGACCACCGAAAATTAAAATAAAATCTAGAACCCCCCCCCCCCAATATTAATCCCTAATCACCACCAATCATACCTAAACTTATTATAATGAATTTTAGAGGCTCTTGTATGAGTTTCATGTAATTCCAACCCCTATTCCTGATGAACGGAAGATCTGATTGATGAACGCGCACCGCTCCCAATATGTGATTTTTTCCTAATTAGATTTCTTTCTCTCTCTAGTCAATCTTTTTGGATAATTCTTTCTTTCCATTCCTATTTTTATGTATTTAGATCTAGTTTAGATGGATCTTTATTCTTTTAATCATGTATCTTGGTTTTGAATCTATATCATGTTATTTTTTGTGATCTTGGTTTTCTAACTTTAATTGGGGTTTTTTGTTGGCAAACATTCATTGTCTATCTTGAGGTAGGTGGTTTAAATTGAATCTCCAATAGTCTGGATTTAATTACATTTATATAATTATAAAATTTTAATTTCCATGATAAGGAAATTTCATCAAATGTTGAATTGATTTAATTAAATTTCTATATGATAATGAATTGGGTTAAATTTTGGGTAATTGGAATTGGTTTAATTGGATTAATTAATTTCATAATTACTTAATGTAATATTTTTATTGTGGAATTGATGGGATATTAGGATTTTGTAAGTGGTCTATTAATGTTATTATGAATTAATTTAAAATTCCAATAATGATATGGTTGGCTTAACCTTAATGGATTAATGGGTTATTTGATTTGAATAATGAAAAATATTTTAATGGTGAAATGCTTATGTTATTCCATGTGATTAAAGTATTGAATCATTATTGTTTTGATAATTGAGATATTATCCATTATGTGATGTGATAAAAATGGGGTTAATGATTATTAACCTTGATTGATGTGATTTATGTGATATGTGTGATTGATTGATATATAAGTGTGGGATAGAGACTCTTGCTCTAAATATCCATATGTGATTGACTGGTATACGATTGTGGGGTAGGGATTGATGATCCCAATAACCATATGTTATTGACTGATAAATGGGGTGTTAGATAGGAATTGATTCTCTAAATACTCATGGGGTACTAGAAAAGTTGTTTTAGGCCCATAATGTTGCCATTGGGTTGTGGTTCTAAGTGGTCGTGATATGAATTGAAGTGAAATAGATAATTTTATCACATGTGATAATAAATTTTTAATTGAATATGTTCTGTGGTTTAGACACTATCATGGGATAATTTGGGATGGATTAAGGATGAGGAACCAAGATTCATGGCATGACCCATTGGGTGATTTCAATGTGTCTTTATTTTGGTTTTTCATTATAAAATTGAAACTTATTATGGAATTACATCTCTATTATTTTAGTTGGAATACTATATGTAGTTTTGTTCGTCTGGTGATACTGGAATTGTTTTGGTCGTGGTTATTATCTTCTGGATATTTTTTATTTACTTATGTTGTTGTGATACTTTGACAAAGAGGGTTTAGTCTCCCTATGATCAATATTAGTCCCTCACTACTAGTTGAATGCCTCTAGAATATGGGGAAGCATACCTAAGAACATGTGACCAACTAACTCGAGGCACCAGTGTGTGGAACCCAAGTCGGGATGTAACAAAATGGTATCAAATAAGTTTTCTTTCTTTTTTCTTTTTTCTTTGTTTTTGGGAAAGGTAGTTATGATAATATGATGATTTGTTTCATGGTTAAGAGATCTTTCATTGGATTATCTAAGCCTCATGTTGGGGTTAAATCCATGTATATAGGGTCGAATTGTAATTATTGATGTCTGTTGTTATATTTAGATATTATTTCACCACGAGTGATGCACTTTTTGTGTGATGTGATTATTGTTTCTGAGATTTTATGATTTTTTACTTTTTATGAGTAGGGAATGAGTTTTGAGTATACATACATCATTCTAAGAACTCATTATTATTATGTGACATGAATCATTTTAAGAATTCGTGGGAAAAGAAGGTTTTGGGTATGTTGTTTAATTGAAAATGATTTTATTTGCCTATTTTTTAAATGAAAAATGTTTCTAAAATGAATTAAAAAGGTGTAAATGATAAAACATTTTTAAAATGTGTAAATTGGTTTCTAATGGGAAACATGAATGATGAGAATGTGTTTACCCTTTGTTAATCTATCTCTGGATGAGTGATGGTAGAAGGTAGTGTTAATGCCTCAATTTTTATCATGTGGATGGATAAGGGGTATGAATTGGTATTGCTTATTATGAATCCCTCTAAAGTAAATGTGTTAATGTTTTTTAATGTATCCTAAGACATTTGTTTTATATTGTATATATATGTGTCAATTATTATTGTTTTTAAGAGGATTAATGGAGTTTAATGATGAACGTGATCCACTAGTAGTGGAACCTAAGCATCGATATTACTAGGTGAGGAAGTCAGAGAAAAGTTTTGTGAGAGATTTGAGAGCATTATGCAGTTTATGGAAAGATAAAAATGGAGGTTTGTGAGAAGAATGTCATACTGGATATGGGAGTTTCAATTGTATAACCACTAACATTTATTGAGGATGGTGGACCTAATTCATTTAAGTTCTAGATTGAGTTTATCTAGAATATACTTGACCACAATGTGAATCCTTCCAAAAATATAGTCAAATTAGATTCTTATATGTAATGTGGTCAAGAAAATAATTTTTTTGAAATCCAAACTTGGTATTTATAGCTTGGGAATATGAAGTGTAAGGATATTCAGGGGAAATTCTTTGAGCTCTACTACCCTGATATGCTCAGGAAGGAGAGAGCAGATGAGTTTATGAGGTTGACTCTAGGGATCATGTCTGTGTTGGACTATGATATAGGGTTAATTGATTTATAGTTATTTTTTCTAGTGTTGGTGTAAGATGAGGATAAGAAGAGAATCGGTCTCTAGACGGGCTTAAATGTAAAACTAAGTCCTAGGTGAATATCTTTTGGATGAAAAAAAAATTCAGAAGTGGTGAATCAGGAAATAATTTTTAGGGGAACCTAAATGAGGCTTCTAATGGAGGACATATGGTTTATTTTATATGGTCGAGAAGTATGAATTATGATAGGAGTAAGCTTTAATATGATAATGTTGACCAGTTCAGTGGAATGATGATTGTCATGGGGGAAGGATCAGTTACTCAAGATCTTGCTCGAATGATCTGTCACACGTGTGGTAGTCCATGACTCTTTTGTGGATAGTGTTCGTTACCATCTGTAGAGTTATGATCCTATGTAAAGATTATATATCTATAGAGTTTCATTAGGAATTTCTGATAGATGGGTAATGATAGATGATGCACATAGAATCAAAGTGCTAGAAGGGAGTATTCAAACCCATATCAGACTTGCAATTGGATTTTTACTGGTCTTCATCATCGAGGTAGTGGATGAGGAAATTTTGTGAATGATATCATGTATCAAAATAGTGGTTTAGATTATAGGACTTGAGGTGTAACACAGGGAAGAGAGGAAGTACAATTTCATGTTTTTCATCTTATACTTGTGGATACTGAGGTTAGAACATTGACAGTTATAGGTATTATTCATGTAGATTATACTCTATCTAGTTCCTTATTTGGTACAGTTGACTCTAATTCAGTTATATCCATAAAAATGTTAATGGTTAGACCCTATTTAAGGAGTTCAACATCGGGATTATGATGACAGATACACCTTTGGGAGTATAATAGAAAGACATCTGTTTGTCAAAGTGGTGTTCTCTCGAGGTTGAGGAGCATCATTTCATTTGATATCATTACATCCTCTATATGGAAGTATTTGACCTAATTATGGGTATGGACAGGTTTGTATCATATTAATCCCACAATGATTTTTACTGAAGGATATTTACTTCTATGTCTCATTAGGGTGACAATTATATTCACTATAGAGAGTAGTATATCAAGTTAGACAGTGTAAGGATTGTTCACCAAAAACATAGAGAGTTCACTGCTTATGTTATAAGTCCATTACTGGATGATGGGGTTGCGAATCATGATTTCATTCCACCCATGGGGGACTTGTTCTAGGATGTGTTTCCTAAGGACTTCTCAGGGGTCCCACCTAAGAGAGATGTTTATTTTATAATTGAACTCATGCGAGGGGATGATACAATTTCTATTCCACTATATAGAATGGGAAAAATAGATCATCATGTTATTAAAATTATACATAGAGATTTTATGGAAAATGGGTTAATTCATCCAAGTATCCCCACCTTTGGAATCCATGATCATGTTTAAAAAATAATGGTGATAGTGGTTTTCCCTTGTGTGTTTACTAACGGATGTTGAACCGGATGATTGTAAAGAACCGATATCCTCTCCCATGTATCAATTATATTTTTTACCAATTTAGGGGTCTTGTGTGTTCTCCAAAATTTAATTTATATTAGGGTATCATCATTTGATATTCTTACATTTCGATATACTGAGGACTGGTTTCAGAAGATTGTATAGAATTTATGATTTCCTTGGGATGTTGTTTGGGTTGATGAATGATCATCTATTTTTTATAACCTTAATAAATATAATATTTCACTCGTACCTAGACCATTTTGTGGTAGTGTTTCTATATGGAATCATTGTGTAATCCCAACCTCATGATGATCATTAAAAACTTCATGAAATCTTCATAATTACACTAATAGAGCATCGTTTATACACCATGATAACTAAGTGTAAATTATTGATTGATTAGGTACACTTATTATATCACATTATCTCATATGAAGGTCTGTTAATAGACTCACATAAAGTAAAGGTTGTATTTTTCTGTGAGAATCCCATGAATATTTCTGATATCCATAGTTTTGTGGGCTTGGTGGGTTATTATCTGAGGTTCATCCGAGACATTTCCTACATTGATGCACCACTTTATAGCCTAGACCGCAAGAAAATGATGTTATAATGGTTTGTATAATGTGATAATGTATTTCATGGTTTGAAAGAAGAACTTAAAATGGAATTAGTATTGATCCTACTAGAGTCAGATGAAGAGTATACGGTGTTCTGTGATGCTTCTGGGATCAGGCATGGAGTAGTGTTGTTGCACGAAGATAGAGTGTTTTCATATTGGTCTCGTTATTTTGGGCCACATGAATGCAAAATCTCTACAAACGTACTCAATTTAGATGTATTTTTTTATCTGTTGATTTTTTGTGTACATTACTTCTTGGGATAAAATTTTTCTATGTATACTAATCATGGGAGAATAAAGTATTTTTTTAATGAGACTTTAATATCTAGTAGTGGATATGGTTTGAGTATACACAGTCATTTGATTTTGATCTTGAATATATCCCTAGTCTGGGAAACTTTATTGATGGTGATTTGAGTAGGAATACATATAATCTGGCTGATCATGAGTATAGTTCTGAGTAGATGATGATGACACTGTTGACTAAGATGCATTTTGTGGCTCAAGAGGGCCAAGAGCAGATCACCCTCGTATCAATGTTAGTGGAGTTTACACTTTTGAGCTAGATTTGGGAGATCCAATATAAGAATATTAAGTGTTTGTCCTTGATGGAAATCCTTAAAGTGGGGATTCAGCTTTGGATTGTACAATAGAAACTGATAAGATCATCTATTTTAGAAAATGAGTGGTTGTGCCTTCATATGTGTGGTAAGAACTAATATTTGGATTTTATTCCTTGAAGTGGGAAGTGCATCCGGGTTTAACCAAAATGTATTGTGACTTACACCGATAGTATTGGTGGTCAAGAATTAAAAAAAATTAAGTTTCATGACACGATTTTAGACCTATTAACAGGTTAAGGATGAGTATCAACGGCCTGGTGGTTTACTAAATCTGATTCCCATTCCAGGATGGAAGTGAGATGAAGTTTCTATAATGTTTTTGGTAGATATCATTAGTATTCCCTAGAAGAATGAATTTATTTGGGTGGATATGGACTAAATTATTAATGTAGCACATTTATTTCTAATATGAGAGACCTTCTAAGTGGATTATTTGGGAGAAATGTGCATTCAGACGATATTTGGTCTGCATGGGATGCGACAGAGTAATGTTTCAAACTGTGACTCGCATTTCACATTGAAATTCTATCTGGTCTTATATAAGGATCTTAGGAAACCATTTTTACTGAATATGGAATTCCATCCAAAAACATTGGGGAATTCAGAACATACTATATATGTTTTTGAGGATATGTTATGAGTATATGTCTTATACTTTGGTGGGTCTTGGGAAAAGCACCTAGAATTGTTGGAGTTTTCATATAAAAATAGTTATCAAGCTACTATACATATCAAGCCATATGAGGATATTTATGGTAGGCCATTCATATAACCACTATGTTCAATGGAGGTTGGTTATTTATAGTTTTTGGGACTTAGTATCATATAGGAGATTTAGAGAAGGTTCAGCTGATTCGAAAGCATATGTCTACGAGTCGTAGTAGAAAAAATCTGAATACAAATAGAATTTGATGACCCCTTGAGTTTACAGTGGGTATTTGTTTTTTCATTCGAGTTTCACCTATATTGGGTCACCCTAGTATTAGAATATAGGTAATGTTATCCCCCAGGTTTTTTGGACACTTTGAGGTTTTAGGGGGAACCGGATTAGTGGCGTATTGATCGGCTCTTCCAAATAGGTATAATTATATGATGGATGTCTTTAATGTGTCACATATTTGATAGTATCACCAAGACCATTCTCATGTTATTGATGTGGATTATGTTGAACTTGAGACTGATGCGTCCTTTGACTGGCATTTGATATGTTTGTTGTATCATAGTGAGAAAGTTTTGCGGGAAAAGAAAGCACTGATAAATCAATTATTCTGGTAACATGGTCATGTCCAGGAAGAAACATGGGAGAGATAAGAAGATATTCTGGATCAGTGGACCAATCACTTTGACTTGTAATCATAGAGATTAAAGGGATTATATGAGGTGGGATATCTTCTATAAGGTGGAGATATTATAAGATCCAAACATTTTCTAGTGATGCCACTAGCTTTTTTATAGGTAATATTGAACCCATGATTTATTTTATTTTTTTTGAATTTCACATCAGGAAATTTTTGGGTGAAATTGTTGAATTTGTGAAGGAATAGGAATATTGCATGGTTGGTGTATAGTTTTCCCAAACTATGCACCCATACCATAAAACTGTGTGAACCCAAACAGAGGGGATTCGCATTTTTAGCACATAATTTTTCAAAGAGTTCACCATCCTAGTAGTAACTATGAGACCACTTGGAAGAGTTGCATCATTAGGTGAAACGTTATAGAAAACCACGTTCCATGTACAGAAAACTATGCATGTGGGAATTTAAAACTCTAAAATTTCAAAATAAAATATTGAACCCCCTGTTATTAATCTATAATCCCCTCTACATTGACCTAAACTAATGCATATGAATTTTAAAGGCTCATGGATGAGTTACAAAGAAATTAAAACTCTGTTCTTGATGAATTAAAGATCCTATTGATGGATCGGCACCTCTCCCAGTATGTTATTTCTTCCCCATTATAATTCTATCTCTCTCTCTTATCTCTTTCTAGATAAAAAGGGATTTTTTCTCCCATTGGTGATGGGTTTAGATATAAGTTTAAGGTATAATTATTATTTAGATCTTAGATCTAATTTTGATTCAAGATCTCATTCTTCATCATGATCTTAGTTGTTTCACTTTAATTGGGTTCTTTCCTTGGTGATCATTCTTCATCTATCATGAGATATGTGGTCTAAATTGAAACTCTCGTAGTCTTGATTTAATTACTTGTATATAATTGTAGAATTTTAATATCCATGATTATGAAATTTCATTCAATATTGAATTGATTTAAAAACATTTCCAAGTGATAATGAATTAGGTTAAATTTAGGGAAATTGTAATTGGTATAATTTAATCAATTAATTAGTAAATTACTTAATGGAATATTGTGATTGTGGAATTGATGGGATATTGGGATTTTGTAATTAATCAATTAATGTGATTATGAATTAGTTGAAAATGATAATTATGATATGGTTGGATTAACATTAATGGGTTAACGGGTTGTATGATTTAAATAATTAAAAATAGTTTAATGGTAAATTTATCATGTTATTACAGGTGATTAAAGTGTTGAATCATGATTTTTTTGATAATTGAGATAGTATCGATGATTTGAAGTTATAAAAATGGTGTTAATTTTGTTTAACATTAATTTAAGTGATTTATGTGATATGTTTGATTGATTGATATAAGATTGTGGGACAGAAATTAATGCTCTAAATACCTTTATTTGATTGACTAATATACGAGTATGGGATATGGAATGATTCTCAAAATAACCATATGAGGTTGATTGATATATTAGGTGTGTGAGAATTACTGATGCTAAAAATACTCATGGGGTTCTAGACATGGAGTTCATAGACCAAAATATTGCCATTTGACTTTGTTTCTAAGTGGTTGTGCTATAAAATTAATTGAAATGGATAATGAAAGCCTATGTGATAATAAATTTTTAATTGAATATGTGATATGTTTTAAACTTCAGCATGGGTATAAGAAGTTATTGATGGTGCTGGGGTCCTCATGAACCTGAGGGATAATGTGGTTTAATAAAGAATAATTGAATATGTAAATTTTTTACCTTATTTATTGTAATTAATTCTTTAAAATTTGAATACAATATTATTGACTTGATATCATTTTAGATTCCATTGGTGGTGGATTATTGGTTTGTACTCACACTCTACTTGGGATGCCCGATTGGTACCCGAATAGACTACATCTTTATGGGATAAGATAAGGTTAAGATCCCCATATTAGATGGATGAGTTGGGATAGAACAAGGATAAGGGAATTAGACCTGGGCTCGGGACTTGCTGTCATTTTTCAGTGTGTCTTTATTTTGGTTTTTCAATAGACACTTGACACTTATTAGGCCATGAAATATCTACTATTTTATTTTTTAATATTGTAATAAATTTTGGTCATCTTATTATATTGGTATTATTCTTATTATGGCTATTATATTTTATATGTTGTTTACTTACTTATGTTATTTTGATACTTTGTTAAAGAGGGTATAGCCATCCCATGATTAATATTAGACCCTATTAGCTATTCAGCAGCCTCTAGGATATGCGGAGGTGTGCCTGAGGTCATGTGACTAACCAAATCAAAGTACTACATTATGGCACCTGATTCGGAATGTCACACATTATCATATAGAAACTATAACATTTTAAATTAAAAATCTCCACACATCATGTTGTGAATAAAGAATTTAATAATTCTAGTTGTTAATAAAATTTATATAATTCTCATTGGAAATATACAAAATCTCCACAATTTAGTTTATAAAAAAATTTCCATGATTCTTATTTCCAATAAACAAATTCCAAAAAATCTTGCAATGAACAAAGAAATATCAAAACATAATGTCCTTATTGTTTGAACCTCCTTATGTGGAGTGTGTTTTAAAATCTTGTTTTAAGGATAAAAAATAATGATTATTTTAGTACTAATTATTTACATGTTCTTTAATAGTATTTTATATGGTAAGACTATTTTTATGATAATTCATATATGTTTTATGGTGATTCACTTTCATCTAGGTGCTACAACTGAGGCGAGTCACTGCCAGACAATAGTCACCAATAAGGGTGAGATACATCCAATAGAGTTACTGCTAGAGTTTTTACTACCAACAGAGTCATGGACAACCATTATATCACCAAGTATTCCCCACTATACTTATCATAGAAAAGTAGCTACCACTAGGACCAGTCACCATTAGACTCTTAGTCACCATTGGTCTCTATGTCACTGCAATCCTGAGGTACAACCAGTATGAGATACCGCCTTACATTGAGACACCACCATCTTCTTGATACTATTTTTCATGACCCATCCCCTAGGGCCAATGTCATGACTACCAAAAGACCTCCTCTAGTAGTCCAGGGGATGGAGACTAGCACTGAGTAGGCATATCCAATAAATGAGAGGAATTTTCCTAATCACTAATACACATGCACACGTCTCCAATAAAAAGTGTTGAACCGAAAAAACTAAGAATACATGCATACATACCACTATGATACCCACCATAGAGTAACCATAGAAAACTGAAAAGTAAGTTGGTCCAGAATACAATCCCAACCAAAAGAAAAATTACAAGATCCTAAAACTCACCTGCAGAAAACTCTACCAAAAAGGTCGGTGTTGAATCACACCTCATCTCCCGGGCCTCTCTATAATCACCACATACTCCTAGTCCACCTAGTACTCTGTCAAATCATCGATCATCTACACAGGACAAAACATGTGTGGGTAAATCCATTGCAGGGTGAGTAAAACAATACTCAGTAGGGACCTCGAAACCCCAAGGGTAAAAACAATAAGAAATACATGAAGTATACCACAATGAAAACACATGAAGTACAACACAAAGGAAAAAAATGAATTACACCACAAAGGAAACAAATGAAGTACAATCAATAATGTCAAGTCACATAGGTACAAGCCTAAAGTATGAAGAGAAGGATTTATAGTTGTATTCCATAGATCTATGAGTCTCTATGACACTAAAAGTTTCGGTGACACATGGAGAGTTGATGGTACACATAACATTGATGGTTCATGAAGCATCGATGGATCACAATGAAATGATAGAACATAGAGCATCGATGGAGCATGGAACTTCGATAGCGCATGGATCATTAGTGGTGCACGAAGCATCAGTGGTGCCCGGAGCAGTAATGATGTCTGGGACATCGATGGCGCATAGAGCATCGATGGCGCATGGAGCATCAGGGGTGTATAGAGCATCGATGGGGCATGAAGCATCGATGGTTCATGGAGAATCAATGGTTCATGGAGTTTCAGTGTTATATGAAGTGTTAATGAGTCAAGAATCCCCCATGTCACATAGTCACCAGGATTACATAGTCACATCATGCTGTAGGATTCGGCTCCAACCGCGGTTGTTCCAAGAGAAACTACTCCTCAATCCATTTGTTCGTATTCCAACTTCCACAAAAAAAATAAATTAGAGTATATAAAAAGTACAGTCTCATTTCAAGGGTCCAAAATCCACAAAATTCTCATCAAACGGACACACAGTTTGAAAGATATGACTAATTTAGTAAAAATGGTCTAGTCTAGTTTAGGTCTGACCCGACCATGTTGGGAAGAACTGACCCGGCCGGTTTGTCCGACCCGACCCAACCTGATAGGTCTATGATAACCCAAACTATCCCAGTCAAGTGGGACTATCCTGTGGGACCAGAGGGCCACTCGAGCGGCCTGGTTCGCCCAGACTAGCGCACCGCATGCAGACCAGCTCCTTTAGTGCACGACTCTGTTGTGTGCTCCCCATGAACATATTCACCACATTCAAAGATGATGGAACCTCATATCGGACCCTAGTCCCAAGTCCCCACTTCCATGGGGTCCTCCTTCGACATGGCCCTAGAGTCGCATCCCGCCATAGCCACTGACGCAGCTCTCGTGTGCCTCCCGCAACCTTCCATGTTGTGGGATCCTCTTCTAGTATGGTCCTGTTGGACTGTAGTTGTGCTCCCTGCCAGAACCCAGCCTCCTATCAGGCCACATGCTACGCTCACCATCAGTCACCTTGTTGGAAGCCCAGTGTTAATCATTCCCTTCATTGTGAGTCGATGCCTTCATGCTGCACTCTCGTCGCACTTCTGCAATGTCATCACTGATCACTACCTTTCGTCTCGGATCTTTGCAGGATGGATTGTGGGCATAATGATCAGTCGTTCGCATAAGGTTTCAAAGGTTGAAGAATTCATGAAGAATTTGATTGATTTAGGGGATAGATAAATCATAAGAACACCCATAGAATGGATCTTATCCTTGTTTTTTCATCCTTGATCCATTCATGTTAGCGGCATCATGAAGAAACCAATATAAGAATTATTACCATGATCTATTCCCTATAATCCCGAAATAATTATCCACCCTTCAAGAATGATCAAACCACATATCAACCTGTTCTTGGGTGATTCTATATTCATTATTTGATTATAATAAGGGTAAATAAATCACAAATATATCGACACCATACCACGGTGATTGGATTGATCATTGACGAAGAATAGAGGTCTTTTTCATTGTCAATCCTCGATCTTCTAGTGTTTGTCATTGGAAGAGAGTTTCATAATCCTTTCTTAAAGGGATTTATAGGGTTATGGTGATAACCCTGAATTTCACTGACATGGATTATTAAAAATGAAAACCTCCATTGCGTCAACATGTAATGTTCAACAAAATATTTTTATTAGATATTTTAATGACATCTACGTCCAAAATATAACATTCACCCTCAACCCGCATTGGTCGAGGATAGGCCCCGCCTATGGAAAAAACACCCTTAAAAATGAAATGGTGGTATTGGATTTCCAATCTGAGTTACCATTTATGAGTTATTAGTATTTTAAAAAATAATAATTTTTATTTAATTATTTTATTTATGGTTACGCTCCTGGTGACCTTTTCTATAGATGACCCATGCCAACCAATATTAGGTCACACCTAGGGTATATCCTTTTCTATGAGCTCAATAGTTCCCTCTAATTTCTGATCTGGGTGATTATTTATGAGTTATTTTATTTTTTAAGAAAATTCATGCATGTGTGCTTTTAAAAACTTATCATTTTTTCAATAATCATTCGGGGTGCCCGAGCCTCAAAATCTCACGCTGTCTCTGTTCTAGGTCTCAAAATTTTCAGAAATAATTTCTTAAAAAATCCAGACAATACAAGTCATTACATTTCCCCAAATTAGTTCTTTACATCCCCAAAATCCAAAACATGGGCTACTCAACAATTTGATTGGGGTACTGAGCATTAATTTGAGCCTTCTGATCCTAAGTGCTCTCCTGGATATTCTCGTGCAACCACCAAATGTGCACTGGAAGAAACAACCACCCACTAAGGATCCACTCATATCGATCCTGGATCTCCATTGGGTATTCCACAAATGTTTTTCCATTTTCAATGTCCATCTCTCCTCAGTCGATGACGTGTGATGGATCATGCACGTACATCTTCAATTGCAACACGTGAAAGACATCATGCACCTGGTGCAACTACGGTGGTAGAGATAGGAGGTATACTACCTAACCAACTCTACTCGGAATCTATAAAGGGCCGATGTATCTTGGAGTTAACATGTTAGCCCAGAAAAATCTTCATAATCCCCATCGAGGTGAGACCTGAAGGAAAACATGGTCTCCCTCCTTGAACTCTAGAGGCTTTCACCTCCTATCACCATATGACTTTTTTTAGCTCTATGAAGTCCTCATCTACTCCTGGATGATATTCACCTCCTCATTAATAACCTATACCAACTCTGGACCCATTATAACTAACTCTCCTAGGCATGTCCAGCGTAGTGGTGACCTGCATGATCACCCGTACAGGGCCTCAAATGGTTCCATACCAATGGTGGAGTGGTATCTATTTTTATATGGAAACTCGTCTAGATGTAGGTGGTCCTCCCAAATTCGGACAAAGTCTAGGATGAAAGCACAAAGCATATCCTCTACAATGTCAATGGTCCTCACTATCTGGCCATCCGTTTGGGCATGAAGCATCATGATCAAGTACAATTGTGTCCCAAATGACTCCTGCAATCCCTTCGACGACTGGGATGTAAATTGAGCATCATAATCTGAGATGATCATTGATGTCACTCCATTAAGATGAACTATCTCCTACAAATGAAGGCATCTTAAGCCCTCTATCTAACTCTGCTCACGGATCGGTAGGAAGTGGTCCGACATGGTGAGTCAGTCAACAATCACCTAGATGGTATTGTGTCCCCAGGATGTTTGTGGTAAAACTATCATGAATTCCATCAATTTCTCATCCGAATTCCACTCCGGAACCTCAATGGTTTGTTTCAAACTCACTAGAATCTAGCGCTCAGTCTTCTCTTGCTGACCAGTGAGGCATCGAGAAATAAACTCTACTACTGCCTTCTTCATCCCCAACCACCAGAACTGACAACGGAGGTCCTGATACATCTTTTCCACTCCTAGATGTACTATCGTAGGGGAAGTATGTAACTCCCTCAAGAACTCCTCCTGAAACATCATTTGTACTACTGTGTGTCCTCTAAAGAGAATGATGTGCAACCTACCATTTGAATAACCATTAGAGGAATTCCACATAGACATATGAGCACATGTTGTCTCCAAGTTGGAATTTCTGATTTGTGCCTCCCTGACTCATAGTAAGAGTGAAGGGGTACCTACCATCGACTGGAGATACTTTACTCCATCTCCAGCCATAAAGGATATTTTCAATGATTCTAAATACTATGACGCGTCACTCTGTAACTATAAAAAGGATCTCTTACTGAGAGCGTCCACTACTATGTTCACATTCCCAGAAGTATAGAAAATATCAAAGTCATAGTCTTGGAGGAACTCTAGACATTATCTCTATCTCAAGTTTAGATCCTTCTGGGAGAATATGTACTTGAGACTCTTATGGTTAGATTTGATGGTAAACCACTTGACCCTCATGTAGTGACATTATATATTTAATACAAAGACTACAATTTCTATCTCAAGATCATGGGTCCTATAGTTCTTCTCATTCTGCCTCAACTGGCTTGAGTGATAGACAATAACCGCTTTCCCTATAATTAGGAAACAACAAAGCCTGGTCTATGATGCATCATAGAACACCATGCACTCAAAACCTGACTTTAGTAATATCAAGATGAGAGTTCTCAACAATCCTTGCCTCTGCTCTTGAAATCACTATTGGAACTTCTCTGTCTACAAAAAAGGTTGCCTTTTCCATGTCAAAGCCATCAAGGGTTATAATACCCTAGAAAGGTCAGGTAAAACCCTCTAGTAGTACCCAGACAAACCCAGAAAAATTTTCTACTTGGTAACACTCTTGGGTGGATCCTATGAAATCACAGATTCAATATTTTTCAGAACTACTACAACTCCAAACTTTGAAATGGCATTTCCAATAAAGTGGACCTCCTAAATCCCAAGCTGATACTTAGAGAGCTTCCCATAAATATAGTGCTCTCAGAGTGTGTCTAGAACCATATTTAAGTGTATTGCGTGATCCTCCTGAGATGCCAAGTACACTAGGATTCCATCAATGAAGTCCATGACGAACCAATATATATAAGGCTAGAAGATCATTTCCATGAGTCCCATGAACACTTATGAGGAGTTCATCATGAAAAAAAATCACTACGTACTCATAGTGGTCATACCGACATCTGATGGTTATCTATGTACATCCTCATCCCGTACACAAATCTAATGATAGCCATATCTGACGTCTATCTTCAAGAACCACCTTTCTCCCTTAATCTGGTCGAAGAGGTCATCATTCCCCATTAGTGGATACTTATTCTTCACGGTCACTTAGTTCAGGCATTGAAATTCCACAAATAACCTCAATATCCTATTTTCCATCCTAGAAAACAAAATTGGGGCCACCCAGAGTGAAACAATGTGCCTTTTAAATCCCTTAATCTCAATTTCCTCCAGATGTACCCTCAACTCATGAATCTCTACGGGATCAATCCAATATGATGGTGCAGATATCAGTGTCGTCGCAGGGTACATATCAATATAGAATTCTACATCCTTGTGAGGAGGTAATCCTAGAACATATTCCAGAAAGTTGTCCTTGTACTCATCCACCACTACATGAAACTGAGGACTTGTCTCACATACTGCACTGAGGGTCATTCTATCTAAATAGTGTGTAATCAGCTACGACCTTATATGTGAAAGTCTAACCTGCCCTTCATGGGTTTACTTTTCAACAAAAAAATAAAACTTGGTACTATATTCATGGACACATTGCACAATGTGGCTAAAATATTCAATATGGTCATGAACTATAGATAACCACACCCTTACTTGAATGACGTCATAAGGCCTCGAGACTGCCACCAAGAGATACTAACTGAAACTCTCTCCCCCAAGAGTAAGGGTGCAATATCAGCACCAGTTTTTATCATCCAATCTCTTCTTATAAGAGTCTTTTTAGCATGGGGTCATAAGCCTCCATCGCCTAAAGCTAGCCTCATCCTAGTCCACGTACTCCCTAATCCTATGGTGGACCACCTTGGTGTGGCAGTTATAATAACTTGAACCTCTACCCACCTCTTTCTTCCCGTCCAGGTCCTCTACCATGTCCAATGCTTGGAAGACCACCTTGTTTATGCCTTATCTTCAACCATAGTGGTCCCTCAACCAGCTACCAATCATCCGTATAGTGATTTGGAAATATTGAGCCATGTATTCCCAACCACTGTATGAGTAGCACAACATGTCCCTTGGTAGACCCACTCTACCCTAGGAGCCTCTCACTGCTGACCCCATGTCCTGGGGTTATCCCACAAATTTAATAACCTTCTTGAATCTCTACCTCAGCTATCAGCTACCTACTACTGAAGATTCAGCTACCAGACGCCTGTTGGTTGCTCCCACTACTGGTGTCTACTCCACTAGAAGGCTCTCTACTAGAAAGTATCGTTCTAGTACCCCAACATATGTAGGAATGCGAAGAGATATCATGGATGCCTTGATATCCAAGTGTAGTCCCACATCAATGGTCTGGGAAATTAATAATGGGACCCGCATCATATCTATGGAGTAGTGAGAATGATCTATAAACCTCATTGAGTACTCTTCTACTATCGGTCTGCCCTACTGCAGATGCAGTAGCTCTAGTTTAAACATTGATCATAACGTTTATGGATAGAACTCCTCCATGAAGATATTCTTGATGCCTGTCCAAATAAGGATTTTATCTTCATGTGTTTGGATCACTAAACTCAACCATCTCTCTGATGTTCCATGTAGAAGACTCAGGGTTAGGACTGTTATCTAGTTTAGAGGTGTAATCACTAGAATAAAGACAAGCATAACCGCCTCCATCTAATCCTCGGCTAACCAGGGGTTCTGGCTTGCCCCTAACCCTAGGAGGTTCCTTCCTCCGGAACTCATGCAATGCACTCATCCCTCATGTATCCTCTACCGGTAATGCTGGTAGTAACTTCTAATCTTCGGGTGGTGGTATCCCTGGTACACCACCTGAAGGTTCTATCTCTGGTAATGGCCCATGTATCGATGCCTCGTCGCTAAGAGAATAATGCTCATGATCATGCATCAGAATCCTGGATAGCTATCTGCATGGAGGAATCCTAAAATATATCATGACATACCACAGTCAATAGAGTATACCTAGTGAGCTGAAACAGACCCAAGAAGAACATGATAATTCACCCAAACCTATATGATGCATATACTATTTATTTTTCCTCCAACTATTGTTTTCATGTACCAAGTCAAAAAGTGGAATTCAGAGTCCTCGTGTATGGATACATCACCTTTCACACCAACACTAGAGTCCCTGGTCTGAAAGAAGATCTTGAAACACTTAACACTATTAGCCCAAACCAACTGCCCTCTGATACCACTTTATCACAACCCATCCCCCAGGGCCCATGTTATGACTACCCCAAGTATGCCTCTAATAGGCCAGGGGCGGGCGACTACCACTCAAGTAGGCATATCCCAAAAATAGAAGGCATTTTCTTAATCACCTATACATACACACACATCTCCATGAAAGAGTGTTAAACTGAAAACACTAAGTAAACATGAACACATAAAACTATGATATCCACCATAATGTAAAAGTAAAAAACTAAAAAGTAAATAGTTCCAGAAAACAATCCCAACCAAAAGGAAAAGTACAAGCTCCTGAAACACATAAAAAACCCTACCTAAATGGTAGTTACAAAAATAACTATCTGAAGTCGATGAAGCACAACTCGTCTATCGGGCCTCTCTCTAAGAACTATCTGGTCCTAGTCTACCTAGGACATCATCAAATCATTGATCATCTGCATAGGACATGACACATGAGGGCAATGACTGTGTAGTAGTGAGTAAAACAATTCTTAGTAGAGACCCTGAAACCACAAGGGTAACATCACTAAGAAATACATGATGTATAACACAAAGGAAACACATGACGTATACCACAAAAGAAAACACACAAAGTAAACCACATAAAAATACAAAAAGTATATTCAATATAGTCAACTCACATAGGTACAAGTCTAAAGTGTGAAGAGAAGGACTTCTGGTTGTATTCTACATATATTCGAGTCTCTATGGCACTAAAAGAGTTGGTTGGCCTATAGATTTTCGATGGAACATGGAGCGTCGATGGAACATGAATCCTTGATGGTGCATGGAGTGTTTATGGCACATGGAGATTTAGGGGTGCATGCAATGTTGGTGGCGCCAGGAATAGTAATGGTGTTTGGGATGTCGATGGCGCATGGAGAATCAAGGGTGCACAGAGTGTCAATGACACATAGAGTGTCGATGCCACATAGATCATCAAATGCACAAGGAACGTTGGTGTCACACGGAGTGTAAATGGGTAAAGTAGTCCCAAGTCAAGTAGTCACCAAGATTACATAGTCATAGCCAGCCATAAGATTTCGCAAGTATCGGGCATGTTCTAGGAGAACCTACTACTCAATCCATTAGGACATATTCCAAATTCCAGAAAAACACACTTATAGTTTCTCAAAATACCATCTCATCACAAGGTTCCCATCACCATAAATGGATCATCAAATAAGAACATAGTTTGAATGATTTGAAAAATTTAGAAAAAAGGGTCTGATCCTGTCCATGTCTGACCTGACTCGACCGACCCAACCCGACCTGTTTTTCTAACCCAACCCAAACTGTTTGTTATAGGATACAAAAAAATAGCCTAGTATGATGTGCCTGACCCACCATAGAATCCCTGTTTTCCAAGCTCGACCCACCGCATGCAGTTATGGTCCTTCAGCACATGGCACGTCCAAGGTCTCCCGATCACCATGGTCTCCTCGTTCAATGCAGATGGCATCGTGTCCCAATCCCCTAGTCCTATGCCCCCACTTCCATGGGGTCCTCCTCCAATACGGCCTACGATACATGCCTTGATGTTGTCTCCACCATGTCCTCCTATTTTGGCTCTTGTTTTCCACATGAGCTCTACGTCATTGTGGGCTCCTCCTCCAGCGTGGTCCTGCTGGACCACGGCTATGTGCCCCTCTAGAACTCGGCCTCCCACTGGGTTGCACATTACCCTCGTTGATGGTCACCCTTCCAGTGGCCCTCAATTCATCTCACCCTCCACCATGATATTTTTTCTTCCTATTATACATGCATCACACCTCCATAATACTGCCACAGATCACTACCTCTGCTCTGAGATCATTGTGCAATGGACTGTGCTTGCCCTAATCGATCATCCGCGTAGGGTTTCAAAGGGAGAATAATGCATAAAAAACGTGATCAATTTAGGGGATAGATAAAGAAATTGAACACCCATAGAATAGATCATGTCCTTGTTCGTTCGGCCTTGATTTGTTCATGTTAGTTGGAAAACGAAAAAAATCAATTGAAAAATAATCACCAAGATCTATTCCTTATTATCCAGCAATAATTATCCACTCCATAAGAACGATAAAACCATATATAGACCAATTAGTGGGTTGGAATGAATTAATCATTTTATTATATGAGGGAAAAAATAAATCACAAAGATATCGACACCCTACCTTGATGATTGGATTGGTCGCTGATGAAGAACGGAGGTTCATGTCATTGTCAATCCTCCATCTATCGGTGTTTGTTATCGGGAGAGAGCTTTCATCTCCATACCATAGGGGAGCTCAAGGGTTATGGTGACAAACCCTAATTCATCTAAAATTTCTTATTAAAAAGAAAAATTGCTTCTACATCAACACGTAACATTCAATAAAATATTATTATTAGATATTTTAATGATGTCTAAGTACAAAATCCAACTTTCACCCTAAACCCACATTGGTCGAGGTTAAGAACCACCTAAAGAAAACAACCCTGTTTGAAATCAATGAGTTTCTCAGATTTATGATCTGAGTTACAGTTTATGAGTTATTAGGATTTAAAAATTAACTAATTTTTTTTTAATTATTTTATTTACAGTTATACCCCTGGTGACTTTTTCTATAGATGACATGTGTCGAACAATGTTAGGTTGCACCGAGGGTAAAGAAATTTTTCTATACTCAATGGTGCCCTCAGATTTCTATTATGTTCACTCTTTTAATAGTTATTTAAAATTTCAGAAAACTTGCACATGTGTGCTATTAAAAACTTAACATTTTTTAAATAGTTATTTCAGACACCCCTAGCCTTGGAATTTCATGTCGTATAATCATTTGGTCTCTTAATTTTCTTAGGTAAATTCTTGAAATAAATTAGGAAAATATCAATCATTACACTATTGATGTCCAGGACTTTGATGTCAATTTCTCAATGGCTATTTTTTTCACGGATATGTTAACCAAGTCTTAATGACATAGTCAATGTCGATCCAATGATTGTACATCTCCTCCAACTGATGTTGTTATATACATACAAAGTTAATATATATATATATATATATATATCTATAGCGTGTATGATGATTTGTCACTTTCAAACCTATAGAAAAGTGCTCAATTGAATCTATGAACATTTACAAGATTACTGATTCATTTTTTTCAATTTCAATGACACAAAAGCATAGAATCCTTTATAGATATTCATTGAGATGCAGATAGATATCAATTGGAACACTCTATTAAATTTTAATGATCCTCCACTTTTTTGTAACCTTATATAATAATTCTTTAACTCCTCATCAAATATGATCTGAGGACATCGATCATTATGAACATACCATATTGAACATCATTATATTATTTATTTCTCTTACAGTTTATTACTTTAATATTTTAGCATTGTGTTGTTACTCTGTTATCAAACACACGTTATCCCCTACACCTGACTAGAGAATAATATTTATTTTCTCTTTCCATTAAATATGATTTCCCATGTTGTTTGTGGGAGAGGTCCTTGTGAGGCCTTTGATATCATTACTGGCCAAATATCAATGTGGTACAAGATCTTTATCCTATGTAAATTCTAGTTTTTGTTAGTTTACTAGATTCATTTTATGGATTTATTTTATTATTATTATAATCTTCCTGAAAATAGTTGATTTCCATGTGGAAGGGATTAAAACTCATCTTTGGACTGAACCACTTTTTTATTCTGTTGTGTTATTTTTTTTTCTTATCAAAACCATAATTTTTTGAAAATCTATAAACAAAACTATTACTTCGATAGTTACTCTAAACTAGTGTTTATATATGTTTTTTCCAAATTAAATTGATTTAAAAATCAGAGATAATTTTAACATTATTTTAACTAATACATGATCAGTCTTTGAGAAATATTTTAAATGGAAATATATTATATTGATATTCTATTTTGATTAACTTGTTATTTTATTTTATTAATGGGGTTTTTATTTTAACATAAATTTTTAATGGGAACTCAATTCACCCCCCCCCCCCCTTGAGTTACTCACTCCGAAAAGCATTTTGTATCGAATGGTTTTAAGTTGTCTTTTTAACATTGATCTTAGTTGTATACAAAATATCTTGCATTTATATAAAATATACATTTTATTTCATTTTGGATAATAGACTAAAAGAATTTTCTTCCAACATACCTTCTTATTTTAATGGTATAAATTATGATCAAAAGAAAATCTAAATGAAATTTTATTATTATAGTATGGGTTTTGAAATTTGGTCTATAATAAATGATCAGTATAAAAGGCCACCAACTACAAGAATATATCGGACTAATGCTAAAAAAATGGCATTCAATAATAATTGTTAATCTATGAATGATTTTTTTTTCTTCCATGGGTGATGATGAATTTAATAGAATATCTAATTTCAAATATTCTTTAGAAATATGGGATACCTTATCTGTTTCACATGAAGGGAAATAAAATGTCAAATAAATGAGTCTAAACACATATACAATCAAGTACGATACCTTTAAAATGAAATATGATGAATCTATTTCTAATATATATTCTAGGTTTAATGAAATAGTTAATACCATGAATTCACTTGAGAAACAAGTAATATACACAGATCAAGTGATGAGACTATTGAGATTCATACCAGACAGATGGAGATAAACATTTGTTTCAATTAGAGAATTTTTAGTTGTAAGTACACTGTCTATCAAGGAATTCATAAGTACACAAATTATGTATGAAGAAAATATTAATTTCAATAATGAGAACAATTAAGTTGAACCAAAAATAAATCATTAGACATCATGACTATTACCTCCAAAAAACGATAAAAGTTATAAGATGAAAACACCAATGAAGAATAATATCCTAATGAAAGTGATGAAGAAATTGACAACATAGTTATAAGATTTCAGAAATTATAAAGGAAAAAATATGTTATTCAAGAAATCATATTTTATAGGAAATTATGAAAACAAGGAAAAGTGTAAAAAGTATTGGAAAAGGATGATAATAAAAATGAAATAACCTTTTATAAATGTAAGAAGAAATGACACATTAACACTAACTATCCAAAATTTATAAATAAAAATAAGAATGAGGATAAGGATAGAATATTCAAGAAATCCATGAAAAAAACATGGATTGGCTATGAAGATAGCTCATGTGATTCAAAAACATATCAAGAAAATTAGCCTGAAAAAAGAAATATGTGCTTTGTAGAAAACACATCAGAGGTTAAAAATATTCTTCATGATTCTCCGACTAATATTAAAAACATATCTAAAAACAAAGATAATAATGATATTGAGAAAATCATAACCAATTAATATTTTTAAAATTACCTTAACATTATGTAAGATACCTTTTATGAGTTGAAAGATAAATATAATTCACATAAGAAACAACATGCTTTGAGAGTAAATATTAAAACAAACCTTGTTATTGAAAAGGAGAAAATTTTCAATTGTTGAAAGAAAATAATGAATTAAAATTTTCAAATGAATGGATAGATAAATAACTTAAAATATTTAAAAATGTCATGAAAACATTAACTCAAATACTAGGAAATAAATTCACTCATAAATTTATAATTGGCATAAGTTATCAACTAGGACATAGAAAAAGTAAGAAAATCAAATTTACATCCAGTACCAGTTCTAAAAATTCATATACTGCTAGTACCTACTTAAAAGGACCTAATAAAGAATTTATTTTTAGATTCATATAATATGTTTATATGAAACCCATTAGTTAATTATGGTTGAAAAAATCTCCCATTATTAACATAACTTCTCCAAATTGGATTTGGGTACAAAAATCCTTTTTGGCCTAAATTGCTTATCTAGGAAACCTATTTGAAAACCTCCAAAAAATTCCTAAGGTATCTGAAAAGTGTATGTTCCAATAATATGTTAGGTGATTATTCAAAATTAAAAAATTTAGTCTAATTTTATGGTGGTCATGTCACTTTTGGTGACAATTATAAAGGTAAAATCCTTAGCCTTATCCAAATTGATAATTATAATTCAGTATTAATTTCTAATATTTTTTATGTATATGTTTAAAAATATAATCTTATTAGAATTTATCAACTATGGGATGATGGATTTTAATTAAAATTTGAATAAAATTCATGTCATGTTTTCAATGATAAAAAGCTTTTAATTATTACTACTTTATTTGATGTTAATATTTATTCTATTTTTTTAAATTATTTATCTTCAAAGAATATTTCTTACTTAATTGACTTTAAAAAATAATATGTTTTTAGTCATAGTATATAGGTCCATTCAAATATTCATTCACTTATTATTATAACAAGAAAATGGTTAGTTAGAGATCTACCAATGCTTTAATTGTCAAATGATAGAGTTTTTGATCCATTCAGAAAATGAAAATCTAAAAATATTTCATTTAAATATAAGAAATATATTTCATCATTTGAACCTCTAGAGTTAGTTCATATGGAACTCATTGAACCTTCTAGAGTTTCTAGTTTAAATTGGTAACATTACATCTAAGTCCTTGCAATTGAATTTTCAAGATACATTTGGTTATTCTTTCTAGATCACAAAATTGAAACTTTTTCTTACTTTATTAAAAATAATAAATTTATATAAAATATAATTGGACTTAGGATTAAGACCCTAAGAAATGATCATGTTCTAGAATTTAAAAATAAATAATTTGAATCATTTTTTTCTCAAAATGGATATAATCACAACTTTTGGGCACCTCCGACACCACAACAAAAATGTATGGTAGAAAGATGAAACATGACTCTTCATGAGATACCACAGACTATACCAAATGAGTATTAATTACCTATCTTTTTTTGGGAAGAGGTTATTAACATAGCCTTTTATATAATAAATATATTATTAATTATAACTCTCTTCAAAATAAAACCTTATGAGTTATAGAATAATAGAAAACCAAAGGATAATTATTTCATAGTTTTTGGTTGAAAATTCTTTATTCTAAATGAAAAGGATAATCTAGAAAAAATTTATTCCAAGATTGATGAAGTCATTTTTCTTAGTTTTTCAACATCCCATAAATCATATAGAGTGTTTAATAAGTGATTAAAAACAATGGAAGATTCTATTCACATTAAATTTGAAGAAGCCGACCCCAATGAACCTATGACTATATTTTATAACCTTGATGAGAATCATTCAATTCTAAATTACAATTCTAAACCTTGTGAAGGATCTGTGAAACTAGAAGAAAGTTCATCTAGTCAAATAATAGAACCCAAACCTAAATGAGATCTTGTGACAACCAACCCATCTTTTCAAATATCTTTTAGGACTTATAAAACCCACATTTTAGATGTTTTAATAGGAAACCAAGATATAGGTAATCAAACATGATCTTCCCTTAGAAATCAAATTAAACACCAATCCTTCATATCATATTTTGAGCCTAAGAATAATAAAAATTACATCAATGATAAAATATAGGTAATATCTATGCAAGATATACTTAATCAATTTGAGATAAAAATTGTCTTGGAATGTTTTGATAGATCTAAAGATACATTAACTATTGGAACTAAATGGGTGTTTATAAACAAGGTTAATGTGTAGTAAGAAACAAGGTTAAATTATTTATACAAGATTATAATCAAGAAGAAACTATTGATTTTGAAGACACCTTTTCACCTATAGACATACTTGAGGCCATTAGTATACCACTTTCCTATAAATCACATTTGGATTTCAAACTATATCAAATGGATGCTAAAAGTGGAATCTTAAATAAGATTATATACAACAACCCTGCTCTTTATTACAAACGTAAACATGATTTATTACATAAACATGAACTTAATACAAATATGAGGATCTATATGTCTAGTATCATGGTAAATTAGAAACATTACATTAAAACATAGAACATAAAACACAAAATCACTATCGAAAACTTTTTAAACATGATCACAACATTCTTTCATACTTAGCATTGAATGGGATAACCTGTAGACATGAATAAGAAAAGGGTGAGCTATAAATCCTAGTAAGGTATTAATAATGTAATAACATGAATAAATTATTATATGTTAGGAAATAATAATATCAATATATCACAATAGATACATGAACATAAAGGTATGTTTTATCATGGTTATCATAATTGGAAATGTGGCAACAACATTTAACATGATATTAGCATGAACCAAGGATCATTGCATATGGATCATGAGTAAAACCTCATTTAACATGAATTATAATTATTAAATCCTAATTTGAACTTGATATATCATGATACTATTATTTACGCAATGCATTGGAGTTCTATCAGGGTGCACCCTTCTTAATATTTTCATTTCATGCATAAGTGTGTCATATGGACCATACAACGTGGAATCATTTAACATCATAATTTACTCAATGATAAAGTAATGATGAATACATACATGAAACTATATATTCAATAAGTAAATATTCATAAAGTTGAATACCCTTGATTGAGAAATCATCATTGTATTCACTACATAATGATTTTGGATTGGAAAATCACGGTGCAATTCCGGCAGCATAACAGCATGACATTAGAAATGATAAAAAAGGTTGATAACAGATAAAGGGGTATATCATCATATTCACATAAAATGGAAAGTAATTGGGTAATATTTTTACATGTCCCAACATATGTAATTGAATTTGGATGTATAATATAAAATAAATGCTTGAATGTAAATGAGGAGAGAGAAATTTATTATAGAATTTCGGCATGGTAATAGGTTTACATGGGAGTAATTAATGAGATATAAAGAGGTATCTCATCATGTAAACATAATAAGGAAAGTATGGGGGATGTTAGAAATAATACCACAACATTTTAAAATTAAAATAAAAGGTTATAAAAATATAAATAAAATTTCGACAAAAATGAGAAAGGAATAAATCGCTTACTTAGAAGTGTGATCCCAAAGGCATAGGAGAGGCTTGAGAAGGAATTATTGGGAGCATGGAGCTTCGTGGGAGTGTTCTAGAGAGAGGAAGTCAGGGGTTTTTGGATATCCAAATGATTTTAGTGAATAGTAATGGGAGATTGAGTGGGTGTATATAGGAAAGGAGAGGGAATTCTTTATCATTTAGATTTTGGACACCACACATTAAACTAATCAAAACCACAAACCATCCCATGGTTTTTTCAAAATTGGATTGTAAAAAATTATTTTATAAGTACATTGTAGTAACTTATCAAAATATTTTTCTTGCTTATGTGGAGCTTAGTAACACTCTTAAGGAAATCATTTTAAAATTTTAAAATGATTATCAAGTCATGGAGGTTCCCCTAAGGCTCTTTAAATTTAATAAAAAAAGTAAAAGAACATTATTTTAAAGGTAGAACATATATTCTCAAAACATAACAAATATATTATTCTATTACATCACTATTTGGTCATTATGATGTCATAAAACACATTATATATTTTAAAAAAAATTAATTTTTACCCAAAAAATCGACTGTCTCATAAAATTATGAAAAATTCCCTATTGTATAATTTAAATTTATTGATTTAAAAAATAATATTAATTTTATCTAAAAAATTTATAATTATGTGAATATTTAAATTTAAAATATAAAAGATCATTTATCTAAAATTCGTGGGTTTTGACAAAAATAACTTCAAACCTTAATAAAAATTAGAATTGTATTCATAAAAATTATATGATCACTTATATTTAATAAATAATAACTTAGTAATGATATTTTATTAAAAATATTATTTAATTAAAAAATCATTAATTCCTCAAAATAGGTTTCTTAATTGAATATTAACTAAAAACACTATTTTTTATTAAAAACCTATTTACAAAGTAACAATAATAAAATAAATGTATATTCTATATTCTATACAAAAATAATGCACATAATGATAGTGCTAGGATCCTGTTACATAACCCCTTATCTCACCCATATAATACCTAAGGGTAAGGTGTGTGATGGTGAAAGACTCTTGTGGTGGCTCTAATAACATCGCTTGTGTGGTAATATCTATTAAGTTTCACTTCTCCATTAGGCAGTTCCATTCAAGATTAACATGTTGATGCTCAGCTTGGTATTGGTCAATAGAGAAGCCAAGTGATGTTACCTCCCTTCCGAGCTCCGACAAATGGGCTTCATATGGAGAAATCCTACTAGATGAGGCCATTGCTTCCTTTGTCTTAGTAAATTGAATTTGTTAATTCTCTATATTTATAATAATCATGTAATCACTGTTCAATGGATATATTAGCAACATTAACAATTCATAAAGGTATTTTAAAATCCAAAAAAATAAAACCATATAAGTTAATATGTTTTATATATTCATTTTACATAATAAGACATTTAATTATATCAAGAAGAATTTCCATTAATAAAAGTGTGGGTCGTTACAATCTTCCCCCCTTATGAAATTTCACCCTTGAAATTTCATTTTCCAACCCTAAAACAGATGCAAGTAACTCTGCTTCATCACTTCCTCTGATTCCCACATTGCCTCTTAAAACTTGTGGTTTCACCAAAACACCTTGAAGAGAGGCATTGTATTATTTCATAGAAATTTTTCCATACGATATAAGATATTTGATGACTTATCCTAATATGTGATTTCATTATCCAATGGTACCACCTCAGGTATGTAATTACTCAATAGTGATACATGGAATACATAATGTACTTGAGACAGGTTCGGTGGGAGTTCAAGTCGATAGGTCACATCTCCAATGTGATCAAGGATCTCAAAAGGGTTGATGTACCTTGGAATAAGCTTTCCCTTCTTATCAAATCTCATAACTCTCTTCCATGGTGATACACATAGGAATACCATGTCCCCAACATCAAACTCTAGGTCTAATCAAATATTATAATCATAACACTTTTGTTGACACTGAGAAGATTTAATGTTCTACTGGAAGGTTTTAACCTCCTCCACCATTTTTTCAATTATATCCAAACCTAAGAGTTTTTTCTTCCCAAATTCATCCCAACATGTCTCTGTTCTACATCACTTCCCATAAAGGGCTTCAAAAGGATCCTTTTGGATGCTTGTGTGGAAACTATTATTGGAAGAGAACTCAACTAGAGGAATATGTTGTTATCATACTCATTTCAAGTCCATCAAGAAATCTCTCAACATGTCCTCTAGTGTTTGGATAGTACACTCATATTAGACATCAGTTTGAGGATGATAACCCATACTGAATTTCAACATAGTATTTAGATCATGTTAAAGACTCTTCCAGAACATAGAGGTGAATATTGGATATCGATCAGATAAAATAGATAGGGGTGATCTATGTAGCCTTACTGTAGAGACCCGAAGCTTGACGTACATGGACAATACATTACTTTTGCGGAATACTTAATACATAACAAAAATAGACACACAAGGACCGTAATAGTTTAGTGTCTTTGGAAACTTGGAACGTAATCTTCTAATCGTGGTGAAAGATCTTCAACATCTCCCATAAAGATCTTCCCATTTTTGTTTCCTTACCTAAAATATTTCTTTTAATCCTGGGGGAAAAGAAAACATAAAAAGGGTGAGCTCAAATGCTCAGTAAGGGTAAGCATGGATAAAATAAAACATACCATATACATTTGAACTTAAAAACATGAACATAATGTTTAAACATCAAAATCTTGAGCAACAACTTAAAACATGGAAGTACATAAGGCATAGATCATAATGGAACATAAATCATGATAACATTGCATGGGAATAAAACATGTAATTGTGGCATCCATTAAGCACATGTAATGATATCCATAGTAGCCAAGGCATTGCATCCAAGACCATCTTAGTGGACAAAGTCCCATTCTGAATCGAGTTCACTCCTCGTTTCAGTCCTGTAACACTGAACCGGATTAACTTACCATTACATCCATGTCTATCTCATGAGATATAAAATCTTTACCCAATACATTTGAGGTAGATATAGGTCCCACCCATCTCATAATGATACCATTCATATGTGTGGCACAAAATCATAAATCATACATCATTGCATAACCCATGTAATAAAAATGGGATTTTTAAACAACATGACTTCATAAAACAATTCATATAAGATAAAAGAATTTATAAAAATAATTCTATCATAACATAATCAAATAAATGTAATAATAGGGTTATAAACAGAACCATATATTATCTTAGATGGAAAATAATTTTGATAAAACACTTGAACTCCATTCTTGAGGAAAATATCCTTTCTAATTGAAAAACACTTTTCCTTTCTTAACATGTCATAAAATTCTAAACTAAAAGAAGTTGATTAAAAATAAACATGAAAACTTGTAAAGGAAGCTTCTTGGAAATAATTTTTTAAAAATCCATTCATGCCGTATATGTTAAAAAAACATTCTTCCCGTACTTTTTTCAGAAAAGTCAGAAAGTACCTCGTACGAAAAAGAACAAAAGATTCCTTTTATATCTTTTACTACAAACTCAACGAATGGTAAAATTGGATTTAAACAATTGTAGGTGGATGGAAACAATATTACATATTGAGGAAACATGGATGTGGATGATAAAATACACCCCAGTAAATACCAAAGTATAAACAATATCAGATAAAATGAGATTGTGATATTTTCCCTTACCTTAGGTCTGATATGCGTCGTACGTATCCGAAACTCTTGTATAATGATTTAAATAATGTCATTGACTTATTACATAATCATATTCATTGTTATGATATCATATATGGTTCACTTATTACTTTATATTACCCGTTCTTTTGTAAATTCAATGTTAAAGAGCATTTTGGGTAAAATCGTTTCATTTGTCGCCCATGTTTTGACTTGTAATTATTCATAGGATTACATAGATCATGATTACTTAATTCCAGAATATAAAACATTATTTATATATAATATATATTCAGAATTTACATATATATAATAGATCAATAAATGGAAAGAAATACACCGTTCATGGAGACGGTAAGCCGTACGTACGCATGAACGTTGTTTTCGTTTACTCATTGAATTGAATGGAATTATTTGGATGGCATAAATATATATATACATAAATCCAGTATAATTATTATTTCATACATTTCATGATTACTTATTATATATACTTTATAATCATTTATGAATGGTTAATCATTGAGAATGAATCTCATCGCATCATGGAGACGGTATTCCGTACGTACGCACGTGCGATGATATCGTTCCCATGATCGTGGAATTTTATTGGAGTGTATGTATACTATTAAAGAATAAATATCACTTTAAAATAATCATATATAGTTATTATTTACACCATTATACCCATCCAAGTAAGGAGGTGGTGGAAAATAGATTACACCACGGCGTGGAGACTGTATTCCGTACGTACGCACGCGTGGTGATTTCATTTTCCGTAGGATGGATAGATGGTGAAATAGGGTTGTTTAATACTTATAATAACATATCATTATATGAGTGATACTGATGTTATTACTTCATAATTAATCAACTAATTAAGAAGAAGTGGAAGAAGAAATAAAGTAGAAAGAATCGGTAACGGACATTACCTCTTCTTTGAAGCGCCTCTTTGAGACCTCCTCTTAGGGAACTAAAATGGGTCTTTGAAGAAAAACAGGACCTCTAGGATGTTTCTAGGGAAGTGGATAAGAGAATTCGGCAGGGTTTGGTTGAGCTTGAAGGCTCAATGTGGTGTAAGGAAGAGATGGAGGAGGTTCCCTTTTATAAGGGAGGAGAGGGGCACCATTGGGATAACTAAAAATATTATTTTATTATATAGTCAAATTTGGTTTTTAATAGCTCAAAATTGATATATTTTGAAGCTAAGGTGGGTATGGGTCGAAATCCTTTCATCCAATATAATTAAGACAAGTTTAGGTATCAATTTTAACCTTATCATTTAGATTTATCTTTAAGTTAGATAATTTAACTTTTACTGTGTCTTCTTGTTTTCTTACACTATAAGGTTAATAAACATACTATATCAAGCCAAACGAACCCCAAGTTGTTTATTATTAATATATATAACCTTATCTAAGTCATTTGGCCGAACCTTAGATTTTTAGGAATAAAATAACAATTAATAATATAGTATTTGTTTTAAAAACTATTTTATGTTAATTGATTTTTGTGAAAATCATAACAGAAAGATTAGTTCGAAAAAATTGAATTAAATCAATACTAACATGTCATAATAACATAGAAAATTATTTTAATTCATAAAAAGTCTCAAATTACATTTATTTGGGTATTTATAACATCAATGATGTCAATATTTCATTAATAAAATAATTACTGCATCATCATTGTGTCATAAATAAATTAAATTATTTAATGTCTAAAAATTACAAATTAAATATAATTATGTAGGAAAGCTTTTTATATTTCTAATGAATATTTATAGTCGAATTTATCTTATGTATAACTCTATATTAAAAATGATTTACTTATTAAACTTTGATTTTAACTATTTTAACCCTTCTTTAAATAAATTAATAATAAATGTCCTAATCTAATTCAAGTGGGCCTAAATGGTCATATTTTATTCCTAAGGTTGTTTTTGGTCGAATTATACTTATCCAATAGAATTAGGACATGTTTTAGGGTAATAATAATATCATGTTTACCCTTGACTACCCTATTTACTTTTAACTGTGGTAAATAAAAGTAAAAAAGTTACTATTCACCAAAAAAATATTTTCATCTCAATGAACCAAATTTTACTTACGGACATCAACTGTGTCTCTCAGATTTTTGAAATTCCACTCACAGAAGCGGTAAAATTATGTTTAGTGAAAAAATTCAGTTTTTAGCTACCACTTAGTGGTTTCACTATTCATCAAAAAATGAATGTTTCTAGAAAAATACCAAAAAATAGGCCTAAACTATATTTGATATTATGAATTCAAAAATTATTTCTATTTTACCAAATTCAAAACATATCAGTTACATTAACTAATTTAAAAATTAATTCCCGTCGTCAAAACAAATAGCGTGTTTTTAAAAGATAATAACTATCAAACGATTGACACTTGTTTATGTCTGGTTTAAATGTTAAATTACATCCAATGACCAACATTGTATTAAATTGTAAAAATATATTCTAAATATACTTTAAAACCACTCAAATTAATAATTTTTCACTATTAATTATTTCAATTAAAAAAGTTGTTTTTAATTAAAATTTAGTAATTTTCATTATTCATCAGAATATGAAAGTTATCCGAAAAGTACCAAAATTTCACCCTAAGATAATTTCGATATTCCGAATCCAAAAATGAAGTCAATTTAAAAAGATAAAATTTATAAAATTTGAAAAAGTGGGTATTATTATTCATAACGGCTATTTCATAATAATATTATAATAATATCTCGTTTAGTGAAACTCGGTATTACGTACTACACACACTATCAAGGAAGGTCGTGATTGCGTGTAATGAAAGGAAAGTCAATGATGCGTGTTTTGCAAGCTCCTTTTGGTGTAGCGTACAACATAAGACATTAATGAAATTAAAAATAATATTTTTCATAAAATCTCGGGGTGTTACATTCTACACCCCTTAAAATGAATTTCGCCCTCAAAATTAGTCGGGGTTATAAATGGTTTACGACTCGAAAGTTTCTTTAATAGAAACCCACATCGTAAAAAGGAATACCAAAACTTGGATTTAAAAAATAAAGTATGAAACGTAACGTTTACCCAAATTAACTCATCACTAGGTTTCCATGTAGGAGAACATGGGTGAAGATATGGATATGGAAGAAAAATAAAACCATCAAGTTATGATGAAGAGTAGTAGAGAACATGGCTATGAAAAATCCAACAATCACAAAGTCATAGATTTGTGATGATCTAAGGTACCATCTGATTCATCGGATATAAGGGAACTAGGACAACATTTTTGGTTTTCAAGATCATTTCCCTAAAGTTGAAGAATTTAAATTAGAATAAATACTTACATTATTTTGGTACAATCTCACTATTGTTCATGCTTTGAACAATTTCCACTTCATCTCTTAAAGAAATGAAGTTGAATTTTTTATTCGTGAAGTGTTAATAGATCATGTGATAGAATGATGGGTCATTCCATCAGTTTCAAATAAATGGTTAGCAAAAGTTATCAAATATACATAAGTCCATCTATGGTGAGTTCAATCGTATATGATTCCAAAAATGAACTTATAATTCATATATCATACCGCATAATAAACTAGTTTCTACTAACCAGGGACTTCCTGTAGGCTAGTGGTAGGTGATAAAGGCCAGTCACACTTCGGTTGTGGGTTCGATTCCCACAGCCTTGTCCGACGCGATGGGCTGTCGCCCGTCCTGCAGGTTGTCCTTTTTCTAAAACTATATTACTATAACATCCCATCAACAATATCGAAAAAAAGTTCTATCCTTAAAAAATACTATCTTATGTCCAACATAATTCATTCCAATCTTTATGCTTATCTAAAATACTTCTGTCCAAGCTCATAGTATAAAGAAAATGATTACTTGAAATGTCACATAACAATCACATGAATGCCATCATTTATCCCTCATATATCATAAGATTTATCTTGTTGATCAAATTACAAACATGTGAATACCTTAATCATGTATTCTTCTGAAGAATGAATACCCATTGAACCTTAGTGAAAACATGAATGCAGTTAAAAGTTAACAGTTTCAACATACCAAAATCCTCAAAATTCTTTATACTCAAACCATGATATCACTTAGTCCTTATATCTATCATGAGCTCATGAATACAATCAAACATCTCATTATCTTCTTATCCCTTCATTATGCGCATATCATCTACTTTCCAAAATTTCTCAATCACTTTCCATGGTTACCGGTACCATTAAATTATTGAAAACCACAATTGACCAATACATAAATATTCCAATATTCCATGATACAACATTATTTTGGAATCCCATTACATAAACACTTAATCATTCCACCAAATCATTGTCATATTCAACATCGCCAATAGTGATCGCATGTGACTTCCCTTTGTCCTTTGCCTTAATTGGTTGCTCATGTCGATCATCACTAACCCTTGGATTAGGGCATTTATTAGCATAATGCCCCATTTCCTTGAACTTGATGCATTGAAGTGTTGTTGGTGCGTTATCTGTAGTCTTTTCTTTATTCACACCATTAGCAACCCTTTTTCCATTACTTCAACACTCAGCTGCTCGATGACCTTATTTTCCACACTTAAAACATTTTCTAGTCCCTTTAAGACAATCTCCACCATGCTTCTTTCCACACATTGAGCATAAGGAAACATTCATCTTCTTTTCACCATTATTCTAAGATTTCTCCTTGAACTCCATCTTTCATTTCTTGTCAAAACCATGAGATGGATATGTAACACTAAATTTCATTTCTACCATAATAGTACAACGCACAATTTCTTCATAGCTATTGAAGTCTCTTATAGCTAATGCCCTTCGAAGATTTGGTTTTATGCCACTGAAGAATCGGTCAACTTTACTTTCAGGTTGGATGATAAAGCCAGATGCATACCTTACAAGCCCTGTAGAATTCGCTTCGTATATACCAACAGATTCATCATCCTTTTTCTTTAATTCAAGAAACTCCTTCTCCATATTTTTTTGAAGAATATGAGGGAAGTACTTATTTAAAAATAAGTTCTTGAACACGTCCCATTCCATGGACTCAATTTCATCTCTTGGCCTCGTATTCATGATAAGATTCTACCATTGATCAGCTTCACCTTCCAAACGATATACTGCTAAGATGACTTTATCATGTTCAAAACATTGAAGAACTGAAAATATCTTTCCAGTGGTACTGATCCATTGTTCAGCAATAAGTGGATCAGAAGACCCACTGAAAGAAGGTGGACGTTGCCTCATGAAGGAATCAATAGAATATTGTTCCCTTCTTTGCTCATTTGGAAGTCCAGAATGATTCATAGCTTGTGTAAGTATAGCAATAAGATTTTTCACTCCATCTCCCATAACATTTGTTTGTTCAGGAGGACAATCATTGCATTGTCCATTTCATTGATCAACATGGTTCCTTCGGGTTCCAGCCATCGTCTAAAACCCAAAAATAATAGTGTGAGAGGAAAAAATCATGCTAGGGAAAACAACATAATAAAGGGGGAGTACCTTCAATATCTAAAATCTTAGGTTTAATTGTAAGATCGTTACCGTAATTATAGGACTATAACCTATACGTGTACTAATCCTTAGGGACATCCCTAGACATACCTTATAAATATCTCAAGGGATTTCACTAAAGTTTTGGCATCCTAGTTTCCAAAGGTTGATTGAACCTTTCCTCTGATACCAACTGTAGAGACCTGAAGCTTGACATACATGGACAATACATTACTTTTGCGGAATACATAATACATAAAAAAAAGACACACAAGGACCGTAATATTTTAGTGTCTTTGGAAACTTGGAACGTATTCTTCTAATCGTGGTGAAAGATCTTCAACATCTCCTATAAAGATCTTCCCATTTTTGTTTCCTTACCTAAAATCTTTCTTTTAATCCTGGGGGAAAAGAAAACATAAAAAGGGTGAGCTCAAATGCTCTGTAAGGGTAAGCATGGATAAAATAAAACATACCATATGCATTTGAACTTAAAAACATGAACATAATGTTTAAACAACAAAATCTTGAGCAATGACTTAAAACATGGAAGTACATAAGGCATAGATCATAATGGAACATAAATCATGATAACATAGCATGGGAATAAAACATGTAATTGTGGCATCCATTAATCATATGTAATGATTTCAATAGTAGCCAAGGCATTACTGCCAAGACCATCTTAGTGGACAAAGTCCCATTCTGAATCGAGTTCACTCCTCGTTTCAGTCCTGTAACACTGAACTGGATTAACTTACCGTTCCAGCCATGTCTATCTCATGAGATATAAAATCTTTACCCAATGCATTGGAGGGAGATATAGGTACCACCCATCTCATAATGAAACCATTCATATGTGTGCCACAAAATCATAAATCATACATCATTGCATAACCCATGTAATAAAAATGGGATTATTAAACAACATGACATCATAAAACAATTCATATACGATAAAGGAATTTATAAAAATAATTCCATCACAACATAATCAAATCAATGTAATAATAGGGATAGAAACAGAACCATATATTATCTTAGATGGAAAATAATTTTGATAAAACACTTGAACTCCGTTCTTGAGGAAAATATCCTTTCTAATTGAAAAACACTTTTCCTTTCTTAACATGTCATACAATTATAAACTAAAAGAAGTTGATTAAAAGTAAACTTGAAAACTTGTAAAGGAAGCTTCTTGGAAATAATGTTTTAAAAATCCATTCATGCTGTATAAGTTCAAAAAACATTGTTCCTGTACTTTTGTCAGAAAAGTCAAAATGTAACTCGTACGAAAAACGACAAATGATTCCTTTTATATCTTTTACTAAAAACTCACTGAAGGGTAAAATTGGATTTAAAAAATTGTAGGTGGATGGAAACAATATTACATATTGAGGAAACATGGATGTGGATGATAAAATACACCCCAGTAAATACCAAAGTATAAACAATCTCGGATAAAATGAGATTGTGATATTTTACCTTACCTTATGTCTGATATGCTTCGTACATATCCAAACCTCATGTATAATGATTTACATAATGTCATTGACTTATTACATAATCATATTCATTGTTATGATATCGTATATGGTTCACTTATGACTTTATATTACCCATTCTTATGTAAATTCCATGTTAAAAGCGTTTTGGGTAAAATCGTTTCATTTGTCGTCCGTGTTTTGACTTGTAATTATTCATATGATTACTTATATCATGATTACTGAATTACAGAATATAAAACATGATTTATATATAATATATATTCAGAATATACATATATATAATAGATCTATAAATGTAAAGAAATACACCATTCATGGAGACGGTAGGCCGTACGTACGCATGAACGTTGTTTTCGTATCCTCATTAAATTGAATGGAATTAATTGGATGACATAAATATATATATATACATAAATACTGTATCATTATTATGTCATATATTTCATTATTACTTATTATATATACTTTATAATCATTTATGAATGGTTAATCATTGAGAATGAATCTCATCGCGTCATGGAGACGGTATTCCGTACGTACGCACGTGTGATGATATCGTTCCCATGATCGTGGAATTTTATTTGAGTGTATGTATACTATTACAGAATCAATATCACTTTACAATAATCACATATAGTTATTATTTACACCATTATACTCATCCATGTAAGGTGGTGCTGGAAAATAGATTACACCACGGCGTGGAGACGGTATTCCGTACGTACGCACGCGTGGTGATTTCATTTTCCGTAGGATGGATAGATGGTGAAATAGGGTTGTATCATACTTATAATAACATATCAGTATATGAGTGATACTGATGTTATTACTTCATAATGAAAAAATTAAAGAATAAGAAGTGGAAGAAGAAATAAAGATGAAAGAATCGGTAATGGACATTACCTCTTCTTTGAAGCGCCTCTTTGATACCTCCTCTTAGGGCACTAAACTGGGCCTTTGAAGAAGCCCAAGACCTCTAAGATGTTTCCAGGGAAGTGTAGAAGAGAATTTTGCAGGGTTTGGATGATCTTGAAGGCTCAAAGTGGTGTAAGAAATAGAGGGAGGAGGTGCTCTTTTATAAGGGAGGAGAGGGGCACCTTTGGAATAACTAAAAATATTATTTTATTATAAAGTCAAATTCGGTTTTTAATAGCTAAAAATTGATATATTTCGAATCTAAGGTGGGGATGGGTCTAAATCCTTTCATACAATAGAATTTAGACATGTTTAGATATCAATTTTAACCTTATCATTTAGATTTAACTTTAAGTTAGATAATTTAACTTTTACCGTGTCTTCTTGTTTTCTTACACTATAAGGTTAATAAACTTACTATATCAAGCCAAAAGAACCCCAAGTTGTTTATTATTAATATATATAACCTTATCTAAGTCATTTGGCCGAACTTTAGATTTTTAGGAATAAAATAACAATTAATAATATAATATTTGTTTTAAAAACTATTTTATGTCAATTTTGATACTATTTGGTAATTGATTTTTTGAAAATCATAACAGATAGATTAGTTCGAAAAAGGTGAATTAAATCAATACTAACATGTCATATTAACATAGAAAATTATTTTAATTCATAAAAAGTCTCAAATTACATTTATCTGGGTATTTATAACATCAATTATGTCAATATTTCATTAATAAAATAATTACTCCATCATCATTGTGTCATAAATAAATTATATTATTTAATGTCTAAAAATTACAAATTAAATATCATTATGTAGGAAATCTTTTTATCTTTCTAATGAATAGTTATAGTCGAATTTATCTTTTGTATAACCTTATATTAAAAATTATTTACTTATTAAACTTTGATTTTAACTGTTTTAACCGTTCTTTAAATAAATTAATAATAAATGTTCTAATCTAATCCAAGTGGGCTTTAATGGTCATATTTTATTCCTAAGGTTGTTTTTGGTCGAATTACACTTATCCAATAGAATTATGACATGTGTTAGGGTAATAATAATATCATTTTTACCCTTGACTGCCTTATTTACTTTTAACCGTGGTAAATAAAAGTAAAAAGTTACTATTCACCAAAAATTATTTTCATCTCATTGAACCACATTTTACTTACTGACATCAACCGTGTCTCTCAGATTTTTGAAATTCCACTCACAGAAGTGGTAAAATTATGTTTTATGAAAAAATTCAGTTTTTATCTACCACTTAGTGCATTCACTATTCATCAAAAAAATGAAAGTTTCCAGAAAAATACCAAAAAATAGGCCTAAGATATATTTGATATTATGAATTCAAAAATGATTTCTATTTTACCAAATTCAAAACATATCAGTTACATTAACTAATTTAAAAATTAATTCCCGTCGTCAAAACAAATAGCGTGTTTTTAAATCATAATAACTATCAAAAGATTGACACTTGTTTATGTCTGATTTAAATGTGAAATTACTTCCAATGACCAACATTGTATTAAATTGTAAAAATATATTCTAAATATACTTTAAAACCACCCAAATTAATAATTTGTCACTATTAATTATTTCAATTAAAAAAGTTGTTTTTAATTAAAATTGAGTAATTTTCACTATTCATCAGAATATGAAAGTAATCCGAAAAGTACCAAAATTTCACCCTAAGCTAATTTCGATATTCCGAATCAAAAAATGGAGTCCATTTTAAAAGATAAAATTTATAAAATTTCAAAAAGTGGGTATTATTATTCGTAACAACTAGTTCATAATAATATTATAATAATATCTCATTTAGTGAAACTCGGTATTGCGTACTACACATGCTATCAAGGAAGGTCGTGATTGTGTGAAATGCTAGGCAAGTCTTGGATCCGTGTTTTGCAAGCTCCTTTTGGTGTAGCGTACAACACAAGACATTAATGAAATTAAAAAGAATATTTTTCATAAATTCTCGGGGTGTTACACTTACCACTTCTATGATATATATCCATGTCAGTTGATCCAATGATAAATACTATTTAATTTTAATGAAGTTTTCAATATTTGTAAGATGATCCACAACAACCTAGATAGCATTGTATCCATTAGATGTCTTCGAAAGTCTGGTGAAAAATTCCATTGTGATGTTCTCCAATTTCCATTTTGGTATGGGTAATGGTTGCATCATCTCCTTAGACATCATCCTCTCAGCCTTCACTTACTAACATACTAGTCACATTGATGTATACTCAATGATATACTTCTTCAGGTTATAACACCAATAATTCTCTCAGATATCTCAATGCATCTTTGTGTTTCCTGGGTGAATGGAGAAATTTGAACTATGTGCATCTTCCAAATTTTCATTCTTTGACTCTAGATTTTATGGAACACATATTCTTATCCCAAATCTCATAATTCCTTCTTCATTTACAATGAACTCTGAGGATTTCCCTTTTTTGATAGTTTCCACATTCTTCTGAATTCTAACATCATCATTTTGAGCATTCATTAACCTTTCAGAAAGAGATGTTTGAGAAATAATTTGTGAAAGGATTGATGATGTTCCCTTCTTTATGATTACCTTGTCCATATTCATAAAATCTAAGAGGATTGGATCCTTTTCCATTCTCATCAATGATGGAATCACTGGGTCCTTTCTATTTAGAGAATCTACCAACTTGTTCGCTTTCCCTAGGTGGTAATGGATTGAGTAGTCATAGTCTTTGATCATCTCTATCCATCTTCATTGTTGAATATTCAACTCTTTCAAAGTGAATATATACTTTTGGATTTTGTGACCCGTATATATTTCAAACTTCTCCCCAAATAGGTAATACCACCAAATTTTCAAAACAAATATAACTAAATACAACTCGAGATCATGTATTAGATAGTTTTTCTCATGAAAATTCAATTGACTTGATACATAGGCAATGAATCTGTCATTTTACATCATCACAAAGCCTAGGTCCTTCTTTATAGCATCACTAAATACCAAAAACATTTATCCACTTTTGGGTAGTGTGAGCATGGGCACAGTGATAAGCCTCCTTTTCAACTCACTGGAGATCTCTTCACATTTATCACTCCAAGAAAATTTAACTCCCTTCCGAGTTATCTTGGTAAGAGGGCTTGAAAATCATGATATGTTTCTCACAAATCGGTTAAAACATCCAACTAACCCTAGAAAGCTATAGATATCCATCACTGATGTTTTCCTTGGACATCCCTCAATTACAGTTATCTTAGAGGGATCCATAGATATCTCATTTCTTATGATGATATTACCCAAGAATAAGACATCCTTCAACCAGAACTCACACCACTTGTACTTTTCATAGAGATTCTCCTTTTGGAGGTCTCTAGTACAGTTATTATGATGCTTCTCATGCTTCTCTTTGGTTTTGGAGTATATTAGAATTGTTTCTATAAATTTTAACAAACATTTGTCAAGGTAATTTCTAAAGAATCTATTCATTAAGTTCATGAATATTTATGGAGCATATGTGAGTCTTAAAGGCATTACTATGAATTCATAGTGCCTATACCTTGTATGAAAACCAGTCTTTGGGATATCCTCATTCTTCACCCTTAATTGGTAATATCCTGATCGCAAATCCACCTTGGAGAAGTATTATTCTCCACATAGATGATCGAAAAATTAATCAATTTAGGTCAGAGGATAGTTTTTCTTTATCGTGATTTTTTTGATCTTGCGATAATCAATGCAAAGGCACGTTGACCCATCCTTCTTCTTGATGAAGAGGACTGGTTCAGCCCTTGGTGAAGCACATAGGTGTATAAACCATTTATCTAGATTTGGATATATTTGTTTCTTCAAATCCTCAATCTCTACAAAATCCATTCTATATGGAGTCTTGGATATTGGAAACACCCTAGGTATAATATCAATTAAGAATTCAACATCTCTTCTAGGAGGAAGACCAGGAAATTCCTCAGGAAACACTTCAGTGAATTCCCTCACAATATGAATGTATTCAAGGTTGGCTTCATCCATAGACTCAATCATCTGAGAAAGATGCATTTTATCATAGGGAAGTAATATCCACACTTGAGATTATGGTGCGAAATAAGATTAATCCTCTTCCTTTAACTTATATAGACTCGAGAGTCGATTCACTATATGGAGAGTGATTTACCTCTCATAGAAATTTATGTTGGTTCTATATAGGGAATTCTAATCCATGACAATAATTGCATAAAATTACACTATAGAGTCTATGACAAGGTTCACCAAGAATTTCAAACCATAAATTGTGACCGAAGATGAGTTATATTCATGGGATACAATGATTTCCCCATTTTCTGTTCTCACCGAAATTGTTACTTCCATAATTTTTGGTGTTATTGGGATTATTCTACTAAACTATCAGGATATAAAAGAATGAATGAACAAGAATCAAATAGTTTGTTTTCTATTCATTAATTAATAACTAGAGTACCTATCACCACTTCGTTGTCGGGGTTTTCTTCGGCGGTAGTGATGGAAAAAGATCACCCTTGCTTCCTTAGAGGTTTTTGGTTGCCTCTAAAAACCCATGGCATAGGGAAATAGTTTAAAGAGTTTCCTAGTTCATTATAGTTGAAGAAATGAACAATGTGTTGAGTGTAAAATGGAGCATTCTTATCCATTATCGCAGCATCGAGTTTTTCTTGTCAGTAGTTAATAGCCAAGTTCCATTCTCTTCCACACCGAAAGCATTTCCTCTTCCCCTTAAGGTAATTTATAGGGTTCTTCTTTCCACATATTTGTCAAGTGGGTGCTGGAATTTCATAGCACCATTGGATTTAACCATCAGACCACAAAAAGTAAAGTTTACCTTATGATTCTTATTCCCATGATACCCTTGAGATTTTCTGATCTCCATTTAGACATTGATGGAACATCAAACAATTCCTCATAGCTCTCAAAGTCAAAGATCACTATGGATTTTCGTAGGCAATGTTTTAGCCCACCAAAGAAGCAATCAACCTTAAATTCCAGGGTAATGACAAAGTCAAAGTCATATCGTGGAAGCCTTGTGAAGTTTATCTCATATCCTCTAATGGATTCGTCGTCTTTTTTTTCTTGAGGGAAAGTAATTCCATTTCCATCTTAAGTCAGAGGGTGCGAGAAAAATATTTACCAAAAAAACATTTGGAAATCCTTCCATTACAATGTCATAATATCCTCCTCAATATTTGTATTTTTTATTAGTGTTTACCATTGATCAGCTTCACCCTTCTTACAATAAGCATCTAGAAGTACATTCTCTTGTTCAGTACAATAATAGATGGAGAATACCTTCTCAATGGATTTTATCCATTGTTTTGCGATTGAGGGATCAGATAATCCCATAAAAGTAGGAGGCCTTTTTCTTATGTAGCTCTCGATTGTGTCTTGTTCTTTCTTAGGGGGGGTTGAACGTTCCACTTGACCCATGTTTCTTTTCAAAACATTAGTTAACTCAGAGAGTATTGTGACAAAGTTTGTAATCCCCACTCCCATCAGATTTGGAATCTTATTAGAATAGTCATCACATTGATCTTCACATCGGTTGTTAGTCTGAGTCCCCTTATAACTGATCATTGGCTAGAATAGAAGGAAATTTTAGGGTAATACATAAAGGGTAATCCAATGACAAAAAGGGATAAATTATATTTATTTCCTTAACTTATCTATGTTATCCATAATCTACTTTCGAACATATATTCTTAGAGGTGTTTTTTTAATTCCCTTAATAATAATTCATACTAAGCCTATGAATTTACCAAAGCATATCTTTTGGGATTGTCATAACCAAGAATTCAGTAAGGTCCGTTGTCATGCACCATTTCTCATTAAATTCTATCTAAAAGTGGTGTTTTTGGGTTTTACCCCTAGATATATATGTACCAGACCCGCCTCTACCTACTTGTATCCAGACAGTGATATATTTTCTTGATAAATCACTTCATAAATACTCACAAAAATTTAGGGATGTTTTTATTTTACTTATTATTAACCCTAAGGCTTGCACTAGATTTTTCTGATCTAAATCCAAAAAATAACTAAACCTATCCTTTGATACCAACTATAATAACCCTTGTCTTTATTACACACATAAACATGATTCATTACATAAACTTACACATTAGAAAACTCTATGGATCCATAGGTATAGTGTCTTGGGAGGTTAGGAACAATTCCTAACAACGTATAACATAAAACACAACATCATTATTGAAAACTTCTTTTATGTGATCACAACATTCCTTCATATTTAGCATTACATGGGACAACCTGAGGACTTGAATAAGTAAAGGTTGAGATATAAATCCCAATAAGGGATTAATAATGGAATAAAATGAATAATATAGTACAAGTTAGGAAATAGTAATATCAATGGAGCACAAGATAAACATTAACATAAAGGCATGATATATCACGATTATCATAACTTGGAAATGTGGCAACAACATTTAACATGATATTAGAAAGATACAAACCTCATTGCACATGGACCATGACTAAAAAGTAAATGAACATGAATTATATTGAGAAAAACTCATTGATCATGGAATATCATGATATTATTCTTTACCCAATGTATTGGAGCACTATTAGGGCACACAATTCTTAATCATTTCATTTCATCCATAAGTGTGCCACATGGATCATACAACATTGAATCATTCAAAATCATAATTTATTCCACTATAAAGGAATTTGGAATAAATATATAAAACTATATAGTCAATAATTAAATGTTCATAAATGTGAATACCATTGATAGTGAAATGGGCATGGTATTCACTACACAATGACTTTGTCTTGGAAAATCACAATGCAATTTCGGCAGCATAACGACATAATATAAGAATTCTTAAAAATGGTTAATGAGAGAGAAAGTGGTTTGTCATAATATGTTCATGAAATGGATAGTAAGGGTTCATATAGTTACATTTTCCAAAATATTTAATAGAATTTAGATGTATAATAACAATGAATTTCTTGAATGTAAATGAGGAGAGAGAAGTCCCTTACGGAATTTCATCATGGTAATGGGTGTACATGGGAGGAATTAATGAGAAAGTAAGAGTTATATAATCATTAAAATATGAGGAGGGAAGTATGAGGGATGCTAGAAATCATACCCCATAATTTTTAATTGTAAATAAAATGGTATCACAATATAAAGAAATTTGGACAAAAATGATAATGGAAGAAATCCCTTACTTGGAAGTGTGATTCTAAAGGCTCAGGAGAGGCTTTAGAGGGGATTATTGGGATCTTGGGGATTGTTGGGAGGATTATAGAGAGGGGAGGTATGGTTTTGGTCAAGCTCCAAATGGTTTGATGTAAGAGGAATGGGAGATTTAGTGTGTTGATATAGAAATGGAGAGGGATTTATTTATTATTTAGGTTTTGGACACCACACATTAAACTAATCAAAAACACAAACCATCCCATGGTTTTTGACCATGATTTTTTACAAAATGGAGTGGAAAACATTATTTTATAAGTCCATTGGCCGAACTTATTAAAATATTAGGATTTCTTATGAGGATGTGACTCACACTCTCAAGAAAATCATTTTAAAATGTTAAAATATTTTATATGTCATGGAGGGTTCGCTAAGGCTTTGTAAAATAAATCAAACAAACCTAAAATCACATTATTTTTAATGTAAGACATTTATTGGCTGAGAATAACATTTATAGTATTTTATTACAACACTATTTGGTCATTAGGATGTCATAAAACACATTATATATATTAACTGTATTTAATTTTTACCCAAAAATTTGACTCTTTCAGAAAATTATGAAACAAATTTTGTTGGATAATTTTGACGTACTCATTACATAATTTGTATTCATTTTATCTAAATAATTTTTTAAATATTTTAATTTTTTATTTTAAATTAAAAGCTGACATTTATCAAAAATTCATGGGTTTTGACAAAAATAGCTTTCAAACCTTAATAAAAATAATTGTTGTATTCATAAAAATTATACGATAATTTATATTTAATAAAAAGTAATTTAGTAATAATATTTTATTAAAAATATTATTTAATTAAAAAATCCATTAATTCATCAAAATATATTTCTTAATTAAATATTAACTAAAAATACTATTTGTGCTTTAAAAACTATTTACAAAGTAACAATAATAAAATAAATGTATATTATTTATTCTATACAAAAATAATGAACATAGTCATAGTGTTATTGTCTTAGTACATAACAACTTATAACACCCGCATAAGACCTAAGGGTAAGGTGTGCGATGGTGACAGACTCTTGGGGTAGCTCAGATAACATCGCTCGGGTGGTAATCTCTATTAACATCCACCTCTCTCGTATGTGTTTCCATTAACACTTAACATGTTGAATCTCAGATTAGGCTTGGTCAAGTAAGAAACTTAGTGATTCTACCTCCCTTCCAAGCTGTGAAAAATAGGCTTCATATGGATAATTTTACTGGATGATGCCATCACTTACTTTGTCTGAGTAAATTGGATTTGTTAAATCACTATATTTATACTAATCATGTGATCATTGTTCAATGGACATATTATCTACGGTAACAATTTAAAATGGTATTCTGAAATACAAAAAACATAAATCCAAAGAAGTGCTTATGTTTTATAAAACCATTTTACATAATAATACATTTAATTATATTGAGAATATTTTCTATTAATAAAATTTTGGGTCGTTATATTATATTTGAGGATGTTTTTGTTCAATAACTCCATTTATATCAAAATACACATTTTCCAAATCATTTTTTTAAATTAAAATAATAATTATATGGTTTAAAATAAGCTTGAAGAGCTTGGTATGATAGAATTACCTCATTTCTTATTTCAAATTTTTTTTCAAAAGTTATAGATAATACAACTGTTTTAAAAAAAATAATTTCAAAAGATGTTTTAATATTATAAATATATGTAGATGAAACTATTTTTGAATTTAAAAATTTTTCCCTATGTACTAAATTTTCAAAACTAATGTGAAATTAATTTCAATTGATTTTAATTTGTGAACTGAATTTCTTCGTGGGTTATAGATTTTTCAAAATAAAAACTACTGTAAATTTAGGGTGTACCAACGGTTTGGAATAGTTTCTATAAGTCCAAAAAACATGGATATAGGTTATAACCATGATTTAATGGATTGTGGCTAGTATTGGAATGACTATAGAAAAAGACCTATAGCCATTGTCCAAACTACAGTAGAATATTAAGCCACATCGAGCAATATCCATGGTTTGAAACCATGGCTATAGTCCTTCCCATTTCATAAACAATAGCCCCGCCCTCCCCCATAAACTCCCCACCAACCACTCTACGTGATGGATCTGAACCCCTACAAAGCCTCCCCCCTCCCCCACACCATTCCCCCTACAGCCATGTTCCCCCTGCGATACCCCCATTAATTCCCCATGGACAGCCCCCTCCCTAGACCGACCCCCTCTTTCCTGGACAGACCCAGCCTCCACCCCCCACCCCCTGTATCCCCCATCCCCCTACAAATCCCCACCCCCCCCCCCAAACAGCCCCCCCCCCCCCCCCGAACAGACCCCACCTCCCCCCAATAGACCCCTCATCCTGGAAACATTCCCTGCACATCCCCCACCCACACCACTCCCCCTACAGCCACCCTTCCCCCGGCAAACCCCCCCCCCCTCCAGTCCCCCTCCCCCCCCCCAACACACACATCACTCTCCCTATAGCCCCCATTTTCCCCCTAAAAAGACCCCCATACACTCTCCCCTAGACACCCCACCCCCCTTCCCCCAAAAAAACCCCACTCCACTCTCCCTAGACATCCCACCTTCCCGGGACAGACCCCACCCACCCCTGGACAGCCACCCCCCCAGGACAGACCCCACCCAACCTTTGGACAGACCCCCAACCCCCAAGACATACCCCTAGCAAACCCCCCCCCCCCACAGTGTTTATCGTTTGTGCATTCGCACGGTGATATAATCCAATGATCTAATAAATTACCCACTTCTCAATAAGAAACACGACAGCTAAAAAAATACATTTTCTAATGATCTAAAAGACTATCCCCTAATAAAATTAAATAAATCATCCACTGGTCAATAAGATTACATGTAGTCATAAAAATGAAGCACAACTCATATTTAATACAGGTAAATAAAAATATTAACTACAAAAAAATGACAAAATTCATGAAAATATACCCCTCCTCCAATCTTTCATGATGGTGTATTTCCTCAAAATCGAGTGTTAGTTCACCCTATCATCTTGTATGTAGGATTGAAACCCTATATGAATATTTATTATACTTAATATATTGAAAACATAAATTTTTGGTACATACTATTTCAATAATAGTGGATTAAACATGAGTAAGCAGCATATGTTACAAAAATTTTAAATTTTAATTCATAGTGGAAAAAATCTCTAAATGTTAGAATCAATTTAAGACTGGGTTCATGTTTACTAATTACACCATGTCATTGATAAAAATAAATAACCTCAATGCTCAAGATATATGCTTCCGTAATAGAATGATTTATTTCATTTAACATACATAAAATCTAATTACTTAAGGATATATATAGTAATTTTTAAAACAAACCATCTAAATGTATAATAGAACATCCCATGAATGCATCACCTAGAATAAATAATATTCCTAGGTACATTATTTTATAAATTCTTCAAAAAATTATTTCTGTTTTTTTATATTTAATCAATTGGGGGTGTTAGGAGTTAAATGATTTATTATAACATAATATCACTCTATAATAGGGGTAATTTAATATTGATGGTGGGTTTGGGTTGTGATGTCTTTGGATCAAAAAATAATGTGATGCATAAGAATAAATGTATCATCTCTCCATGGTTATCCTTTTCCTTCTTCCTTTTGAAGTAGATAAAAATATATCTAGGGATTTCACTGTAACTACAAAGATGGTCTACTTCCTCAAATTCATAGATACCCCCAATTGAATTTTGGTAAACTCACTCAATATGTGAAAATTAGTCTCTATAATTTTCGATCGTTCTATCCAAGGGGACAATAATTTTATTTTGAAAGTTATTTTGATGCTGAATTTGGTGGCTATAATTTATATCGAAAAAGAACATCAGGTACATGTAATCTTTGAGGAAAATATCTTTTATCATGGTATAGTATGAAACAAAATTATGTTACACTATACACTACTAAATCTGAATACATAGTTGTAGGAAACTTCTATGCACAATTCTTATGGATGAAACATACATTACTATAATGTTTATACCAATTTAAACATCTTCCTCTAAATTTTGATTAAAAAAAACTGTGATGAAATTTTCTGAAAATCCAGTATATCACTCTAGAATAAATAACATCAATATAAGACATCACTTTTTAGTGATCATTTATCAAAAATGTGAAATAACTTTAGAATTTATTAGAATTGAACATCATATTACTGATATATTCACCAATATTTTGAATTATGAAAGAATAAACTACATCAGACAAGAATTAATAATGATAAGTTTTGGTTGATCAATCATTATTGGATAAGTAACTATTGGCTAAGTCACCATTATCTAAGTAACCATTGACGAGTCACCATTTATGAGTCACCATTAATGATTCACCATTGAAAAGTCACCATTGATGAGTCACTATTAATGAGTCACCATTAATGTTTCATCATTAATGAGTCATTGTTGATGAGACACTATCGAAGGAGTCACCGTTCCTTTTTTTTATCGTTATTTTATTTCCATTTTTATTATTTTATTGATTTAAATTTAGTTGTATTATATTTTATTTATTGTTATTTTGAATCCCTAAATGATATGATTTTCGTTATAAGTCTAATCGATTCACTTTATCATAAATCTGTTGAACTCCCAAACCCTTTCATTCCCCTTAGACCAATCATATTTCCATATTCTCTCATTCTACCTAATCCTTCATCTGATTGGAATTGCTTGTGAGAAGCGAATAATAGTGTCGAATCTAGAAGAGATGAACAAAATCCAAGAAACGCAAAGTTTCTTCCAACAGTTTGGTTGTTTTTTCAAGAAACCCACATCATACAAAATGGTTTTTCAATATGAAAATGAAAATTTATGCACAATGGATTCTATATATCAATACTCTAGTATTGGAAGTTATAGAATAATGGAAATGGATGAACTGATTTATATCAAATCATTTAGTGCATTATCCTAGGACAGTATATGATTTCTATTACAATTATGAGTTTGTTTTCATCAAGAAAGATTTTTAAATAAGAAGTCTCATTCATGGAGAAGAAATTTATTTCTCTTCAAGGAAATGTAAAATGATCCTAAAAGTACATCATAAAGTGGTATATGAGGATTTAAAAGGAATCATTCATAGGGACAGTGAAATTTTTTATTATGAAGACGCTCTCCAACATCTAATAAGATGTGGTACACTGAGTATGCCAATATATGTTGAACTAGATAGTGAGTATAAACTGTTGTTTTTGTTTTTTCATAATGTATTATTTCCTCAAAAAGGATATTTGAATACTGTGTGATACCAGGATGTTAACATCCAATTTAGGATGAAACAAGGGGAAAGGATTAAATTTTGTATATTTTTTATGATCCACACATATTATATGTGAAAGAAAAATTTATGATCAAACTATTTTATATACCCTTAGATAATTCCACCCATCATGGATGCTAAGGGTTTATTCATATAAGGTTAATAATTTAATGATAATTATGGGGGTTTTTTTATCAAAGATATTTTGAAAAAGGGTTAAAATGAGTTGGAATACCTATAAGAAGTTATCGGTAAGAGAAAATGGAAATTGTATGTTGAATTCAACCATATTGATCATCCAACTAGAACTAAAGACATAGTGTATCATGTTCTAGAGCCCGATGAGTATGTCGATAACTCTAATGATGAAGATAGTGAAAATGTTGAGAAATACATGGAAGAAGAAAAACAATTTTCAGTGGAAGTGGAGAGTGATTCAGAGATTCCTAAATATCCTCTTAACATTTATTTTGGATATGTCTGTTCAATAGGTTATCTACATACCCGATAATCTATTTTAGATGAGAATAAAGATGAGGAAACTGAATTATCTCAAGAGTCATAGTTTAATACATATTCCTCCAAATAATCAAGTGACTAGAATAACAATGTAAATGGTAGTTATGAAAATACTTTTAAGAAATAAGATGGTGATTTTGACTAGGAAAATAAAATGGAAATTAAAATATGGATGATGAGGATCATGATGATAAAGATAATGATCATGTATATGATCACAAAAATGATCAAAATGGAGGATATAATGATGATCGTGGGGATGATTATGGAAATGTTCATAATGGTGAAAATGATAAGAATAGATATGATCATGATGACCATGATCATGAGATGGTTCAAACTCATTCTTTATCCCTAGTGGTATCCATTTATAACAGAGATCAGGATCAATATAAATTGGATGAAATAGTTGTTATACCACCTATTTCTATAGATTATATAAAAGATGGTTGTGAGGGGGAGAAGTCTACAAACCCAGTTGATCATACAGATCAAGTAGATCACAAGGAACCAGTAATCCTCACACCCACAGTTCATATATAACCAACCTCTACCATACTTAAAATGGATGAAACTCATCACGTTCCCATTGAATTTCCAATTCCTCCATATATAATACCTAAAGTTAGTTCTTTTGGTGAGTGGGAAAAGTTTATTAGCTCTATTAATCTTGAGGCTGAGTATAGGGATTTGGATGGTGCAAATCTTGTCAGAGGAGAATGAATCTTAGTGGATCAAATTAATCACGCTGCTGAGTTATAAAATTTTAAACAAATATAAAAACATAGAATGGATGAAACTATTATCACTAATGAAAAAAGATATCATCCTCATATTCCTCAATTAATTCATCCTTATGTTTTATATAAAGATTAATTATAATCCTTTCAATGAAGTGTGATTTCTTATTTTGAATCCTTGAGAGTAAATTTGATTTTCAATTTTAGAAATGTCATATGATCTCAATAATATCCAATTGGAATACTCAATTAATATAGTAATTGATATTTTTTAGATCTAGTTATCTCTCATTTTCAACTAAGATTTAGATTTCACATTCATGAAATGGAAGTGGAGAATAGAGGATTGTGGAAACAAGTGGAATGTTTCAAAAACATAGTAGAGGTAATGACATCTTCTTTCTCAAAAAGTTCTAATTATATTTCTTAGAAGTTGGCAGGTATGTCGACTAATATCTCTTCATCCCCTTCACCTCCTCCTAATTCAATCCCAATTTATAGAGAGTTACTCAGATAGGTTATTAGGGAAGAACTCAATAATAATTTGGGTGATGTATTTTCACATGAAGAACAATTAAGATAGATACACCATTATAGAGAGAATGTCTATAAGATGAGAAAGGGATATTCCATTTCTCTTTGGAATGATAAGGACATCATCAGGAAATTAATATATTATTATATGCCTAAAATTTATACAAATCATGAGATGTATGATAATTTAAAATTCCTAACATAGAACATGAAGTATTCACCGGTTACAAGGACTTTCAAAAAACATGTGACTCAACTGAAGGTTATCACACCAATGTTATAGAGACTTGTGGAAGAGAAAAAAGAAATATTTGTTTCTATAGAAAAGGTTTTAATATAATAAATACATTTATGAACCTCATGAAACCCTTATTATATGTCCACATTACCACTATAATATCAAGAGAGGAAATTCCAGTGACAATTATTCTTTAAACTACAACCACAGATCCAGTTAGATATAGAACTATTGTTATTACTCCATTTGATGGTCTTCTACCTCATCCATATCAAACTTTGAGTTTATAAACAGTTAAAGAAATTTATCACCTAAAACCGATTCTTATTCATGACCCACTTCCTCTTGTAATAAGAATCCCTTCCATTACCACATATGCTCCAACTTTCACTACTACTTCAACCTCTTAGGACATAGAAAATGATAGAGGCAAGGACAATGACAAAGTAAAAGCTTATAGACAGCCCACAATTTACCACCAATAGTTAATCTGATTAGATAAATCCTTTGATAGGGATATTTTTCTTGTAATATTTATCTTTTGATTATTATATGGAATAACCTTTTGGATACTATTAAATTCAATATCATTGTGTTATTCTCAATTAATTATTCTTTTATTTTATTCTCTTTTTGATAATCTAAAAAGGGGAGATAAAATGGGAATTTATTTTAATATAGGGAAAGAACCTAAAATTAAAATATTATGTGACATGTTCAGTATATATATCTTAATTATATGCAGGTTTTTTATATCACATATACACTTTCTAAAACGATAAGAAGGATTTTTTTAACCTAAATTCATCTCTAATGGTATTTTATTACTAATTTGTTACGTATATTATAAAATTCCATGTTTTGTATCATCAAAGGGGGGAGAATGTTGAAACCTCTTTATTTAGAGTCTGTTTAACACTCTCTTATTTTAATGATCACAACCCATTGTTCTTTTAGTACTAATTATTTATATGTGTTAGGATTATATTTTATATGGAAATACTATTTTTATGATAATTTGGCTAAGTTTTATGGTGAACCACCATCATCCAAGAGCTACCACTAAGGTAGGTCACTGCCAAGAAGGAATCACCACTAAGGGTAAGCTACCACCAGGGGAGTCACCACAAGAATTTTTACCGACAAAAAATTTACCAGTAATCTTTCAAAAACCAAGGAGTCAGTACTAGACATGTCACTACCAAGGAGATACCATCATGACCTATCACTGTTAGAATATGAGACGTTTTTGGACTCTGAGTCACTGTCATCCTATGGTACCACCAGTATGAGATACCTCTAGATACTAAGTCAATGCCAGCTTATTCCTACTATTTCTATCTGAAGACATTGATCTGAATCTCTCAACAACTATGTCTATTCAAGAATAAGTTGACCAAGTCTTAATGATAGTGTCAAAGTTGATATAAGGATTACGTATCACCTCTAATTAATGTACCTATATCGATTTGGATGAAATTTACCTCTCTTTATGATGTGTATTGTGATTACTGACTGATAAACCTAAAAAAAAGTGTTTGATTGAATCTGTGAACCTTTAGAAGATTACTGATTGATTTTTTAGGAATATCAATGACACAAAATCATAGAATCTATTACAAATATTGATTGATAAATTGACAGAGATCAACTAGAATATTCTTGTAAATTCCTATGATCCTATGTTTTATTGAAACCTTCAAAATAAATCTTTAACTCCTCATAAAAGCTGATCTGAGGAATTCAATCATTCTGAACAAACCAAAATGAGCATTACTATATTATTTATCACTCTTTTTGTTTATCAATTTCTTTTTCAAATGTGTTTTGTTACAATGTAATTAAACACAGACTGTCTCTTACACCTAACTAGATAATTCTTTTTATTCTCTCCTTTATTTACATCGGTTTTCCCATGGTGTTTATGGAAGACGTCATTTTGTGGAATCTTCTATCTTTATATCCCACATTTAATTATATAAGAGGATATTTTTCCATAATAGCTTGTAGCTATTTTTTTTACCTAATCCTGATATTGAATTTGTTTGATTATTATTATAATCTTCTTGGTATCAGGTGATTTCCAAGTGGATGGGATTAAGTTTCATCATTAGACCAACCCTATTTTTTATTCCAATGTGTTATTTTGTTTTGTTTTTTTATAAAAACCAGAATTGTTTTAAATCTATAAACATAACTATTACTTTTATAGTTAATATTAACTAGTGATTATATTTTTTTGTATAAGAAAATTTATTTCAAAATCTAAAATAATTTTAACGTTATTTAAACTAAGACATAATAACTCATTGAGAAATATTTTAAAAGTACAGATCATATATATATCTTCTATTTTGATTAACTGGTTTGTTTATTTTATTAAAGAGATTTTAATTTTAATATAAATTTTAATTGGGAACTAAATTCAGCCCCCCCCCCCTCTTTAGTTACTCACTCTGACCAAAACTTTTATCATGATATATAAACCTTTAGGAAATGCATTTGAGTTCTATATGTGACCCCACCCATCAATCATCCATTTATATGTCTTATAATTGAAATAAATCATTCATATACTAGGAATTTATAAAATAAACTATAAAAATTAGATGGGTTTCATGAAAAACATCCCTAGAAAATTCCATAAGAAATATAGACAAAGAAGATGGATTGTGGCCCAAAAAAATATCCCTAGTGTAAAAAAAGAATCATTAATGGTTATTTATATATATGAAAAATTTCTTTTTCATATTATTAGATAACTCATTTGGAAAAACATGAAGACATATTCCATTTTGAAATATTTTGACAACTAATCAAAATTTTCTCTTTAAAATGGATCACAATAATCTTCATAAAATATTTTATGTATTTACCTTTAAAACCATAGAGGTTTTTCTTTAGAATAATGTTATAAAACAACATTTCTTTGAAAAAAATTGAATAATTGTTTCTTGAAAAATATGTTATTCAAATCCATTTTTAGAACTCAGGATTTCATTTAAGAATAAAATAATATATTATTTTCATTTAAAAAACCTCATGAATTAAACAAATATCAAAAAATTAAAAAAAATGGCTAGAAATATTGTTAATTAATAATTATCATATAGTAAGAAAAGTCATAAATGATTTCTTTAAAACTCTTTTATATTTGGCATAAAATTATTATTCACGACCACATTGAAATAACATTTTTCAAAAAGTAATGTAAAAAGTTAAAAAAAATTAAAAAGAATAATAAATAATACAGATTTAAAAATAAATAAAGTATTTCAAAAAAAGATAATTTTAGGAACAACATTTGATAATTAAATGATGGAATACCTTCAAAATACTTTGAAATATCTTCATGAAAATCCATATCGATAAAGGAGTTAATGAAACTTACTATTGAAAAGAGGGTAATGGAAAAAATTAAATTCAAATGACATAACACATAATTAGGATTCCATATATAAATTAGATCATTGGTCAGAAGATAGAATAGGGAAATGGAAGAAAAATCAAGGTAAATGTGAGTGGTAATTATTTTGAATGGTATCAAACTTTTAAAGGGAAAAATTCATATAGGAGGAGGATTTAAATCAAAAGATTCATTTTCCACATAGATAAGGATAAATTTTAATATAAATTATTAGGGTATAATAATTAAATATTGACATTATATATAAAAGAATAATTATAACTCAATGAAGGGAGTTGAGTTAAGAAAAAATAACTATCATCATTAGTATTCTTTGAAATGAAGTACAAATGAATATTGAAAATGAAATGGCCCTTCAAGACCCATCAATTTCATAAATGTGGAATAATATATTCATTATTAAGTAATAAAAAAAATTTAAGGATATCGTGGTGAACAATAAGAAATATGTCACAGTAAGATAGAATTTGAGAAAAACCCCTTTGGAAATTAGAAACTTTTGAATAAAAAACCCTTAAGGGATATGATTTCAAATGAAACATTTAATAAAGTTAATAATGATAATATCATGATAAAAAATTATTAAATCATCACTGGATACACCATTCCATATAAAATGGTGTCTAATAAAAAATACATCTCAAGAAATTAAATTTTAGACAAGAAACTCGTAACTTGTTTCCATGATTAGTCAAATGATCTCTAACCACCTTTTCAAGAAAAAACAAATGCCTTAATATTATACATCAAAATATTAATCACTTAAAATTACTTTTATATATATCATTTATGATTATTTATTATGGATATATTATTTAGTTTTAGCTTGTTTTTACAATAATGTGTTATTAGCTTTAATTGTTTTTTGTGTTCTTTATGATGTTAATTTCAGTGCCCATTAATTGATACCATGTTCAAAATTAAAAGATAATTTATTTTATGGGAATATATAAAATATATTTATTTATAATGATAATATATAATTCCATAAGTTTTTTATTTATGTTTCTTGAAAATAAAAATTATGTCGACTTATTTTAGTAATTTTAGAGATCAAATATTATATTTTAATAATAATTTATTTACTTTAAAAAACATTTCTAGATCCATAATCCAAAAAAATTATTGTTAACATATAATAATATTAGTATTTATGTTCCCATAGCCATCAAATATCTTGTTTTATATAATTATTAATTTAGTTGATTACATCCTCTCAAACATGATCATAACATAGCTAATTGATGATTTGTTTTATTAATCTGGTTTATTTTTGAATAATATTATTATTATTTAAGAAATATTATATTATCTTTAATATTTCTAAATTAGTGAGTCTAGTTTTATATGGATTGGATAATGACTGAAAATCAATATAAAAAATTAAGACACATTATTTTTTTAGTTAGTAGTCCTCAAAATGAATGGTTAACGTTTTTATTTCATAAATTATGAGAGTTAATGAAGGTGGAATATAATTTTTCCCTTAAAATTATAATTATATTATATATTTCATATTTACTATTTTTTTAAATAAAATAATTTTTTTAAAGAACATTAATGAAAAAAGTGGGAAACCAACATGATTCAGAAAGCATAAATTTCAAACCTCTTAAGAAAAATTTGAGTCATTCTAAGAAAATCTAAAGTCTTTAGAATTATATCCCTTAAAAAGACACCATTCAATTGAGATAACTTCAACATCCATATTTTAAATAATGAGATCTCCAAATAAAAGTTCCATATTGTCTCAAGTCTACACATGCTCCTCTAAGTTTTTCCTCTCATTGAAGTCATGTAACATAATTCTATTTTTTATAAATCCAAGAAGATTTTTCGTCGTTCAAATCAACATAAAAAATTATTTCAAATTTATACTGAGAATCCTTCTCTGAAATCTTGATGAAACACTACTCTTCTAAAATTTATTAATTATAGTGCATGAGGAGCTCCTTAGAGATGTATGATCCCTCATCCTTGTTATTTTCCTTCATCGGCATAAATCAATTTTTTTCCCCACCTTGTGATTCAAGAGCCTCACTAGACACTGACTCCACATGCTGTGAAGATATATTTTAAGGAGTGATCATTAGCATCAGTCAAACTTTTTTTAGGTAATTTTACATTGTTGGAATATCTAGTAACAGGAGGTATAGGTATATTTTAATAGTCCATTCATATCCACGGTCTTCATGAATGCATAATAAATCCATATTAATCCTTAAGAGTTTCTACCCTTGATTTTAGGAAGATCTAAGATAATCTGCAATAGGATCCACTTTCTAGGGCTCAATAGATGAATACTAAAAAGGTGAATCATAAAGTACTTCATTTTTATCCATCATCAAATGGTGGTCTTATCCATGATCAACCACCGCTTCAGACCCTTCTTTATAAGTATGAAAATTTCCTTCTCCCAACACCGCAAAATGATTATTAGATCCACTACCAATGGTATATTTTATTCATATACCAGCAAAATAATGAGGCTTTATGGCCTCCCCACGATTCTTTTTGACCCTTACTAAGAAATGTGGTATGGGTCCTTGAACATCTTCTTGGAGATGAACTGACACCCTGATCATACGAATACCCAAATAACTTTATAGTATATCAAACACTTCAACAAATCTCAACACTAGAGTCCTATATTTCCCCTCTTTCTGAAGTTTTATCTTAATTCCAACATCCCTGGTACTCATTAAGTCCATTAAAATTTCATTACACTCAGATATAAGATTATCTTCTAGAGAAACATGAACACTCTAGAAATAAACAGGGGAGAGCCTCATCTTCATCTTCTATAACTATAACCCAAATGGGTATAAGCCACACAGAAGGGAACCCATGAATTATAGAATACCTTTTTGTAACATCCCAAGTAAGTAATGAATAATAGATATTTTTATATATGTCTATTAATGAATTATATAGTGTTTTAGAGGCTTAAAATGAAAATAAATCCAATCTTAAGCATGGAATACACTAATATTTTTAAAAGATTGTTTTACTACCTTTTGATGGCAAACCATTTTTGAATCTATCTTTTGACAATTTAATAAGCTATGTTTGTCAAAATAAACTTATTCTTTATGATTGGGACATCAAAATTTACTTTGTGTGAATTTTTGGTATTTTTCTGACAATGTTCATTTTTTTAATGAATAGTGAAAAATACTGCATTTTACATCAAAATTGATTCTTAATCTAATTTATTTATATGATAAGATTATCTTTTGAATTGGTCTTAATGTTCAATCTGAATATATTTTTACCATTTAATCCAATGGTGGTCATTGGAATCAATTTCACTTTGAAATTGAACTTAAACTGGTGTCAATCTTTTGATACTTATTGTTTTATAAAAACACGCTATTTGCTCTGACAGCGGGAATTAATTATTAAATTAATTAATGTGACTTATATGTTATGAATTTTGTAAAATGGAATTCATTTTTGAATTCGGAATATCAAATATAGCTTAGGGTGAAGTTTTGGTAATTTTCTGAAAAACTTCAATTTTTGATGAATAGTGAAACCACAAAGTGGTACTTATAAAAACTGATTTTCCATTTAAATGAAATTTTCCCATAATTGTGTTTTGAATTTAAAAAATCTGACATACATGGTTGTCATTAAGAAGTAAAATGTGGTTCAATGAGATTAAAATAATTTTTTTGGTGAATAGTAACTTATTAAGTTTTTAATCGCGATTAGTGGTAATTAGTGTAGTTTAAGGTAAAAATAATGCTTTAATAAAATGAGATGAGCTTGACACATGTCCTACCCTCATTGGTTGTTTCATGGCCGACCAAGACAAGCCATGGGTCAACTTGGGGACCTCATGGAACCACTTTGGTTGGGAAATGACATAAATAACTTTTTATTTAATGTAAAAGTAAAAATGACACAAACATAATATGTTTTACGAAAACAATTTTTACATGGGGTTATAAAGATCAGATTTTTGATTATAAATAGTCATTGGAAATCAAAAATGATTTCCAACATCATAGTATTTGTTTTATAATTTTTAGACTTTAAATAAATTAAATTATTTATGACATCATGATGATGCAGCGATGACCTCATTATTTAACGATTTAAATAAAATGGAAAGATAATGTAAAATCTAAACCCTACACATGGCCAAACCAATTGGATGAGTGTATTTCGAAGCCTTATCACCTTATCATCGAATTATATCAATGTGGGACCTTTTGAATCCGAAAATCATTTTAAAATAAAGTAACTTATCTTTACTTTCCAAGAGTGCCCCTCCTCTCCACTTATAAAAGGCCCCCACCTCTACCTCATTACCCACACTCCAAAAGCCTTTGGCTCGGCCAACCCCTACCCATTTTGTCTCTCCACGTACCTCTCCTCATCCTAGAGGATTCCCTTTGGTCATAATCCTTTCAAAGGAAGCCTTTAGGCTCAAATCAAAAGGAGTTACACTTTTAAAGGTAATTCATTCTCTCATGTTCATTTGTTTTATTTTGCTTCTCCAAACCCCTAAACTCTTTTTATTTACTTCTTTTGTAACAACACCAGTATCTTAAATTTACTAGGATATTGTTATAAGATTTATTCGAGCTACACTCTCACACAACTACATCAAATGGTTAAAGAACATACGGTTTCCGTGGATGGCGAAATTCTGCCTCCCGAAACGATGATTGTTCAATACTCATTTAACACCTTCAAAGGTGGCCATTATGATGTCACTATTTTTATATATGATATATAATATGTTTATTCTTTCCTTAAGCTTCTGTATTTTTCATTTATGGCATACCATTATTGTTTCCATTATGGGTGAACACGATATCTTCATTTTAGGAAGTGCGGACTACCGCCCCCTGAAAGTGATTTGATTTGTTAATACCATATGTGGGATGTGTAAAGGATAAAGTTAATGATATTATAAATGTTATTATACTGGAATTATAATATACTCTTATATCATTATGATTCCACTCCAGAAAATACGAAATAGAAATGGAAGTAGCGTTCATGCGTACGTACGGCTTACCGTCTCCATGAACGGTGCATTTCATTTCTTACCTCTAAATGTGATGTAATATTATAAATACATGTATATGCTGAATATATATGATATATATGGTATCCAAATCATTAATATCATTCTGGATATAAGGAACCTTTGACCAAATTAACAACATGTAAGTGTAAGAAGTCTATTTTTGACTTAAGAACCAAATACCAACAAAATGAACATTATTAACTTAAATGATTACAGGATGTTCATAACATGGTATAAAAGGAATAATGAACTTGAAAACGGTTCTTAAGAAAGTAGATATTAACTCAAGTTTATTATTCAGGAGATTAAAGAACGGTCGGGTCAAGTCGGATACGAGGTATGGGACTTCGTCTCAATCTCCTTTCATTGAGGCATATTTTATTTTATACACAACTTTCTTTTATACGGTGTATAAACCCCTTTGACTTTTATGTTTATTCAAAAGGAATATTTTTTATACGAAGCGTTTACTAAACGACAAAAGGGAATGTTTTTGTCGTACGTATGCGGCGACAACGACTTCTCCGCCGTCGTGACCGTTATTTGAGTTTCGGCTTCCTCTACAAGCCATACCTTCTTTTTAAAAGAAAAATAAATACCATGTTTTACTTTTCTTTTATTTTGGTATCAAAAATGGTTTTCATAATGTTTTTATATCAATGTGTTGTATTGATATCTTGTGATTGAAAGGTGTAAATGTTATGTTTCCTTTATGCATGTTTCATGTGATACGATTATGTTGAGGTTCTTGGAAATTATTATGAAGACGGGTGGTTCCATGATAAACTAAGGGCAGGTGAGCCCGATATAGCTCTCCAATGCATTGGGTAACGCGGAGGAGTGAAATGTTAAGGTTTCTCCAAAAAGATTTAGGGAATATACTGTGATGGGTATTCCAAACGTAACCAAGAGGGTTACTCTCTACGTAAGAATGTTATGAATGCCTCAAGTTGCCTTTATGTCTTATGATTTTTATGATTTATTCATGATTTGATGAGGTATGTTAAAGTGCTTATGTTTTATGGGTAAAGTATGATCTCATCCTTATGTATATATGTACCCATGTTTTCTTTCCATATTTTTATATCCCTTACTGAGCTTTTTATGCTCATCCCAAGTTTTTTTGAAATGTTTTTCATAGGTCAAGGGAAAGGTACATGATATGATGATAGAGTCAAGGAAGTGTCAAGAAAGAATCCATGTTTATTTTAAATATGTTTCCATTGATGGGAATGAAGAATATTATCTTTATGTAACCACTTTGTTTATATGTGGAATGTAATGCAAGTTTTATGATCTAATTCTCTAAAACTGTAAACCCAAAAAGATCCTCAATGTGTAATCTTGTAATAAGTCAAGATTAAGTAAGGTTTAAGGCAGGGGCCTTATAGTTGGTATCAGAGGTCGGTTTAGATAACTTTAGGAGTTATAATTCTATTAAATGAATATCCAAAAATATTTTTTTATGGTCAAATTGAAGTGATATAGCATTTAAAGATTACCATGTTGCTTTATCTTAGACATGTTTGTTCAGAATGGTTTTCCGCAGAGGAAATAGGGAAGCAGTGCTAGGAAGGCATACGGAAGGAAATAACCTTCCGAACCAGCATCTTGAGATGGTCGGAATTGGAACTGAACAGTTTGTTGCAGTAATGGAACAGTTGACTCAAGCGATAAATAGTGGTGGTATCCATGCACGAGATCAGCCAGATCAACCGCAAAGGAACATGTCAGTGGTGGAACATTTCATGAGGCAATGTCCCCCATCATTCAGAGGATCATCTGACCCTGTGCTAGCTGAAGGGTGGATTAAAGCACTGGAGAAGATTTTTGATGTCATGGGGTGTTCATACAATCAAAAGGTTAGTCTTGTTATTTACCGTTTGGAGGGTGAGGCAGATTAGTGGTGGTCTATGGTTAAAAATATCAGGGACGCTGATGAGATTGATGCTCTTGACTCGGATGAATTTAAAGGTATGTTTCTTGAGAAGTATTTTCCTAAGGCTGTTCGACTTAGGATGGAAAAGAAATTATTGGAATTGAGGCAAGAGGAAGACTCAGTGGCTACCTATGAATAAAGGTTCACTCGATTGGCAAGGTATGCTCCAAATTTTATCCGAGACCTTGATAGTAAAATCAATCATTTTTACACAGGATTAAAGCCAAAATATCGAAGGGCATTAGCTTCTCGGAGTTTAAAAGTTATGAAAAGCTTGTTCAATGTGCTGAGAAGGTGGAAATAGAGTTTGCCGATGATCAAGTGTTCTATAACAACCAACAGAAGAAGAGACCGAGATGGCAGGAGAAAGGTAAGAATTCTTCAAAAAAGTATGATGGTAAGAAAACTAAGTTTCTAGTTTGTGATAAATGTGGCAAAAGGCATGCTGGGGAATGTCTTCTGAATTCTGGAAAGTGCTACCGATGTGGTAAGATGGGACATAAGGCTCGTGATTTCACTGAAATGGGTAAAGGTGAAGGAAAGACCAAATTTGATTTACAGTTGGTGATATGTTTTAAGTGCAATGAGATGGGTCACTATGAAAATGAGTTTCCGAAAAAGAGCTTGAGTGATGGGAAGCAGTTAGACTACAAGCAGAAAGGGGTGGTGAAATCCTTTTCAACTACTTCAACAGATGTCGGGCCATAAAATGAAGTTGTATCAGGTACTTTGTTTGTTTTTTCAGATTATGCCAGTGTGTTGTTTGATTCGGGGTCTACACATTCTTTCATCTCTGAAACCTTTTCTAGTAAAATGGGAATACCATCTCAAGAAATGACTCGTGAACTTTTGGTAAAAACACCTGGGGGGAATGTTGAGGCAAAAAGAATTTATAAGAATCTCCCTATCCTTATCTGTGGAAAGAACTTACTTTCAAACCTTATTGTTCTACCTCTAGTAGAGTTTGATGTTATCCTCGGTATGGATTGGCTCTCTATTTACCATGCAAAGATTGACTGTAGAGCTAAAGAAGTTTCTTTTCAGAAAGAATTTCAGTTTGTGTACAAGAATGAACCCTTACTGTTGATAACTTATCAAGAGGCCGAGAAACTTGTAAAAGATGGAAATGAATGTTACCTTGCACACATCGTTGAAAAAAAAGGAACTATTCAGATTAATTATGTGCCAGTGGTAAATGAGTATCCTGATGTTTTTCCTGATGAGTTGCCTGGAATAATACCAGATCGGGAAGTTGAGTTTACTGTTGACTTAGTTCCTGATGCTAAGCCAATTTCAAAACCCCCTTATCGAATGGCTCAAATTGAACTTTTAGAGTTAAAGGAGCAATTGCAAGATTTATTAGAGAAAGGTTTCATTCGACCTAGAACATCACCATGGGGTGCTCCTGTTTTATTTGTTAAAAAGAAAGATGGTTCTATGAGAATTTGCATTGATTATAGAGCCTTGAATAACATCACTGTTAAGAACAAATATCCTTTGCCTCATATCGATGATTTGTTTGATCAGCTCCAGGGAGCTCAGTTTTTTTCAAAGATTGACCTGAGATCGGGGTACCATCAGCTGAAGGTAAAGGAGGCAGATATTCTGAAGACCGCGTTCCGTACGAGATATGGCCATTATGAATTTGTAGTAATGCCTTTTAGGCTAACCAATGCACCTGCTGTATTCATGGATTTAATGAATAGAATTTTCCATGAGTTCTTGGATAAGTTTGTGGTGGTTTTCATTGATGATATTTTTGGTGTTTTAAAAAAGTAAAGAGGAGCATGAAACACATTTAAGGGTTATCTTGCAAACCTTAAAAGAAAAGAAATTTTATGGTAAATTCAGCAAGTGTGGGTTTTGGTTGCAACAAATTTCGTTCCTTGGTCACATTGTTTCTAAAGATAGGATAACTGTTGATCCTGCAAAAACAAAAGTTGTGGAAGACTGGCCAAGACCCACAAATGTAACTGAGATTTGTAGCTTCCTTGGTTTGGTAGGATATTACCAAAGGTTTGTTAGAAATTTTTCAAGGTTATCTAGTCCAATGACTAAGCTAACTCGGAGGGGTGTTAAGTTTATCTGGATAGAAGAATGTGATGATTGTTTTCAGGAATTGAAAAGAAGATTGGTGAATGCTCCAGTTTTGGCACTACCTTCTAGGAATGGTGAGTTTGTTATATACAATGATGTTTCATTGAAAGGACTTGGTTGCGTCCTAATGCAGAATGATCAGGTAATTGCTTATGCTTCACGACAGTTGAAAACTCATGAGGTAAATTACCCTACACATGATTTGGAATTAGCTGCTGTTGTTTTTGATTTAAAAATTTGGAGGCATCATTTGTATGGAGTAAAGTGTGAAATATATACCGATCACAAAAGTTTAAAGTATATATTAACTCAGAAAGAATTGAACATGAGACAAAGGAGATGGCTAGAATTAATCAAGGATTATGATTGTACAATTCATTACCATCCGGGAAAAGCAAATAAAGTGGCTGATTCTTTGAGTCGAAAAAGTAATGCTTCATTAGCAATATTGCGTTTTGAACGTGATCCTTTGGTTAAGGATTTGATGAACTTTGGCATAGAAGTTGTTGGTGCAAGAAGTTCTTCTGTTTTGTTTCAGGTATCAGTGAGATCATCTCTATCAGATAGAATCAAGCAAGCACAGAAGCAAGACAGTGAGTTGCAGAAAAAGGTAGAGCTTGTTCAGAAAGGTAAGTTGCCTGAATTCAACATTGATAATGATTGCGTTTTGAGATTTGAGAAGATATTGTGTGTGCCTTGTGATTCACAGTTGAAGAGAGAGTTGTTATGTGAAGCTCATAGTTCTCCGTTTTCAGTTCATCCTGGCAGTACTAAGATGTATAGAGATCTGCGGGAGTATTACTGGTGGGATGGAATGAAAAGAGATATTGCTGATTTTAATGTGAAGTGTTTGACATGTCAGCAAGTTAAAGCAGAGCGGCAGTTACCGAAAGGGATGCTTCAGCCTTTACCAGTGCCATAGTGGAAATGGTAGAATATATCCATGGACTTTGTTGTGGGATTAATGAAGACATCTCGAGGTAATAATGCAATCTGGGTTATTGTTGATCGCTTGACTAAATCTACTCATTTACTTGCTATACGAGATACTTTTTCCCTAGATAAACTTTCCCGTTTGTATCTTAAAGAGATAGTCAGGTTACATGGAGTTCCCCTCTCCATTGTATCTGATCGTGATCCCAGGTTCACTTCTAACTTTTGGAAAGGCCTTCAGAAGTCGTTGGGTACTGAATTAAATTTTAGTACAACTTTTCATCCTCAATCAGATGGGAAGTCAGAACGAACAATTTAGACAATGGAGGATATGCTACGAGCTTGTTCTGTGGATTATCAGGGAAATTGGGACCAACATCTTTCTTTGGTTGAATTTTCATATAATAACAGTTTTCATTCTAGTATACAGATGGCACTATTTCAGGCATTATATGGGAAGCGGTGTTGGACTCCAGCTTTCTGGGATGAAGTGGGTGAAAGGAAGTTGATGGGACCAGAATTGGTAGAAGAGATGGCAGAAAAAGTTCAGTTGATTCAGAAGCACATGAGAACAGCTCAGAGCAGGAAGAAGAGTTATGCGGATAACTGGAGGAAGGATCTGTCTTTCGAGGTTGGTGATCATGTTTTTCTCAAGGTTTCTCCTTGGAAAAGTGTGATGAGACTTGGTAAGAAAAGAAAGCTGCGTCCAAGGTTTATTGGACCATATGAAATTCTGGAGAGAGTTGGATCAGTTGCATACCAGGTGGCTTTACCTCCGATTTTATCTCAGGTACACAATGTTTTTCACGTTTCGATGTTGAGAAAGTATATGCCAGATCCATCTCATGTTTTGAGTCCAGAGGTAGTTCAGATGGAAGAGAACCTATCTTATGAGGAACAACCGGTCCAGATTCTTGACCATAGGGAGAAAGTGTTATGGAATAAGGTGATTCACCAGGTAAATGTTTTTTGGAAAAACCACATGATGGAATAGGCAACATGGGAATCTGAAAATGCAATGAGGGATAAGTACCCCCATTTATTTTGATAAGTAAATAAATTGTGGGGACACAATTTTCTAAAGGGGGGAAGGATGTAACATCCCAAGTAAGTAATGAATAATAGATATTTTTATATATGTCTATTAATGAATTAGATAGTGTTTTAGAGGCTTAAAATGAAAATAAATCCAATCTTAATCATGGAATACACTAATATTTTTAAAAGATTGTTTTACTGCATTTTGATGGAAAACCATTTTTGAATCTATCTTTTGACAATTTAATAAGCTATGTTTGTCAAAATAAACTTATTCTTTATGATTGGGACATCAAAATTTACTTTGTGTGAATTTTTGGTATTTTTCTGACAATGTTCATTTTTTTAATGAATAGTGAAAAATACTGCATTTTACATCAAAACTGCTTCTTAATCTAATTTATTTATATGATTAGATTATCTTTTGAATTGGTCTTAATGTGTAATCTGAATATATTTTTACAATTTAATCCAATGGTGGTCATTGGAATCAATTTCACTTTGAAATTGGACTTAAACTGGTGTCAATCTTTTGATACTTATTGTTTTATAAAAACACGTTATTTGCTCTGACAGCGGGAATTAATTATTAAATTAATTAATGTGACTTATATGTTTTTAATTTTTTAAAATGGACTTCATTTTTGAATTCGGAATATCAAATATTTCTTAGGGTGAATTTTTGGTAATTTTCTGAAAAACTTCAATTTTTGATGAATAGTGAAACCACTAAGTGGTACTTATAAAAACTGATTTTCCGTTTAAATGAAATTTTCTCATCATTGTGTTTTGAATTTCAAAAATCCGACATACATGGTTGTCATTAAGAAGTAAAATGTGGTTCAATGAGATTAAAATAAATTTTTTGGTGAATAGTAACTTATTAAGTTTTTAATCGCGATTAGTGGTAATTAGTGTAGTTTAAGGTAAAAATAATGCTTTAATAAAATGAGATGAGCTTGACACATGTCCTACCCTCATTGGTTGTGTCATTGCCGACCAAGACAAGCCATGGGTCAACTTGGGGACCCCATGGAACCACTTTGGTTGGGAAATGACATAAATAACTTTTTATTTAATGTAAAAGTAAAAATGACACAAACATAATATGTTTTACGAAAACAATTTTTACATGGGGTTATAAAGATAAGATTTTTGATTATAAATAGTCATTGGAAAGATAAAACGATTTCCAACATCATAGTATTTCTTTTATAATTTTTAGACTTTAAATAAATTAAATTATTTATGACATCATGATGATGCAGCGATGACCTCATTATTTAACGATTTAAATAAAATGGAAAGATAATGTAAAATCTAAAACCTACACATGGAAAAAACCAATTGGATGAGTTTATTTCGAAGCCTTATCACCTTATCCTCTAATTATATCAATGTGGGACCTTTTGAATCCGAAAATCATTTTAAAATAAAGTAACTTATCTTTACTTTCCAAGAGTGCCCCTCCTCTCCACTTATAAAAGGCCCCCACCTCTACCTCATTACCCACACTCCCAAAGCCTTTGGATCGGCCAAACCCTGCACATTTTGTCTCTCCACATCCCTCTCCTCATCCTAGAGGATTCCCTTTGGGCATAATCCTTTCAAAGGAAGCATTTAGGCTCAAATCAAAAGGAGTTACACTTTTAAAGGTAATTCATTCTCTCATGTTCATTTGTTTTATTTTGCTTCTCCAACCCCCTAAACTCTTTTTATTTACTTATTTTGTAACAACACCAGTATCTTCAATATACTAGGATGTTGTTATAAGATTTATTCGAGCTACACTCTCACACAACTACATCAAATGGTTAAAGAACATACGGTTTCCGTGGATGGTGAAATTCTGCCTCCCAAAACGATGATTGTCCAATACTCATTTAACACCTTCAAAGGTGGCCATTATGATGTCACTATTTTTATATATGATATATAATATGTTTATTATTTCCTTAAGCTTCTGTATTTTTCATTTATGGCATACCATTAATGTTTCCATTATGGGTGAACACGATATCTTCATTTTAGGAAGTGCGGACTACCGCCCCCTGAAAGTGATTTGATTCGTTAATACCATATGTGGGATGTGTAAAGGATAAAGTTAATGATATTATAAATGTTATTATACTGGAATTATAATATACTCTTATATCATTATGATTCCATTCCAGAAAATACGAAATATAAATGGAAGTAGCGTTCATGCGTACGTACGACTTACCGTCTCCATGAACGGTGCATTTCATTTCTTACCTCTAAATGTGATGTAATATTATAAATACATGTATATGCTGAATATATATGATATATATGTTATCCAAATCATTAATATCATTCTGGATATAACGAACCTTTGACCAAATTAACAACATGTAAGTGTAAGAAGTCTATTTTTGACTTAAGAACCAAATACCGAAAAAATGAACATTATTAACTTAAATGATAACATGATGTTCATAACATGGTATAAAAGGAATAATTAACTTGAAAAAGGTTCTTAATGAAGTAGAGATTAACTCAAGTTTATTATTCAGGAGATTAAAGAACGGTCGGGTCAAGTCGGATACGAGGTATGGGACTTCGTCTCAATCTCCTTTCATTGAGGCATATTTTATTTTATACACAACTTTTTTTTATACGGTGTATAAACCACTTTGAATTTTACATTTATTCAAAAGGAATCTTTTTTATACGAAGAATTTACTAAACGACAAAAGAGAATGTTTTTGTCGTACGTATGCGGAGACAACGACTTCTCCACCGTCGTGACCGTTATTTGAGTTTTGGCTTCCTCTACAAGCCATACCTTCTTTTTAAAAGAAAAATAAATACCATGTTTTACTTTTCTTTTATTTTGGTATCGAAAATGGTTTTCATAATGTTTTTATATCAATGTGTTGTATTGATATCTTGTGATTGAAAGGTGGAAATGTTATGTTTCCTTTATGCATGTTTTATGTGATACGATTATGTTGAGGTTCTTGGGCATTATTATGAAGACGGGTGGTTCCGTGATAAACTAAGGGCGGGTGAGCCCGATATAGCTCTCCAATGCATTGGGTAACGCGAACGAGTGAAACGTTGTGGTTTCTCCAAAGAGATTTTGGGAATATACTATGATGGGTATTCCAAACGTAAGCAAGAGGGTTACTCCCTACGTAAGAATGTTATGAATGCCTCAAGTTACCTTTATGTCTTATGATTTTTATGATTTATTCATGATTTGATGAGGTATGTTAAAGTGCTTATGTTTTATGGGTAAATTATGATCTCATCCTTATGTATATATGTACCCATGTTTCCTTTCCATATTTTTATATCCCTTACTGAGCTTTTTATGCTCATCCCAAGTTTTTTTGAAATGTTTTTCATAGGTCAAGGGAAAGGTACATGATATGATGATAGAGTCAAGGAAGTGTCAAGAAAGAATCCATGTTTATTTTAAATATGTTTCCATTGATGGGAATGAAGAATACTATCTTTATGTAACCACTTTGTTTATATGTGGAATGTAATGCAAGTTTTTTGATCTAATTCTCTAAAACTCTAAACCCGAAAAGATCCTCAATGTGTAATATTGTAATAACTCAATATTAAGTAAGGTTTAAGGCATGGGCCTTATACTTTTGATGCCAATGTATTTCTATAAGGCCCCAGCCTTAAACATTACATATTATTGAATTATATGAATAATTCACATTGAGGATCTTTTCAGGTTTAGAGTTTTAGAGAATTAGGACATAACTATTACATCTCAAAAGATTACAAAGTAGACACTTATACTAAGTTTTAATAAAATAAAAACTCTTAAAAAGAAACATGTCTAGTTCCATGTTTTAGACAGCCTGAAATTCCTTGATCCCATCTTTGACCCAATTAAACTTTATGTCCTGTGAAAAACATTTCAAAAACTTGGGGTGAGCATAAAAAGCTTAGTAAGGGATACACAAAGAAGGAAAATTGTTAGCTTTCTCAAAACAATTGGTAAACCATAAATACTTTACCAAAGTAATACTTTTCACCTTTATGAAGTCGTAAAAACTATTCATTGAATAAAAAACCATTACTTACCCCTTTTGTAAGCAAAAGATTACCATAAAACCCATATAAAGAACACATAACATATAAAGGTAACTTGGGACATAAACATACATAAATGGAATAACCATACGGTCGACTTCCACACATACTTAATGGAATATCCATACGGCCAACTTCCATACCCAATGCATTGGAGGTTATAACCTAACCACTCGTCCTCGTATTCACGGCACCACTCGTCATATGGTTTATCACGTAACCACCCGTAAAATGTCCAAGTACCATTATTACACATAAAATATTGAAAATATAAACATTTTAATAACAAAATTTCATTTGTAATCACAATAAGTAATTCCAAGATATTGAATTAATCAATCCATTTTCAAAAACCATTTAAAAGAGCTTTTTGAATCAAAGTTTCCCATACCACATTGAATATTTTAATGGAATTATAATTTTAAAACATTAATTTCCACATAAATAAATACTGAAAACCATTTTGAAAACATGGACATTAAAGATAAAGATTTAGAATAATGAATCATTAAAACATTTAAAACGATATTTTTGTTAAAGAGTTTTTAACCAAATGAGAGACACTTGAATACAAATAATTGTGGAATAACATTTAATCCGAGCTTTATAATATCATGAGAATAAATGGATTCATGATATAATATGTCACAGGACAGTATACACACCATATAAGAGTGAATTGGTGCATAACAACAATGAAGTCTCAATGGACATGTAAATTGAGATGAAATCCATTATAAAGATGGTATCCTTAAATTAAGGATAAATCTGTCACATAATTATGTGTGAGAAATATAAATACACCCAATATAAGTGGATATTAATTATGAAACAGTCAGAGGTCATTCACACATAATCGTGGAAAAACAAAACCAATGACATAGGTATTTAACTCAATGAAATGAGATTGGGTTATTATTTCCCATAAAAGTTCGTAAGAATTTATCAATGAGATGATTATGTGTAGAAATAGTATATCTAAACAAAGGTTTGTAGAAATTACAACATAGAGATTCCACACATAATCTTGGCATAATAAAATCAAGAAGTAGAGGTTTAACCCAAATAATTGAAAGTGGGTTAAGAAGTTCCCTTATAGAAATCCGACAGCCTAACGGCGTCACTTTAAAATTCAGAAAATGAGTTGATGAGAGAGAAAATGGTATCTCATCACTTGGACATATAATTTACATAAATAAGTATATAGAAGAACATATCCCCAAATAATAGTATGTGAATTAAAAGACATAAAAAATAATTCTTTTAAAAAGAGGAGGGTGAAAGGTCCCCTTACTGAGTTGGGTAACTTTTGAAACGTACACCCCATGGAAGAAGGGTCATACAATGAAGATGTAAATACCCATAAATGAAATTATATTACATAGAGAGTATAATAATGGGCATTACATACACCACTCAAATGAAATAGTGGCAAACGTAACATAAATGTCACGGGAATAAAAGTGAGATGAAAATCCATACGAAAACTCAGCAGCCTAACGACGCCACTTAAAAATTCCAAAAATGGATTTATGAGATCAAATAGTGTCTCTCATAATATGAACATAAAAAGTAAAGTATGGGGAATATAAAAGAACATCCCCAAACATAATAAAGATGGTCTTAACATAAATTGCAAAAAAGAGAGTACTTAAAAAGAAAGAGAGAGGTTGGATCCCTTACCTCGTGTCTGACATGACTCGATCGTTCTTTAATCTCCTGAATAATAAAATTTGGTCAATTTACAATTTATTAAGGACCTACTTTAAATTTTATTATTCAGTTAATATCACATATTATAATATTATAATAATTGGTTAATAAAGTGAGTTCATATCAAACGCTTTTGTCGATGTTCGGTACATGAGTAAAAATCGAACTTGTTGGAAAAGAATTTTCCATGTAATTATAGGTACATCATATAAAGAATAGTATTGATGTTTTAAATATCATATATATCCAGTATATATTCATTTTATACTATTCCATGGCATTTGGAGATAAAAAAATTAAAATCACAGTTCATGGAGACGGTAGGTCGTACGTACGCATGAACGCTACTTTCATTTTTTTTGTCATATTAATGGAATTAATAAAAAAATGAGCGATATATATATTATAATTATATAATGATACCCTTAATTTAGATGTAATATATTACATATATATATCCATTATATATATGTACTTATAATAGTACATAACATTTGGAGATAAGAAATGAAATGTACCGTTCATGGAGACGGTAAGCCGTATGTACGCATGAATGCTACTTTCATTTCTTTGGCACATTAATGGAATTAAAATAGATGAGATATATACATATATATATTATAATTATAGTATAATATATATGTTATATAGATCACATAAGTTCATCAATTTCATTCTTTATACATTCCATGTATTGCATGAACGAGTCACATCACTTGAGTGGGCGGTAATCCACACTTCCTCAAATGAAATTATCGCATTTCCACAACATGCAAATCATAAAGGTATGTATTAAATATAAAATACAGAATCATAGATAGGAAATAAATATAATATATATCATAAATAAATATAGTTCCATCTTAATGGCCACCATGAGAGGTGGTATGAGAAGATAGAACAATCATCGTTTCGTGAGGCAGTAATTCACCATCCACGGAAACATTATGTTCTTTAACCATTAGATGGAGGTGTGTGTTAGTGTAGCTCGAATCCTCCTCATAAAAACATCCTAGTGTATTTAATATACTGGTGTTGTTACAAAATAAATAAATAAAAATAGTTTAGTGGTTTGGAGAAGAAAAAGAAAACAAAAGAACACAAGGGAAGACATTACTTTTAAATCGGGTAACTCTCTTTGATTTGAGCTCAAAGGCATCCTTGGAAAGGATTCTGCCCAAAGTGAGGCTTCAATGATGAATAGAGGGATGTGGAGATATGAAATGGGTAGGGGTTGGCCGAGCCAAAGGTTTGAGAAGTGTGTGTAAGGTGGTAGAGGTGGGGGCCTTTTATAAGAGGAGAGGAGGGGCACTCTTGGAAGGTTACAAAATGATACTTTATTTTCAAATGAGTTTCAGATTTTAAAGGTCCCACATTGATGTATTTCGAGGATAAGGTGGTAAGTGTTAAAAATATACTCATCCAATAGGTCTTTGACAAGTGTAAGTTATAGTTTTAACATTATCGTTTCATTTTATTTAAATCATTTATTAATGAGGTAATCGATGCATCATCATGATGCCATAAATAATTTAATTTATTTAATGTCTAAAAATTAAAAAAAATATCATGATGTAGGAAATCTTTTTATCTTTATAATTAATATTTATAGTCAAAATTATGACTTGTATAACCCCATTCAAAAATTGTTTTAGTAAAACAACTCATGCTTGTGACATTTTTATTTTAACTTAAAATAAAAAGTTATTTATGTCATATTCCAACCAAAGCGGCTCTATGGGGTCCCCAATTTGAACCATGGATTTTCTTGGTCGTCCATGACACATCCAATGAGGGTAGGACATGTTTCTGGGTCATTTCATATTATTAAAACATTATTTTTACCTTAAATTACACTAATTACCTCTAATCACGATTACAAATTTAAAAGTTACTATTCACCAAAAAATTATTTTAATTCCATTGAACCACATTTTACATCCAAATGACAACCATGTATGTCGGATTTTTGAAATTCAAATCACAGAAGTGGTAAAGTTTCATTTAAACGAAAAATCAGTTTTTAAACTACCACTTAGTGGTTTCACTATTCATCAAAAATTGAAGTTTTTCAGAAAAATACCAAAAATTCACCCTAAGCTATATTTTATATTCCAAATTAAAAAATGATGTCTGTTTTAAAAAATTCAAAACATTTATGTTGCATTAATTAATTTAATGATTAATTCCCGCTGTCAAAACAAATAGCGTGTTTTTAAGAAACAATATCTTTTAAAAGATTGACACTAGTTTAAGTCCAATTTCAAAGTGAAATTAATTCCAATGACCACTATTGGATTAAATGGTAAAAATATATTCTAATTTCACTTTAAAAACAATTTAAAAGATAATCTAATCATATAAATAATTTAGATTAAAAGGAGGTTTTGAATTAAAATACAACATTTTAGATGTTTCATTAAAAATGAACTTTATCCGAAAAATACCAACAATTTACACAAAGTAAATTTTGATCTCCCAATTCTAAAGAAGAATTTTATTTTGTAAAATATAACACATAAGATTTTCAAAAAGTGGGTTAAAAGAGGTTCTCCATCAAAAGGCGGTTAATCGACCTTTTAAAGAATATTAGAATGTTTACGCTTAAAATTGGATTCATTCGCATTTTTAATCCTCTAATATTTATTGTAAAAAGTAAAAATATTTGACAAAAATATATAATCATTTTGTAGTTAGATCTGTTCATTCCCGCTATTACAACGACTAGGCTTTAACTACCATTTAAAATAATATAATTTTATTATTAGAGTGCAACGTAAGATTCCCAATAAACTCATTGTTGCGTATTGGGTACACCATCAAGCATAGCGTCCCCTTTAAAGTAATATTAATATTTTATTCACAAATATGGATAAATGTTAAAAATGTCATATTCTTTATTTACCTGGGGTGTTACATCCTTCCCCCCTTTTGGGAATTGCGTCCTCGCAATTTTAAAATTGGGCTTGGAAACTTCATTGAAAATCCGACATCGGAACAAGAGTCAGTAAAACAATCGCTTTAAAATAAAGAAAGAGAAGTACAAAGGTCACCTGAGTTAACTCAAACTAGGATTCCATATAGGAAAACATGGATATGGAGGAAAAAACAAAGGGTCATGTTCTGAGGGAGATTGATAGTAAACATGTCTAGAAGAAAGTTAACCATAAGAAAATCACAAACTTGTGATGGGTTATACGGTATTTGATTCCCCAGTTGGAAAAGTTAACAGACAACATTTTTGTTTTAAGTTACTCTTCATTGAGGAATTTATTTTTGAGCTTAAATAAATCATAATTAAACATAATTACTTGTCACGTAGACTTTCAACTTTTACTAGATTTCTTAGTCAAACTCATATTTTCTCCAAAAGATGAGTATTTAGGAAGACTTGTTCGCATTAAGAGTACTATAATCAACTTCTTGAGAATCACCTAATCCACAAAAGAGAACTATATATTTCCCACGTCTTTAGAAATAATCCAAAACCAAAAATTGTTAGGACAAGATATACAATTGAATAATCCTTTATAAAAAATAAAATCTATTCTTAATCTCCAAAATTGGTCCAACAAACCCAATGTTCAACGAAGACCATTAGATAAACAATTTGTCCATAAAATTCTTCAAAGTAAACCAAACTAATATTGAAACCCAAATATTTGAAGGATTTAATGACATAGTCTTCCAAGCTACAAATTAACATTTATCTCCAAATAACATCAGTTTCTCTTAAAGTCTCATATTGAAAAGTAATTAACCTAATCACACATCTTCCATGATAGGTTAATAATTTCCATAGATAACCCAAAATAAACTTACTATTGATTCCTAAAATCATATAACTAAAAATAATTAGTCAAAATAACCAGGGACTTCTTGTTGTCCAGTGGTAGGAAATAAATACCAGTCACACTTTGGTTGTGGGTTCGATTCCCACAGCTTTGTCTGACGCAACGGGTTGTCACATGGTCAGCATGTTGTCCTTCTTCTAAAACTACATAATTCTTAAAACATTCCTCAAAATGAGATAAAATCCTCAAAAATAGTCATAACATATTTTAACCTCAATTTATCTCATGCCTTTCATTTTCTAGCATAACATATAATAACCCATAATTACCTCAAAAGTAAGGATCATATAAACCCTAATGGTTACCTTTATAATTATTACCTGAACTTCAACATCGATTGGTCATCTCATACATGATGCATTACAAAACATACCAAGGTACAAGTGGTTGATCATGACTCATGGATAGTTGGTTTAGAACAACCACGAGTTTCCTCATTGAATCCCCCATTTCATCTTGCCTCTTAATCAGAGAACCACCACAGTTTCCGTCAAACCTATTGTCACTTTGGTGCCTGCTAGTTCCATCTATTCACTAAAAACAGAAATGTCAGTGTGAGTGTATCAACAAAACCATCATTTACTAATGAGGAAGATAAACACTAAGACATACTTACTCATTCACTTTATCAAAACTAGGACACTTTCTAAAATCCTAACCATTATGGTAATGTCACTTATGCTTAGAGAATACCCTAACCAATAAAGTTATCTAAACCGACCTCTGATACCAACTATAAGGCCCTGGCCTTAAAGATTACATATTATTAAATTATATGAATAATTCACATTGAGGATATTTTCAGGTTTAGAGTTTTAGAGAATTAGGACATAACTAATACATCTCAAAAGATTACAAAGTAGACACTTCTACTAATTTTTCATAAAATAAAAACTCTTAAAAAGAAACATGTCTAGTTCCATGTTTTAGAAAGCCTGACATTTCCTTGATCCCATCCTTGACCCTATTAAACTTTATGCCCTGTGAAAAACATATCAAAAACATGGGGTGAGCATAAAAATATCAGTAAGGGATACACAAAGAAGGAAAACTGATAGATTTTTCAAAACAATAGGTAAACCACGAATACTTTACCAAAGTAATACTTTTCACCTTTATGAAGTAGTAAAAACTATTCATTGAATAAAAGACCATTACTTACCCTTTTCTAACCAAAAGATTACCATAAAACCCATATAAAGAACACATAACATATAAATGTAACTTGGGACATAAACATACTTAAATGGAATAACCATACGGTCGACTTCCACACATACTTAATATAATATTCATATGGCCAACTTCTATACCCAATGCATTGGAGGTTATAACGTAACCACCCGTCCTGGTATTCATGGCACCACCCGTCATATGGTTGTTCATGTAACCACCAGTAAAATTTCCAAGTACCATCATTACACATAAAATATTGAAAATATAAACATTTTAATAACAACATTTCATTTGCAATCACAATAAGTAATTCCAAGATATTGAATTAATCAATCCATTTTCAAAAACAATTTAAAAGAGATTTTTGAATCAAAGTGTCCCATAACACTTTAAATATTTTAATGGAATTATAATTTTAAAACATTAGTGTACATATAAATAAATACTAAAAACCATTTTGAAAACATGGACATTAAAGATAAATATTTAGAATAATGAATCTTTAAAACATTTAAAACGATATTTTTGTTAAAGAGTTTTTAACAAAATGAGAGACACTTGAATACAAATAACTGCGGAATAACATTTAATCCGAGATTTATAATATCATCAGAATAAAGGGATTCATGATATAATATGTCAAAGGACAGTATACACACCATATAAGAGTGAATTGGTGTATAACAACAATGAAGTCTCAATGAAAATGTAAATTGAGATGAAATCCATTATAAAGATGGTATCGTTAAATTAAGGATAAATCTATCACATAATTATGTGTGAGAAATATAAATACATCCAATATAAGTGGATATTAAGTGTGAAACAATCAGAGGTCATTCACACATAATCATGGAAAAACAAAACCAATGACATAGGTATTTAACTCAATGAAATGAGATTGGGTTATTATTTCCCATACAAGTTCGTAAGAATTTATCAATGAGATGATTATGTGTAGAAATAGTATATATAAACAAAGGTTTGTGGAAATTACAACATATAGATTCCAAAAATAATCTTGGCATAATAAAATCAAGAAGTAGAGGTCTAACCCAAATAATTGAAAGTGGGTGAAGAAGTTCCCTTATAGAAATCCGACAGCCTAACGGCGTCACTTTAAAATTCAGAAAATCAGTTGATGAGAAGGAAAATGGTATCTCATCACTTGGACATAAAATTTACATAAATAAGGATATATAAGTACATATCCCAACATAATAGTATGTGAATTAAAAGAGATAACAAAAGAAGTCTTTTAAAAAGAGGAGGGTGAAAGGTCCCCTTACCGAGTTGGGTAACTTTCGAAACGTACACCCCATGGAAGAAGGGGAATACAATGAAGATGTAAATACACATAAATGAAATTATATTACACAAAGAGTATAATAATGGGAAGTACAAACACCACTCAAAGGAAATAGTGGCAAACGTAGCATAAATGTCACGGGAATAAAAGTGAGATGAAAAATCCCTTACGAAAACTCGGCAGCCTAACGACACCACTTAAAACTTCCAAAAATGGATTCATGAGATCAAATAGGGTCTCTCATAATATAAACATAAAAATTACAGTATGAAGAATATAAAATAACATCCCCAAACATAAGAAATATGAGCTTAAAAGAAATTACATAAAAGAGAGTACTTGAAAAGAAAGAAAGAGGTTGGATCCCTTACCTCGTGTCCGACATGGCTCAATCGTTATTTAATCTCCTGAATAATAAAATTTGGTAAATTTATAATTTCTTAAGGACCTACTTTAAATATTATTATTCAGTTAATATCACATATTATAATGTTATAATAATTGGTTAATAAAGTGAGTTCATATCAGACGTTTTTGTCGATGTTCGGTACTTGAGTAAAAATCGAACTTATTTAAAAAGAATTTTCCATGTAATTATAGGTACAACATATGCATAATAGTATTGATGTTTTAAATATCATATATATCCAGTATATATTCATTTTATACAATTCCATAGCATTTGGAGATAAAAAAATTAAAAGCACCGTTCATGGAGACGGTAGGCCGTACATACGCATGAACGCTACTTTCATTCTTTTCATATTAATGGAATTAATAAAAAAATGAGAGATATATATATATTATATTTCCAGAATTATATCCTTAATTTAGATGTAATATATTACATATATATATCCATTATATATATGTACTTATAATAGTACATAACATTTGGAGATAAGAAATGAAATGTACAGTTCGTGGAGATGGTAAGTTGTACGTACGCATGAACGCTACTTTAATTTCTTTGGCACATTAATGGAATTAAAATATATGAGATATATATATATATACATTATAATTCCAGTATAATATATATGTTATATATATCACATAAGTTCATCAATTTCATTCTTTATACGTTCCATGTATTTCATGAACGAGTCATATTACTTGAGGGGGCGGTAGTCCACACTTCATCAAATGAAATTATCGCATTTGCACAACATGCAAAGAATACAGGAATGTATTAAATATAAAATACAGAAGAATAGAGAAGAAATAAATATAATATATATCATAAATAAATATAGTGCCATCATAATGGCCACCATGAGAGGTGGTATGAGAAGATAGAACAGTCATCGTTTCGTGAGGCAGTAATTCGCCATCCACAGAAACAGTATGTTCTTTAACCATTAGACGGAGGTGTGTGTTATTGTAGCTCAAATAATCTTCATAAAAACATCATAGTATATTTAAGATACTGGTGTTGTTACAAAATAAATAAATAAAAAGAGTTTAGGGGTTTGGAGAAGAAAAATAAAACAAAAGAAGACAAGGGAAGACATTACCTTTAAATCGGGTAACTCTCTTTGATTTGAGCCCAAAGGCTTCCTTGGAAATGATTATGCCCAAAGTGAGGCTTTAATGATGAAGAGAGGGATGTGTAGAGATAAAATGGGCAGGGTTGGCTGAGCCAAAGGCTTTAGAGGTGTGTGTAAGGTGGTAGAGGTGGGGTCCTTTTTATAAGAGGAGGGGATGGGAACTCTTGGAAAGTTACAAAATGTTACTTTATTTTCAAATGAGTTTCGGATTTTAAAGGTCCCACATTGATGTATTTCTAGGATAAGGTGTAAGGGTTCGAAATATACTCATCTAATAGGTCATTGACAAGTGTAAGTTATAGTTTTAACATTATCTTTTCATTTTATTTAAATCCTTTATTAATGAGGTAATCGCTGCATCATCATGATGTCATAAATAATTTAATTTATTTAATGTCTAAAAATTAAAACAAAATATCATGATGTAGGAAATATTTTTAGCTTTCTAATGAATATTTATAGTAAAAAATATGACTTGTATAACCCCATTTTAATTTTTTTTAGTAAAACAACTCATGCTTGTGGCATTTTTATTTTAACTTAAAATAAAAATTTATTTATGTCATATTCTAACCAAAGTGGCTCTATGGGGTCCCCAAGTTGACCCATGGATTGTATTGGTCGGCCATGACACATAAAATGAGGGTAGGACATGTGTCTAGGTCATTTCATATTATTAAAACATTATTTTTACCTTAAATTACACTAATTACCTCTAATCACGATTAAAAACTTAAAAGTTACTATTCACCAAAAAATTATTTTAATCCCATTGAACCACATTTTACATCCTAATGACAATCATGTATGTCGGTTTTTTGAAATTTAAATCACAGAAGTGGTAAAGTTTCATTTAAACGAAAAATTAGTTTTTAAACTACCACTTAGTGGTTTCACTATTCATCAAAAATTGAAGTTTTTCAGAAAAATACCAAAAATTCACCCTAAGCTATATTTGATATTACAAATTCAAAAATGATGTCTGTTTTAAAAAATTCAAAACATATATATTTCATTAATTAATTTAATAATTAATTCCCACTGTCAAAACAAAGAGCGTGTTTTTAAGAAACAATATCTATTAAAAGATTGACACTAGTTTAAGTCCAATTTCAAAGTGAAATTAATTTGAATGACCACTATTGGATTAAATGGTAAGAATATATTCTAATTTCACTTTAAAAACAATTCAAAAGATAATTTAATGATATAAATAAATTATATTAAAAAGAGGTTTTGAATTAAAATACAACATTTTAGACTATTCATTAAAATTGAACTTTATCGGAAAAATACCAACAATTTACACAATGTAAATTTTGATATCCCGATTCTAAAAAAGAATTTTATTTTTTAAAATATAACTCATAAAATTGTCCAAAAGTGGGTTTAAAAGAGGTTCGCCATCAAAAGGCGGTTAATCGACCTTTTAAAGAATATTAGAATGTTTACGCTTAAAATTGGATTCATTCGCATTTTTAATCCTCTAACATTTATTGTAAAATGTAAAAATATTTGACAAACATATATAATCATTTTTTAGTTAGTTCTGTTCATTCCCGCCATTACAACAGCTTGGCGTTAACTACCAATTCAAATAATATTATTTTATTATTAGAGTGCAACGTAAGATTCCCAAGAAACTCATTGTTGCGTATTGGGTATGCTATCGAGCATAGAATCCCCTTTAAAGTAATATTAATATTTTATTAACAAATATGGATAAATGTTAAAATGTCATATTATTTATTTACCTGGGGTGTTACGATTTCACCTTTGACCTCAATGTAGATGGAGTCTAATGGTTCCTTCAAAACATCCACTTACACACAAATTCTTGTAGAGGCGGGATAAAAAATTACATGGGTTCGATAATTCAGGCATAGAATATGACCTACCATGTTTCCAATCAACTAGTGGATCACCAGACTCTGAAAGTGTAATGGAAGACCTGGGAGGGACAACAAAATCATTGGGACCATGGAGTCACCCTTTAGGTAGAACTCATAAGACCACTAAAATATTGAAATGATAAAACCCTCCATATTTCATGGAAAATTAGCATTAACATAAATCAATTCATATTCATTCATAAAACGAATGTGAATATTTATTAACTCCAAAAGGCCAAAAAACTGCCAAATACTTCAACTTCCAAGAAGAGAATAAATACATGTCGAAGGCTTCGATATCGGTTTCTTTGTTCCCAAAATGAGAAACTGGAGTAAGATGCAATAGTGTTGAGGCTCTCATGAACTCTAACGGAGGGATCAGAATATAAAGAACACCATTCACGTGATTTTTTACATCAAGGCTAGCATCCATTGAGGGAGAGTATAGGAGAAAATATAGGTCTATGAAATGGGAAAATAAATGCTCATGGGAGAGGGATGAGAGTGTATGGAGGAAATCTCTACTAGCCTTAGCTGAGGTGGGGTGAAAGGGGAACTAGTGGTGCAAATATGGCCAACATCATCGAGGGTATAAGAGAGAGGTGATAAATATTTAAAAATCTTTTTCTGAAACCTCATCAAATAAGGATTTCATATTTAGTCTTAAATTTCATCCTTATAACCAGAAAATAAGTGTGGTAGTAAAAAATGGAAGATGGAACCTTGTAGTGGTGATAGTTTTCACAAATACATGATCAGAGTTCTTATATTTTTATAAGGGGATATAACAGAATAAATTATAACACCTTGATATTTTATAGTAGAAACATTATGAATGATATAATATACGACACACAACATCAATCTTAAATAACATGTGGATTATATTATTTAAATATGGCTTGTATAAGTTAATCGTTAAACTAGAGAGTATGATTAGGAGTACATATGTTGTGAAATAATTTTGGATTAAAAATTAATAAAATAAACTCATTTTCAATGAATTTATTAGAAATAAAAATAAAAGGTATTTAATAATAAAATTAATGTTTTATTAAACCTTTATTTTTATGCGCACAATATGTTTTTTTCTTAATAAGTTTAATTAACCGATTTTAATGAATGCTAATAGTGAAATATATATTTTATATATTCAATAAAATAGTTTGTCATTCATATAATATTTTTTCAACGCATAAGATATAAAAAAAGCAAGTTTTATACTTAAAATAGTATTTTTTCTATAAATTATTTTGTCCAATTTTTCATAGTTACTTTAAAATTAATTTTTCAAACTTTTAGAAATTTTATTTTAAGAAATATACATAAATATTTACATCATAATATCAAAATTATCATAGATAATTTCAAAAAAAACCATGAATAGTGAAAAATACTGATTTTTATATAAAACTGTCTTTTATTTAATGAATTTTAAAAATTATATATTTTTTAAAATGTTTTTAAAGTAAAATTAGTTCAATTATGTTATTATTATTCTAATTTATTTTATTTTACTCAATTAATTTTTTATATAAGATTTGAAAACTTTTTACACTTATGAAACCTTTTCTTTTCAAAACTATTTTTTCAACGTGCTTCCAGGTTTAATTTAAAATTAAATTCTACCACTTCTATGATTTGAATTTTTTAAAGTTTATTAAATATTTTTAATCATAATTATTGATATTCTATAAATATTCTAACTTATGTTTTCCATAATGAATAGTAAAAATAATAAATATTAATTACCAAATTAACAGTTAGAATGGGTTTACTAGTGGGGATAAACTAAAAATATAAGGCTTAAAATGATATAAAAACTTATTAAATTATTATTTAATTAATATATTTTTTAAAAATAAATCTAATATTCAATAAAAATTTATTTTGGATCATTTTTTCATGTGAAAAATATGTGTATAATTTATTCTTTTCAAACATTTCAAGTCGGTTATCTTTCTTACTTATAAAAGGGAACCCCCTCTCATATCTTATTCACACTTATAAAGCCTTTTCTTAGCCAATTTCATCTCAAATCCATTCCTCACATCCATCCCCCAGACTTAGAGTCCCTAGTTTGATCATAAAAACATTTTGGAATGTCTTTTTGTGTAAACCTAATGATGTTGTTTGAAGAAGATATATCATTCTTAATATAGAGTTTCTGTTATATTTTTTCTTCCACATTTTTAAAATATTTATAAACTATTGTTAAATAATAAAATATATATATATCATATTCGTATATGTTATTATTTTAAAAGAATAATCTATTTATATCTCCTCTTCCATCAAATGGGAACTGAAATTGTTGATCCTGTATACGACGGACTACCGCCTAGCGAATGAATGTAATTCATTTCCCATCACTACATATCATGGATGGATATAATAATGTATTTAATGAATATATATTATATTTATGAAATAAAAATACTTCTGGATTTATAATCACACATCTACCATTTACCTACCAATCTGTTAGAAAATGATAGCGCCGTTATTTTGTAAGTGTGGACTACTACCTTTGTGACGGATGGTGAAATTTTTTTAATTTAGTTTTGAAATGAATGGTAATAAATATATATTTAATTAATATATATAACATATTTGATATAATAATGAATCTATATAAGATAAATATAATTTAACATTTTTTTTCTTTTATCCGTTAAAAAATGGAAAGAGTGTTCATGCATACATACGACTTACAATCTCCATGAATGGTGTAATTCATTTTTATATATCTCTCTTTTATGGATGAATATATATACATATATAATTAATATATATTATATTTATTTCATGGTTAACATTTAGGATAATATTTAACTATGATAAATTTTTAGGGATTGAAACTAAAAAACCAAAACATATGCGAAAAATAAAGTAGTTATTACTTTGAATAGTGATTTTAACAAGGATTATTAATAAATGGGAGATAAAATGTTATAAATAAATAATATATAAATATTATATATTTTATGGTGGTTATGTAATATATTTATAAAAAAATATATATTTATTATATAGTAGTTTTGAACACATTTGAAGGAATTCATACATAAGGTAGGGGTTTCACGTCTCACTTTTACTTCCATTAGACATATTCCATATTTAACACATATTTATTTTTTGTGGTGAATATATTATCCCTTTAATAATTAATATCATGAATCTATTTATCTTATTAGTTTTAAAAGTTTCATTTTAATTTATTTCTTTCATAGGGCTTACAATTCAAAAGTCACCAAAATGGTAAGGGATTATTTCACAATCTCATCATTATTAAATATTGTTTATGTTTAAGTATTCATTATGGAAATTATTTTATATTTATATATTAAACCCAATATTTTTTATTCTAAATTGTATATAAATAAAATTTTAAAGTAATATTACCATTTTACCATCTTTTTTACTCTATAGTATTCAAAACAAGTTTAAAAGGATTATTTTTTTATATTTTGGATCAAAATTATTCTTTATTTCAAATCCATGTTTTTTATAATTATTTTAAAAAAATAAGAATCTAAAAATGATTTAAAAGTTATATTTTTCACCCATTTTTTACATTTTACAAAAAAATGAAAGGAATATTTTTGTTATTTTCTAAATGAGGTACATTTTAACCTCTACACGAAAGTGTGAAAATAGTGTTTTTTAAATTATAGGGATTGCATGAAATTACCCACCATCATGACCACTATTTTTTAAGGCTTCCTTTAATAGTTTACAGCTTTATTTTTAATAATTGTTTTTTCTAATGTTCTATAAATATTTAGTTTTAAAAAGTTATTTTCAATGTAAATAAGGGTATTTTCTTCAAAAATGTTTTTAACTGTATTTATATTAATCAATTATAGAAACCCTTATTTTAATTATGACACACTAGGGAAATTTTATAAAGATACTATTCATCTTATTTGTCAAGATGGTTTATGAACAGTTTGACAATGGATGTACTATTATGATACCATTCTAAATATTACATTGGATGGTTTATGATTTTGTGTATTGATTGAGAAAATTATTAGCATTTCATATGCTTGTTTTTAAATATGAAAGATTACATTTATTATATTTCTACCTTTTAAAATGGGGAATTAAGTGGACTTAGTATGTGATTTTTATGGCCTACTATATCCCCTTGGTTCATTATTAGGTCTCATGAGAGAATCTTGGGTATTTGGGCGTGCTCTTACCCATTTTAGTAAGATTTCTATAAAAAAGGACTTTATAGTTTGTTTATGACATACAGAATTATTCATTACATAATTATGATATTTTTTACTAATTTTTATTTGATTATTTTATTATTTATAACATCAATGGATATTTTTTAAGATTATGTGATTATTTATATGTAATTATTTAATCATCATTTATTCCTTCCATGTTACTCTCCATGTTCGAATTATTAATTTAATGGAATGCATTTTTTTTGTTTACCGTTATATATTGATTATTCCATATTTATTAAGGATATATTTAAAAGTATACATCACCTATCTGAGTATTAGATATCACCCCTTCTTATTTTTCCTTTTATAACAGCATTGAACACACATTCGTATATCTGATTCTAGAAACACAAACATTACCATCCTAACTGAAACTTTTGAACCTTTTTTCCATCAAAACCATAAAATATTAAAGGTAAAATATTTTTTCACTTACATACCCAAGTACCTATTTTGTTTAGATTTTTAAATAATTATTAAAAATAAATAACAACTTGTATTAATAAACAACTAGTTCATAAAGATCAATGTTATATCCCTCTATACCCATGTTTTCATATTATATATTATGTCTTTAACATCTCCCATAAAATTATTCACATAAGAAACCATTATAAACCCAAATAATCTAATATAATTCCTCATAAACAAGGAAAAAAAGTAAAAATAAGAAGGCTGAGCTCAAATGATCAGTATAGGTAAACATAAGAATTAATAATTGAATGTCATGAGTGAGAAAATGATGTGAATAAGTGTATAATGACATAATAAAAGTGTAGGAACATAACCTAAGATAAATTATACTATGAAAACCCAGATCGTTATTACATATTCATTTATGATTTATTACATAAATTCTCACATAAAATTAAACCTATAAGATCAATCATCCGAGTGTATTTGGGTGATTATATACATATCATATCAACTTTATAAATTGATCCGAAAAAATAAATTAAAACATATTAATATGATTATAATATTCCACTACTAATTTAAAATTGTAATGTATAAACTGAAGACATACATAATAAAGGGTTGAGATATAAAATCATAGAAGGGAATAAATAAAGAATAACATGATAAAAGTATTACATGTTAGTCAACATGAAGTTAAATGGGATATAAAATGGGTGAGAATCAAAATCATGGCCAATGTGTCAGAATACAACATGATAGAATAAAGGTTATGTGGGAATTTTGTAACAACTTAAAACATGATATTATAAGCATAAGACTTAATTAAACACCAAAAAATAATAACATTGTGTGCCGAGGATGAATTCCCATTCACATTTCATGGAATATCTTGATATTAAAACATTACCCAATGAATAAGATCCCTATCCGGGCTCACCCATCAAAATCACTTCATGTACATGGATAAATGATCCACATAGATCATATAACATACGAATTTATTTCATATCTATTAACCACATGATTGTGGAGTGTGGGATACACATAAGGAATTCCCCAATAAAGGAATTATTGGTATATATATATATATGTGAATACCCTTGAGTGGGAATTCATTTTAGAATTCACAACATAATAATTTTTTATGAAAAATCATAGTGAAATTATAGTAGCATAAGAGAAGTACATAAAAATTAATAAAATAGTTTAAAATGATAAAAAGGGGTATATAATCATTTGGAAATCCAAATTAAATAAAGAGGTATTTTGAAAACAATATCCCAATATTAGCAACTTTTAATAAAAAGGAATAAAAAATAATGGTTCTCAAATAGATAAGAGAATGGGAGGATCCATTACTTTTAGAGGGTATTTCAAAAATATTTGGAGGATTTATTTAGGGAGTATTCCTCTTAATGAATTGATTTTAAAACCTTAATATAAAATATAGGTTTTATAGGATTCATAAGGGTTATATAAAATTAAATAAATAACCTCAAAAACCAATTATTTAAAATTTTAATAATATATTTTCTCTTGTATACTTTTTATGGCATATATTACATCACTTTTGTGTCATTATGATGTCATAATATATATCATATATTTATACCACATTAATTTTTTACAAAAATATTATTATCTCATAAAATTATAAAAAATTCACCATTAGATAATTTTCAAGTTATAAATGAAAAAAATATTTAATCAAAATATTTTAATGAATATAAGAAATTAAAATTTTATATTTAAACCCCCATTTGTTGTAAAATATTTGTCTTCTTGACGATAATATTTTTCTAATAGTTATAAAGAATTATTTTTGACTTCAAAATATTATACTATAAATTATAATTAATAAATATTAATTAATAATAATATAATATTAAAAATATCTCATTTTAAAAATTCATGAATTCTTCAAAAGGATTTTCTTAATAGAAATTTCTTATTACCCAAAAATATAAATCTATTTTTTCATATTCAAATTAAATCTTTATCCCACTCATTATTTAATAATCTATAATGTCAAAGAAATAAAAATTAAATATAATCAATATTTCATAGAAAATAAAATGTAAATATTAAAGTTGTTAGGGTTGAGATACATATCACTTTGTTACACTGTCGAATTTTGTAAGCGTAAGTTGGGTTATTGTGAGATTTTCATAGGGTGGTTCAATGAACATGGTTGGGGTCGTGATCTCGATGAGCTTAAAATTCTCCCACAAATGGTTTTAATCATGATTTAGTAATTGAATCTTAGTTTTTTCTTTGTCAAGGGAAAATATTGTATATGTTATGTCCCTCTAAAGCACTGATAAATGGGAATCATAGGGTACAATCCTACTTTTAGTGACCATTACATCCTTTTTATGTGTTAATAGGACCTTATCATAACCCTTCATGTAAATAAATCATAAGATCACTATTCAACAACTATATTATCAATGATTGTGCTTTTTAGAGGACTTTTAAATTCTATATGATATAATATTTCCAAAAAACCGAAGAAGTTCATGTGTTATCAATAACCATAGTATATAACGGGGAACTTAATTAATTTACAAAGAGAATTTATTTTATAAATCATTAAGTAATTACACTGTCCCACCCTCATTCCCCTTTATAAATTTCACCCTCAAATTTTTCATTTCATAAAATTCAATAGATAAGGGTTCTTTTATTTCATCACTTATTATTATCCCAATTTTTTTCATCAAACATGTGGTTCACAAAAACACTTTGACCAGGTGATTAATATTATTTTATAGAACATTGTATCTATGATATAAGATGTTCACCATTTTATCCTCATATGAAATGTCATTATTAAATAGAACCACCTCTTGATTCATTACATGTGAGGGTTCTAGATTTTAATTTTTCCAAAGGGATAAATGGAACACATCATGTAGTTCACATAACTTTGGTGGGAGTGATATTTGATAAGATAAAGCTCCTATGTGATTGAGGATCTCAAAGGGGATAATTTATCTTAAAGTAATTCATCTATTCTTCCCAAACCTCTTGACTTTCTTCCATAGTGATATATGAAAGAAAAATTGTGTCTCCATAATCAAATACTGGAACTTTTCAATGATTTTTTACATAGATTTTATATCAAATTTGTCTATATTTCATATGAAATTGAATAGTTTACACTTTTTTTATCATATTTAGATATGATCAAGTCCCATCATATTCTTCTTTACAACATCACGCTAGTATGTCAGAGTATAACACATATTACCATAAAGATCCTCATAATTTTTTATTTGAATATTTGAATTGAATTTGTTTTAATTTGAGGACTCATATAGGGGATTGTATTGAACACCCAATCCATAAAAATCCATTTAAAATGATTCCATCATATTTTCAATAGTTTGAGTGGTCCTTTTATACTGGAAATATATATAAGGGTGATATTAAGTGTTGAAGCATAGTTTTGTATTGAAATCTTGTTGAATTCTTCTCCAAAACCTCAAGGTAAACCTCAGATCTTGATGAAATTTAATAGATATTTACACTCCATTAATTTTTACCACTTCTCTTATATATATCTTTGTATGTTCTTCAAGAGAGAAATATTCCTTAATAGTGTTGAAAAGTGTTGACCTTGTAAGCTGGTCGACTACAACTTATATGAAGTTGTTATCTTTAGGTGTATTGGGGAGTCCTATGATGAAATCCATTATTATTTTTTCACATTTACATACTATTATATGTAATGCATACATCATACCCTTAGACTTCATTTATTCATCCTTGACTTGCTGGAATACCAATCATTGATATGAAAACTCTGAAATCACTCTCTTTATGTCATCGCTCCAAAAATTTTACATCAAATATCTATACATCTTAGTTCTTACTAGATGAATATATAATGATGAGCTATAAATATCATCTTGATATTCCCTCTTCAGTATTGGAATTTATGGGACACATATTCAGGTTTCAAATATAATAACTCATTCTTTATCAAATTTAAACTCATGAAAATATTATACCTTCTTCTATAGAAAATTTATCATCTTCTTTAGCCTCCATAATCCACTTGAGAATTTATGGTTGAGCAATTACATTATAAAAAATGGATATATATCCTTATATTATTACCATATCCAGCCTTTTCATGTATAAGAATATTATATCCATTATAACCCCCATTGTGGATAGAGCTGTGGGATCCTTTTGTTTAAATCATCGGCCACATTGTCTTCTTTCCCAATATTTTAATGGATTGAAAAAAAATATTCTTTTATTATAACTAACCACCTCTATTTTCACACATTAATCTCTTATTTAGTGAATATATACTTTATGATTTTATGGTTCATATATATATCACACTTCTCTCCATAGATATAATGCTGCAATATTTTTAGCCCAATTATCAATACATAAAATTCTATATCATGATTCAGGTAGTTTTTCTTTTGTATCATTATATTTAAGGAGGAATAATCTATCATTATTTCAATTTTCAAGAGTAAAAAACCCAATACCTTTTTATATGGATCACTGAATATCACAAATACTTCCCCACATGTGGGTAATGTTAGTACATATGTAGTAATTAACCTCTTCTTTATATCAATAAACCTTTCCTCAAATTTATCATTCTAGAAAGTCATGAATCCTTTATGAGATACCTAGGTTATGGTGCTTGAAAATCATGAGAATTTTCTCACCAATCGACAAAAATACCTTTCCTATCAATGGAAAATATAGATATATATAATAGAGGTTGGTCTTGGAAAACCTTCAATTTTTTGTTTTTATGAGTCAATAGAATTGATTTTTATTTTTGATTACATGCCCTATTAAAGTTACTTACTCCAAAAATAACTCATATTTAATGTTCTTTTCATATATACTTTTTTCTGCAAGGCACTCATTACAGTATTAAAATAGTTCTCTTGTTCTTCTTTATTTTTGATGTACATAAGAATATCATTGATACAGACTACCACAAATTGGGTGAGGTAATATCTAAAGACTCTATTCATTAGGTACATAAATATTATTTGAGTGTTTATTATTCTGATTAGAATCACTGTGAACTAATAGTTTTCACACCTTGTATGAAAATATGCCAGGGTAATAACCTCTTTCTGTACCTTTAATTAATAATATCTCAACCAAAGATATATCAAATAGAAATATTGGACTCCACATTGTTGATGGAACATATCATCAATATTTTCTAAAAGGTATTTGATAATTATGGAAATCATTTTGGGCTCACAATAATAAATGTATAGGAATTTAGACCCATATTTTTCTTAGTGAAGAGGATTGGTGCACCCCTTAGTAAAGAACTCAAGCACACAAGACCTTTATCATTATTTTCCTATAGTAGTTTCTTTAGTTCCTTGACTTCAAAAAATTCATATTTTATGTGGAGTATTGGATATTGGAAAATATCCAAGTATAAGATTATTTAAAATTTCAACCTTTAATCTAGGTGGAAGACTAGGAAATTATTTGATAAACACATCAGTGTACTCCCTCATAACAGGAAGGACTTCAATGATGATCATTTATTTTGCCTAAATCATTTGGGAAAGATATGGTTTTTATAAGAAACTAATATCCATTCATGTCATAATGATACCAAATAATATTGTTCTTTATCCATGAAATTGTATATAATCAAATGGAAATTCATGATATGAAGTTTGATTTCTTTCTATCATTGATTTTTGTTGGCTGTATATAAGGGAAGTTATTATATACTCAAAATTTCATCAAACTATGTTAAAGAGGGTATAAAAAGGTTATTTAAAAACTTAAACCCACCCATTTTTTATAAGGGATGAGTTATATACTTGAGATATAATAATTTCTCCATTTATCATATTCACTAACACCTCTATTTGCATGATTTCTTGTGGTGTTTTAATAGTTCAACTAAGCTTGTGTGAGCAAAAAGATTTCATAGAAATTGAATCCAAAACTATATTTTCAATTCTTAAATTAATAAAATGTATGTTGGTAACAACTCAATTTTTAGGATCCACCCCAATGGTTGTGAGGACATTTTCTTACCCTTGCTTCCTTGGAGGTTGTTGGTGTTGATTTTCTCCCACAAACCTTGGCTTAAGTGATTGGTAGACATCATTTCATTATTCCTTGAAGATAAAACATTATAAAATAGGATAATGGTTAAAATGATAATTCCTCTCTTCCATAACATTTGGGTGTATATCCCATCTGAAATTACATGCTAGGTTCCCCCTCATTTCAGCATATAAATAATTTCCTTATCTTCTTCAACCTGTTTTTGGGGTGCTTCTTCCCACACTTTTGAAAAGTGTGATTTTGGAATTTCATACCACCATTAGATTAATTAATCACATTTAAAGTATTAAATTCCACTTCCCACTTCTTGTCCCTATGTGACCCTTGAGATTCACTAATCATCATTTCAAATTTGAGTGAACATCAGACAATCTCCACATAACATTGAAATTTCTAAATTTCCAAGTCTTTTCATAGGCTCGACTTTGTTCCACAAAAAAAGGATAATATTACATTGCACTTAACTACAATTTCATGGGTTATGTCATGAAATTATTGGGAAGTTTTCCTAAAACTCCTAAATAGATTTAGCATCCTTTTTTCTTGAGGCTAAGTAATTCCATCTCCATTTCCAGTTAGAGAGTGTGAGGAAATTATTTATTGAAAACATTTTCTAAAATTTCTTCCACTCCATTACACTGATCTCCTCCTCAAGATTCATATTCTTGACCACCTCCCTCAATTTATCATCTTCTTATATCATGAAATAAATATCCAATAAAACATTCTATTTCTCATATCCTTAAATGATAGAGAATAAATTTTCAATGGATCTATTCAATTGTTCCAAAACTAGGGGATCTCGTGATCCACTTAATGTTAGAGGCATTTGTCTCATGATGGTCGCAATTACAACATTCTATTTTTAGGGGGATTTGGTCATTACTCCTGATTCAAGTATCGGTTCAAATATAGAGTGAGTTGAGAAAGTGTACTCATGAAGTTATTGATTCATTCTCTCCTCAGGTTGGTCATCTCATTTGGATAGTCATCACATTACCCCTCTCTATAGTTGCTGACTTGGTTCTTATTATTTATAGAAATTAAATAGAATGAAGGGAAAATTATGGATTATAATTTATAAATATTTAAACACATAAAAGGGAAACTATGGATTTTAAAGGGATAAATCAGAAATGATATATTTTTCTTAACCTATCTATTTCTTGGCTTCATTAAAATTTATCCATGATAAATTTAAAAACATAAAATCTTATAAAAATACTTTAATCCATTATAATGGTTTATAATGAACTTATGAATTTACTAAGGAATATCCCCCATTATTTTCAATCTAGGTGTGTTACAAGGACCATTTTCATACACCACTTCCAGATTGATTCTAGATCAATTTGGTGTTTTAGGGACGTTACCTCTAGGTACATCTATTCTAGAGCCACATCCACTTGTTGTATCTATATAGGGATTTATTTTATTTTAAATAAAAGTCTCAAAAATTTAACATATTTTTAGGATATTTTACCATGTTCAGACCAATACCAAAGTCTTTCAATATATTTTTCAAATAATAATCCCAAAAATAATTATACTTTATTATAATACTATCTATGAAAACAAATATATTTATTATACATTAATTTGAGATTTTTTACACAAATTTTTAATTAATATAATTAAAAAGATATAGAAAAATAATTTTTTGGGATTTTGGGTATATATAATATATACTTGATACATGGATATATACATGTTATTGAAAAATTATTTATCAGGATTCTAATATACCATTGCCCATTTAAAATAAAACAAGATAACCTAGGGATATATATATATATATATAAGAAAATGGGGATCTATAATTCCCAGTAAGGAAATAAAAAATTCATCACATGATAAAAGTATTACATGTTAGTCATTAGTAATTTAAATGGGATGTAAAAGGGCTGAGAATCAAAATCCTAAATAATGAGATATTTTATAAGATGATTGTGTAAATGCAGCATAGTAATGAACAGAAAAATTAAAACATGGAATCAAAAGCCTAAGTCATGGTTATAAATCAAAAAATCATAACATTGTGTTATAATTTATATCTCACTTTCACTTTACATGGAATATCACAATATTAAAACATTACCTGATTCAAAAGAGAACTACTGAGGCACACCCATAATAAATGTATCATATACATGCATAAGTGTTCTATGTTGATCATATAACGTCATATTTTATTTCATCTCAGTTAACCCCATGATTTAGGAGTGTGGTTTATATACATGTAATTCCAAAAACAATTATTATAGGTACATATATGTGAATAACCATGAGTTAAAATCAGTCTGATAATTCACATCACATTTGCTTATTCTGAAAAGCCACGATGAAATTTTAGCAGCTTGACGCCAGTACATAATGATTCATAAAATGGTCGAATGAGAGAGATATTAGTATCTCATAAATTATAAATAAATATAAAAGTATTAGGTATATGGAAAAACATATCCTAAAATTAAGATTTGGATATCAAAAGGCATAAAATAAATAAGGTTCTTGAATAAAGATGAGAATGAGAGGGTCCTTTTCTTTGAGAGGGTGTATCCAATTGCTTAGGAGGATATCATTGAGAAATTTGGGTAACCTTGGTAGGGATATAGAGATGGAAGTTCATATTAGGGATAAGATCGAAGGTTTTTTAGAGAATATAAATGGGATTTTGGGTGTGTTTATTTCGGAAAAGAGAGGGGAGTTATTTATTATTTCATAAATAAAGGTTTTGGACTTTGTACCATAATATAATAAAACTCACAAAACATACCATAGTTTTTTTCCTAAGGTTTCTAGAAAAGTCTATTGGTTTTCATTAATTAATATGTTCATGAACTGAACTTATTAAAATATTACCCTTAGTGATATGGAAGTGAGTCATGTTCATAAGTAATTGATTTTAAAACCATAATATATTGTATAGGTTTAGTAAAATTCATAAAGGCTTTATAAATTTTTTAAAATAACCTCAAAATAAAATTATTTTAAATGGTAAATATATTTCTTTCATTGCTACCTTTTATAGAATATATTACATCACTTTTGGGTCATTAAAATGTTATATTCCATACCATATATTTTTACTATAATGAATTTTTTCATAAAAATTCATCTATCATAGAAAGTTATAAAAAAATAACCATTGGATTATTTTGAAGTAATAAAACTAAAAAATAATATTTATTTAATCAAAATAATTCATCATGTTTTAGAAATTAAAATTTTAAATTAAAAACGCCATTTATTAGAGAATAACAGTCTTTTAATGATAACATATTTTTGACCCTTATAAAGATTTATTTTTTAATTCATAAAATTAATGTAAGAACCTAGCCCAGGTTCCACACATTTGTGCCCTAAGTCGGCTCCCAAAATGTCCTAAATCGTTCCTCCTTGTATAATATAGGCTTATGAATAGCAGCAAGGGTTTTATAAGTCAGTAATGGGGAAAGTATACCATCTTTTATCAAAGTAATACACCAAGGGATATAAATAAACAATAGAATAAGCATATATAACCATAAATAAAACAAATCTCTCAATATAATCAATGTATGACATATAATTTCCAAATAAATTAGAAAATATGTCATGTTAATATATATGTAAAGTGTCTAAAATGAAACAGAAAATAAAGACACTGACAACTCCCTAGTGAGTCCTGAACCGCATTCAGTCCCCTTATTCAATTTTCATCCCAACTCAACCATCTAACACAGGGTCTTTTCCCATAAACTGCCTTGAAAACAAAAAAATTTATTGAGGTATCGATCAGGAAACCCAAGTAGGGTGTGATTAAAACTTAGTAGGACACCACCAATGTTGTCTAATAAAAATTAACTCAAATAATATTTTATGAAGTTTTATAAATAAATAATTACATTTTATAATTAAATAGATATCTCATTATCAATTAATCTTTATTTAACTACATAAAACCTTGGGTTCCTATGGACACACGAAACTCAATACCTTCTTTATCCTATGTTAGAGTATGATCCATTTCATGTTATTAATTCAAAATTAATTTAATAAATGGGATTTCCTTATCTATTCTATTTTAATTATTAAAATATCTGATTGGAACCTTTGTCCGATGAAAAAAATTCAAGTGTAGATAATATTGTCTAAAGCCCCATGAGCTTGGGAAGAAGCATACTATATCCCACACAAATTTGTCCCTACGGGCTTTGGAAGCAGTAAACCATGTCCCAATCACGTGGTATTTGAAAGTAGTTGACCATTTTCCACACACACACATATATATATATATATATATATCAAACAATTTATCACTATGGGCTTTGAAAGTAGGAGGCCATGTCTCACACACGTTAATCGCATATACCAAAAAATCACTATATCACATCAAACAGGATTAATCAACATTAATCATCTTATCAAAATCAACCATTAATTAATTAATTAATCTATTTCTATTAATTAATTCAACAATTATTTAATCACCTTCATCGCATTAATTAATTCTAAAATTAATTAATCATATCCTTCACATTAATTAATTCAAAAATTAATTAATCATATTAATTCCATTTAAAAAACCCAATATGGAAATAATTAATTCATCAATTAATTATTTAAATTATCATTTTAATATTCTAATAATTAATTCATCAATTAAATACCCCAATTTATCAATTCCATTGTTCAATCAAATCCCTAATTCCTCAATTAATTAATTATCCACATTAATTAATTCATCTTCAGAATCTCAGTTACTAAACTAACACTACAAATTCTATAATCACATATATGTAAATGATATCAATACTATGGGATTTTAATAATAGACCACAAACCAAGAATTTTTTTACCAATGATGATCTAATATAAATCCCCAAAATTGAGAAGCACAATGAAGTATATTAGGATTCAGATCTAAAACCCTAAATCATGATTAAAGACATAATGATATTATGAATATTGAACTAGATCTAAAACCCCATATCTAAATCTCACTAAATAGGTTTATATATAATAAAACAGTGGATAACCTCCATCAAAAGAAAAATAGAATAAAAAAGGATGAAAGGGAAAGCATCAGGATGAGATCCACTTATAGGGAGATGAGAGAAACTTTGATTTCAAATTTGAATTCCGAATAACATTGGTTTTATGGTCTTCGAATCCCTCTAAAAAACTCAAAAAACGTGAAATACCTCCTATGGTCGAATGAGGGTCAAAATACATGAGTTATAGGAGTTCGAAGGATTTTAAAAATAGTTTTTGGGCCAATTTAAATGTCATGAAAGGTTTCCTATGTAGTGGAACATAGTTTTACCTGAAATTGTTCCAACTGTGTGCTAGTTGTTTTAGGGATTCCATGTTTCTCCTTTTAGGGGGGCACTGTTTTTTAAATTGTATGCCAATTATGCAAACCATCACTATCTAGGTATGTATGGTTTCTTGGGATAGCCAAACAGTTTTCCCTAACTCTGCACCAATCGTGAACAACCCCCTTTTCTTCATATTTTTTTAATTTTCACCAAAAAACACCCCATGGTAAAACTAAATCGAAAGATAATTAAATAAAAAAAAGTACTCAAATTCAATTTTGATTCAACTCCATAAAATTTAGAGATCTTATAATTTTACTGTCTAATATACTCAATAAATACTATTTAAATATAATTTCATATTAAATATTTTGTTTTTAAAATTTAGTAATTATTTAAAAGTAATGTCTTAATTTATATTACTCATTACCGTGAAATAGAATTTCAGTTTTTTCATATTGAATTATAATTTTTATCAGGCTCATTTTTAATCATATATAAAATAAAATCAATAAGAAATTAATATAATTATTATTTCATAGAAAATAATATATAAATATTAATGCTTTTTAGGGTTGAGATACATATCCATTTATTATAATATAAAAGTACATAAGGGTAAGGCGTGTGATAGTGATATTTTTATGGAATAGTTTGATCAATATCATTTAGTCTTGATCTCGATGAGCTTGAACTTCTCCTATAAAATAGATCACTCATTCTTTACATGTTGAATCTAGTCTTGGGACTAGTCAAAGGAACATTCTAGGGATGAAATATCCTTAATAATCTTTGAAAAATGGGCTTCATAGTCTTTGATATAACTAGTCCAGGACATCAATTCCATTATTTAGGTCAATATGACCTTATCAAAACTCTTAATATATAATAATGATAAGATCAATGTTATATATATATATTTTAAATTTTTATGATTCTTCATTGTATTTTAAATCTAATAGGATATGACATTCCATAAAAAATAAAGATTTTAATGTGTTTTCTATAAACATAATATATAATAGGGTAGTTAATTCAATCACAATTATAATTTTTGTTTATAAAATTTTGGATATATACATATACACATCCAACCTAAATTGATAAAAATGTTCTATAAAATAATTATTTATAAAAGTAAAGAGTCATAATAATAAATAATAAAAATCCATGTGATGACAACATAACTTAAATGTGTCATTAAAAACCTATAGAAATCATAAAGAAAAAAAATCCGGTATCTTGAAAGGATATCATTGCAGAACCCTTATAGATGGAATAACTATATGATCGACTTCCATACCAAATACAGTGGAGGGTTATCTTGGTTCACCCATCATATAATATATATCAAGATCACCCAATTCTATTTGGGTATACCAACAATATAAGTAATATGGGTCTCACTCATGAGCTATAAAGACAATTTGAGGTGAATTACCCACACAAAGGTAATACCATCGAATTTTAGAATTAATGAATGAAACAATTATGTGAATAAAGTTTGAATCAACCTAAAAAATAGAAATAAAAACATAAGATTACAAAAATTCATTATAGAAAAAATATTTTAATATCAATTACAATAAATAAGTACTTTAGCCTAGTGAAATAAAATTTAGCTGAGAAACCTTTTTCACTTAGTTACTTCCAATTTAAATTCTCTTGGATGTCATAATTAGAGTTGAAAAATATAATAGCATTAAATATGAAGGATCATGATATCAAATAAAAAAGAGGCATTATATATAAACATAATTAGATAAATTAGGTTCAAAACAATAAAATGTGCCTCAATGAATATAAATTGGTGTGAAATCCCTTATTTATTTAGTAATCTGTATATAAAAGCATCATGAAAGAAAAAAAACTCATCTTGATTCATAAATAGATTTAATTTTAACGATAATAGTTATAAAATTAATTCAGGGGAATTATATACACAAAAAAATAAATGTAAATTATGAATATGGAATATGTTTCACTGAAATAAAAGTGATATGAGAAACCCTAACCTCATGTCTAGAGTTTCCATGTATATCTTTTATCTCCAATACAACATCCATATATCAATTATTTTATTTTTTAATAAAATTTTATATGTTTAATACCTTGTAATTGAATCATTTATTTTAGTTATTTTGGATCGAATATTTAAATACTTATTTATCTAAGCCCATGTCTTTTTTGTGGTTCTTAAATTCATGTTTTAGATGGGATTCAATGTATTGATCAGGTTAAAAGAGGTCATTATTTAAAAATTTATAATATAGTAATCATGAAATATCTATCATATTTATTAATAAATTATTCTTTAAAACCAATCATTAAATATGAATATAAAAAATAACTACATTACAATCATGGTGTTGGTAGGTCTTATGTACGCATTAGTAACATTTCCATTTTTCAGCAATCATTATGAAACAAATTAAAGTAATGTTTTATATTTCCAGAATGATCATCTTATCATAATGACCATAAAATTTCATTAAATATACATCTAAATATATCAAAAAAGTGATGTGGTGGTTAAAAAAGAATCACATCACTTTATAGAGCTTGTTGTCCACACAATCACATAAAGGATATTATCATTTATTAGTGAATGGAATGGTAAAAAGTAAATGATATATTTTATTTTAATAATTATAAATATTTCACCAATATCATAATTATTTCATACATATCACATATATTTATTAACATTATTCGGTTTACCTTCTATGTAAAGGATTATTGATAAACAAACTGCATCGCTTAGCGAGGAAATATTCTTTTGTACGCATGAGGGACATTATCGTATCCCCACAGAATAAAAATTAAGAAGTTATATGTGGTATAATAATTCCAGAAGTATATTTTTGTTAAAAATATAATAAATTTACTTTAAATCCATCACTAAAGTATTCAATGAGAGGTGGTGATTAAAAAAGAATGACATGAGTCTGCAAAGTGGCAGTCCACCGTACATAAAAATGGTAGTTTTGTTTCCCATTTGATGGAATAGGAGGATGATTTTTTTATTTAATTATAATAATATCATCTCAATATGTAAGATAAACTATTTTTATTATATCATAATGGATTAATAATATTTGATATAGATGGGAGAAGAAAAGAAACAAAAGCACTCAGTTACGAATGATACCTCTTCTTCGGACCACCTTATTAGGATTATAGCTAAAGAATTCCTAGATTTTATTTTTAGAATTGGGTAGGTAGTAAGAACATTATATTTCATGTCCTTCATTATCCTATTTTATTTATAGTTAAAATATTATAGTAGAGGGGGTGGCTATTTATAAGTGTGGGAGAGATCACACTTGTAATTTTTAAAAGAAAATGTTATACCCCGTTTTTCACTATACATGGGGATAAAAATTTATCCCATATATCCTTAGATTACATAATGGTTAAATTTTTGTAGAAAATAAAATTTATATAAGTTTTTAGGTCATTATAACCCTAATCTTTTTAGTTTAACCCCTGGTAAGTCTATTATTCCCTTAACAACAGTAACATGTTTTTACTATTTTCAAAATTTTTTATAAGAAAAAATTAATTTGAACATATAATATAATATAATTTATTCTGATTGAAAATATGTAAACTATTTTTCAAAATTCCATAACAAGAATTTGAAAAAATAAATTTTAAATTGAACCAGGAGACATGATGAAAAGGCACTTTTTCAAGAAATGTATTTTCAAGGATTTGATGATTTTATTTTAACTCTGTAACTAGTAATAATAATTATATGAATTAAAATTAAAATTTATAGATATATAATATTTACATTTCACTTAAATATTTCTTTAATATGGGTTTTTAAATTTATTAAAATAGAGAAACATTATGCAATTTTAAAGAGTTTTTGTAATAAACTAATTTTTTAAACAAAAAATGAATATACTAAAATCCCATTTAAAAAAACTAAAAAGTAAATAATTTAATAAACTATGAATTAAAAAATACTTATGTTACTTTAAATAAAATTTAAATCATAATATTACTTTCAAATTTAGTAATTTAATTTAAAAATGAAATTTTTTAAAAATATATATTTTCATTATTCACAGAATAATCAATATTTTCTGATAAATCAAAAAAATTCAACTTATGTTAATTTTGATATGATGATTTCAAAAATAAAATTTAATTTTTTTAAATAATTTTTCTAAAATTATAAAGAATTAATTTTTAAAAATAAGTGTCAAAAAAAGAACGAAAATGCTTTTTAAGAAAATACAGTTTCTAAGCACAAAACGAGATTTATTCGTATCCCATGATTGACAAAAATATTAAGTTAATGATAGAAAACTTGATAATATATATATATATATTTATATATAATCAAAATAATTCATCAATATTTATTAATTTAATTAATTATGACAGAAAACAAATTTTTAAAAAAAAACTTTTTAAAAAAAATATTTCTCTTACTTTCAAATGAGTTTAATTTTTATTTTTAATCAATTGATAAACAATGAATTATAACAAATGTTTAAATCATATAATTTGTAAAACTTCATTAATCAAATTCATATCTTCCGATTTAAATATAGGATATTTTAACACCCATATATTTTTAATATATTTATCTTTAAATAAATTTCATTTTCTTGATTGATTTTGTTACATAAAACATTGAGTTTAAATGAGTTTTAAAATAATATTAAAATAATATTATATAAACATGAATGATATAACCTAGACATTAAAAATATGGGTATTAATAATATTAAATAATTTATTAAATATTTAAAAAGTAATTACTAAATATATTTTTATTTACAAATGCTTAATGAATAATCACTCAACTTTAATAAGGATATATAATTCAATAAAAAATATGTTTTCTCCAAAACTGTTTTTTTATTTCATTTTGTGAGAAAAAATTATAGAGAAATTTTGGAACTTTTATAAACATTGTTTAATAAAATGAACATCATTTTTTAAATCATCGTATCGATATTAACTTACTGTGAGTTTTTTGGATTTTTCATAAAATTATTCTTTTTCAATTAATATTGAAACATAAAGATTTCTATAAAAATTTCATTTATTTTTAATAAATTAAGAAATATAAGTCTTTCATTATTATTTTAAATTTATTTAAAATTAATGTAATTATTGTTTTTTAAAATGAAATCTAATTAATATACATAAATAGTTTTTATACAAGATTTTATTATAAGGCTTTAAAACACTTTTTTTAAACTGTACAAATGTGAATTATATTTCTTCATTTTAAATAATTAAAATAATAAGTAATGAGGAATTATTTAAATGAAACTTTTATTATTTTTCAATAAATATGAATTTAAATTTATTTAAATATTATTACTTTTTATAATGGTAATGTGATATCACATTTTCCTTAAAAATGCATTTCCTGAAAAACAACTTTTTAGACATGTCTCTCAGTTTAATTTTAAATTGTATCTTACAGTTTTTTAAGTTGAATTTGAGAAAATGGATTCTGTTATTATAATCATAATAATTTATATTATCTAATAATATTAACTTATATTTTGATCATATTTAATATTGAAAATAGTACAAATTATTTACTACTATTATGGTAAAAATGGGTTCACCGGGGGATTAAAATAAATATATAGATGTTAAAAATGAACTATAAAAATAATAATTCCTATTTTATGGTCATATATAGAACTTTTATCTTCCATGGTTCTAAATTGGTCCATTTTTATCCATTTTTCAATACAAAAATGATTGTTCAATTCTTTCATTTCAAAAAAAAATCATGTGTATCCTCTCCCCTCCAATTAAATCCCCCCACCCTCATTTACACACTTACAGAACCAATTGGTTCATCCAAGACCTTCCAAATCTCTTACCTAAAAAACCTCATCTTATAAGAATTTTTTTATCAGAAATCCAACCTTGGATGTTTTTGGTGCAAACCAAAAGAATTTTTCTGAAGAAGAGGTAACATCCTTGACCAAGAATTTTATTTTATTTATTCATACTAATCCTTCAAATATTATTAAACCATGATTAAGAAAATAAACTCATTATATTCTAAATACTAAGTCTATTTATGACCTATAACCATCTTATTTTACTTAAAATGGGAAAAGAAATTGATGATCGTGTGTACAGCAGACTATTGTCTCGCAAACTGACGTACTTTGTTTTCCATCACTACTTCTCATAGAAGGATAAAATGATATATTTATAATTTATAGATTATATTTTTGTTATAATTATAATTATTAAATTATAACATCACATCAAACTTCTTACTTTTCATTCTGTATAGAATATGATAACTTCCATCTTTTGAATGATAGACAACCCCCTCATAAAGCGATGTGTTTTATTTTTCTCTTACGCTTTATATAGAAAGTAATGAGGATAAATTTTATGTTTATATATGATATTTTTGACATATTTATCATTATATAAAATAAATACATCATATAATTCATTACCTTAAAATCCATTTAATAAATGATAACTTCATTTGTCTGTACGTCAGACTACAATCTCATGAATGGATGTGATTCATTTTTCACTAATTCAGAACATATAAGGCAATAATATATATATTTAATGAATATATGAGATATATATGACTTGAAATTTATTCTAGAAAATCATTATATAATCCACTTCCTTTCCCTTTCTCCCATTGAGTAAATTATAATGTCTTTTACGTGTACATATTTCCTACCATCTTCATGAAGCGATGTGACAAATTATTCATGTTAAAAACTAAATAATGATTTTAAAAATGTATCTAATGAAAAAAATAATATTTTTAAGGCTAATATCATTCTTCTGATGATGCCATTTTTTCCTATGCTCAAGGTCTTGAACATTCATGACAAAATGGGCTTGAGAAAACATGGTAATTAAGATCCAAAACAATAAGATAATGATTTATTACAAATGAACAGGTGGTAATATGTCATTAGTGGATAAAGGTATTTTCATTTAGGTTTTTTACATTTTAAAGTTGGTTTTTAACCAACATTGATAAATTTTTAGTTGAAGATAATAGTTTCAATGTAAGTTTTTATAAAATTGACAACTAAAATCAATTCAAAATCTAGTTAATGGATTTTATCAATATTGGTTTAAAAAATCTGATGTCAAGAAAGGTATTTGACATCATTTTCAATAAAAACAATCTCTAAAAACCAATCCATTGTATTTTTTGTGTCAGTTTTTTGTAAAAACTGACTCCCAAAATCATTTTCAGGTGATTTTTAGTGTCAATTTATATGAATATCGACACTAAAATCCAACCTTCGACAGTGTTTTGGTATTGTTTTATCTAATAATTGAGGCTGAAGGATGAACTTAGGCAAGGTTTTAGCATCAGTTTTTAGAGAAACCAATGCCAAAAACTTAATATTTTTTCGATATTGGTTTCTGAAAAACTAATGTTGAAATGATCTATCATCATTGATTCAACATCACTTTATAAAAAATATTATGTTCACATTTGTATATTTAAAAAAAATTAATTATACAGATAAATTTTATATAATTTTAAATCCTACAAATATAATGTACAGAGAATATACAACAGAAAAAATATAACTAAAAAAACAAAAAAAGCAACAGCATACAAAATATTCTACATGAATCATCCTCATGATATCCTCTATCACACCATCAACTATAGTAATCTTACCTAAAATACAGACATAGAGATAATCATAAAACACCTATAAAATGTAACAATAATTGAATGCTCGCATATAAAAAGTAAAAAAATAAATAAAAAGTGACAATAGTTTCTCATATCTCAACATCTTTTATTTCTTACACCATGATTTATTACAAAATGATATAGACCCAAAAAAATAGGGTGCCCAAAATTGAACATTATTAATGAAGAGTTGAATAAGTGAAATAATATATTGAATAAAATTTAGTTTATCTTATATATATGGTCTCCAATATGATAAAAGTTTTTCTAACTAATGTGTCGAAAAAAGTGTCAACCAAAATTAAAAAAATGGTTTATTAAACTGTTAGGGAAATTTTATGAGTGTTTGTCATTAATTTGATCTTGAAAAATGATGACAAATGTAGTGGGATGATGGATCCTAACAAAACCACCATGTGTAAGTTTTCAAAACCTCATGTTTGATAAAAAAACATATTTTTTAATCAATATAATGTTTTTTGGTTTAAAAGTTGATAGATGACATAGGGAATCAACACATAGTATTTTTCCTATAGTTTTGAATAATATGTTGGCTAATATACCTTGGTAATAAACCAACATATGATTGATATCATAAAAGAGGAAAAATGCAATATGTCAAGGTCACACCCATGTGTTATTTGAGTTGTAAATGTAATTTTTTATGGTGTAACTTCTACAACTATAATTTATTACCATTTATTTAATAAAACCACCATGTGTAAAAGATATATACCTCAAACATTAAAAAACATATAAAGAATAAATTATAAAAACTCTAAGAAAAAAATATTGCAGGATTTTTCATTTTTCAAACTTCTACTAAAGGGCGCATAGCTAGAAATTTAATGTCTTATGTAGTGTGGAGATTTTTTTAATAAATAAATAATCATTTATACAGTAGGTAACCCTATTAAAATAAATATAATATACAAACATAAAAAACTGATTTTATAAACGCCCATTTTATAACCTTAATTAAAAGATACATACCTGATAATTTAAATGAAAATCATACTTAATACATAGTTTGAAAAAAACTACGAAGATGGTTAAGTTCTTCATTCATATAAAATTTGATATTATTGAAAATATATAATAATAATGGATGTTATCAGATTAAAAAATAGAATATTTTCATATAAAACAAAAAATTGTTAATATAATTAACCTTATCAAATTCAGTTGTTCTCTAGTTTTGATTATCTCATACATGAATCTTAATACAAAATAACCACATTCCAAGCTTCCTTTTATAAAATGAAACTAGGGTTATAAAGAATTATATAGTAAATAAAATCCCATATATATATATATATAAACACAAATATTATCTAACATAAGAAATAATTACCTTCACTTCAACCAAACTTATTGGATTTGGCTGGTTTATTGACTATTTCTCTTTGTTAAACTTTTTCTACAACCTACATTTTCATATATATATATATATATAACTAAAAAATTATTTATAAATAATAATAACTAAAAAATAACTTATAAAAAACATACTTTTCAAATAAATTGGTAAAATTTTAATGAAAAGAACCTAATAAAATAAAAAAGCTATATATCGTACATTCATTTGGGAAGAATATGCCTAACATCCAATGACCTATAAAATATAAAAAGTTCAAAATTAATGAAATTATAATGAATTTTAGTTTATAATTATCTTAGTGTTCTTACCTATCATATAATGGAAAAAACAGACACACTATATCTATATTTTAGAATCTCTCACATATATATGAAACTCTAGTTGTATTATGATTTACATATTACACAATAATTGAAATGAAATCTAGATCTATATGACCATAAACACTAGTGATCACATTTTGAATAAGAATTTTATTTAGAAACTGAATTAAATTAAAAATATAGTATGTTACATGAAATCATATTAATTTAAATAAAGAAATAAAAACTAAAACAAAAAATTACTTGCATGGAAAATAACTACAGCATAGGCACACTGAGCACATCAAAAATAATAAGATACATGCAATTTTTTTGGAATGTTCTCAATGGATAGTATCATCAACATATATCATATGTGAAACAAAACACTTAAGTGTTATCCAATGAAGAACAAACCTAACTTAATCTTTGTAGCACATAAAAAACAGTATAAGTATCCTAATTTATTGATGCTTGTACCAATTATTTTGATTTTAGATAGTCCTGTATAAAATAAATTTTAGAAAACTCTATATCATATTATCAATCAATAGTAAATAATGTTTTCAAAAACAACACATACCTCGTATGACAGATAACTCAGAAGGCTAACTGTCCAAAGTAAAAAAATAAACCCTATAATCTCCAACTTGTTTAACCTCCTCAATAGGCAAGAGAAGTATAACATTTGGATCGACAATTTCATTTATTGATATTTTGACCTAACCTAACAACATGGGCTCATGATGTACAGAATATCCAAAAATATGTATGACTTCATATGCTGTAATGTTTATAAGAGTATCCCCAACAAAAAACTCACAATAAACGGTCGGGTCTGACAAGGAGGAGGAGGATCAATGTTGGGATGTTGGGTAGGATGGAATAGCTAGGAAGGATGGGTAGGATAGGTCGACGGGGAGGTTTGGGTTAGATGGGAAATATCTAAAGGTTTTACAATCTCTAAGTTTCTAATTAATTATTTAAACATATCCTACACATCTGATTAAATTTGATTACCCATGCACTTTTCTGGGTTTTTAGCTACACTTCTAAGGAATATATTTCTGGTACTCTTGTTTTCTTACTATGATGACCAAAAGCATTCCTAATACTTACACCTACCACATATACTCTTACATAGTCAGGGTGTTCTAGAGTTCCTAAATCTATAACTAGGATGCCCATTTTACCCTTATGGATAAAAGTGTCATGTGTCACTTTCTCTTAAAGTTCAACCTCAAATGAAAACCCAAAATGGAATATTATTGTTGTTAATATAAAAAAACTAATGTTAATGAAAAGTAAATTATTATTTCTTACAATTCCTTTAGCTACTACGTTATATTTCTTTGTAAGATACAATTTAAATTTTGTAATTCTTACTCTTTTCCATTTTTCATATCTAGTGGGGGGAGAATGAGGATTGAACTAGACCAATTTCAAACCACTACTAGATTAAGATCTTAATGAATCAAACATTTTTATAATAATTTTCTCCACCAATAAATGATACCCTCAATGTGATTTAGTATGAAGGTATATGTTCTTTAATTAGATATATTGACGAGATCTCCTAAAAGACTATTACAGAAAAACAAACTAATTTGTAATAAATTAATATACAAGAAATTTTACAATATAAAATAATTACCTTACCATAAATGCTTCATCATATCTACTAGAAAAATTTTTATTCCATGTATCTACATATAACAACTCATACTTGAGATATGGGTTTTCACTCTGTAACCAACCAAAAATACAATTTTTTGTCAATTTATTTTTATATCATTTCCTCAAACTACTACCAAATATAAGAATAATTTCTTAATTTAATTCTTTTAAACAAATTAATTTCATATTTAATAAAATCAATTAAATAGTTGTCATGTAAAATGTATAATATTTAATAAATAGGATAAAAATAAATTAATGGAGATATTTTATTGTTACAAACTCCCACAACAACTCTTTTTTTATCTTGTTGATGTAATTCCAATCAATATATAAAATGATAATCCTGCAACAATACTGCATAGAAATATAACTGGTAAACTACAATGCATTTAGATTAATAGGGTCATTATTTTCATTAAAAATAATTTTTCATCTATGGTATTCACAAGTAAATGACAATTTTGGTAAACATGTAATCCCACATTTACCATATTTAGGAATCGATTTCTTAGTATAATAAGGACAAGACTCCTATTTAGGATTACATTAATAGTCCACAAATTATTTTTCAGAAATTATAAGTTATATTTAAGGAAATAAATATATTATTGAATATGTTATAATAAGAAAAAAAATACTCACCATTGAATGTTGCACTTACTCTATGTCTACCATTGAAATAGGAAAAATGTAATGATATTTTTTTTACCTGCAAACTATTAGAAAATTGAATATTTAAAAAACTAATAATACAAATATGTAATTAAAAAAAGATTTTCACACATATGTATGTTTAAAAAAATAAAAACGATTTCAGGATTCTTTAATAAAAACAATATAAAATCTAAATAGTTATGTGTAAACATTTTTTCCAAAATGATAAAAACATTTATAAATTTAAATATCACATTTACAAATAAGTGTTTCTCTATGAATAAATTTAACCAAAACACAATGATGTATGTCAGGGTATTCAAGAAAAAAATATTTATCCATAACTATTGAATATAAAATTCAACACAAAAATATATATTTAAAAAAATATATATAATTATGCATCCAATGATTTAAAAAAAGTTTTACGAATGTAAATTTCAAAAAAGAAATAAAATATAAATGTTTACTAGAATGATTAGAAAAGTAATTTAGTGTTTTCTCATATCCCTTTGGCATGATCATTCCATATAACATTGACCACATCTTCATTATTGTCGTTATTTTCATCTAGAAATTGCACAATATACAAATAAGACTTATAAAAATCCATAACATACTCATTTTTCTCACCACCAAATTGACTTATTTTTCCTTGAAAAATGATAGACCAGTAATCAATTTATGTATCAATGACCTAAAATATTTTCTTTTCATGGGTAGTAATGATAAATGGTTCCCATTTGCTTCTAAATAATTTCAAATCAACCAGTGTAAAACTATAATCATCATGTTTCACACCATTATTACTATCAAACCATTTACCCATAAACATTATGACTCAAAATTTACTACAATAAATTTCCCATATATTCTCAAGAACTCCAAAATAATTTGTTGATGCATAAATTTTATTTTTATCTATCCCGCTTAAAAAATTCACAACTTTAGTGATGACCATTACCCCACTATTTTAAATGGTACTCTTGTCAAACTAATTTTGTTTTCAAATTTGAATCCATTAATATTGAAACCATACCTTGTGATTACATTAAAATAAGGTCCCCTTCAAACCATTTCAATGTTTCTGATGTAGATATATCATTTATGACTTTCTCTTTAAACCATGGTACAAAATTATTTTTATGCTTATTCACAAACCAATTTTCATTTCTTTTAAAAAATCATACCATTAATTTAGTTATATGTGATGATATATATGGTTTAACCACATTGTTTTTGTTCAAAATGTATAAATGTTCCTTCATCACATAATCACATGAAATGTACATAACATTTAAGACTCAAATCCCTCTACTTTCACTATTAGTTTTCATATGTCGATATATAGAGAGAAAAACATGATTCACTTCACACAAATAATTAGTTTATAACTCAATTACCTCTTCCAATAAATACTTTTGAACAATAAAGGCATCTGGTCAATGAGAATTTTTAATGTATCCCTTCAAAATTTTCATATATATTTCAAAAGGATATATCCAATGTAAATAAATAGGCCCACATATTCTTATCACAAGATCTAGATGAATCATCAGGTAGACCATTATATCAAAAAATATTGGCTGTAAATACATTTCTAGTTAAAAAATAATAAGAATATATTTATTATCCAATGCATCTAATAAATTTAGACCAGTGAATTTTATATAAATGCATTTGAAATAAATACATAACCTAGTGATATTCTTTCTGGTAGGTGTTTGTAATATACCACCCAATGTGATCAGTAGCAGTTATTCCATCAATACATGATAGTTAATAGATTTTATACCAATTAATTTACAACCCTTCAATGAAATCAGATTCTTCACATTTGAAGAATATCCACTGTGTAATTTAATACCATGTAGACAATGAAAAAAACATATTCTCACTCTTTCTTAATGTGTGACAAGCCGGTGTTAAATATGTTATGTTTTCATTCATAGTGGGAACTAACTCAAAATGTATTCCCATAGATATCAAGTTAAATATATCATAAATACATATATTGTTTTCTTTAATGTTCAAAAAAGTTCCAATTAAACTGTTATATTTTTTTTCTCAACAACCATAATATCAATGCTATTGTTTATTTCTAAAAATATCAAATAAGGTAGTTTAAAAAAATAGACTGTTTCTTCCATATATATTTTTGATGAACAGAACTTCCTTTCATTTTAAATGTGATATAAATATTTTTCACCCTTTAATAATTTTAATTAATAGAAAATGTTTGATGGTGAATTTTATATTCTTGTAAACTATTAAATTATTTTTTCAATCTATAATAAGGATGATCAATTCACAAAAATATTTTTATTCCCATGTATATTTTCTTTCTTCCAATATAAAATTGATAATATGAGGGATTTTATTTACAAATTGGACATTATTTTTATCCCTTAACATTATATCCAAATATGTATCCATATGCATAAAAGTCATTTATAGTGAACTCTCTAGGTTTATGGTGGAGGTTGAACTCGGCACTACTCTAGTTAACAAGGTAATGTTGGCCACTAATGATGATATTATTGAGTTAAAGATCATTATGAAAAAAATCCAAAATTCTACAAGCACTATAATGTCATTGGACATGAATTATCTTTCTGTATATGCTTTATTATATGCAGCTTCTACACACTATGTGGACATGATTCCAACAACTATCTTAAGAAGAGAAATCCTCCCAAGAAGATTGATATTCATCCATAGATTGTTGAGGATAGTATTATCCCTTCCAAGAATGATGATGAAACTAGATTTGATGTTGATTATATTGAGATGGAAAAAGATGTGGTAAGACTTATTTCTGGAGATATTTCCATCCAAAGGACTGAAGAAGGTAGGCCACCGGAATCACATCCTAAGCTCATGAAGATGTCATCGGCTGTCATATTCTCTAAAGAGGCAAATATACAAAATGATAAACCTTCCCACAAAGGTAAAAATGATGACTTGTAGAAAATATCATCTTCTAAAACACTAGGAATTGAAGGTGAATTGATGTTTGAGAAATAAAATGGGGAAGAAATTCAAAAATACGTTCATCAACAGCACTCACATGAAAGAGTGATAGTCTTTCATAAGGGTAGGAAAATTTTAGAATCTGACTCTCTAGTCATTTATAAATCATGTCCCAAAATGGCTGTTTATAATGAGGGATTTCATCTTGTTTCATATAAGAAGGTGATGTCTCTGATTGTACCCTCAGTACAATCAAAAGAGGGTATTCTCACCTCTCAAATTCAATGGAGAAGCAGGACACTACATTGGGATCTGATTCGACTGAAGCACTAAAGGGGGAGGGGTGGAAGACTCCATAGATAGGAGATACATCTTATGAAAAATGTGAGGATAAACAATAGGATATATTTGGCTCTAATAGTAATGATTCTAAGACACTACGTGAGTAGCTTAAATCTATTCCTCCAAATAGGGGGAGATCACACGGTAGGGGAAGTGTTCGAGGTCGTGGTAGAGTTATATGAAATGAAGTTAGTAAAGAAGAAAGGTAGTTGACTGCAATATTGAAGAAAAATCATGGCATTTAGATTCTTCTTTGGTGTTCTTTCTATGTATTCCCGTTTTCCCATGGAAATATTTTTTCCCATTATTTTTAATAAGAGGCACAACCTCCACCTTTCTCGAAAAATATATCTTTTTCTAGATTTTTTGGACTAAAAAACATAGAGCTCATCATAAATTTTTTTTATTCATACATATCCTTCGTGACAAGTTGTAAAATACCATAAAAATAAGACATGAATTATGTTGGATACTTATGATCTTATTTGGATTCATTCCATCTATGAATAGTCCCATTCTAAGATTTCTAAAATCACATACAAAATAAGGAAATTGTTTATCACATCTCTTCCACTATGTTGAATCTGTGGGGTAAAGTATTTTTTCATCAAAGATTCACTAGTTAGTAGTCCATCTTAACCTTTTTTCATAAATTGAATTTTTAAATGTACACTTTAAAAGAGGAATTTAATGGACGGTACCAAATTTCTTAAGTGAGAGGTTTGATTTTGGAACCTGAGAATGAATCATAATTGATTTATTGTAAGGAATTATTTGAAGGTACCAAATTGATTTAGTAGGAGGTTAGATGTCAGCACCTGAGAATGAATCAGAGTTTAATTTTTTATCCATCTTATAGTGGGATGTCCCGAATTGAGGAAATTTGGATAAATATATATATTTATTTTGATACAATACATAATCATTAGGGAAATCATGTATATTTTTATACCCCAATCCCATGGGGCATAATATTTCCTTTTCCTCATAATTAGAATCTATAAGCATGTTGCCTTCTCGAAGTATCCCTTTTAAAAGTTCAAGCACGTTAGATAAAATTTTATCAATTAATAAATCTGTTTATTTCAAGTTAGCTAATCACATAACAGATGATAACAATGTACATTTACTGAAACATGACAATAATGGTTTCTCAACATCTGTATAAAATTGTTTAGTTTTTTTCGATGGTTTTAACACATATATCTTCAATTAATTCTTCTATACGATGCTCTATCTCATTTTGAATATTTTCATCAACATTTGATTATGAATTTTCCATTAATTCACCATCCTAGATCAAACGTTTATAATTATAGATAAAACTATATCAAATAAGATGATCCTTGATTTATCTGGAATTTATGTTTCTCATATTCAAGCACATCATGCTTATAAAAAAACAAATTTATGTTTTGAAGAATTTGTTTAGAAAATTACATGAAATAATAAACCCCTTTTTCATATTCATTAGTGGATCTATATAAATTTATCAAATTATAATTCGTTAAATGCCTGAGATCACAATATAAACAAATAATATATTAAAACATATAAAATTTTAAAAATATATATATATAACCCGATAAATTTTAACCATAAAAACACATAATCAAAATGATTGGTGATCAAGTTAGAAATATCATTGATTATTGTGAATATAATCAAAAATAAATTACTCTAGTAATTTATTTTATTAAAATAATTAATTATAAATCACTCATAAAGATCCTAGTAAAAGAATAAAAATAGCTTTTTTAAGTTAAAATTTATTTTTTTTAACTAACTATCAGTCAACATCACTTTTTTTCTTCCTAGATCCTTCAAGTTATAAATAAATGTTCCTCTTTATTTAACCTAGAATAAATAATGTTAAAAAAAATTATTTAAGTACATATTAATGACTCCGTTGGGTAATGTGTGAAATATTCTGACCTTTTTTATGAGTTTTTCTACAAGAAAAATTTCAGTGCAAGTACTTAGAGAAGTTTTTTTATAATGGTGTGCCAATAATTATTTGGGTAACATTGATATTTTTAATCATAATTATTATTTAAAACCACATACCGACTCAAACTATATTAAAATATTTTATTGATTATTTAGTAATAATGTTACGAGTTATTTTTTAACAAATGTTAACAAAAAATGTTGACACTTTTTAGAACATTAAGATGAATGAAAGTGTAGGTGCCCCATTTTTGGATTTTTTAAGAATACAGGGGGTATTATTTATTATAGTGAGTGTGTGTTGATATAATGTTTAAATTGGTTTTTATTTTAGTGGTTAATTTTTTCTAACACTATTATAACATATTATAGTATCCAAACTATTGTGAATTATATATGATTCATTGTGGAAAAGGTTATTTTAGTATTTAGAAGTTATTAGTAATGGTGTTTAATTGATAAATAAAAGAATGGGTCTATATTTTGATAGAAATAATGAATTATTGAGAAAACCCAATTGATAGTTCATTCAATTAAAAAAACTAAAAAATTAAAAAACCTTAAACGAAATATAATTAACAAAACAATTTGATAAAAAAAATAAAGTAATGAATAAAATCTATGACTAATAGATAATAAATTTATATTCAAATTTAAAAAAACATACAAAAATCAAAGTTGGATAATGAAAAAAGGATCCTAAATATAGATTTACTCCATTAAATTCATTGGTAGAGTGAACACTACAACAATGAATAAAAACATTTTCAAAAAATGAACCAAAAAATAATCAAACCTCAAACCACTATGCTGCTTAAATCTAAAAGGTTTATTGGGGAATAAATATTATTTGAATCATGAGAAAATGATGAAGGTTGAAATATTGATGGTAAGTGATCATAAAAATAAGATTAAAATTGATAAAACTCCACTACATTAGGTGTCGAAGACCAACGGATAGTAGTTAGAGTATTCATAGGTATAGTGAAAAACTACTAGTCAAAAATACAAAATGAGGGTTTTAGGTTTGGGGGTATTATTTTTTAATGATTTTTAAAGTCAGTTTTTAATAAAATCAATTTTAAAACTGTTCAAAAAAATTGTTTTATGCATTGGTTTTTAAGAAAAAATTAAATTGAATTTTGGCATCAGTTATTTGAAAAAGCTACACCATAAGGCTTCTATTATAATGTTTTTTCATTGGTTGTGAGAAAAAGCCGATGTAAGAAACATTTCTTTATTATCTTTTTGTTGTCTTTATTTTTTCAAACTAACACTAAAAATATTATTACATATTTTTTTAGTCAATTTATACGAAAACCAATCCAAAAAATTTCTAGAATTATTTTTTTGTGTCAGTTATAATAATTAAGGATTAAATCATCATAATTTGAGAGAGCATGGGTTGGTGATAAATTTATTTTTTAAAACAACACCAAAAAATAATATTTTTATTTAAATCATTATATAATTATATTTATTCTCTAATGAAAAAATATATACAATGGAAAAAGAGTGCAGAATAATGAGATGACAAACATAAGATCTCTAGAATAATTGTATCCATTTGATATTTAAGTACCCTAAGAACTTTAAATATAAAATACAATGATCTTTGGAATAACCATTAGCAAATATGAATTCTAACATTTTGAATAAAAAATTTCCAAATTTCATGTTGTTAATATAAAATTTTCCAAAATTCTAATTGTGAACCAAAAAAATGTATATGATTCCAATTATAAATAGAAAAAATGACTAAAATTCCTTTTATAAACAAAAAAAATCAATGGTTATGGACATATATGAAAAATTATTTTTTAGGATACTAGAGATATCACATTGAAAAATACTAAGAGGAACCCCTTTTTGAATATATTTGATAACTCCTCAAAATTGTCTCTTTAAATGGATCACATTGAACTTCATAAAATATTTTAATGATTTTTCATTAAAAACAAAAATAGGTTGATAAATAAAAATTTTATAGTATAAAATTTATTTGAAAATCATTGATTAATTATTTCTTGAAAAATATGCAATTAAATTATTTTTTTAAAAATCAGGAATTCCTTTAAAAATAAAACTATTATTTTTTTAATAATAAATAAATATATTCATTTCATTTAAAAATCCTCAAGAGTTTAAAATTTTTGAAAAATAATTTAAAAACATGGACAGTAATATTCTTAAGGAATAATTATCATAACGTAAGAAAATATATAGATTATTTATTGTAAATTCTTTTATATTTTGCATAAAAGAAGTATTCATAGTCACTTTGAAATATCATTTCGAAGAAAGTGACTTGAAAATTTTGGAAAGTTATAAATTAAAAATGATTGTAAATAATAGAGACTTAAAAATAAATAAATTATATCTAAAAATGTGTAATTTATGATAAAACATTTGATTAATAAATGACGGAAGACCTTTGAAATATTTTAAAAATACGTTTGTTGGAAACCCATATCGAAAAAGTAGTTAATGAAACTTACTATTGAAAAGATGGTAATGGTAAAAATGAAGGTCATAGGAGATAACACATAATTAGGTATCCAAATATAAATTTGATCATTACTGGGAAGTTAAAATAATTAAATAGAAGAAAAATCATCCTTAATTGGAATATGAATTATTCTTAAAAATGTCATACCTTAAAATAGAAAAATTCATCTTGGTGGAAGATTTAAATCATAATATTTATTTTCCTAAGTGATAAAAATAAATTTGAAAATATATATTATTCCTGAATAAACTAATATTGGTAGTATATCTAGAAGAGACTTTATAACTCTATGAAGGGAGTTGAGTTAACAAAAAATAAATTTCATCATTGGTATTCATTAAAATGAAATACATATGAATAATGAAAATGATATGGATCTTCAAAACCCATACATTTCATGAATGTATAAAAAAATATTCAATAGGAATTAATCAAACCATATCAAGTATATTGTGGTGAATGATAATAAATATGTCACACGAAGATAAAATTTGAAACAAAGAACCCCTTAGGACATTGGAAACATTCGAATAAAAAACACTTAAGTGATATTATTTCAAATGAGACATTTAAAAACATTAATAATGATAGTATCATGATAAATAAATATTAAAGGGGCACTAGATACACCATTACATAGAAAATTTGTGTATAAATAGAAATATGTCTCAAAATTTAAATTTTAGATTAGAATCCATTACTTCATTTCCCTACTTAGCCATATGCTCTCTAATATACTTTTCATGAAAACAAAAATATTGTAATATTCTACTTAAAAAAATAATCACAAACATTATTTTTGATATACATCATTTGTGATCATTTTATTGGATATATTAGTTATTTATAGCTTATTTTTTATAATTAGCTATTATTAGATTTAATTATTTTATGTGTTCTTCATGATGATTATTTTCGTACAAATTCATGGATTCCAGGTTAAAAATTACTAGATAATTTAAATTATGGTAATATATAAAATATATTTATTTATAAATAAATTATCAAATTCTAAAATTGTTTTATTTATTCTTTATGAAAATGGAAATGATATCAGCTTATTTCAGTAATTTTAGTGATCAAATATGATATTTTAATAGTAAGTTATTTACTTTATAAAACCTTTACAAAACATAATTCAAAAATTATTTTATTATGAACATATAATAATATTAGAATTATGTTCCCATAGTCTTTCATTATCGTGTTTTATTGAAATATTCATTTAGTTCATCACATCCACCCAAATATGAAAAACCATAACTAATGGATGATTATTTTTATAAATGTGGTTTATTTTGGAATTATATCATTATTATATAAGAAAAATGATATTATTTTGATATTTCTAAGGTGGTGAGTTAGGTTTTATGTGTTTTGGGAAATGAATGAAAATTAAGATGAAAAATCAAAAAATGCTATTTTGTGGAGGTGGTGGTCTACACAACATATGGACAACATTTTCATTTTATAAATAACGATAGGTAATGAATGTTGATTATAATTTTTCCCTTACAATCATTGATATATTATATATTTTATATTTATACTTCAATTTTATCCTTATAACTAGAAAAGATAGGCGGTAGTCAAAAATGGAAGATGTCACTCTATAGAGGCAGTAGTTTTCACAAATCTATGATCAGAGTGATTATTTTATATAAGGATTTAAAGGAATAAATTGTAACACCCTGAGATTTTATTAGTAACATTATGTTTGATATTATATACGATGCACAACAACGAACTTAAATGACCTATGAAATATATTATTCAAATATGACTTTCATAAGTTAGTTTTCAAATTAGTGGGTATAAATAGGACTACATATTTTATTAAATTTATATAGTCTACACATGTATAAAATAAATTCATTATTTATCAATTGATTAGAAATTTAAAAAAAATCATTTAAATTTAAAATAATATTTTTTTTTTGAAAAACTATTTTTATGTGCATAGTATGTTTTTATCTTAATAAATTGAATTAACCAATTTTAATGAATTACTATAGTGAAAGTTATATTTTATATATTTAATAAGAAATTTATCATTTATCTAATATTTTTTCAATGAATAAGATAAGAATAATTCCAATTTTATGATTAAAAAATTTATTTTTCAAAAAAAAATTTCTTAGAATTTTTCATTATTATTTTAAAATTAATTTTCCCCCATTTTAGAAATATTATTTCAAAAAATAAACAAAATTTTTAAAATTATATTATTAAAATTATCCAGGTAAATTCTTAGGAATTTTATGATTAGATTATTTTTTCCATGAATAGTGAAAAAATGACTTTTATTGAATTCATTAATTAATTTTCAAAGATATATATTTTTTTTAAATTATTTTAAAATAAAAATTACAAAATTTATATTTTTATTAATCTAATTTATTTGATTTCACTCAATTATATTTTGATATTTTATATGAAAAAATTTTACACTTATAAAACCTTTTCTTTAGAAAAATGTTATTTCGACACGCTTGTGGGTTTAATTTTAAATTAAATTCTAACAATTATATTATTTTAATTTGCTAAAATGGATTACATATTTGGAATATTAATTTTTAATATCATATAATAAATCTTACATAATTTTTTTCATAATTAATAGTATAAAACAGTACAATATAATTAACACGATTATGGTAAGAGATGGGTTATCGAGGGATAAACTAAAAATATAAGGCTTACAATGACATAAAAACTTATCACATTAATATTTCATGGAAATATTTTTAGTTTAAATTATATAATTTTCAATAATAATCACTTTTTATCCTTTTTTCATGTGAACCTTTTGCGTATAATATATTATTTTTGAACATACTAAGTGTGTCCTCTCCCCCACTTCAAAATGGGAACACCCACCCCCCACACACAGACATATATATCCCATTCGCACCTATAAAGACTATTTTAATCCAATACCATGCCGAATAAAATCCTCAAATCTATACCCATGGCTTAGAGTCCATTTTTTATAATAAAATTCTTCTATGAAGTCCTATTATGTAATCCTAAAGTAGTTTTCTCAAGAAGAGATATCATTCTTAATTGAGAGTTTATGATATATTTCTTCTTCCACCTTCTTAAAATCATTATAAACTATTATAAAATAGTATAAAAAATTATCCAATTTTATTATATGTTATTATTTTAATTTTATAATCTTTATATATCTCCTCTTCTATCAAATGGGAACAGAAATCGTTGATTGTGTGTATGGGGGACTACTGCCTCGTAAACAGATGTAATTAATTTTCCTTCACCACATCTCATGGATATATATATATATTAATGTATTTAATGTTTATATATAATATTTATTACATAAATAATCTTCTGGATTTAAAATAACACATCTATCATTTACTTTCTAATGTCTTGGAAAATGATAATGTAGATAGTGTGTACATGTGGACAACCGCCTCAATGATGGGATGCGAATTTTTTTTCATTTTATTTTGACATGGAAGGTAATAAAGATATATTTAATGAATATATATTATATATATTATATAATAATGATTCTATATAGGTGAAATATACTTTACAATTCTTTCATTCCATCCGTTAACAAATATGGAAATTGCGTTCTTTCGTACATACTACCTACTATCTCCATGAATGATGCAATTAATTTTTCTATCTCTAACATTTATAGTTGAATCATAAAATATATATATATATATATAATTAATAAATAATATATTTATATCATTTTTAAAATTCAGGATATTAATTAACTATTATAAAAGTACAATGATCAAAACAGCCAAACAGAAACATATTTTAAAAACAACAGAGTTATTACCTTGAACTATTTCTTTAACTAGGAATTATTGATAAATGGGTGATAAAATGTTATATATATATCATATATTCTATTATATATTTTATTATGGACATTTAATAGATTTATAATAAATATATATTTATTATATAGTATTTTTGAACACCTACAAAGGAAATCAAACCTAAGGTAAGGGTTTCTCATCTCACTTTTACATCTGTGAGACATATGCAATATTTATCAAATAGTTCTTTTTTGTGATCGATATATACCCCTTTGGTATGTTATATCAGAATCTATTTATCATCATGGTTTTTAAAGTATCATTTTAATTTATTTCTTTCATGAGTTATAAAATTCAAAAGTTACCATAATGGAAAGGGATTATTTCACAATCTCATATTTATTTAAAAAATTTTGTGGTTAAGTCTCCACTTTGGGAATTGATTGATATTTCTTTAATAAACCAAATATTTTTCATTCTAATTTGGTAATACATAACCTTTTCAAGAAATTTTACCATTTTTCTATCTTTTTTACTCAATATTATTGAGAAAATATTTTTAAGAAATTATTAATTTATTTCTCTTTTTGGTCAAAAATCATCTTTCATTCAAATCCATGATTTCTATAATTATTTTCAAAAATGTTTCTAACAATTAAAAAACGATTTATTAAATACATTTTCACCCATTTTGACATTTTAAAAAAAATTATAGGAATATTCTTGTCATTTTTTGAATGAGTTACTTTTTACCCTCTATATAGCTATGTGAAAATTATGATTTTAATATTATATGGATTGCATGAAATTACCAACTATCATGACCACTCGTTATTTTGAAGCTTAATTTAAAATTTTACAATGTTATACTTCAATAAAAGTTTGTCTCTAATATTCATTAATTTTTTTAAAAGTTATTTCAATGTAAAAAAAAGGTATTTTCATAAATAATTTTTTTAACTGTATTTCTATTAATCAATTACAACAACCCTTACATTAATTAATATACAATAGGAAAATTATGTAATGATACGATCCACCTTATTTATCTAGATGTTTTATGATCATTTTGACTATGGTTGTGCTGTTATGATACCATTCAAAATATTAATCTAGATTGTTTATGGTTATGTTTATTTATTGGGGAATTTGTTACCATTTCATATGCCAGTTTTTCAGTATGGAAGTTTACATTTATTATGTTTCTCCTATTTCATATTTTGAATTCATTGGAATTAGTATGTGATGGGAACGACCTACTATATCAGCTCGATTCATTAGTTGGTCTTGTGAGACAAACTATTTGGGTATTTGGTCAAGGTATTACCCATTTATATTACATGTATTGGAACAAGGTCTTGATAGTATGTTTATGACATTAAAAATTATGAATTATTTAATTTTGATATTATTTAATGATGTCCATGTGATTATTTAATTAGTTATAATATCAATAGATATATTTCATACTCGTGTGATTACATATATAGAATTATTTGATCATCATTTATTCCTTCCATATTACTCTTCATGTTCAATTTATTAGTTTAATATAATGTATTTCACTTACTTACCATTTCATAGTGATTTTTCCATATTTATTAAGGAGATATTGTATTGTACTCAAACCCTTACTGGGTATTAGAGCTCACCCCTTTATTATGTTTCATTTTGTAAAATCCTTGAACCTATACTCCTATATCTGGTGTTAAAAACATAAACTTTACTCTTTTGAATTGATACTGATAAATGTGAACTAATTTTTTCCATCAAAAACATAAAAAATTGAAATGAAAATATTTTTTCACTTACATACCCATGTACTGTTTAGGTTTAGAGGTTTGGAGAATTGGGAAAAAATAACATATTGGATTCATAATCAACTAGTTCAAAAACATTAATATCATCTCCCTCTATACCAGGCTTTTGACATTCTATATTATTTCTTAAACATATACCATAAAATTATTCTCATATGGAACCATTCTAACCACAAATCATATAATATAATTTTTCATAACATCATAAAAAATAAAAATAAGTATGGGGTCAAATTATTTGTAAGGGTAGACTTAGAAATAACAATTTAATGTCATCAATGAGAAAAATATGTGCATAATGGTATTATTGAAAAAATCAAATTACAGTAAAATAACCTAAGATAACTTATACTGTGACAACCCATATCATTATTATACATTAATTCGTGATTTATTACATAAATCCCCACATAAATAACCTCTAAGATTTAGAGTTCTAGTGTATTTGAGAGATTATGTATATAGAATATAAACCTGATACACAGATAAAAAAATATTATTGAAAATATCATTACCATACTTCTAATATTTCACTACTCATTTAAAACTGTACTACATAAAATGGGGGAATACATAAGAAATGGGTCAGCTATAAAGAAAAGTAATGGAATAAACAAATATTAACAAAATGAAATTATTACATATTAGTTTATAGGAATTAAAATGGGATATAAAATGGGTGTGAATTATAATCATGAACAATGATGCATGATATAACATGATAGCATAAAGGTTGTATGGGAATGTTGCAACAATATAAAAAATAGAATCATAAGAATAAGTCATGGTTGAACTTTAAAACAACATAACATTGTGTGGTTAGGATATCCTCTCATACATCTTTAACAGAATATATTGATATTAAAATCATTACCCAATGAATTCGAGAGCAATATGGGCACACCCATCATAATCATATCATGTACATACATAAATGTGTAACATAGACCATATAACAAGTGAAATTTTACCATATCTATTAACCCCATGATTTAGGAGTGTAGGTTTCATAAATATATGTTTCAAATTAAAAAACTATTAGTATATATAAGTGAATACTATGGAGTGTAAATGGATATGGGAATTTACGTCATAATCATTTGGTATGAAAAATTACAGTAAAATTTCAACAGCATAATAGAAGTACATAAAAATTCATTAAATGGTTTAAAAAGAGAAAAATGGGTATCTAGTCATTTGAAAATAAAAAGTAAGGTATGAATTGTTTTGAAAAACATATCCTAATATTATTTATTATGATAAAAAATTTATAAAAATAAAGGTTCTTGAATAAATAGGAGAATGTGAGGATCCCTTACCTTGAGATGGTGTTTTGAAATGATTGGGAGGAGTTTATTGAGAAATTTGGGGGACCTTTTAAGGTATCTAGATAGGTAAGTGAAGATAATATATGTTATACATGCTTTTTAATCAAATATAAATTGAAATTTGGGGTTCTTTATATAGAAAAATATATAATATTTCATTATTATTTCCTAGACTTATTTTTTGGACTCTATACAATAAGTTAATAAATACCACAAAAATTTACAAGATTTTTCCCCATAATTTCTAAAAAAGAGGATTTTATTTCATTATTTCATAATTAAAATAACCTTAACTAAATAATATATTAATCTTGGTGATATAGAAGTGAGTCATATTTATACAAAATTGATATCAAAACCTTGATATATAATATAGGTTTTGGATGATTCATTACGTATTTATAAAATTAAAAAAAATTGCTTAAAAACAAATTATTTTAAAGTTTAAATATATATATGGTCTTGGATACCTTTATATAATATATTTCATTACTTTTGGATCATTATAATGTCGTAATACAAACCTAATATTTCTACCATATTAATTTTTTTTTCAAAAATTTGATTGGCTTGAAAAATTATACAAAATTCACCATTAGAAAATTTTAAAGTTCCATATCCAAAAATATTATTGATTTAATCAAAATAATTCTATAAATATGAGAAATTTCACTTTAAAATTAAAACCCATGTTCATGGGAAAATATTGGTCTTCTTGACGATAAATTTTTTTTGCCATTATAAAAAAATTATGTTTGAGTTCATAAAATTATACTATAAACAATAATATCATATTATAAATATTCTATTTGAAATATTCTTAAATTATTAAAAATTAATTTATTAATAAAAATTTATTATTATCCAAAAATACAACTCGAGATTTGTCATATTAAATAATTAATTTTTATCTGAATCATTTTTTAATACTTTATAATTTCAAATAAATAGGGAAAAATATAATTAATATTTCATAGATAATTAAATGTACATATTAACTCTCTTAGGGTCAAGTTACATATCTCTTTATTACACCATCAAATTTCTTAAATGTATATTGTGTGACAGTGAGATTTTCTTGGGGTGGTTCATTGAACATGGTTTGGTTCGTGATTTAGATGAGTTTAAAATTCACGCATAAATAGTTTTAATCGTTATTTATTCATTGAATATTAGTTTTATCTTAGTCAAGGAAAAATATTTGGGAATATATCTCTCTATGAAGCACTGATAAATGAGATTTATAGGGTACTAACCTACTGGTAAAGGTCAACAATTCCTTTGTATGTGTCAATCCGACCTTATCATAACCCTTAATATAAAACAATTATAAGTACATTCTTCAATGTCTATATTATCAATGATTATGATTCTTAGCAATATTTTAAATTCAATGGGATATAATATTTCAAAAAAAAATTGTATGAGTTTTCTATGACCATAATATATAATGGGGAATTAAATTAAATCAAAAAGGTAATTTTATTTTTAAAACATTAGGTCATTACATTATCCACCCACCAATTAAGAAATTTCACCCTCCCTGTTTTCATTTCATAAACTAAAATAGAAGAGGGTACTTTTATTTCCTTACCTATTCTTATCCGAATTTTCTTTCTCAAATTAGTGGTTCTACTAAAACACTTTGGCCAATTTATTTATCTTATTTTATAGAACATTTTCTCTATGATATGATATCTTTACCATTGTTTCTCTTATGAAATATCATTCTCTAATGGTACCAGATCTAGTTTCTGTACATGTGAGGGTTCTATATTGTAATTACTCCATTGGGACACATGTAACACATCATGTACTTTAGGTAGCTTAGGTCGGAGTGATATTTGATATAACGAATCTCTAATGTTATCGTGGATATGAATGGGGATGATGTATCTTAAAATAATCCTTCTAATCTTCTCAAAAACATGAATTTATTCTATGGTGATATATGAAGTAAAACATTTTCTCAAAAATAGAACACTAGAACTTGTTGATGATAGTCTGCATCGATTTTATATCAATTATTCTTATATTTCACATGATAATGAATCGTTTGAAACTTTTTCATTATCTCTTGGATAATATTAGGTTTTATTATCTTATTCTCTCCAAATTCATCATATAATTTTAGATTCTAACACATATTCACATTAATAACCTCATAAGGTTACATTTTAATGTTCGACATGAAAATGTTGTTATATGAGGACTCCACTGGGGGATTTTTTATCCCAAAATCCTTGGAAATACATTGAACATGAAGTAATTATATATTCAAGATACTGAATATTCTTCTATGACTAACTAACTATTTTAGGGGTGATATAGAGTGTTGAAGATCAGTTCTGTATTCCAATAATAATGAATGATTCTCAAAATACTCAATCTTATACTCTAATTTTCAGTAGATATAATATATATTTACACTCCATAAATTATTACAACTTATCTTATATATGTAATGGTGAGTTGGTTAAGAGAGAAATATTTTTTTTAACAGCATTGAAAAGTGCATACCTTGTAAGGAGATCGACTACCACCTAGATGGAGTTATTTATTTTAGGTATCTTGACGAGTCCTAAAACAAAGTCCATTTTATTTTTTTCATTTCAATAATAGTGTAGTTAATTTTTTCATCATACCCATTTACTTCTTTATTTCAAACATGACTTGATAGAATACCAATCTTTGAGATGAAAAATCTACAATATCTCTCCTCATGTTATCCCACCATAAAATTTACATCCAATATATATAGATACCATTTCTTCCTAGAAAAATATAGAAGGATGAGATATGAACATCATATAGATGTTTTATATTCAGTTATAGAATTAATGGGACATATATCTTGGTTCCAAACCGTATAACTCATTTTTCAAAAAAGTTGATCTTTGTAATATATTCTACCTTTTTCTGTAGAAATTTATCATCTTTTTAAGCCTCCTTGATCCTCTGAAGAATAGATAGTTGATAATTCACTTGAGAAATTATAGAAAGATATAATTATATAATTACCATATCAATCCTTTTCATATTCAAGAATATTGGATCCCTTGTAATCCAAATCTTGGATGGAGTTTTGGATCATTTCTAATCATAACATCTACTACATTGTTTTTTTTTTCTTAGAATGTTAATGGATTGAAAAATCATAATCATTTTTTATCACAAACTACCTCTGTTGTCACTTATTAAGATTCTATTTAGTGAATATATACTTGAAGATTATATGGTATATACATATATTAATATATATCACACTTCCCCACGTAGATATAATGCCAAAAACAATTTACACTAAGATTACAAAAACCAACATTATATCATGATTTGGGTAGTTATTATTGTGGATATTTAGTTTTCAGGAGGCATAATAATTAATATTGTCAATTTTAATTAGTACACAAGACAATCACTTTTTAGATGCATCATTGAGGACCGCAGATACTTCCCCATTGGTGAGTAGTATCAACCCATGTGTAGTGATTAACCTCTTATTAAAATCTGTTAAACATTCCTCATGTTCATAATTATAGACAAACATGACTCCTTTTTGAGTTACCTTTGTTATAAGAATTTAAAATCATGTTAATTTTCAACAAAATTAGTTGATATTACCATTCTGATCAAAGAAAACTATGCATTTCATTAATAGATGTTGGTCTTGGCCACCCATCAATTGTTTTTGGTTTATAATGATCTAAATATTTACCTATATCATTGATGGTATTCCCTAGTAATGTTTCTTACTCCAACAAGAACTCACATTTACTATGCTTTTCGTGTATATTTTCTATCTCAAAATCCCTCAGTTAAGTATTCAAATACTCCTCATGTTACTCCTTATTTTTGGAGTAGATAATATTATCATCTTTAAATACTTCCATAAATTGGTAGAGGTAATAGATAAAGAGATTATTCATCAATTCCATGAATTTTTTTGGAGTATTCATGAGTTTGAATAGAATCGCTATGAACTCATAGTTCCCATACCTTAAATGAAAAATTTCCCAGCATAACCTCTTTATTTACCATTACTTGATAATATCATGATCGATGATATATCAACGAGAAACACTAGACTCCACATAGATGATCGAACAAATCATCAATTTGTTTTATAGGATAGTTTATCTTCATCAAGATCTTTTTTAAGCTCATGATTGTCAATGAAGAGGAACATTAACCCATAATTTTTCTTGAAAAAGAGGACAAGTGCACCACACAATGATGTACAAGGGAATATAAACCCTTTAAACACATTTTCCTATTGTTTTTTCTTCAATTCTTTGAGTTCAACAATTTCTATTTTATATGGATTCTTGGATATCGAAAAATCTATAATTATAGGCTCTATTGAAAATTCAGCCTCTAAACAAGGAGGACGACTAGGAAATTATTTGAGAAACACATCAACTTATTCCTTCGCAGAGGTTATGTCTTCAAAGATGATCATTCCATTAGCATAAATCATTTGGGAAAGATATTCTTTCTCATAGAAAAATAATATCCATGCTTGTGATAATGATAACAAATATGATTCATCACCCTCATTGAACTTGTATAGAATCAGAGGAAAATTCATGATATGAAGGGTGATTTACTTCTCTCATTAATTTATGTTAGATATATATAATGGAAGTTAATCCACTCCCATAATTAAATAAAATCACATTAAAAAGAGTATCACAAGGTTCTTTGGTATGTTATACCCACAAATTTTTACAGGGGAGAAGTTATATATTTAGTATGAAATATTTTATCCCTTTACCATTTTCTCTAACACCTCTATTTCTATGCTTTTTGGTGAGTTGGAATTGTTTAATAAACTTTTTTGATACAAAATATTGTATAGAACCTGAATCATAATTTTTTTCTATTATTGAATAAATAACTATTATACAGGTCACAACTTCATTTTCAAGATCAACCTTATTGGTTGTGATTGTATATGCTTCCCCTTACTGTCATGGAGGTTGTTGGTATTGATTTTCACCCAAAAACCTTGGATTAGGGTAGTGAAACACCTAGTTCCATTGTTCCGTGAATTTCAAACATTAGAAAATTATATGAGGTTTGGCTTGAGAATTCATCCCTTCCTTAACATTGGTGGGTATCTCCCATCATAAATCACTATCTAGGTGCCCCTACTTTCATCATATAAATTATTTCCTTTTCCCCTTCAAGAACTTTTTAGGGTTATTTTCCCAATCTTTTGACACATGTGATGATGGAATTTATTTCCACCATTAGATTTATTTATTACACATCCAAAATTAAACTATACTTTCCACTTATTATCCCTATGTGAACCTATATATTTTTTTTAATTTTCAATTCTAAATTAAGGGGAAATAAAAAAAACTCATGACTACAAAAGTCTCAAATTTCTCGATCTTTTCTAAGACACAACTTTATTCCATCAAATAAGTGGTCAATATTATATTTGTTGTAATGAAAAAGATGGGTGTATATCAAGATATTCATGTGAAGTTTTACTCATATACCTCAATAGATTTGACACCATTTTACATGATGCTAAGGAATTTCATCTCTATTTCCATTTGAAGAGTGAGAGGAAAATATTTATCAAAAAAAATTATTGGATTTAATTCACTCCATTATTCTTATCTCATACATGAGATTAATATTCGTGGAAAATCCAAAAATCGATCAGATTATACTTCTATAGAGTAATAATTTATTATAACCTCCTATTTATTAGAGAATTTAATTATAGATAATATCTTTTCAATAGAGCTAAACCATTTTTTAAAATTAGAATATCTGATAATCCACTAGAAGTTTGAGGCCTTTGTCGCATAAAGGTCTCAATTAAAACATTTTATTCCTTAGGGGTATTTTCTCCTCCATCCTTATTCAAGTTTTAATTCAATGATTTAGTATTTTGAAAAAGTATAATTATTAAGTTCATGGTTATTATTCCAATTAGGTTGGGCATCTCATTTGGATAGTCATCCCATTACCCCACACACTAGTTGTGGAATTGGTTACTCTTATTTTCATCCATTGAATAGAATGAATCGAAAATTGTGAATGATAATTTTTAAATTATTAAACACATAAAATGAAAACTATGACTGTTAATGGGAAATATCCAAAATAAAATATGTTCCTCAACCTATGAATTTCCAGGAATCAATTAAAGTTATCCAATATTAATTTCCAAATATAAAATCTTACAGGAATATTTTTATCCCATAATAATGGTTTGTAATGATCTTGTGGATTTACTAAATAATGTCCCCTAGGATTTCTTGCCATTTTTTTAGTAAGGACCATTGTCATCCGTAGTTACTGATTGAGTATAGCTCAATTTTTAGTTTTTTGGGTTGTTAGGTATAGGTGCATCTGTTCTAGAGCCACATCTACTTGTAGCATCCATACAGGGTTACATTTTCTTTTAAAGCAGATACTCTATACTTTAACAATGTTTTAGGGATATTTACCAATATTCAGATCTATCCCTATAGATTTTATTACTATTTTGAAATCATAATATCAAAAATAACTATAATTTCCTCAAATACCAAATATAAAAAAGAAATATCATTATTAGACACCAAATCACGATTTTTTAAACAAATTTTTACTTAATAAAACTAGAAAGATTGATAGGTCAAGTGTATTTGGGAGCTTAGGTATATAGTATATCGACATGATACATGGATACAAAAACATTTTTGAAAAGCTCCTTATCATACTTATAATATTCTAATGCTCATTTAAAACAGAACAAGATTACCTAGGAACGTATATAAAAATGGGTGATCTATAAATCACCATAAGGGAATAAAAATAGCATATCATGATAAAATTATTATATGTTAGTCGATATGAATATCAATGGGTATTAAAATGGGTGAGAATAATAGTCTCAAATAATGAGGCATTACACAACATGATACAATAAACAAAACAAGGGAATTTGGAAATAACTATATACTTGGCTTCATAATCGAACATCATTCTTCAAAAGTAAGAAACAAAATCATTTTTTTCTTAGTAATACCTCTCATTAACCTTATATAGAATTTTTCATGATTAAAACATTAACCAATTCATAGAAGAACTACCTGGGTTCACCCATAAAAATCATATCATATACATGCATAAATATTCCACATTGATCATATAACACAGGATTTTATTCCATCTATATTAACCCCATGATTTAGGAGTGAGGATTAAAAGTATGTAATTCCTAAATAAAATAATTATAGGTATATATATGTGAATTCCCTTGAGTTAAAATTGGTTCAGAAATTCACTTCACAATCATTTCGCATAAAAATCACAATGAAATTTTTTCAGTATAGCAATGGTACTTAAATATTCATAAAAGTATTGAATGAGAGAGAAGTAGGTATCTAATAAATTAGACATAAAAAATAAAATTATTACATATTTGGAAAGACATGTCTCGAAATTATAATTGTAATGAAAAATACATAAAATAAATAAGTTTCTTTAATAAAGTGGAGAATTATAGGATCCCTTACCATGAAAGGGTGTATTCAAAATCTTGGAACGAGCTACTTGATAGAATTGGGACACCTTTGGAGTGTTCTGGAAAGTGAATTTCAGATAAGGTAAATTTTTAAAGGTTTTTTAGGGAATAAAAATTGGTGTTTTGTGAATTTATATAATAAAATTGTGGGGAGTTATTTATTATATCGTAAACATATATTTTTTACTCTATACCATAATGTAATAAAAACTACATTATTCCGTCTTCGTGCAACTCGAATAGGGCGGCCAGGATGGGCAGCGTGCTGGGAATGTGGAGAGGATCCTTTCCTATGGAGTATCTCGGTACCCCTATCTTGGTGGGTCGAACAAGGATCAGGGACATTGATAGGGTGGTGAACTGGATCTCAGATCAAATTTCGAATTGGAAAAACCACTTTCTGTCCTTCGGAGGTCGGATGACCCGGGTGAATAGCGTGCTATCTGTGATCCCGGTGCATGCATTGGCCTCCTCATGCGTGTCGAAGGGGGTTATCAGGCGTATTGATAAGATTCTTGTGCACTTCATCTGGGATGCCGTAGGTGAGGGTAACAGGCAGTGGGTGTCGTGGGATAAAATGGCTCGACCCACGAGTGAAGGGGGAATCAATGTTATGAGCATGGTGGACACGATCCACTGCATGCATGCGAGGCTTGCATGGGAGACCATTGAGGTTCGAACCTTGTGGGGGAAACAGATGTATCAGAAGTATAAGGATGATAAAGACCATGGCGTGGCAAGGGGATCACCGTTATGGTCCTCAGTTTTTAATATCATTCCGACTCTTTTACTGCACTCGCAATGGATTATCGGGGATGGCAGCATATCCTTTTGGCACCACAACTGGGCGGGCGTAGTGTTGGGATATCCAGGATACCCAGCCCCGACCATCTCATTTAGGGAGGCGCGAATGTACCCCCTGTTTTTTAGTTCAGTTCTTGACGGCCCACAGCAAGAAGTCTTTGACTATGTGGTTCTTAATATAGAGCAGGATAGATGCGTCTACACTCCGTCTACCTCGGGGTGGTTTAATGCTAATAATTTTTGCAGCAGGAGTGCCCCGCATGGTCAACGTGAACGGGGGAATAGAATGGCTTGGTGTAATAAGATACCCGAAAAACTCAACTTCCTTACTTGGAGGATCTGGAAGAAATAAATTCCCTCCGATGATCAAATTAAACAGATTGGTATCAGTCTAGCGTCATGTTACTAGTGCTACGGGGAGCGAAGAGAGGAGAGTATGAACCATATCTTTTTCGAGGTAGAATGGGCTCGGCAAGTTTGGAGTTTCTTCGGCTCCCTTACAGGATTCCTTCCGCGTGAGGGCACGAAGGGGATGGATATTGAACACTGGTTTCAGGAGGATAGAGGGACAGATGAGGAGAAGAAGGTACGAGCCGTTATTTTCAACGCGGCCTGCTAGTGCCTTTGGCAAGCGAGGAATCGGGCCAAGTACGAGGGGAGTAGTTTCACAGGTCATTCCATGGTGGCAAATATCCGCTGCTTGCTGGTTGACTTTCTTGGCACTGCGAGCTTCGGGAGGGGGCGTTCTCTCTTGGGGTGGTGCAGAATACCCAAAAGAGGGATAGTCAGTGCGGTGAAGAGGTGCAGGGCAGGTGGGTTCAGTGGTTCCCCCCCCCCCCCCGAGTTGGCCTTAAACTCAACTCAGATGGATTCTGTGTGTTGGTTGACATGCGTGGAGGAGGAGTCATTTGGGACTCCAAAGGAAACTTGGTACTTTCCTTCGCGGCGCATTATGGAAGCAGTTCTTCGATACGAGCGGAAGCTATGGCGGTCCTATCTAGACTATCCTTAAGCAATAGCAGGGGCATTTCTATTGACCACATTGAAACAGACTCAATGGTGATCCATGACGCTCTCCAGGATAAAGGCATTACCCCATGGTCTATTACCTACATAATTAGACAATGCAAGGCTCTCATCAAGGAAAACGCCATAATATCACATACGTGGCGTGAGGGGAACAAAGTGGTGGACTATATGGCCACAACTGTGGTACCAGGCTCTCGGATGGGGTGGTTTAATAATGTGTCCCAGTTAAAGCCAGTGGGGGTGAATCTTATTCAGGGAGATGCTCTTAGATTGCATTATTTCAGGCCCCCATAATGTTGGGGTGCCACGTCGTTGTTTTGCCCTTTTGGGCCCCCCACCCTTTTTTGAATAAAAATGCTAATGTTGGATGGAATAAAAACTAAAAAACATACAATGTTTTCTCCAATGGTTTCTAGAGAAATTGATTGATTTTCATTATTTAATATGTTTATTAACTAAACTTATTAAAATATTACCCATGTTGATGTCGAAGTGAGTCATGTTCATATATAATTTATTTTAAAACTGTAATATATAGTATAGGTTTTGAAGAATTCATAACAAATTTATAAAATTAATAAAATAACCTAAAAATAAAATAATTTTAAATGCTAAATATATATCTGTTCATTTATACCATTTATGGAATATATTAAATCACTTTTTGGTCATTATTATTTCATGATATATACCATATATTTAAATTATGTTAAATTTTTACACGAAAATTCATTTTTCCCCAAAAATTATAAAAAAAATCACCTTAGGAAAATTTTTAAGTTATAAATACAAAATATAATATTAATTTAATAAAAATAATTATATAAATATGATAAATTTAACTTTGAAATTAGAATCACCATTTATTGGAAAATACTGGTCTTTTGACAATAATATATTTCTGACACTTATAAAGAATTATTTCTGAATTCGTAAAATTATAATATCAAAAATATATAAAAAATATATTTTAATAATAATATCATATTAAAAATAATTTATTAGTAAAATTAATCAATTATTTAATGGTAATTTATGAATTTAAATTCTTAATTTCCAAAAAAAAATACAATTCATGTTTTATCATATTGAATTCTAATTTTTATCAAACTCATTTTTAATCATCAATAAAGTAAAATCAATAAGGAATAAATATAATAATTATTTCATATAAAATAAAATATAAATATTCATTCTATTAAGTTGGATATATATATCCATGTATTATACTTGTGAACTACTTAAGGGTAAGGTTGGTGATGGTGAGATTTTCTTAGGGTGGTTTAATGAACATCCTTTGGGTCATGATCTCGATGAGCTTGAAATTCTCCCATAAATGGGATCTCTCATGCGTTGTATATTGAATCGCAGCTTGGGATTAGTCAAAGTAAAATCTGAAATTTGTAATATCTCCTAGAATATCTGCTAAATGGGATTCATAATGTGCAATCCAACTAATCAAGGTCATCACTTCCATTATTTATGTCATTTGGACCTTATCATAACCCTTAATATATACCAATCATAAGATCATTATTCAAAAGATTTATTTTCAATGGATATAATTCCTAACAATATTGAATATAAAATAATATTTAATATTCCCAAAACAAAATTAAGTTCTTTTTTTTATTACAATAATAAGTAATAGGTCATTTAATTCAGTTATTATGAGAATTTTATTTATAAAGGTTTAGGTCCATAAAAATACACATCAAACCTAGATCAATAAACATGTCTCCTATAATAACGATTTAATAAATAAAATATTCATGAGAATCAATAATCAATTTCCAATTGATTATAATCTAGATAAAAGGAATCATTAAATCCTAATAGTAAGCATAAAGAAAGCACATTGGTATTTTGAGACATTATCTTTATAGAACCCTTACAGAACCCTTAGAGATGAAACAACCTTGTGTACGAATTCTATACCTAATTAATTGGATAAATATCTTTCCACACAAATCATATAATATATATTGAGCTCACCCGATGCTATTTGGGAATGACAATCATATAAGCTATATGGGGCTCACCTGTGAGCTATAATTTGACTCAACCCTTTATAAAAAACTTCTAAGAACCGTAACATGGAAAAGATACATAGAACATGAATCTAAGATTAATACTCATAAACACATCCATTATTCCTTTCATAAAATTATTAAACCTTGAAAAAATGGGTTCTTTACAACCACTTTAAAACATGATTAACTTGTGGAAATGAAATTGGTTCCCATAAAATCTATTTAAAACATAATTAATGGAAAAGTAATAGGTTCCTTAAAAATATCTTTGACACAATCATAATATAACAAGATAAATAATTAGGAATGTATCATTTCAAAATATAATTAGTGGAGCATAAGTAACTTCAATGGTGGATGATGTTCATAAATATAAATATAGTTAAAATTTCATTAAAACATTATTCAGGAAAAATAACCTTTCTATATTGAAAATCACTTTTAATAACTAAAAATTCACAAAATGTTGGGAAAATAGACTTCTTTGTATATAACCTTTCAAAAGATAAAGTAAAGTTCAAATAAAATAATCATAATAATGGAAATATAATTCATTCATGTCAATAAAGTTAAAAATTAACAATGATTTTAAACATTTTGAAAGAGTCAAAAGTGAGTAATTTTAAAAACATTTAGAAATTTACTTTTTAAAACCTATTAAATGAATGTGAATTTTCAGGTAAATTTTTTTTAGGAAATAATTTATTTTTACAATTAAAATTCATAAAAACATTTTAGAAAACATGGATTTGTGATAGAATGTTGCCCGATTTAAAAGGGGATACAATATAAGGGTCACTTTTAAAAGTATTTATTGATGTTTATTTAATAAATAAGGGAGGAAATGGGAATTATAATTATGAAAAATATTCTTAAATATATTATAATTTAATGAAATAATATAATATTATTTGCTCTAAGGGAACCTTGAACATAAATAATCTAAAAATTAAAGGATATTATAACATAAATGTTTTTCCACTTTGGTAACATTTCAATCGTAAACCCCATTAAAAAATAACATTAAATTTAAATTTAAATATCATGAAAATATAGTGATTCATGATATAACATGTAAAAATTTTAGTATATAAAACTCTCAAATGAATATAGGTTTATATAATTAAAATTTGTGTTAAATAAAGATAATTTTAGGCGAATAACCCCTACAAAGGTTAGACCATCAAATTTGAGAATTAATAAACGAATAGATTATGTAAATCAAACATAAATCTACATAAAAATTGTAAATAAAACATAATATAATTAAATTATTTACACATGTAATATTTGAATATCAATAACAATGAAGGAGTAATAAAACACAACGAAATGAAATTGAGTTGAGAAACCCTTTTCCACTTTGTTACATTCAATTCAAATGAACTTGGATGAAATAATTATCATTTAAAAATATAATACCATGTAGTATAAAGGATTCATGATATAAAATAAGACATTGGAATTATAAATTCACTTAATTAAATAAATTAGGTGCATAAAAATAAAATATTCCTTAATGAATATGAATTGAGCTTATATCCCTTATTTATTTAGTAATAGATGGTTTAGAAACTCAAGAAAGGGAAAAATAATATGGATTCCTAAATACAAATAAGTTTAATGAAAATAATTATAAAATTAATAAATTTTAATTTTATACACCACAAAATAAAAAAAATTTAAATATGGCTTATGTCTCACATAAATAAAAGAGGGATGAGAAACCCTTACCTCTAGTCCAAAGTTTCCATGTATGCCTTTTAACTCATGTATAGTAAACATATATTCATTATTTTATTTCTTAAGAATATTTTCTAGATTCAATAACTTATAATTAAATAATTTATTTTCTTCATGGAATATTTAAATACATAATCAGTTAATCCCAAATCGTGTGTTATGAAAACGTCCAGTTCATTGTTTCAACAGGTCATTGGTGTATTGACCATGGTCAGAGAGCTCATTATTTTGTAATATCAAAAATAATAATCATAAAATAGTTATAATATGTATTTATCAATCATAATTTTAAAACCAATCAATAATTATAATTATAAAAAATGAAAAACATTAAAATCGTGGAGTTGGTAGGTCTTACATACACATGAGTAACGATTCCATTTTTCGATGATCATTATGTAAAAAATATAAGTACTAATTTATATTTTTAAAATTACAATAATATAATAATGAACATATTATTTCATTAAATATATATTTACATATATCTTCCATTTGATGTAGTGATAAAAAAACCATCACATCGCTTTATAGAGGTGGTGGCCTACATATACGCATGAACTCAGTTATCATTTTTTAGTGATGGATGGGTAAAAAGTAAATAATATATTATAATTTAAATATGATAAATATTTCATTAATATCATAGTTATTTGATATATATCACATATATTCTTTTAAGTACATAAGTTAAGCGTTAGTGATAAACGGATCACATCGATTTGTGAGGTAATTGTCTATTGTAAGCATGAGAGATGTTATCGTATCCCCCACAGAATAGAAAGTAAGAAGGTATATGTGATATAATAATTAAGAGATTTTATTTATATTAAAAATATCATAAATTTTCTTTAAATAAATCATTTTAACATTCCATGTGATTTGGTGATGAAAAAAGAATTATATCAGTCTGTGAGGCACCAGTCCACCGTACACGCAAAAGATGGTTTTGCTTCCTATTTGATTAAATATGAGTTTTATTTTTGTTATTTATTTATCATAATTTAATAAAAATATATTTTATATACTTTTATTATTATATCATAATGGTTTAAGAGGATTTTAAGAAGTTGGGTAAAGAATCAAAACAAAAACACTCGGTTATGAACGATACCTCCTCTTCAGACCGCCTATTTAGGATTAAATCTATAGCATTCCTAGATGATTTATTTGATTAAAAACTAACTATAGTTATTTCGGAGGTATGTAAGAATGTTGTTTTCCAAGTTACGGCTTATCCAATTTTTTTAGAGTGTGAAAAGTACGGAAGAGGGGTCGCCATTTATAAGTGATGGAGATCACACACTTATAACTTTATAAAAAAAATTGAAACCCGCATTTTTTACTTTTTAAGAGGATAATAAATGTACCCCTATATAATTAAGTGATATAAATTTTAAATATTTATATAAAATAAAATTTATATAACTTTTTAGTTCATTTTAACCCTTATGTTTTTATTTTAACGCTCGTAAATTTGTTTTTACAATAACTATGGTAAAATATTTTGATATATTTTTTCTATTTATTATAAGAAAATATTAGTTTGAACATGCAATATAATATAAATTATTTTTATTAAAAAAAATAAAACTATTTTTTAAAATTAAATTTATAGAAGTGTTGGAATTAAATTTTAAATTGAACTAGAAAATGTGATGAAAATTTAGTTTCTTACGAAATAAATTTTAGAAGAACTAGATGATTTTATTTTAACTCTTTGAATAGTAATAGAAATTATATGAATTAAAATTATTAATTGTTGATATATAATATTTAAATTTAATTTAAATCATTCCTCTTTATGGGTATTTAATTAATTAAAATTGAGAAACATTATGCACTTTTAAACAATTAAAAAAAAACACATTTTCTTAAACCCACAAAAATATACAATAAAATATAATATAAAAATAATAAAAAAGTAAATAATTGGATATAATATAACTTAAAAATAATTATTTTTCATTAAATAAAATTCAAATCATAATTGGATTATTAAACTAAGTAATATATTGAAAAGAAATTACAGTTTTTCAAAAATCGGTAGTTTTCACTTTTCATGGAGAAATCAATATTTTCTAAAAACCCAAAAAATTAACTTATATTAATTTTTATATAATTATTTCTAAAATAAAATTATTATTTTTTATATAATATTTCTAAAATTAAAAGTTATTAATTTTTAAAAATAATTTTGGCAAACATAATGAAAATACTTTTCAGGAAAAAAGAGTTTCTTAGTAGAAAAATGGATTTTTTATTGTCCCGTTATTAAAAAAATATATTAAATAAATGATGAAATACTTCAATAAATATAATATATATATATAATTAAAATAATTCAACAATAAATATTTATTTAATTAATTGTGATAAAAACACTTTACAATTATAAAAACAATTTTTTTAAACCATTTCTTTTACTTTCAAATATATTTTATTTTTATTTTCAATAAATTGATAAAAAATGAATATATTATACATGTGTAAACCATATTATTCTCATAATTTATTTAATTTTATTAATGACTTCCAATTTAATTGATAGGTTATTATAACATATAAATAATTTAGAATATATTAATCTTTAAATAAGTTTGGTTTCATTGATAAATTGTGTTACATGAAACACTGAGTTTAAACATGTTGCGATATAAAATTTAAACATGAATGACATAACCTATCCATTAAATTGGTGGGTATTTATAGTATTAACTACTTTTTAATATATATATATATATAAAGGTCCAACTGAATATAAATTTATTTCAACATGCATAATGAATAAGAACTCAACTTTAATAAAGATATTTTATTCAATAAAAAATATGTTTTCTTAAAAAAATATTTTCATATAATTTTTTGAGAAAATATTATAAATATGTTTTTGAACTTTTTGAAATTTAATTTAATAAAATTGACATCATTTTTTAAATTGGCATATATTTAAGGATCCAACCATAATTATTACATAAGAGAGGACCTTTTACTTCTCTAGGTTATAGAGAGTTAGATACAAGATTTACAATTTATTAGAGTTGAAATAATATTAAGAAAACAGAAACAAAACTTTGCTTTTGTGTATGTATAAAATGATTTCATCCAACTTTGCACCTCTAGGTGACCTATAAAAAATAATTTCAAATAAGTGATGAGCATTAGAAATGCCCAGTAACTGGTTTTAAAATAAGAACATAAAGAAAAAATTTCTTTCAAAATATTTCCGTAAATACATGTTTTAAATCATGAAATTAACTTTTCTCATAACATGTCATCGTCATTTTCTTGTGAGATTCTGAAACGGATTTTAGGATAAAATTATGCTCAAAATAGATAAACTTATATTACTGTTAAAAATAATATAAATTATAAAATATGGATTCACTTGAACAGAAATGAATAAAATGCCACCTATTAGTTGGGTAATGACCATACTTAATCATTCTATGACATTATAGAGGTTTAGATAATAATTTTCACATGAAATAATATTATTTTCAGAATTGAACAAAAAATGATTCTATTTATCATTTTTTTATTAGAAACTGAATATTAATCCTTCTTTATTAATGAATTTCTATATAAGTATATAGATATAAATAAAAAACATTAAGCCCTGTACACTTAGAAATATAAAACTGATTAATTGGGGTTCATTACAGAATGATCATTATCCATGGATATTTTTTTAGATAAATAATCACATGGAATTTAAATTATTATGATCGTTATGATAGAATGCATAATTTAGGATGTCATTAACATTTTTCATGGCATTTTGCCAATACCTTACCTAACCATTTTTTGAACACCTCATTCCAAGACATAGTTTGTCTCATGAGACCATCCGATGCACTGAGAGGCTATAGCGGGCCTCACCAATCACATAATAATTCCATTGCATGTGTGAATTATTGATGTATGACCATAAATCATGACTTGGGTATGACATTTATATGACATGATAAAATTATGATATTCAAAAATACAAATAAAACATGGTTATTATTATAAATTGCAATTCTAGAAAAGTATTCATATATATATATATACATACAATAACAAACTTGAAATTGGGATTCTAGTGTTCTTGAACAATGAATAATACATACTCACACATATATTAATATATTACACTCATTAAAAAAATGATTTCATGACTTTGGAGTATGAAAAATAAAACTAAAATACATATCGAGAAAGAACATAAAAATTAAATAAATCATAATTTTGAATTAACACTTAGAGATCACATATATATAAATATAGAATTTAAAATTCAATAATAGTTTTCAATAATAATTTTCCCTTGAAAACAAGATTAAAGACAAAAATAATTGTGTTTAAAATGATTAATAAACCCTCATTAGGAACAAAATTATGAAAAATAAATTTTAATAACACCCTATAAAATTTAATTTTTAAAAGAATGATTACATCCCTTACTTTTAAAAATGTAGAATAAGAAAAAATATTTGACAATGGTTTCTTGAATAAGATGAGGGAAGAGGATCTCTGCCTGTCTGATAGAACATCGAACCAGTAGAAAGAAAAGAGAAATGAGGCTTAGGAAAAGTTATTTGAATAGAAGGAAATGGGTTCTTTTCAGTGCATATAGATTCTTAAATACACACAAACACAAAATTTTAGTAGATAAAATATGGCCCGCTAATCAAAATTTAAATTCATAAAATATATAATTATATTCCTATATTCATTGTCTTCTCTTGCAAGCTGAGTTGGGTGGGAAAAAATGGGAAAAAAATAAACAGCATTTCCAAAATGCAATTCATTAAAATAAATACTACAAAACTAATGAATAAAGACAATAAAAGTTGATTGAAACGTGGATAGAAAGAAAATTAAAAAACCAGACAAAAAACAGTTACTCAAAATCAATTTTAATGGAAAACATCAGTTCTAAAAATCAAAGACATAAAAAATGAACCAGAAATAGATGGTCAAGGATGGATAAGAAATTCATACACATATAAAAAAAATACATTTATCTTGATTGGTTGAAGAAAAAAAGAGAACAAAACCCTATCTAAGAACGATACCTACCAACACCGCTCAAACCATACACATCGATGCTCAGTCCTTTGGTTGATCCAAAGAACTACATCGACACCACACTCAGTGTGATGAATGACCCTGACACCTTCGATTATGTCTATTGTGTGACCTCTCCAGACCTCGTCTCTAGCTCCGCCGATGAGAAGGCCATGCCACAAGACTCATCTTTTGACGGTGCCCTCCCTACGCACGACCTGGAGACCTCAATGGCTTGGTCTTTCCATTGGCCTTGACTGATGATCCACCCCGCTTGACACCCCCTTGCAGCATGGCTCTAACATCCACAAACCCTAAAAGAAACCCCAAATCCCTTAAATGGGATTCTATTTTATTGTTCATTTAGTTATTATTAATATTATTATTATTAAATTACTAATTTATTTATATAAAGACAATATATATACTATCATATTTTATATTTTCAATATTAAAATAAAAAAAAATTATATAAGGATTATCATAATATAAATATTATAAGTTTAATAATATACTTTATCAAAAAAATTATAATCTAATTAGATTTTATAATTTTAAAATAATACTTATAGTAAATTTATTTAAACTAATTTTTCAAATCTGAATTTTTTAAAAGTAATAGTTTTATAAAAATAATATAATTATAATTCATAATTCAAAATTAATAATTGTTATTTCATATACATACATATATACATACATACATACATACATATATATATATATATATTTGTAAAAATTAATGTTTATAATACCAAATTAGTTTTATTTATCAAGACATTTATAATTGTCATAATATATACATATCAATCGAAAATTATAAATTTTTTCATTCAATATATGTTATTAACTAAATTTTAAAATAGATTTTGCAATTCAAATAAAAGTAATAGTCAAATAATATTTTAAAGAATATAATTCTATATTTTCATAAATTTTAAATAAATTTGAATACTATAAATAGTACATATATTTAAACATAAGTATTAAAATTAAATTAATTGAAATACATAATTTTTTAATTATTATTTTCTGAAGAAAATATAAATAAATCAATTAAATAAAATAAATTTTTAATAAAACTAAGTTTATAATATCTGGGTTGTTATGTTATTCCCCCCTCAAAAGAACTATTTCTATGCAATTCATTTCATCAAACTAAAAATAATTCTGAATTTCATTATTGAAAATTAAGAAAACTAGGATTGTTAGACTTCTAAACTTGACGACATAGATGACAAAATCTAATCTTCATAGTTTTCCAGACCCTTCCTCTGATACCATCTATGAGAACCCAACCATAAAAATTACATAAAAGAGGACCTTTTACCAGTATAGGTTCTATAGAGTTATATGAAAGATTTATAATTTATCAGAGTTGCAATAATATTAAGAAAACAAAACCCAAACATGGATCACGTGCGTGTTAAAAATTATGGTGTCCCACATTGGACCTCTAGGTGACCTGTGAAAAATAATTTTAAACAAGTGGTGAGCATTCGAAATTCCCAGTAAGGGGTTTTAAAATAATACCATAAAGGAAAAAATATTCAAAAACATTTCTTTAAATACATGTTTTAAATCATGAAATTAACATTTCTAATAACATGTCACTAAAATTTTCTTGTGAGATTCTGAAATAGATTTTAGTATATACTTATTCTCAAAATAGCTAAACTTATTTATGAGTTGGAAATAAAATATAATATAAAATATAAATGCACATGAAAATAAATGTATTAAATGCCACAAATAAGTTGGATAATGACCATACTTAATCATTCTATGATATTCCAGAGGTGCAGATGAGAATTTACACATGAAATAATATTATTTTCATAATTTCAGAAAAAAATGATTTCATTTATCCTTATAGCTTGGAAAAAAAATATTCATCATTCTTTATTAATGAATTACTATATAAGTATATAGATCTTAATATAAAACTTTAATCCATACACACATGGAAAAATAAAACTAGTTAATGTTAGTTTTTAAAAGAATGATCATTATCGTGGATATTTTACTAGATAAATAATCACATGGACTTACACTTTCTCGGATCATTATGAGGGAGTTCATAATGTAGGATGTCATAAAAATTCTGTTAAGGCCTCGTGACAAGACCTTTCATAAATATTTTTTCAAGGCCTCATGCTAAGACCTAGTTTGTCTCATGAGACATGCCGATACACCGAGAGATTATAGCAGGCCTCACCTGTCACATAATAAGTCTAATTCATGTGTGAATTCATAATTCTGAAAAACATAATCATTCTTTCAAGCCCTCATGACACGGCCCTAGTTTGTCTCATTAGACCTGCTGATGAACTGAGAGGCTATAGTGGGCCTCACCAGTTACATAATAATTCCAATGCATTCCTCATATGTCTAATAAAAATGTGCCTTTAAATAAAAGTGTCACATACCAATTTTATTTATTTAAATCATATTCATAGATGAAAATAAATTCATTAATAAATTATTAAGGTATATATTCATTAAACAATCCAAAGTGTCCCATAACACATAGAATAGTTTAATTATTATCATAAAAAGATTAATCCCATTCTTTAAAGAAATTTATTTTTTTTAATCCATCAATGAAATAAATGCACATTTAATCAAAAACGCAAATAGATTTTTTCCTTCTCAAAATAATCTTTTCCAATATAAATCTATTTTTCTCACATAAATTTTTAAATAAAACATTTCAATTATTGAATAAATCCTAGTGCTTGATAATCCTATAAAATTTATTTCAAACCATGAGTTTATTAAGAATAGAAGATGTGTCGATGTTTGTAACGTCCCGACCTGGATCACCACTAAACTAGTGGTCTGACAGGTTGGCACAAGAGCTCTAGCACGTCTCCCCATATCCTAGAGGTTGTCGATAGAAAGAAGCCGGATCTTCTTTCAGGTATGCTTTTCATTGTTTCTAGAGTTTATAAGAATAAATAATTTTCTGGAAATTTTCAAAGTACACGACGTGTACTTTCTGAGTACACACCGTGTACTCTGATCCGTCATGAAGTCATGTGTTGGCCGTGCCCGAGCCACACATATGGTGTGTAGGGGTGACGTGGAGGTCGATTTTGGTGGAGTATATATGGGACCCAGTACACGTCTTGTACTCTAAAAGTTCACACCGTGTACTTTCTTTTTTTTACTAAATGGACCAAGGTCGTTCCTAACCCCCAATTTCATATTCTTCTCCAGATTTTGTCTGCCCAAGAGCGACCGTACGGTCGGACCTTCGACGAGCTCCCGCCTCTTCGTCCATTCTCCAATTCGAGCGCAGTCAATTGCGTTAGAATCGCAGCGGTGAGCTCTCTCTTCTGCTTGAGTCTTGTATCTTGTTTTCTCCTCATTTCCAAGTTATCATAGGTTGAGCGTTTTGTGCGTTTTCTCAGATCTACATCGTTCCAAGGGGAATCTGTCGTCGTGGTTCACATATATCGATCTCCTAGGATCGAGGTAGGTGGTTTGTGCCTTCCCGTAGAAATTTGTTGAATATTTTGTTCAATTTCCACCAATACCCTTGAAAGGGGTATTGCGTGTTCCTGTTTTTCCCTTGTTTTATTGCCTGCTTTGCTTGATTTCTAGTGTAGATGTTTTGCCTGTGATTATGGTAGCCTTACCGTACCTTGGATGTTAGCTATGCTTGTTCTACCTGTTTGGCGTTTTACCAGTTTCCATGCTTAGTCATAGGATAGTGGAACTGCTACATTGTTATGCTGAAGATCCTTAGTTGATAGCCATGTAGTTCTTGAGGTATACTTGGATGATGTACCCGTGCGCTGAGCATGTTTATTTCACTCAGGACTGTGAGAACCTAGAGTAGTGGACCAAATGGAGAATTGACGGAAGGGCTTCTCCAGAGTGTCTTTTAATTATGATATGAAACCAAATGGGGAATTGACGTTGAGTGATTCCTTAGAGAGTCTGTAGTTACTCGACGCGGGCCACAGGGGGAATAGACATTGAGTGCTTCCCCAGAGAGCCTTTAGCACGATACGAGACTATAGGGGGAATTGACGGTGAGTGCTTCCCCAGAGAGTCTATTAATTTCATAGCTGAACTAGAGGGGTGATACTATGGGTTCCTCCTAGAGGGTTTCTAGTAATTATAGGTTGAACCATAGGGGTTAGGCTGTGAGAGATTCCCCGAGGGTTACCTATTTTCTTCTTATTGCTGGTTGTTACTTGTGTACTTTTTTTGATAGAACTTTGGATTGTATCTTCTTGTGATTTCATGTTTACTGCTTCTTGTTTGATTACTTTCCTTGTATTCATTGACTGTGGGGCACAAATCTTTGGGTGATTGCCTACTGGGATTGTATCTCACACCCTGTTTGGGCCATGCTTTTGGGCCCAAGCAGACTATGTTGTTGCAGGTATAGATAAGGGCAAGCACCCTTCTACTTTAGGATCTTGATTGCACTGGATCTGGAGAGCATGGGACCGAGTCGGGGCTCGTGATGCTGAGGAGTTTATTTTGTTTTTCCTTTGCACTTTTTTTCAGTTGTATTCCAGCACGTTGTTGTTCTTACTGCTTTCCATAGATACTTTTACCTACTATATCATTGTCATCATTGCTATATATATTCATTGCTTCCGCTATTTGGTTTCTGTTGTTATGGATGATGTTACTGCTTCCGCTGTTGACTGTTGTTTTTCCACTGTATACCATACCAAATGATGTCATAGTTTCCCCACTGACTCACCAAGGCCCTCGCTACTAGTCAGCAGCCTCTGGCGTTCATGGAAACGTGATTGAGGTCATGTGGTGAACTGGGTACGGGGCACCAGTGGAGGGGATCCAGATTTGGGTCGTTACAAAGTGGTATTAGAGGATTTCTTTTCTCTTTCCTTACTGTTTGGAGACTTTAGCCCAGGCTAGGACGGATTTGGTACTTGGTATTAAGTTGGGCTCGGGAGTAGCTAACCCGTGTACATGGAAAGGCCATACTACCTCGTTAATTTAGGTTTGCTAGTTTTGAGTTTTAATGGTTGATATGTTTTCACCTAGAGTGATTCGCATGACTTGTGCGGTTATTGTTTTGATATTTCGGTTCAATTTCTGTCGCAACCCAATGAGATGAGGGTATTCCATCTCATGCATCATATAGGCACTTTTAGAAATCACATGCCATGAATTCTTAACATGCCATCTAGGGTGCATTAGAGATTGCATGCTATTGTGATAGACTCTGTGTAAATTATGCATGCTGTTGTGATAGATGCTTGATAGATTCTCTACTGTCATGTTAGAAAACTATTTGTTTTGTTCCTTGCTTAATATGAATGCCAAATTTTGGTTCTTTCGGTGTTATGGGCCCTCACGGATCAGAATTTGGCACCTCTCTGCCTTGTTCTTAGTGTTTCTGGGAGTCTGAGCAGTTTCTGAGCTACTGCACAGAAAAACCCAGAATACACGGCGTGTACTTTTTGGATACATGCCGTGTAGTTTTTAGGCTGTTTCACTGACCGTGTGAGCAGAACACGGTGTCGTGGAAGTAACTTTGGGAACACGTCGTGTACGACAGGTACACACCGTGTGAGTTCGGAGTCGTGTCACTAACAACATGGGTCGGGGAATCTCAGGTACAACACATCGTGTCCATAGGGAACACGCAGTGTAGTCATGTCCAAGTACCCAGCCATGTCCTGAACAACACAGGCTGGCATTAGCTTCTTTTCCACACGCCGTGTTTGTTCGGAACACGCCGTGTAGTCTTGTCCAGGTACCCGGCTGTGTCACGAACAACACGGGACGGTGTCACCTTACCTATACACGTCGTGTTTGTTTGGAGCACACCGTGTAAGGTTAAGCCATGTAGACGGTCGTGTTCTTAACAACTCGGGTCACCGAATCCTTGTCTAGTACATGTCGTGTTTGTTTCAAACATGCCGTGTAGTCTCAGGTTAAGTCGGACCGTGTGGGGTAGCCGTGTAAGGGACTCGGGCTGGGGAATAGTTCCAAGTACACACCATGTTTCAGGGTCAACATGCCATGTAGTTTGAAGTTTACATGAATTGTAGGGAAGGATTACACGCCCATGTCTGTGGTTTAAGAAGACACGCCGTGTAGTTTTTATACACGCCGTGTAGTCGAGTTTTGTAAACTTGTGTGTTTTCCTTCCCCTGTTTCCATTTTGTACTCTTGTGTTCCTTGTCCTTGTTTTCCTCATCTAAGGTGTGCTTTTGATCTTTCAGAGCTATGCCTCTAAGACGTCCTTCGGTCATACATCTATCATCAGGCAGTGAACAGACGCTAGATAGGGCTGATTAGGGACTTTCTGCCGATCCTCCAGTCGGGCCAACCTTGGCACCGGCTGTCATACCAGTTGCAGGCGCTAACGCACAGTTCAGGGAAGTTTTTTTGAGGATGATGCAGGTCTTTAAGGGAGCACCGCCTCCTGCCATGTCTATGGCAGAATTGAAGCGGGTTTTTCACTAGCAGCATCCTCCCACATTCTCAGGGGAAGGAGGACCTCAGGCTGCAGAGTCATGGCTGGATTCCATGCTGACTATCTTCGAGCATTTGGAGACGCCTCCAGAGAGGTTAGTCAAGCTCACCACCTACATGCTCTGAGACTCTGCCAAGAGGTGGTGGGACGTGATCTCACAGGCGAGTCAGCAGCAGGCTATGGCTTGGGAGGAGTTGCAGTGTGTGTTCTATGACTACTTCTACCCAGAGACCCTGAGGGCGGATTGAGCCCAAGAGTTCATGATCTTAGAGCAGGGTACTCTTTCAGTCATGGAGTATTCCGCTCGTTTCACCGAGCTGCAGCGCTTCACACCCCTCCGGGATGGGAGTGGGTTGTTCGTAGCAAGGAAGTTTAAGGATGGTCTCAGGCGGGAGATCCACTCACAGGTGAATCTCTTCCAATGGACTTCCATTACATCCATCATCAACCAGGCACTGATTGTGGAGCGAAATCTGAGAGACTCTGGAGCTGCGATCCAGGGCGGTTATGCTTCTAGAGCTAGTTTGCCTCTAAATGACAGCAATAAGCGCCATAGAGAGCCTACACGCGGTGATCCGAGGAAGCGAGATGCATCATCAGGCAGCCATGTGATATGCTACCAGTGTGGTCGGTCAGGGCACACAAGGCCACAGTGCTAGAGGGAACCCATGGAGTGCTGATCATGCGGCAATATGGGTCACCTTTAGCATTTCTGTTAGGTTTTCTCACCAGCAACTAGTGACTGGGGTTCTTCCATGACTCCACATTCAGGAGAAGCACCGCCAGTTTCTCACCAGTCGGGGAACTGGAGTTCTTCTGGCCGTTCGGGCCAAGGTGGAGGTCAAGGCCGTGGCAGCCAGCCACCAGTTCCTCGGCACCAGTAGGTAGGTTCATCTTAGAGTGGTCAGTCAGGGGCGCAGGGCCGCGGTGCAGGCAAGTCTTTCGTCGTGGAGCAGACTTTTCAGGAGTAGGATCCCAGCCCTTCTACTGTTCGAGGTACTATTTTAGTACCCTCATTTTTATCTTCAGCCCTTTTCAATACTGGTTCTACGCATAGATTTATCTCCATTGTTGTTTTGGAGAGCCTTGGACTCTGCATCTTTTATTCTGCCGACTCGTTGACACTAGACGCACCATTGGGGACGATGACATCTAGTGTATGCCAGTGTAGAGAGTGCCCTCTCGAGGTTGCAGGGTATCACTTCTTATGGGATCTCTATGTCCTAGAGATGATAGGCTATGATTTCATCATTTTCATGGATTGGTTGATTCCCTTCCAGGTAGTTGTCGATTGCTATCGTCGGAGAGTGTGTTTCGTCTCACCAGAGGGTGAATCTTTTCTATATAGAGGTGAATGGGACGTTCGGGCGAGTCGGGCGGGACTCGAGCATCTTGGGCTAGGAGGGGTGATGGACTAGATTTCTAGTCTTTATCTGGATGATTAGGGGACTCCACAGTTGAATTTTCCTCCAGTGGTGGATCGCTTCAGGGATGTCTTTCCAGAAGACTTTTCTGGTTTGCCTCCAGAGCGTGAGGTAGACATCTCTATTGAGCTCATTCCAGGAGCAGCACCGGTGTCCATTCCTCCCTATAGGATGGCCACACCTGAGTTGCAAGAGCTCAAGAAGTAGTTGGAGGAGAAACAGGCTAAGGGTTTCATCTAACCCAGTACTTCTCCTTGGGGTTCGCTTGTCCTATTTGCAAAGAAGGCGAACGGTACCCTTCAGCTTTGTGTGGATTATCGGAAGCTGAACCATTTGATGGTCAAGAACTGATATCCTTTGCCAAGGATTGATGACCTTTTCGATCAGCTTCGAGGATCACAGGTGTTCTTGAAGATTGACTTGAGGTCTGGTTACCATCAGTTGCGCGTTAGACTATCAGATATACCTCTGACAGCCTTCAGGAGCAGGTATGGTCTATACGAGTATACAGTCATGCCATTTGGTCTCACGAACGCACCTGCAGTTTTCATTGCACTGATGAACTGAGTGTTCCATCCTTATTTGGACTCCTTCATCATGGTCTTCGTGCAAGATATCTTGGTGTACTCTCACACTCGACACGACCATGGCACTCATCTTGAGATCGTTCTGAGTACACTGAGAGAGAATCGGCTTTATTCTAAACTCTCGAAGTGCCACTTCTGGATGGATCAGATTCACTTCTTGGGTCACATCATCTCAGAGGCAGGAGTATCTGTGGACCTAGAGAAAGTGAGAGTTGTAGTTTCCTAGGAGCAGCTGAAGAATGTTTTTGAGGTACGGAGCTTCCTAGGGCTGGCTAGATACTACAGAAGCATCATTCAGGACTTTTCTCGTCTAGCAGCACCTTTGACAGGTCTGACCAAGAAGGGGGCGGAGTTCTTATGGTCAGATTCTTATGAGTCAGCCTTTCACGAGATGAAAGGGAGGTTGACGTCAGCACCAATACTAGTCTTGCCAGAGCCAGGAAAGAGCAACACTGTTTACTGTGTTGCTTCAGGTATCAGGTTTGGAGTTGTGCTTATGCAGGGGGATGGAGTCGTTGCATACGGGTCTCGGCATTTGAGGCCACATGAGAGGAACTACACGACGCATGATCTGGAGTTGGCAGCTGTTGTTCATGCCTTACACTATTGGAGACATTATCTTCTGGGAGAGCACTTTGTAGTCTTCACTGACCACAAGAGTCTCAAGTATATCTTCACTCAGCATGATCTGAATCTGAGGCAGCGCAAGTGGGTTGAGTATCTATTGTCTTTTGACTTCGAGCTTGCCTATATGCCGGGTAAGGGCAATGCAGTGGCTGATGCGTTGAGCAGGAGAACTCAGATTCAGGCAGTTCATGAGGCCAGCAGTGAGTGGCAGTTGATGGCTCTGTTCTCTGAGATGCACCTAGAGGTGCATGATAGACAGGGACAGACCTTACTATCTTCTGTAGTTGTTACCTCTACACTTCTTGATCGGGTACGGGGCACCAGTGGAGGGGCTCCGGATTCAGTTTGTTACATCGACCAATAGCGAGGGTCTAAGGATTATTAGTGGGGAGACTATACCCTCTTATTAGAGTTGTACAGTGGTATATCAAATTAAATAACAAACAACATCAATAAATAGAGGAAGCAATCTAATAAATGATTCTGAAGAAGAAGGTATATTTTATAAATATTGTATAAAAAAATGGCCAACATAAATTATATATAAGCTGCATGCATGACATGATAATTATACACAAATGGAAAACAATGAACAAAATAGAATTCTAATCATTTCCATTACAAAAATAAATAAATAATGACTCCAAGTCCGATAGGGAAGTCTCCTCGAGCAACATGAGCTTCTGCTCAGTCGTTTTCTTCTATCATCCAATTAAATGCAAAGAGCATGATCCTAAATCCAAATAAAATCTACTCGGGTACCCCAGTGCAATGGCAGCCCGAGTAGGGTGTGAGATATAAATCTTAGTTGGATAGGACCACCAGTGTCTACCCAAAATCCTAACATTCAATAAATAATTTAAATAGTGCAAGCACGCATAATTAAGGTAATCAGTACAATGTAACTATATACACAAGTACCTGCTTGGCTCTCATCTGGTGTCTGAACCTATATTATACATTTTTCATGCATACACAAAAGTTATCACATAATCATTTTCATTTATCAGATTTTCAAATCTCATTAAACTACATAATTCTCATGATTCAGACTGATCCCGACATTTCTTGTCTAAGTCCCTCACCATAGATGTCTCTAAAGACCAACTAAGTAATCAAAGTTAAGACCAAATCCAAGCTAATGCTTTGTCTTGGATAATTCGTTATAAGATATTCAATTAAATCTTTCATATACTATATTTGAGCTCATCAACTAAAAAAATAGTGATTTGCTCCTTGTTCCAGCCACAAATAGTGATTCACCCCATTCATTGATAAGTATGAACCCTTTCTCATATTAAATTAACAAATCATAATGTCACAATAGTTTTCTTTAAACAATTAATTCATTTCATGTAGGACCAGTAGGACCCATATTCCAATGTTAATTAATGGGTGTAGAGCATCATGTTTAGCACCCTTGTGAGTATTTGGAGCATTAGTACTTGTCTCACAACCCCTGGGTATTTGGAGCATCAGTCTCTAACCCATAAAAGAATATTTTCTTTCAAGATGGGTGTAGAACGCCATGTCCAGAACCCCGTGAGTATTTGCAGCATCAGTCCCTATCTCACAACCCATTTATCAATAATACATATATATTTATCATTGTTGTAGAATTTCATGTCTAACTCCCCACATGAGATTAATATTCGTGGAAAAATCCCAAAATCGATCGGATTATACTTCTATAGAGTAATGATATATTATAAACTCATATTTATTAGAGCATTTAATTATAGTGAATATCTTTTCAATAGAGCTAAACCATTTTTTAAAATTATGATATCGAATGATCCACTAGAAGTTAGAGGCCTTCGTCGCATGAAGGTATCAATTGAAACATTCTCTTCCTTAGGGGTATTTTCTCATTCATCCTTATTCAAGATTTAATTCAATGATTTATTAAGTTGAAAAGGTATAATTATTAAGTTCCTGATTATTTTTCCAATCAGGTTGGGCATCTCATTTGGATAGTCATCACATTACCCCACACACTAGTTGTGGAATTGGTTACCCCTATTTTCATCCATTGAATAGAAAGAATGGAAAATTGTGAATGATAAATTTTAAATTATTAAACACATAAAATGTAAACTATGGGTGTTAATGGGATATATCATAAATAAAATATGTTCCCTAACCTATGAATTTCGAGGCATCAATCAAAGTTATCCACTATTAATTTCCAAATATAAAATCTTATAGGAATATTTTTATCCCATAATAATGGTTTGTAATGATATTGTGAATTTACTAAATAATATCCCCTAGGATTTCAAGCCATTTTTTTGTAAGGACCATTTTCATCCATAGTTCCTGATTGATTCTAGCTCAATTTTTTTGTTTTTTGGGTTATTAGGTATAGGTACATCTTTTCTAGAGCCACATCTACTTCTAGTATCCATACAGGGTTATATTTTCTTTTAAATCAGATACTCTATACTTTACCAAAGTTCTAGGGATATTTACCAATATTCAGACCTATCCCTATATATTTTATTACTATTTTGAAATCATAATATCAGAAATAACTATACATTCCTCAAATACCAAATATAAAAAAGAAATATCTTTATTAGATATCAATTCATGATTTTTTACACAAATTTTTACTTAATAAAACCAGAATGATTAATAGTTCTACTGTATTTGGGAGATTATGTATATAGTATATCAACATGATACATGGATACAACAACATTATTGAAAACTTCCTTATCATACTTATAATATTAAGATGCTCATTAAAAATAGCACATGATTACCTAGGAACATATATAAGAAATGGGTGATCTATAAAGCACCATAAGGGAGTAAAAATAGCATATCATGAAAAAATTATTTCATGTTAGTCGATATGAATATCAATGGGTATTAAAATGGGTGAGAATAATAGTCTCAAATAATGAGGCATTACACAACATGATACAATAAACAAAACATGGGAATGTGGAAATAACATAATAATTGTCTTCAAAATCGAACATCATTGTTAAAAAGTAAGAAATAAAATCAATTTTTTCCTAGTAATACCTCCCATTAACCTTATATAAAAATTTTCTTGATTAAAATATTACCCAATTCATAGGATAACTACCTGGGTTCACCCATCAAAATCATATCATATACATGCATAAATATTCCACATTGATCGTATAACATAAGATTTTATTCCATCTATATTAACCCCATGATTTAAGAGTGAGGATTAAATACATGTAATTCCAAAATAAAATAATTATAGGTATATATATGTGAATTCCCTTGAGTTCATATTGGTTCAAGAATTCACTTCACGCTCATTTCGCATAAAAATCACAATGAAATTTTGTCAGTATAACAATGGTACTTAAATATTCATAAAATATTTGAATGAGAGAGAAGTAAGTATCTGATAAATTAGACATAAAAAATAAAATTATTACAGATTTGGAAATATATATATCAAAATTATAATTGTAATGAAAAATACATAAAATAAATAAGTTTCTTGAATAAAGGGGAGAATTAGAGGATCCCTTACCTTGAAAGGGTTTATTCAAAATCTTGGAATGAGCTACTTGATAGAATTGGGACATCCTGGGAGTGTTCTTGAAAGTGAATTTCAGATAAGAGAAATTTTTGAAGGTTTTTTAGGGAATAAAAATTAGAGTTTTTGTGAATTTATATAATAAAATTGTGGGGAATTTTTTATTATATCTTAAACATATATTTTTTACTCTATACCATATTGTAATAAAAAATACAAAACATACCATGTTTTTTCCTATGGTTTCTAGAGAAATGGATTGATTTTCATTGTTTAATATGTTTATTAACTAAACTTATTAAAATATTACCCATGTTGATGTCTAAGTGAGTCTTCATCATATATAATTTATTTTAAAATCGTAATATATAGTATAGGTTTTGAAGCATTCATAAAAAGTATATAAAATTAATAAAATAACCTAAAAATAAAATTATTTTAAATGATAAATATATATTTTTTCATTTATACCATTTATGGAATATATTAAATCACTTTTTGGTCATTATTATTTCATGATATATACCATATATTTATATTATGTTAACTTTTTACACGAAAATTCTTTTTTCCCTATAAATTTTAAAAAAATCACCTTTGGAAAAAAAAATTGTTATAAATACAAAATATAACATTAATTTAATAAAAATAATTAAATAAATATGATTATTTTAAATTTTAAATTTGAATCCCCATTTATTGGAAAATACTCATCTTTTGACGATAATATATTTCTGTCCCTTCTAAAGAATTATTTCTGAATTCATAAAATTATAATATCAAATATACATAAAAATATATTTTAATAATAATATCATATTAAAAATAATTTATTAGTAAAATTAATGAATTCTTTAGTAGTAATTTATGAATTTAAATTTATAATTTCTCAAAAATACAATTCATGTTTTTTCATATTGAATTCTAATTTTTATCAAACTCATTTTTAATCATCAATAATGTAAAATAAATAAGGAATAAATATAATAATTATTTCATATAAAATAAAATATAAATATTCATTCTATTAAGGTTGATATATATCCCTTTATTTTTCTTGTGAACTACTTAAGTGTAAGGTTGGGGATGGTGACATTTTCTTAGGGTGGTTTAATGAACATCCTTTGGGTCATGATCTCGATGAGCTTGAAATTCTCCCATAAATGGGATCACTCATGCCTTATATAGTGAATCACATCTTGGGATTAGTCAATGTAAAATCTGAAAATTTTAATTTCTCCTAGAATCTTTGCTAAATGGGATTCATAAGGTTCAATCCAACTAATCGAGGTCATCACTTCCATTATTTATATCAATTGGACCTTATCATAACCCTTAATATATACCAATCTAAGATCAATGTTCAAAAGATTTATTTTCAATGGATATAATTATTAACAATATTGAAAATAAAATAATATTTAATATTCTCAAAACAAAATGATGTTCTTGTTTTTTTTACAATAATACGTAATAGATCATTTAATTCAGTTATTATGAGAATTTTATTTATAAAAGTTTAGGACAATACAAATACACATAAAACCAATATCAATAAACATGTGGAAATTAATAATGATTTAATAAATAAAATATTCATGATAATCAATAATCAGCATCCAAGTGATTATAATCTAGATAAAAGGAATCATTAAAACCTAATAGTAAGCATAAAGAAAACACATTGCTATCTTGAGACATTATCTTTATAGAACCCTTACATAACCCTTAGAGATGGAACAACCTTGTGTATGAATTCTATACCTAATTAATTGGATAAATATCATTCCACACCCATAATATAATATATATTGAGCTCACCCGATGCTATTTGAGAATGCTAATCATATAAGCTATATGGGGCTCACCTGTGAGCTATAATTTGTCTCAACCCTTCGTAAAAAACTTCTCAGAATCATAACATGGAAAAGATACATAGAAAATGAATCTAATATTAATACTCATAAACACATCCATTATTCCTTTCATAAAATTATTAAACCTTGAAAAAATGGGTTCTTTGACAACCACTTTAAAACTTGATTAACTTGTTGAAATGAAATAGGTTCCCATAAAATCTATTTAAAACATAATTAATGGAAAAGAAACGGGTTCTTTGAAATTATCTTTGACACAATCATACTATTACAAGATAAATTATGAGGAATGTATCATATCAAAATATAACTAGTGGAGCATAAGTAACTTCAATGGTTGATGATGTTGTTAAATATAAATTCCGTTAAAATTTATTTAAAACATTATTCAAGAAAAATAACTTTCTACATTGAAAATCACTTTTAATAACTAAAACATCACAAAATGTTGGGAAAATAGTCTTCTATGAATATAACCTTTAAAAATATAAAGAATGGTTCAAATAAAATAATCATCATAATGGCAATAAAATTCATTCATGTCATAAAAGTTAAAAATTAACATTAATTTCAAACATTTTGAAAGAGTAAAAAGTGAGTCGTTTTAAAAACATTTAGAAATTCACTTTTTAAAACCTATTAAATGAATGTGAATTTTCAGGTAAAACTTTTTTTGGAAATAATTTATTTTTACAATTTAAATATTTAAAAACATTTTAGAACATGTGGATATGTGATAGAATGTTGCCCAATTTAAAAGGGGATACAATATAAGTGTCACTTATAAAAGTATTTGTTGATGTTTATTTAATAAATAAGGGAGGAAATAGAAATTATAATTATAAAACATATTCATAAATATATTATAATTTAATGAAATAATAGAATATTATTGCCTCTAAGGGAACCTTGAACATAAATAACCTCAAAAATAAAGGATATTATAACATAAATATTTTTCCACTTTGGTAACATTTCAATCGTAAACCCCATTAAAGAATAACATTAAATTAAAATTTAAATATCATAAAAATATATTGATTCCTGATATAACATGTCAAAATTTTAGTATATAAAAATCACAAATGAATATAGGTGTATATAATTAACATATGTGTCAAATAAAGATAATTTTAGGCGAATAACCCCTACAAAGGTTAGACCATCAAATTTGAGAATTAATGAATGAATAGATTATATAAATCAAATATAAATCTATATAAAAAATGTCAATAAAACATAATATAATCAAATTATTTACACATGTAATCTTTTAATATCAATAACAATGAATAAGTAATATAACACAATAAAATGAAATTGAGTTTAGAAACCCTTTTCCACTTCGTAACATGCAATTCAAATGAACTAGGATGAAATAATGATCGTTTAAAAATATAATATCATGTAGTATAAAGGATTCATGATATAAAATAGAACATTGGAATTATAAATTCGCTTAATTAAATAGATTAGGTGCATAAAAATAAGATATGCCTTAATGAATATGAATTGAGCTTATATCCCTTATTCATTTATTAATCGATAGTTTAGAAACTAAAGAAATAGAAAACCTTGTATGGATTCCTAAATACAAATAATATTAATGAAAATAATTATAAAATTAATAAATTTTAATTTTATACACCACAAAATAAAAAAAATGTAAATATGGCATATGTCTCACATAAATATAAGATGGATGAGAAACCCTTATCTCGAGTCTAGAGTTTCCATGTATTCCTTTTAACTCATGTATTATAAAAATATATTGATTATTTTATTTCTTAAGAATTTTTTCTAGATTCAATAACTTATAATTAAATAATTTATTTTCTTTATGAAATATTTAAATACGTAATCAGTTAATCCCAATTCATGTGTTTTGAAAACGTTCAGTTTATTCTTTCAAAAGATCATTGGTGTATTGGCAATTGTCAGAGAGCTCATAATTTTTTTCATATCAAAAATAATAATCATAAAATAGATATAATATGTATTTATTAGTTATAATTTTAAAACCAATCATGAATTATAATTATAAAAAATAAAAAACATTAAAATCATGGAGTTGGTAGGTCTTAAATACACATGAGTAACGTTTCCATTTTTCAATGATCATTATGTAAAAAAGATAAGTATTAATTTATATTTCTAGAATGATAATAATATAATAATGAACATAGTATTTAATTAAATATAAATTTACATATATCTTCTATTTGATGTGGTGATAAAATAAATTATCACATCACTTTATAGAGGCGGTAGCCTACATATACGCATGAAATCTGTTATCATTTTTCAGTGAATAGATGGGTAAAAAGTAAACAATATATTATAATTTAACAATGATAAATATTTCATTAATATAATAATTATTTGATGTATATCACATTTATTCTTTTAAGTTCCTATGTTAAATGTTAGTGATAAATGGATCACATCGATTCATGAGGTAATTGTCTATTGTACGCGTGAGACACGTTATCGTATCCCCTACAGAATAAAAATTAAGAAGGTATATGTGATATAATAATTAAAATAGTATATTTATATTAAAAATATCATAAATTTTCTTTAAATAAATCATTTTAACATTCCATGTGATTTGGTTATGAAAAAATAATTATATCAGTCTGTGAGGCACGAGTCCATTGTATACGGAAAAGATGGTTTTGCTTCCTAGTTGATTAAATATGAGTTTTATTTTTGTTATTTCATTATCATAACTTAATAAAAATATATTTTATATACTATTTTTATTATATCATAATGGTTTAAGAGGATTTTAAGAAGTTGGGTGAAGAAACAAAACAAAAACACTCGGTTATGAATGATGCCTCCTTTTCAGACCAACTATTTAGGATTAAACCTAAAGCATTCCTAGATGATTTATTTGATAAAAACTGACTATAGTTATTTTGTATGTATGTAAGAGTGTTATTTTCCAAGTAATGGCTTATCCATTTAGTTTTTTGAGTGTGAAAAGTATGGAAGAGGGGTCACCATTTATAAGTGAGAGAGATCACACACTTATAACTTTATAAAAAAAGTGAAACCCGCATTTTTCACTTTGTAAGAGGATAATAAATGTACCCCTATATAAATAAGTGATATAAATTTTAAATATTTATATAAAATAAAATTTATTTAACTTTTTAGTTCTTTTTAACACTTATATTTTTATTTTAACGCTGGTAAATTTGTTTTTACCACAGCTATGGTAAAATATTTTGTTATATTTTTGCAATTTATTATTAGAAAATATTAGTTTGAACATGTAATATAATATAAATTATTTGTATTAAAAAAACTAAAACTATTTTTTAAAATTCAATTTATATAAGTGTTGGAATTAAATTTTAAATTGAACTAGAAAACGTGATGAAATAGTAGTTTCATACAAAATAAATTTTAGAAGAATTGAATGATTTTATTTTAACTCTATGAATAGTAATAAAAATTATATGAATTGAAATTATTAATTTTTGATATATAATATTTAAAATTAATTTAAATCATTCCTCTTTATGGGTATTTAATTAACTAAAATTGAGAAACATTATGCACTTTTAAACAGTTTTCAAAAAAACACATTTTCTTAAACCTGAAAAAATATACACTAAAATATAATATAAAACTAATAATAAAGTAAATAATTGGATATAATAAAACTTAAAAATAATTATTTTTCATTAAATAAAATTCAAATCATAATTGGATTATTAAACTAACTAATATATTGAAAAGAAATTAAAATTTTTCAAAAATCGGTAGTTTTCACTTTCTATTGAAAATCAATATTTTCTAAAAATACCCAAAAATTAACTTATATTAATTTATATAATTATTTCCAAAATAAAATTAATTTTTTAAAATAATTTTTCAAAAATTAAAAATTTTTAATTTTTAAAAATAATTTTGGAAAATAGAATGAAAATAATTTTTAGGAAAAACAGTTTCTAAGTAGAAAATTGGATTTTTTATTGTCACGTTATTAAAAATATATATTAAATGAATGATGAAATACTTCAATAAATATAATACATATATATAATTAAAATAATTGATCAATAAATATTTATTTTATTAGTTGTGATAAAAACACTTTGCATTCATAAAAACATTTTTTTAAACCATTTCTTTTACTTTCAAATATATTTTATTTTTATTTTCAATAAATTGATAAAAAATGAATATATTATACAAGTGTAAACCATATTATTCTCATAAATTATTTAATTTTATTATTAAATTCCAATTTAATTGATAGGTTATTATAACATCTAAATAATTTATAATATATTAATCTTGCAATAAGTTTGATTTTTTTGATAAATTGTGTTACATGAAACACTGAGTTTAAACATGTTGCGATATAAAATTTAAACATGAATGACATAACCTATCTGTTAAATTGGTGGTTATTGATAGTATTAACTACTTTTTAATATATATATATATATATATATATATATTTGTAAAGGTCCAACTGAATATAAATTTATTTCAACATTCTTAATAAATAAGAACTCAACTTTAATAAAGATATTTTATACAATAAAAAATATTTTTTCTTTAAAAAATATTTTCATTTCATTTTTTGAGAAAATATTATAAATAAGTTTTTGGACATTTGGAAATTTAATATAATAAAATTTACATCGTTTTTTAAATTGGAATATATGTAAGCATCTAACCATAATAATTACATAAGAGGGGACCTTTTACATATCTAGGTTCTAGAGAGTTAGATACAAGCTTTACAATTTATTAGAGTTGAAATAAGATTAAGAAAACAAAAACAAAACGTTGCTTTTGTGCAAGTATAAAATGATGTCGTCCAACTTTGGACCTCTAGGTGACCTATGAAAAATTATTTTAAACAAGGGATGAGCATTGGAAATGCCCAGTAAGGGGTTTTAGAATAAGACCATAAAGAAAAAAATTCATTAAAAACATTTCTTTAAATAAATGTTTTAAATCCTGAAATTAACTTTTCTCATAACATGTCATTGTCATTTTCTTATCAGATTATGAAACGGATTTTAGGATAAACTTATGCTCAAAATATATAAACTTATATAAGAGTTAAAAATAATATATATTATAAAATATACATTCACTTGAACAGAAATGAATAAAATTCCACCTATAAGTTAGGCAATGACCATACTTAATCATTCTATGACATTCTGGAGGTTTAGATAATAATTTTCACATGAAATAATATTATTTTCATAATTGAACAAAAAAATGATTCTATTTATCATTTTTTTATTAGAAACTAAATATTAATCCTTCTTTATTAATGGATTTATATATAAGTATAATGATTTAAATATAAAACATTAATCCGTGTGTACTTGGAAATATAAAACTGATTAATACTGGTTCATTAGAGAATGACAATTAGCCATGGATATTTTTCTAGATAATTATCACATGGACTTTTAATTAATAAGATCATTATGAGGGAATGCATAATTTAGGACGTCATAAACATTTTTTCAAGGTATTTTTCCAATACCTTACCTAACCATTTTGTCAACACCTCATGCCAAGACATAGTTTGTCTCACGAGACCTTTCGATGCACCGAGAGGCTATAGCGGGCCTCACCTATCACATAATAATTCCATTGCATGTGTGAATTCATAATGCCTAAAAATATAATCATTATGTCAAGGCCTCAAGACAAGATAGTAGTTTGTCTCATGAGACCATCTGATGCACCGAGAGGCTATAGGAGGGCTCAACTATCACATAATAAGTCTAATTCATTACTCATGTGTATAATAAAAAAATTAAAATAATAGTATCCCAAACCACTTTGATTTACTTAAATCATATTCATAGATGAAAATAAATTAATTGATAAATTATTGAGGTAAATATTCTTTAAACAATACAAAGTTTTCTATACCACTTTGAAAAGTTTAATTATTTTTATAATAAGATTAATATCGTACTTGAAATAATTTTTTATATTTCTAATCCATCTATGAAATTAATTCACATTTAATTAGAAATGTATATATTGTTTTTCCTTCTCAAAATAATCTTTTAAAATAAATAAATATGTTTCACACATAAATTTATAAATAAAAAATTTCTATTATTGAATAAATCCATGTGCTTGATAATCCCAAAAAAAATATTTGAAACCATGAGTTTATTATGAATGGAAGATGTGTCAATGTTATGCTTGACACATGACCATTATTGTATACAGATGCGGCATCCTTATGTTTAAAATAACATTACGACATATTATGCACACTTTTAAAAGATGACATTAAGTATTATAACATGTCAATAAACATTATATCCTTTGTGTGTGTATATATATACCATGAGGTTAACTTTTATAATAAAAGTAATTAATGTTTCCTATATATATATTCATTTATATGACATGGTATTTATAATACTCTAATTTGTGGGAAAAATTCATATTTAATGAAATCATTGATAAATAAAATTATTCATATTTAACAAGAGATATAACATAGTTTGATACCCTTAAAAATAAAAATTTTCATAAAAACATAATTGAATTTGAGTATATATACATATATAAAAAAACATTAAACACCCATGAACATAAATTTATTTATAAATATGTAAATATAATGTTTCATGGAAACAGACATATTAGACTTGAAAAAACAAAACCCTTATACTTGAGTTTCCATATATACCTGAAACAATAATTATCAACCATTTTTTAAAAATTTACACTCATGATACCATAAATATTTATTTTTAAGAAGTTATTGTATCTATATAAATATGTATGCCTACATTAATGAATGAATTTTCATGAAGAATAATTGATGTATGACCATAAATCATGATTTGTGTATGAAATTTATATGACATGATAAAATTATGATATTCAAAAATACAAATAAAACATGGTTATTTTTATAAACTTCAATTATAGAAAAGTATATATATATATATATACATACAATAACCAAAATTGAAATTATGATCTTAGTGTTCTTGAACAATGAATAATACATATGCAAACATATATTAATATATTACACTCATTAAAAAAATGATTTCATGACTTTGGAGTATGAAAAATAAAACATAAATACATGTCAAGAAAGAACATAAAAATTAAATAAATCATAATTTTGAATTAACACTTAGAGATCACATATATATAAATATAGAATTTTAAATTCAATAATAGTTTTCAATAATAATTTTCCCTTGAAAACAAGCTTAAAGACAAAAATAATTATGTTTAAAATGATTAATAAACCCTAATTAAAAACCAAAATATGAAAAAAAATTAATAACACCCTTTAAAAATTAATTTCGAAAAGAATGATAACATCGCTTACTTTGAAAAACATAGAATAAAAATAAATATTCGACAAAGGTTGCTCGAATAAGATGAGGGAAGAGGGTCTCTGCCTGTCTGATAGAACATCGAACCATTAGTAAGAAAATAGAAATGAGGCTTAGGAAAAGTTGTTTTAATAGAAGGAATTGGGTTCTCTTCAGTGCATATAGATTCATAAATACACACACACATAAAAGGGTGGTAGAGAAAATATGGCCCGCTAATCAGAAATTAAATTCATTAAATATATAATTCTATTCCTATATTCATTGTCTTCTCTTGCAAGGTGAGTGGGGTGGGAAAAAATGGGGAAAAAAATAAACAGTATTTACAAAATGCAATTTTTCAAAAGAAATAGTACAAAACAAATGAATAAATAAACAAAATTTATTGAAATGTGGATGGAATGAAAATCAAACAACCAAACAAAAAACAGTTACTCAAAATCAATTTTAATGGAAAACATCAGTTCTAAAAATCAAAGACATAGAAAATGAACCAGAAACAGATGTTCATGGATTGATATGAAATTCATACACCTATAACAAAAAACAATACATGTATCTTGATTGGTTGATGAAAAATAGAGAACGAAACCCTAACTGAGAACGATACCTACAGACATCGCTCGAACCTTACACATCGATGCTCGAACCTTTAGTTGATCCAAAAAACTACATCGACACCACACTCAGTGTGATGAAGGACCCTGACACCTTCGATTCTGTCCATTCTGTGACCTCTGCAGACCTCCTCTCTAGCTCCTCTGATGAGAAGGCTCTGCCACAAGACTCATCTCCTGACGGTGCCCTCCCTGCGCATGACCAGGAGAACTCAATGGCTTGGTCTTTCCATTGGCCTCGACCTCTAATCGACCCCGCTTGAAACCCCCTTACAGTGTGGCTCTAACATCCACAAACCCTAAAAAACCACAAATCCCTTAAATGGGATTCTATTTTATTGTTCATTCAGTTTTTATTATTATTATTATTAAATTACTAATTTATTTATATAAAGAAAATATATATATACTATCATATTTTATATTTTCAATATTAAAATAAAAAAAATTATATAAGGATTATCATAATATAAATATTATTAGATTAACTATATACTTTATCAAAAGAAAATTATAATCTAATCAGATTTTATAATTTTAAAATAATACTTATATTAAATTTATTTAAACTAATTTTTCAAAATTCAAATTTTTTAAAATTAATAGTTTTATAAAAAATAATTTAATTATAATTCATAATTCAAAATTAAAAATTGTTATTTCATATACATATATACATACATACATACATACATACATATATACATATATATATATATATATATATATTTGTAAAAATCAATGTTTATAACACCAAATTAGTTTCATTTATCAAGACAGTTATAATTGTCATAATATATACATATTCATCGAAAATTAGAAATTTTTTCATTCAATATATGTTATTAACTAAATTTTAATATAAATTTTGTTATTTAAATAAAATTAATAGTCAAATAGTATTTTAAAGAATATAATTCTATATTTTTTTAATTTTAAATAAATTTGAGTACTATAAAGAGTACATATATTTAAACATAAGTATAAAAATTATATTAATTGAAATACTTAATTTTTTAATTATTATTTTCTGAAGAAAATATAAATAAATCCATTAAATAAAATATATTTTTAATAAAACTATGTTTATAGATTTTGTGTGGTTATGTTATTCCCCCCCTCAAAAGAACTGTTTCCATGTAATTAATTTCATCAAACTATAAACAATTATGAATTTATTTATTCATAATTAAGAAAATGAGGATTGTTAGACTTCTAAAATAGACCACATAGATAACAAAATCTAATATTCAGAGTTTTCTAGACCGTTCCTCTGATACCATCTATAAGGACCCAACCTTAAAAATTGCATAATAGAGGAAATTTTACCATTCTAGGTTCTAGAGAGTTAGATGAAAGCTTTATAATTTATCAGAGTTTCAATAATATTAAGCAAAAAAAACCAAACATGGCTCACGTGCATGTTAAAAATTATGGCGTCCCACATTGGACCTCTAGGTGACCTATGAAAAATAATTTTAAACAAGTGGTGAGCATTTGAAATTCCTAGTAAGGGGTTTTAAAATAATACCATAAAGGAAAAAATCTTTTAAAAAAGTTCTTTAAATACATGTTTTAAATCATGAAATTAATTTTCTAATAACATGTCACCATCATTTCTTGTGAGATTCTGAAACTACTTTTAGGATATACTTTTTCTCAAAATAGCTAAACTTATTTAAGAGTTACAAATAAAATAAAATATAAAATATAAACACACTTGAACAGAAATGTATGAAATGCCACAAATAAGTTGGATAATGACCATACTTAATCATTTTATGACATTATAGAGCTGTAGATGAGAATTTACACATGAAATAATATTATTTTCATAATTTCACAAAAATTGATTTCATTTGAACTTATGGCTTGGAAACTAAATATTAATCATTATTTATTAATGAATTACTATATAATTATATAGATTTAAATATAAAACATTAATCCATACATAGTTGGAAAAATAAAACTAATTAATACTGGTTTGTAAGAGAATGATCATTACCATGGATATTTTACTAGCTAAATAATCACATGGAATTAAACTTTCTTGGATCATTATGAGGGAATTCATAATGTAGGACGTCATAAACATTCTGTTATGGCCTCATGACAAGACCTTACATAACTATTTTTTCAAGGCCTCGTGCTAAGACTTAGTTTGTCTCATGAGACATGTTGATACACCAAGAGGTTATAGTGGGCCTCACCTATCACATAATAAGTCTAACGCATGTGTGAATTCATAATTCCGAACAATATAATCATTCTTTCAAGGCCTCGTGACAAGACCCTAGTTTGTCTCATTAGACCTGTTGATGCACTGATAGGCTATAGTGGGCCTCACCCATTACATAATAAGTCCAATACATTCCTCATATGTCTAATAAAAATGTGTCTTTAAAAAAAGTGTCTCATACCAATTTTATTTATTTAAATCTTATTCATAGATGAAAATATATTCATTAATAAATTATTAAGGTATATATTCAATAAACAATCCAAAGTGTCCCATACCACATGGAATAGTTTAATTGTTATCATAAAAAGATTAATCCCATTCTTGAAAAAAAATTCTTTATTTTTAATCCATCAATGAAATAAATGCACATTTAATCAAAAATCAATATAGGGTTTCTTCTTCTCAAAATAATTTTTTCCAAAATATAAATATTTTTCTCACATAAATTTTTAAATAAAACATTTCAATTATTGAAGACATACTTGTGCTTGATAATCCTATAAAATTTATTTGAAACCGTGAGTTTATTATGAAGAGAAGATGTGTCGATGTTTGTAACGTCCTGACCCGTCTCAACACTAAACCAGTGGTCGAATTGGTTGGCACATGACCTCAAGCACGTCTCCCCATATTCTAGAGGCTGCTGACTAGCAACGAGGGTCTAAGGATTGTTAGTGGGGAGACTATACCCTCTTATCAGAGTTTTACAGTGGTATATCAAAGTAAATAACAAACAATATCAATAAATAGCAGAAGCAATCTAATAAATGATAGTGAAGCGGAAGGTATATTTTATAAATCTTGTATAAACAAATGGCCAACATCAATTATATATAAGATGCATGCATGACATGATAATTATACACAAATGGAAAACAGTGAATAAAACAGCATTCTGATCATTTCCATTACAAAAATAAATAAATAATGACTCCAATCACCAGAGGGCAGTCTCCTTGAGCATCCTGAGCTTCCGCTTAGTCCTTTGCTTCTATCTTCCAATTAAATACAAACAGCACGATCCTACAACCAAATAGAATCTACTCGGGTACCCCAGTGTAATGGCGGCCCGAGTGGGGTGTGAGATATAAATCTTAGTAGGCTAGGACCACCAGTGTCTACACAAAATCCTAACATTCAATAAATAATTTAAATAGTGCAAGCATGCATAATTAAGGTAAGTAGTACAATGTAACTATATACCCAAGTACCTGTTTGGATCTCAGCTGGTGTCTGAACCTATATTATACATTTTTCATGCATACACAAAAGTCATCACATAATCATTTTCATTTATTAAATATTCAAATCTCATTAAACTACATAATTCTCATGATTCGGTCTGAGCCCGACATTGCTTGTCTATGTCCCTCACCATAAATGTCTCTAAATACCATCTAAGTAATCAAATTTAATACCAAATCCAAGCTTGTTCTTTGGCTTGGATAATATGTCATTAGATATTCAATATAATATTTCATATACTACATTTGAGCTCGTCCACTAAAAAAATAGTGATTCGCTCCTCGTTCCATCCACTAATAGTGATTCACCCAATTAATTAATAAGTATGAACCCTTAATCATATTCAATTCACAAATCATAATGTCCCAGTAGTTTTCATTAAAAAATTAATTCATTTAATCTATCACCAATTCGACCCATAGTCCAATGTTAATTAATGGGCGTAGAGTATCATGTCTAGCACCCTTGTGAGTGTTTAAGGCATCAGTCCTTGTCTCACAAACAATGGGTATTTGGAGCATCAGTCTCTAACCCATAAAAGAATATTTTCTTGTAAGCTGGGTGTTGAACGCCATGTCTAGCACCCCATGAGTATTTGGAGCATCATTCCCTATCTCACAACTCGTTTATCAATAGTACATATATATTTACCATTGGTGTAGAATTCCAGGTCTAACTCCCCACAACCATCCATTAATTAATTCATAAATTAATTAATTCAATCCATTAATTAATTCAACAACTAATTAACAACAAAAATCGCCTGTCAAAAGTCAAAAATTAATTAACAATTCAAAGTATTGATAGTAAATAATTAATTAACAATTAATTGTTCTAAGAAAGACAAATAAATAATTAACTCAACATTTAAATATCCAAATTATTTAACAAGTCTAAACTCGTCCACTCAAATAGTGATTCATCCAGGACATTAACAATTTACATGCACATCATAATCATCATAAAACATGTTGAACAAAGCCCATATATTTTCCAACCAACTCACGAAGAATCTCATAAAATAAAACAACTCTATCAAATACAACTTAATGCATGTAAATCTAACATGCATTAAAAGATACCCATGGCCAACAGTCGTAACAAAATATTAATTCATAATCTTAATTTAACGCATTCAAATGAATTAATTCAACAATTAATTAATTAAATCTTATCTATTTAACCAATAATCAATTAATTAACCATTCTCCATTTATCATGTAATAATTAATCCATCCATTAATTATTACCAGTTTCCAATTTATATTCCAAACATTTCAAATATTCAATATTCTTAATAATCATTAATAGCAATAATTTTTATTCCAACTCATGACATGATAATTAATTCTACAATTAATTACCATATTACTCATTCTTCCCATTCTAATCATTTAACTGTTTAATCATATCACTTTAACTAAATTAGAAAAACATGATTAAAATCAACACATGTTCAGGTCCTCATTTATCTCACGTAGGTGGCATCATTTAATAACATCAAAACTGTCATGAATAGACATATCCTAATCAATGAAACTCACATTCTCAATTTATTTAAAGAAACTATAATTATTAAATAAAGTGATAGATATTTGGGACCCTACCTTAGGGTGGCACCATTTAAAATCTGAAGCACTTTAATATACCTGGCCGCAACCAGTCCACAACTAGTCCTCAATCGCACGAGCGCTTACCTTTAATATATATATATATATATTCACGCGTGTGCCCTGAAAAAATATAAATAAAATTCAAAATATTAAAATAGGTACTCAAAATCAAAGCAGTAAGGACCAACGCACCTTTAACAAGGTACTGGGGACTCATAAAATTTATCAAATCCTTAATTGAATGAAGTGAAACAATACCACGGTAAAATAATCTTTCCCAAAACATGACGGAAAAGTGAAAACGAACTCATCTACATCACCTTTGTTGGAAGATGTCGAAATATAGTCCAAAGGGTCTAGAGGATACCCTTCCACACCTCTAGAACCGAAGAAACAAGCAAACCCAATAAAACCTGAACCTTAGGATTTGGGATGAGGAAAAAGAGTGAGGGACGATCCAAAAAACCGTTGCGATTCACAAAACAAATGCAGATGGTCTCACCTCACTAAGATGGATAAGATTCGATAAGACACAGAGAGGATTCGATCACACAAAGAGGAGTCGGTGAGGGGGTGTAGCACGCCTCAAAGGAGGGGCTTGGTGCGTTTTTGTTATTCCTTATGTATGGTGGTGTGCCACCCGCATGTTCTCTCCCCCAATTATCAATTACACCCAAGATAAACAAATAGTCATAATACAATAATAATAACCTTTATTATTCCTATTTAATATAATTTCACTTCATTAACTATCCTTTAAATAAATGTTCTAAAATTAATTCTGAAAACCCCCATTAATCATCGAATAAAATTAATACAATAATAATAATAATTTATTTATCGTTATTATTAAATATTTCTTTTATTTAAAATAAAATTAAAATAAATCCTTTTAAAAACTGTGTAACCGCACAACTGACCCGCACCATATGACTAAACATGCACAACCCGATATTTATATTTAAAATGGTTTTTTTAAATTAAACTCAAATCCACTTTTATTCCTTATTTAATATTACCATATAGAATTACCCTTCTTTGATAATTCCCAACTCCTCATTTACACATTATTTAATTAAATTCATTCACAAAATTTAGTTAAATAATTTCCCCAGTTAATGTTTTCTTAATTAAATTATCTCAACACAATTTAATGAAATTTAAAAACTCCAACTCATCATTATTTAATTAATTATCTCAACACAAATTAATTAAATAAAAACCACTCCTTCGTATCAAATAATTAAATTCTTATTTATAGTTAATTTAATTAAATAAAACCCCCAAAAAATATATCATTATTATTATTCATAATAATAATAACAACCACTCATAAAACCATAATAATAATAATTTCATTAATATTATTATTATTATTATTCAACTTTATATAAAACCCAACAGTTCTTATTAAATAAAAACACTTCTTTATTAATTACAAAACTTCTTATTTAATTAGACAGTTCATTGTGAAACCCAAAAGCATCATTAATTTCACATAACTATTACACCTCATTAAACTTCCAATTAAAATCTTTTAGCATTAATGTTACACCCCATTGAATTAAAAACGCTTCTTTATTCATTATTATCTTAATAAAAATTTCATAATTAATTATGAAACTCCCAATTTATTACAATATCATTAATATGATAAAACCTCCAACCCATAACCCCTAATTTAATTTCCCTAATAATTATTATTATTACATTCATAAAACTAAAATAATAATAATATCATTATTATTAATTTTCAAAATTTTGATAAACCCAACACCACTATTTAATAACAACGCTTAATTAAATCTGAAACTCCTCATTTTATTAAATGTTTCTTTAAGAAGCTCAAAATCTTAATTAAATTATCATAAATAATATACTTCTTTAACATGAAATTAAAATATCATCTCATCAAAATAATTTATGACACCATAATAATTATAATAAAATCATTATTATAAGCACATTCCTCCATTTACTAATAAATGGCCCTTTAATAATTCTAAAACTCTTCATTTAAATAAAATGGTTCTTCGATAAACTTATAATCCACATTAATTTCTGCAATCCTCATTTAATTAATTCTTTAATATTAATTTAATTAAACAACCACAATAATAATAATAATAACTTAATTATTATTATTATTAAAATTTTCATTCAATTAGTTACAAATTCTCATATAACATTATTTAATTAAATTTAATAATTTATTAAATAGGATAAACTGAACAGGTTGAAACGCAACTGTACACTGCTTGTGCAGATCCATTAAAGTGGACTTTTCTGAAATCGGTGTTCCCAAGACTCATCAGGACACCTATGAAAATAATTAGGTAATTACACAAGTACAAAAATGACACCTTTAGGTGTTCCAACATTCAAAATAAAAATTCGGAGCTCGGTTTAAAAAAATGACACGTTGATAAACTGAAAAAAAAATCAAAACCATTCATATTTTAACCCGGTTCAATAACACTGGACTTTAAAATATACCCACATTAAAAACTTCTCATCCCTGAGAATCCATAGAGAACCAATACTAAAATAACCAACCTAACAAGGTCATTTAATCTTGTTAACAGTGACTTGTTGTGTTCCCAAAACCAAATGCACCTTTAACCCTTCACAAGTCTAATGGTTAAGCCTTTAAAACAAGAGACAATGCTCAGTTTATAGTTTAAACATCGAAACAGTTCTTATATATTAAGTCCTTATAAGTACCTCATCAAAGAAAATAGTTTAATCTCGATCAATCAAAAAAATGTTTCAAATGATTCCCTCGAAAGTCATCGCGGACCCAAAACCTCATTTCCCCCTTTATCTGACAATGTTCCTTTAAAACTATCCAAAACAATCAACCTATAAAACGAAGTCCTTACCTGACCTCTGGTGAAATTTCCAAGTCAATTCATCATAAGGATATTTTAAAACAACCATTCCCCAACACAAAAAGAAAAGTATCCCAAAGAATCAATGCATCCCACGTACTACCCAGATAACAACCACAAATCAAGCCCAACAACATTTAAACTATAGCGCGGCATAAGACAAATGCTTTCTTAGTCTTTCCATGATGAATTCAATATTCGGGATATGCTCATAGTATTCAGAAGAGATTACTAAGAGAAAAACCATGTCCATTAAGAATATTAGTCTAACTATTACCAGACAACTCTATTCTAAAACCTCAACATCACATACTAACATGTTTATCGAAAACGATGCAACAATACCCACCTTAGGATTTTCCATGAAATCTCAAGAAAATATCAGACACTCACCAGCACATGTTTTTATAATGCATTAATGCATGGATGTGTCATTCTTTGAACCATGATCACAACGTCAAACATTTATTATAAAACTCGTAGCATAATCATATCGGCATTCCATAACACTCCAGAACCAAGAAGTCCTTTCGAGCAGTGGGACGAACTTACTTTAACATCCATGAAAATTATAAGGGTACTACCTACCATGGGTTATCCCCTTACAAAACATAAACATTGACCCTCTCTCTTGGTCACGCAAAACTGAAATCACATGGTTCAGAAACCCATTTTTATTTTTAGGAATTTTAATTAATTCATTTCAACCTTTTAACATTTGAATGAATTTCAACATACACAAAAGTAAATTTATACAACAAGTCACTTGTTTTTTAAAACAACTCCCTACGGAAAAAAAATCATGATATCACAAACAGCCTCTTTAATCATTTATAATTTAGTGTTATTCAAATTTAAACAAGAAATTTAGCATCTAAATTCCTTTTTACAAAGAAGGAAACCTCTGAGGTTCCCATTTTTTTAATATGTGTTCTTCAAAAAGAAACCCAACAACAGTTCATTATAATCAAAACTCAACAGTTTTACATTTGTAACCATTTTAAATCATATTATGGTTGTATAAGGGTTAAACACATGGGTGTCCATCTACCAATCGATAAGGTTCCCATGCACCTTATAACTTGAATTTGTCTCCCTTTTATCACAATCAACATTTATTTAACATTTTATCTTTTTCACCCATTTCACATATCCAAAACACCTCTAACATGTTAGCATAAACAGTAACACAACAACATGCTATAACACATAAGCATGGAAATATAAAAAAACATTCTAATAACTTAGGTAGTATGGAATATAATCACTCAATCATGTTAAATCTATCACCGAAACATGATGTCTTGAGAGGAATGCTAAAGAGACCAAAACATGGTATTTCACAGAAGTAACACAATCCAAATTAGCAGGCATCCAACTAATGCCACTACATGGCATGTTATATGCATGACATGTGAATCTCTAAGTGCCTAAGATGATGCATGTACGAAACATCTCTGCCATATCAGGCCACAACAATTATTTTTCCAAAATTCTCAAAATCAATAAACAATGTAAAATATCCCAGTCAATCAAGGGGAAATCATATCAATTGTAACCTCTAATAGTACAAACATCAATTCCCATCCCTAGCCACTTGGTTAGTTCCCATACATGAGGTGATCAGTCCCAAGCATGACTATTAACCCAAGGGCTGACACATCTCTAGTCTCATGTCTACCAACCACAAAATAGTAAGACAAATGAAAAGAAATCACTACTACAAATTTGGGCTATACCCATGGACCTATAGCCATAATTTTATAGGTCCGTGGCTATAGGTTTCATACTGCCACAGATTTTTTTCCAATCCGTGGCTAAATCCATGATTCCGTTTTTTTCCAATCCATCGGGCTTCCTCCATGCCTCGTGTTTCCTCCTCCCCGAGCCCTCCTCCTCACTGCGCCCTCCTCCTCCACGACACCTCCACGCCGCGCCCTCCTCCTCCCCGACGCCTCCTCGCCGCGCCCTCCTCGTCGAGCCCTCCTTTCCGACACCTCCTCACCGTGACCCTCCTTCCCAACGCTACCCTCACCAGCAGCACCTCTCCAGCGATTCCCCATGGCGGACGGCCTCCCCTCCCTTGTGCTCCCTCGCCAGCCTCAGCCTCCCCTCCCTGCGCGCACGCCTCCGGCACCCCACCTCCCTGCGCACACGCCTCCGGCGCACCTCCTTGTTGGCCGGTCCACCTCCATTGACCGGACCCCTCCTGGTTGAGCCCTCTTAGCACCGCCACACCAACTCCACCTTGGGTAGACCCTCCATCTTTACTAGGTTTTTTATCATTATTATTTTGGGAGATCCAAACGATGGCGCCCAGTCCCATCCTCCGTCTCCCCCACTTCCTCCTCCTGCTCTCCCCGTTGTTCTTCACATTCCTCACCTCGTTATACTCGCATTCTATCGTCGACCACATTCCCAGATTCGAAGGCCCCCTTCCCTTTTATCTCGAAACCGGGTCAGTCACCAACACACCCACTCTTCGCTTCCATTCCACTCTATCTACTGTGAAATACTTGTGGAGTGGGTGAGGGAGCTTGCAGGTGCATTGGTTTGGGTGAATCCGAAGATGTGTAGCTCTTCTACTACTTCGTCAGATCTCATAATGAACCAAAGAATGACCCGCTCATGCTTTGGCTCACGGGGGGCCCTGACTGCTCATCCTTCACTTCCCTAGCTTACCAAATCGGTAGGCTTCGACTCCCCTTCCCTTCATAGCTCTGTTCTTGTTTCATCTGAAACTAGAGAAGGTGAAGCAATTACTCTGTATGCGTGGAAAATGCAGGTCCAGTCTCTTTTAAGACGGAGTGCAGTGGAGTTCTGCCCACTTTGTTTTTCAATCCAAATACATGGACAATGGTATTTTTAATTTGTTATCCTCTGTTGATCAAAGAAAGAAGTGACCTATATTGTTATTTTTCTTCAACTTCAGGTATCGAGTATCATATTTATAGATTCGCCAGTTGGTACTGGATTTTCATATCCAACAACTCTCGCAGCTGCATATTCCAGTGACTCTTTTGCAGTAAGCCAACTCAACAAATTCTCAAGGAAGGTGCAATGGACATTTCCCTTTTCAATTCAGTCTTATTTTCTGCCGTATAATTACGCAACCATTGAGATGGGTGACCTTTTTATAAATGTTTCAGTGGTTGAAAGATCACCCAGAGTTCATCTCAAATACCTTCTATGTCGGTGGAGACTCTTATTCTGGCATCATTGTTCCGAAAACCTTCTTGAAGATATTAGAAGGTAAAACAACCTCAATTAATTGTGCTATCTTTTTCTCACTGGTTTCTCTAAGAGCCAAACTTGAATGAATCATGTTCCTACTTTTTTTCCTTCCATTTTCCTAGATAATGATTTTTCATGTCTTTTAAGATGAAAAATACTTTTCCTTCACATGGGTGATTTAGGAAATGATGAGGGTTTGCAACCCACTGTCAATCTCAAGGTTTGTCACAAAACAAAATTCATGAAATCATTCTATAAACGCTTTTCATAATTTGAATTTTTGTATTTGGGTTAATGTAAAAAATTATATAAGCAAAATGCTTGATTTCAGGGATATTTACTCGGCAACCCTATAACGGATCGGTTCATTGAAGGCAATTATGCAATTCCATTTGCTCATAGAGTGGCCCTTATTTCTGATGAGCTCTACGAGGTAACCATTGCTAGAGTTCGATCAATACTCAATTGATATTATTGGATTTTAATGTTCAAAACAATTTTCAAATTCAGTCAATGAGGAGAAATTTCCACGAAAACTATGTCAACATAGATCCTAACAATAAACTTTTTTTGGAAGATATGAAGAGGTTCAACACGGTTTGTGATTTCCACTTAATTTCTATATAAACCATAACAATTTTCATCATTAAAACAGAGCCCTTCCTTTGTATTTACAGTGTATTGAAGGGATTGCTACGTATCAAATTTTGGAATCAACTTGCCTGACGCGACCCTCCTTCCCGATGCTACCCTCACCAGCAGCACCTCTCCGGCGATTCCCCATGGCGGACGGCCTCCCCTCCCTTGTGCTCCCTCACCAGCCGTGGCCTCCCCTCCCTGCATGCACGCCTCTGGCACCCCACCTCCCTGTGTGCACGCCTCCGGCGCCCCACCTCCTTGCGCGCATACCTCCGGTGCACCTCCTTGTTGGCTGGTCCACCTCCGGTGACCGGACCCCTCCTGGTTGAGCCCTCTTAACACCGCCACACCCTCTCCACCTTGGGTAGACCCTCTATCTTTGCTAGGTTTTTTATCATTTTCTCACATAAACATACATTTCTAGAATATTCCACCCATTTCACTAAGTAGGTACGCCTAGAACACAAATTCATTATTAATTATTACCTTAAATATCGAAGGTTTGAGATGGGTCTGAGGTATTATATTTAGTTGATTTTTATTATCTTATGCCTTCTAGCCTTCTTGGATGAGGTCATAAATGGTTATTGGTGAGATTTTCTTATCTTGTAAAATTTTCTTAAGTGGAGCTTCGATTTCTATAGTTGTTACCTAGGGTGTCTTCTTAATAAGAAATGAAATTCTAGGATGTTCATTTTTTTATGAGGACCAGTTTTAGGGGCCTCATTATGAAAATAATAAGTTATTTTCAATCTTTGTATAAGGCCTGGTCATTCGAATCCTAGATAAATGGAAACCTAGAACATGTTACCATTGTGGAAAAATTGGTCATATCAAGAATTTTTGCAAAACAAATGTTCTTATGCAGTAAGGTAGGATCCACACTCACCATGTTTTTTCTCATTCATTTTGATTCTTCTAATGGTGTTAGATCATAACATAAGTCCAAATGGTATGTTTATGTGTCCAAGAGTGATGAGGGGGAGCTAATACTGAATTTCTTTATATTGTAGAGTATGCACTAAACGAATCTATACCATGTCCAGCTACTATAAAGGTATGGTGTTTATTTTTTATCTCTATGTTGTTAGAGTTAATTGGTATTGAAGTTACTCATTCTTTTATATCATCAATTTTAGTTGAAATTTAGTTCTTAAATCCAAATACTATATAATTCTTGTTGGATCCATACATGCCTTTAGTAAAGAGGTCCATGTAATGTTTTAAATTTCATGTGTGTTATGTGATGGTTTCCAACTTTGAAGTGGTGTGGGATCTCTTAGTGCATGATCTGGAGGTATTTGACATTATTATTTGAATTTATAGAATGATCAGTGTTATGTACTAGATTGAATTTTCTCATTTTTGAGTTCAGTTTAAATCTCTTTTTGGGGTATCTCTTGTCTTTTAGGGTAAGTGGGATTCTAGATTTGGGATAGTAGGGGGGTGTCCAGATGGGGGAGGGGTGTCCAGATAGGGGGGAGGTGTGTCCAGATAGGGGGGAGGTGTCCAGATAGGGGGGTGTCCAGACAGGGGGGGTGTCCATACAGGGGGGTGTCCAGCACGGGGGGTGTCCAGACAGGGGGGTGTCCAGACAGGGAGGGTGTCCCGACAGGGGGGAGGTGTGTCCAGACAGGGGGGGTGTCCAGACAGGGTGGTGTCCAGACAAGGGGGTGTCCAGACAGGGGGGAGCTGTGTCCAGACAGGGGGGGTGTCCAGACAGGGGGGGTGTCCAGACAAGGGGGTGTCCAGACATGGGGGAGGGGACTGGTAGTCTACACATACCCATGAATGATGATTTTATTTTCATGTGTGGTAGTGAGGGAAAATGAAACATGTTGTGTTATAGAGGCGGTAATCCACACAACACAAGAATTACTATTTCTATTTACTCACAAGAAGCCTAAGGAAACATAATGTTCTAGGGTTGGCTAGCCCCTAGATATTCTAGAAGAGGATACACATCATTGTTTCTGAATTGGGGAAAGTCCCCCTTTCTGTTATTTCTCAGTTTCACTTTTTTAATTGGAGCTTCTCAACTCTCTCTTGTTGGAATGGTTGGTAGAATAAACTTGCTTTATAGTGAGCTAGATCTCCAACCTAAAATAATCTTCCCAGGTTTGTAATCCTTTCATTATAGGGTATGAATCTTTTATACTGATGTTTATATGTTGGGAAGGTGTGTGCTCTGACAATTGCATAGAGAGAGCAGCCTGAGAAAATATAGCTGCAAGTCTGTCATCCATATCAACTGTTTTTAATAATTCTGAGGTAATGAAATCCAAAAGAGGGATTCAGACTGCAGATTTAAAGAAAAAGAGAGAATACAATCCAATGCCTCTTGGAAAATTAAGGATTCTTTAAAAAAATCACTTAGTATTTCCGCACCATTAGAGTTACCAGTTTCATCATGAACACATCCTTGGGATCTTATTCCTCTACTAAGTCTTCCTAGGATTTACTAGTAGCATAATTGTTATCCCAGGTGACCTATTTTTAAACTTATTTGTATTTTTTTCTAACATAGTGTTTGGTATTAATATTTTTTCCTTTCAGAGCATCTTTCAACGAAGTATTAATAGAGGATGGCTTGCAGAATTTCTGTACAATTCTGCACTTATCAGGGGGGTCTCGGGGGGAGGGGGGGGTGTCTGGGGGGGGGGGGGTCCATGGGGGTGTCTAGGGGGAGGGAGGGGTGTCCAGGGGGGTTTTCTAGGGGGCGGGAGGGGTGTCCAGGGGGGTTGTCTAGGGGGAGGGGGGATGTGCAGGGGGTGCAAGGGGGGATGTGCAGGGGGGTGCAAGGGGGGATGTGTAGGGGGTTCAAGGGAAGGTATACGGGGGGGTGGTAGGGGGGCAGGGGGGTGACCCTCGCATCTGGCATCTCTCAAATAAAGAGTAGTTAAACTCTTTTATTTTCTTAATCTTCACTTCCAACTGAGCATCACTGACATTCATGGATACTTTATGTAATTTCTCCAAAGCATGGATCACTTTTTTAACAACATTTTCAAACACTTTTCACATAAACTCTTTGCAATTCTTCATCATCTTGAAAAAATCTTTCATTGCATGGGTGGGGGTGTCCAAACATGCATTCTGTTTTCATTATTTTGTTTGTTCTGTTGCATTCTGTTTTTGCATTCTGTTTTTGATTAGTTATTATTTTTATTTGTTCTATTGCATTCTGTTTTTGTTATTTTGTTGTTTTTAAATTTCTGTTGTTCTGGAAACATGCATTCTATTTTTTTCCATGTGCATCAACAATCCCCATGACGAGATTTCAACACAATTCATCCTGCTCCAGGATGACACCCTGCGGCAGTTACTCCTCCAGGACGACACCCTGCGGCAGTCACGCCGCGGTCACGCCGCGGTCACGTCGCGGTCACGCCGCGGTCACGCCGCGGTCACGCCGCGGTCACGCCGCGGTCACGCCACGGTCACGCCGCGGTCACGCTGTGGTCACGCCGTGATTTGGCCCTGCTCCAGGACGACACCCTGCGGCGGTTACTCCTCCAGGACGACACCCTGCGGCGGTCACGCCGCGGTCACGCCGCGGTCACGCCGCGGTCACGCCGCGGTCACGCCGCGGTCACGCCGCGGTCACGCCACGATTTGGCCCTGCTCCAGGATGAAACCCTGCGGCGGTTACTCCTCCAGGATGACACCCTACGGCAGTCAAGCCGCAGTCACGCCGCGGTCACGCCGCGGTCACGCCGCGGTCACGTCGTGGTCCCGCCGCGGTCACGCTGTGATTTGGCCCTGCTCCAGGACGACACCCTGCGGCGGTTACTCCTCCAGGATGACACCCTGCGGCGGTCACGCCGCGGTCACACCGTGATTTGGCCCTACTCCAGGATGACACCCTACGGCGGTTATTCCTCCAGGACGACACCCAGTGGCGGTCAGGCCGCGGTCACGCCACGGTCACTCCGTGATTTGGCCCTGCTCCAGGACGACACCCTGCGGCGGTTACTCCTCCAGGACGACACCCTGCGGCGGTCACGCCGCGGTCACGCCGCGGTCACGTCGCGGTCACGCCGCGGTCACACCGTGATTTGGCCCTGCTCGAGGACGACACCCTACGGCGGTTACTCCTCCAGGACGACACCCTGCGGCGGTCACGCCGCGGTCACGCCGCTGTCACGCCGCGGTCACGCCGTGGTCACACCGCGGTCACGCCGCGGTCACGCCGTGATTTGGCCCTGCTCTAAGACGAAACCCTGCGGCGGTTACTCCTCCAGGACGACACCCTGCGGTGGTCCCGCCGCAGTCACGCAGCGGTCATGCCGTGGTCACGCCGCGGTCACGCCGCGGTCACGCTGTGGTCACGCCGCGGTCACGCCGCGGTCACGCCGTGGTCACGTCGTGATTTGGCCCTGCTCTAGGACGACACCCTGCGGTGGTTACTCCTCCTTAGAGAAACATTGAATAGTTAGCTCTATAATTTTATGTATTTCCTCATTCCTAAACTATATCTCCTCTCAGCGCTGCCTCTCATCCATCTTTCCACAAAACGTGCATAGAAGGTGGTACAAAGGCTCAATTCAACTGAAAACATTGGTTTGGAATTGGCTGGCATATTTTATTGTACATGTATCACATAATATTTATTTGTTAATTCTTCTTTTTCCTCATCCCCTTCACATGTTGTCTGAACCATATCATCCTCATCCTCTGCACAAGTCATCTGAACCGGATCAGCCTGTTGTGATGGAAATTCAATGTCTGCTTTTGGCTATTTTAGATGAAATTCCTTCCATAATTCCCTCATCTCATGTATCACTCATTGGAGGAGGATGATCACTGCCAAGTTGAGTTTTAAAGGCTGCACACAATCTGTTTGATGCAATTCCAAAGAGGCTGTTCTATTCTGAGAGCCTATTTCATGCTGGAGTTCCCACATTTCCCCCACAAGCTGGCAAAGGGAGGTATGTTTGGGCCTATGCAAACAGGGCTTGTTTGTTATGGACAAAGATGCAACTGGAGACCTGGTTTTCTTGAAGAGTTTCCATGAAGGGTCTTCACTATTGAGGAGACTAGATCTGGTCTGTATTTGGTAGTTTCTTCCACAATGGTTCCCACAACCATTTAACTATATTTCACACGAAACCAAGCCCTGCTAGTGACTATTTTTCGATGCACTATAAAAATCCCATGGACAACCCACCAAAATCAAACCAGCTATTCCAGGGCCATTTCAACTCTCACTAAAAAATCCAAACTCAAGACCTACTAAAATTCCAAGATTCCACTTCAATTTAGCCACTATGGACTCTTTCTCAGTCCCCCACCATTTTTCAATCCACCTAGGCAACCCATCCACAACTTGACCACCAATCAGGCCTACCCACCTCTCAACTTCTAAGCCACCAACCGCGCATTTTCCACCAGGCATCCCACTTTAAAACCATTACAAACCTCACCCAATTCTAACCAATTAAACCAGACCCCTTAACATTTGAAGCCCTCATCTAAATTCCACTTCCAACTCACTTATTTTAGACCCAATCAGCACTGCCACTTCAGAAAAACAAGAGCAGCCTACTTAAAATCCAGTCCAACATAGTTTCCTTCATTCTTGCCCCCATGAGTCCACAGCCTCACCTCAACCAAATTATTAACCACCTGGACACCTGGAAGCCACAAGAGGAGAGAGAAGGTTTATAGATTTTTTTTGTAATATTTTATTCCATTGGAAGAGAATTTGTTGGATGCTGCCACTTGTAATTAGGTACTTAATTTCCTCTCCCTCTTTCTTCCATTAAATATTAGATAGATCCTATGTAAAAAAATCATTCTCCACCTCCGGGGAAGGAACTCTCAGCTACCATTCTTCTGTTCTTCTTCCTGCTGATGAATAAAATTCCCCAAGTATATTGGGAAAATTTTATTCATTTTTCTTCAATTACCTCTTCTTACTTACTGCTAATTTCAGCAGCCGGATTCGGTCTTTTAGCAATAGCCCATGACATCCATCTGTTGTCTAGGGGGTCCAGTGGGGGGGTCTGTCCTAGGGTGTCCAGGGTCTGGGGGGCTGTCCTGGGGGTCTGTCCATGGGGTGTCTAGGGTGTCCAGTGGGGGGGTCTGTCCTGAGGTGTCCAGGGTCTGGGGGGCTATCCAGGTTCTGGGGGGGGTCTATCCTGGGGTGTCCAGGGTCTGGGGGGGGGCAGGACTAGCAGGGGTGTCCAGGGTCTGGGTGGGGTCTGTCCTGGGGTGTCCAAGGTCAGGGGGCAGGGGGGAAGGGGGCAGGGGGCAGGGGTGTCCAGCAGGGGGAGGGGTGTCCAGCAGGGGGAGGGGCTGTATAGGCAGGGGGAGGGGTGTCCAGCATGGGGGAGGGGTGTCCAGGGGGGTGGTCTAGGGGTGTCCAGAGGTGGTGGTCCAGGGGGAGGGGTGTCCAGCAGTGGTTTCTATTACTGGTATTCTTTTTTGGACTTCAACATATTATGTAAGGACTCGGCGAATGGTCCTTCAACAGATTATGCAAGGACTCGGCGAATGGTTCTTCCACTTCTTCCTCTTCTCCCCCAAACTGTAACTCTCTCTTTCTCTGTACTGCTTGCTCTCAATATAGAAATTTACCATTGTACCTTCTTGTTTTTCTCCCCTCTCAATTTTATTCCTAACAAAATGTGTGTCCTCTTTTTCTATCAACCTTCAGCACACCTTCTATACATCTTCAACTTGTATTTCTTCCACATATTTCGCAAATAATATGTGCCAAGAAATGTATGTTATGTGTTGTTCTCAGTGGCTATAGCATGGTTATACCAATGGATGAAAATTCATCTGTGGCTATATGTGCGATTTGTCCAATATTCTCTCGGGCTCCTCCTACGGAACCCTCCCCGACTCACTCCCCTCCCCCGACGCACTCCCCTCCCCGGACGATCGCGCCTCCCCCCTACCCGGACGACAGCGCCTCCCCCGACGCCGACGGACTCCCCTCCTCCCCCGACGCACTCCCCTCTTCCCGACGACCTCTCCTCCCCTGAGGACCGCGCCTCCCCCGACAGACTCCCCTCCTCCGGTCACCATTAATATATTTGGGGGCTAACTTGGATTCTCCCTTCATATCCATTTGGGGGAAATAAATATCATCTGATAACTGATGACCAGTAATGAGAGCCTAATAATTTGCCTCATCATCAGTGAAACCTTATAAAAATAGGAAAAAGTATGATTGGATGTCTTGTGTTGGTGTGATAAAGATAACCACCTGGCCTACTCAATTAAGATTGGAATTATTAAGCATTATTTCGGTCAATATTTCAAAATCACCATCAAAATATGTTTTCTAATACTCTTTGACATGATCCACTAAGAGGGTAGCCTCATTTGGGAAATCAACATTTAGGGGTAGTTCTTTAGGGGTGGATGTGTGTCCAGTGGGGCTGTCTAGTTGGGGCATGGGGGCTATCCAGTGGGGTGCAGGGGGCAGGGGGCAGGGGGCAGTTGTGTCGAGCAGGGGGAGGGGTGTCCAGTAGGGGGAGGGGCTATCCAAGAAGGGGGGAGGGGTGTCTGGCAGGGGGGAGGGCTGTCCAGGGGGTGCAGGGGGTTTCTAGTGGGGCTATCCAGTGGGGTTGTCCAGTTGGGGCATGGGGGATGTCCAGTGGGGTGCAGGGGGGCATGGGGGACTAAGGGGGGCATGGGGGTGTTCAAGGGGGTTGTCCAGGGGGTTGCAAGGGGGTGCAAGAGGGTTGTCCATGAACCTAAGCCCATGCAGGTTATGGATGTCTCTATAGAGAAAATGTAGTGTTGTCCAGATCTGGAAAATATCATAAAAAATCCCACAGATACTTCACAGGCACCAGGTATAACTATTTCACCACATATAGATAGTGAGCACGGTGCTATAAAATCTGGTAACTCTATTTCAAATCATAATTCCAATGTTTTGTTTAATGCAGTACTACATGAAATGCAAGCAGATTTTATCTGAGGATGAGCATGTGTGACCATGATTTCACCAAGCAGTTTGTTTAGTTGATAAACTGTTTTTCTGGTAATGTTTTCCAATTTCAAATATGTTTTATTTTATTTCCATAAACATTTTATAGTTTATTCTGTTTTATTTTCTAGACTGATTATATGTATGTTTTCCTAGATTACTCATATATAGCTACTTCTGATTTTTGTTTCAAGTGTTTCCCAAGTCCTACTAAGAACCTATAGTATGGGGTGGTCATACTAAGAACCTATATTATGGGGCCAGTGTCCAGCAAGGTTCTAGTGTCCAGCAGGGGTAAATATGTAGGGGGACTAGCAGGGGGGACTGGAAGGGGGTGGCAGGGGGGACTAGCAGGGGGAAGGGGGGTTGGCTGGCAGGGGGGCAAGCAGGGGGTGGCAGGGGGGAACTAGCAGGGGGCAGGGGGCAGGGGGCAGGGGGGCTGACAGGGGGTGGTAGGGGGGACTAGCATGGGGCAGGGGGGAAAGGCAGGGGGACAAGCAGGGGGTGGCAAGGAGGAGGGGTGTCCAGGCAGGGGGGGGGGGGTGTCCAGGCAGAGGGGCTGTCCAACAGGGGGAGGGGTGTCCAGGCAGGGGGAGGGGCTGTCCAGTAGGGGGGAGGGGATATCCAGCATGGGGGGAGGGCTATCCAGTAGGGGGAGGGCTTTCCAGTAGGGGGGAGGGGTGTCCAGCAGGGGGAGGGGTGTCCAGGCAGGGGGGAGGGGTGTCCAGCAGGGGGGAGGGGTGTCCAGGCGGGGGGGGGGGGGGGGGGGCTGGCAGGGGGACAAGAAGGGGGGGTGGCAGGGGGGACTAGCAGGGGGCAGGGGGGACTAGCAGGGGCAGGGGGGAAAGGCAGGGGGACAAGCAGGGGGTGGAAGGGGGGAGGGGTGTCCAGGCAGGGGGGAGGGGTGTCTAGGCAGAGGGGCTGTCCAGCAGGGGGAGGGGATGTTCAGCATGGGGGGAGGGTTGTCCAGTAGGGGGGAGGGCTGTCCAGCAGGGGGGAGGGTGTCCAGCAGGGGGGAGGGGTGTCCAGGTAGGGGGGAGGGGTTTCCAGCAGGGGGAGGGGTGTCTAGGCAGGGGGAGGGGGCTGGCAGGGGGACAATCAGGGGGCAGGGGGGGATGGCAAGGGGACAAGCAGGGGGTGGCAGGGGGACCAGCAGGGGGAGGGGCTGTCCAGCCGGGGAGAGGGGTGTCCAGTAAGGGGGAGGGGTGTCCAGGCAGGGGGGAGGGGTGTCCATCAAGGGGGAGGGGTGTCCAGGCAGGGGGAGGGGTTGTCCAGTAGGGGGAGGGGCTGTCCTGCAGGGGGGAGGGGTGTCCAGTAGGGGGGAAGGCTGTCCACCCGGGGGAGGGGTGTCCAGTAGGGGGAGGGGTGTCCAGGCAGGGGGAGGGGCTGTCCAGCAGAGGGGGAGGGGTTTTCCTTTAGGAATGTCTAGCTGAGAACAAGCATGAATAGGTGTAACAGAAGGTAGAGTAAAATGTGGCAGCCCTATTAGTATATGTCATGTGTAACCTATAGGGTGAGGTCTGTAATAATGCTCCTAGACATGTTTTGGTTGTGTAAAAAATGTTGGGAACTCTCTATTTTCTATTTCTTGATTCATGCATGTTGTTTGTTGGTACCCCATGTTTATAGGATGTTTCATCTTATTTCTAGTTGCGGTAGAGAACCCTCTTTGATAAGGTGCTCAAGTCGGGAGCACGAGTTGAGGATCTGCTTATAGAATATATCCAGCAGAATTATGCTTTACCAGTTTCAGCATGAACACATCCTTGGGTGGGGGGGGGGACTGGCAGGGGGACTGGAAGGGGGGCAGGGGGTGGGGGCTGGATCTAGGGCTGGGTGCAGGGGGGATGGGGGGGGGCTGGGGGCCTGGGTGCAGGGGGCAGTGGGGGTGCAGTGGGGGGGAGGGGGACCTAGGTGCAAGGGGTAGTGAGGGGGCTGGGTGTAGGGGGTGGGGGCTGGATATAGGGCTGGGTGCAGGGGGAGGGGGGGATGGGGGGCTGGGGGGGCTGGGGGCCTGTGTGCAGGGGTGCAGTGGGGGTGCGGGTGGGAGTGGATAGTGCGGGTGGAGTGGGGGGGAGGGGGACCTGGGTGCAAGGGGTAGTGAGGGGCTGGGTGTAGGTGGTGGGGGCTGGATATAGGGCTGGGTGCAGGGGGGTGGGGGGGTGGCTGGGTGCAGGTGGTACTGGGGGTGAAGGGGGGTGTCCAGGGGGTGTCCAGGGGTGTCAAGGGGGGGTTCTAAGGGGTTCTATCCAGAGGGGAGAGTGGTGGTGTGTAAAGGGGTGGGGGATGTGCTAGGGGGTCTGTCCAAGGGGGAAGGGAGGAGCTATAAGGGGTCTGTCCAGTGAGGGGGTGTGCAGGTTCTGGGGGGGTCTGTGTTTGGGGGGGCAGGTTCTGGGGGGGGTAGACTAGCAGGGGTGTCCAGGTTCTGGGGGGGCAGGTTCTGGGGGGGGGGGGGGCAGGGTCTGGGGGGGGGCAGACTGGCAGGGGTGTCCAGGGTCTGGGGGAGGGGTCTGCAGGAGGTGTCTAGGGGGTGTCTGGGGGGTGTCCAGGGTGTGTCCAGAAGGTGTCCAGGGGGTGTCCAGGGTCTGTCCAGGGTGTGTCCAGGGGGTGTCTCGGGTGTGTCCAGGGGGTGTCCCGGGGGGTGTCCAGGGGGGGTGTCCAGGGGTGTCCAGGGGGTGTCCAGGGGGGTGTCCATGGGGTATTTTTTTATGGATTTGGACACCCTATAGCCACGGTTCAAAACCGTGGCTATTGGTTTATTGCCACGGTTTTGAACCGTGGCTATAGACATAATGCCACGGTTTTAAACCGTGGCATTATGTTCTGTCCGGCATTTAGTATAGCCACGGTTTCAACCGTCGCTATAGATTTAAAGCCACGGTTTGGAACCGTGGCTATAGGTCTAGGCCTATTGCCACACCAAACTTAGCCAGGATTCGAGAAACCATGGCTATTACCTATAGCCACGGTGTGAGGGCCTATAGCCACGGTTTAAAACCGTGGCTATAGCCCAAATTTCCAGTAGTGAATCTTCCTCTGATACCAATTTGTAATGTCTCGGCCCGGCTCACTACTAAACCAGTGGTCGGACCGGTCACCACAATACCTCAAGAACGTCTCCCCGTATGCCTAAGGCTGCCGACTAGCAGTGAGGGTCAATGAATAGTCAGTGGGGAGATTATATCCTCTTATCAAGGTTGCATAGCAGTATATCAATGTAAATAACAAAAAATGGAAAAAAAATAGTGGAAGCAGTCTAATAAATGATAAAGTAGTGAAAGTTATATTTTATAAATATTGTAAAAACAAATGGCTAACATCAATTATATATCAGATGCATGCATGACATGGTAATGTTACAAAAATTGAAAACAGTGAACAAAATAGTATTCTGAACATTCCATTGCAAAAATAAATTAACAATGACTCCAAGACCTAAGGTGTAACGACCCGAAATTTTGAATAAATCTTGTTTCCTAATTTTGTGTGTTATTTTATTTTATTTTTATACTCAACAAAAAAATTTCATTTGATAACATGAGTATAATTAATATGAGACCGTTGGGTTTTGACTATTATATGACCATTGGTCAATATGACCGCTGGAAACTAAATGTTTTGATTATTGTCTCTAAATACAAGTAATCTTGGTTAATTATTATAGAAAGAAGATTCGATGGCCTCACCCAGTAGTCTTGGACCGATCAAAGCCCATCTAACAGAACTTGGGAAGGAGGTAGCACCACTCGGCTTTGCTCTGAACCAAACCCAAGCTGAACTTCATCGTGTGAAGCTAGAATGGGATCGCCTTCGCGAGAAGTTCAAACTGATAGAAATTACTACTTGTGCGATGTTGGCCGAGCCTCCCTCAGATTCTCTCACCTTAGCACACCTTACACTTAGGTCCTATGCTGGTGTGATAAGGGGCTATGTAAGGAGACCATAACTGCCTTGTGTAATCCTTTGTTTTAAATAAAAATTTCGATTTCTTCTTATGATGAAGTTTATGACTTTTCAAATGTTCGGATAAATATAGTATGCATATTTTTGGTGAATTTTAGAGAAAGGATATTTTAAAAAATGTTTATGTAAACCTTAAATAATTAAAAATGTGTAATGATTTTCAAAAAATGGTCTTCTACAATTATGTTCAGTACGAAATTTAGAGTCTAATAAGATCAACTTAATTTTTGATTAATAGTAAATTATGAATAGTGATTTTATGCTTAGGATTAGTAATGTGACCAAATGGATTAGTAATCTCACTTAAAGAAAGTATTAATATAATCTAGGCACCTTGATTTAGTAATGTGATTCAATAAAATAGTTAAATAATGGTTTCATAAATTATTATTCAAGTATTAGTTTTTTTAGGTGAATAGTTTTTTTTAATTAAAAATTAAATTAAAAATATTTAGAAAATTATTTTTATAAAATGGATTTCATTTTTGAACTCAGATCATCGATATTATATTAAGGTAATTTTTGGGGTTTTTTCTGAAAAAAATGAATTTTCGGTGAATAGTGTATTAATTTAAAAATTAAATTAAAAATATTTAGAAAATTATTTTTATAAAATGGAGTTCATTTTTGAAATCAGAGCATTGATATTTGGTTAAGGTGAAATTTTTTGGATTTTTCTGAGAAAGTTGAATTTTCAGTGAATAGTAAAAATACCGTTTTAGGGTTTCGGTATGTTTAATGACATCATAACTGTGTCATGATGATGTCATGAGATATTTTAAGGGTTGGACGACCAAAGGTGATGAATTATTTTATTGTGGGCCCCATGTGGCCTAGATTCATGGGAAATATCTTGGGAGAGAACATGGTTTTGAGAAACCCACTTATGAGGTGTCCCTTGGCCATTAATGCCTTGTCCCCTCACTTTCCCTATAAATACCAAGCCATTATCTCATCCTTTGGACTCAAAAATCATTCTCAACGATGTTATGGTCTCCTTACCTCCCAAGGAGTTCTCCCAAGGTTCCACCAAGCCCTCAAGGTCCAAACCTTTGAGTTTTAAAAGTTACGTTTTAAGGTAAGGCATCCAACCTCTCTCTTTATTTTCAAATGCTCTCTTTTAAGTCATTTATTTTATGCTCCATGTTCTTATTTTGGAGGATGTTCTTTTATATTCATTATACTGTCCTTTTTATGTTCATATGATGAGAGATCCCCTCTTACTCTCATCAATTCATTTTATGAAAGTTTAAGTGGCATCGTTAGGCAGCCGAATTTTTAAGTGGTTCTTTCACCCTTCTCATTTTCAAGTTCTACTTTCATGTCAAGTCTTTCAAGTTCCTTTTTATTATGTTGGGGTATTATCTCTATATATATCATACTAATATTTTATTATCATATTATGAGATACCCCATTTGATCTATTAAATTCATTTTTGTTGAAGTTTATGTGGTGCCGTTAGGCTGCCGAATTTTTAAGTGGTTCTTTCACCCTTCTCGTTTTCAAGTTCTACTTTCATGTCAAGTCTTTAAAGTTCCTTTTTATTATGTTGGGGTTTGATCTCTATATCTATCATACTGATCTTTTATGATCATATGATGAGAGACCCCATTTGATCTCTTCAAATTCATTTTTTTTTTTGAATTTTAAGTGATGTCGTTAGGATGCCGAATTTTCATAAGACAAATCTTATTTTTGTCTTCCCTCCATGTTTTTAATTTCATATGGTATGTCTTTCAAATTTCATTACCATGTTCATATCTCCTTTATATTCTGTCCCTCTACTGTTTTATGGGTCATTTATGATTGTTAGACGCATGTCCCCTCTCTTTTCAATGTTTTCTAAAACCCCAAAACATAGTCGTTATGTTGCAGAATTTCCGTCTCAAAATGTCTCTCTCTCTTATTCTAAAGTTCTTTTATTTTATTAAGTGAATACTCAAAGCTCTATTATTTCTATAGGGGTATTCACATATATATCAAAATTTTCTATTTTAAATTCTGGGATTTACATACATGAAACCCGCTTTCCCTTTCTGTGGGTTTAAAGTGACATAAAGATCATGTCTTTAAAGCAATTTTTAAACGTTATGATTATGAAATGAAACCAATTTCTTTTATTCTATATGGGTTGTTTATGAAATGATTTATGATGATATATGTGGCTCACATGATAATAGAGGCAAATTTAAGGGTGCGCCCTGATAGCACTTCAATGCATTGGGTAATGATGTAACCACTAGAGATTACAATTTTCACGATATCTTGGTGAATAACCTTGGTAATTTTCAAATGAAACCTTAGGGATGGACCTTGGTGATATGTTCATGATTGTCTATGTTAAATGATATATCCACATCTTAATGTTATGAAAAATGTTATTTTTATTATGATATGCCACATGATTTGTTTCTCATGCCTTAAAGTTCTTTTTCATGACATTGTTGAAGTATCTCAAGTTCACATGTAAAATGTTCCTCTTGTTTACCTTACTGGACCTTCTTCTCACCCTTTCTTTTGATGTATGTCCCCAGGTTATGAGATACAGTAATGAACCTAGGATGAACATAAGGAGAAGCCTTTCAAGTGTTTAAGAAGAATGTTTTTTTTTGTTTCATGTATTAAGTTCCTGGTTTCCAAGACACTACACCTTAAAGATCCTCAGTTTTGTATAATGTAATGAAAGTTTATGTGATAAAAAGGCGGGATGCTATATAAGGGCAGTCTCCTCGAGCATCCCGAGCTTCTTCTTGGTTCTTTTCTCCTATATTACAAGTAAATACAAACATTACAATCCTGTAACCAAATAAAATCTACTCGAGTACCCCAGTGCAATGGCGGCACGAGTAGGGTGTGAGATATAAATCTCAGTAGGTTGGGACCACCGGTGTCTACCCCAAGTCCTGATATTAAATAAATAATTTAAACAGTGCAAGCATTCATAATTAAGGTAAGCAGTACAATGTAGCTATATAACCAAGTACCTACTTCATCTTTCAGCTGGTGTCTGAACCTGTATTATACATTTGTCCTATATACACAACAGTCATTACACAATCATATTTATTTATCAATTATTAAAACCTCATCAAAATTCACAATTCTCATGATTTAGACTGATCCATACATTACCTGTATAATTCACTCACCAAATAAGTCTCTAAAGACCATCTAAGTAATCAAAGTTAAGATCAAATACAAGCTTGTGCTTTGTCTTGGATAATGCATCAAAATATATTCAATTTAATCTTTCATATACTATATCTTACCATGTCCACTAAAAAAATAGTGATTCACTCCTTGTTCCATCCAATAATAGTCATTCACCCAATTCATTGATAAGTATGAACCCTTTCTCATATTCAATTCACAAATCATAATGTCACAATAGTTTTCATTAACCAATTAATTAATTTCATGTATTTCCAATTGGACCCATAGTCCTATGTCAATTAATGGGTGTAGAAAATCATGTCTAGCACCCTCGTGAGTATTTGGAGTGTCAGTCCTTGCCTCACAACCCATGGGTATTTGGAGCTTTAGTCCCTGACCCAAAAAAGAATATTTGCTTACAAGATGGGTGTAGAACGCCATGTCTAGAACCCCTTGAGTATTTGGAACATAAGTCCCTATCTCACAACCCATTAATCAAAAATACATTAATATTTATCATTTGTGTAGAATGTTATGTCTAACTCCCCACAACTATCTATTAATTAATTCATAAATTAGTAAATCCAATATGTTAATGAATTCATCAACTAATTAACAACATAAATTGCCCGTCAAAAGTCAACCATTGATTAACCATTCAACATCTCAATAGTAAATAATTAATTAACAATTAATTATTCTTATCAGGATAAATAAATAATTAACTCAACATTTAATTATCCAAATTCATTAACAAGTCTAAACCCGTCCACTCAAACAGTGATTCGTATAGGACTTTAACAATTTACATGCATGTCATAATCATCACAAAACATACTGAACAAAGCCCATATATTTAGCAACCATCTCACACAGCATCTAATTATATAAAACAATTCCATACAATACAACTTAATGAATGGAAATATAAAATGAATCAAAAGGTACGCATGGAAAACATTCGTAACAAACAATTTATTCACAATTTTAATTTAATGAAATCAAATTAATTAATTAAACAGCTAATTAATTAAATATTATATCTTTAACCAATAATCAATTAATTAACCATTTTCCATTTATCATGTAATAATTAATCCATCCATTAATTATTACCAGTCTCTAATTTATATTCTGAACATTTCAAATATTTAATATTCTCAATAATCAGTAATAGCCACAATTTTTATTCCAACTCATGATATGATAATTAATTCTACAATTAATTACCCTATTACCCATTCTACTGATTCAAATCATTTAACTATTTAATCATATCACTTTAACCAAATTAGAAAAACATGCTAAAAATGAACACATGTTCAAGTCCTCATTTATCTCATGTGGGCGACATCATTTAATAACATCAAAAGTGTCATGCATAGACATATCATAATCAATAAAACTCACATTCCCAATTTATTTAAAGAAACAATAATTCTTAAATAAATTGATAGATATTTGGGATCATATCTTGGGGGTGGCACCATTTTTAATCTGAAGCGCTTTAATATACTTGGCGGCAACCAGTCCACAACTGGTCCACAATCACGCGCGTGCGCACCTTAAATATATATATATATATATATATATATATATATTCACATGTGTTCCCTAAAACAATATAAATAAAATTTCAAATATTAAAATATGTACTCAGAAACAAAGCAGTAAGGACCAATGCACCTCAAACTAGGTATCGGGTACACATAAAATTTATCACACCCTTAGTTAAATGATGTGAAACAATACCACCGTTAAGTAATCTTACCCAAAACATGACGGAAATGTGAAAATGAACTCATATGCCTCGCATTTGTTGGAAGATGCTGGAATACGGTCCAAAGGGTCTAGAGGAGCCCCTTGCACATCCCTAGAACCGAAGAAACAAGGAAACCCAATAAAACCCAAACTATAAGATTTTGGCCGAGGAAACAGGGAAAGGGAGGAGCCAAACGGCCGATGCAAATAACATAACAAATGAAAATGGACTCATATCACCGAGACGGACAACATTTGAGAACACACAGAGAGGATTCGATCGTGCTAAGAGGAGCTTGTGATGGGGGTGTAGTGCGCCTCAAAGGAGGGACCTGGTGTGTTTTTGTTGATCCTCCCATATGGTGGTGCACCACCCTCATGTTCTCTCCCCCAATTATCAATTACACACAAGATAAACTAATAGTATTGATATAATAATAATAACCTCTATTATTCTCATTTAATATAATGTCACTTTATTAATTATCCTTTAAATAAATGTTTCACAATTATTTCTAAAAACCTCCCATTAATCATCCAATCAAATTAATGCAATAATAATAATAATTTCGTTATTATTAGTATTAAATATTTCTTTTTTTAATTTAAATTAAAATAAAAAATCATTTTAAAAATTGGGTAACCGCACAGCTGACTCATACCATTTGACTAATCGTGCATATCCCGATATCTATATTTAAAATGGTTTTATTAAATTAAACCCAACTGTACTTTTATTCCTTATTTAATATTACTATTTAAAATTTCCATTCTTCGATAATGCCCAACTCCTCATTTACACATTATTTAATTAAATTCATTCCCAAAATTTAGTTAAATAATTTCCCCACTTCATGATTTTTTAATTAAATTCTCTCAACACAATTTAATTAAATTTAAAAACTCCAAATCGTCATTATTTAATTAATTGTCTCAAAAAATTAATTAAATAAAAACCTCCGCTTCATAGTGATTGATTAAATTCTTATTGACTATTAATTTAACTAAATGAAACCCCCAAAAAAATCCTTATTATTATTATTCATAATAATAATCAACCACTCATAAAACCATAATAACAATAATTGAATTATTATTATTATTATTCAACCTTAGATAAAACCTAACACCTATTTTTAAATAAATACACTTCTTTATTAATTACGAAACTCTTTATTTAATTAGATGTTTATTTTAGATACCCAAAAGCCTCATGAATTTTACATAACTATTACACCTCATTAAACATTCAATTAAAATATTTTATCATAAATGTTACACCTCATTTAATTAAAAACTCTTCTTCATTCATTATTATCTTAATAAATGTTTCATAATTAATTATGAAACTTTCAATTTATTACAATATCATTAATATGATAAAACCTCCAACCTATAACCCCTAATTTAATTTCTATAATAATAATAATTATTACATTCATAAAACTAAAATAATAGTAATCTCATTATTATTATTTTTCAAACTTTTGATAAACCCAACCCCAATATTTCATAACAACGCTTCATTAAATCTGAAAATCCTCATTTTATTAAATGTTTCCTTGAGAAGCTCAAAAGCATCATTTAATTCTCATAAATAATATACTCCTTTAAAATGAAATTAAAATAAAATCACATAAAAATAATTTATAACGCCATAATAATAATAATAATAACATTATTATTATTAGCACATTACTCTATTTAATAATAAATCGTCCTTTAATAATTACGAAACTCTTCATTTAAATAAAAAATTTCTTCAATAAACCCATAATCCATATTAATTTCGTCAATCATCATTTAATTAATTCTTGAACATTCATTTAATTAAACAACCACAATAATAATAATAATAAATTCATTATTATTATTATTAAAACCTTATTTTAATTAATTACAAACTCTCACGTAATATTATTTAATTAAATTAAATAATTTATTAAACAGGGTAAACTGAATGGGTTGGAACGCAACCGTGCGCTGCCAATGCAGATCCATTAAAGTTGAATTTTCCAAAATCGGTGTTCCCAAGACTCATTAGGACACCTGAGAAAATTATCGGGTAATTATTCAAGTCCAAAAATGACACCTTTAGGTGTTCCAACATTCTGAATAAAATTCTAGAGCTCTACTTTAAAAAAATCTATGTTGATAAACTGAAAAAAAATAAAAAAAACGTTCATATTTTAACCTGGTTCAATAGCGCGGGACTTTACATTATTACTCTTGATGCATTGTAATAACTATATACAAATGTGACATCCTTAAATTTAAAATAATACAAAGACATGTTATGCGCATTTTGAAAATATAATGATAAGTATTATAACATGTTAATAAACATTATATCCTTTGTATATATATTTACACACACACATATACCATGAGTTTATTTTTTAAAATATGACATTAATTATTATAACATGTTAATAAACTAATAATTATAGTATTTTTATTTAAACTAATTTTTCATAATCAAATTTTGTAAAAGTAATAGTTTTATAAAAATAAATTATTCATAATTCATAATTCAAAATTGACAGTTGTTATTTTTTATACCAATATATAAATATTTATGTGTGTGTGTGTAATTTTATTTTTGTGAAAATAAATGTTAATTAAACCAAATTTGTTTCATTTATCAAGATAGTTATAATTGTCATAATATATACATATCCATTAAAAATTACAAATTTACTCATTCAATATATTTTATTAACTAACTTTTAAAATAAATTCTAATATTAAAATAAATTCAATAATCAAATAATCTTCTAAAGAAAATAATACTATATTTTTTAAATTTTAAATCAATTTGAAAAATATAAATAGTAACTATAATTAACCATAAGTATTATAATTAAATTAATTAAAATTCTTAATTTTTTAATTATTATTTTCCAAAGAAAACGTAAGTAAATACATTTAATAAACTATATTTTTAATAAAACTATGTTTTGAATTTTTGGGATGTTACAATATCGATATTAATATAGGGTGAATGTTTTGGATTTCTCAGAAAAAAAATTTCATTGAATAGTGAAAATAAAGATTTTATAAAATTATAATTTCTTTTTAATAAATTAATTAATAATAATTTTTTAAAATTATTTTATTTTTATTATAAATTAGCATTATTACTATTTATTTATATTAAATCTAATTAATATGCTTAATTAATATTTATACTAGATTTTATTATAAGGCTTTAAAACACATTTTTCTGAAACCTATTTCAAATTGCATAACGTTTCAGCATTTTAATTATTTAAAATAACTCCTAATGGGAAATTATTTAAATAAAATTTATATATTATATGTATATAAATTTTAATTTAAAATTATTTAAATATTATTACTTTTTATATAGTTAATATGATAACATTTTTTCCAAAATGAATTTCTTGTGAAGCTATTTTTTGACATGACTATGGGATTAATTTTAAATTAAAATATGCCACTTCAGTAAGTGTAACTTTAAAAAATTTATTACATAATTTTAATAATAATGATTTATATTACCTAATAAGGTTATCCTAATTTTTTATCAAATTAAATATTGACAAACAGTAAAAATTATTTATAGTGGTTATAATAAAATAGGCTTCATTAGGGGTGCTAAAATAAAAAAGATATGGGTTAAAAATGAACAAAAAATTTTCTAATTCCTATTTTAAATTTATATTTATACCTTATATATTCTATGATTCTAAAATATTCCATTTTTTATCCATGTGGCATGAGAAAAATGTTGGTGTAATTATTTCTTTTCAAAAATCCAAGTGTTTACTCTTACAACCTATTAAAAGGTCACCCCCTCTATCATTTACACACACCCAATGAAACGTTTTTCATCAAATACCTAGCCAAGAACCTTCTTTAATTACAACCCATCATCCTATAATCCTTTTTTTAATTATAAATCCAATCTAGGAATTCTTTTGGTGAAAACATAAAAGTTTTTCCTAAAGAAGACGAAACGCTTTAACCAAAAAATTTATTTTATTTATTCTTCAAAATCCTTAAAATATAATTAATATATTATAATAAAATAACCTCATTATATTATAAATTTTGAGTTTTTCTGTTACCTACAGCTATCTCCTCCTCCCTTAAATGTGTGAAAAAACTGTTGATCGTGTGTATGGCGGACTATCACCTCATGAACGGACATAATTCATTTTCCATCACCGATTCTCATAGAACGTTACAATGATGTATTTAGTATTTATATATTATATTTATATTATAATTATACTTATTAAATTATAATATATCATATGACATTTTACTTTCTATTCTATTTGGAATACAATAACTTCGCTCATGTGTATGGCGGATTACACCCTCACAAAGCGATGTGATTCATTTTTCACTTAGGACTAAATTAATAGTAATAAGAATTAATTTAATGTTTATATATTATATTTATGAAATATTAATCATTATATAAAATAAATATATAATATACTTTATTACCTTACCATCAATTTAATAAATGATAATGTCATTCATGCGTATGGAAGACTACCACCTTATGAGGGTATATGATTCCTTTTTCACTAACGCTTTACATGGAAGGAAATAAAGGTTAGATTTAATTAATATATGTGACATATATGAAATGATATTTATTATATAAAATTATTATATAATCCAATTCCTTACCCTTTCACCCATTGAGGAAATTATAATGTCGCTCATGCGTATGTACGGCCTACCATCACTGTGAAAAGATGTGATTAATTCTCCATGTTCAAAATTAAGTAATGATTATAAATATGTATCTAATGAAAAAAATGATAGTTATAACACTAATATCATTCTTTAGATAATGAAACTTTATCCTATGTTCATGATTCAGTGCTTTTATGAAAAAAAATGGCTTGAAAAAATAAGGTAATTACGACCCAAAACAATAGGGATAATAAATTATTATTGAAGAAGATATTATAAGATGTTATAAATGGAATAATATATGATATTTTAAATATTAATATGTTTAAAACCAATATAAAGTTTTTTAAATATCATTCACCTTATGGAAATCTTGTGGTAAGGGGTTTCTTAACTCGGTTTCAATTCTTTGGGTTAAACATTAACATCATTAATTATGTTATAATGAGATTTTAGGAGTTATGACCTTTAAATATTTTATATTTTATTTCAAAATTATTATTTTTATTTTAATTTTACTAAATTTAAAAATTAATTGATTAATTCCCACACCAAAACTATTATTTTGGTAAGGGTTTTGTCTCAAAACATCCTTCTTTAACAAACATGTTCATTTATGCACATAATTTTTATAAAATTATCTATATAATTACCCTTTAAAAACTATGTCATGAATCCATCCTAATTCATTGTATTTTATGTTAAATTTAATCTACTTTATTCATGTGAAGTTATAATTCAAAATTAACAAAGTGGTAAGATTTTAGGTTTCAGTCTCATTTTAATTATGATTGTTTTTTCTTGAATTTCTACTATTCATAATTAATTCATCATTGGCTAATGAAACCCATCCATTTATTTTTATCTATTTATTACTGAAAATTTAATTTAATACTACTAATTTTCTCTCTTTGGTACTTAGTTTTATTGAGAAAATATTTTTAAGAAAAATCGACGTTATTTCTCTCTTCAATCAAAATAACTATTTCTTCTATATTAATGTTTTCTAAAAATGTTTTTAAAAATGTTTTTATTATTTTACTATGATTGATGAAAGTTATTTTTACTCATTTTTAAATTTTTACAAACCAATATGAAATGAATATTTTTTTTATTTTTTAAGAAATAAACCTTCTAACTTTTATCGAAAATGTGAAATGAATATTTGTTTTAATATATACGTTATAAAAAATAATTTATTCTATCATGGCCATTATTTTATTTGAATATTACCTTATATGATCCTAGGTATATTTTCAAATAACAATATTTATATAATATTTTTTAAATTTTATGTTTTTCAAAAGTGATTTTCATTTTATGAAGGTTATTCTCCCCAAGAATGTTTTTAATCTTTTTAAACATATTTATATTCATCAATTATAATAACAATTAATTTTATGGAATGATCTTAAATTATATATATATATTACATATATACCTATCCCATTCTCCCTTCCTTTTATGTGGTAATACATGTATTATGGCCATTTCACAAATATATTATTTATGAAATCCCTTTTGATTATTTTTTGAGACGTGATTATGAAATCCATTTTTTAATGGCTAATTGTTATACTTAGGGATTATTATTTATATCCTTTTGTGGAATGAATAATCATGTAAATGAAATGAATTTGAAGGGTGTTCCTTGAATTTTACAGGCCACTAATGCATTGGGTAGTGTTTTAGTCTCGTGAGATATCTTGTATGGGATTAGGGAGTGTACCTAAACCATTATGATACTTTTTTCACCATGTGATCTTGTTTCGATAGTTAAACTTGACTTATTTTTATGAAATTTTTTATAGTGACCCCAACTTTTATATGAATCCATGGTACAATGACCTTTATGTTATTATCCCTTTTGATTATTTTGGTGCCTTATCTTTTAGGATATCATGTTATACATTAGACTCACATGTATTTTTCCATATTATTCTTATTCCATTGTTGATGTTTTTAGATCACCTCTTTTTTCAATGTATTCCCTGGGTTATCTCAAGTTGTTTATGATCCTGAATGAATTTGGGAGCACGTTATGGAGAATTAAATAATAAAAATTCTTCTAGTCTCATGTTGATGTACTATGAACCTAGTCTTCCAGTGACAGTAGGCCTCATTGTCTTTAGGTCGTAATTAATTAATTTTTATGTTGAAAATCATGTGATGGTATGTATAAAAGGCTTTGGTTTCTAAAGTTAGTATCAGAGAGAAGGATTATTTAACCATTTGAAACTAGGATTCTAAAACCTTAGTCAAGTCTCTAAGGATAAGTCCAAGGATATGTATAAGGAAAATTATAAGGAAAATTCTACAAATAGGAAAATATCCTAGAATTTTGGGGAATTTTAGAGAAAGTGGATTACCTAAAATTACATCAATTTATGGATACTAAAAGTGTATGTGGCTATATAATAGTTACACCAAGTGTTAGTAACACTAAAATTGGTGTATTGAGAATAAATTGATCATCAGTTGGTTCATGATAATAGGCATTTCTGAACACATGGCTTGACAGTTCTGAGGGATTTGTTTTCAAAATTATCAATCTCTTTATGAACCGTCATGAAGGAATTGAATAGAAAATAATCATGTATGACCTAGGTTAAAAATAAATTTTTTTGATTGATAAGCTTAAGGTTTATTATAAGGTCCCGCCCATAGAAATTAAACATTCTAGTTAATTTTGGATATAATTAATTTTCATACATTCCAAAAAATATTTTCATTTTAGAGTTTTATATAATTAGGTCATAATTCATACATAACAACCCAGAAACTTATAAAGTGGATGATAATAAATTAGTATCCATTTTTCATAATAAAATAGTCTATAACAAACATGATTTTTTTCATGAAAAATCATCAAAATATTCATCTTGGATTATTATGTCTTCTTACCTGACCTTAAACCCTATGAAAAACATTTTAAGACTTTGTATGAGAAAAAAATCATAGTAAGGTACATAAAAAAGAGGAAACAAACTATTATTACATTAATATTTATAAACACATAAATTATATATTTATTATAATTACAATTAACATATAAATTGTGAAAATATGAGGTTTCTATAAAACATTTAAAGCACAAACAAACCATTTAGGTAAATTGGGGAATCATTTTATTACCATACTTACTAATGATTGTAACCTCCATGGAAATAATATTATTTATAACTCTCATTACTACCTTACAATATGTAACACCCCAAGCTTCCCCAGTACACTTCTCTTTGAATAATACAGTAGCGTGTGTTGTATGAAAATTCAAGTTTTAACACACCACAACCAATCAAACTAGCCGTTATGAATAGTAACAACCACTTTTTGAAATTTTATAAATTTTATCTTTCAAAAAGGAATTAATTTTTGGATTTTTAATATCGAAATTAGTTTAGGGTGAATTTTTTGTTTTTTTCTGAAAACTTTCATTTTTTTATGAATAGTGAAAAACAACGAGTTATAGTTTAAAACTGAATTTTAATATAAATAATTAATTATTTTATTTAAATTTATTTTAGGTCAAAATAGATACATAATACCTATATAAGTTCAATATAATTCATTGGAGTCTGTTTCTAATATTTTTAGATATATAAAAAATATTTTGAACTTTTTACCCTCTTTTACCCACCTCCTAGGAGTATTTGTAAATTTACATAAAACTTAATTTTACCGCTTCTGTGATTTGAATTCTAAAAATATGAGAGACACGATCGATAACAGTAAGTAAAATTTGGTTCAATAAGTTGAAAATAATTTTTTGTGAATAGTAACTTTTACTTTTATTTACCCAGGTTTAAAGTAAATAGGGTAATTAAGGGTAAAAATGATATTATTATTACCCTAACACAAGCCCTAATTCTATTAGATAAGTACAATTTGACCAAAAACAAACCTAGGGATAAAATATGAACCTCTTTGGTCCACTTGGGTTAGATCAGGGCATTTACTATTATTTAATTCAAAGAAGATTTAAAAGACTTAAAATCAAAGTTTTATAACTAAAATTTTTTTAATATAGGGTTACACATAAGATAAATTCAACTATAAATATTCATTCATAAGATAAAAAGATTTCCTAAATAATGGTATTTTATTTTTATTTTTTTGACATTAAATAATTTAATTTATTAATGACACAATGATGATGCAGTAATTACATAATTAATTAAATATTAAAATAATTGATATTATAAATATCCAAATAAATGTAATTTGAGACTATATATGAATTAAACTAATTTTATAGGTTAATATGAAATAATAGGGTTGGTTAGATGAATTTTTTTCTAAGTAATAATGCATTTATGAATTTAAAAAAACAAAATACCAAATAGTGTCAAAATTGGCATAAAAGAGTTTTAAAAACAAATATTATATTATTTATTGATATTATATTTCTAAAAATCTAAGGTTCGGAAAAAATACTTATATAACGATAATTGTATCATTAATGAACCACTTGGGGTTCCTTTAGAAGTATATATTAAGTTTATTAACCATATAATATAAAACTACAAAGAGACATGGTAAATGTCAAACTATTTAACTAAGTGTTAAATCTAAAAGATAAAGTTAATATAGTGACCCAAACCTGTCTAAAACATATTGGTTTAGTGTTTTTTGACCCATCCCCACATTATCTTTTAAATAATCCATTTTTAACCATTAAAAACCTAAAATTATTTTATTATAAAATAATATTTCTAGCTTTCCCTAAGGTGCCCCTCACCCCTCTTATAAATGGACACTTCCCCCTTCTCTCTAATTCACACCTTCAAAGCCATTTGACTCTGACAAACCCTACCAAAATACCCTCTAAACTATACCACCTTCATCTTAGAGGCCTTAATTTAGTCATAAAGTCAACCTAAGGATCCCTTTGGATCAAATCAAAAGGAATAATCCGAAGAAGAGGTAAATATTTCATCACCTCTTTCATGTTCCTTTCCTCTTCCACTTCCTCTTCCTGTGTTGTTTCCATTATAAAATAATAAATCCAGTATATTATATAAAATGTGATGTTATTATAAATATGGTACAACCATATTAATTATTCTATCCATCTTTTTAATGACATTTCACCATACGTGTGTACGTACGGCTTACCGTCTGCACGTCATGGTGTAATTGTTATTCAATACATTATTATTTGGATGGGGAGAATAATGATGTTTAATTGATGTAAATAATAAATATAACATGATAATGATTCTTTATATATGATATATAATCCAATTATGTATTATTTTAATATCAAAATAATGATATCATCGCTCGTGCGTATGTACAGATTACTGTCTCCATGAACGTGATGAGATTCATTCCCCATCGTATCAATTCAAGACTAATTTTCATTAGATGATTAAAAATAATGTTTAAAGACTTGATATAATTATGTATATGAATAAGATACATCCCATAAATAACAAATATGACTCACATAACAAAGAATATAAAGTAAAACGAATCACTTAACACCCAAAACAACCATAATACTAAGATATTATTAACAAAGCAATGCTAAAAGATAATATATGATATCATATTAATGTATGTGATTATTGTATAATTTAATAACAATTATTTCACCGTTATACAAGAGGTTAACCTACCCTCAACCAAGTAAAATTACATTGTAAGGGTTAATTCTAAAATCTCTTTATTATCCGAGGTTGTTTATACGTAAACATCTATTGGGACCTCTTTATCTTCCACATCCATGTTTCTTAAAAATGTATTTCAAAACATTTTTACTATTTCCTACACCATGGGTTAAGGAAATTTATACCCTTATTTAACCTTTGATGTTTTTAAAGTAATCTTTCCATCTTTTTTCAAACAAGGTACTTTATGAACTTTTCGACAAAATTAAGGTAAGAATGTTTTTTTAACATATACAGTGGGTGCGGCTTATTTTCTGCCATAATAACATCGTCTAAGCTTCCCTTACAAGATTATAAGAATATTTTCAAAATAAATGTTTTCTTTTATAATTATATGACTTGTAAATGATTTCATAATTGAAAGAGATATTTCTCAAAAAAATTGATTTCATCTATGTCAACATCCTTTGATGGATTGTAAGCATATCTGAAGTTGATTTATTATGATACAAAAATTCCATATTGTATTGAAGGTTTTGGGATATGTTTTACTTGGGATGTTCTATTTTTATAACATTCATAGTTTATGGATAATGTATTGACATTTTTAATGCTAGTTTTAATAAAAATGTTTAATTTATGTTTAAACCTTTTCATATGAGGAATGCATTAGACTTAGTAAGTGATGGGTGGAGCCCGCTACAGCTCGTCGATGAATCGGTATGTATCATGAGACAAACTAGTATCTTGGAATAAGGCCTTGACAAAATCTTATTTTTAGTATTGGCACAAGGCCATGACTATTTAGTTATGAAAGTATGGCATTATGCATTCTATCATTATGAAAGTGCCTATTGATATTGCATGTGATTATTTGACTAGTAAAATATCCTTGTGATTAAGTAAATGGAATTATTTTGATTTATATTTTCCATATTATGATGAATTTTATGTTGAAAAGGCTTTTTTTAGTTTTATACATCGCCTTAAATATTTATGATTATTTATGAAAGCATTCACTATATTGTTATCCTTACTGAGCATCTGAGCTCACCCATTTCTATGTTTTATTTTTCCTATGATGCGAAGAAGTATATTATGACTGAACTGCAGCGATAATCTATGGGATCTCAGTGTTGTATATGGAAACAATGTTGTTGTATTTTTCCATTTTATGATGTGATGTAAACCTTATAAATGTATCTAGTAATTCCAAGGCTACTAAACTAATTGGTCTTTTGAGACTTAATCCTTTGTGATCATGCCAATTATACGAAATAATGCTCCAACTCTGGGATTCTAGGGTCGGGGTGTAACACAATGTAACCATCACAGCTACCTTATGATGTAACTGTCACAGTTACACTTGGAATAATCATTATGATCAACTTCCAAAATACCAAATACAATAAAGTAATATCACAAACCCACCAAAATTTTATTTATAAAGTAACCACCCATCATCAGAATCAATTCACATGAACTAGAATAAAATCAGAAAATACGAATACTTGCATCATAAAAACATTCCTTGAGAAAAATCACTTAATTCAAAGAAATATTGGAAATATGAAAGTAAAAAAATTGAAAATAACAATTTGAGCTTGTAAATTAAGAATAAAATAATTAATTAATCATGAAAATAGGAAAATATTCTCATGCTGTATAGGTTAAAAATGTTATTTTTTAATTTTTTAAAAATAGTCCTTTAATATGATTTTTAAAACAAAATTTCATTACCTCAGGTTTGAATTCCTTTAAATGTTTTCAAACCTCATGTATAATTTTTTAAATATTTTTATTAATTTATTACATAACTCTATTCCTATTTTTAATACCTTATATGATTTCTTATAACATCTTTCGACCAATTTATTAATACATTTTTTCCATTATTCCATGTGTGTTCAATTCATGGTTTCACGGTCAGTTCATTATGGATTTTATTTTCAAATGGAAATAATAATTCACAAGAGAGAACATATATATTTATATATTTATATATATATATATATATATATTTCATTTTAAGACAATTATATGTGAATTTAAACTTTCCATTATTTCAGTAATGATAAATAAAAACTCATCATCTATGAAGCTGGGGAATTTACATGTCATAGACGATGATTTTATTTTTATGAATAAAAGGCGAGATCTGGATATTTTATTATGGATATACCATTAACAAAATAAAATTATAGTATACATATGACACTTTATTTATCATGAAACTTTAGATAGGGATCAGGATAAGGTATAAGTGAGAAATAATTTAAAAGAGAAGAATAAGGAATTTACCTCTTGAATATTTCTCCTTGAGAACCTCTTTAGGCTCTTGGAATTAGTCTTTTTATAAGACTAAAAACTCTATAATTTTTCAATTTATTAGGATAAGGTAATTTCACAGAGTATAGTCATTCAATATGACTAAATGTGATTAAATAAAGTGAAGGAAAGATTGTTTTTTATAGTTAATGTGAGGGGTAATTTGGGAATTATTTAAAATAATATAATAAGTATAATATAAAGGTAAAGACTTCCAAAAGGACTAAAAGGCTCAAGGGATTACATTTTACACACAAGATTATCCTATTTGGACTTATTTAATATTTTTGTGGCTTAAGTATTTAATAAATTATTTATATTCATGAAATGTAATTTTCGTTAAATTAACATTATTCATAACTATGACTTTAAAAACATCAAAGAAAGATTAGAATTCAAACCAAATATTTTATTATATGTTATAAATTTAATATTTATGTACATAATTTATGGAAAATCTTAATTATCTCATATTATATTTATTTTAATATTTTTAATATTAATTATATTATTTTTCCATTAAATTAATAATTATTGCATCATCATTGTGCAAGCCTTTAAGGTATTTATTAGTTACCTAAAAACTAAAAATAAATTATCATGAATAATATTAGTATTTTATAATTTTAAAAACTATTTTTTCTGGAAAAAAAAAATTTGAAAACCATATATTAAAAACTTATACTAATTGGAAACAATAGTGTTAACAACATGACTTTCTTTTAACAAAAATATTATAAAGGGTTAAAAGTGATCCAAGTGGATCTAAAAGGACCAAAATTAGAATAAAAATATAATTATGGATGAAACTTACTCATCCAAAAATATTAATTCAAGAAAATTAATGGTTATTATAATTGTAATTAAAATCATTTTATTGATTTGTCTTCTGCATGCATAAGCACTACGTCATCATTGCATAAACATTAAAGTTAATTATTTCATATATATAAATTAAAAATAAATTAATTTTTTTTAATATAATCTTTTATATTCATTAACTAATTATATTTAATCATATCTATATCAGGAAAACTTCATTAATTTGTTAATTTGGTTTTTCTTACCATGCGCACGCATTGCACATGAATTTGGATAAGATTCTTATTATATAAATATAAAATTAGAAACTATAAGAAAAAACATCAATTATAAATATTAATTAATAAAAATTTTGTACAAATACTAGTTATCACTCAAGTATTATCTATAAGAAACCAATTTTTTACATTTTCAACCCTGTAGAGGCACTACGTTGGCAATGACAAAGATTTTTATACATATCTTGAAAAAAATATTAATTTTAATTTTCTGAATTATATTTTTAAAATATTTATATTATAATATAATAATTTACTCATTATAGTAGTTTAATAAATTTTATATCATAATTGTGTATCGACGAGGCAACCAAAATACTATATTTTTTAAAAAACTGTATTTTTTACAATTCATAAAAATATAACCGCTATAAAAAATTATCTAAAATTCATACTAAGATAATTTCTACCTAATTAATTCAAAAATGGAATTATTTTTTGAAATTAAAACTATTTAATTTTAAAAATAATCATTTAAATATAACAATATAAAAAACTAGTTTACTAACTTTATTTACTTTAAAAATTTATTTTAAGAATCGTATAACATAATGAAATTAACAATTTTATTCAATAATAATAATATGAAAAAACAATATCCTATTTATAAAATTATTTTTAAATTATCCCCCCCCCCATTTTGAAAATTTCAACCACGTAATTTATTCACCTATTAAACAAATGGGGATACCTTTATCTCATAACATTTTAAGATTCCCATGCAGTTTTTCAACCATGTGGTTTACCCACAAAACCATTACCTAGTAAATTGCCTTTTTCTACAGTAATTTATCACTATGATCAAGAATATGAATAGTATTTCCCCCATATGAAATATTATCTCCTAACTGAGCTTCCTTATGTACCCAAACATGAGATGAATTTGGCACATACTTTCTTAACATTGAAAAATGAAAAACATTATGTACCTGGGATAAACTCAGACGAAAAGTTACTCAGTATGAAACTATTCCAACTTTATCCTAGTTTTAATAATTTCTAATGAACCATGGACCTAGATTTCCTTCCTTACCAAAATGTATGACACTTTTCCATGGAGGTATTTTAAGGAAAATATGAACACCTACCTCGAAAGAAAGGTCTTTACCCCTATTATTTTCATAACTTTTCTACCTGCACTAAGATTTCCTCATATAATATTGAATCATATTTACTTTATTGACCACTTCATCTATTAATTTTGATCTCAACAACTTCCTTTCCCCAACTTCATCCCAAAATATTGGAGTTCGACACCTCTTTCCATATAATTTCTCAAAATGTGCCATATGTATACTGTAATGAAAATTGTTATTATATGTAAACCTTACTTAAGAAAGATATTGATTCCAACTTCCTATGTAATCCACTAAATAAGATCAAATTATATCTTTTAATGTATAAATTTTTCACTCTGACTGTCCATCAGAATGAGGATTAAATGTAATAAAATTTAATACAGATCCCAATGAATTCTGAAGGCATTTCCAAAAGTTAGAACTGAACCAAGAACAAGATCAGATACAATGGAGGGAATAAATCTATATAACCTGACTATGTCTTTAAGATTAAACTGAGATGGTTGATCTAGATAAATATTGCCTCAAATAGGAATAAAATGTTTATATCTAGTCATTTGATTAACAATGACCTAAATAATATTGTTACCATGAGAATTATTTGGTAATCCCACCCCAAAATAAATGGATATATTTTATCATTTACATTATGACACTAGAAAAGGATGAAGCATCCTTTTTGGTATTTTTTTCTTTCATTTAAGAAATTTACAAGTCAAAAATTTTATGGAAAATCAGAAATCTCTCTTTCCATTCTATCCCACTGGTAATGATACCAATGGTCTCTGTAGATCTTACCACTCCCATAATGAAATAAAAACAAGGAACTAAGAGCATCACATAAAAAATCTTTCCTTATTTGGGAATCAAAAGGCACATTTAATATCTTTAAAAATCCTAACACATAATTTTTATCAATATTAAATTCAAGAAACATACCTTTATTAACCAATTATACCTTTTTCTATAACTCATATTCTTTAATATGAACGTTCTTAACTTTCTCTGATAGAGATGATTTCATTGACACATGAAATAAAGTAGAGTAATTTCTTGCACCAACAACTTCCAGGACAAAATTTATGAAATCATTAATCAAATTTTCATGTTCTACATATAATATGTTTAATGATTCATGATGTTTTCGAATTAAGGAATTGAACACTTTGTTTGCCTTTCCTAAATAGTAATTGATCATGAAATCATGGTTCTTTATCAATTTCATCCATCTTATCTGCCTCATGTTTAATTTATTCTGATTAAATATATACATTATAATATTATGATCAGTATATATTTCACACTTGTATCCATATAAATTATTTCCCAAATTTTTTAAAGAAAAACCAATGATAGCTAATTTCAATTCTTTTCTAGGATAATTTAACTCGAGATCCAATTATCTTTAAGTTTAAGAAATTACCTGATCATTCGACATTATAACACAACCAATCCCCTTTAATAAAGCATCAACGTAGAAGAAAAAATCACCATTTCTCAAGGGAAAGGAAAAAATATGATCATTAACCAATCTTCTTTTTAATTATATAAAACAATCCTCGCAATATTTTGTCTAGATAAATTTAAGTCATTTTCAAGTTAACTTAGTGGGATAAATAACCATGAAAATTTTTTATCAAACCGTAGGTAATATACTACTAATCTAAGAAAACTATGAATCTAAATAACATTTATAGGTCTTTTCCATTCAATAATTTATTTATTTTTGGTGGGATCAACTATTGTTCCATTATTATTGACAATGTTCCTGAGGAAAGAAATGTGTTGTAACCAAAATTCACATTTTCTAAAATTTCAATATAAATTATTTTATTTGAAAATATTTAAGAAAATCATTATATATTTTTCATGATATTAATAAATTTTTAATTAAACCAAAATATCATCAATAAAATGACCACAAAATTATCAAAAAATTCACAAAATATCATATTCATAAGATCCATTAATATTGTATAGAAATTTTTCAAACAAAAGGGCATAACAACAAAATCACACTACTAGAAAAACAGGTATTTGCGATGGGTCATTTGCGACGGGATCCCGTCACAAATGTCCTATTGCGATGGGGGCCGGTCACAAATGGCCTGTTGCAGAAAACGGAGTCGCAACAACAATTATTTGCGACGGGCCCGTCGCTAAAGATATTATTTGCGACGGGGATCCTTCCCGTCGCAAATATTACTCCGTATATTTGTAAAAAACTTTTAATAAATTATTTTAATGAATATAATAATAATACTATTTGCGACGGGCATAGTATCCCGTCGCAAATACTATAAAAAAATAAAAAAAAATATTAATAAGTTATTTTAATTAATATATTAATAATCTAATTATAATTCAAAAATAAAAAATAATAAAATATTAATAAATGATTTTAATTAATATTATAATAGAATTATAATTCACAAATAAAAATAATAAATTATTAATAAATTATTTTAATTAATATAATAATAATAGAATTATAATTCAAAAATAAAAAATAATAGAATATTAATAAATGATTTAATTAATATAATAATATTATAATTATAATTCATAAATAAAAAAATATTAATAAGTTATTATAATTAATATAAAAATAATAGAGTTATTTTACATTCAAATATTAAAATAATTCAAATATTACAAAAAAATATAATTAAATTATAATATTATAAAATTTTAATATATATATATAATTTAATATTATAAAATATAAATAATATTATTATTCATATTAATATTGTTATTTCAAAATATAATATTATTAATATTTTATAATGAGACAGAAACTATGAATAGAAAAAAATTCATATTTTGATTTAACAAACTTTATAACATAAAAACAAACTCTAATCTGAAGGAGGGAGGGAGGGGGGAGGGGGGATCTGCAAATGCTGGTGGAGGAAACTCCATTCCTAAAGCATGAGTGAGTCGGCGCATGTACTCCATCTGCTCCTGATGCTGCTGCTGCCACCGACTCATCTGCTCCTCATACAGCTGCTGCTGGCGTCGACACTCCTCCTCATGCTGCTGTTGCTGCTGACGCATCTGCTCCTGCTCCTGTCGGAGAATCTCTATCAGTGCAGTCTGAGATCGCAATTGATCCTCATATTGTGTAGCAGAAGAAGATGCACAAGCTCCTCTCGAGATGGACACCGACATCGCAGCACTGCCATAATAATCTCCGGGAGTCAGTCGAGAGCTGATACCAACTACCTGACCCTTCTCGAAGGCATACTGGGTGGCCTGCATCCATGCCGCCTCATCAAACAGACGGCCAGTGGTCTGATCTGATGACTCGGCCTGACTCTCAGGACGGGTCTGTGACACTGCAGCCTCATATGACTCCTGTAGTTGCAATTTAAAATTAAAATTGTGAATATATTATATGCAGTTAATTTTTAAACTTGAAAACAAATAATACTGACCACGATGTGATGCTGACGATCACCTCTGAGCTCCCCAGTAGCAGGATCACTATACATCCTCCGATATACATCGTACTCCGTAATATCGGGGTGCTCGGCAGCCTATAAGAATAAAAAATGAACTGTTAATATTTATAGTTATATAAAATATTTATAAATAATGTACGTACCAGATGTTGTCTATGAGTATTGAAAGAACGACTCCCAGCTCGATGAGTCACCTCCTGTCTCCCCCGATTTTTCCTCCCCACCGATGATCTCCTCTGAAAGGCACCACTCAACCAGTGCGCACATAATCCATCCCATACATGGGATGAATGTACTCTGGTCGGTGTGCTCTACATGACTCGTCAAAATCTGACACTCCTGCTTTATTTGTGGCAGCTTTTCTTAAATTGTGCAAAAACTGACGAAAGCGATCACGCATGGCCACCTCCCATGCCTCGTGGATGGCGTCATGCATGGTATCCTCGATCGGATACCATAAACCCTACAAATAAATCAAAATATCAAGTTAGAAATGAAATAATTTTCAAAATAAAAATTATTTATTTACGTACGTACCAACCAATGGCCGAACATGGCCTGCTGCACATCAATGGGAATCTGCTCCCATGTGGTCCACGGCTGAGGGAAATAGTTGCGCAAAATAGCGCTGCCCTGTCCGACTGCTATATACGGAAAACTGTAAAAATAATAAACATTTATTATGTGAATAGATTAATGAAATCTTAGTCAAATCAACAGGTTATCACACAGGTTATCACACCTTCGTGTGCGTGGATCAAACCCAAGACGTGGACGTCGCTCGGGGACGGGGTAAGAAATCATCAATCGTGCAAGACCACGCCCCCTCCACGTACTCCCTGGAGCGCATGCAGGCTGAGGGTCATCTGCCAGCAACTCATCCGCATCGAAAGGCATGTCAGCATCCGCCAACTCATGAAATGTGTCATCGTCCATCTGAAACAGAAAATGTTAATGTTGTTAGTAAATAATTGATAATTACTATTATATATACATATATATATATATATATTATGATTGTATATAACTACCATGGAATTCTATCAGTGTTCATCTTCATCATCATCTTCATATATGCCAATTTCATCTTCATATTCCTCCTCAACATCATCGATATCCATTCGAGTTCCAGTTGCTTCATCTCTTACCATTTCAAATTCATATGTGACATCATTAACATCATCGTCATCACTGACTCTTAAATGTGGGGTGTCATCATCGATACTCATGACTCTTTGTAAAAAATATTGATTTTGAGTACTCTCTTGAAAAACTTCAATTCATTGCATATCAGTGAAAGCACATTCACTTTGACTAAACTGATTGTCTCAAATTTTGATTTTTATTACACTCCACCAATCAGTCAAGTCTCTTAATGTAGCACAGTACTTTGCGTAATAAACTTGATGTGCCTTTTGAGCCAATAAGAATGGTTCATTTACTGCGATAACACTTTTACATTTAATATCGATGATTCCATGAGTCGGATGAACACGCACGCCTCTCTCTGTATCCAACCACCAACATTTGAACATGGTTATGTAATGTTGTCCAAGATAACAGAGTTCAATGATTTCATCAAGTATGCCATAAAAGTCAACTTCATTTTCTCGATGATGAGATCCTCTCAAGCTAACTCTACTGTTCATTGTTTTTTTGATTCCCCATATGCATGTGTGTGAAATCGAAATCCATTCACCACATATGCATTATAAGTTTTAACAAGTTTGGAAGGTGGGTTACTCAATATACACAACCGTTTGTCAATTTTATCAGTATGTCGAGACACCTGAAAATTTGTGAAATAATTATCAATATAGTAAACTATACATTGAATGAGTTGCTAAAAGATAAAGGATTTATGTTACCAGTTTTTGAAACCACTGAGAGAAATTTTTCTGTCGGCGTTCTTCGAGAGCAGCTGCTGTAATTTGTGGAATTTGTTTCTTGATATGATTATCATACAACCTATAAAAAACAAAGTTATTTACTGTAACATAAATGATAGAATAAGTGATATAAACACTTACAGTACAACTGATTTCATCTCTTCATAGTTGAGCAGAACATACGTATGAGCTCTGTGATGTTTATCATCCGAAATCCAGCGTTCATAAACTCCACCAAAACCAAGATCTGGCTAGTTGAAAAAAGATAATTGATTGTCGATTTCATCAATATTCTTCTCGTTCCGTCCCATTCGGTTGTGTTTTGAAGGATACTCAGATTCAAAATAATGGGAGCATAAAAAAGATATTTCCTCTTGCAAATAAGCTTCTGCAATAGATCCTTCAACAGATGCTTTGTTACGTACTTTTCTTTTCAATTTTTTCATGCATCTTTCAAATGGGTACATCCATCGAAACTATACTAGACCTCCACATTTGGCTTCATATGGAAAATGTAACATCAAATGTTCCATTGAGTCGAATAAATATGGCAGAAATATTTTTTCCAGTTTATATATAATTACAACAACATATTCTTCAAGTTTTCATAGAGCATCATAATCTTCTGTAGCCGCACAAATTTCCCGAAAAAAATGGGACATGTCTGTTATGGAATCCCAAATCACAGAATTCAACAGACCTATTAATCCAATGGGTAGAAGTCTATCATGACTTTTTAATCCAGTTATATGACCATTCTTTACACATCTACCCAAATTGGAAGGACAGCCATCTGGAAGTCTCAAATCTGCAATCCACTGACAAAATAATAAACAATTTTCTTTAGACAATGTATAAGCTGCTTTTGGTTTGAGTAACCTTTCTGTTCTGACATTCTCAAACATTTACAGTTCTGGACGCCTACAAATTTGGGCAAGATCTAAACGTGCATTTACATTGTCTTTGCTCTTTCCTGGCGTATCCAAAACTGTATGAAACAAATTATAAAAACAGTTCTTCTCAATATGCATGACATCCAACATGTGGCGGACCAACAAATTAGACCAATATGGAAAATCCCAAAATATGCTATGTTTAATCCAATTGTGTTCTTTCCCAAAACTAAAATTTTTTTGTTGGTTTATTGTGGGACCAAAAGTGATGGTAGGTAATAAAAATACAACTGATTTTAACTCCGAACCTGATAGCATTTTTGGAGGTCCATCCCTTTCAATTGTTCCTTTTCTGAAATGAGATCTGTTTCTGTGAAAAGGATGATCAGCTGGAAGAAATCTGCGATGACAGTCAAAATAATAAGGTTTCTTTCCATGAATGAGCATAAATGATTTGTTCTCTCCCATACAGTAAAAACATGATTTATGACCATGTGTACTCCATCCAGATAACATCTCATAAGCCGGGAAGTCACTAATTGTCCACATCAATGCTGCTCTCAGTATTAAATTTTTTTCGTAGCAACATCATATGTACTGACACCAGTACTCCAGAATAAACTTAATTAATCAATCAATGGTTTCAAATAAACATCAATAATTTTCTTCGGATGTCCTGGAATTAGTAAAGTCAAAAAGATATATGGCTCCTTCATCAACATCCATGGAGGTAAATTGTACGGAGTTAAAAAAACAGGCTAACATGAATATTGACTACCATAAGATCCGAACGGACAGAAACCATCAGTGGAAAGGCCCAGTCGAACATTTGTAGCTTCTAAAGCAAAGGATGGATGCACTCTATCAAAATGTTTCCATGAATCACCATCGGTTGGATGATTCAAGCTTTTATCGGTTGAAATATTCTCTTTATGCCATGACATCATTGTCGCTGTATTATTAGACATGAATAAACGCTGAAGTCTGGATGTAAGCGGAAAATATCTCAACTGTTTTACAGGAATCAAACCAGACTTCCCATGTTTCCCTTCTTTATATCTCAATTGCCCACATGTGGGACAACTATCCAACGACTCATTTTCCCCAGAATATAAAATGCAGTCATTTGAACATGCATGAATCTTTTGACAAGTAAGTCCCAAATTTCGAACCAGTCTCTTACTCTCATAGTAATTTGCAGGAAAAACATTTCCTTCGGGTAACAGTGTTTTAAGCAAAGAAAATATCTACTCAAAACAGGTGTTTGACATTTCGTTGTCTGATTTGATAGCCATAAATTTTGCAACTGCTTCTAATTTTCTCATCTTGCAGCCAGGATATAATGCATCCTCAGCAAACCTCAACAACTCATAAAATTCAGACGGTGCCAACTCAGGATTTGAATCTATATCAGCCGGAGTTTCTCTATGTTGAACAAATGAACCTGCAACAGCATGTACTAAATCATGAAACTAGGATAGATCCATAATCAAGTTGGTATCACCTACTCTGGAACTGCATTCACCGTGTTGATACCAAAAAACATAATCTGGTTGAAAACCAAAACGCAAGAGATGTCCCCCCACTTTGTCAAACGTGTCAAACGTTCTCAATGCACATTTTCTACAAGGGCATTTTATTTTGCCTTCTGAAACAAATTCTAGATTTGATGCCACAAATGATAAAAAATTCTCCACACCCTCTATATATTCTGGATTTAAACCAGAACCGTTTGAATTTCTTCGTTGATTTATCCATATGCGGTCATCTAATAATGACTGTTGACGACCTCGTTGTTCCATATTTTTCTATAAAATATAAAAGCATTACTGGTTTTGAATAATTTGTTAGAAAAAACACTCAAGCAAGGATTGAATATGTTGAGAATAAACTAAAACCTGTTATAAATATTGATAATTTTAATATTATATTGATTTTTTAATTTTTTAATAATACTAATATAATTTTTTCATAAATATTAATTATATAAAAATAAAATTTTTACATTATTAATATATTTTATTATTAATATTAAAATAATATAATTTTCTTTATTATATACAATTCTCCTTTCATCTGTGTGTTTAACATTCTGTCTCCATATGTAATATTTGCATTCACTTTCACCTCTCCATTGGCGAGTAGGTTGATAATTTTGAAAAAGAATGCAAATATTACATGTGGAGATAGAAAACACACAGATGAAAAGAGAATTGTATATAATATAGAAAATTATATTATTTTAATATTAAAAATAAAATATTCAAATAATGTAATAATGTTATTATTCCTAATTATTGGTAATTATTCCTAATTATTGGTAATTATTCCTAATTATTGGTAATTATTCCAAATTATTGGTAATTATTCCAAATTATTGGTAAATATTGGTAAATATTGGTAAATATTGGTAAATATTGGTAAATATTGGTAAATATTGGTAAATATTGGTAAATATTGAAAAATATTGGAAAATATTGGAAAATGTTGGAAAATATTGGTAAATATTGGTAATTATTGGAAAATATTGGAAAATATTGGTAATTATTGGTAATTATTACTAATTATTACTAATTATTACTAATTATTACTAATTATTACTAATTGTTACTAAATATTGGTAATTATTACTAATTATTGGTAATTATTGGTAATTATTACTAATTATTAGTAATTATTGGTAATTATTGGTAATTATTGGTAATTATTGGTAATTATTAGTAATTATTGGTATTTATTGCTAATTATTGGTAATTATTGCTAATTACTGCTAATTATTGCTAATTATTGCTAATTATTGCTAATTATTACTAATTATTGCTAAGTGTTGCTAATTATTGCTAATTATTGCTAATTATTACTAATTATTGCTAATTATTACTAATTATTACTAATTATTGGTAATTATTACTAATTATGGGTAATTATTACTAATTATTGGTAATTATTACTAATTATTGGTAATTATTACTAATTATTGGTAATTATTACTAATTATTGGTAATTATTACTAATTATTGGTAATTATTGGTAATTATTACTAATTATTGTTAATTATTACTAATTATTGGTAATTATTACTAATTATTGGTAATTATTACTAATTATTAGTAATTATTACTAATTATTACTAATTATTACTAATTATTACTAATTATTACTAATTATTGGTATTTATTGGTAATTATTCCTAATTATTGGTAATTATTACTAATTATTGCTAATTATTACTAATTATTGGTAATTATTACTAATTATTGGTAATTATTACTAATTATTGGTAATTATTACTAATTATTGGTAATTATTACTAATTATTGGTAATTATTACTAATTATTGGTAATTATTACGAATTATTGGTAATTATTACTAATTATTGGTAATTATTACTAATTATTGGTAATTATTACTAATTATTGGTAATTATTACTAATTATTGGTAATTATTACTAATTATTGGTAATTATTACTAATTATTACTAATTATTGGTAATTATTGCTAATTATTGGTAATTATTACTAATTATTGGTAATTATTACTAATTATTGGTAATTATTACTAATTATTGGTAATTATTACAATTATTGGTAATTATTACTAATTATTGGTAATTATTACTAATTATTGGTAATTATTACTAATTATTGGTAATTATTACTAATTATTACTAATTATTACTAATTATTACTAATTATTACTAATTATTACTAATTATTACTAATTATTACTAATTATTACTAATTATTACTAATTATTACTAATTATTGGTAATTATTACTAATTATTGGTAATTATTGGTTATTATGGGTAATTATTACTAATTATTAGTAATTATTACTAATTATTACTAATTATTACTAATTATTACTAATTATTACTAATTATTACTAATTATTGGTAATTATTACTAATTATTACTAATTATTGGTAATTATTATTAATTATTACTAATTAGTGGTAATTATTGGTAATTATTTCGAATTATTACTAATTATTGGTAATTATTACTAATTATTACCAATTATTACTAATTATTGGTAATTATTGGTAATTATTGGTAATTATTACTAATTATGGATAATTATTGGTAATTATTACTAATTATGGATAATTATTGATAATTATTTCTAACTACTGGTAATTATTGGTAATTATTTTTAATTATTACTAATTATTGGTAATTATTACTAATTATTGGTAATTATTACTAATTATTGGTAATTATTACTAATTGTGGATAATTATTGGTAATTAGTAAATTATGACTAATTATTGGTAATTATCGGTAATTATTACTAATTATGGATAATTATTGGTAATTAGTAAATTATTACTAATTCTTGGTAATTCTTGGTAATTATTGGTAATTATTACTAATTATGGATAATTATTGGTAATTATTACTAATTATGGATAATTATTGGTAATTATTACTAATTATTAGTAATTATTTGTAATTATTACTAATTATTGGTAATTATTACTAATTATTGCTAAATATTGGTAATTATTATTAATTATTACTAATTATTGGTAATTATTTGTAATTATTACTAATTATTCCTAATTATTGGTAATTGTTACTAATTATTAATATTTAGTACTAAATATTGGTAATTATTGGTAATTATTGGTAATTATTACTGATTATTCCTAATTATTGGTAATTATTGCTAATTATTACTATTTAGTACTAAATATTGGTAATTATTACTAATTATTGGAAATTATTACTAATTATTGGTAATTATTACTAATTATTGCTAATTATTAGTAATTATTACTAATTATTACTAATTATTGGTAATTATTGGAAATTATTACTAATTATTGGTAATTATTACTAATTATTGGTAATTATTGGTAATTATTACTAATTATTCCTAATTATTTGTATTTATTACTAATTATTAGTATTTATTCTTAATTATTGGTAATTATTACTAATTATTCCTAAGTACCATTAACTATGAACAATGAATACTAATAATATAAATTTATTAAGTAACAAAACAATGTAAACATAATTAAATTACAACTAATTAAGAATAATTGAAACTAATAAAAAATTTAAAATAAATATTAAATTAAAATGAACATAAATACCTTTAAAATTGATCTGAGGTTGATCTCTGATCGTTGTTGAAAACATCAATATCAACTCCGGAAAAAAAAAATAAACTCAAGAAACGCTGAACTCTAAAAATAGAGTTTTGAGAGAAGTAGAAGATGGATTTTGAGAAAGAATGAAAAAAACGGATGGGGGTATTTATAGGTTAGATTATTTGCGACGGGTCTATTTGCGACGGGTCCCGTCGCAAATGCCTTAGCCCGCATTTATTACGGTCAACGGTTAAATAGTTATTTGCGATGGGTCCCGTCGCAAATACTAACCTGCCGACATACTATTTGCGACGGGAATATACCCCCGTCGCAAATATCTTTTACCGCCGCCGGTTATTTGCGACGGGCGGTAACCGCCCCTCGCAAATAACTTTCCCGCGATTTGGCGCGCAAAGCGCGCCAGTCCTTTTGCGACGGGGAAAGCTAACCCGTCACAAATAACTACTTATTTGCGACGGGTAAATTCCCCTGTCGCAAATAAGTTTCTAACGGGACTATTTGCGACGGGATTTATCCTCGTCGCAAATAACCCGTCGCAAATGCCCATTTTTCCCGTAGTGTCATAATTCCCATATCTGGTACGAAATGATGTTTTTTATTTAATCCTCTATATCCTTTATCTAATGGTACTTATATCACAATTAATTCTTGGGAAATTAATGAGCTTCCTAGAGATGATTAAACAACTCATGGATATGAGAAAATGGATATATATTATTAATATTAATGTTATTAAAAGCTCAATTATGATTGAAAAGTATCATGGAACCACATTTCTCTTTAAAAACAAAACATGAGAACCCCATGGTGAAGTTATAGGATGAATGAAACCTTTTTCAAGAAACTCATGAAATTTATTTTTCAATTATAGATATTCCACTTGATCCCTCTGATAAGGGTTTTTTTAATTGGATTTTCATCATGAACTAAGTCAATGGTAAATTAAAATTCTCAATAAGGTATAACACTGACAAACTCATCAGTAAAAACATCCTAGTATTCATTTACCAGTGGTATATCATTAATCTAAACACTTCTGTTATTTTCAACAATATGTCCAAGATAACTTTCATTCTCATCTTTTAACATTTTCTTAGCTTCGTGATATATTTTCAATGGTATGGGATCATATATTACACTAATTTAAACTATTTTAGAAAAACAAATTCTTTAGCTCTACAATCAATCTTATCATGGTAAAAAAATATCCAATCCATACCCAGAATAATATCAAACCCCATTATGGGTAAAATAATAAGTTTTTTAGGCAATGACATTCCACAAAGAATAGCATGAATATTCTTATAATTCCTTTTTGATTTAATATTTCCTATGGTGTTTTAAAAAATATTTTTTGTTTCATTTCTTGTGGTTAAATTTCCAATTTCGTATAAAATTATTCTTAAATAATGGAATGTGTAGACCCCATATCCAATAAGACATTAGAAAAATATGATTACACGATAAATATATATAATAAAACATCATTGGATGGCCCAAAATATATTAAAGTAATCATAAAGTTTCTCACTACACCTTTATGATTATATTATGGTTGTTTCCCATCATTCAGATTCTTCTTTGGGAAGGTATGTGCATAATTCCCCATCCCACCACATTTAGAACACTTTACAATTTTCTTATTGGAATTAAAAATAATATCATTTTCATTGAAATTTCAGCTCGTATGTCCAAACATACCACATTGTAAACACTTCCTAGATTTGTTAAGTCATTCTCCAAGTTTTTTTTACCACACTTCCAAAAAAATCAAACTAGATTTTATTACTGTCTAATTTCTTTGATTTATTCTTACCCATTTCTTGAAATCAAGAAATTTTATTTTTCTTTTTTTTTCAAAGTACATGAGATCATAAAAAAAATCCATTTACGCCCTCTCATAACATTGAACAAGTTTTTCATAACTTTTTAATTCACAATAGTCAAAATCCCTTCTATATCATGGCTTCAATCCGGAGTATAGATTATTGATTTTATTATCAAAATAAAAAATAAAATTTTTATTTTACAGTTTTAATTGATGGAATTTTGATTCATGCATGGACACTAAATCTACCGCCTTTTATTTCAGTGGATGGAAATTTTCTTCCATCATAATTTGAACTACCTTGGGAAAATATTTTTCAAGGAAAATATTCTTAAATTCATCTCATTACAAGGAATCAATATCTTCTCTTTCCCTGATATTCATGACCACTGACCACCATTGGTCATCTTCGCCTTCAAAATTGTAAATAGACAGGCTAACATTTTTTATCTAAAATCCCTATTACATCAAACAACTTTTTAAAGGATTTAATCAACCCTTTATCAACTACTAGGTTTTATTATCCACTAAAATAAGGTTGGTGTTTACCTATAAAATGTTCCATTATCATCATTTTCCATTGAGGTACTTGTGGATGTTCTCTTACATGGATGAAACCAAAATTTATATCCCATGTGAAATGATCCATTACTATCACAATCTTCTCAGTTTCAATTCCTATTATTCTAGTTTGTGGATTCGAAAAGATATTATTCTCTCAATTCCTTCCTACTTTATCTTCACAATTTCTTCTATGGGAAACAATTTTTAACATACATATCTTAAAGGAAGAAACATGGTAATATTCAAATTCTATATCAATTAAAATTAACCATAAAGTATAAAATCATTTATAGTATTATATTAACATCATCATAACCTCTAAAGTTATCTAAATCATTCTCTAATAAAAACTATAAGGACATAACCTTAAACATTACATATTTAAGTGAATTTAGGTGAGAATTCACTTTTTTATATTCATAAAGATATGTTTTGTTCATTTTTTTGAGAATTATGTAATAATTTATAAATAACAACCCCAAAATATACAAATTGAATTCTAATAAAATAGTATTCCATTTTTTCATAATAAAATAGTCATTAAAAATAAAGCATGATTTATTTTCATGAAAAATATTCCAAACATTCATCTTGGCTTCTTAATCCCTCTTACCCAACCAAAAACCCTTTGAAAAACACTTTAAAACTTGGGATGATAAAAAATATCAGTAAGGGATATAAAAATAAGGAAATAAACCATTAGTCCATTAATATTAATAAACACATTAAAGATATAATTCTCACCCTTAAATGTAACATATACTTACTTTATCAAAACATCAGGCTTCTATAAAACATATCAAGCATAAAACCCCATTTAGGTAACTTGGGGCATCATTATCTTATCATAATTACTTATGATTGTATCCATTGTGTCTACCATATGATTTGTAATCCTCACAGCTACCTTATAATGTCACCCTCATGGCTACCTTATGATGTAACTATCGTGGTTACACTTGGAATAACCATTACAGTCAACTTCCAACATACCCAATGCATTGGAGTGATATCATGGAACTACCATTATTTGGTTTATAATTTAATAACTCGTCATAAAAAATAATTCCCATGAACCAGAACATAATCACAAAACATGAAAACCTGCATCATAAAAATATTCCATGAAGAAAATCACTTAATTCAATGGAATATTATACATATACAAAGGAAAAAAATCTTTATTTAAAATTAACCATTTAATCTTGTAAATTTGGATTCAGAACATTACTACATCAAGAAAATTTGAAAATATTCTCATGTTATATAAGTTAATAAAAGCATTATTTTTTAATTTCCTAAAAAAGAGATATTAAATAGGTTTTTTAAAATTAAAGTCTCTAAACTCATGTTAAACTTCCTTCATAGGTTTCAAAACATAATATATTATTTTTTAAATAATGTTATTAATTTATCACAGAACTGTATTCATTTTTTTAATACCTTATATGATCTTTTTATAACATCTTTCCACCTATTTATTAATAATATTTTGTTATCTCCAGTATTTCATGTGTGTTTGTTTCATGGTTCCAAGGTTCGTTCATTATAGATCGTCTTGTCAAATGGAAATAATACTCTAAAATAGATAATATATATATATGTAATTTTAAAAAAAATATAACTGAATTTAAAATTTCCATGAATTCAATAATTATAAAGGAAAACTCATCATCCATGAAGATGGTTAATTGACACACCATGGACGTGGATTTCATTTTTAAAAATAAAATGAGAGAATGAGAGATTTTATGATGGATATATCATTAAAAAATAGCATTATAGTATATATATGATACTATAATTATCATGAAACCTAGGATAGAGGGTGAGGATAAGGTATAATTGAGAAATAATTTAAAAGAGAAGAAGAAGGAATTTACCTCTTGAATATTTCTCCTTGAGAACCTCCTTATACACTTGAAATTGGTCTTTTTATGAGACAATAAACACTATAATTTTAAAATTGATAAGGAGAAGTGAATTTGGTAGTTTATGTTGAGAAATATGGCTTAAGGTGATGAAATTAGGAGAAGAAAATAGTCTTTTTTAAAATTGTGGTGAGGGAAAATTTTAGAGTTTCTAAAAATAATATAATAAGTCTAATATAAGGGTAAAGACTTCAAAAACCTGAGAGGATCATGGGTTTTACTTTTTTCATCAAAATTTTATCCTATTTGGACTTATTCATGATTTTTTAGATTTTGAAATAATTTAATAAAATATTTTATTCATGAAATATATTTTTTGTCAAATTTAACACTATTCATAACTATGACTCTAAAAACATAAGAAAATATTTAAATTAGAAGATAATATTTTATAATATATTTAAAATTTCATATTTACCTAGATATTTTATGTACCAACTTAATTAACTCATATTATATAATTTTTAATATTTTTAATACCATTTATTTATTTATTTATTTCATTAAATTAAAAATTTCTGCATCCTCATTGGGCAAGCCTTTAAGGTAATTATTTTTTTCCTAAAAATTAAAAATAAATTTTCATGATTAATATAAATCTATTATATTTCCCAAAAATTATTTATGGTTGAAAAAATCTTTTGGAAAACCTTATATTAAAAATTTATACTAATTGAAATCCATAGCGTGAACAACTTGACTTGCATTTAAATAAAGTGTTATAAAGTGATTAATGTGATATAAGTGGATCCAAAATGTCTTAAATTAGAATAAAAATAAGATTATTTCTAACACTTACTCACACATAAATATTTTCAAATTTTTGATTCATTTAATTGTCATTATAATTTTAATTAAAATCATTTTCTTGGTTTTTCTTCTGCTTGAATAAGCACTCCATCAGCGTTTCATAATCATTAAAGTTAACTATTTCATATATAAAAGTTAAAAATAAATCAATATCAAAAAAATTAATTAGGTTTAATATAATCTTTTATATTCATTCATTAAGTATATTTACCCATAAATATGTCATGAAACTACTTTAGTTTGTTAATTCGGCTTTTCTTGCCTTTGACAAGAATTGCACCAGTATTTGGATACGATTCATGTTATATAGCTCCAAAATTCTAAAATATCATCCAAAAACATCAATTATACATATTAATTAATAAATAAGTCGTTAAAATAATTTTTAAAACTAAAATATTATCTATAAGGAAACAATTTTGACTTTGTCAACAATGCGCTGGCACTGCATCGACACTGATAGTAATTTTTATACTTACCATGAAATAAATTGTAATTTACATGTTCTTAATTATTTTTGAACAATATTTATATTATAATATAATAATTTATTCATTACATAATTTTCATAAATTTTATATTAGTTTTATGTCTCAATGATGTAACAAAAATACTGTATTTTTAGAAAAATAAATGTATTTTTTTACTATTCACAAAACATATTAAATTTTGATAAAATTATAAAAAAATAATTGTAAGATAATTTCAACATGATAAATTAAAAATAAATTTTTTTTTCAAATAAATATTTTATAATTATAAAATTAATAATTTAAATATAACAATATATGAAATTAGTTTAATAAAATTATTTACTTTTAAAAAAATTATTTATTTTAAGAATCACATAAAATAATGTATTTAACTATTTATTTTAATAATAATAATATGAAAATAAATTATTCTATTTGTACCTGATTTGTTACATTTATCATAAGTTTAATGGCATAAATACACCTTTTAAGGTTTTATCTTATGGAAGTTAAATATGATTATGAGTATTTTGGGAGATATTTTATGGTAATATAACCATTGGGTTTAGTTTTGATTTATAGAAGTTAAAAATTATTAGATGAATAATTCCATATATTTTATGGATATAAGATTAATTTCATTGGTAAAAATTAGGATTTATCCTATCTTTTATGTTAAGGTGATAAAAATCAATTAATATTTTTTGATTTTTAGGGAAAAAATATCCAGTATAGAAATCCTTAATGGTTACTAACTGATTTAGTGATTAATGTTATTTTGAGGATGTTCATTATAATTTTGGGTAATTTTTTAATGGGTTTAGATATATAAATATACATATATATATATACCCTTTAGGTTTAATTTAATGTAATATTTTGGAAGAATACTATTATGTTTTTTGACATTTAATTTTTAATGGTTTGAGATAGCCTTTGAGGTTAACACCTTCTTTCATGGTGAGGTTATGAATATCATTTGGTATATAGGGTTATTTATTTAAGGAATGTTCTATTTTAACCTTTGTTTTTATTCTTGAGTTTTGGAGATTAATATATTCATTTTGATTATTATCATACCTTGTTCTGACAATTTTAGGTTTTGGTTAATATCTAAAGACAAGTGGAATATCTTGATTTCTTTTTGTTTTGTCATGTGATATAGTAGAGGTTAATTTTAGTTATTATAGAATAAAATTTCCATCTTAAATACTCATTTTTTTGAATAAATAGATCAAACTATTTTGAAAAATGAATAAAGGATTAAATTATACTCTTCAAGAAAGTATATTTCCTTATGGTATAAGTCAAGATGCTAAAGTATTCCAAAAATTTTGGAGAAAATTGTTGAAATAAAAAAATATTCATTCTTCATAAATAAATGGTTTATTATCAGCTAAAAATGTATAACGTTATCTAATAAATGTGTCTTATTTCTAAATCCATGTTTTCATTTCCCACCAATATTCTATTATGTGTAAACATAGTTATGTGATGACCATTGACAGAGAATTATTTTTATGCATGTTTTAATGTAAAACATATTTTTTTAAAGTTAAATGATTAATCTTTCTAGTATTTTATTTTTTATGTTGTGTGTCTGGATACAAATTTTGATCAAATATAAAGAAAAATAGATGAATATAGTGAGACAGAAACACTTCTATCTATGCCAATTCATGGAAGGTCTCAACCCCAAATTTTTTATATTATATTGAATCTGAAACAAAGTCAAGGAAAAAATAAAATACCAAATCCAATGCTTGAAAATGTATAATAATGATGAAATTGAGTAAAAATGGCTAGATAACACTAATTTACATTGTTAATAATATTCATTATGGGAATTTAAAAAAAATACTAAACTTCAAAAATCCATGAAATGTGTATCCCTTCACATTAATAGTCGTGAATACACTATTTATGATGTGAAATATTTAGTAAATTTAAGTTTTATCCCTTCACATTACACATTTTGAACCACTTACATGATACGAAACTCTCAGATGGACCCAAAAAATGTTATTTACAATGATTCTTTGTGCCAACGCTACTTTTATAACCCTGGGATGACCTATGAAAACTTTTACCCATTTATTATTCCATTAAAAATATTGGTCCTAATAAATTCATATAAATAATATGATAGTTTAATATTGAATGGGATCTATTAGGGAGGGAAGCTATAGATAGTGGCTTGCTTCATATTTATTTTCCTCTTTTCCTTTATTCTAGGATGTATACACTCTTATAAATAAAATAAACATCCCCATACATGGATGGGTATTTTTTTGTTTGTTTATGAAAGGGTGAGGCTTTACCATCTATTTTGTTTTAGTTTCATCATTTAAGGGAATAAAACATGCCTCTTCCTTTTTCCAACTGGTTTCTATTATTTATTCATTTTTTAATTCTGAATGTATTTTTGTAAGGGTTAGTTTTTTTCAATTTATTTTGTCAATGATACATATCTACCTCAACCCCAATTTCTATCCTTTAGTTACATAATATATTAGTTTTGGATGTTGAGTTCTTGATGATCTCCAACATGTGTGAGGAACTGTGATGAGGATTGTTGTTAATTATGGTATAACAATTACCATCTAGTAATAGCCTTAATTTATCAAAATTACCTATAACAATTCCACACACATTATAAGGAGGGTATATCGATTGATACCTATTAGTAATTCTATTTCCATCATCATCTTTCTAAGGGGGAGATATGAATCAAAAAAGGAATATCTCTCTAACCATCTAGTAGAAGTATAATTGGTAAAAATTAGAAACAATGATAGAATATCACTAGGTTTTTTCAAACTCGTTATATTAACCATATTTCATTAATTTTTTTTGAAATTAATCAATTTAAATTTCTTTTCAAAACTCAAAATATCTAAAAATAAAATAAAATCATCTTTTCCACAAATCAAGTAAGGGTGACAAACCATTTTTTTTGTAAACCCCTCTTTGAGATAATGATTAGGTTAAATACTAAACTATACTATGTAATAAAAAATTTATTTTTCATTCCCCATGATTTTCATGAATCAAAAATAATATTCTACATTCCATTTTTTTTTAAAATAAATTGTATTAACCCTTTTACAGTGGGGGTTCCAACAAAGGAATTTTTCAACATTAAACCCTTTATTGTTAAGTAGAAGCTCAAATTTTGAGGATGAAATATCATTAAGGGGGTATAATTTAATTCCCTAATAATTTATAATATATTTATCTTTAAATTTATTTTATTTATTTCATATAATTTGTTATACACAACACTATGTTTAAACAAACACATATATATTATTAAAATATTATTATTCAAACATGACTAATAAAACCTATATGTTAAATTAGTGGGTATGAGTATTATGAACTAATTTATGATATATATATAAATTTCCTTCTCAATGTAAATTTATTTAAAAATTCTTAATAAATGAGCACTCAACTTTGATAAAGATAATTTATTCTACAAATAAATATGTTTTCTTCAAAAAATGATTTTTATTTATTTTTGTGAGAAAATATTATAATAAAATTTTAGACCTTTTAAAAATGTTCTTTATAAAATTAAATCATTTTTTAGTTAAGAAAATTTATATTAATATTGGGTGAATGTTTGGTATTTTTTGAAAAAATTTACTTTTTCAATGAATAGTTAAAAATACTGATTTTTATAAAATTGTCATTTATTTTTCATAAATTATGTAATTTAAAATCCTCCATTAATAATTTTATTTGATATTAAATTAACATATGTGTATTTATTTATATTAAATACCAACAAAATAAATAATTTTTATATTGGGTTTTATTATAAAGCTTTAAAAAAAATTTCTAGAAAAGATTTTAAAGTACATAATGTTTCTTCATTTTAGTTAATTAAAATAACTCTTAATAAGGAATGATCTAAAATTAAATTATAGATTATATGTCTATAAATATGAATTTATATTAATTTAAATATGATTACCTATCATAGAGTTAATATTAAAATGTCTTTTCCTTATAAAATGCATTTATTAAAAACTATTTTTTCGACATGTTTGCATGTTTAATTTTGAATTAAAATCTTCAACTTCTTTAAGTTAACATTTTAAAAATATGTAACAAATTTTGAATCATAAAAATTAATATTACCAAATATTTTCTAATTAATTTTTTACTATAATAAATAGTGAAAACATTAAAAAAAATATCAGGGTTAAGGTAAAAATGGCTTTATCGGGGTGTGAAATTAAAAAGATATGGGTTAAAAATAACCCAAAACATGTCTAATTAAATTTTTATGGTCCTATTTAGATTTTATCACTTATAGTTATTTAAAATTGTTAATTTTTTATCCTTTTTTAATGAAAAAAACATGGTTGTAAATATTTCTTTTAAAAGTTTCATGTGTTTCCTCTCCCCCACTTATAAAAGGTCACCCCGCCCCTATTCATTACGCACTTCCAAAACACATTTATTTGGACAATACCATAATATATATCTTTCATAAATCCTTACCCTCATCATATAATACATTTTATATCTTAAATCCAACTTCGGAAGTCTTTTGATGTAAACATAAAGACATTTTCCAAAGAAGAGGTAACATCCTTAACCTTGCATTTTATTTTTTTATTATTCCACATCCTTAAAATATTATTATAAAATTATGATATAGTAACAAAAATATATTCCATGTACTACAATTTTTTTAATACCTACATCAATATCCTCTTCCATTAAATTTTAAATGAAACTGTTGATCATGTGCATGGAGGACTATCATCTCATGAATTGGCGTAATAAGTTTTTAATCACTACTATAACACCCTGACCCTAGATTCCCATAGTCGGTGCATTATTTAAATACATTGTAATGATTACAAGTAATCAAGTCCCAAAAGGCTGATCATTTTAGAAGTCTTTAAAAATAGATTACATACATGAACGTTACATTACAGTTTTAACATACAACACAAAAACAATCCTTTGATAATTCCATCGTTCTCTTATCTTAACCCTACATCTTAAACATAAAACACTTCTTGGGATCTTGGGAAAATAAAACATAATAAATGGGTGAGCTAAAATTCTCAGTAAGGGTAATAAATATAGCAGAAGATAACATAAATATTAAGCATGGTGAATAATTGAAAACACATGCCTTTACCATTAATAACCATGAACACTTTTATGGAAGGGATATGAGCTTAGTAAATAATTCCATAATAAGACATAATAATGGGTATTCTACTAGTCAAATGACCACATGATCCATAAATATTACTTTCATAATGAGGGAATGTATAATGTCAGACATTCTGGAACATTTTGTCAAGGTCTCATCCAAGAAGTCTATAAATGATTAAGGCCACCGCAAAAACCATATATCAAATTGGGAAAGGCCTCAGCCAATTCCATGTATAGTTGTCTCATGAGACCTACTAATGCATCGAGGAGCTATAGTGGGCTCCACCCGTCACTTACTATGTCCAATAAATTCCTCATGTGAAAATATTAAAACATAACATAAACATTCATATTAGAAATAGCACACGAAATGTAAATACGTTAACCATAAACCATGAATGGTATAAAAATAACACATCCACAGTCAAACATATCCCAAAACCTTCAATACAATATGTAATATTTGTAACATAACAAATCTACTTCGAACAAGTTTAAAATACATCAAAGGATGTTGACATAGATGAAAATTATTTGTAAAACTCTCTTAGAGAAATATCCCCTTTTCATGAAAACATTTAAAATTCACACAATTTAGAAAGGAATATATTTAAAGAAATTTTTGAGTCAAAGTGTCCCAGACCACTTTAGATCTTTTAATGTAATTAACATTTTAAAAACATTCATGTCCATATAGATAAATCCTTAAAATCATTTTGAAAACATGGACATTAATGAGAATGATATAGAAGAATAAATATTTAAAACATTTAAGATGTTGTTTTAGTAAAAAATTCCCTTAAAATAATCCCTCTGAAAACTCTTTCATGAAACATGAACATGGATAATAAATATGTCTCAGTAGATACTTACGTAAAAACTACCTCAGATAATAAAGAGATTACGAAATTAACACTTACCACATTCTAATCAATCGATTCATATGAAAAAAAGTTAATAACCACTAAATAATTCGCAGAATACCATAAATATAAATAAAATAATGATAATATATATTAAATGTTAGTACAAAATACATCACATGCAATAAATAAGTGTCGAACAATGGAAATCTCACGAAATTAAATGTGAGATAAGAAACCCCTTACCCTGTACTTTTCCTAGGTTGAGGGTAGGTTAACCTCCTGTATGATGGTGAAATAATTTTTATTAAATTATAAAAGAACCATATACATTAATATGATATCATATATGATTGTTTAATATTGCTTTGTTAATAATATTTTAGTATTATCGTCATTTCAGGTGTTAACTGATTCATTTTACTTAATATGATTTGTTATGTAAGTAATTTTTTTAGGGATAGGATGTATATTATTAATATTTAGAATGATATTAGGTATTTAAACATTATTTTTAATCATGAAATGAAAATTAGTCTTGAATGGATATGATGGGGAATGAATCTCATCGCGTTCGTGGAGACGGTAATCCGTACGTACGCACAAGCGACAATATCATTCTTTTGATTTTAAAAAACATATATAATTGAATATTATATCATATATACAGAATCATTATAATGTTATATTTATTATTTACATCAATTTTACATCATTATAATACCCACCCAAATAATAATGTATTGAATAACAACTACACCACGACGTGGAGACGGTAAGCCTTACGTAAGCAAGTATGGTGACATGTCATTCAAAGGATGGATAAAACAATGAACATGGTTGTACCATATTAATAATAACATCATAGTATATATAATATACTGGATTTATTATTTTATAATGGAAACAACATGGAAAGAGGAAGTGGAAGAAGAAATGAACTTGAAAGAGTTGATGGAATATTTACCTCTTCTTTGGGTTCTTCCTTTTGATTTGACCAAAAGGGCTCCATAGGTTGTACTTATGACTAAATAAAGGCCTATAGGATAAATGGAGGATATTTGGGAGGATATTTGGGTAGGTTTTGTCTGATCTAAATAGATTTGAAGGTGTGAATTTGAGAGAAGGGGAAGTTCCCTTTTATAAGAGGGGTGGGGGCACCTTAGGAAAAGATTGAAATATTATTTTATAATAAAATACTTTTCTATTTATAATGGCTCAAAAATTAATTATGTAAAGGATAAGGTGGTTATGGTTCAAATACCACTCAACCAATAGGTTTTAGACTATTTTGGGTCACTATATTAACCTTATCTTTTATATTTAACTCTTAGTTAAATAGTTTGACATTTATTGTGTCTCTTTGTTTGTTTATATTATATAGTTAATAAACTTAATATAAACTTCCAATAAAACACAAAGTGGTTCATTAATAACACATTTAATAGTATTTAATCCCTTTTTCCTAACCTTATATTTTAAGGAATGGAATAATAATTAATAATATAATATTTGTTTTAAAAACTCTTTTATGTCAATTTTTACATTATTTAATAATTGATTTTATTAAAGTCCTAAAAACTTTATTACTTCAAAATAAATACATTTAATAAACCCTAACATCTCATAGTCACCTATAAAATTTTTTTATGGCATCAAAACTTTCAAATTATATTTATTTTTGTAGTTATAATATCATTTATGTGATTGTTTTATTAATAAAGAAAAATACTGCATCATTATTGTGTCATATATAAATATATTTATTTTATGTCTAAAAATTATAAATAAAATTTTATGAGGTATGAAATCGCATTATATTTATAATTTCTATTTATGGTCTAATAGATCAATTATATAACCTCATATAAAAATTGTTTTACTAAGAGATATTTTCTTTTGTTATTTTTGTCTTTACTTTTTATTATTTAATATAAAATGTCATTATCACTCCAAAGTGGCTCCATGGGGTCCCAAAATCGACCAATGGATGACCATGGTCGTACATGTATCAACCAATAAGTTTAGTACAAGTTTTAGGGTAATTTAATATTATTATAATATTATTTTTTAACCTTATTTACTGGATTTACCCCTTTAACCACGGTAAATAAAATATTTACTAAAGTAAATGTTTCTAATGTCTAAAAATAAAAGTTACCTATTTACACAATTGGACCTCTTGATTCCAAATATGGAATCCATTTTTTCCAAATTTACAACATAGAAGTGTCATAAATTAATTTAAAATTAATTCTCGTAGTCAAAAACAAAAAGGCGTATTTTTAATAAATAATAACTATCTAAAGATTTACACTTGTTTATGTCCAATTTCAAAGTAAAATAACTTACAATGACCATAATTGGATTAAATGGTAAAAATATAATCAATTTATACTTCCAGACCATTAAGATGTATAATTTAATACTATAAATTATTTTGATTTAAAAAGTTGTTTTCATTTAAAATATAGTATTTTTAACTATTCACCCAAATATGAATGTTATCAGAAGAACACCAAAAATTTATTGAAACTAAATTCATATTTCCTAATTCTAAAGAAGAAGTTTATTTTGTCAAATTTAATATATAAAAGTTTCAAATATTATATTTAAAAAGGGTTCTCCATTAAAAAGTGGTAAAATTTCATTTTTTGAAAAATACTTCTGAAAAAATGAATTTATTCTTACATTGTGTCTAAGAAACTCATAATATTGATTATAAAATTATAAGGATTATATAAAGTTCAAAATTCTTTTAATAATATTCATAAACACTTTTGAACAGCTAGTTTGGTAAGTCGTGGTGCGCTTGAAATCGGTGTTGCGTGTAGTGCAAGTTATTGAATTACTTTAAAGAAATAATGTACTATGAAATCTTGGGGTGTTACATTCTTCCCTATATCAATAAATTACGTCCTTGCAATTTGAAATTCATCTTCAAAAATAAAAGGTTGAAAATTGAAAATACCTTTGTGGGAAAACCCACATCGGAAATTGGGTTAATAAAATTTAATCTTAATAAGAGGAATAGGGAAATGAAAGGTTCACCATTAAATTATAATCTTGATTAAGAGAACATTGGTGGAAATTAGATGCACATAATCAGAGAGAAAATGTAAATATTTATAAGGAGTGATTGAGGTCATCAATCAAAAACTTGTGTAAAATTGAGGGCCTTAAATCCATCAATCTATGATGATTTAAAATACCATCGGTTCAACAAAACATAAGGTGTTAGGATAACACATTTTTGGTTTTAAGATCCCTTCCCTAAAGTTTAAAAATTAATTTATTCATATAATAAAAAGAAAAAAATTATATAAATATATATACTTGACAAGTAGAGTTTCATCCTTCAACTAATTCCTACCACAAACTCATCTTTCACTCCAAAAGATTTCAAAAAAATATTCTATTTATCCTAATCGTATAGGGTTCCAAAAATAATTAATTTATAATTCACCTATCAGAGCCTTTAAAAGACTAGATTATACAATACATGGGCTTCACATAGTCTAGTGGTAGGCGATAAATCCCAATCGCACTATAGTTGTGGGTTCGATCCCTGCAACTTTGTCTGATACAACGGATTGTCACACGGTCTGCATGTTGTCCTTTTTATAACAATCCAAAAATAACCTTAATAATAGTATCCAATTTCAAACTTAATTCCTTCCAACCTTTAGACTTATCCAAAATACTTCTATCCAAACTCACATTCAAAAATTTATAAGTAATTTAAACACAATGAAGATCATTTTTTCATATAATAACATGTGAATACCTTCATTGTGTATTCTTTTAAAACATGGTTCCACCTTGAATTATAGTAAAACCATATTTATTACATTCATGCTCCCTTATTATTTATAGAATATTTCATATACTCCTTATATCCAAAAATGTTTTAAACTCCAACAATTATGGAATATACAAACCATTAATCAGTTCCATGGTACTTAGGAATATCCAATATAATTTATCCAAATCAACCATCTCTTATTCCAAAATTACTGCCTTAGTATCAAGACCATATAATCTCAAATTATCAATGAAATAGTACTATATTAAAATCCTTATTTATTTCCATAACTCATATAATGAGTACATCGTTGATACAACACTAAAATATACAATACTTTAATAACAACATAAGAACTCTTAATTATCTTTAAGCCTGAGGGGGTCAATCTGATTAGGGGGACGCTCTTGGGCTTCTTCATTTCATACTTCCTTAGTTCAGTCTCTTGGATCCAAGGGTGTCGAGGGATAAATCCCCTTCTCTCTTGTTTTTTCTTTGAAAAAATATATACATGATGATGAATATAAGAACTCTTAATCATTCCTCTTTATCTTTGGTAGTATCATAACTTGATTCTTATCCAATATCATCATTTAGGGTATACTTTGAGGATTTGAACATTAATTCTCGTAGTGTCCCAACTCCTTATAGATGAAGCATTGTACATTTGAAACCTTTATCTCACCCTTTCAATAACGTACTTGGTGTCCTTTTTCTCCACACTTATAACAAACTTCCATTACCTTTAAGCATTTACCAAGGTGATTCTTTCCATAGTTATCACATAAGGGAAAATCTGTCTTTACCTTATTCTATTTATCCATCTTTCTCCCTACCATCCTTTTCATCTCTTTCTTCCCTTAAAATCTATAGGGATCAGAGAATTCTTTACTTATCTTATTAACACTGGATACTATTTCTTAATATTTTGAGAATACGTGGGAGACTATTTCCCTTCAAAATGTTGTCTTAATACCGTGAATGATATGATCCTTCTTAATCTTTGGATCATATGTATTACTTGAGTTCACATTCCTTATACTCAGCGCTATTTATATACAATAGAATACACTATATCAGTTTATGAATTGCAATGAATAATTCCAAACATGTAAAATACCTAATATAAATTAAACAGTTTATGGATACAATCAGTAATCATAAAAATATTTTATTTGAGAAGGTATAAACTCATAAATCCTTTATAATGATTTTTAAATAAAATGAGAATTATCCTAATAATATCCCTCGGGAGTGTCGTAACCAAGAGTGTAGAAATGCCCATTGTCATGCACCAGTTCCCATTCGAGTCAATCTCAAAGTGGTTTTTTCAAGTTTTACCCCTAGGTAAATTTGTGCTAGAGCCGCCTCTACCTGCTCGTATCTAGACAGGGATGTATTTGCTTGGAAAACTCACAAAATCTCTACATTACAAAAATTATAGGAAGTTATTCTATACTAATCCTCAATGTCTATCTTAGGGTAATGTGCTCTAATCAGTTTTTATCTAAATATAGTTTCCAAGGATATTGTTAAACTTCCTCTGATACTAACTGTAATGCCCTGACCCTAGATTCCCAGAGTTAGTGAATTATTTTAATACATTGGCACGATTACAAGGAATCAAGTCCCGAAAGACCGATCCATTTAGCAGTCTTGGAAAATATATTACATACATGAACGTTACATTACACTATAAAACATACAACACAAAAAAATCCTTTTAGAATGCCATTGTTCCCTTCGCTTAACCCTGCATCTTAAACATAAAACACTTCTTGGGATCCTGGAAAAATAAAACATAAGAAAGGGGTGAGATAAAATGCTCACTAAGGGTAAGCAATACAGTGAAATATAACATAAATATTAATCATGGTGAATAATTGAAAACACATACCTTTACCATTAATATACATGAACAATTTTATGGTAGGAATATGAGCATAAAAAAATAATTTGATAATAAGACATAATCATGTGTGTTCTACTAGTCAAATGACCACATGAACCATCAATATTAATTTCATAATGAGGAAATGTATAATGTCTGACAGTTTGCAACATTTTTTCAAGTCCTCGGTCAAGATGTCTAAAAATGATTAAGGCCTCAGCCAAAACCATATATCATATTGTGAAAGTCCTCGACCAATTCCACATCTAGTTGTCTCATGAGACTTACTGATGCATATAGGAGCTATAGTGGTCTCCACACGTCTCTTACTATGTCCAATACATTCCTCATATGAAAAGGTTAAAACATAACATAAACATTCGTATTAGAAATAGCATACGAAATGTCAATACTTTAACCATAAACCATGAATGGTATAAAAATAACACATCCACAGTCAAACATATCCCAAAACATTCAATACAATATGGAAGATTTATAACATAATAAATAAACTTTGAAAAAGTTTAAAATCCATCAAAATATATTGACATAGATGAAATTAATTAGTAAAACTCTTTGAGATAAATATCCTTTTTCCTGAAAACATTTAAAAGTCACACAATTTAAAAAGGAGTACATTTAAAGACATTTTTGAATCAAAGTGTCGCATACCACTATGAAACATTTTAATGGAATTAACATTTTAAAAACATTCTTGTCTATATTGGTAAATCCTTAAAAATCATTTTGAAAACAAGGAAATTAATGAGAATGATATAGAAGAATAAATATTTAAAACATTAAAAATTATATCATAGAAAAAAAAAGTCCCTTAAAATAATCCCTTTGAAAACTCTTTCATGAAACATGGACAAGGATAATAAATATGTCCCAGTAGATACTTACGTAAAAAAACCTCAGATAATAAAGAGATTGTGAAATTAACCCTTACCACGTTGTAATCAATCGAGTCAGATGACAAAAAGTTAATAACCAAAAAATAATTCTAATAATACCAAGAATATAAATAGAATCATCCTAATAAATATCAAATGGTAGTATACAATACACCACATGCAATAAATAAGTGTTGAACAATGAAAATCTCACGGAATTATATGTGAGATAAGAAACCCCTTACCTTGTACTTTTCCTTGGCTGAGGGTAGGTTAACCTCTTGTATAATGGTGAAATAATTGTTATTAAATTAAACAAGAACCATATATATTAATATGATATCATATATGATCTTTTAATATTGTTGTGTTAATAATATTTTAGTATTATCGTCGTTTTGGGTGTTCACTGATTCGTTTTCCTTTATATTATTTTTTATGTAAGTAATATTTTTTAGGGATAGGATGTATCTTATTCATATTAAGAATGATATTAAGTCTTACAACATTATTTTTAATCAACAAATTAAAATTATTCTAAAATGGATATGATGGGGAATGAATCTCATCACGTTCGTGGAGATGGTAATCCGTACGTAAGCACGAGTGACAATATCATTATTATGATTTTAAAAATCATACATTATTGAATGGTATATCATATATACAGAATCATTATCATGATATATTTATTATTTACATCAATTATACATCATTATTATAACCATCAAAATAATAATGTATTGAATAAAAACTACACCACAACGTGGACACGGTAAAGCTTACGTACGCAAGTATGGTGACATGTCATTAAAAGGATGGATAGAATAAAGAATATGGTTGTAAAAAATTTATAATAACATCACAGTATATAAAATATACTAGATTTCTTATTTTAGAATGGAAACTATAAGTAAAGAGGAAGTGGAAGAAGAAATGACCCTGAAAGTGGTGATGAAATATTTATCTCTTATTCGGGTTCTTCCTTTTGATTTGGTCAAAATGGATCGTTAAGTTGGATTTATGACTAAAGGAAGGCATCTAGGATGAAAGGCGGATAGTTGGGAGGATATTTCGGCACTGTTTGGCTGATCCAGATGTCTTTGAAGGTGTGAATTTTAGATAAGGGGAAGTACCCTTTTATAAGAGGGGTGAGGGGCACCTTAGGAAAATATTGAAATATTATTTTATAATAAAATCATTTTTGATATCTAATGTCTCCAAAATGAATTATTTAAAGGATAAGGTGGGTATGGGTGGAATAAAACTCAAAAAATAGGTTTTGGACAGGTTTGGGTCACTATATTAACCTTATCTTTTAGATTTAACTCTTAGTTAAATAGTTTGACATTTACCATGTCTCTTTGTATTTTTATATTATATGGTTAATAAAATTAAAATAAACTTCCAAGATAACCCCAAGTGGTTCATTAATGACACATATAATATCATTTAAGCCCTTTGGATGAACCTTATTTTTTATGAATAGAATACCAATAAATAATATAATATTTGTTTTAAAAACTATTTTTTGTCAATTTTGAAATTATTTAATAATTGATTTTTTCTAAAGTCCTAACAACTTCATTAATTCTAACTAAATATATTTAATAAACCATAACATGTCATAGTCACCTATAAAATTTATTTGTGGCATAAAAACATTCAAATTATATTTATTTTAGTATTTATAATATTATTTATTTGATTGTTTCATTAATAAGGAAAATATTACATCATTATTGTGTCATATATAAATATATTTATTTTATGTCTAAAAATTATAAATAAAATTTCTTGAGGTATAGATATTATTATATTTATAATGAAAATTTATATTCTAATATATCAATTATATAACCTCATATAAAAATTGTTTTACTAAAAGATATTCGATTTTGTTATGTTTGTCTTCGCATTAAATTATTTAATATAAAATGTCATTATCACTCCCAAGTGGCTACATGGGGTCCCCAAATTGACCTAAGTATGCCCATGGTCGAAAATGTATCATCCTATAGGGTTAGGACATGTTTTAGGGTAATTTAATATTATTATAATATTATTTTGTAACCTTATTTACTGGATTTACCCCTTTTACCACGGTAAATAAAATATTTACTAAAGTAAATATTCCTAATGTATAAAAATAAAATTTACCTATTTACACAATTTGGACCTCATGATTCCAAATATGGAATCCATTTTTCCAAATTCCAAAAACATAATTGGAAAAATTAATTTAAAATTAATTCCCATTTTCAAAACAAAAAGGCGTATTTTTAAGAAATAATAACTATCAAAAGATTGACCCTTACTTATGTCCAATTTCAAAGTGAAATTACTTAAAATGACCAGAATTGGATTAAATTGGAAAAATGAAATCTATTTATACTTCCAAACCATTAATATTTATAATTTAACACTATAAATTATTTGGATTTAAAACGTTTTTTCAGTTAAAATATAGTATTTTTCACTATTCACCTAAATATGAAAGTTATCAGAAAAACACCAAAAATTTATTGAAACTAAATTATAATGTCCCGATTATAAATAAGAATTTTATTTTGTCAAATTAAATTTATAAAAGTTTCAAATATTGGATTTAAAAAGGGTTCTCCATTAAAAGGTGGTAAAATTTTATTTTTTGAAAAATACTTTTGAAAAAATGAATTTATTCTTACATTATGTCTATGAAACTCATAATATGGATTCTAAGATTATAAGGATTATATGAAGTTAAAAATTCAGAAAATAATATTCATAACCACTTTTGAATGGCTAGTTTGGTAAGTTGTAGTGCACTTGAACTCGGTGTTGCGTGCAGTGCCAGTTATTGAATTACTTTGAAGAAATAACGTACTGTGAAATCTTGGGGTGTTACAACCACTTTGAACGGCTTGATATAATGATTTATTTAATATTTATATATGATATTTTATATATTTATACTTTTATAATAATAATATCACATAATACATCACACTTACCATTCCATAGGAAATTCTATATCATCGCTCAGGTGTCTAGTGGACTGCCGCCTCACGAGGTGATTTGATTTTTTTTCGCTTATACATTTCATGGAAGATAATAAGGATTAATTTTATGTTTATATAATATATTAATTAAATATTTATAATTATTGAAAAGAGATATATCATATAATTTCTTATCTCACTATCTATTTAATAAATTATAATGTCATTTGCATGTTCGGTGGACTATCGCCTCCCAAAGATGTGATTCTTTATTCATTAATACTTTACATGAAAGGTAATAAAGGATAAATTTGATGAATATATATGATTTATAAAACATTATATTGATTCTGAACAATTAATATAAAATCTAATTCTATACCCTTCCACTTGTTAAGTAAATGATAATGTCACTCCTATACATGTATAGTATATCGTCTCCATGATGTGATGTGATTAATTCTCCATGTTATTAATTAATTAATGATTATAAATATTTATCCCCTGAAAAAAATTATACTTATAAAAATTATATCATTATATATATGATTTAACTATATCAATATTCAATATTTTTAACTTTTGTTACAAAACATGCATGCTAAAACAAGGCAATTAATACCCATCACAATAGTGGTAATATCCCATTGTTAATGAATAGGTGATAAGATATTATGAAAGTGATCATATATAATATTATAAAAATTAATATGGTTCTATTATAAGTTAATAAAAAGTTTATAAGCATAATAAATTAGGTTAAATAGTGTTCAACTATAGAAAATCATGAGTTATAATGTTTCTTAATTCATTTTCCATTCATTGGGTTAATATTCTATGTCATTTATTATGTTATGCTAGGATTATTGTGTAATAACCCTTAATTATTTTATTTTTTCTATAAATTTATTTTATATGGATATAAATTATGTATATATTCCCTATATATATACTACTTCATCAATCCTTCCAACTTCTTGATATTTTAAGATTCAATTGATCTACTTTATTCATGAGAAGTTATGATTTAAAAGTAACAAAAGTAGTAAGGTTTTATGTTTCAATCTCATTTTAATCAGAATTTATTTTACTTGATTTTCCATCGTTGTAAATTATTTTTTAATATCTTAATGAAACCCTTTTATTTAATTTTCTATGTTTATTAAATAAATTTCTAAAAAATAGTAACATTTACCACTCTTTGGTACCAAAAATTATTGAAAGATGTTTTTAAGAAATATTGTTTCATTTCTCTCTTTGATCAAAAAAACTTTTTCTTATATATCCATTTTTTCTAAAAAACATTCAATTTTTTTTACTATTTTCCTATTATTTTTTAAATTAATTTTTATCCATGAATGGATTTTTACAAAAAAATTTAAAAATATTTATCCCATCATTTTTCAAACAAGGTACTTTTTAAATTCTAATGAAAATATTGATGCAATGTTTATTTTAACATATAATGCATAAATGGTATTTTCTTCCACCATAACCATTATTTTCATTGAATATTTATTTATATGATTCTAATTATAATTTAAATAAGAATTAATTACACAATATTATGTGAGTTTTTAGTTCTTTAAAGTGATTTTAAAATTGGAAAGGTTATTCACCTCAAAAATGATTTTAATCTTTTTAAATTTATTTCTATTCATCAATGACAATAGCCTTTAAATTTCTAAAATGATTCTAAATTATTTATATATTTTTCCTATATATATACAAAGATAATTCTCCCTTTTTTATGGGTTAACACATTCCTTATAACCATTTATCAAATACCTTCTTTAGGAAATCTATTTTGATTATGTTATGAGACAAGAGAATGCAACAATTATATTTTTCATTGGTAATTATTATTTTGTTGACTTATGATTGATATCAACATGTGGAACTCATATTAATGTACATGAAGGGAATGTGATGGGTGGGCCTAGATTTGAAGAATACTCCAATTAATTAGGTAGAATTTTTGTCTCATGATACATTATGTATGTGTTTAGAGAGAGAACCCAATCCATTATGGGAGTTTTTCTTCAATGTGATGTTGTCTCAGCACATATGACTTATGTTTATGTCATGTTTTTTGTTAATGCCAAATTTCATTTGATTCTATGAAAACATTATATTTATGTTATGATCCCATGTTATTACTCATGTTTCTTCTATTTCGTGGTAACATGTTACTCTTTTTATCCACATGTTATGTTTACTTATCATGTTTATTTCCCCACTAGGTTTTTTAGGTCAGCCCTTTTTTCTATATATTTCCCATGTTGTCCCATAATGATTAGAAGCTCTAAATAATGTTGGATCACATTATAAAGAATGAAATAAAAAGTATTATTTTAGTCTCAAATTAATGTTTTATGAACCTAGTCTTCATAAGACACTAGGACTCACGATATATGGATTGTAATTAATAGGTTTTTATATTAAAATAACATGTAATAAAATGTTTAAAAGTCTTGGGTTGTGATAGTTAGTATCAGAGAAAAGGTTTAGTTAACCTTAGGAAACTAGGATTATAAAACTATAGTGAGAATACTATGTATAAGTCCAAGGATATGTATAAGGATCAAAATAAAGATAATTATAAGTATAGGAAAATATCCTAGAATTCTGTTCAATTTTGGAGTGAGTGTTCTCCAAGAAATTACATCATTGTATGGATACTAAAAGTGTATGTTGGTCTTGAACAGTTTTACCTAGGGGTAATAAATTCAAAAATGATGCATTGAGCTGGACTTAATCATCACCTGGTGCATGACAATGGTCCAAGTTGCACACCTTGTTTGAAAATCCTAGTTTATTTTTTTTAAATTCACAGACACTTGAAGAACCATCCTGAAGGAATTGAATAGAAAATAATCATAGATAACCTAGGTTAAACCTAATGTTTCTTGGGTTGATAATTCTAAGTTTGATCAGGATTTTAAAGGTATAAATACCCCTTTAGGTTATATGTTATAGAAGTTTAATTTGATTAAGAGTATTTTGGGAGACATTTGTGGTAATATAACCCCTGGGTTTGGTATGGGTTATAGATAAGAAAAGTTGTTTGAGGGATAATGAATTATATTTTACGAAAATGAGTTTAATGGTTTTGGTAACCTTTATGATTATTCTATCTTTTATATTAACATAATAATATTTTATTAATATTACTTTATGTTTTGGAAAAAACTTGTTGTATAACGAACCATTGTTGTTACAAACTGATTTAGTGATTAATGTAAATTTGAGGATGTTCATCATATTTTTGGGGATTATTTTATTGGGTTATGATATATATATTTCCATTAGTTTTAATTTAAATGATTATATGGTATGAATAGTATTATGTTATTAGATATGTAATTTGAATGGTATGAGATAACCTTTGAGGACAAACCCTTATTTCATGTTGAGGTTACTGAGGATGTTTAGGATATATGGTTATTTATTTAAGGAATTATATATATTAATCATTTGGATTTATTATTAAATTTTAGAGATTAATATATTAAATTTGTTAATTATATGGCTTTGTGATAACTATTTTTCCTTTCAGTTAATTTCTTAATATAAGAGAAATATCATGGTTTCTTTTTGTGGATTCTTGTGATCTATTAGAAGTTAATTTTAGTGAATTAGGCATAAAATATTAAACTTGAATACTCATTTTATAGAGAAATATATGAGACTATAGTGAAAATTATTAAATAATTAATTTATACTCATCATGTAAATTTATTTTCTTATATTCTTAATCTTTATGGTAAAATATCACTCACATTTTGAAAAATATCTTGAAATAAAAATGTCAGTCATTCTCAATAAATCCATTATCTCCTCTCTCTTAAAAAAATGGTATAACATTATATCCTAAATGAATCCTATTTAAAACTCTGTTTTTTCATTTCCCACCAATTATCTCAATTTTAGAAACCCATTTATATGAGGAAGATCATATTTCCCCTTCCCTATTTTAGAAAGGAAATTTTATTTACCGATTTTACAATGTGGGTTTTCTATAAAGTAATTTACAATTATAGAATCATTCCTTAATAAAAAAAAGATAAAATTATGAGGATTCAATTTTTTTAATGGGTAGAATGTAACACCATGATAATTTTGAATATATTTACCTTTATCTAAATTTTATTTATTTGATATCTTGCAGAACACGCAACACTAATTCTAAACAAACCATTATATAATTTTAAAAAATTATTATTTATGCATGACTAATATAAACAAGCCATTAAATTGATGGGAATAAATATAATCAACTAATTTATGAAATATTTATAAATTTCTAAATCAATGTAAATTTAATTATAATTTTTAAATAACTAATCACTCACCTCTAATAATGATATTTTATTCTACAAAAAATTCATTTTCAACAAAAATTTAATTTTTATTACTTTTTGTGAGAAAATATTATAATTAATTTTTATAAATTTTAGAAATATTATTTTATAAAATTAAAATAATTTTTTAAATCATCATATCAATGTTAAATTAGGGAGTAATGTTTCTATTTTTCAGAAAATTTTACTTTTTCAATGAATAGTGAAAAATTCTAATAATTATAAAATTATCATTTATTTTTAATAAATTAGGTAATTTAAAATTATAATTATTATTTTAATTTTATTTAATGTTAACATAAATATTATTTATTGATATTAAGCATAATAATTATAATTAAATTATCTTTATACTGGATTTTATTATAAAGCATTAAAACACATGTTTTCTATAAAAAGTTTTAAAGTACATAATTTCATTTTAATTGATTAAAATAACCCCAAATGATTAGTTATTTAAATGAAATTTATATATTATATATCTATAAATATTAATTTAAAGTAATTTAAATATTATTACCAATTTTATTTTTAATAACAGATCATGTTTTCCTCAGAAAAATCATTTCATAAAAAAATAGTTTTTCGACATGTCAATGGGTTTAATTTTAAATTAGATTCTCCCAGTTTATTAATTTGAGATTGTAAAAGTTGATCCAATTATTTTTAATCATCATAATTTATATTATATAATATTTTCAAACTATATTTTATCCATAATTTATAGTGAAAATATTAAAAAAATTCCATTGTTAAGATAAAAATAGTTTTACCTAGGGTTAAACTAAAAATAAAAGTGTTATAAATGACCCAAAACTTTTCTAATTACTATTTTATAGTCATATTTAGAACATTTTAATTGAAATGTTTGAAAATGGTCAATTTTTTTTGTAATTTTTAATGAGAAAATGTGGGTTTAATTATTTCTTTTCAAATATTTCAAGTGGGTCCTCTCCCTCACTTTTAAAATTCCATCCTCTATCATATCTTTAATACACATAAAAATCCCATTGGATTAGAAAATAACATAAAGAATAAATTCTTTAATTCACTAACCTAATACTAGATTTATTTTATTGATTATAAATCCATCAAAGGAATTATTTTGGTACAAGCTTGAATAATTTTTATGATGAATAGGTAGCGTCCTTAACCGAGCGTTTTATTTTATTTATTCTTCCACATAATTTATATATTATTAAAACATTATCATATATTAACTTAATTATACTCAATATACATATATTTTTGTATGACCTACAACAACTTCCTCCTACCTTAAATGGGAAATGAATTTTTTTATTATGTGTACGGTGGACTATCGCCTCACGAACCAACGTAATTCATTTTCCATCACTGATTCACACATATGGATATCATGATTTATTTAATATTTATATATTATTTTTATCATATAATTATACATATTTATTCATAATATCACATAAAACTTCTTACTTTAAATTTTTTAGTTAATATGATAACATCGCTCATCTATGTGGTGGACTATGGCCTTGAGAAGTGATGTAAATTGTTTTTCACTTATGCCTTACATGAAGGTAATAAAGATTAATTTAATGTTTATATATGTTATTAATATCATATTAATAATTTTTAAAAATAAAAATATCATATAATTTCTACCCTTATCATCCATTTAATAAATGATAACATCTTTCATGTGTGTGGTGGATTATCACCTCATGAAGCGGAGTGATCTGTTTTTCACTAACACTTTACATGGATAATAAAAAATGATATATTTAATGAATATATGGGACATATATGACATGTTATTGACTCTATAAAATTGTTATAAAACAAACTCCTTTAACCTTTCACCCCCATTAATTAAATGACAATGTCACTCATGTGTGCGTATGATCTACAGTCTCCATGAAACGATGTGATTCGTTTTCCAGGTTCAAATTCAATAATGATTCCAAAGTTTTATCTAATGAGAAAATTATATTTATAACATTAATTTCATTCATAATATTATGTAACTATATCCTATGTTTGAAATTAATAAAATTCATGACAAAACATGCATGAAAAAACTCAGAAATTAACACCATAAATAATATTGATAATGAAATATTGTTAATGAATGGTGATAAAATGTTATATATGAAAATCCAAAAAAATTAAATGATTTTTTGTTCCTAAATAAATTTTTATTATATATTATAAAATTTTATAAATATAAACCAATAAAATTTTATCTCATTAAAAATTATCATTATATTTTTCAGTTATGAAACCAATTAAAATGCCAAAAATTTAAAAAGGAAAAAATTATAAAATAGAAAAGCTAAAATGGGAATGTAAGTATCACCTAGATATACTTGAAACATCACACCCATGGAAAAAGATGTAGAAATTACACAAAATATTATTAAATGAATAAATATCTTAAGAAATGAAAATATATCCTTAAGGATAAATTGTAGTGAATTTTGAATGAAATAATGAAGTGGTATTTATAGGGTAATGGTATAAAGATAAATATGGTAGTTTTGATTCAACCATTATATGATAATTTGTTAAATATGATCATTTCTCAATATGATAATTGGTAAATATTAATATTTTATATTATACCCTTAGCTGAGAATTTCACCACTATAATTGGTCTTTATATGTAGTAATGGCATAGTATAATTGATAGAGAAATAAGAAATGATGGCCTCAACCAGTATATTCATTCCGTTTGAAGCCAATTTGTCTAAACATGGGATGGAATAAGTGTTACTAGGGTTCTCCCTTAAACAATCCCAATATGAGATATATCAAGTAAATTTTCAACAAAATCTTCTATAATATAAGTTCAAGTTTGTGGATATTACCACATGGTCGATGTCAGCTATCCCACCACTTGAAACTTTCACCGTTGTATACCTTACTCTTAAAGAATATATGGGAGTAATAATGGTTTATATATCTAGGCCTTAGTTTCACAATGTTTAATTTCATTTATATAAATTAAATGGTCATTCCATAAATTACATTTTATGAATATTTTTTCTTAATAAAATATATGCTTAATTGATATAAATTTGATAAATTTATTCTTCGATGCAAATGAAATATAATTTTATTTTTCATGAAAATGTATACAATTTTATAGTAAACTCACATATTCTGAAAAATATTTTTTTAATCAAATATACATTAAAAACTCTCACCTAAATATAAATGATTAAATAACTTCATAATGACCAATGAATTTTCTAATAAGTGTAAGGAATTCAATTTTGCTTTAATACAGTTATTTTTAAATAAATAATGATTTTTATATTTAAAAGTTAAAATTGTCATATTTAGATAATTTTTATATAAAAATAAACATTATATTCTAAATCAACACATCTAAATAAGACTACAGTGAATTTATGAGAATTTTAAAAAATACAATATTTTTTCATGAATAGTAAAAAAAATTATTATTGGGGTTTTGGTATATTTTATGACTTCATAATTAATTCATAATTATTTAATAATTAATTAAACACATTATATGTCCCAAAAAATTGTATATTACTAATTTTAAATATTTTAATCTATTTTAATCTATTTTTAAAACTATATGTGACTTTATGAAGTCTAAAAAGAAAAATTAAAATTTTCAAAACATTACTTTGTGGAATCTTTAAATTTCCATAAAAAGTATTATAAAAATTCACTTCCTATGTATTAAAATATCATAAAATTTGAACCAAATTCCCAAAATCATTCGCAAAACCCATGGGTAAGTTAGTTGTTTTTCATTTTCCACAACCTAGATTTTTGAGATTTATATTTAGAAATTATTAAACAATTCCACCACTTTTCTATAAATACTCAACCATTGCACAATTAACCTTCACTACCAATCCATACTCTAATAATTTATAGTGATTCCTCCTCCTTATGAGTCCCCCCATGTTTTCCTCAATCCCCCAAGGTTCCATTCTCAATTTTTCACAACAACTCTTCTAGGGAAGGGAAATATCCACTTCTATTTCCATTCAAGTTCCCTTTTCATGTGGTATGTCTTTTAATTTTCAAAATATGGGTTTTTATACATTATATTATCCCATTACATTAATAATAGTCATTTATTAATGTCATACCTTTTTCAATCTCATTTTACCCTTTTCTAAAACCATGTTTTATACGTGTCATGCTGTAAATTTTACTTCTCAAATTTCATTTTTTTACATGAGAAATTTTATTTTACTTTTTATTTGAATATAAAATACTCTTTTATTTTTAATTTTTTTTATAATAACGTAAAAATAACTTCTTTATTTTAGTATTTTCATATATAAAATTCAAATTTCTTTTAGAGGGTTAAAAATGATGGAATGGTCATATTTTTAGGCACTTTTGTATGGAAATATTTTGATAAGAAACTCATTAATTATTATCTATAGGTTATTAATGAAATGATTTTTTATGTATATATGTCTCATTTGAAATTAATACATTTGAATTGTATTACCTAATAGTTCTATAATTTATTGGGTAAGGAATTTAATCTCTAGAGATGACATGTTTTACAATACCTTGATAAATAACCTTGGTAATTTTTATTTATGACACCTTCATGATAAACCATGGTGATATTCTTATGAATGTATCATTTAAATGGTGTATCCACATTCTAATATTATTATTCATGTTATTTTTATTATAATATGAATCTTTATTATGCCTTATTGTTATGCCTCATGTTCTTACTGTTATTTCTCATAATCGCGTTATTTATGTATCTCTTGATTATTCCCTTACTGACCTTCAGGCTTACCACTTTCCTCTGATTCATGTCCATAGGATATGATATGTTGTAAAATTATTTTAGGTTGAACCCATGAATACATATATCAGGTTGTTTTAGAATAATTTTTAAAGTTCTCATGTATTATAAACCTTATTTTCAAGAAACTAAACATTAAAAGACCCTATGATTGTACCACCTAATTAGAAGTTATGTAAAAAATGTGTGATTCCAAAGTTTGTATCAATTAATGGTTTGTAATTTTGATGAAATTAGGACTTTAAAACATTTCGAAGAACCTTAAGGACAATTCTAGACATAGGAAAACATCTTGGTATTTTGGTAAATATTAAGTAAGTGGTTCCCAAAAAAAATACATTCAAGTCTAGATTCTATAAGTGGATGTGGCTCTGGAATATATGTGCATAGGGGTAACACCTAAAAAACTTTTTTAGTCTATACTCAAATGGGAATTAGTGGAAAACAATGGGTCTTGATGCATACCTAGTTTGACACTACTAGTAGACATGTTTGGGTAATCAAAATATTTTTATAAAATATTATAAAGGATATATAGAAAATATAATTATATGAGATTAATAAAATAAATAATAAGGATATTTTAAGACTTAAAATCCCTTTAAAATTATAAGATTTGTAAAAGTAACATGTTTCTCAATAATTTTTTATTCATTTATAAAAACAGAAGGAAATAAGAGGAACCGTGTAAATTATGAGTAGAACAGATGATGCACTGATGAAATTATAATATAATATTGAATAAAAACTTTATTATGATGATGAATCAACTATCTCAATTTAGGAATAAAAACATAAATCAAATCGAGTTACCAGATTCACTTCAATGGGAACAACTTTCCTTTGAGTCCTTTATGCATCAATGAACACCTTCTTTTAGTGGATCTATCAACCCATTGATTTTTGAACCACAGATAAACTCTTTTGAAAATATTTTTTATATTGTATTGTTCATAAAAATAAATAATCACCCTATAATTTTAACACTTTGAAGGAGAAGCTAATCAGTGGTGGACACTGATTAAAAATATGAATCTGTGAAGGGATATTGATTCTATGGAGTGGGAAGAGTTTAAGGGAATCTTTTTCAATAAATATTTACCATTTATGATGAAAACAAAAATGGAGAAGGAATTCCTAGAAAAAAAATCAAAAGGAAAATGAATCAAGTAGAACCCATGAGATTAACATTACAAGACTTTCTTGATACACCTCAAGCTTTTTTATGGATCCTAATCAGGGAAAAATTTTGATCATGGAAGAGGAGGATAGAAATTTTAACTTTACATGTGCAAATAACGTGCTAAGAAGAATTTAGTGAACTACTTTATTAGGATTATAATGTGCGAAAAATTTGGAAGAGATGGTCATGCATCTCAAAACATTCACTGTGAATTTAATCCTCAACTTCTCAACACTAATTAAAAGGTGAAGATGGTATAGGACCAGACAGAAGATCAATGCTTCAATTGTGTAAATATTGGGAAATTTTCTAATCAATGTCCAAATTAGAAGATAATGGATGAAAAAACTATCATCCTTAGCCTAGACCAAGGGATCAAGATTAGGAATTTTTTTATCAAGATGTTTTAATTGGAGTCTTCTAATGTGTGATGGAAAGTTCACTAGTTATTCTCTCAAAGCTATAAAGTACTCTATTTTATTCTATTACAACACATTATCGAATTTTATAAAAGTTTGTAAATAATATTTAATCAATTCCTGAAATAATAGAATTATATTTATCTTTAAATACTCATTGGGAGATTACCGTATCATAAAAAATAGATAGAAACTCTATTATTAACTTTGGTTAGTAAAATAACTTCACTAATATAGAAGTCATTCCTACGGTGGAATTCAAAACTATTCTAGGGATGGAATCGATCAAAAATTATAATGCAACTATCAACTGAAGAAGCAAGTAAATTTTAGAAGAAATGACTGGAAAACCTAAAATCAATTTCAAAGGAGAGATATACCATCATGAGTTTTGTATAGAAGAACCTCACAAGGATTTGTTTATATAGATGATCGATGAATATGGAGAAGGAAATAAAAGTATAAAGATGGAGAATGTTCCCATAATTCAGGACTACATTAAAATATTTCATGAATAGTTACCTAGACATCCCCCAGGAAGAAATGTAGAGTTATCCATTGAACTCATACCTAGACCCAAGTCAATATAAAACACCCCATATAGATTGTAAAATATGGAGTTATAGGAATTAAATAAAAAACATTAGGAACTTTTAAAGAAGTGATATATTTTCTGAAGTTTTTCTCCTTGGGAAGCACGTGTTCTCTTTTTTAGAAATAAGGATGGATCAATGTAGCTATGTATTGATAATAGATAACCTAATGAGATAGAGATTAATAACAAGTACTCTCCCAAGGATTGATAATTTGTTTGATCTGCATAATGGGGCCCAATTCTTTTCCAAGATTGATCTTAGATTTGGGTATAATTAATTGAGGGTAAATGGAGAAGATATTCCAAAGACTGAATTCTGAAAAATATACATGCATTATGAGTTTGTTGTTATGGACTCTTTATGTAAAATTATCCTGATATATTTATGTGTTTTACGAATATATTCATTAAGAACTACCTTGATAAATTATGGTTATTTTTTATTGATGATATTTTGATATATTACAAAAGTCTAAGGATCATTTAGATCATCTAATGAATATATTAAAAACTCTAAGGAAGGATAAACTATATGGAAAATTCAAAAAATGTGAATTCTTGTTACAAAAAGGTGCATTCTTGGGGAGCATTAAAACCAATGATGGAATATCGGTTGACCCTATAAAGAAAAAGGTTATAAAGGAGTGGCCTTGCCCGATAATAATAATTGATATTTTTAGTTTCTTTGGTTTAGTAGGATATTATAGGAGGATTGTGAAGAACTTTTCATTAATTTTTAATCCACTAACCTAGTTAACTTTAAAATGGGTATGTTGATCTAGAAAAAGAAATAGGAAAAAATTTACAATAACTAAATAAGAGATGGGTTACTACACCAGTGTTAACTCTACACTCTAACGAAGAAGGGTTTTGTATCTATAGAGATACATATCAAAAAGGGATTGGGTTCATACTCATGAATAAATACAAGGTGAATGATTTTTAATCTCGAAAGTTAAAGCCTCATGAGTAGAATTATCCCACCCATGACATGGAGTTAGCGGCAGTATTTGTTTTCTCTGAAAATATAGAGACACTATATTTATGGGGAGAAATGTCATACATTCCTAGATCAAAAATGTTTGGAGTATATTTTCATGAAAAAGGAATTAAACTTGATACAAATTATATGATTGGAACTTCCTAAATACTATGAATTTTCAATTAATTGTCACCCTAGAAGAGAAATCAAATTTAATGATGAATTAAGTAGGACAGACGTTGTTGTGCTAGCAATGATGAGGATTCAAGGATATCCTTTGATCAAGGACCTCATAAAATTGGACTTTGTAATCATAAGGTAAGGGACATCACCAAAACTAACCCAGATGATTTCTCAACCATCATAAATAGAGAAGGTCAAGAGATATAAAAGAGAATAACCTTCGATATAAAAAAAGATATAGGCTCTAAAGAATGTAAAGTTTCATGATTTCAAAATTGATCAAGAAGGTGTACTGAAATTTCATACAAGGCTATGTGTCCAATATATCCCAGCTATAAAGATGGATCTGATGGATAAAGATTATATCTCTATATTCTCTATACATCCAAGAAGCAAAAAAATTTATAAGGACTATAATGATCATTATTGGTGGGATAATATAAAAATGGGATTGTAAACTACATTTAAAGATTCTTGGTATGTCATCAAGTGAAGGTGGATCAATAATTTCATAAATGGGTATTGAATCCACCACCCATACAAGTATAGAAGTGGGAAAATTTCACTATGTTCATCTTCCCTAGTCACCCAATAACATCCAAATTAAACAATGTGATATGGGTTATACTAGATATAATCACCAAGACAACTTATTTCGTCGCCATTTGGGAATATTCGATATTGACCAACTTTCAAAGATATACATAAAGTAATTTGTGAGGTTATATGGGGTTACACATTCTATCATTTATGATCTTGATCAATGGTTCACAACTAAATTTTAGATAATTCTTCAACATTATCTGAATACTTTATTGAATTTAAATATGACCTATCACCCCCAAACTGATTGCCAATATTAAAGGACTATTCAGAAACTTGAGGACATGCTAAGAACATGCTCAATGGAATTTAAAGGTGGATGGAATCATAACCTCCAATTATTTGAGTTCTTATACAACAATATCTTCTAATCATGTATTCAAATGGACCTATATGATGCTCTATACGAGAATATATATATAAATATAACATATTGAGGTGAATTTGGTGAGAGAAAGATACTTGGGATAGATCTTGTGTAAGAGATGATATAAAAGGTTCATTCCATCCAAAAATATATAAACACTACAAAAAGTTGGTAGAATATCTATACTGACAAAAATCAAAGGGACTTGGATTTTGATGAAGGAGAAAAAAATCATTTAGATATCACTATGGAAGTGAATTGTATTATTTGTAAATAAGGGAATTTTATCCATATGTACATTGGGCCCTATGAAATCCTTGTTCATATTGTATCAGTAGCCTATCAGCTAGCAGTTCCACCAAATCTTTATCCAGTTCATGATGTAGTTTATGTATCTCTCTTGAAGAAGTACATACCTGATCCCTCACATGTACTAAATCTAGATATGGTACAACTAGAACATTTCCTATCTTATGAGGAGTAGTCGATGAAGATATTGGACTGTAGGGACATGTTTATACACAACAACAAAATTCACTTTTTCCAAGGGTTGTGATGTAACAGAAAATCCGAATAAGTAATATAGGAACTATAGGATACAACTAGATATAAGTACCTCACATTTTCTCACCTAAGAGAAAGAGTTTCAATTTTATGGATGAAATTTCTTAAGGACAAGTGAACGTAATGACCTAAACTTTTAAATGATATTTGTTTCCTGAATAAATGTGTGTTATATATTTTAATATTTTATACATGTACAAAATAAATAGAAACTAAAAAAAACTATCCAATTAGTAATGATCATTACATTAGTCAATTATAAACAAAATTAAAATTACAAACATTACAATTGGCCAAAAAAATATAAAATAAGAAATCTAAAAAGGTAAAATAAGGATCAAACCAATCTACTATAATCATCACCCCCGGTAAAAATTCTAAATAAATAAAAAATAATATTGTTAATCCAATAAAAATCTTAATATATAAAAAATATAACATTAGGGAGAAATTTTATTAAATTTTGAATGAAATAATGAAGTGGTATTTATAGGGTATAAAAGGAAATATGACCATCAGGATTCAACCATTATATAACAATTAGTCAATATGATCGTTGGTCAATATGAATGTTGGAAACAATACCATTGGTTGATATTTTTACCCTTATAATTAGTGTTTATAAGTAGTAATGACAAAGTATAATTGATATAAAAAGGATAATAAATGGCCTTAACTAGTATATCCAAGCCATTTAAACCCCATTTTTTCGAACTTGGAAGGGAGGTAGCAGCATTGGGGTTCGCCCTTGACCATGGCCAAGCTGATCTTTAACAATTTAAGTGTGAATGAAATCTCCTATGAGAGAATTTAATGTTATTGGATATTATCGCTCATTCGATGTTAGTTAAGCCACCCCATGAAACAACCACCATCGCACACCTTACTCTTAGAGAATGTGTGGGGGTAATAAGGGGTTATGTGTCTAGGACTTAGTTTCAAAAATTGAAATTTAATTCGTATAAATAAAGTGGATATTCTATCATTTACATTTTTCAAAATATTTTATCTTAATAAAATATATGTTTAATTTAAGTGAATTTGATAAATTTATTTTTGAACAAAAATGAAGTATAATTTTATTTTTATAGAAATTATATACAATTTTATAATAAACTCCACAATTCTAAAAAATATTTTTTAAGAAAATATTTTTTTTAAACGCTCTCATTTAAATATAAATGGTAAAATAGTTTTATAATGTCATAATAAATTTATTTATAAGTTTCGGGAATTTGATTATGCCTTAAAAACAACTATTTTTAAATAAAAAAATATTTTTATATTTAAAATTAAAAATTATCATATTTTAAGAATTAATCTAGAAAAATATACATTATATTTGAAATCAAAACTCAAAATTATGTCAAGGTAAATTTATGAAAATTTTCAAAAATACATTATTTTTTTCATGAATAGTAAGAAATATACTTTTGGGTTTTCGGTATATTTTATGACTTCATAATTATGTCATAATGATGTAATAATTAGTAAAAAATAGAAGACCTAAAGCAATTTATTTTATTAATATTAAGTATTTTAATATATTTTAATCAATTTTTTAAACTATAAGTGAATTTCAATGTCTAAAAAGATAGTTTAATTTTTGAAAACATTACATTATGGAATATTCAGTATTCTATGCCAAAATATGTTTTTTAAAAATTGGAGCTATTAGATTAAAATATTATAAAATGTGACCAAAATTTCTAAAACCAGGATAAAAAACCATGGGTAGGACAAAAAAACATTTTCCACAAACTGGATTTCCAAGACCAATATTTAGAAATTATTAAACAAGTCCACTATTTCTATAAATACCCACTCAATTATCCCTTCCCCATCACTAAAAATTCATACTACATGAATTTATAGTGATTTTTCCTCCCACAGAGTCCCCCCAAGTTTTCCACAAGCCCCTAAGGTTCCACCCCCAATTTCTAGGAACAACTCTTCAAGGTATTAAAAATCTCCCCTTCTATTTCCATTCAAGTTCCTTTTCATGTGGTATGTCTTATAATTTCAAAAATAAGTTTGTTTGTATACATTCTATTATCTTGTTACTATAATAATAGTATTTTATGAATGGGATACCCTTATCCCCTCTCATTTTACCCGTTTCTAGAACCTTGTTTTTTACCCATCATGCTGCCAAATTCACTTCTCTAATTTCCCTATTTTATATGAGAAATTCTTTTTTCGTTCTTATTTGAATACCAAAACAGTTTTATTTTTAATGTGTATTATAAAATATTTAAACATGAATTTTTTATTTAGGTATTTACATATATTAAACTCTTATTTCTATTTGTGGATTAAAAATTATGTAATGGTCAGGTCTTTAAGCACTTTTATATGCCAATATTTTGATAAGAAACACATTAATTTTTCTTTATGGGTTATTGATTGAATGATTTGTTATGGTATATATAGATCACATTAAATTAACACATATTAAAGATTCACCCTAATATCTATCCAATTCATTGGGTAAAGAATTTAATCTCTAGACACAACATGTTTTATGATACCTTAGTGAATAACCTTGGTAATTTTCATTTATGACACGTTAGGGATAAACCATGCTAAAATGCTTATGAATTTATCATTAAAATGTTTTATCCACATTTCCATGTTATTATTCATGATATTATTTTTATGATATGACTCTTTCTCATTTCTTATCATTATTCCTCATGTTCTAATTGTTATGTCTCATAATTTCATTCTTTATGTATCTCTTTATTATTCCCTTACTAGGTTTCATTCTCACCCATTTCATTTGATGTATGTCCTTAGGATATGAGATATTATAAAATTATCTTAGGTTTAACTCATAAAGATTTATTTAAAGTGTTTTTAGATTAATTTTTTATGTTTTCATGTATTATGTACTATATTTCCTATAAACTAAACTTTAAAAGATCCTTTGTACAGTGCAATGAAAAGTTATGTAATAAAGAGGGAGGATTCCATATTATAACATGGATAATATATTTTATTACAAATATTAATATGGTTCTATTATAAGTTAATAATATGTTTAAAATAACAATTAAAGAGTTTAAATAGAACTCTATTAAGGGGAAGTGCTAGGTAAGTGGTTTCTTAACCCTATTTCCATTCATTGGGTTAAAATTTTACTTCATTGATTCTGTTATGATAATATTATGTGTGTCATGGATATTGATTAGTTTATATTTTCATTCAAATTTTTTATGTTTATTTTCATTTTATACACACTATCAGTTCATTTATAAAGCCTCACTCTAACAATATGATTTTTTTAAGGGTTTCATCTCAAAACATCTTTCTTTGAGACACATGTTATTTTATATAGATAATTTATATTAAATGGTGTATATATTACCCCTTTTAATACTATTTCATGAAATTTTACTACTTAGTGATATTTTAAGTTGAAAATGATCCACTACATTCATATAAATTTATTATTTAAATGTAACTAAAGTGGTGAGGGTTTGTGTTTCAATATTATTTTAGTGAATATTGTTTTTTCTTCCATTTCCATTATTATAAATTATTTGATCTTTTTCAAATAAAACTATTCCATTTTATTTTCATCTAATTATTCATAAAAGTGTAAAGAAATATTATTATTTCTCTCTCTATAGTATATAAAATAATTGATAAATAAATTTAGAAAAATCAACTGCATTTCTCTCTTCGGTCAAAAAACATTTTTCTTATATATCCATATATTATAAAAATTATTTCAAAAATGTTTTTAATATTTTCACGTGATTGTTAAACTTAATTTTTAAACATTATTGACTTTTTTTAAAACATTTTGAAATTAATCATCCTTTTATTTTGTGAATACATTATACTTTTACATAAAATGTTAATAAACACTTTGTTTCAATGTATAGAGAATAAATAATATTTTCTTTCTTTATGGAAATTATTTTCATTGAAGATTAATTTATAAAATTACATGCATATTTTTTATGAAAATTATTTACACAATATTTTGTGAATTTTTTATTTTTTGAAAAGTGTTTTTCCAAGAGGAGAGGTTATTCTCCTCAAGAATGTTTATAATATTTTTAAATTTATTTCTATTCATAAATTGAAATATGTTTTAATGTTATGTAATGCTTCTAAATTCTATATATATATATATATATATCTTACATATATATATTTCACATTATCCATTACTTTTTTTTAGTAATACCTGAATCATGACCATTTATCATATTACTTATTTAATAAATCACTCTTGATTATGTTATAAGATATGATTATGAAACCCATTTCTTTCAATGGGTAATTCTTAAGTTTGTTAAATATGATTAATATCCTTATGTGTCTCATATAAGTTTCAACAAGAAATGAATGTGATAGGTGGGTCTATAATTATATATCTCTCCAATTTATTGGGTAATGTTATAGTCTTATGAGACCTAATGTATGGGATTAGGGGGTGAATCCAATCCACCATGGGTCTTTGTGCACCATGTTATATTGTCTCAGTAGATATCCTTGACTTATGTTGATTTCATTTTTTATGTTACTTCCACATTTTTTATGATACCATGATACCATGATCTTTAAGTTATTCTCCCATGTGATTAAGCGTGTGTTTTCACATTTATTATATCCTATTATACTTTTGAATCACATGTTATGTTTCCTAATAATGATTATTTACTTACTAGTATTTTTTTAAATCAATTTTTTCTATATATTCCCCAAGTTATCACATGTAGTTTATGAGATCGAATTATTTTTTGATAACATTATGAAGAATAAAATAAAATGTTTTAATTTACTATCACATTGATGAATTACGAAAATAGTCTTCCAAGGCACTAGGCCTCACAGAATTTGGGTTGTACACTACTCCAAATACCCCTTTTATCAGTGCTAAAAACCCCCTTTTGTGAGCGCTAGAAAAGTGCAGTTAAAGTCAGTGAAGATAAAGGGGTGTTCCCCTTTATCATCCCTCCAGAAAGCACTGATAAATCCACCTTTTATCAGTGCTAAAAAAAGCGCTGATAAAAGGGTCTTTTATCAGTGCTTTGTTTTAGCGCTAATAAAAGGGTCATTTATCAGTGCTTCCATTATCAGCTTTTTCTTTTTAGTGCTGATAAAAGACCCCCTTTATCAGTGCTTTTTTAAAATCGCTGATAAAAGTTAAAAAAAATTAAAAAAAATTTAAAAAAAATAAAAAATTTAAAAATCCTGCAAATCGGGGGGATTTTAGAGCATTTCATCCCCCCTTTAACAGCGCTTTTCTGCCCCACTCCAATACACCCATGCACCCCCCTCCAACCTTTATCAGTGTTAGCTCCCATATTCCCCCATGCGTGCTCGCCCCTACCTCCACTAGGTTTTGAACTCGAGACCACCCCCCTACGCGCCTAAGCCCTTACCACTCTTCTATTTTGATTTGTTTTTCATTTCATGATATCTATATATATATAGTTATATTTATTTGTATAGTAATATATATTTATATTAATATATATAGTTATATAGTTATATTAATATATATATATATATGTGTGCGCCAATGAGCTTATACCAAAGTGGTACAAGCTCCTGCTTGGCATCCAAAAGACCCGGGATCAAATCTGGGTAGGGAAGAATTTCTTGGTACTGTAGTAGTACTGTAGCAGGGTACTGTAGCAGTATTGTAGTAGCGGAAGACTGTAGCAGCGGCGGCACTGTAGCGGCGGAGGCACTATTGCAGGGTACTATAACGGCAGCAGTACTGTAGCAGGGACTGTAGTAGCACATGTACTATAGCAATACTATTCACCAGGGGGTCCTTGGGGCCAAAAAATGGGCTTTCAAGCCTTGTATCAAGGCCACTTGGCCTTGGGCCTTCGGGCTATGTAATGGGTCACCCCGTACCCACACTAAAGAGGTTTTTTCTTTAAATAAGAAATTGAGGCTTCGGCCCCAACCTTTATATTAATATATATATAGTTATAGTTATATGTATATATATCTCCATTTATATATATATATTTAGTTATATTTATTCGTATAGTAATATATATTTATATTAATATATATATATATAGTTATATTAAAATATATATATAGTTATATTAATATATATATTTATAGTGATATTAATATATATATTTATAGTGATATTAATATATATATTTATAGTGATATAAATATATATATTTATAGTAATATTAATATATATATGTGTAGTTATATTAATATATATATAGTTAAATTAATATATATATATATATATTTAGATCAATATATAGGTATATAAATATTCATATATTTTTATTTTAAATAAAATAGATATTAGTTATTATTTAGATAAAAATAATATATTTTATATGTAAATATATTTTACTATTTATATTTATAATTAAATTTTTATGTGTGAATTTATAAATAATATGTATATATTTTTATATATTTTATTATAAATAGCAGTTCATTATAAAAAACAATAAAATTTCAAAGACATAATATCAATATGAATGTAATAACTTGTAATAAATTCAGTCGCCACCAAAAAAAATCCAATAATACCCCCTTAAACGAGGCTTCAAATCCACAAAATGTTAAAAAATCGGGGTACCCCGACTAAAAACTCAGTTTTGGAGGCCTTCTTGGCCTTTTTGGCCTCAAAAAAACCTTGACCAGGTTTTTCCGGTCATAAAAACGTAGAACTCGTCGCAGGCTTCGATTTGATATGTGGTAGAGCTCAAACGGACACATGGATAAAAAGTTATGGTCGTTTGATGTTCGAGTTGCGTTTTCAACATATTTGGGATCTTTTTATTTTTTATTTTTTTTGTCTTCAAATTGTTATTAAATGACTATTACTCCCTAATAATTAGCAAATTATTAATTAAAAATATTTTTTTAATTTTATATAATCCATTTTCACTAAATATCTTATATATTAAGTGTAACTATATATTTATACTTATCTAAAATATATATAAAATTTTATTTAAAAAATATATATTATATTTATATAAAATATAACTATATCTATATATTTAAATATTAATATTTTTTTAATGAATTTTTTTTGGAAGTAGACCCTTTATCAGCGCTTTTAAAAAAAGCGCTGATAAAGGGGGGTACCTTTAACAGCGTGAAAAAACATTGTTAAAGGGGGTACCTTTATCAACGCTAAAAAAAGTGCTGATAGAGGGGTATATTTATCATTGCTTTTTTTAGCACTCATAAAGGTACCCCCCTTTATCAGCACTTTTTCGTTAGCACTGATAAAAGTGTGGCACTGGGAAAAACCTTTTTTGTGGTAGTGGTAATTAATAGATTTTTATGTTAAAAATAATGTAATACTATTTTAAAAGTATTGTTTTTCTATAGTTATAACTATCATATTTAAAATTATATTATTTCATGGTTTGTTTAAGCGTGATGTTTTGTGTCTTTTTATATTCCATATTATGTGTTAAACATATCCCATAAATGTTTTTACAAACTATTTGTTTCTAAAAAAATAATCTAACATAAATATTCATAACCTTAAGAAAAAGAAACATAAGAAGTATTAGCTCAAATTCAAATTAATGGTAAACATAAGAATTAACAGCTGAATTCCATCTATGATCAAAATATGATCGTAAAGTCATGATAACATAATCAAATTTTATGATCATAACATAAGAGAAATCATAACAATTAAATCTATATTAATAAATATGTGACATGTAATAATTCATTAAAAATGAATGATTCATAGGAATCAATAATTAGGATTCATACGATGAAAATATAGATTAAAGGAATCATTAAAAATCCATTTCAAGAATAAATAAAAAATGGTGGTATCTTGTAAAAATATATTTAGAGAACCCTTATAGAAACCTAACATATGGAATAACCATACAGTTGACTTCTATACCCAATGAACTTGAGTGTTATATGGGTGAACCCATCATTTTTTATATATATCAAGCTCACCCAACACTATTTTGATGTACCCATTATGTGAGCTATATCGAGCTCAGTTGTGATATATAATGGGGCTCAACACTTCATAAAAAGTGGTCTAAAAACCATTACCTAAATAATGTTTGTAAAACATGAATCTCATATTAACACTCATAAAAACATCTATTATTACATTAATAAATTAATCAATCTATGGGAAAGAAATAGGATCCATGGTAATCAAATTAAAATATGATAAACCCATGTAAAGAAATGGGTAAAAGGACAATCTTTTTGAAACACGATTGAAGAAAAAGAAATGGGTTCCTTTAAAAACTACTTAAAACATTTATAATACATATAAAGAAAGAATTTGGATGGTATCATTAAAAAATATACCTAATGGAGAATAATTAACATTAAGGGTTGTTGATGTTGATGAATGGAAATAACATTAAAATATCATGAAAAATTTTATTGATGAAAACATAATTTTTTCTTTCAAAAATAAATATTAAAAATTCAAAATTCAAAAAAAAAAATTAAATTCATTTAATTTCAAATAATATAATAAACTTATAATTTATTAATCAATGGTGATAATTTTCATGAAAAGTTAAAATCATTTCATGTCATAAATGTTAAAAATTAATATTGTTATCAAAAAAATAAAATGAGTTAAAGCTGACTCATTTAGAAAATGTTATGAAATTTCATTTTTAAAACATTTTAAAATAATTTCAAAGATCATGTAAAATATTTTTTTAATATAGTTTTTTTTAGAAAATAAATTTTTCTAATAAAATATAGAAATCCTGGATATGGGAGAGAATTATGCCTAATTTAAAATGAAAATACAAGATCAGTTTCACATAAAAATGATATTCTTGATGTTTCTTTAATAAATAAGGGGGTAAATAAATATTAAACATGTAAACCAAACTCAAAACCATAGGGTAATAAAATATAATTGGTTCATGAGAATAGGATCATGTGATTTCTTCAAAATTAACCTTGAATATAAACAATCCTGAAAATACTAGAGATTGTAACATAAAGCCTTTACCACTTTGGTACCATTTCAATCGTAAGACACATGAAATAATAGCAACAAATGTAACATTAAATATCATGAACATAAGAAGTTAATGATATATATTGTTAATAAAGAAGTATATACTCCTCGCAAATGAATATAGGAGTACACCATAAATGTATGTCTCAAAGAAATAGAATTTGAGAAGAATACCCCATTCAAGGATCATACCATTGAATTTTAGAATTAATAAATGAATATATTATGGGTGCAAAATGTAAATCCACTTTAAAATATTAAATAAAATATAATATAATAAAAATTCATTACATATATAATCATAGAATATTTATTAAAATGAAGAAGTAATATAACCCTTTGAAAAAAAATTGAGTTAAGAACCCTTTTCCACTTAGTAACTTACAATTAAAATCCAATTGGATGAAATAAGTCATGTTTAAATATATTATACCATAAATAATTATGGATTATTTATAAAAAATAAAAAATGACCAGTATATATATATCTCATAAAATAAATTTGGTGTATAAAAATAAAATATACCTCAATGAAAATAAATTGAGATAAAATCCCTTATTTCTTTGGTAATATTTGGATCAAAACCTCATCAAACATAGATCCTCATATGGATTCATAATTCCAAATTATTTTAATTAAAATAATCATAAAATAAATTTAGGGGAATTGTACACACCAAAAAATATAAAAAAATCGCGAACATGGTATATGTCTCACTGAAATAAAAGTGAGATGAGAAACCCTTACCATGAGTCCAAAAATTTTATTTTTTTTATTAAATAATGTGTAATAAAGTTATATAATTTATTTTATATGTTAAAAATATTTTCCATGTTTAATAAATTGTACTTTAATTATTTATTTTATTTATTTTTAATATCATATTTAAATACATAATTAGATAAGTCAACATTGGGTGTTTTGAAGACATTTAGGTCACTGTTTCAAAATAACTATGTTGTGTTGACCATTGTTAGTGAGGTCATTATTTAAACATATTGAGAATAGTAATCATGAATAGATATGATATTTATTCATCAACTATACTTTCGAAACTATCTGTAATATATGGTCCTGAAAAATGATCTTTGTTACAATTTTGGAGATGGTAGGTCATAGGTACGCATGGGTAACATTTCCATTTTTCTATGATCACTATAAAAAGATCTTAAGTTTTATTTTACCTTTATAGAATGATAATAACATCATAAATACTATATTATTTAATTATATATATATATATCATCTAATTGATTCGGTGATTAAAAAAAATGGCATCACTTTGTGGAGTCAGTAGTCCACACGTATGCACGAATGACATTATCATTTTTCAGAAAATATAAAGGAAAAAATTAAATGATATACGATCGTCTTAAAATGATTAATATTTCATGAATAACATAATTATTTCATTTATATCACATATACTCATTAAATTTACCCTTTTTACCTTTCATATAAACATTAATGAAAAATGAATCACATTGCTTGATGAGGCAATAGTTTATTGTACACTCGAGTGAAGTTATTGTATTCCCCATGAAATGGAATGAAAGAAGTTCTAAGTGATATTATAATTCAATAAATTTGATTACATTTAAAATATCATATATATATATATATATATATTCTAAATCCATAATTTTATCAAATCATGAGAGGCTGTGGTGAAAAAATAATTAAATCAGTCAGTGAGGTGGTAGTCCCCCATACCCAAGAACGATAGTTTCATTTACCATTTTGTGGGATAATATGGTGATTTTGGATATAAAATTAAAATAATTACATCTCATTATATGGTAGATCTTGATGTAATTATGTCATAATGGATGAATAATATTTTAATGATGTGGAATAATAAAAAAATACTAGGTTAATAACGATACATCTTCTTTAGACCACCTATTAAGGATTATACCTAAAGCCTTATTAGATTATATTAATGATAAAAAATAAGGACTCTAGTATTTAGGGTGGGAATTAAGGAAGGTGTTTGGTAAGGATTTGGTTTAACCCAAAGGTTTGGAGAGTATGAAGAGGATAGGGTTGTGTAAGCCTTTTATATACAGGGGAGAGGACACACTTGGAATTTTTTAAAAGAAAAAGTGATAGCCACATTTTTTACATGAAAAAATCCTAAAAAATAGACCATTATTGAGTCTTGGATAAGCCAAATATTTCAATTTTTCCTTGAATTTATAATTTTGGTATTTTTTGATGATATAATAGTTTATTCAAAATTTGAGGAGGGGATAAAGTTTCATCTAAAAATAGTTTTGGGAATCTTGAGGAATCATTATCTTTATAATATGTTATAAAAATTTGACATCTAAATTCAATAAATAAGGATATTAGGACACTTGGTTTCACAATATGGCATGTCAATTGATCTTAAGAAGCTGAATTCTATCTTTTCATGGGAGGATATAGGTAATGTCTTTGATAAATGAGGCTTTATGGGTTTAGTTGGTTATTATTGGTAGTTTGTTAAAGGTTTCCCAACAATTACCTCACCTTTCACAATATTTATGTAACGCCTCAACCCCATAAGCATGGAGTTGGTGAATTACTTTATTATATTGGCATAAATAGAAAATTAAAATCCTAAAGAACAAAATAGTTTAGTAGTTTTGGAAAACCAGAATACTCACAAGATACCCATAGTACATTGGAAAAATAAAATAAAGTATAACATAAGTAAAAACTCAGCATCCTTGAAACTCATTTAAAGAATTTCTCTTTATAGATTAGAGAAAAGAAATTTAATATTGGTGAGATAAAATTATCAGTAAGGGTGAGTATGGTGGAAGAAATAATTAATCAATAAGGATAATGGAATAGTAAATAACTAATAACACATGCCACTAAATAATTTGATAATGCATAATAAATATGGAAAGCTAAATGACTGAAACACATTCCATTTAAATAATAAACTGATAATAAACTAAATACATAGAAAATTTAAAATTAATAATCTCATGGATAAATGATAACATAATCTAAATGAGGTAAATTCTTAATTATTTGATTCCACATTTCTTAGGTAAATGGTACCATTACCATTAAGTCCTTTCACAGTACAATATAGCATATCAGGTAGAAACCCATCTAATTTGGAGAACTGATTCATCTCATGAGACTAATGATGCATCAATGGGATATCTATAAGTGGGATGCGCCCATTTCATACCTATCTAAATCCATCTTCATATATCGAATAATGAATTTAATTCATGAACAACGTGCTTTATCAAATATCTGTATTGAATAAAAGATATGAATTTATCAATAATTCCCCATTTAATTGAATAATTGTTATAGTGAACACCGCATGTAAAAATAGTATATGTATTAGGAAATAATAATGTTCATTTCATGAGAATATTTATATTTTAGATAAAATTACCATAATAAAGTTACTATTTCAAGGGAATGTCAACAATCAAAAAATAAATTGATATTGTAAAGATAAATTTTACCACTGGTTAATTTTCAAGACCAAACCCTTTGGATGAGATAGTTTAATGTAAAATAATAAGTACCATGAAAGTAAAATTATTAATGATATAATATATCAATATTGTTAGTATATACATCACCTAAAATCAGTAAGTGGGGAATATGAAATTTATATCACGTATGTAAAAAGTGAGATGAAAATCCCTTAGCATATCCTTCTTTCTTTGTCGTGTGGTATCTAACCACATATATAGTTATTTAAAAGATTTTAATAACTTAAAAAATATCCATAATAATAGTTATAATATCATATATTATCTTCTTATAATTTATTATTACCCTTTTTTAGTAATCTTTTATTATTTTCACTATTTCAGGTGTTAATTACTTAGTTTATCACTTATGTTTTGACTTTATTACTTTTTGTTATTATTAATTAGACCATTATTTATTCATCTAAATAATTTAATACATGATTTAAATATCATATATACTCAATATATATATATTCACGCTAATATATATAATTTGGATATATGAAATGAAATGCACCGTTCATGTAGACGGTAGGTTGTACGTACGCATGCATGATGCTTTCATTTATTTAACATATTAAAACATTGAAAAGTAAATTTGATATATGTAAATTATAACCCCATTATAATATATTTTTAATATATGTTACATATGTTTATTAAAACCATCATTTATGTGTTCAATGTATAGTGTGAACGAATAACATCGCTTTGAGGAGTGTGGCAGTCCACACTTCCAAAAAAGATGTTATCATATTTACACAAGATTGAAAGTATAAAGTTATGTGTTACATAAAAATTAATGAAGTATTATAACAACATAAATATTATATATATATCATATAAAAAATTGTTTCCATCATAATTTCCGACCATGAATGGTGGTAAAGAAAAACGAACGATATGGTTTCGTGAGGCGATAGTTCATCGTACACACGAACGGTAAGTTCATTAAACATTTGATGTAGGTTTGTATAATATTAGGTATAAACCATAATATATAAACATATAAGTATATTAAGTACACTTATGTTATTATTTAATCATGTAATAATAATCTTTTGGGGGTGTATAATGAAAATAAAACAAAAGACCTTGAGGAAGGATGTTACCCCTTCTTTGGGTAACTCTTTTTGGTGTGCACCAAATGGATTCCTTATATGGATTTATTCTAAAAGTAAGGATTATATTATTAGTTTAGGTATTATGGTATATTAATTTATCTGATTTTGGGTGAGTCAAATGGATTGATAGCTGTGAATAAGTGGGAATAGTGAGTTCCTTTTCATAGTGAAGGAGGAGTTCCATTCTTGTCAATTTTTTAAAATGTAATTACACCCACATTTTTACTCTTAAAATTGGATCCAATAATATTTAAAATCATATAAAAGGGAATATAGGGTCAAAATATGGCCATTCAATAGCTTTTAGACATGTTTCTAGGTTATTTTGGCCCTTAATTTTAAAGTTTCATCACCTATTAAGTTAATTTTATTCTTAATTGCTGTAAAAAACTAGGTTGACCTAGTTAGACATTAAAAAATTTTATGATTCAAAATATTTTTTCTTTTTATTTCAAATTCCAGTCACATAAGTGGAAAAAATTAATTTAAAGTTAATCTTGAAGATGGGACAACAATGCAGGTTTTTCAAGAAAAAATTTTCAAAAGATTGTTATGTTTTTATATCTAATTTCAAATTTAAATTTATTATGATGACCTAAATTGGATTAATTGATGTATAATTTATCTAATTGAACTTTTAAACCAATAAAAAACATAATTTAAACTTATAAATATATTATAATAAAAAATAATTTTTGAATTAATATTCAGTAATTTTCAGTATTCATTAAAAATAAAATTTCTTATAAAAATATAAAAAATTCACCCTAACATAATTATGATGTTTTTATATAAAAAATTAATTTTATTTTTCCATATTAAATTTATAAATGTTATAAAATTTATATTTAAAATAGGTTCTCCATCAAAATGCAATAAAACTGCTTTTATGAAATATAGGTTTTTATGTGTACAATTGTGTTTGTTCTTATCCTAGGCCTATCAAATATATTGGATGAATGTAAAAAAATATGTGATTGAATATATAATATATATATTAATTTAATATCACTCGCTAATTTTAATTAAATTAATTTATTAGGATAAAACATCTTTGTGGGCACAAAAATAGTTTCTTACAAAAACATTCACTTTATATTCAATTGGTTCTTATATTCATTTATAATAAATTTTTAACCAACGAATTCAACCATATATTTTCATAAGTTATTTATTTATATTCATAATAATAAATTTCATGTATAGGTCATATTATATTATATAACGATACCTTAATAATATGTTGTTGTTTGGTAAAACTCGGTCTTGCGCGTAACACAAACTGCTTAACAAAGTCGTTCTTGTGTGTAGCACAAGATAACTTAATTGTAAAGACCCGTAAATTTCAAGGAAAATTTTTTCTTAATTTTCTTTGGAATTTTACAAGAACGCAGTTTCTGACGGAGCCTGATTCCGAGGCCCGGTGTGCCCGGAATCATTTTCCGAAGTTTAGCTCGGGTACGTTCAGTGAACGAACGAGCGGGAATTTCTAACTTTTGAACCGGTGCTCGGAATCAAATTTCGAGGGCACCGATGGAACCGCAGTGCTGGTATTTTCTTATGAACGCCTATTCCGGAGTTGCGTTTGCTCGAGAGAAGTAGATAAAAATTGTGGAAGTTAAAAATAACAATTTAACAACAATTTTTATTTTTCTCTAAGTGTTTTTATCCTTTGGGAGGAAGTTGGGTAACTACCCAACTTCCCTTTGTAGGTTATGAAGGAGGTGGGGCCCACACGAACCCCACCCCTTCATATCCTCTAACCTCCTCAACTCCCATTAATTTTATTAACTTAAGATTATTAAGTTATGGAATTAATGAGGTGAGTTAATGTGGAATTCAAACTCTTGAATTTCAAAAAGGCTTGTTGTGTTAATAAAATAAGAAAGGATCTTATTTTATTTTTTTTGTTAGAGTTTTGTCGTTGAGAGGTTTTGGGAAGAACATCTTCTTCTTTGACGAAGAACTCTAAGAACATCGGTCTCCGACGAAGAACACCGAGTTCTCGGAAACCAATTACCGCGACGCCACCGACGTCTTCTTCCGCGACATCTCTTCCGGCGATGTTTTCCCGCGATGAATTCCTCCGCGACGAAAACCTCATTCAAGCCGCGCTCGAGGTAGGTGTTTATTTGATTATTTTCGTTCGTGATATCTAGTTTGTCGTTCTTCCTAGATATATGACCAAATGATATCGATTAACAAGAGGGGGCCGGACCGCACAAACACGGTCGACCCCCCTCCTTTACCCATGTTTGATTCTTTGTGGATGGAATGGAATGGCGTGGTGTCGTCGCACCACGCGGGAATTGCACGGCAAGTAATGCGCGACGCCGTCGCGCCGCACCATGAAGTTGAACAAGGACGCGACGCCGTCATCCCGCGCCGTGAAGATTAACAAGGACGCGATGTCATCGCGCCACGCCGTGATGATGAACAAGGACGCGACGCCGTCACGCCGCGTCGAAGAAAACAGAAGACGTTGTGGCTGGAGCGGGGCCGCGGTGGAGGGGCGCGGTGTCGTCGCACCGCGCCGTACGAACCAAGCCGCGGCCGGTTCTGGGCCGCAGCGGAGCAGGGTGACCGGCGGCCGGTTTCGGGTTACCCGTGTCGGCGAAGGAAGAAGGACCGGTCGTCGCCGGTCCTCTTGGCAGAACCGGTCGGCCGGTGCGGGCCAGCCAGACAAAGGGGATCTAGGGGAATTAATTCCCCCGGATGGCTATACAAAATGGCTCCCTTAATTGGGGGCCGCAATTACACCAGGGGGGCAGCCCCCCCCCCCGCCAAAAATGGCTCAGTCGTTGGCCGAGCTCGCCAGCGCGCTGGGCGCGCTGTGCCCAGGCCGGTCCGGCCGCCTGGCCGGTCCGCCAGGCCAGGCTGACCCGGACCCGGGGCCGGTCGACCCGGTTTGGGCCGACCGGGGGGTCTCGGGCCGGGTCGGTACGGGCCCGAAACCCCCGTTTTCGGACTGTTTTCGGTCTTTTTCCCATAACATGGGCTACGGACCTCCGATCGATGCACCGTCAGTTGTGTAGCGATCCTTGGAACGAAACGGTCGTTTCGGTATATCACACTCAAGGTTTCGGATCACTTTGAGTCTGGCCGGGTTGGTTCGTACACGAAACCAACCGGGCCCTCGGAGCGGAAACGCTTATATCTTGAGCTCCGGACGTCCGATTGGCGTGCCATCGACTTTGATGGATTCCTCTAAGTGAGACGGATCATTTGGCTTACTCCGATCGAGGTTTGGATGCCGTCGGAGTGCGGTCGGGTTGGTTCGCTCATGAAACCAACCGGGCCCCTGAAACGAAAAAGCCAATAACTCGCAGACCGGGCGTCCGATTGACGCGCCGTCTGTCTCGTTGAATTACTCTTGATGAGACGAAACTTTTGGCATACTTCGCCCGAGTTTTGGATGTAGTTGGATAGTGGCTGGGTTGGATTGTACCTGAAATCCAACCGGGCCCATGGAACGGAAAAGCTGATATCTTTCAGACCAGACGTCCGTTTGACAAACCGTCAGCGGTGTTGGTGATCACGTTGAGAAACGGTCCCTATGAGTATACCCTATGAGAGTTCGGGGTATATTTGAGATACGGCCGGATTGGTTCTCACACGAAACCAACCGGGCCCCTGGGACGAAAAGGCTAATAACTCACAGACCGGGCGTCCGATTGACACACCGTCTGTTGCATTGATACCCCTATGACGAGGCGGTCCTTTGAGATACTTCTTCGTGGGACTTTGAGATACTTGGAGTATCGACCTGTAGCTTGTGGAGCGAACCCTCCCAGAGATGAGCGTGCGGAGTACGGAGACCGTGTAGCTGACTGAGACCTGACGACTGCTTGACCGACTCGACTTGGAGTGAGTCGACTAGCCCAGTGGACGGAGCACTACTTTGTGAGGTGCAGACCCATGGCGGATGGAGCACTACCTGTGTGACAGTGCAGACCCGCAGTACTCGTCCGGAGAGTACCTCAGCAGGCTACTATGGGGTGTTCACTACTGTGTTTGGGTGACATACCCCGGCAGGAAGCACAACTGTGTTTGAATGGCTGACCCGCGGTACTCGACAGGAGGAGTACCTCAGTAGTCTTAGGTTAGTGAGCAGTACCTCAGAGTCATGACAGGACCACTGTACACTCCAGAGACGGAGCTCTTCAGCAGTTACGGTTTTGATAATGAAAATCCTTGTTTGAGCTGAGACTTTTGACCTTTGTGTTTACCTCTTGATTGAGATGGGTCACTTGATAACTTAGGTATATGTATGGGCATATACCTGGGTGGAGGTTATCCGTTGATTTCATGATCTTGGTGTTTTTCCTCATGATTGAGATGGGTTAATTGATAACTTAGGTATATGCATGGGCATATACCTAAGTAGAGGTTATCTATTGAGATCTTCTTTGTGGTTATCCTTGTTGGTTTTAGTGAGACCTTGAGGGTCTCGGGGTCCCTAATGAGTATTGTTATACTCACCCCTGTACGGGCTATGCCCGCACCTCATTGTGTTGGTTGCAGACGACGGGCAGTGCTGACGGAGGCCGAATGTTCGAGGACTGGACGGTACCCGGAGGTGGACTACACGACAAGTCAATACCCGGAGGTGGACTACATGACGAGTAAGTATCTGGAGGTGGACTTCATGGCGATACGACACACGGAGGAGGTTGACGGTCAAGAGCATTGTGGAGGCTATCTGTACCTACCCTTCAGGTAGGATCCGTGGTGGACGATCCAGGAGCTGCGCCATCTGTACCTACCCTTCAGGTAGGATCTGAGGAGGATGACCCAGGAGCTGCTTCCTTTCTTCCAGCCATTGTCTTTTCCTTTTGTACTTTGTTCAGTTGTAGTTGTACTTTCATTTGGGTTTGTATTCTGGCCCATTTACCTTTCAGCACTTCTCTTTGTACTTAGTGTTTTACTTCCACTTGTACTCTGTAGTGTTTTGTTTACTTTTATAAAGGCAATGTCTTCCAGTTATCGGGATTTACGCCTTTGGTGCTAGTCACCAGCCCCTAGCCTATTGAAGGCGGGCTTGGGGTAGTCACGGCACGGGCCCAGAGGACGGGTCGTGACATTAATGTTATGTGCATTAAAAATAGTATAATATATTTATTTCAAATATTCTATATATAATATGGTCTTAGGTAATTGTATTCCTTTCTATAATTTTTTTTCCTATCATACGCTTTATTAAATATAATGTTCTTACTTTAGAATTTCGGTGTGTTACATTATCCACAAATTAATTAAATTGTGTCCTCATAATTCAAACTAGATCTCTGTAATTGAGGGTTTTATAAACTATTCCTGAAAAAATAATTTGGTAAATAGGGTTCATAACACATCTTTGAAATAAAAAGGAAATATAAATGTGAAGGTCTCCACAAAACTATTCTTTCAAATATGAGGTTATTAGTGAAAACATCGATATGGAAGGGAAATCTAACAATCAAGTTATGATGGTGAGTGATAGAGAAACTTAATCATAAAAAATTGGGTGATCTTGATATGGATAATGAAAAAAAGTCCATAAACCACATAACTATAAAATAATGGTCATTTATATCATCAGTTATGATGATAATAGGACAATATTTTGGTTTCAATACCATTTTTCCTAAAGTTGAGTAATTCTTTTACTCTCTAAGAATATAAGTGAATGTATGTTTCTACTTATTAAACACAATATTATCCTTTATTTTTGCCTTGAACTATTTATACTTCATTTATTAGCACATTTTTTATCATAGGGTAAAGTAATACATTAATCTATAGAACTATATTCAAGGTTTAACTTAAACTATTTCATAAATGGTTAACCTTATGACCCTTCTAATTGTTATGATCTAAATCATTAGAATCATTTCCATGGTAATTAGTAGTATCCAATTTACTTTATCCATAATAATCATTACTTTATCCAATATCATTATCTCAATATCAGGAACATATTAAGGTTTATTTTTTCCTTAGCCATGTGTTTTTTAATAACATTAACTTGCTACCAAATCACTTTTCTCAGTACCATTCAACATATTATCTCAAATATTTAATAAAAATTTACTATAGAAAAATCCTTACATATTTCACAAATCATATAATGATAATATCATTAATAAAATACATTTACAACATATTTCATAGATACAGATATATAATAACAATAATCATTCCACTTTGGTTGTTTAAATAACATATGCTTCACCTTTGCCTCTTAGCTTATTTAGATGTATATTCCCTTGATGATTCTAGGAATTTATTTTAGTAGTTTTCTATATCCTTGTAGTTATAACACTAAATATTTTCCTTATTATTATCTCGTTTTTTTATTCACCTGGTGGCCCTTTTCTCCGCACATATAACAAACTCTCAGTCCTATAAAGCATTTACCGAAGTGATCCTTTCTACAGTTATCACATGTGATAAAATCCTTCATTCTATTCTACTGTTTATCTATTATTTACTATTACTTTCTCTTATTATCTTTCTTCCATTTGAATTATTAAGACATATATAATTACTTCTCTCTCTTAATAGCGCATAATGCTATTTTATTGTATGAGGAAAAGGTTGGAGACACTGATTCCCTTTAAATACTTGTCTTAAGTCCTTTAAGGAAATGATCAATCTTGTATTCTATATTTTGTATAAAATCTATATCATACCTTTCTAACTTGGTAAAGGTATCATTATACTATATACATCTTTCTTTCTCATTTTTCTTTAAAATATGGAAATTTATATTCATCTCATTTTTTTATCATGAGGGAATTATGTATCTAAGAATGTGTCCTTAAAAGTTATTTATTCCATTATTCATATTTCTTCATCCTCCCTAGTATTCTGGATTAATGACCACCAATGATATGCATCACCATTGAGACAATATACTCAAATTATAACCTTTTCCTTTTCACTCCATCCAAATTCCATCAATATCTTCTCCATATATTTAATACATTGTTCATCCACCTTTGGGTGAGTAGTCCCACTAAATGATGGGGGGATTAGTAACATAAAGTGATCCAATGTTAGATAATCCCATTGTGGAACCTGATTCTCCATCTATTCATAGTTATGCTTCATAACCTAATTAAAATCCCCGAATATATCCATAACTTTCTCAGTTCCAATACCAGCTATATCATCTTTCTCATTAGGGAAACTTCTACATTATCTATGAGTAATAACACCATTTTCCCTTATAAATTCCATTTCTAGAAAATTTCATATACTTATATTAGATCATAACATTATGTAGCAAATTCATTAATCCCAAAACTAGTTAAATACATAATGTAAATTAAAAAATTAATGTATATCTAATCTCATAATCATAAACATGGTTTCCTTGGGGTATATTTACATTTAAATCCCCCATCATGGTAGGTAAAAAGATTGTGAATTATCTTAAGCATATCCCTCGAGAGTGTCGAACTAGGTGAGTAGTAAGGCCCGCTTTCATATACTCGGATATGCTTGAGTTAGGCCCGACAAACCATGTTGGAGTTATTAAAAATAGGTACATCTATGTAATAACCACATCCACTTATAGTATCCCGATAGGGATGTATTTCTAGGAAGACCTACATAACCTCTATCATAACTAAATTCTAGGATGTTCTTCAATATTTATCCTCAGATTCTATTTTAGGGTTATGTTTCCTAATATATGTTTTATAAATCTAGTTTCCAATGTTGATATTAAACTTCCTTTGATACCAACTATAACACCCCGACCCTAGAAGCTCGTAGTTAGTGCATTACATTATTACATTGGCATAGATAAAAAATTAAAATTCCAAGGGACCAAACAGTTTTTTATTTTTAGAAAAACTACATTACATACATGATACACATGGTATATTGGAAAAATAAAATAAATCAGAACATAAGTCAAATATAAGCATCTTTGAAACCCGTTTAAAGGATTTATCTTCATAACCTGGGGAAAGGAAACATAATAAGGATGAACTCAGATGATTAGTAAGGGTTAGTATAGTGAATGTAATAATGATTCAACAAGAACAATGGAATATTAAATAACTAATAATACATGCCACTCAATAACTGGATAAGGCATAGTTAATATGGAAATGTAAATAATAAAAACACATGCCATTTAAAAAATTAATTGAGAAAGAACTATATCCATAGAAAATATCAAATCAATAATATCACTGATAAATGATACAAAAATATGAATGATTGAAATGCTTAATTATTGGATTCCATGTTTCAAAGGTACATTATACCTTTATAATCAATACCTTTCACCAGAAATTTTAGCATATCAAGTTAAAACCCATCTAATTTGGCCAACTGATTCATCTCATGAGACTACCAATGCATCAAGGGGATATCTATAAACAAAACCCAGCTATTTTGTACCTTAAAAATTATTCCTCTTATATAAAAAAATTGTTTTAATTCATTAACAATGTGCCTTATCAAATATCTATATAGAATAAAAGATATGGATTTATCAATAATTCCATAGTTAATTGAATAACTATCAAAGTAAAAAAATCATATGTAAAAATGGTATACGGTTTAGGAAATAAAAATTTCTATTTCATGAGATTATGGAAATTTAAGATAAAATTATCATAAGAAACTGACTATTTCTAGAGAAATCTAACAATCACAAAATAAAGTGACACCACAATGATAACTTTCACCTTTGGGGAATTTTCAAGTCAAAAATCCTTGGATGTGGTAGTTCAAAGTAAAAAATTAAATACAAAAAATATAAAACTATTCATGATATAATATATCAAAATTTATAGTAGATACACCACACAAAATATTTAAGTGGTTAATGTTACATTTATCTCATATATATATAAAGTGAGATGATAATCCCTTGCCTTATCTTTACTTTTTATTGTGTGGTATCTAGCCTCATGTATAGTGATTTAAAACATGTTAATAACTTATAAAAGAACAATAATCATATTTATAATATCATATATTATCTTATTATAATGTAATATTACCCATTTTTTATAAATCTTTCATTATTTTCACTATATTGAGGGTTAATTGCCTAGTTTCTCAAGTAGTTTTTGACTTGTTACTTGTTTTTATTAATAATTAGATAATGATTTAATCATATAAAAAATTTAAAACATTATGTAAATATAATATATAATCAAATATATATATATTTATTTACTTATAATACTCCATTAAATTTGGAGATATGAAATGAAATCCACCGTTAATAGAGATGGTAGGTCGTACGTATGTATAAACGCAACCTTCATTTCTTTTCCATATTAAAATAATTAAAATTAAATGATATATATGTATATTATAATTACATTATACTATATATTTCATATACGTTACATATTTTTATTAAAACCATCCTTTTTATATTCCATGTATAGTGTGAATGAATCACATCACTTTGAGGATGTAGTAGTCCACTTTTCCATAAACTATGTTATCGTATTAATAAAAAATGGAAATCATGAAGTTATGTGTTACATGAAAATTACATAAGTATTAATTCAACATAAATATCATATATATCATATAAAAATATTTTTTCCACCATAATTCCTAACCATAAAAGGTGGTAAATAAAAAATAAATGACATCGTTTCGGGAGGTGGTTATTCACTCTACATGAATGGTAATATAATTAACCATTTGATGGAAGTGTGTGTAAATTTAGGTTTAAACCATTACATAAAGACATCTTAGTATATTGATGATACTTAGGTTTATATTTAATCATGAAATAAAGAAGATTTTATATGGTGGAGAATGAAAATTAAACAAAAGAGCTTGAGGAATGGTGCAACCACTTATTTGGGTAACTCCTTTTGGTTTACACCAAAAGGAGTACTTTGATGGATTTATTCATAAATAAAGGTTTATATGATTAGGGTACATAATTTGGGATCTTATTTGATAATATTTTAGGTGTGGAAAAGGGCTTGAGAGGTGTGAATTTGTGGGAGGGTGAGTACTTTTTTATAATGGTGGAGGAGTGGCATTCCTGTGAATTTTGGAAAATTTAATGCCATGAAAGTATTTACTATAAATAATTTCTGAAATTATTTTAAAAATACGTTATAATTTATTATAGAGTCTATATATGTCCATAAAATATCTTTTTGACAAGTTTGTAGGTCATTTTTACCATTATGTTTAGTGTTTACTTTCTTATTAAGCTAATTTTTCTCTTAATTTCTCTCAAAAACTAATTTGAACTTATTAGACATTATAAATTATGATTATTCCAAATATGGAATACTTTTTTAAAAATTATAATAAAATAATTGGTATAAATTAATTTAAATTTAATCCCACAGATGGGATGAGAATACGAGTTTTTAAAATAAAAATGTTCAAAAGGTTGTTATGTTTTTATATCCAATTTCAATGTAAAATCGATTCTAATTACCTAAATTTAATTAATTGATGTATTATTTATTTAATTAAATTTTAAAGATAATAAAAACATAATTTAACCTTATAAATAAATTATATAAAAAAGTTGAATTAAAATTCAGTTTTTTCACTATTCATTAAAAAAATGAAACTTCTTATAAAAATACGAAAAAATAACCCTGACCTTGTTTTTATGTTTATAGTTCAAAAAATAAGTTTTTTATGTCATATTAAATTTATAAAAGTTTCAAAATTTATATTTAAAATAGTTTCTTCATCAAAAGGTGGAAAAAATTCTTTTATAAAAATATATTTTTTTATGTACAAAATTGGGTTTGTTCTTATCTTATAGCTATCAAATATATTGAATTGATGTAAAAAATATTTTATTGAATATGAAATACATATATTAAATTCATAAGAATAAAAAAATTAATAAATTTAATTTATTATGATAAAAACAACTTTTTGAGCATAAAAATAGTTTTTTATAAAAACATTCCCTTTATATTCAATTGGTTCTTATATTCATTTATAATTAATTTGTAATAAATGAATTCAAGAATATATGTTAATAAGTTAGTTAATATTATTCAAAACCAAAAATTTCATAGCTAGGTCATTTTATATTAAAAAATATTAATATTAATAATATATATTTTTTGGTAAAACCTGGATATATGTGTAAAGCATACTACCAAACAAAGTCGTTCCAGCATGTAACATAATCAAACTCAGTGTTGCATGCATGAAAAGATATAGAATATATTTATTTGAAATATTAGAAATATCATAATTTCTTGGGTTGTAATATTTTTTTCTACACATGGTGTTGTGTGTCATACATGTTATTAAATATAATGTTCTTACTATATGATTTCGGGGTATTACAATTTACTAAAAATTAGATGAAATTAATATGGCATAAAAAATTTCATACTTCATTTTATGAATTGAAACGGAATCGGACATTGTCTCCTATGATGATTTTTCTAGAATATAGTAGAGTATAGGTGGTGTATTGTAATTATTCTGGTTTATGTCATTGTTTTTTAATTATATAGGGAGATCATGTAGAGGAATATGACTCTCATCATCCTTTCCCATATAAAAATAACTATCCCACTCATGTTCTTGAAGTTACCACAATTATGAATTCTCTAAAGTGTTGGATATGACAACCCTGCTTTTTATTACAACTTAAACATGCTTTATTACATAAAACTTCACTTGATACAACAAAGAAGATCGATAGGTTTAGTGTCTTTGGGGCTTAGGATCATTACATAAAAACTTTAAACTTGAAATACAACATCCTTATTGAAAACTTCCTTTACATGACCACTACATTCCTTCGTACTTAGCATTGCATGGGATAACCTGAGGACATGCATAAGAAAAGGGTGAGCTATACAGCCCAGTAAGGGAGTAAACAATGAATAACATGAGGAGTGAAATACATGTTAGGCAATAGGCATATCAATAGAGCATAATAGAAACATGAACATAAAGGAATGATAAAGCATGATAATCATAACATGGAAATGTGGCAACAACACTTAACATTGAATTAGCATGATCCAAGGCTCATTGCACATGGAGCATGAGTAAACCCTCATTGCACTTGAAGCACGAGTAAACCCTCGTTGCACTTGAATTAGAATGATTCAACACTCATTGCACATGACGTATCATGATACTATACTTTACCCAATGCATTGGAGCGCTATCAGGGCGCACCCTTCTTAAACATTTCATTTCATGCATAAGTGTGCCACATGGATCATAAAACATGGATTCATAAAACATAATCATTTATTCCACGATAAACGAATGTGGAATTCATACATGAAACTTTACAATCAATATGTAAATGTGCATAAAGGTGAATACCCTTGATGGAGAAATGGGCATGGTATTCACTACACAAAGACATTGGCTTAGAAAATCGGTACGATTTCGGCAGCATAACGGCGTGACATAAGAATTCATAAAAAAAGTTGATGAGAGAGAAAGGGGTTCCTCATCATATTTACATGTAATGGACAGTAAGGAGGTCATATATATACATGTCCCAACAATTGAAATGGAATTTAGATTCATGATACAAAAGTATTGCTTGAATGTAAAAGAAGAGAGAGAAGTTCCTTTCGGAATTTCGGCATAGTAACGGGTGTACATGGGAGGCATTTAATGAGAGAGAAAGGGTTCTCCCATCATTCAAACAATAAGAGGGCAGTATGGGGGAGGTGCGAAACCATACCCCAACATTCATAATTGAAATAAAAAGGGCAATACAACTTAAAGAAAATTGAAAAAAAATGAGAAAGGAAGAAAAAACCCTTACTTGGAAGTGTGCTTCCAAAGGCTAGAGAGAGGCTTGTGAGAGGCTTCTTGGGAGCTTGGGTCACCTTGAGAGGATTCTAGAGAGAGTAGGGCAGAGGTTGGACGAACTTCAAGGGCTTTGAGTGAGGAGGAAGTGGGAGCTTGGGTGGGTTTATATAGGAAAGGTGAAAGAATTCTTTATTATTTAGGTTTGGGACCCCTTATATTAAAATAATCCAAACCACAAACCATCCCATGGTATTTGCCCATGGTTTCTGGAAAAGGAAAGAGGAAAACAATATTTTACAAGGCCAAGGTCCGAACTTATTAAAAAATTAGGGTTTCTTATGTGGAGGTGAGTCACACTCCCATGGAAATTAATTTAAAAAGGCAAAGTGTTGAATAAGTCTTGAGGGCTCCATTAATGCTTTGAAAAGTGAGTCAAACAAACCCAAAACCTCATTATTTTAATGATAAAACACATATTGGCCGAACATAAGGATTATGGTATTTTATTACATCACCAATGGGTCATTATGATGTCATAAAACACATTATATATTTAAATGGTATTTAATTTTTACCCAAAAATTTGACTGTCTCAGAAAATTATGAAAAATTCACCGTTGGATAATTTCGACGTCCTGATTCCAAAAATAATATTTATTTTATCTAAATAATTTTCTAAATATGTGAATTTTCACTTTTAAAATAAAAACCGACATTTATAAAAAAATTCACGGGTTTTGACAGAAATGGCTTTCAAACCTAAATAAAAATTTTAATTGCATTCATAAAATTATAAGATAATTTATATTTAATAAAAATTAATTTAATATTAATAATAATATTTTATTAAAATAATATTTAATTCAAAAATCCTTTAATTTAATAAAATATAATTCTTAATTAAATAATAACTAAAAAACACCATTTGTACTTTAAAAACTAATTACAATGTATCAAAAATGACTAGAAATTATATTCATTATTATATACAAAAATAATGTACATGAACATGGTGCTACTTATTTGTTACATGACCCCTTAAAATAGCCGCATAAGACCTAAGGGTAAGGTGTGCGATGGTGACAGACTCTTGGGGTTGCTCGGATAACATTGCTCGAGTGGTAATCTCAATCAACTTCCATTTTTCCCGTAGACGATCACGTTCGAGCTTGACTTGATGAAGCTCAGCTTGGGCTTGTTCAAGGGAAAAGCCCAAAGACGCCACCTCCTTTCCGAGCTCCGACAAATGGGCTTCATAAGGGGCAATTCTACTGGATGAGTCCATCGCTTCCTTTGTCTGAGTAGAAAAATTGGTTCGTTAAAGCCTTATATTTAAACTACCCAGATGATCTCTGTTCAACGGCTATAAAAGTAACGGTCACAAATCTTAACGTTAAACTAAAGAAGTTGACATCTTATAAAAACATAAAGAAACATTTAACTGGATCAAGAGGGATTTTCCATTAATGAAATTTTGGGCCGTTACAACATTCCCCCCTTAAGAAATTTCGCCCTCGAAATTTTCCTTTTCCCACACTAAAACAAATGTGGGTAACTTAGCTTCATCATATCCTCCGACTCCCAAGTTGCTTCTTCAAACTTGTGGTTTCTCCACAACACCTTGACGAGGGGCATTGTCTTATTTCGTAGAACTTTTTCTCTACGATCTAAGATCTTCACTGGTTGCTCCTCATAAGAAAGATCGTCTTCTAATTGTACCACCTCGGAAGAGAGTACATGTGAAGGGTCTGGTATGTACTTCCTTAAGAGGGATACATGGAAGACATCATGCACCTTGGCCATAGTAGGTGGAAGTGCTAGTCGATAGGCCACAGCCCCAACACGATCAAGAATCTCGAAGGGGCCGATGTACCTTGGACTTAACTTCCCTTTCTTTCCAAACCTCATGACCTTCTTCCACGAAGATATGCGTAAAAACACCATGTCTCCGACTTTAAACTCAAGGTCTCATCGACGATTATCTACATAACTCTTCTGTCGACTTTGGGCTGCCTTGATATGCTGCTGAATGGTTTTCACCTTCTCCACCATTTCTTCGACCATTTCTGGTCCAAGCAGCTTATGTTCACCGACCTCATCCCAACATGCCGGTGTTCTACACCTTTTCCCATACAGGGCTTCATATGGTGTCATTTGGATGCTCGAGTGGAAACTATTATTATAAGAGAACTCAACTTGAGGAAGATGTTTATCCCATCCTCCTTTAAAGTCCATTGAGCACGCTCTCAACATATCCTCAAGTGTTTGGATAGTCCGCTCGGATTGGCCATCAGTTTGAGGATGATAGGCCGTACTGAAGTTCAGTTCAGTATTCAGAGCATGTTGAAGACTCTTCCAAAACTTAGAGGTAAATCTTGGATCTCGGTCAGACACAATAGATAGTGGTACTCCATGCAACCGTACCACTTCCCTGATATATATCCGTTCCAGTTGATCCAAAGAGAAATCCTCTCGAATAGCAATGAAGTGTGCAGTCTTTGTAAGACGATCCACAATAACTCAGATTGCATTGTTGCTTTTGGATGTCCTTGGAAGTCCAGTGACGAAGTCCATGGTGATGTTCTCCCATTTCCATTCTGGTATGGGCAATGGTTGCATCATCCCCTTAGACTTCTGCCTCTCTGCCTTCACTTGCTGACACACCAGGCACTTTGATGTATATTCAGCGATCTCCTTCTTCATATTATCCCACCAAAAGTTTTCTCGGAGATCTCGATACATCTTTGTGCTCCCTGGGTGAATAGAGAAATTTTAACTATGTGCATCATCCAAAAGTTCCTTCTTCAGCTCCGAACTTGATGGGACACATAGTCTTTTCCCAAACCGCACAATTCCTTCTTCATTAACATTAAACTCTGAGGATTTTCCCTTTTTGATAGCTTCCACTTTTTCTTGGATTCTCGCATCATCCTTTTGAGCATCCTTTAACCTTTCCAAAAGAGATGGTTGAGCAATCATTTGTGAAAGGATTGATGATGTTCCCTTCTTTATGATTCCCACGTCCATCTTTATCAAGTCTAAGAAGATTGGATCCTTCTCAATTCTCATCATTGATAGAATTGCTGGATCCTTTCTACTTAGGGCATCCGCCACCTTGTTCGCCTTCCCAGGGTGGTAATGTATTGAACAGTCATAATCCTTGATGAGCTCTATCCATCTTCTCTGGCGCATATTAAGCTCTTTCTGTGTGAATATATATTTAAAACTTTTGTGGTCAGTATATATCTCACATTTCTCTCCATAGAGATAATGCCGCCAGATTTTCAAGGCAAAGATCACCGCCGCCAACTCCAGATCATGCGTTGGATAGTTTCGCTCATGGATTTTCAACTGTCTTGAGGCATAGGATATCACTTTATCATTCTGTATCAGCACACATTCTAAGCCCTTCTTCGAAGCATCACTGAATACCACAAAAAGCTCCCCACTTGTGGGTAAAGTGAGCACAGGTGCAGTGATAAGCCTCCTTTTCAACTCCTTGAAGCTTTCTTCGCATTCATCACTCCAAGCAAACTTTACTCCCTTTCGAGTTAGCTTGGTAAGAGGGTTGGACAATCGTGAGAAGTTTCTCACAAATCGTCGATAATATCCAGCTAACCCCAAGAAGCTACGGATATCAGTTACCGATGTTGGCCTCGGCCATCCCTCAATTGCATCTGTTTTGGAGGGGTCCACAGATATCCCATTGCTTGTGATGATATGGCCCAAGAATGAGACCTCCTTCAACCAGAACTCACACTTGCTGTACTTGGCATAGAGCTTCTCCTTGCGCAAAGTCTCCAGTACAGTTCTTAAATGCTCCTCATGGTCCTCCTTGGTTTTGGAGTATATTAGAATATCATCTATAAAGACTACCACAAATTTATCTAGGTAATCTCTAAAGACTCTATTCATCAAGTTCATGAATATTTCTGGAGCATTGGTGAGTCCAAATGGCATTACTATGAATTCATAGTGCCCGTACCTTGTACGAAAAGCAGTCTTGGGGATATCTTCCTTCTTCACCCTTACTTGATAATATCCCGACCGCAAGTCGACCTTGGAGAAGTATTGTGCTCCACGCAGCTGATCAAACAAGTCATCGATTCTTGGGAGAGGATACTTGTTCTTTATCGTGATTTTGTTAAGTTCATGATAATCGATGCAAAGCCGCATCGACCCGTCCTTCTTCTTGACGAAGAGGACTGGTGCACCCCATGGTGATGCACTTGGGCGTATAAACCCTTTATCCAGATTCTCTTGTAGTTGTTTCTTCAGTTCTTCAAGCTCAACCACAGCCATTCTATATGGAGTCTTGGATATTGGTAGCACCCCAGGTATAAGTTCAATTGAGAACTCAACATCTCTTCTTGGAGGAAGACCAGGAAGTTCCTCGGGAAATACTTCAGCGAATTCCCTCACAATAGGCATTTCTTCCAGGGTGGTTTCTTCCTTGGACTCAATCATCTGAGCCAGATATGCGTGCTCATAAGGCAGTAATATCCATGCTTGAGATGATGGAGCTAAAGGAGATTCATCTTCCTCCTGACACTTGTAAAGAATCGGGGGTCGATTCTCCATATGGAGTGTGATTTCCCTCTCCCGACAATTTATGTTGGCTCTATATAAGGAAAGCCAATCCATGCCAAGAATTGCATCAAATTCCACCAAAGGGAGTATGACGAGGTTCGCCGGGAATTTCAATCCACAGATTATAACAGGGGAGGACTTATAATCCTGGGATGCAATGATTGCCCCATTTGCCGTACTCACCGACATCTTTACTTCCATGATTTGTGGTGGTGCAGGGATTGTTCTACTAAACTTTTGAGATATAAAAGAATGCGTAGAACCTGAATCAAAAAGTACGTTCGCTATTCTTGAATGAATAACTAGCGTACCTGTCACCACTTCGTTGTAGGGGTTCACTTCGGCAGAAGTGATGGCAAAAGCTCTTCCTTGCTGTCATGGAGGTTGTTGATTGCCTCCGATAACCCTTGGATTAGGGCACTGATTCGCAAAATGACCCGGTTCTTTGCATTTGAAGCATTGAACAACGCGTTGAGGTTTGAACGGAGCGTTCCTCCCCTCCGTCGCAGCCGCGGGTCCTTCTTGCTGACAGTTAACAGCTAGGTGCCCTTCTCTTCCACACTTGAAGCATTTTCTTGTCCCCCTAAGGCAATTTCCCGGGTGCTTCTTTCCACACTTTTGGCAAGTGGGGTGCTGGAATTTCTTAGCGTCGTTGGATTTATCCATCGGACCACCGGCATTGAAGTCCACCTTCCGCTTCTTGTCCCCATGATACCCCTGTGATTCTCCGATCTCCATTTCAACCTTGAGGGCACATCGGACAATTTCCTCATAGCTGTCGAAGTCACGGATCGCTAATGCTTTCCGCAAACTAGGCTTCAGCCCACCAAAGAAGTGATCAACCTTGCATTCGGGGGTAACGACAAAGCCGGAAGCGTATCGTGCAAGCCTTGTGAAGTTTGCCTCGTACGCTCCCACAGATTCCTCATCTTTCTTCTTGAGGGAAAGGAAGTCCCTTTCCATCTTAAGATGGAGGGTGCGTGGAAAATATTTATCGAAAAACATCTTCCAGAATACCTTCCATTCCAAAGCCTCGATCTCCTCCTCAGGCTTCGTATTTTTGATCAACGTCCACCATTGATCAGCTTCACCCTCCATACGATAAGCCGCCAGGAGAACCTTCTCTTTTTCAGAGCATTGGAGGATGGAGAATATCTTTTCAATGGAGTTGATCCATTGCTCAGCAATCGTGGGATCGGATGATCCACTAAAAGTAGGAGGCCTTTGTCTCATGAAGCTTTCAATAGCGACTTGTTCTTTCTTAGGGGGGGTTGAACGTTCCTCTTGACCAGTGTTTCTATTCAAAACTTGAGTTAACTGAGAGAGAAGCGTGACAAAGTTCGCGATTCCCGCTCCCATTAGATTGGGCATCTCATTGGTACAATCATCACACTGATCTTCACAATGGTTGTTAGCCCGAGTTCTCCTATTACCGGCCATTGGCTGGAATAAAAGGAAAGTTGGGGGTAACACATAAAGGGTAATCCAAAGACAAAAGTTGACGACTTATAAATAAACTTTAATCTCTTTAACTCATGAGTCTATAGGATTCAATCCAGGCTTTTTATGATCTTCCTTCTAACATATATTCTTAGGGGCATTTTTCCCTTAATAAGGGTTCATACTAAGATTGTGAATTTATCAAAACATATCCCCCGGGAGTGTCGTAACCAAGAGTGCAGCAAGGCCCGTTGTCGTGCACCAGTTCCCGTTCGAGTCTAGCTCAAAGCGGTGTTTTCGGGTTTTACCCCTAGGATACATCTGTGCCAGAGCCGCCTCTACCTGCTCGTATCCAGACAGGGATGTATTTGTTTGATAAAACACTTACTTAGTATTTACCAAAACTTAGGGATGTTTTTATTATGCTTAGTCTTGTATCTAAGGCTTTACTAGGGTTTCCTAATCCCAAAAATAACTAAACCTATCCTCTGATACCAACTATGACAACCCTTCTTTTTATTACAACTTAAACATGCTTTATTACATAAAACTTCACTTGATACAACAAAGAAGATCGAGAGGTTTAGTGTATTTGGGGCTTAGGATCATTACATAAAAACTTTAAACTTGAAATACAACATCCTTATTGAAAACTTCCTTTACATGACCACTACATTCCTTCGTACTTAGCATTTCATGGGATAACCTGAGGACATGCATAAGAAAAGGGTGAGCTATAAAGCCCAGTAAGGGAGTAAACAATGAATAACATGAGGAGTGAAATACATGTTAGGCAATAGGCATATCAATAGAGAATAATAGAAACATGAACATAAAGGCATGATAAAGCATGATAATCATAACATGGAAATGTGGCAACAACACTTAACATTGAATTAGCATGAGCCAAGGCTCATTGCACATGGAGCATGAGTAAACCCTCATTGCACTTGAAGCACGATTAAACCCTCGTTGCACTTGAATTAGCATGAGTCAACACTCATTGCACATGAAGTATCATGATACTATACTTTACCCAATTCATTGGAGCGCTATCAGGGCGCACCCTTCTTAAACATTTCATTTCATGCATAAGTGTGCCTCATGGATCATAAAACATGGATTCATAAAACATAATCATTTATTCCACGATAAAGGAATGTGGAATTCATACATTAAACTTTACAATCAATATGTAAATGTGCATAAAGGTGAATACCCTTGATGGAGAAATGGGCATGGTATTCACTACACAAAGACATTGGCTTAGAAAATCGGTGCGATTTCGGCAGCATAACGGCGTGACATAAGAATTCATAAAAAAAGTTGATGAGAGAGAAAGGGGTTCCTCATCATATTTACATTTAATGGACAGTAAGGAGGTCATATATATACATGTCCCAACAATTGAAATGGAATTTAGATTCATGATACAAAAGTATTGCTTGAATGTAAAAGAAGAGAGAGAAGTTCCTTTCGGAATTTCGGCATAGTAACGGGTGTACATGGGAGGCATTTAATGAGAGAGAAAGGGTTCTCCCATCATTCAAACAATAAGAGGGCAGTATGGGGGAGGTGCGAAACCATACCCCAACATTCATAATTGAAATAAAAAGGGAAATACAACTTAAAGAAAATTGACAAAAAATGAGAAAGGAAGAAAAAACCCTTACTTGGAAGTGTGCTTCCAAAGGCTAGAGAGAGGCTTGTGAGAGGCTTCTTGGGAGCTTGGGGCACCTTGAGAGGATTCTAGAGAGAGTAGGGCAGAGGTTGGACGAACTTCAAGGGCTTTGAGTGAGGAGGAAGTGGGAGCTTGGGTGGGTTTATATAGGAAAGGTGAGAGAATTCTTTATTATTTAGGTTTGGGACCCCTTATATTAAAATAATCCAAACCACAAACCATCCCATGGTATTTGCCCATGGTTTCTGGAAAAGGAAAGAGGAAAACAATATTTTACAAGGCCAAGGTCCTAACTTATTAAAAAATTAGGGTTGCTTATGTGGAGGTGAGTCACACTCCCTTGGAAATTAATTTAAAAAGGCAAAGTGTTGAATAAGTCTTGAGGGCTCCATTAATGCTTTGAAAAGTGAGTCAAACAAACCCAAAACCTCATTATTTTAATGATAAAACACATATTGGCCGAACATAAGGATTATGGTATTTTATTACATCACCAATGGGTCATTATGATGTCATAAAACACATTATATATTTAAATGGTATTTAATTTTTACCCAAAAATTTGACTGTCTCAGAAAATTATGAAAAATTCACCGTTGGATAATTTCGACGTCCTGATTCCAAAAATAATATTTATTTTATCTAAATAATTTTTTAAATATGTGAATTTTCACTTTTAAAATAAAAACCGACATTTATAAAAAAATTCACGGGTTTTGACAGAAATGGCTTTCAAACCTAAATAAAAATTTTAATTGCATTCATAAAATTATAAGATCATTTATATTTAATAAAAATTAATTTAATATTAATAATAATATTTTATTAAAATAATATTTAATTCAAAAATCCTTTAATTTAATAAAATATAATTCTTAATTAAATAATAACTAAAAAACACCATTTGTACTTTAAAAACTAATTACAATGTATCAAAAATGACTAGAAATTATATTCATTATTATATAAAAAAATAATGTACATGAACATGGTGCTACTTATTTGTTACATAACCCCTTAAAATAGTCGCATAAGACCTAAGAGTAAGGTGTGCAATGTTGACAGACTCTTGGGGTTGCTCGGATAACATTGCTCGAGTGGTAATCTCAATCAACTTCCATTTTTCCCGTAGACGATCACGTTCGAGCTTGACTTGATGAAGCTCATCTTGGGCTTGGTCAAGGGCAAAGCCCAAAGACGCCACCTCCTTTCCGAGCTCCGACAAATGGGCTTCTTAAGGGGCAATTCTACTGGATGAGGTCATCGCTTCCTTTGTCTGAGTAGAAAAATTGGTTCGTTAAAGCCTTATATTTAAACTACCCAGATGATCACTGTTCAACGGCTATAAAAGTAACGGTCACAAATCTTAACGTTAAACTAAAGAAGTTGACATCTTATAAAAACATAAAGAAACATTTAACTGGATCAAGAGGGATTTTCCATTAATGAAATTTTGGGCCGTTACATTGGAGACACTATTATTATTGAAAGAGGTTAATTAATTATTTTAATCATAATATTTTGGGTTACATATTATCTCATAAATACATGAGTCTCAGGTAGAGTAAATTGTTAGAATACCTACATACATTTCACTTGACATCACCTACACCTCTAGAATGGGGAATATTTTTTGTGGAACAATTAGTATGAAATTTTCATATCATGTTATCTTTAAAACTAATTAGAAATAAAATATCATGGGAGACATTACTAGATATATTTGGAGGTGATGTAGGATGAGACATATATGATTTTGGCTAGTTCCCCATTGAAATTATCTCTCCTTGAGTCAACATTTTAGGAGGAGTAGTAAGATTAGGAGTTCAAAGATATTAGGGGGTCCTTATTTATTGGTTTAACCATTTTATTTTAGTCTCTATCTTCAAAATATATTCTTTTTTAATGATTTGGTTCATTATCCTAGTACCTATTAATAAGATTATGATATAGGAATTTCATAGTACCTTATGTTATGTACAACCCAACACTATGAAGATATATTATTACATGAATTTTCTATTCATAGTGCCAGGAATAAAGCATTAAAATGTTGATCTTTTGTCATGTTCTTATACATGTTTTTTGTTTAACTATAATAACCAAAAGTCTTCTATTCAACAACATCTTCATCCTATGCCAGTTTGTAAATTGGATGAGATATTCAAGTATTTATTCATTGTATTATCATGGACTCCCCAAGGGAATTTTAATATTTTTTGGGGGATTGATTGGTTGACTAAATTGGGGCACTTCATTCCTATTCATGACACCACTAAATTTGAGTATTTTGGAATCATTTAAATGTAATTGATTGTGAGGTTACATGGGTTACCATCTAATATTGTCTTAGATAGGGATCAAAAGTATACATCTTGGATCTATAAGGGTCTTCCAGAGGTGATGGGAACTCATATCAAATTGAGTATGACTTACTATCCTCCCAAATATGGCGAAAAAGAGCATTCTTTTCTGATCATAGATAATATGATACATATTCAAGTTATGGATTTTAAAGTATCTTTGGATGAACATATTGGAATATTTTAGTTTTCTTATAATAATATATACCAGTCATTTATGAAAATGGATTCTTTCTGTTCTTGGTATAATCTCCCTTTTAAACATACTTCTTTTTTGTCAGAGGAAGGCGGTGCTTATCTTGTATAACCTAGCATTACCTAGGATATGTAGATTAATATTAAAGTTATCAATGTATGATTAGAGATATCCAATATTTTATATAAGTCTTACATGCACCGTCAGAGAGTTATTTTGAATTCAAAGTTGGTGGATAGGTTTCTTGAAATTATTTCACCAGTTGGATCATCATCGGCTTGGGAAGAAGGGTATGTTGGATCTGGGATATGTTGGATTGTTTATGATCACTAATTAGATTGGTATGGTGTCCAATAAATTGTAATTAACATCTCTATTTACTACTTTAATGATATATTCCACATATCTCATCTTAATAAATATCATCCTTATCTTTATCATGTATTGAATTGGGAGGATATCGCTCTGGAACCAAATGCGTATGTGGTTGAGGAACAACTATAGACTATTGTTTTTTAGGATAAATTCCTATGTGTAATGTAAATTCCATTGGTTTAAGTTTTATGGTGGAAATTAATAGATTCTAATTATACATGGGAGTAGGAATCATTAATGATAGAGTAATGGAATCAAATCTTTTTGGGTAAACCTTCTATAACTTGGATTTTTTTGTTAAGAAAGTCATATGGTGGGGATAATTTTTAAATACCAACATCACACTATGGTACTAATTTCTATGTGTTTTTACCATATTTTGAGTTGATATTTTCTTAGGTTTTTTTGTGTAAAATTTTAATGTTTTTTTAGTTTTCTAGGCATGTAAAAATTTGGGTAATGGTTAAGGAAACTGTGCAGGTCATCTTATGAATCTATGTAGCTTATTTTGGAGACCTAGAGGACGGTGTATGATTGGTGCATGGTTAGTAAAAACCATGTATCAGTCTCTTAAAACAATATAACACGGTAATGATTTATTTTTCATGGTTTATACACAATTTTTCAAACCATGTGGATCCTCTAGCATGATAGAAGGGGGTTCATGGTTGGTGTATGGTTTTTTTAATCATGCTTCCAAATTAAGAGATATTAAATAATTAATCAAATTTCAATTTTTAAGACCTGAAACACCTATTTTTGGCCTCATTAGTCTACTATTGGATTGGTCTCCTGACCTAGGAGACTCCTCTAGGATATTTTGGATATTACTTTCCTCATAGTGAAAAATTTTGATAGTTAATTGGGTTATGGATCTAGATTTTCAACGGTATAACTATGTTATTCATTATTATTATCCTTAAATCAAGATCATATTGTATTTTTTATGATATAATTCTTATATAATAGGTGTATTAACCTGATATAAGTTTCATTTAATTATCTAGTGTTATTTTAATTAGATCATCCATTGATAGAGGTGAATTCATTGGAACTTGATTGATCATTGCGTGAATCTTTGAGATCTTTATGGTAAGTGTTCTATCTCTCTCTCTCTCTCTTTTACCTATTTACCTTGGTATCATTGAATATTAAAATTATATTATGGTATTCATGTTTTGTGGTCTACTATTTATTCTAGAATCTCTCCTATCCTTTTATGGGTATATCCTATGGAATTTTTGGAACACTAAGTTATTGAGGTGTGTGGATGAATCTAAAGTATTTATCTTATCAACTAAAAATTACCACTTAATTATAATCTTTATTTATAAACTACTAATTGAATTAAATATTATTTGTTGAAATTTTTTTTTGTTTTTTATAAATAAAAATAGTATTTCCCTTTGTATTTGTTAATGAATGGTTGATTTCAAATCCCTATTGTATTATTTAATAAAATTGTATTTCAATGTATATTTTTGGTGAGAAAAAAGTGTTAAGTTTGATTTTAAAATGTGATATACAATTTTTCAATGATTTTATATTTTTGGAACATGGGATCCATGGGTACATAGGATGGAGATCATGAAGGTACTTGTTTCCATGACTCGTAGGGGTATCACACGACGGGGTGTTCATTTGATACCAAGGGCATCATATTGGGGACAGGTTTATAGGACATTGTAGTGGGGTTCATACCTCAGGGTCTTCCTCTTTCCCTTAGGTCTCCATATAGGGGAAGTTTTGGGTGTTCACCGGTCAGTATTGATTACATGGGGTGAGTATCCTATATAGTTCAAACCTATATTATCAAAGGGGAACTTCCCAATGTTATTTTCTATAATGTTTATTTATTATAATTTTTTTTTAAATGATAAATTAGTTATTTTAATGTGATTTTGAAACTATTGTATATGAAATTTTTTATGAAATATTTATAATTGTGATTTTCCAAGTGTTTGGTTAATTTGTAAAATTTCTATATCATTTCTTTTTTTATTTTAAAATGATAATATTTTTATCATTCAATAAAAAAATCTTATGTAAAATTTAGTGATATCCTATTGGGATTGTTTTCCCACACCCTACAAACACCCTTAGGTGTGTGTAGACCTTATTTTTTCTAATGTAGTAAGGGGAAAGGAACCACAGTGATGTGGTGGGTATATGATTAAGCCCTGTTTGGGACTTAGGTTCTGAGAATGTAGGATATTTTCTTTCATGACATTTGGAGATTTTAATATCAATATTTTCTTCTTTTTCTACTCTTAAATCATGTACATGATTTTTTTTGATTTGTTTTCCAGTTACATATCGCATTCCATCTATTTGAATATTTTGTAGCATTTTTATCTATAGTTATCATGTATTAAATAATTATTATTATATATTTTTTGTGATACATTATTCCCTAGGTTTTTCTTCATTCTTAGGTTCCTTTCACTAATACATAGGGATCTGTATTGCCTTTCGAGTATTGTTATAGTTTGGTTTAAAACCTATTTTGATGGGTTATTTGGGTTTCTTCATGACAATCTAAGAGTATCAAGATTTATTTTCTATTATGATATCAACCTCACTATCTTATGTAATACTAGGAAAGTCATCATTTCCACTATAATAAGAATATATTAAGGTTCCCTACCATTTAATCATGCTCCCTTATTATTTAATAAGACATTGTGGTTTCTAGATAAATCTCTCTCAATATCATTTTCATGATCCCAATTCAACAAATACTAAAACTAAAATGGTTATGGTAATATCTTAAATATGATTATGAAAACAAAGAACCAAATATGTGGTCCCTTATGATAATTTTGTATTTAACATATGGTATTATTGGATCAACTTATTACTCTCTTGATTTAATCCTTGGTTATTCATGGCTATTTTCTTTTTAGGTTATTTTACCTAATTTTTTAACATCATATTCAAAACCAATATAAATTATTGTTTGATATAATTTCAATTAACCATCGCATGTCCTCTGAGAGTTTCACACCAGGTGTATAGCTAGGAATCTTTATCATTCACCAATTTTCTATCATGTTGATACCCAATATTTCCTTTTCAAGATTGTAACTATAACAATCCAAACATTTATCAATGGAATTTAACTATAACACCTCGACCCGATATTCCCAAAGTGGGTTCCAAAAACATTGTGTGTAATTTTTTTATAAAAATATGCTGCTAAAATTACACATCACATCCCATCATAGAGGATTTTCTCAATCTAGGTACTGGGAAACTAGAAATAAACTAATACATTTCTTCAAAACTGAGCGAGATAAACTCTATAGTGTGGCCACCAAAAAGATTAAATCAAATCAGAAAAATAAAATAATCCTTTAAAAAATAAATTAAAAATTTAGGGTGATCATAATAATTCCTAGAAAGGGTTTTAAAAACTAATTAATGAAATTCCTTTTTAAAACATCCTTTTAAAATAATTATAAAACATTTTCTTAAAAGGAAAAAACATTTATTATAGCATGTCATCAAAAATTTTCAAAGGTTACTTGAAATAATTTTTAGGTAAATATATTACAAAATAATATAAATATATTTATTTATTTATTTATTTTTAAATCTAGTGATAAAACACATTTTAGAGTATGCATACTTGTACAAAAATGCATGGAATGCTTCATATAAGTTAGGAGTTGATCATACTAAATTAAGGGCGGCATGCAAGGTTGTGGGTACAATTTAGTATATGAAAAAAATACTTTCTTATAATTTCACAAGAAAAAATTTCATAAACCACTTATAAATAAAAACCAATTCATGAAATGACAGATGAATTTTACAACTTTCGTATTAAATTTTTGAAAATAAAAGTTAATATTTATTTATAAATGAATTGCTAAGTAATTATATCATTATTCCATGTACATTTATAACCATAATCATAAGTATAAGATTGTTAAAAAAGGATTTTCTACTAGTTGAATAATCACATGGTTGGTTAAATACTAATCACATATTGAGGGAATGCATAATGCAGGACAATCGTAACATTCTGTCAAGGCCTCATGTCAAGACGATACATAAACATTTTTTTCAAGGGCTCGTGCCAAGATCATAGTTTTCTCAAGAGACATGCCGATGCCTCGAGAGGATATAGTGGGCCTCACCCATTACATAATAAGTCCTATACATTCCTCATATTTCTAATAAATCCTTAAATCAAAGTGTCTCATACCACTTTGATTTATTGAATTATGTCTTTATTCAAAGTGGATCATACCACTTGGAATAATTATATTATGTATCTTATTAAAAGTGTCCCATATCACTTTGAATTATTAAATTATGTCTCTTATTCAAAGTGTCCCATACCACTTTGAGTAATTAAATTCTTAATCCATAAGTTATCATCAGAGATAAATTTCATTTTTCAATTCTTATTTATATTCATAAATAAAGTGAATCATGCACTAACTATAAACATTAATATAAAAATTTCATGTTTTGTTAGTTATACCTTAGGTTGTGGTTATCTCAAATTTATCAATGACATGCATGGAAACATAGACAAAATTGTGTACATGTGATGATAATTGGTGCACATGATATAATAGATTGTTTGGGTTCGTCACATAAAAAATAACTCTTATATTTAAAACCCTTTTTCCATGAAAGTAAAAAATTTAATATAATAAAATACATTTTTATAAATATAATATAGATATATTTCATGTTTAAACCATACAGGGATGAATGGAAGTGTCATATAGACTAAAGAATAATCTTTAATAAGAAATAGTATTCATCATGAATTAAAACATAATATTTATAAATGTAAAACATTCATTTCATATGAGATATTAAAACATAAAGAAATATTTAATCTCACTTCACTAACATGAGATATTCTACAATTTTGATCTAATGTTATATAATATCCTTTATAAGTTATGATAATATTTTTTGTTAATTATACATATACTTGTGTGTTTATGCATGTACAAGAATATATTAAACAAAAGATAATTCTCACCCTTTATCCTTAAAATTATTAATTGAGATTCAGAAATGTAATAATAGTAAAAATGTGATGACCTCTTAAAATATTTAAGCACTCAATAATAAAACAAGGTTTTGTTATTGTTTTTCAATATAAAATTGTATTAAACATTTTAAAAAAATCAAAATATAACTTTCAACACATAAAAATCACAACAAGGTTATTACCATCAAAACTTCTTAAAATAAATCAAGTCATGCATATATTTATTTTGGTACTTATATATGTACTTGTGGGTTTTAAAATCAAAATTAAAAGAATATGTATAAGGTTAGGGATTACCTTTAATAATAATTTCTTCAGAAATAAAACTTAATTAGATTAGGATTAAAAACTATATTCATATATATATATAACTGTATATACATATATATGATTATATATGTTTAGAAACTCAAAAACTACTCTTATTAAAACCCTTTATAGGTGTTATATATATCAAAACATTAGTTTATTACTGATATTCATCACTTGAAAAAACCCAAAATAGATTAGGATTTGAAATTATATAAAATCGTATATACATAAAGTGTATACATGTGATTTTTTAACCCAAAAGAAGGTTTGATAAATCCTTACAAGTGTCATACACTTCAAAAACATTATTTAATCACTAATATCAATTACATGAAAACCTAAATTAGATTAGAATTAAAATCTATATATATATTTATTCATATAACCATACATACAAAAAGTGTATATACGGGTTTTTTCATCTCAAAAATGATTCTATATTAACCCTTACATGAATTATATGAATACAGAACATCATTTAAATACAAAAAAACATCATTTGAAAAAACGAACAAAACAGAATAGTTTATTTATTTATTTATAAACGTATATATACATATATGTATATATGGTTGAGTCAAATGAAAAAACTAAATAAACCCTTACATGAATTCAAAGGTAGGATGGAGCCATGAAGAGATTAGAGGAAGGTTGAGGAGAGGAAAACCCACATGGTTATGTGTTCAACAAGGGTTTATATAAGCAGTATATATATATATATATTATAATATAGTTTAAACATAAAAATTTAAACAAAAAGGCATGAATAAATCTGAATCTAACAATTTTAGACAAGAAAAAAAACATAATCAATGAAGACCTGGAATAAATCAATCATTTATAATATATATATATATATATATATATTATTGAAAATATACAAGATACACCAAAGGGGTTTACATTGAACAATTTCACCCTTTGTAGACTTGTGAAAAAATGAAAAGGGTTGGTTCTGAGCAGAGTGATGAGACGACTCACAAGATGAGAGATAAATAGTGGAGGAGAAGGAGGGAGAAGTCTACTGGTGTGGTACGAGGAATAAGAAGAATAAAGGAAGAAGAAGGTTAAAAAGATGGATGGCCACGATCAACTGATTCTGATCGAATGACTACATTGTCTTTTTCAATTTTAAAAGCATATGGACAGTCAAGATTATAATGTGGCTTTGATCAGATAGTCTTGGGGAAATCGCAAGATTTAAAAGGGTTGTTTGGTCAAGATCAAACACATACTGATCGGATGGTTGATGAAAATTGTGTAATAAAGAAGTGGTGGTTACGTTTGAAGGTTGGACTGGATCGGATGGTGAGGATCCCATGTGGTGAGATCAAATGACTTAGATTAGATTTACTAGAAAAATTGCCATCCCACGTCAAAATGGAAATGGTTTTGGGGTATCCTTTTATATCTCAATGTACTAGCCATATTCTAATAACCTAAGAACACATTTAGGGGTCATTATACATAGTTCCCCCAGCCACAGGCCTTGGCCCACCCTCACTTGTGCCAGAGTGTGACCTACCTCACCCACTGTATGTACCTGACCAGGCCCTTCACACAGTCTCGAGCGTGACTCATCATGAGCTATAAAGTAACTCTCCCAATCTTTTTTTACCAATGTGAGATTCCCACTTGGACCTTGAGGGCTTGTCCTTCAATGCTTCCCTCAGTTGGGTAGGGTACTCACCCAAGTTTTTTGTCAAAAACTAATTAAACATAGTTAAAAGAACTAAATACACATATTAATTCCCTTATATATATATATACATTATTTCCCATACATGAGATTATTTTTATAAAATTATATTCATTTTAAAAGAAACATATTGTTATAAGTATTATATTTTTTAAAAAGAAAATATAAATTACAACTTTAATTAAAACGATGTTATTATTTAACCAATGATATAACTTTAAAATGTTTAAATTAATTTAAAACATTTGAAATTATTAAAATACTTATATAATTAGAATACTTAAAATAGTCAATATACTTAACGATTATAAAATTTTATGACCTTTAAGAAACCAAAGGTCACCTAAATACCCCCAAAAACTATTAATGGTCATATTTATCTTCAACGGTTACAATGCCTTATAAATAATTTCTTAAGGTGTTCCAAACATCAAAAACTATTTCAGCTTATAAGAATGGTGCTCTTAATTTCCTTTATTCTTAGTATTGTTTCCATAGTACATTCCATAATGTTTTTCATTGTGACAGACCGGAAGGATTTTTACTGCCTACTTAGTAAAGTTGTTGTGTTTGGTGGTCTCCTGGTGATCCTGATAAGCCTTATAGTAGGTATTCTAGGTTAGTTATGGTATTTTAGACTTATTGAAATGTAATTTTTCAATGTTTCTATTGAGTAAAATATGTCTTATTTCTATTCTGTATTAATTTATTTTGGATGAAACCAATATTAACAAAAATAATAATAACAATGCTAATAAATAAAAAATATTATTATTTCAAATATAAATATGTCTGAGGCATCACATTATCCCCCCTTAATGTAATTGTTCCCTAAAAATAATATTTTACTCTTAGTCTTCCACAGAACCAACTTCTATCATTATCCTTGATTTCCCTAAAAGATATATTTTAATTATTATTTATTAACAAAATTTTATGGAAAAATATTTAATTTATACCTTGACTAGGTCCACCACCGTGGATAATCCACTATTGTACTCATGTGGATTCACAGGGTAGTTTTCAGTTCTTCAATTTCTCTATACCATATACACCTCGAGTAGTTAGGGTAAACCCTTTGCATAAATCACTCAGGTTTCTAGAGAGAGGCATGGGAGGTGTGGAGCTCAGAGATTTCGGCATGGACTCGTTCCTTATAGATCTGTCAAACTATCTTGTGTCTGAGAGTTATGATGTCATAGAGTCTCCCATGCATACTAAAACTCAAAATGTGGAATAGATAACATGCTCTAAAGTCACGCTCCATTACATCTTCCCAAAACTTCTCTAAGGCTAGGTAATTTTCAAACATAGTGAAACAGAGGAAGATACCTTCATGATACGGTCCCCTATGAATATATTCTAAAAAATGTACATTTTCCAAATGGTGATAGAGATAAATACCTCCTTGGTAGTACCAAAGGATATTTGGACTGATGGACACCTCGTAGAGTTGTTTTCAGGAAAAACACAGGTTTTTAAAAGGATGGTATGCTTCTGAACATGACTTGACAAATATGTTCTCAATTAATTCGGTAGGGAGAGATAAGTGGTTTTTTGGTGAACCCTCACCTTCCATCATAAAATTTCAAGAAAAAAGTTCAACATAGTGAAGCATAGATATTTTTTTCTGTTCCAATTTTCCAGAATTTTCTAGACCATTCCTCCAATACCAACTATTACACCCCAACCCCAGAAGATAGGAGTCAGTTCCAAAAACATAGTGTGTAATTTTTTTTATATAAAAATATGCTTCTAAAATTACACATCAGATCCCATCATAGAGGATCTTCTTAGTCTAGGTTCTGGAAAACTAGACACAATGGATACTTTTCTTCAAAATTAAACAAGATAAAATCTATAGTGTGGCCACTACAAATATTAATTCAAAGCTGAAAAATCTAATAATCCTATAAAAATAAATTAAAAACAAAGGGTGAGAACAAGAATGCCCTGTAAAGTGTTTTAAAAATAATTAATGAAATTTATTTTTAAAAGCATCATTTTAAAATAATTATAAAAAAATTTATTAAAAGTAAACAACATTTCATTTAGCACGTCATTACCATTTTTCAAAGGTTACATGAAATCATTTTCAGGAAAATATATTACACAATAATATATATATATATATTTAAAATCTATAGATAAAATACATTTCAAAGTATGCGTACTTATACAAAAAAGCATGAAATATTTCATATAAGTCAGGAGTTGATCAAACTAAATTATGGGTGACATGAAAGGGTATCGGTACAATTTAGTATATTAAATAATACTTGCTTAAAATTTCACAATAAACAATATCATAAACAACTTATCAATAAAATAATATTTCAGAAATGACAAATGAATTTTTTAACTTTCGTATTAAAGTTATGAAAATAAAAGCCAAACATTATTTATAAATGAATTGCTAAGTACTTCTGTCATTATTCCATGTTCACTTATTACCACAATCATAAGTACAAGATTATTAATCAATTATACTACTCAAATAATCATATGGTTGGTTAGAAACTAATCACATATTGAGGGAATTCATAATGCAGTACAATCACAACATTCTGTCAAGGCCTCATGCCAGGACCATACATAAACATTTTGTCAATGCCTCGTACCAAGACCATAGTTTGTCTCATGAGACATATTGATCCATCAAAGGGCTATAACAGCCCTCAACCGTCACATAATAAGTCATATTCATTTCTTATATGTCTAATAAGTCTTTAAATCAAAGTGTCCCATACCACTTTGATTTATTAAATTATCTCTTTTATTCAAAATGTCTCATACCACTTTGAATAATTAAATTATGTCTCTTATTCAAAGTTTCCCATACCACTTTGAATAATTAAATTATGTCTCTTGCTCAAAGTGTCTCATACCACTTTGAATAATTAAATTCTTAATCCATAAGTTATCATAATAGATAAATTTCATTTTTCAATTATTGAATATATTTATAAAAAAAGTGAATCATACACTAATTGTAAACATTAATCTAAAAACTCCATGGTTTTTCAGTTATACATTAGTATATGTCTATCTCAAATTTATCATTGGAATGCAAGGACAAATAGACATATTCTTTTACATGGGATGATAACTGGTGCACATAAAATAATATATTGTTTTGGTTTGTCACATAAAATAATATCTCTTAGATTCAAAACACTCGTTCCATGAAAGTAAACATTTAATATACTAAAATATATGTTTTTAAATATAACATAGATATATTTAAGGTTTAAACCATACACTAATGAATGGATGTGTCATACAGATTAAAGAATAAACATTAATAACAAACAGTATTCTTCATGAATTAAAATATAATATTTATAAATGTAAAACATTCATTTCATGTGTGATATTAAAACATAAGGAAATATTTGAACTCACTTCACTAAAATGAGAGATTATTCAATTATGATCTATCATTATATAATATCCTTTATAAGTTCGGATAATATTTTATGTTAATTATACATATACATGTGTGTTTATGCATGTACATGTATATATTAAACAAAAGATAATTATAACCATTTATCCATAAAATTATTAATTAAGATTCATGCATGTAATTATAGTAACAAGGTGATGAACTATTACACTTTTTAATTACACAATAACAAAACAAGGTTTTTTTATTGTTTTCCAATATAAAATGATATAAAACATTTTGAACAAATCAAAATATAACTTTCAAAACATAAAAATCACAACAAGGTTATTACCATCAAAACTTTTTAAAATGAATCAAGACATGCATATATGTATTTGTGGTACTTATATATATACATGTGGGTTTTGAAATTAGAATTAAAATAATATTCATAAGGATAGGGATCACATTTAAGAGTAATTACTTAACAAATTAAACTTAATCGGATTGGGATTAAAAACTATATTCACATATATATATATATAACTTTATATACATATATATGGTTATATATGTTTAGAATCTCAAAAAAACACTTCGTAAACCCCTTTAGAAGTGTTATATGTATCAAAACATCAGTTAATTACAAATATTCATTTCTTGAAAAACCCAAAATAGATTAGGATATGAAATTATATAAAACCATATATACACAAAGTGTATTCATGGTCTTTTCATAAACCAAAGCAAGGTTTGATAAATCCTTATAAGTTTCATACACTTAAAAACATTATTTAATCACTAATATCAATTACATGAAAACCTAAATCAGATTAGAATTAAAATCTATAAATATTTATACATATAACTGTATATACACTTAGTGTATATATGGGTATTTTCATATCAAAAATGATGCTAGATTAACCCTTACCTAAATTATATAAATAAAGAACATAATTTAAATACAAAAAATAATCATTCGAAAAAAAACATAAAACAGAATAGGTTTGGTATTTATTTATAAATGTATATACATATATATTTATATATGGTTTAATCAAACACAAAACTAAATAAACCCTCACATGAATTTAAAGGTGGGGTGGAGCCATGCAGAGATTAAAGGAATTTTGAGGAGAGAAAAACATGTAGAATAAGTGTGAAACAAGGGTTTATATAAGCAGTATATATATATATATATTTTATATACTATGGTTTAAACATAAAAATTTAAACAAAAAGACTTAAAGAAATCTAAATATAACAATTTTAGACAAGAAAAAAAACCTTAATCAATGAAGAACGTAAATAAAAAAATCATTGGTAATATATATATATATATATATATATTATTGAAAACTTATATGATACACCAAAGGGGTTTGCATTAAACTAATGCACCCTTGGTGGACTTGTGGAAAAATGAAATGGGTTGGGTCTGAGGAGAGTGATGGGAGGACTCATGGGCTGAGAGAGAAATACTGGAGTAGGGATACTTCAACTAGTGAGGTGCGAGGAAGAAGTAGATGAAATAAATAATAAGTGGAAAAATATAGACGACCGCGATCTACTGAGCCCGATCGGACGACTACGGTAGCTTTAGCGATATTAAAAACATATGGACGGTCAAGATTATAACGTGGATTTCATCAGATGGTCGAAGGGAAATGTGAGATTTAAAAGGGATGTGCGGTCGAGATCAAACATATCCTAATAATAAAGTATATGAAAATCATGGTAGAACAAAGTTGCGATGGAGTTTGAAGGTTGTACTGGATCAGACGGTAAGGATCTCACACGGTGAGATCGAACGGCTCAAATTATATTTCCTAGGAATATTGTCATCCCACATTGAAATATAAATGGTTTTAGGACCACCTTTCATATCTCTATGTACTGGTCATATGCCAATAACACAACAACGGGCCATGGGGTCATCATACATGGGACCCCCAACCACAGGACTTGGTGTCACGACCCGTCCCCTGGGGACCGTATCGTGACTACCCAAGCCCGCCTTCCATAGGCTAGGGGATGGAGACTAGCACCAAAGGAGTAAATCCTTAAACTAGGAAGGCATTTCTTTTATAACTATAAACAAACACAACAGAGTTCACAACTGGAAGTGAAACACTAAGTAAGACTGTATACAAAATAAGTATTGGAAAGTAAAAGGGGCCAGAAATACAAGCCCAACAGGAAAGTACAAGTACAACTAAAATCTAGTATAACTGAAGAAAAGCAAAGCGGCTACTAGGTCATCCTCTGGGGTTCCTACATGAAGGGTAGGTACAGATGGCCTCATCATCACTCATGTCCATTCGTCTCCTCTATGTACTGTCACACCGGGTGGTCCACCTCCGGGTATCATCTAGTCCTGCTACTCATTACCTCAGTCAGCATTTTCCATCGTCTGCAAACCAATACAATGAGGTATGGGCATAGCCTGTGCAGGTGTGAGTATAAGGATACTCAGTAGGGACCCCAAGACCCTCAAGGTCTCACAAAATCCAACAAGGATAAACCACAAAGTATGAAAACAATGGATAACCATTAATTAGGTATATTCCCATACATATACATAAGTTATCTAGTAACTCATCTCAATCATGAGGAAAACACAAAAGTCATTCACTCAGCTCAAACCAGAATTTTCATTATCGAAACCACTATTGCTGGAGAACTCCTCCTCTATCGAGTACAGTAGGTCTGTTGCGACACCAAGGCCCTTCTCACTAACCTTTTACTACTAAGGTACTCCTCCTATCGAATATCGTGGGTCTGCTACCAACTAATAGGCGCTCCTCCATTGTGGGTCTGCCACCAACTACCAGGCACTCCCCCTAATAGCCTGCAGAGGTAATCCTCCTGTCGAGTACCGCGGGTTTTCTGCCAACTACCAGGAACTCCTCCATCGTGGGTCTGCCTCCAACTAGCAGGTGCTCCTCACCGGGATATTCGAATCACTCTGAGTTGAATCAGTCAAAAAGTCGTTAGGTCTGCCAGCTACAAGGTCTCTGCACTCTATCTGCTCATCCCTGGAAGGATCCGCTCCACAAGCTACTGGGAAATACTATAACTATCGTTAAGTTCCACGAAGAAGTAGTTAAAAGGTCCTCCGTGCATAGGGGTCTCAACGCAACAGACGGTGCATCAATTGGACGTCCGTTCTGTTAGTTATTAGCCTTTTAGTCCTGGGGGTCCAGCTGGATTCGTGTACGATCCAACCTGACCATAACTCAAAATTACCAAAAACTCTAGTGGGGTATTCTCAAAGGGATTTTCTCTCATTGAGATTACCAGTTCCACTGACAGTTCATCAAACGGACGTTCGGTGCCAAAGATATGGTCAAAGCAAGAAAAGGGTCGGTAGTGGGCCAGAGTCTGGTCTGACCCGGTCTGGGTCAGCCCACACAGACCCGTTGGGTCAGACCCGACCCGTTGGACAGGTCATCCTGCTAAGTTCAACCTGGTCGGTTGGGTCCGGCCCCGCAGACTACGGGGGCGGTTCGGCCCGGGCTCAGGGACTGTTCGGCCTAGAGCGTTGTGAGGGCGCGGCCCAGCACGGCTTAGCCTGGAAGGTGCGGTTGCGCTGGTTTGACTAGGGCACCGCGAGGGGGGTCAGGACACCGGCTCGGTTGGGTGGTTGTGAGGGCGTCGGGATGCTGTGGGGGTTCCGGGCAGGGAAAGATAGGGTGTCGGGGGCGCCGGGCAGGCCGTGGCAGGGGCCGGGGACACCAGGCAGGGCACGGCAGGGCACCGGGGGCACCGGGTAGGGTGTGACAGGGTTTCGGGGGCGCCGGGTAGGGAGCGGAAGGGTGCCAGGGGTACCGGGCAAACCCAATCAGACCCACTCGGCCCAACCCAGTCTGAGCTGACCCGGTCTGGGTCAGCCCGGACAGACCTATTGGGTCTGACCCAGCCATTTGGGTGGGTCAGCCCGCTAATTTCAACCCGGTCCACTGGGCCCAACCCAGTGGACTGTGGGGGCTGTTCGGTTGGGTCTCGGGGCCAGTTCGGCCCAAAGCATTGTGAGGGCACGGCCCGGCACGGCTCAGCCTAGAGGGCACAGCTGAGCCAGTTCGGTGAGGGCTCCGCGAGAGGGGCTGGGACATCGGCTCGGCTGGGTGGCCGCTAGGGATCCAGGACGTCACAGGGGCACCGGCCAGGTCGCGGCAAGGTGCCGGGGGCGCCAGGCAGGCCGCGGCAAGGGCTGGGGGCGCCAGTTAGGGCGCGTCAGGGCACCAGGGTCACCTGGCGGGGCGCGGCAGGGTTCTGGGGGCACCGAGCAGGGCGCTGGGAGCACTGGGCAGGCCGCGGTAGGGGCCGAGCAGGCTGTTGGGGGGGCACGGGGTGCGCGGCCAGGCCGCCGGTAGGGTCTTGGAAGGTCGTGGGGCACCAGGCAGTGCGTGAGGGTGCGGGCAGCACGTGGGGGGCATGTGGACAGCACACGGTGGTGCCAGGCAGGGCACCAGTGAGGCCGGGCAGGCCAGGTACCGCTCGGGCAGGCGATGCCCGGCCAGAGCTTCGGTACGCCGCGGGGTTCGCGGAGGTCATGGGTAGCACATCCTTTGTCATCACTGCCTTCATCGACTCATCGTAGTTACGTCGGCATGTAGAAGTAATGTCACAAAAAGGATCTGTGGAGGGAGATGGGCCATGTTAGTTGGCCCGCACCCTCCGTGTTTAGGGGTGATAACAATTGTTCAACAAAGAGGAAGGAAGTTGAACTTCAATCATTTAATACTTCGCATCGATTCTTTTCAACGAAGAGGAGAAAGGGAAAATTAAACCACCAACTTTCAATAACCCCTACCTTGATCGATGTTTTTTGATATTGGCATGAGAAGACAGTCATAGATCTGTGGTAGACGAACACATCCCACGTTGAAAGAGTCCAAGGAAGAAGGTCAGAGGAGGTCGTTCATTGTAGTCGAAGGTGTCCCTCGTCGGCGTTCTTCTTCGGGAGATCGTTATTCTCCAGAAGAGCATTCTTCGTTTGAGAGCATTCTTCATTTTTCATTGGGAGCTTTTCTCCCAAGTTCCTCTTCTAAAGTTCCACCAAAATAAATATGCCAACAAAATAATAGATTGAAATATCCTATTAATTTTTTTAGCACAATATTCGAATTGGACTCAATAATTAGGTAGGCTCCCCTTAATTAATGTGGAGAATTGGAACAATTAATTAAAGGGGAGTTGGCTCCATAAAGGTGAAGAGGCTCTCTCTCATTAATGAGGGAGAGTTAAGAGGTTATACTCTCCTCCGATTAATTGGGGTCTGGTGGTCCCCACCCCTATTATTTAAATGAGAGGTTATGGTCTCGGGTGGTCCCCACATCGTAACCTCCTGCGAAAGGTTATGTTCAGGTGGGCCCCATCACCATAACCTCTCATGTGAGGTTAAGGTGTGGTGGCCCCACCTCCAACCTCCACTTGAAGAATTTAACCACCCAATCTCCACATGGAAAATAAAATAAAATAAGGTGTTAGCTCAATTTATTTTATAAATTTTTTTATAAAAAGCCAAAAACTATCTTTTATTCTTGACCAACTACCATCGAGGTGAAATTATTCTTAAGAGAATATCGGCGCAACGAGTTCAACAGTTCCCTCATATTTTATTTTCGAGCAACTGTTCAATAGTTATAAAAACTCACTCCTATGTTTACTGAACGTAACCGAACAAAACTTCAGAAAATGATTCTGATCACACAGGGCCTCGGAATCACGCGCTGTCCGTTTTCGAGGACTCCTAATTTTCCCATGTATTTATGAAAAAAAATTCCACGGAATTTCTAGGTCTTTACACTTGGCCCACCCTCACTCGCGCCGATGTGCGACCCGCCACACCCCTGTGCGTTCCTGACCGAGCCCTACACACAAGCCCGAGCAGGACTCATCATGCACTATGTGGGTGGTATTCCTTGCTTTGGATACCAATGTGAGATTCCCACTCATACCTTGAGGTCTTGACCTTCAAGGCCACCCTCGGTTGGGTAGGGTACTCACCCATGTTTTTTTCAAAAATTTATTGAACATTATTGAAATAACAGAATATGCATATTAATTCCCTTATATATATAAAAACATTATTTCCCATACATGAAATTAATTTTATAATTTTATATTCATATTAAAATAATCATATTGTTATAAGTATTATATTTTTCTAAAAACCAAATATAAAATGCACCTTTAATTAAATCTATTTCATTATTTAACCAAGCATATAAGTTTAAAATATTTAATGTATTTTAAAACATTTGAAATTATTAAAATAATTATATACTTAGAATACTTAAAATAGTGAAAATAATTAATGGTTATAAAATTTTATGACCATTACCAATCCAACGGTCACCTAATGACCCCAATAGTTGTTACCAATCATATATATCCTTAACGATTAAAAGGCCTTATAAATACTTGTTTAGGGTGATTCAAACTTCAAAAACCATTTTGAATTATAAGAATGGTACTCTTTATTACCTTGATGATTATTATTATTTTCATAGTACTTTCCATAATTATTCTTATTGTGACAAACCTGAAGAATGTTCACTACTTACTTTGGTCAAGTTGTTGTGTTTGGTGGTCTTTCAGTGATCCTGATAGGGCTTCTAGTAGGTATTCTAGGTTAGTTATGGTATTTTTTCCTTACTTAAATGTAATTTTTCAATGTTTATATTGAATAAAATATGTCTTATTTTTATTCTACAAGAATTTATTTTTGATGGCACCAATATTAACAAAATAAAATAATACTAATACTAATGACTAACAAAATATTATTATTTCAAATATAAATATTTATGATTTGTCACATTAACCCTTATAATAATAATTCCATATAGTATAAATCACATTAAATCACATAGAGAATAGAATAATAACTTTATAAATGAATAATGAATGAAATAATAAGTATTTTTATAAATTAAGGAACCTATACCAATTGAATAGTAACTTAACCTTTGGAATAGTAACATGACCCTTATGAATAATAAACCATTGAATAGAATAATAACTTAACCTTTTAGAGTAAAAATCAAATATAGGCATCTTATAAATTAAAGTATGGTATAATTATATCATAGTCTAATTAAATAAATGTTTTAAAAATTATTAATTAACTATTTTAATGTTTGTAAGTCATAAATATTTAATTATAATTTTATGAATACTTTAATAATTTAAAAGAAATTTATTTTCATAAAATTTATTCATAAATTAATATTTTTTTAATATGATTTTAATATAATTTTATGATACCGTAAGTAATGTTTCAACGTATTATAAAATTAAATATAATTTTAAAATCAGTAACTTCCACGTAAATGATAAATTAAATTAAAAATTAAAATAATCATACATAGAAAAAAAAATTATAAAATGGAGTTCATTTTTTAATTTGTATGCATTAAAAAAATTATGTTGAATTTTTGTGATTTTTCTAAAATACTCATATTTTTTCTGAATAGTGAAATACGATAATTTATGGCATATAAACATTAAAAGTTAAATAAAATATTCTTTGATTCATAACTAATGTAATCACCATAATCTCTCACTACCCATAATTATTTAAATATATTTAGTGGTAATTCTTAAACTATTCATAGTCTTGAGCTAGAATAATAAACTAATAAATATAATAAGGGTAAAAAACCCCTCCCCTTCACTATAAATACCATTCTTCACCACCTCATTCTATAACTCCTTTCAAGATTTGAGCCTTGTCCAAATTTAGAAAAAAAAATTCAATTCCCTCCCTCACTTAATGGATCACTTGGTCTCACCAAAATACCAAAACCTTTTCCCTAAGGAGGTTCTCAAGGAGGATAAATCCAAGAGGTAAAATCCTCTACCTTTTTCTTTTAATTTCATTATATTCTTCTCTTCTCCTCATTTTCACTTATCTAAATGGAATTATAACTAAATTATGTTTGATATACTATAATTTTATCATGTTAATGTAATATCCATCATAAAACTCCTTTTTATCCCTCTCTTATTCTAAAAAAGGAATCGTTACCCATAATGTGTCAATTTACCGACATCATGGGTGATGCACTTTAATTTTCCATTAAAGCCTTAAAGGGTATTAATAAAACCATTATAATTGTTGAAAAATATTATAAAATTTATTTTAAAACCATATTTATGTTATGAAACTAACATGTATACATAATACTAAATAATAAAACCAAACGAGTTTGTTGTGATAAAAAAACTACCAAAATTATCCTAAAATGATCATTATTATCTTTTATCTAATGATTCATCCTCATGCCATATAAACAAATACTTTATAAGAAAATTTAAAAAAATTAATTACATTAATAACATATAATAACAATTTTGGATATTTATCCTCATTTTACATGAACCCAATTCATGTATACAACTAAAATGATCAAGAAAATCATGAAAACGAATGCTCCAAAATAATGAAATTAAACTCTATAACTCATCAAAAATACCATAAATAAACTTAATAAAACCACAATGAATCAAATTCATGTATAAATATTTATTTATTTTTTAATTAATTAATCTAATATGATAATATATGTTATTAAAGTGAAGAAATCATTTTTACATAAGTTAAGGGGAATTCTCAAACCCAACTCTCTTTCTTTGGGTTTTCCCTCTTTCACCCCATTTTCAAGTATAGATATTACTTTATTGTTCCTTATTTATAATTTATTCAAAATTATCTTATCTTTTCTAGGATATACATTTTACCAATATTTATTTATGAAAATGAAAATATTTTTCTCAAAGAACTCTACTTTCGAAAAAAATACATCTTTTACTTCTCTTGTGATTATTCTTCTTCAATCAAGATTGATATCAATCATATTATTCTCGTTTTATCATGGGAACTCAAAATAGTATGAATGTATATTTATGAAATTAAGCCCATTACTTTCCTTGGTTTTTTTATGTATAAGGTTGATATACATTCTATGTGTAATTCATGTTAATATAAATATAATGATGTGACGGGTTCCCTCAGAATTATATAGCATAATGTAAATTTTAGGATATGATGGGTGCACCTGAAATTATATAGCACTCCAATTCATTGGTAAATTTGATGTATCTTCTGAGAAAAATTAAAATATGTGTGAACATGATGATATCTTTTATCACAATTATGTGTGGTAGTTGACCACTATGACCTGATGTTTCATTTTTATTCATTGCCACATTCCAAGACTTTTACTAATGTTTTCTCTCAAGATTATGATCTTGTGCATATGTTAGGTTAATAATGATTATTCTCACCCATTTTTATATAGATTCATGTTTGTATATATCCTCTTACTTGGATTTTATCTCACCCCATTCTTTGATGTATATCCTTAAGTGATTACTTGTACTAAGGGTAACTTGAGGTCCAAAAATAAGGTAGAGAAAAAGTAATTAAATAAATGTTTATGTTTTATTTTTTAAATGTTATGTATGGTTATAATTTTCCCAAGACATTAAACTTTTGGATCCTAGTTGTGTAATGATTTTATGTTTTTATATTTAAAATTATATTAGAGTCATGTAAGAAAAAGAAGAGTCATTATTGTTTGTATCATAGCATGGTTTAGTTAATTTGGGAATTAGGATTAGATAACCTTAGTGAAAACCCCTAGTATGAGACTAAGTATAAGTAAGCACCCGATAAGATTTGTTTTGCAAAATTATAAACATATGGATCCTACAATATATGTCTTTAGACTTAATTTCACAAAGTAATAAATTATTTATTCAGGACTTTTTGAATTATGTTTGGTTCTAACCTTTTCTGTTTTAGAAAATTGTGGGAACAATGAGAAACCAGGATAACAACTCATGCGAGATACAATGAAACGATTACTCAAATGACACACCCAATTCCTTGGAAGGTGGAGTTAAAACTTTAATATTGATTATTACCCAGTTAAATCAGGTTATAAACAATAACTTGAATAATTTGGAATGTCCTACTTCACCTAAGAGGGGGAAACTAGATATCGAGTCCTTTATATAGAAACAACCACCAAAGTTTATTAGATCTTCTGATCCACATGTTGGAGAATAGTGGGTCAAATCAATAGAGAAGATATTTTTTGTACTTCACTATTCTAAGATGGATAACATGACTCTTTTCATTAATCATCTTGATAGAGAGGTTTACCAATGGTTGGTGTTTATTAAGAACACCAAGTCAACTGAAAAAATTGAATAGATGGAGTGGGAAGACTTTAAGATAATGTTTACTAATAGTTATTTCCATCAAACTCTTCATAAAAAGATAGAGAGATAATTAATATAGTGAAACCAAAATGAATGAGATTCTTTCATGGTCTATGAATCATGTTTCACAAGGATTTCAAGGTATTCTTTGGGTTTTATTAACAATAATGATTGAAAAATTAATTATTTATTTAGTGGTTTAAAACCACACATTCAAAAGGATCTTGAAATTTGAGACTTTTAGAGTTATAAAGTAATTTTTTATGCACTCTTAAATTGGATATGGAGTTTGGAGAATGGTCATATGGTATGGTGATAAGAAACAAAATATGGTGTTTCAAGCTAGAGTATCTATTGAGAAAGGTGGAAAGAAAACTCAACCACTAACATGTCAAAAATGTGTAAAGAGTAATCATGGGAACAACCTCAAAGGGATGGGGAATTGCTTCATGTGTGGGACAGAAGGCCACCAAACTCATGAATGTCGAAAAGATATGAGGAAGTAGGAAAATGTTGTGGAGGAAATGATAGAATCACCCATGGTCTGATGCCACAATTGTAGGGAATAAGGGAACTATGCACGACATTGCACTAAACCTAGAGTCCCTAAGGATAATCAGTGTTACTAGCCAGCAAATCAAAAGAATAAAGGTAAGGATTGTTCTATCACTACTACTGAAGTGGAGTAAGAAAACAAAGTTGTACAAGTTAAAATTAATATTCACTCAATAATGGAAAAAAAGTATTATTTGATTCTGGTTCATTGCATTCCTTTATGTCTTTAAAGATTTCTAGAACTATTGAATTGAAGCCGTGAAACCTTAAAGTAAATATATACATAAAAATACCAAGTTGTGAAATCATTAAAACCCAATTGTTGGACTCTTCTCATGTTGGAGTATGTGCGAAGATTCTTCTAAAGAATCTTGTGATACTTACCTTTGTATAATTTGATGCTATAATATAAAGGGATAAGATATTGTTATATTGAAAAAAAATAAACTACAAGGAAAATTAAATATTTTTTTCATATTTTAAAACATCTCATGGTTCTCTAAAATTTTAAGGAAGATCATTGACCTCCTTTAGAAAATCCTTCAATGGTGTGGGTGTTGACTACCTGTGGATAACCATACCTCACTAAAATTATTGAGTAAAGTAAGGTATCAAACAAGATAAAATGCCCATGGTGAGGGAATATAGTGATGTATTTCTTAAAGAGTTACACTGGCTTCCCCGAGATGATGAGGTAGAGTTACTAATAGAAATCATACCTGGACCTACTCCTATCTCAAATTGTCCCAATAGGATGGATCCTATCAAACTGGAGGAGTTAAAGAATTAGTTGCAAGAGAATTTTTTCAATGGTTTCATACACCCTAGTGCATCATCTTGGTGTGCACAACTACTCTTAGTCAAGAAGAAAGATGGATCAATACAGTTGTGTAATGATTATCAAAAACTCAAAAAGATCACTGTAAAGAAATAGTATCATATACTAAGGGTTAATGATTAATTTGATCAGTTGTGAGGAGATTAGTACTTCTCAAAGGTGGTTCTCCATTATGGACATCATCAGATAAAGGTATAGAAGGAAGATATTTAGAAATGCCTTACATACAAGGTATGGGCACTATAAGTTTTTGTTGATGCCTTTCAGACTTACTAATTCTATATAAATCTTCATTGATTTGAGGAATAATGTATTTATACATAACTTTGAAAAAAAATTGGTAGTGTTTATTGATGATTTCTCATATACTCCAAGAGTAAGGAGGAACATGAATAACATCTAAGGATTCTTTTGGTGACATTAAGGAAGGAATATTTTTACACCAAGTTTCGAAAGTGTGACCTTTTTATGCAATAATTCACATTCATAAAACATGTGATCACAAGTAATAGACTTTCTATGGGCCCTTTGTAATGACCCAAACTTTCATTAATGGAAATCCCTCTTGATATAATTAAATGTATCTTTATGTAAAATGTTTATATAAAATTTCAACTTCTTTGGTTTTATGTTAATAATTCTGATCGTTGCTAATATAGCCATTGAACAGTGATCACATGATTAATATAAATATAGAGCTTTAACAAATCCAATTTACTTAGACAAAGGAAGTGATGGCCTCATCCAATAGACGTGCCCCATACAAATCCCATTTGTCAGAGCTTGGAAATGAGGTGGCGTCATTGGGCTTCACTCTTGACCAATCCCAAGGTGAGATTGAATATGTTAGGTTCGAGCGGTACCTCCTATTAGAGAAATGGATATTGATAGAGATTACCACCCGAGCAATTTTATTCGAACCACCGCAAGAGTTTGTCACCATCGCACACCTTACTCTTCGGTCTTATGAAGGTGTTATAAGGGGTTATGTAAAAATACCTTATCACTATGGTTATGTACATTATTTTGGTATATAATAATGAATATACTTTCATTTTATTATTGTTACCTTGTAAATAGTTTTTAAAGCACAAATAGTATTTTTGGTTAATATTCAACTAAGAAATATATTTGGATGAATTAATGGAATTTTTAATTAAATAATATTTTAATAAATTATTATTATTATTATTATTAAATTAATTTTTTATTAAATATAAATGATTTTATAATTTTAGGAATGCAATTGTAATTTTTATTAAGGTTTGAAATCCTTTTTTGTCCAAACCCATTAATTTTCGATAAATGTCAGTTTTTATTTTAAAAGTGAAAATTAAAATATTTAGGAATTTATTTAGATAAAAATAATATTATTTCTGGAATTAGGACATTGAAATTATCCAACAGTGAATTTTTCATAATTTTTTGAGACAGTCAAATTTTTCGGTAAAAATTAAATACCGTTTAAATATATAATGTGTTTTATGACATCATAATGACCCAATAGTGAAGTAATAAAATACTATAAGCCTTATGTTCAGCCAATATATGTTTTAAAATTAAAATAATGTGGTTTTGGGTTTGTTTGAATTGTTTTATAAAGCATTAATGGACCCTTGAAGACTTATTAAACATCATGCCTTTTTAAATTGTTTTCCTTGGGAGTGTGACTCACCTCCACAAAAGTAACCCCATTATTTTAAGATTTTAGGACTTTTTAATTATAAAATATTGTTTTTCACTTCCATTTTCCAAAAAACATGGGCAAAAACCATGGGTTGGTTTGTGTTTTGGATAAGTTTAATGTGAGGTGTCCCAAACCTAAATAATAAAGAATTCTCTCACCTTTCCTATATAAACCCACCCAAACTCCCACATCCTCCTCACTCAAAGCCTTTGGATTTCGTCCAACCTCTACCTTCCTCTCTCTATAATCCTCCCAAGGTTAACCAAGCTCCCAATAATTCTCTCTCAATCCTCTCTCAAGCCTTTGGAAGCACACTTCCAAGTAAGGGTTTTTCTTCCTTTCTCATTTTTGTCCAATTTTCTTAATATTGTTATGACATTTTAATTTCAATTATAAATGTTGGGGTATGGTTTCTAACCTCCCCCATACTGTCATATTTATTTTTAATTATTTGAGACCCCTTTATCTATCATTAAATGTCTCCCATGTACACTCGTTACTATGTAAAAATTCCAAAAAGAATTTCTCTCTCCTCTTTTACATTCAAGTAATTCTTCTGTATCATGACTCAAAATTACATTAAAATTATTGGTAAATATATCTATATGACCCCATTACTATACATGTCATGTACATATGATGAAAAACCCATTTCTCTCTCATTAACACTTTTTATGAATTCTTACGTCAAGCCGTTACGCAGCTGAAATTGCACCGATTTTCCAAACCAATGTCATTGTGTAGTGAATACCATGCCCATTTCTCTATCAAGGGTATTAACCTTTATGCACATTTACTTATTTATTATAAAGTTTTATGTATGAATTCCACATTCCTTTATACTTCAATAAATGGTTATGTTTTATGAATCCATGTTATATGATACATGTGGCACACTTATGCATGAAATGAAATGTTTAAGAAGGGTGTGCCCTTATAGCACTCCAATGCATTGGGTAAAGTATAGTATCATGATACGTCATGTGAAATGGGTTTTTACTCATGCTAATTCAATTTCAAATAGGTTTTACTCATGCTTCATGTGTAATGAGGATTTACTCATGCTCCATGAGAAATGGGCCTTGGCTCATGCTAATTCCATGTTAAGTGTGGTTGCCACATTTCCATGTTATGTTTATCATGCTTTATCATGCCTTTATGTTTATGATTCTATTGTGATCTAATGATATTCCTATTGTCTAAAATGTATTGTATTCCTCATGTTACTCCATGTTTATTCCCTTACTAGGCATTATATCTCTCCTTCTTCTTATTCATGTCCTCATGTTATACCATGCAATGCTAAGTACGAGGGAATGTAGTGGTCGTGTAAAGGATGTTTTCAATAAAGATGTTTTTTTTAATGTTTTAAGTTGTTATGTAATGATCCTTACCCCAAAGACACTAGACCTCTCTATCTTATATGTTGTATCAAATGAAGTTTATGTAATAAATTATGGTTAATTGTGTAATAAAATATCAGGGTTGTCATAGTTGGTATCAGAGTATAGGTTTAGTTATTTTTGGGATTAGGTTTAGAAAACCCTAATAAAGCCTTGGAGACAAGACTATGTATAATTAAAACATCCCTAAGTTTTGGTTAGTATTGATTAAGTCATTTATCAAAAAAATAAATCTCTGTCTGGAAATAAGCAGGTAGAGACAGCTCTGGTATAGATGTATCCTAGGGGTAAAACCCGAAAACACCGCTTTGATCTAGACTCGAACAGGAACTGGTGCACGACAATGGTCCTTTCTGCACTCTTTGTTATGACACTCCTGGGGGATATGCTTTGGTAAATTCATAAGCTTAGTATGAACCCTTATTAAAGGAATTAAAAAAAGTGTCCCTAAGAATATATGCTAGAAAGTAGATCATGGATAACATAGACTAAAGCCAATAGATTCATAGGTTAAGGAAATAATATTTATTTATAAGTTTTTAGTTTTATCCTTGGATTATCCTTTATGTGTTACCCCTAACATTCCTTTTATTCCAGCCAATGGCCAGTAATAGGAGGACTTGGGATAACAACCGATGTGAATATCAATGTGATGATTATACTAATGAGATAACCAATCCAATGGGAGCGGGAATCACGAACTTTGTCATGCTTCTCTCTCATCTAACTCAATATTTGAATAGAAACATGGGTCAAGAGAAACTTTCAACCCCCCCTAATAAATAACAAGTCTCTATTGAGAGCTTAATCAAATAAAGGTCTCTTACTTTTAAGGGATCATCTGATCCATCAATCTCTGAACAATGGATCAACTCCATTGAAAATATCTTCTTCATCCTTCAATGTTCTGAACAAGAGAAGGTTCTCCTGGCTGCTTATTGTATGGAGGGTGAAACTGATCAATGGTGGAATTTGATCAAAAATATTATGCCTAAGGGGGAGATTGAGGCGTTGGAATAGAAGGATTTACAGAAGATGTTTTTTGATAAATATTTTCCACACACCCTATAACTTAAGATGGAAAGATACTTACGTGCCCTCAAGTAAAAAAGATGAAAAATCTGTTGGAGCGTATGAGGCAAACTGCAAAAGGCTTGCATGATACGCTTCTTTCTTTTTCGTTACCCCCAAGTGCAAGGTTGACCGCTTCTTTGGTGGGATGAAACCTAACCTGTGGAAAGCACTGGAAATCTGTGACATCGACAGCTATGAGGAAATTTTATGATGTGCTTTCAAAGTTGAAATGGAGATTGTAGAATCTCAGGGTTATCATGGGGATAAGAAGCATAAGTTAGAATTCAATACTGGTGATACGATGGATAAATCCAATGGTACTAAGAAGATCCATCACCCCACATTCCAAAGGTGTGGAAAGAAGAACCCTAGAAATTACCTAATGGGGATGAGGAAATGCTTTAGGTGTAGAAGAGAAGGGCACCTAGCTGTTAATTGTTGGCAAGAAAGTCTTGTGGCTGTGAAAGATGATAGGAATGCTCCATTAAAAACTCAACACGTGGTTCATTTCTACAAATGAAATGAATTAGTACCTCTTGAAAATCAGTGCCCTAAGCCAAGGGTTTTCGAAGGCAACCACCAACCTCCAAGGTGGCAAGGGTGAGCTTTTTCCATCACTACTTCCGAAGTGAACCCCGAAAACAAAGTGGCGACAGGTATGCTAGTTATTTATTCAATAATAGTGAATTTAATTTTTGATTCAGGTTCTACACATTCTTTTATATCTCGAATGTTTAGTAGAACAATCCCAACACCACCACAGATCATGGAAGTGAAGATTTCGGTGAGCACGAAAAATGGGGCAATCATTTTATCCCATGAATATAACTTCTATCCTATAATAATTTGTGGATTTAACTTCTCGGAGAACCTCTTCATACTCCCTCTAGTGTAATTAGATGTGATTCTTAGCATGTATTCGCTTTCCTTATATAGAGCCAACATAAATTTCCATGAGAGGGAAATCATTCTCCTTGTGGAGAATTGACCCTTGATTATTTACAAGTGAAAGGAAGAAAATGAATCTTTTTTAGCTCCATCATCTCAATCGTGGATATTACTTCTCTATGAGCACGCGTATCTAGTTTAGATGATTGAGTCTAAAAAGGAAACCATCCTAGAAGACATGCCTATTGTGAGGGAATTCGCTGAAGTGTTTCTGGGGAATTGTCTAGTATTCCTCCTAGAAGAGATGTTGAATTCTCAATTGAACCTATACCTGGGGAATTTCCAATATCCAAGACTCTATATAGAATGGATGTTGTGGAGCTTGAGAAGCTGAAGAAACAACTACAGGAGAATCTGGATAAAGGGTTTATACGCCCAAGTACTTCACTATGGGGTGCACCAGTCCTCTTCATCAAAAAGAAAGATTGGTCAATGTGCCTTTGCATCGATTATCGTGAGCTTAAAAAATCAAGATAAAGAACAAGTATCCTCTCCCACAAATAGATTGCTTGTTTTATCATCTACATGGAGAACAATACATCTCCAAGGTGGATTTTCGGTCGGGATATTATCAAGTAAGGGTGAATAAGGAAGATATCCCCAAGACTGATTTTCATACAAGATACATGCACTATAAATTCAAAGTAATGCCTTTAGGACTCACTAATTCTCCATAAATCTCCATGGACATGATGAATAGAGTATTTGGAGATTACCTAGACAAATTTCTGTTAGTCTTTATAGATTATATTCTGATATACTCCAAAACCAAGGAGGATCATGAGGAGCATCTGAGAACTGTACTAGAGATCCTATGGAAGGAGAAGCTCTATGAAAAGAATAGAAAGTGTGAGTTCTGGTTGAAAGAGGTCTCATTCTTGGTCTATACCATCACAAGAAATAGAATGTTTGTGGATCCCTTCAAAATAGATGCAATTGATGGATGGTCGAGGCCAACATCAGTAACGGATATCCGTAGCTTCTTGGGGTTAGCTGGATATTATCGATGATTTGTGAGAAATTTCTCACGGTTTTCCAACCCTCTTACAAAGCTAACTCGGAAGGGAGTAAATATTTCTTGGAGTTATGAATAAAAATAAATATTCAAGGATTTGAAAAGGAGGCTTATCACTGTGCTCATGCTCACTTTACCCACAAGTGGAGAACTATTTGTGGTATTCAGTGATGCTTCGAAGAAGGGCCTCGGATGTTTGTTGATGCAAAATGACAAATTCATTGCATATTCTTCAAAGAAATTGAATGTTCATGAACAGAACTATCCAACACATGACCTTGAGTTGGCAGCAGTGATCTTCGCTTTGAAAATTTGGTGGCATTATCTCTTTGGGGAGAAGTGTGAAGTATATACGGACCACAAAAGCCTCAAGTATATATTCACACAGAAAGAGTTGAACATGCGCCAATGAAGATGGTTAGAGCTGATCATATACTATGACTGCCCAATCCATTACCACCCTAGGAAAGCGAACAAGGTGGCGGATTCCCTAAGTAAAAAAGGACCCAGTGATTCTATCATTGATGAGAATTTAAAAGGATCCCATCTTCTTAGATTTGATGAAGATAGACATGGGAATCATAAATAAGGGAACATCATCAATCCTATCACAAATGATTTCTCAACCGTCACTTTTGGAAAGGTTAAAAGATGCTCAAAAAGATGATGTAGGAATTTAGAAAAAAGTGGAAGCTATCGGAAAAGGGATTTCCTCAGAGTTTAATGTTAATGAAGAAGGAATTATGAGATTTGGGAAAATACTATGTGTTCCATCAAGTCTGGAGCTGAAGAAGGAACTTTTGGATGATTCACATAGTTCAAATTTCTCTATTCACCCAACAAACACAAAGATGTATTGATATCTCTAAGAGCATTATTGGTGGGATAATATAAATAAAGAGATCACTGAATATACATCAAAGTGTTTGGTGTGTCAGAAAGTAAATACAGAGAGGAAGAAGTATAAGGGGATGATGCAACCATTGCCCATACCAGAATAGAAATGGGGGAACATCACCATGGACTTTTTCACCGAACATCTGAAGACATCCAAAGGCGACAATGCAATCTGGGTTGTTGTGGATCATCTTACAAAGGCTGCACACTTCATTTCTATTAGAGAGGATTTCTCATTGGATTAACTCACACGTATATATATCAGAGAAGTGGTAAGGTTTTATAGAGTAACACTAACTATTGTGTCTGATCAAGATCCAAGATTTACCTCTAGGTTTTGGAAGAGTCTTTAACATGCTCTGAATACCAAACTGAACTTCAGTACGACCAATCATCCTCAAACTGTTGTCTATTCCGAGTAGACTATTCAAACACTTGAGGATATGTTGAGAGCATGCTTAATGGAATTTAAAGGATAATGGGATCGACATCTTCCTCTGGTTGAGTTCTCTTATAATAACAGTTTCCACTTAAGCATCCAAATGGCACCATATGAAGGCCTTTATTGGAAATGGTGCAGAACACCAGCATGTTGGGATAAGGTCGGTGAGCATAAGCTGCTTGGAACAGAAATGGTTGATGAAATGGTAGAGAAGGTGAAAACCATTCAGTAGCATATCAAGGTAGCCTAGAGTCAACAAAAGAGTTATACATATAACTATTGACGAGACATTGAGTTTAAATCTGAAGACAAGGTATTTATATGCATATCTTTGTGGAATAAGGTCATGATATTTGGAAAGAAATGAAAGTTAACTCCAAGGCACATCGGCCCCTTCGAGATTCTTGATCGTGTCGGGGTTGCGGCCTATCGACTAGCATTTCCACCTACCATGGCCAAAGTAAATTATGTCTTTCATGTATCCCTCTTAAAAAATTACATACCAGACCCTTCACATGTACTTTCTTTAGAGGTGGTACAGTTAGAGGATGATTTTTCTTATGAGGAGTAACCAGTGAAGATATTAGGTCATAGAGAAAAATTTATAAGAAATAAGATAGTGCCGCTCATCAAGGTGTTGTGGAGAAACCACAAGTTTTAAGAAGTGACGTGGGAATTAGAGGAGATGATGAATTAGAGATACCCACATCTTTTTTAGTGTGGGAAAAGGAAATTTCGAGGGTGAAAATTTTTATGGGGGGAAAATTGTAACGACCCAAACTTTCATTAATGGAAATCCCTATTGATCTAATTAAATGTCGCTTTATGTAAAAATTTTATATAAAATGTCAACTTCTTTGGTTTTATGTTATGAATTGTGACCGTCACTAATATAGTCATTGAACAGTGATCACATGATTAGTATAAATATAGAGCTTTAACAAATCCAATTTACTCAGACGAAGGATGCGATGGCCTCATCCAATAGACGTGCCCCATGTGAATCCCATTTGTCAGAGCTCAAAAAAGAGGTGGCATCATTGGGCTTTGCTCTTGACCAAGCCCAAGCCAAGCCTGAATATGTTAAGCTCGAGCGGGATCACCTAAAAGAGAAATTTAAGTTAATAGTGATTACCACCCGAGCAATGTTATCGGAGCCACCCCAAGAGTCTGTCACTATCGCACACCTTACTCTTCAATCTTATGCGGGTGTTATAAGGGGTTATGAATATACTTTCATTTTATTATTGTTACCTTGTAAATAGTTATTAAAGCACAAATAGTATTTTTAGTTAATATTCAACTAAGAAATCTATTTTGATGAATTAATGGATTTTTGAATTAAATAATATTTTAATAAAATATTATTATTTTTATTAAATTAATTTTTTATTAAATATAAATGATCGTATAATTTTATGAATGCAATTAGGATTTTTATTAAGGTTTGAAATCCATTTTTGTCAAAACTCGTGAATTTTTAATAGAAGTCGGTTTTTATTTTTAAAGAGAAAATTAAAATAATTAGGAAATTATTTAGATAAAATAAATATTATTTCTGGAATCAGGACATTGAAATTATCCAATGGTGAATTTTTCATAATTTTCTGAGATAGTCAAATTTTTTGGTAAAAATTAAATACCTTTTAAATATATAATGTGTTTTATGACATCATAATGAACCAATAGTGATCTAATAAAATACTACAAGCTTTATGTTCAGCCAATATATTTGATACCATTAAAATAATGTGTTTTGGTTTTTTTGACTTATTTTACAAAGCATTAATGGACCCTTCAAGACTTATTAAACATCTTGTCTTTTTAAATCGTTTTCCTTGGGAGTGTGACTCACCTCCACATAATCAACCCCATTATTTTAAGAAGTTTGAACTTTGGCCTTATAAAATATTTTTTTTACACTTCCCTTTTCCAAAACCCATGGGAAAAAACCATGGGCTGGTTTGTTGTTTGGATTAGTTTAATGTGAGGTGTCCCAAACATAAATAATAAAGAATTCCCTCACCTTTCCTATATAAACCCACCCAATCTCCCACTTCCTCCTCACTCAAATACTTTGGAGTTCGTCAAACCTCTTCCCTTATCTCTATATAATCCTCTCAAGGTGCCTCAATCTCCCAATGATCCTCTTTCAAGCCTCTCTCAAGCCTTTGGATGCGCACTTCCAAGTAAGGTTTTTTCTTCCTTTCTCATTTTTGTCCAATTTTATTAATATTGTTATTCCCTTTTAATTTCAATTATAAATGTTGGGGTATGGTTTCTCACCCCCCCCCCCTCCACACTTCCCTATTTATGTTTTAATTATGGGATACCCCTTTCTCTCTCATTAAATGCCTCCCATGTACACCCATTACTATGCCAAAATTCCGAAAGTAATTTCTCTCTCCTCTTTGACATTTAAGCAGTTATTTTATATCATGACTCTAAATTACTTTACAATTGTTGGGAAATGTATCTATATGACCCCATTACTTTCAATTTCATGTACATATTATTAGACACTCCTTCTCTCTGATCAACCATTTTTATGAATTCTTACATCACGCTATTACGCTGTCGAAATTGAACATATTTTCCAAGCCAATGTCATTGTGTAGTGAATACCATGCTCATTTCTCTATCAAGGGTATTCACCATTATGTTCATTTAATTATTGATTATAAAGTTTCATGTATTAATTCTATATTACTTTATCTAGGAGTAAATGGTTGTGTTTTATGAATCCATGTTATATGATCCATGTGGCACACTTATTTTTGAAATGAAATGTTTAAGAAGGGTGTGCCCTTATAGCTCTCCAATGCATTGGGTAAAGTATAGTTTCATGATACATCATGTGAAATGGGTGTTTACTCTTGATAATTCAAGTGAAACAAGTTGTTATTAATTCTTCATGTGAAATGAGGATTTACTCATGCTCCATGTGCAATGAGCCTTGGATCATGCTAATTACATGTTTAGTGTTGTTGCCACATTTCTATGTTATGATTATCATGATTTATCATGCTTTTATGTTTATACTTATATTGTGCTCTAATGATATTTCTATTGTATAACATTTATTTTATTCCTCATGTTACTCCATGTTTATTCCCTTAGTAGGCTTTATAGATCACCCTTTTCTTATGCATGTCCTTAGGTTATCTCATGCAATGATAAGTACTAGGGAATGTAGTGGTCATGTAAAATATGTTTTCAATAAATATATTGTTATTAAAGTTTTAAGTTGTTATGTAATGATACTAATTCACAAATATACTAGAACTATCGATATTCTATGTTGTATCAAATGATTTTTATGTAATAAATTATGTTTAATTGTATAATAAAAGACCAGGATTGTCATACCCTTCAAAAACAATATCAATTGAGGAATGTCTCAGACACTCTAGTTTCATAAAAATCAATAGTTATGTTGTATTATTATGGTACTATCCATTTTTTGGGATAAACTTATCACAATTTTCAATCCCACTAAATAAGTTAACAAAGAAAGGGGTAAAGTATGTCTAGATGGAAGAATGTGAGGAAGGATATAAGGATCTAAAGAAAAGGATAATCACTATACATGTTCTCACATTACCAAAATGTGGAGAATTTTTTATGACATAAATTGATTCTTAAAAGAAATTATTGGGTTGTGAACTCATGAAAAATGATAATTTTATAGCCTATGTCTCACAATAGTTGAAGATCAATGATCATAACTACTCGATGCATGATCCAGATCTAGAATCTGTGATTTTTTCGTTGAAAATATAGTGATACTACATCTATGGTGAGAAGTGTGACACATATACCGATCAAAAGAGCCTAAAGTATATATTCACACAAAATTATCTCAATATGCATCAAAGGGGATAGTTAGAAAGAATCAATGGCTATTATTTCTCTTTTCACTATCATCCTAGTAAATAAAATAAGGTAGTTGATGCTTTTAGAAGAAAAGAATTTGTTACTCTCTCCACGATGTAGATTGAGAAATACCTTATCCTCTTGGACATGAAAAGGATAGATTTGGAAATAATAATGAAAGAAAATACCTCCTATCATTCCCAAATTATTTCTCAATTATCTATCCAAGATAAGATTAAGGAGGCCCAAAGGGATGATTTAGAGTTACAAAAGCTGGTGAATGTAGTGGAGGAAGGGAAGATTCAACAGTTCTTTATCGATAATGATAGTGTGATTCATTTTGCCACAATTATTTGTGTGACTTAATCATGAGAGAGAAATAGGGATCTATTTTATAATTAACATAGATCATCTTTCTCCATTCATTCAGGAAGTACCAAGATGTTCTGTGATCTCCGAGAACACTTATGGTAGGGAAACATGAAGAAGGATATTGTTGATTATATCTCTAGGTGCTTAATATGTCCACAAGATAAATCAGAGCGATAGAAGTCTAAAGGGTCGATGAAACCAAAGCCTAAAACCATGTGTAAATGGGAGAATGTCATTATAGGCTTTGTCATTGGTCCCTCAAAGACATTCAAATGAGATAATGTGGTATGGGTTTTGGTGGATTGACTCACCAAGAATTCCCACTTTATCGTTATTCAGGAAGATCTCTCACTTGAACAACTTGAAAAGATATATGTGAAGGAATTGGTGATACTGCATGAGGTTCTATACTTGAATGTCTCTAATCATGATCACAGGATCACATCTATATTCTGTAGGAGTCTTCAATATTCTTTAAGTACTAAGTTAAATTTTAGCACGAAATATCACCCCGAAAATTATGTCCATTTATAATGGAATATTAATATTATTGAATATATGATAAAATCCTACTCATTAGAATTAAAATGTGGATGGGATTAACAACTCAAATTGTTTGAATACTCATAAAACAATAGCTTTCACTTGAGTATTCATATGGCTCCATATGAATCTCTGTATGGAAAGAGATGTAGAACTCAAACCACTTAGGATGAAGTTAGAGAAAGAAATATACTTGGACCTGATCATGTAAAATAGATTATACAGAAGGTTCAAGACATCTAGAAACATATCAAATCTTCTTAGAGTATAAAAGAGTTATGCTGACAACTGTCGAACGGACTTCGAGTTCGACATTAGAGATAAAGTCTTCCTTTGAATATCCCCATGTAAAAGAGTCATGTAGTTTGGAAAGAAAGGGAAGATTATACCAAGGTACATTGGACCCTTCAATATCATCAATCACATCGGATCAATGGATTATCATCTTACACTTCCACCATGTATGTCTAAAATTAATGATGTGGTCCATTTATCTCTCTTGATAAAGTACATACCAAATCCCTCACAAGTAAAAAACTAAGAGGTGGTACAACTGGAGAATGATCTCTCAAACAAGGAGTATCCAATAAAGATTATAAACTTGAGAGATAAGTTTTTTCACACCAATAAAACACACCTTTTATAAGTGTTGTGGTGGAACCATAAGTATGAAGAAGCAAATTGCGAACCTAAGGAGGCGTTGAAGGAGAACTATCCTCACCTGTTTATTTAAAATGAAATATCGAGGGTGAAATTTCAAAAGGAGGGAAAATGTAACAACCCAAACTTTTATAAATGGAATTCCTCCCTTCTTATAATAATTTTATATATTATAAATTACATAAAATCACATATATAACACAATTTAATTTTTAAAAATGAATAATGGGTTAAATAAGAGGTATTTCTATAAATTAAGGAATCTATACCATTGGAATAGAAAATTGGCCTTTGGAATTGTAACATGACTTTTATAAATAGTAAACAATCCAATATAATAGTAACGTAACCTTGGAAATTACAAATCAAATTTAGACATCTTATAAATGAATGTATGGTATAATTATATCATAGTATTAGTAAATAAATGTTTTAAAATTTATTAATTAAGTGTTGGAATTTTTGTAAGTCATGAATATTTAATAACAATTTTATGATGAATTTAATAATTTTAAAGAAAGTTTATTTTGATAAAATTTAATAATAAATTAATATTTTGATTTATTATGAGTTTATGATAATTTTAAGAGACTTTAAGTAAATTTTCAAAGTGTTATAAAATGAGTTATAATTTTAAAATCTCTATTTTCCAAGTAAATGATGCTTTTCATTAAAAATTAAATTACTCATAAATAGAAAATTATTTTCATAAAATGGATTTCATTTTTGAATTCTACATGTTAAAAAATGGTTAGGATGAATTTTTAAAATTTTTCTAAAACAATGTAATTTTTTCAAATACTGAAATATGGTAATTTACAGTATATATACATTATAAGTTAAATACACTATTTATTATGTCATCCCTGATGTAATAATCATAATCTATAACTCACCTTAATTATTTTAATATATTTAGTGATAATTCTCAAACTATTCATATTCTTGAGAAGAAATAATAAACTAATGAATATAATAATTGGAAAACTCCCCTCTCATCCACTATAAATACCACCCCTCACCATCTCTTTTCCTCACACCTCTCAAAATTTTATCCTTGTAAAAAAATTCTTCCTGAACCTCTTCCCAAGCCCCTAACCTACATTTATGAGCTCCTGGTAACATAAAAATACCAAAACATTTTTTTTAAGGAGGTTCTCAAAGAGGATGAATCCAAGAGGTAAAATACTCTTCCTTTTTCTTTTAATTTCTTTATTTTCTTATCTTCTTCTCACTTTATCTTATCAAAATGTAATTATAACTTTATTTTCTTTGATAAAATATAATTATACCATTTTAATTTATGATCAATCAACAAACTTATTTCTCTCTCTCTTTTATTCTAAAAATGAAATCACCGGTCATTATTCATCAATTTACTGACTTCATGGGCGATGCACTTTCACTTTACTTTAACACCATCAAGTATGTTAATAAAACCATTATAATGGTTGAAGAAAATTTTAAAATTTATTTTCAAACCCTATTTCTATTCTAGAACTAATATAAATACATAATACTAAATGATAAAACAAAACTAGTTTGTTGTGATCGAAAAACTGCCAAAATTAACCTAAAATGATCATCATTAAATTTTATCTAATGTTTCATCCGTATAACATATAAAAAGTATTTATAAGATAATTTAAACTTATAGAATATAGTTAATAACATATAATAAAATTTTTTGATATTTATCCACATTTTACATGAACTTCATTACATGTATACAAGTAAACCAATCATGACAATCATAAAAACGAAAACTTCTGAACAATGAAATTAAACTCTATAACTCATCGAAAATCCCATAAATGAACTTAATAAAACTATAATGAATCAAATTCATGTATATTAGTTTATTTATTTATAAATTAATGAATCTAATTTGATTATATAATACATTAATGTAAATAAATCATTCAAAAAAAAGGTATGGGGAATTCTCAAACCCAACACACTTTCTTTGGGTTTTCCCTCTTTAACCCCATTTTCAGTATGGAAATTCATTTATTTTTAATCATGTATAATTTATTCATAATTATATTATCTTTTCTGGGATATAAATGTTAACAATTTTTTTTTATGAAAAATGAAAATATTTTTCCAAAAGAACTCTTCTTTTAAAAAAATACATCTTTTACTTCTCTTGTGATTGTTTCTTATTCAATCAAGATTAATACCAAGATTATTATTCCATTTTTATCAGGTAAATTATAAAGTTTATGAATTTATTCTTTATTAAATGACAAAAATTCCTTTCCATGGGCTATTTTATGTCCATGGTTGATATATGTTCTATGTGGTATGCATCTTAATGTAAATATTATGATGTGATAAGTGGGCCCAGAATTATATAGTGTAATGTAAATGTTATGATGTGATTGGTGTTCCTAGAGTTATATAGTTATCCAATTCATTGGTTAATGTGATGTATCTTATTATAAAAAAGTTAAATATATGTGAAAATGATGCATTCTTTATTCCCAGCTATGTGTGGTTGTTGACCACTAAGACATCATGATTTATTTTTATGCATTTCCACATTCCAAGACATTTATTAATGCTTACTCTTATGAATATGATCTTATGCCTATTCTTTGATGATAATTTTTTTTATCACCCATTTTTACATTGATTAATTTTATTATCTATCCTCTTACTAGTATTTTATCTCACCCCTTTCTTTGATGTATATCCTCGGGGGATTACTTGTACTAAGAGAACATGGGGGGAAATAAGAAGGTAAAGAATAAGGACTTAAATAAATGTTTATGCTTTATATTTAAAATTTTATGTCTGGTTATAATTATCCAAATACACTAAACCTTTGGATCTTGTTTTTGTGATTATTTTATGTTGTTTTCTTTAAAATGATGTAAGATTGATGTACGAAAAAGCAGGGTCGCTATAATTACCACCACATATATCTGTGTCCAAGCCTATATCCACTTATTTAATCCCAATAGGGATGTCATTGGTAGGAAAACTACATACTCAAAACATCACCCACATTTTAGGATGTTATAATAAATTTATACATAGACATTGGGAATTTACTAATTTTCTATTTTCATAGTCCCCAAAAATTACTAAACTAGTCCTCAGAAATAACTAATCACTCCTTTGATATCATCTAAGGTTCCCTAAACCCACACTCCAAGGTCTAGTGCCAAAAATATTCTATTAAAAATTAACTATGATACCATGTGATATGATCCAAACTACACTTTCTATAATTTCAAAGTAGTATTATAAGTCACAATACTCTCACACAAATCAGAGAAACTTTTTGGTTTATGTCTCTAAGTAATAGTTACAGAGGGAAATTAATTTAAAAAATTTGTGAACATTTCTCTATAATCAAATCATACTAGACTCTATTATATAATTAAAATAGGTTACACTCAAATTCATAACAATTTAATGAATAACATAATAAAGGATTGTTATCTAATATGTTGTAAAGGAAAATAAATCATCGACAAGTAATCAAGACTTAGATCATAAACATATGAGAAAACATGGATGTGGGAGATATTTATTTTTCAAAAACATATAAAACAATATATATTTTATATAAATCATGACATAAGGACTTGTATTATCAACTAAACAATCATATACCATGGAAAAATTATGGGGAATAATTAGATGATAAAAATGATACATGGATCATAATAATATGTATATAAAATAAAAATACACTAAGACCTTAAAACATTTCATAATGAATATATTTGGAACATACAATTTTAAAAGTAAATATAACATTGTGAACAAAAAAATGTACACACCTAATTATATAAATAAAAAAATCAACGATTTCTATTTTCAACAACAAAAATTTTCATGTTTCCTATTGTAAATAAATAAAATTCTAAAAAATCTTATTGTAAGCAATGAAAATTTCCATGCTTCCTATTGTGAAAAAAATGTACATGCTTAAAAAATTTATCCCATGAGATATAAATACTTAACGATTGTATTGGAGAGTTATATTGGACCCAACCCATCAATCATCAATAAAAATATGTGCCTCTTTAAATAAATCAGGAATATATTTAACATTACATAATTGGTTTGTCGAAAAGAGATGGGTTTCTTGAAAAACATTATGAGAAAATTCCATAATCCATCAAAATAAAGAATATGTATGGTGGTGTAAAAATATAAATCTGAGGTAAATAACTAATGTCAAAGGATTCTAACATGTATAAAAAACACCCTTTTATGTAATTTTAAATATCATGTTGAAAAACATGAAGAGACAAAACTTTTTGAAATTACTGGAAACTATTCAAAAAAATTTCCTTAAAACAATATACATTGATCATGTTAAAACATCAAAAATATTAACCATTTCATAAAAGGATTAAATAAAAATTTTATAAAAAAGTTAACTGGAAAAAACATAATTATTATTTCAAAAAAACTCATTCCATTAAAATAACATTTAAAAAATCCAAAAATATATCAAAAATAAAACTATTACTTTTGAAAAATATATGAATATTTCCTTTTAACTTAAAAATCATCATGAGTTAAAATAAATTGAAAAACTATTTAGAGAACTGTAAATTTATCTTTTTAAGTAATAATTCTCATAATTTAAGGGATGTAATAAACTAGTTTTAAAAACCATTTTATCTTTAACGTAAAATCAGAAGTTACGGTCACCTAAAAATTTAATTTTTCAAAAGGTAAGGTAAAATCATTGGAAAAAATTTCTTTAAAAATGATCTTCAATAACAATAATCTTAAAATACATATTGTATTTATAAATTGAATTTTACATTTAATATAAAAAATATATTTTGAAAAGATGAAAGACATTTTGAACATTGGAAAATACCTTTTTTGAAAACCCACTTCATAAAAATATTTAAAAAACATTATTTAGAAAAGAGGGTTGTGGAAATTATGAAGGCCACATGGCATGAAATATAATTATTTTTCCAAATATAAATGACAAATTTCGTGATAATGGAAAATATAAAAATTTAAAAAAAATCTCATTAAATAAAATGTGAATTATTCAATAAAATTTCATACTTTTATGTCAAAGAAATTAAATTGGGTGGAAGATTTGAATGATATGTTTCATTTACAAAAACAAAATGAGAAATTTAAATATAGAATCATTGGGTGGAATAAAGAAATATTTGAGGAAAAATTTCAAAAATATGTATTATAACTAAACTAATGGAGTTATGTTAACAAAAAAACCCTTTAAACATTGGAATTATTTGAAATGAAAGACATTTAATGTAAGAACACAATATGACTCTTAAAATACCATGAATTTTATTAATATGGAAAATGATATTCAATTTAAATTATCAACACCATATTATGGATATCATAATTCACAATAATAAATATGACTCAACAAGTAAAATTTTAGACAAAGAACCCCTTAATAAATTATAAATTTTCAAATCAAAACACATTAAAGGATATATTTTCAATTGAATCAATAAATATAATGTATAATAAGAGGATTTAGATTAAAGATATTAAATGGGAACAAGATATGTAATAGCCCAATATATCTTTATGTATTTCTCCTTTAAAATAAAATTATGTTTAATAGATTGTGATAGATGAAACATCAAAGAAAAGTGAACTATGATACTTTTATTAAAATAAAATATTAAAATGAAAGATAAAAATTAATAAATTATGAGGATAAAATGTGAAACAACCGGAAGAAAATTAAATTTTTAATAAATTCACATATATATATTTAAATATTACCAATGTAAAATATTTATCCTTGTGGTTTTTAATAAGTATTGTGACCCCAACTGCAACTATGGAATCAAGGAAAAGAATTAAGAATACAATACGCATTATGAGAGAGAAATAGATCAATAAATTTTAGTGAAGTATGTAATTATATATATAGTAAATCAATATTATTATTATATATACATCGATTATATATTCATCCATTAACTATACTTATATTCAAATGGATTGATATTAATATGAAATATTTTGAAGTTAGAAGAGATATTTTTCTTAAGAAAATTGTTCACATTGTATTATATTTAGAATATTTAATTAATTAATATTTATAAATTTTTATAATAAAATAATTATATTACAAATTAAATTTAGTAAATTGTAAATCATTTAATTATGGTTATTTTAAAATGAATTCGAATAAATCCATTTTATGCTTCAAAAATATGTTTTCTATAGAAATAGTTTTTTAGTGAATAATATACTTAATTCATACCATTTTTGGAAATTTAATTTGATAAAAATGATATAGTTTTTTAAATCATCATTTAAAAATTTTCTTAGGATGATTTTTTTTTATTTTTCTAAAAAGATCAAATTATGAGTGAATATTGAAAAATACTTATTTTGTAGAAAATTATCTTTTTATTTTCAAGTATTTTAAAATTTCCATTTTATTTTGAATTTGTTTTAAAATTTAATTTCTTCCTTTTTATTAAAATTAATCTGAAAATTTCATTTAAAACCACATTATGCATAATTTTGGTATAAAAATATTTATATACCTAAAAATCATTTTTCTTGAAGAACATTGTTCTTTATGTTGTATAGGATTATTTTGAAATTAATTACATCCACCTATAAAAAGATAATTTGAAAAAATGGGATACATCTTTATGATCATCAAGTATAAATTTTTAATGATTCCACTTTCATTTTTGGTCATTATGAATAGTATCTTTGGTGTAAGAAAAATGGTTTCAATGGTAAGAGTTAAAACAAGTTAAAAGGGTTAAAACCATAATTATAAGGGTTAAAATGAAAAAAAAAACTTATCTAAATCCTATTTTAGGGTCATATTTTTACCATATATAAAATATTATTATAATATGATTCATTTTTATCCATTTGGATTGTATAAGACATTAGTATGCTTTAATATTTTGAAAGAATCCAAGTGTGTCCTCTCTCTCACTTATAAAAGAACACTCTTACCCTCTCTTCTTCACATGTAAACATCCTCTAATCTCAACCAAGACCAACTTAAAACCATTTATAATATTTTTTACCATCTCTTAAAGGAAATTTTTTTATAATAATACCATATTAAGATGGATTTAAGTATAAAACATAGGATTTCGTATAAAGATGAGGTATAATTCATAACCAAGTTTTTTAATTTTATTTCTTCTTTTTACTCATATAAACATATCCTAAACATTTTGATATAATAAAACCATTTTATACTATATATATAAATTTTATTATTGTTATTTTATAACACTATTTCATTTTCATTTTCGTCTTATGGTAAATTGATACATTGCTCGAGGGTACGTATGGACTACCACCTCCATAAAGCGATGTGTTTCATTTTATATTTATAGATCTAATAGAATCTTAAAATAATGTAAAAATGAATATATATATATATATATATATATACATATATATGATATTCATGAAATTAAAATTATTCTATTAAGATATTATGTTATATATTTTCTTACCATTTCATCCATATAAAAATTATAATTCCAGTTGTGTGTATGTGTGGAATACCACCTCCACAAAGTGATATGAGTCATTTTTGATAAAGTCCTCGACCCCAGTTTCTTGGAGCTAATGCCATAATTTATTACATAAGTAATATAAAAACCAATTGCATCCTAAAGTATTTATTAGTTTAGTAGCTTTGGAAAACCAGAAACAAACATGGTTTTACATACAACTTGAAACGAAATACATCATATAAAATCTTTTAGTAAAATCCTTATTCTCCTAAGTTATTACTGCATAAAAACCACATAATACTTCCTCATATACCAGGGTAAAAACAAAACATAAGAAAGGGGTGAGATCAAATGATTAGTAAGGTTATATATATAGTGTACATTTTCATAAATAATCTAAAAAAATAAGGCATGGTGAATAAATAAAAACTCATTCCATTACAGAATAATATTGAGCATAATGTTGTAGGAATAAAAGTTGATCAAGTAACATCATATAAATAATCACATAAGAATGATACTTAACCATTTATTTTCAACTATTTTAAAAAACATATAGATTATCAATAAATAAACTCATAATTAGGGAGTGAATAATTAAAGACATTATAAATATACAATCAAGGCCTCGTCCAAGAATTCTACATAAAATGGTAAGAAATTTTCCAAAACACGGTCTTGTTTGTCTCATGAGACCTACCAATGCATCAAGGGGATATATAAGTCCCTATATAAGACTTATTGAGCCTATTTAATTTCACATATGAAAGGGGTGAAACATAATCAACATATACATTCATATTGAAACTATCATATGAAATGAAAATAATTTCCCCAATCAGTAAACATAGTCATAAATTATACAGAGTAATATGGAGAATGGTATCAAGATAGTAAATCCTCATTAAAAAAGATCATAAACTATTAAATAAAATATTTTATATTGTAACATAATATATCAACCATAATTAATCATAAAAAATTAACATAATCGTTACCTATGGAAAGAAATGGGTATCATAACCATGTCATAAGGCCTAAAAATCGATGTGTCATAATGTTGTCCATGAAAGAATGGATATAAATCATACATGGACATTAATAAGGTAAAATAATCATATATCATTATAATAGATTTCAAACTAAATTAAAAAAATATAAAAAAAATAGTTTATGTAACTTTATAAATGATCAACTTTGGTGTGGTTTAAGGGAAAACATAAAAGTTTATTTAAAGCGCACAAAGACATAATTATTTTTATAAAATCATAAATTTACTAATATAACTTTTAATGATAAAAAATGGTGATTTTATAAAAAAAATTGTGGATTAAAAAATATTATGTATTGTACTTGAAAATGGGTAAGAAATTGGGAAGTTCCCTTTAATCAGGCATGCTTATCAAGAGGAATTAAAAATGGAACCTTATAAAACTTGTATTTATACATAAAAGAAAGAACAATTGATAAAGATAAATATTTTTGGAACATAAACATATAATTTATGATTATTAAATAATAATAATTAATAATTTAAATGGTTTAAATAGAGATAAATCGTAACTTGAAGGGAAAATAGAGGTTCGGGGAGAATCCCTTACCTTATATCGGGTGGAATTTTTCGATTGTACTTAGTGTTTGGTATATTAAATCAGATTCATTAATTAATTAATTAATTACCTCTTAAACATATATTTTATTTATTAAAATTTTATTAATTTCATTTCTGACCATTTAAATGGGTTATAATATTTAATTTTTTCATTTTGGGTATGTTTGTTTCATGGTTTTATGGTCAGTTACCATGAGTATAAATATGGGAATTCTTTTCCAATGAGAATAACTTATCTAAAAGTGAAATTTTATACTATTAATAAGATTCCATAATTTTATATGATCTCTTATGTTATTATTTTTATATGGTATAAGTATTATTAATTATATAAAATGTTACCAAAAATGATTTAATTTATTTTGGAGGTTTTTACGACCATCACGAATTAGTATCATTTTATTTGATAAAATGATTATATACAGGTTCTTGAAAAATAAATATGTTTTAATAAACATATTATAACATTTTTTAACAATAAAACTTGTTTTTGACCATCCTTGAAGGTTTTAATAAAAAACAAAAACTCATCATCCATGACGGCATTGAATCAATACTTCACGGATGATGTTTTCATTTTTATAAGAAAAAAATGAGTGGAGAAGAGATTTGATGATTAATATTCCATTAACAAACTAAAATTTCATTATATATATTATATTCTTGTTTTTATTTTACTTTGGATAGGGGATTTGAGGGAAGGATAATAAAATAAAAGAAATTAAAAGAGAAAGAGGGAAGGTTTTACCTCTTGAGTGTGGTCTCCTTGAGAACCTCCTTAAGGATCTTGGAAATGACCAGTTTGTGATATTAGTAAGACCAAAACTTGGGTAAGAGGTTTTAAAGATGAATTTTTAACAATATAAGAAAGATCCAAATATTAGAATCTATGAGGAGAAGGGGCAGTGAGGGTGGTATTTATAGTGGAGGAGAGGGGAGTTTTTTATTGTATTATTCATTATTTTGTTTTTTGGCTCAAAACTAACAATACTATTGATTCTTGTGATTAACTAAAGTAACTAGAGCTTGTTATTTCGAGATAATGGCCACTTACATCATCCATTACTCAACCATGACTCAAAAATTCATTAATTTATTTATAATGTTGAATGCCGTAAATTATCATATATCACTATTCACCAAAAATTCTACTATTTTATAAAAACCCCATAAATTCATGTTAACAATTTTTTAGACATGAGGATTTAAAAAATGGACTCCATTTTATTAAAATAATTTTTTAAATATGATACATTTAATTTTTAAATAAAATCATCATTTATTCAAATAAAATTGATTTTAATATTATAACCGATTTTACAACACTTTGATAAATTAATTATAGTCTCATAAAATTATCTTATAATTATAATGAAAAAAAATATTAATTTATGAATATATTTTATGAAAATAAATTTAATATTATATTATTCTATTAATTATAAAATTATAAATAAACATTCACATTTCACAAAAATATCAAAACTTAAATTATCAATTTAATTTATTTATTTACTTATTCTATGATATAAATATATCATAATTTTTTTGCGATACAAAAATTTAAATTATAATTTTAGAGGTGAGGTTATTATTCTAATGTCCATATTACTATTTCTAATGGTCACATCACTATTCAAATGGTTATGTTGATATTTAATAATATATCATAGTTTGTTAAAGCCTTGTGTTGCATAAAATGTAATACATAAAAGTTTTTAAATTTAAAAGTGACATACCATAAAATCTTACAGTTTTACATTCACCCCTCCATCAATAAATTGAATTCTCACAATTTAAACTTTTGATTGGTAAAAATGAAGTTTTCATTTAAAAATACCATTGTGTAAATCCCACATCATCAACAGGGTTAATAAAATATCCTCTTAAATATAGGGATAGGACAATGTGATGGTCACAAAAAAACTAGGTTTACATATAGAAGACTATTTGTGGTAAGTTAAAACATTTTCATGTAAAAGAAATATAACTATCATGTTCTAATATAGACTAATAGGGAATATGGTCATTATAAATTCTACCCTTACAAAACCAATAAATTGTGATCAAATAAAAGACCATTAATTTATTAATAATAAAATTAAATGGATAAATATTTTTTTCCAAAATACTTTCCCTATAATTGAGGGATTATTTTACTTTATAGGAAGTTAAAAAAATAAACTTACTTGATTTCTTTCCATTTGATAGGTATAATCTTGTCATTTGGTTATGCTTTGATCCATCTCCACATCATTTCTTAAACCAAAATATGGATATTCATGATGAATTTTTATACATGAAGAAATTTTATATAACGATCCCTAAGTCATTACCAAAAGAAAAATGGTTAGAAAATGTTATCCAATATGATAAATCATACTTTATCTGATGATAAATTTAATCCATTCCAGAATTATTTACCTTAAGAATCGTTCAAAATACATTTTTCAAAATTCAAAGTCCAATGATTTAAAAGGAAGGTCATTTGATTTCCAAAATCAACTTACCATAAGATTTACCACAATAATGTTTCTCTTGTTTTCACATACCAAATATATTAATACCTTAATATCCTTTAAACTTTTATGAAACATGCATACTTCCAGGAGTAAAATATCAAGTTCTTGAATATATTTCTTAAATCCAAACATCTAATAATTCTAGTATAACATAAACCATAAAATCAATAACCACCTTCATGGATACCAGTATTATCCCATAAACATATATTTATCATTATTATATCAATATCGGGTATATAATTAGGGTTATCTTCCCCAAATCACATGTTTTATAAGAGATCGACTTGCCAGAGCATCACTTCTCTTGGTTATAAGTGTTATTCATCACATTCTTAGAATTCATAAATAATAAGTACTACAGTACAATCCATATATATCTCACTATAATTATAAATATAATTTCATTTATAAAATACTTTAAAAACATAATTCTTAAATCCAAAAATACAAATACATTAATTATTCCAATTTGAATGTAGTAACAACATAATATTGGACTTGATCCATCTGATTCTTCTAATCTATATTCCCTTAATGCTTGGGACATTAATTGGTGTAATGCTATATATCCTTAAAATTGAATCATTTGATGCCTTATTTTATTACTTTTCATTCAAAATCTTTGTGGCCCTTCTCTATATACTTTTATAAGACTCTCATTTCCTTCAAGAAAGTACTGGGTTATTTCCTTCCATAATTATCACATGTGGGAAAATCTTTTTTTCCCTCTTCCATTTTTCCTTATTTCCTTTTATAGATTACTCATAATCCCTATTTTAACCTTGATTCTCTTTTAATCCATGTATATTAAAAAAATTCTCTATCTTGATGGAAAATAATATTATAACCTTATATGATGAGAATGTTTGGGAGACTAGATCTATTTATATAATTGGTATAAGACCATAAAAGAAATTGTCATTATTACTTCTTGGATTATTTATATGGTCTAAGGCATGCCTTTTTATCTTTATAATGTTGGATTCATACTTAGAAATGATTTTATCCTCTTTCTATCTCAAACGTAAAAAATTTCTCAATATATCCACTCACTGCCCACGAGGGAAATATTTTTCTAAGAAAATTTCTTTAAAATATTTTCATTCCATGTTTTCAGTTACATATTCCTATTTATTATTTTGAATCAATGACCACTATTAATCCATATATCTTGAGAGATGTTAATCTACCATGATAACCTTATCCTTTATTTATATCCCAAAAAAATAATTATCTTCTCTAATGAACTTATCCATTATTCTTCTAAAAATGGATCTTTTATCCCATGTAATAATGGAGGTTATTACCACATTAAGTGGTCTAACATTGTTACACCACATTGTGGATCAGGCTTCTTCATATGGGTAATGTTTTTTCTCATAACCCGATTGAGTTTTCCTAGTACAGTTATAATGTATTCAGATCCAACTATAGTTCTAGCCACAACATCATTATTATGTATAAGAGAGAAATCCCTAAATGGATTACATGTATTGATATAGTTCCCATTCCTTCCACTAGGTTTCATTTAAAAAAATGTGTACACTAGATTATATCATAACCTTATGAAACATAATTTATAATCTAAAACAAGTGAAACACTTAGAATAAATTGAAAATTTAGGCATAACTAATATCTAAATCATAAGATTGGTTACTTTGGGAATATTATTAAAGTTAATTATAGGGTTATATTTCCCTAATATATGTTTTCCTAAATCTAGTTTCCAAATTTTCTACTAAAATTCCTTAGATACCAACTGTAAAGACCCCGACCCTATTATACCAGAGCTGGTGCCTTACTTTATTACATTAGTACTATGAACAATAAATCACATCCTAAAGTACTGAATAGTTTAGTAGCTCTGGAAAACCAGATAAAAATATAAGTTTAACATTACACCTTAAAAATAAATACAACATAGAAACTTGTCTGGAAACATCCCTATTCTCTAAAATTATTCAGAAATAACAATCACATAAGTCTTCCTTGTTTCCTTAGTAAACAAATAAAAAATAACAAAGGGGTGAGCTCAGATTCTTAGTAAGGGTAAAAATACAGTGGAATCTATTATAAATAATCCTAAATAATAATCAAAATATGAATAAATAAAAAATTATGTCGTTAAAACATAATCATGAGCATAATATGGTATGAATAAAAGTTGATCATATAACACCATATAAACTATAACATGAGAATGAAACCTAACTGTACATATTCATCTAGTCAAACAATAACATGGATTATAAATAAATAATATCATAATGAGGGAATTCATTATTCGGGACATCATAAACATACCATTAAGGCCTTGGCCAGGAATTCTATATAAAAGGGTAAGCTTTTGGCCAAAACATATTCTAGTTTGTCTCATGAGACCTACCGATGCATCGAGGGGATATAGAGGGCCCCACACGACACTTATAACTCCAATTAATTTCTTATATGAAGGGGAGAAAAAAATTAATATATACATTCATATTGAAACTGGCATATGAAATGTAAATAATTTCCCAAATCAATAAACATAATCATAATCAATTTAGAGTAATATGGAAAATTACATCAAGATAGTACATCAATAATCAAAATAATCATAAACCATTCAATAAAATATGGTAGATGGGATCATAAGAGATCTTCCACAATTAAGCATAAGAAATTAACATAAGGGTTACCCATGGAAAGAAATGAGTATCATAATCATGTCCTAAGAAATAATAAATCGACTTATCATAATTGTGTATATTAAAAATGAATTTAAATCATACATAGAAATTAATAGAGGAAAATAGTAATTTATCATGATAATGGATTTCCAACTGAAGTGAAAACATGTAAAAAAAAGTGTTTAAGAAACATTATAAATGAGCCACTTTGGTGTGTTTTAAGGGAAAATATAAGAGCCTTTAAAGCAGGAAAAGGCATAATTGTTTGCCTAAAACCAAAAATGAACTAAGATAGTTTTTCTAGATAAAATGAGTTAATTTAGAAAAATATTGGTAGCTTAAAATATATTATGGAGGGTACTATAAAATGGGTAAGAAATTTGGAAGTTCTCTTTAATAGGGCTTGCTTATTAACAGTAATTGAAAATGGACCATTATAAAGCATATATTTTTCTATGAGAGAAAGAATAATTGAAATAGGTAAATATTTTCAAAACATACACACAGAATGTTGAAGGATTAAATAACACTAATTAATAATTAAATTGGGTTAAATATAGATAAAGTGTAACACAAAGTAAAAAAATAGATGTTCAGGGAGAATCCCTTACCTTATATTTGAAAGTGTTTTTCACTTATAATTAATGTAATAGATAATAAAATTAAGTTCATTAATTAATTAATTTAAGACCTCATAAATATATATTTTATTTATTACAATTTTGTTAAGTTTATTTAGGACTATTTTGATTGGTTAAAATGTTTAATTTCGTTGTTCTGAGTGCATTTGTTTCATTGTTTTTTTTTTTTAAAAAGGTTGGGGCCGAAGCCTCATTTTTATTAATAAAGCAAAGCAAAGACCTCTTTTAACTGGGTAGAGGGAGACCCATTACATAGCCCGAAGGCCCAGTGGGATTGAAGCCCATTACATAGCCTGTAGGCCCAAATATTTGGCCAAATTCCTATTCTGTGAATAGTAACCCGGCTGCTACAGTACCCGCTACAGTAGCGCCACCGCTACAGTACCCTGCCGCCGCTACAGTGCCCTGCCGCCGCTACAGTGCCCGCCGATCAACAGTACCGCCGCTGCTACAGTACCCGCTACAGTACTGCTACAGTAACCTGCGCCCAATGGGTTTTGAACCCCCATTTTTCATGTAGTATTACGGGGTGCTTACCACTAAGCCAAACCCCAACTACACATTTGTTTCATTGTTTTATAGTCTCCTCCATTGAGTAAAAATATGAGAGTTATTTTCAAATGGGAATAACTTCTCTAGAAGTGAAATTATATAGTATTCATGAAAATATAAAAGTTTAGATTATCTAATATATAATTTTTTAATATGGTATGAGGATGATCCATTATGTAAAATGTTAATGAAAATGATTTAATTTATTTTTGATTTTTTTATGACCCTCACGAATTAGTATCATTTTATTTAATAATATGTTTTCATACTGGTTAAAAAATATTAAATAAGATTTCATACACTATTATAATATTTTTTAACCATAAAAATGGTTTTATGACCAGCCTTGAATGTTTAAATGAAAAACTAAAACTCATAAACCATGAAGATAGTGAATTGATACCTCACGGACAATGTTTTCATTTTTAGAAACAAAATAAAAGGGGAAGAGATTTGATGATAGATGTTCTATTAAAAAAATAATATTATAGTGTATATATATATATATATTATAATATATATATCATGTTATATTGTATATGGGAGGTGAGTTAAGGATAATAAAATAAATTAAATTAAATGAAAAAGAGGAGGGGTTTTACCTATTGAGTGTCGTCTCCTTGAGAAACTCCTTAAGGCTCTTGAAAATGGTCTTTTTGTGAGACCAGAAAGTCAATAACATGGGTAATGGGTTTGGGAGATTAATTTTCCAGAATATAAGCAAGCTCAAAATATTTGAATTTGTAAGGAGAAGGGGTGGTATTTAAAATGGAAGAGAGGGGTTTTTTTGATTATTTTATTCATCAGTTTATTATTTTGGCACAAGACTATCAATATTATTGATAAATATGACCAAATATAGTAACTAGAAAATTTTATTTAGAGATAATGTCCACCTAAATCATCTATGACTCAAAAAATCATTTATTTACTTATAATATAAAATACCGTAAATTACCATATTTCACTATTCACAAAAAAATTATATTATTTTCGAAAAACCCAAAATATTTACCAAAACGATTTTCAACCTTAGGAATTTAGAAATGGACTCTATTTTATTAAAATAAATTTATAAATATGATAAATTTATATTTTGAATAAAATCAGCTTTTATTCGAAAAATACTCATTTTACTATTATAACTAATTTTAGAACACTTTGAAAATTTAATTATGGTCTCATAAAATTATATTATAATTACAATTCAAAAAAATATTAATTTATTAATCTATTTTACGAAATTAAATTTTATTTTAAATAATTAAACTAATTATAAAATTTTTAAATAAACATTCACATTTCCCATAAATACCAACACTTAATTTATCAATTTAATAAATTTATTTACTTGTTTTTTTGATATAAATATATCATATTTTCATTTATTAGATACTTAAATTTTACTTATAATTTTATATGAGAGGTTATTATTCTATTGGCTGGATTATTATTTCTAATGGTCACATCACTATTCCAACAATTACATTAATATTTAATAGTATATCATCGTTCGTTTAACCTTAGTGTTGTATAAAATGTAAGATATCAAAAATGTTAAATTTAAAAGAGACATACCATTAAATCTTGAGGTGTTACAATTTATCATTTTCAACTTTTAAGGATAGTCATAAGTATGAAAACAATGAGTAAATTTTAAGTTTGTAACATATTTATTCTTCTTTAAAATTTACCCATTATCAAATTTATTTCTTGTCCACCCATTCAAAAAATTAAAATGTTGTTAATTTATATATATATACTACCACCTCTATGAAATGACATGGTTAATTTTCAATAAATTTCATAAATGGTTTGTCTAAAAGTGGTATTTAATGTATAAATAAGATAAATATATCAATATTATTATTTTGTAGATTATGGAAGAATGGTCCCTTTGACCATGATCAACCTACCAAATTCATTTTCTAATTTAACATCCTTAAAACACCTGACAAGAACTTAATTGATTATGTAATTGAATATTTCATTTAAATAAATTGTTACATGATAATTTAATAGAACTTTAAAAGGATCTTAAACAAGTAAATATTTTATATAATTTTATTATACATGAGTAAAAGGATATATATATATTAGACTTTAAGAAAGGAATTTCATCTCAATTTCCCTTCAATGAGGCATGTTTATATGTTATACACCAAATTTATTTTATATAGTGTATATACAATCCCTTTTACATGTTATATCAGGAGTACTTTATACTTCAATGTTTTTTAAGTTAAGTTTCATGTTAATAAATAAAATGGGTGTTGATTCATAAGTTAAAAATGTGATAAGGGGTTTATTAACTCAAATTACATTCCTTAGGTTATACTTATAAACCATTATCTATGTTATTCCAAGATTATTTCTACAATGAACTCTGATTTTATTATGTTTTATTTAAAAAAAATCTAGAATATTTAAACAAAACCAATTCATTGTTTAATTTAAATTTAAATTATACTATCTTTTTAAGAATTATATTTCTCAATCACATTTTATTGAGAAACATTTCATACCATTTTCCATTATTTCATTTTAGGGTTTAATTATTACCCCATGAATGAATTTTTACATATAAAATCATGTAATACATGGGATTTATATATCTATATCATATTATTTCTTACAATGATTTTTATTATAATGTCACCAAAGTAGTAAAGGCTTTATGTTACAATCTCAATTATTTTCAATATTGGTTATGTTCAAGGATCCTTTGGAATAAATTGTATAAACTTAATTCCATAATCCACATCATTATCATTCTCCTATAGTTATTTATGAGGTTTATAATATTTCCTTTCATTATCCTCTCTTTTCAACTTAAAATAAATAAGAAAATGTTTTTAATAAAAACCAATATTATTTCTTATAAAAATCTCAAATCCAATAACCTAGATCCAGTGTATACTTTATTAAGTTAGTATAACATACAAGGGATATTATTATAAATGCCTGATTATATTATTAGTCTTGAAAAATTATATACATACATGATTTCCATATTATTTTTAAATATAAATACACATAAAAAACACTCATACATCCTTGATATTATTCATATTATTATTCTTCATATCCTGGGGAAAGGAAACATAAGAATGGGTAATCTCAGAAGATCAGTAAGATTTACGTAGATCATAATCTATCATGAGTAAATAATTCATAATCAATATGAAAATTTAAATAGTTGAAAACATGTTCCATTTAATCAATAACATGATCACATAATGCAGCATTGGATAATATCAATATAGTATTATAATGGTTAATAATAACTGAATTCCCAATGATTAAAATGCCTAATATTGGATTTCATGATCTATGACATCATGATATCTTTACTGCCAAATCCTTGTGCCAAATCTGTTTAATCAATGGGTAACCAAACACCAAAAACCCATTTAAATAAGGTTATGCAATTTATTTTTCACATTAGACCTAATAATGCATCTAGGGGATAACTATAACCAAGTACCACACATCATTTCATGGGTAATGAATACCACATATATTTAATGATCAATTTAATTCATCAAAAATATTCCTTATTAAAAAATATTGGTATTGTATAAAAAATATAGAATATCAATATTTTCTTAGTTAATCAAATAGCATTCAAAGTAAAACACCTTTTGAGGAAATGGTATACGGTTTAAGAAATAATCATATCTATGATACAATGAACATTGATATTTAATATAAATTAAATTTCCAATGACCATAAAAAGTTAATTTTTAATATAATTTTAATGAAAATATATTTAATAACGAATAAAAGATGACCATCAATTCATCAGAAATATAGTTTTTGAAATAAAGTCACATCCATTATAGAATAATAGGAAATGAATCAAAAAATTATCATAATAATTCATTAAATATTTTTATTTTTAAAACAATTGAAAAAATAGAGATGAATATAAATAGGACAAAACTAATATGGTGGAGGGAAGAAATGTTGACGTCATATACATAAAAAAATTCCTCTTGAATTTTTGTAATGAAATTCAAAAATAACTCTATAAATAAAACATTAAAAATATTTATTTAAAAACTTTTAAAAATTAATGGATAAAATAAAATGTCCCTAATAAATAATTTTAGTAAACAAAAAGTCCTTTTATAACCCACTTTTGAAAAATATAGATATGGAAGAAAAATATACAATATAAAAAGTGAAATAAGATCAAATTTAGTTTTAAAAATTTTCTTTCTTGATTCAAGTTCCAAAAAGAGGAAAAATTGGAAGAAAATATATAAACTCATTATATAACAAAATTATAATAAAATAGAATGATTTTATGAATTATATATTCTATGATTTTTTTAATTAAAAAAGGATCAATCCCAAAAAAATGAAATTTTAAAATAAATTCTTACCTCTTTGGTGATATGCAAATTGAAACCCTATGCACGAATAAAATTGAAATGAAAAATTATTCCTTATTAATAAATAAATTTTCATGTTAAACAAATAATATGGTTAGTATATAAACCACATTAAATTAAATAGGTTCATAATTCCAAATATGTATCAATGGAGTGGAAATTGAGATGAAAATCCCTTACCTCATTTTTTACATGCCTTGTACATTATCTTAACCTAATTTAATATATATATATATTTATTTATTTATTTATTATAAATAAATACCAAATATAAATACATATCTACAATATCATATATGACTCATTTATAATATCATATCTACGATTTGTTAATAATTATATTTTATTATCATTGTTTTAGGTGTCAACTGCTTCGTTTTTTTTTTTTGATAATTTTGGTTTGGTAGTTCTGATCATTGTAATTTTATTATGGTTCCATAAAATACATAATTTTATTCATGATATATATATTATATATATTCATTATATATTTATATAGATTCATTGATAAAACTTATAGATTAAAAAATTAATTACACCTTTTATGTAGATAGTAGGTCGTACGTATGTATAAACGAGGATTTCACTTTTCAACGAATGGAATGAAATAAAAATAATTAATATTTCACCTTTATAAAATAATTTTTTATATCATACATATCATATATATTAATCAAATATTTCCTTATTACCATCCATGTTTACTGGAAATGAAAAATGAATCGCATACCTTTGTGGAGGTGGTAGTCCACACTTACTCATGAAAAATGTTATCATTTTATAATGGATTAGAAGGTAAGAAGATAGATATGTTACTATAATTATATAGTAATAATTACTTCATAAATATCATATATATTAATTAGTTATATATTAATAAAAATACATGTGAAATAGTAATGGAAATCAAATTAATCGATTCACAAGGTAGTATTCGGTCATACACACAAGCGATAGTTTGGTTTCTCATTTTATGGAAAATATATAAAAATATATTATGCCACAGACATAAAAAGATCTCACTATATGTGAGATAATGATATTATTATATTAGAATGGTTAGTACATAATTTAAGGTGATAAAATAAGATAAATGATTGTTCTCAGTGAAGATGGTTATCATTTCTTTGAAATAGCTCTTTAGATCTCCACTTAAGGGACTTACGGTTTCTATTTTGGGAATATAAAAACAACTAGAACATCTAAAATTATGTTTAGAAGAGTATATTTTGAGTTTTTGTTCAAACTATATTTCTCAAGGTGTGGTATATAAAATAGATAATGGGTGTGCTTTCATAAGTGATGGTAGGATAACTTTTAGAAATTTATGAAATATTATAATTTAATATATATCTAACTCTTGTAAAATTATTCCAAAATAGAATAAATTAGAAGATAATGAGGTTATTGTTTTAATATAATCATATAATAAAAAATGTATAGGCTTACATATCATTTTAATCCTTATGATTTTGGTTAACCCCTTGGTTAGCAAAATTTCAACTTTAACCATAGTAAGGACTTTTTAAAAGTTAAATGGTTATAATTTCCCTTAAATATTAAAAAATTTATCAAAATTGATAATGGATGAAATTTAGACCATATATTATCCTCATTATCCAATTTCATTTTTTTTATTTTTAAATAATTTAATAAAATATTGTATTCTTAAAATATCATTAATGTAATTTTTTATGCTATTTATTTAATTTGACTTTAAATACATCAAGAAATGTGTGTAATTAAAATTTAATCATTTCACATGTACCTAATTTGTAATATGATTATAGAAAACTCATTTAAAATAATAATTCATCCAAATTTTATATGTTTTAATATTTTAAAAATAATTTATTTTCTTTTTCTTTTAAATAAATAAATATTGTGTATGTGTTGCGTAAGCATTTATTTTAATTATTCGGTCAATAAAAATTAAAAATAAATTACTAGAAAAAAAAGTAAAATAATATTTAATGTGAACATTTAATAATGAACATATCTGTTCTTATCATTATGAAGAAAATATTAGAGATATAAAATTCTATAGTGTGGCATTTTTTAATTTTTTATTAAAATAATATAAAAGTGAATATAAAATAAAAATTGCACCAAGTGTCTATATTTTCTACACTTGGATGATAATTTTTTAACTAAACTCATCAAAAAATATATAATAAAGTTTTAGAGAAATTTTAATGGTGTATCACTTTAGTTCTTACCCTTAATAAACCGATTTATCCTCTACTAAGGTGATAAATATTACAATTATTATAGTTCATAATGAATAAAAAAAGGGAAAAATTTACCAAATTTTACCCTTATGATTACAAATATGGAAACCATTTTACAATATTAAATTCAAATAAGTGGAATATTTAATTTAATATAAAAACATAAAATTCAATGAAAAATAGTTTTTTTAGAAAAATGTGTTTTTAAGTCCAAAAATGAACTTATACCAAAATAAGATATAATTAAAATTAATATTTAATTAATTAGATTATTTATGTTAATTATAAATTAAATTAAATTAATTCTGTGGTTTTTTAAATTTAAACAAATTATAGTATTACAAAAATCTATATTTTCTACTATTTACTAAAAAATCAATCTTTTCATAAAATTCAAAAAAGTACAACCTAAGATAATGTTGTCTAAATTAATTAAAAAATGATATAATCTTTACATTATAATACTTTAATAGGTTTTTTGGTACCTTTAAAATTGGTTATGTATGTAAATAAAGCTATCAAAAAAAGTTATTTAAAAAAATCAAAAAATATTGGGATGTTTCAGTGTACCCGGGTATAATAATTTCTACTTCAAAACTTAATCAATATAATTCATACAATAGAGAATAATTATACCTCATTCTATCCTATGCTTCCCACGCAGCTTCCTCAATTTTATGATTTGACCCAAAAAAAATTACTAGATGAGTGGTATTATTTCAAGGAACATTTTCTCTAAGATCCATAATATCTACCATTATTTCCTTATATGACAGATCTCACACTGGGGGGTGTGACATATGAGTTCCATAAATGGGAAGGATTTTTATGTAAAATCTGAGTAGATATAAGTGGAAAACATTATGAACTTGAGAGATATTAGGTGGAAGTTCCAAGAGATAAGTTACCATCCTGATACGGTCAAGAAATTTTAAGGAATTGATATACTTTGGGCTTAGGTTTCCCTTATTTCTAAATATCATAACATTTTTTCAAGGAGATTCTCATAAGAATACCTTATCACTAACTTTGAAATATTGATTTTACTAATGATTATCAGCATAAATTTTTTTCAAATTTGAATTTCTCTTATGTTTTTTGAATAGATCTAACCTTATCTTTCATTTAAAATTTTATATCAAGTCCCAATAACATTATTTCTACAACTTCATCCAAATATGTGGGAGTTATTCATTTCCTTACATAAAAGAATTCAAAAGGATCCATCTAAATTAAATAGTTAAATAAATTATTGTAATAAAAATTTATAAAAGGAAGGAATTGATCCCAAACACATTTAAAATACATAGACCAAACTCTCCACCAATCTTATAGAGTTTGAATGGTCCTCTCAGACTGCCCATATTCCTACATATGATAAGAAATGCATAAAAACTGTATATCCCAAGCCTACTAAAGGCTTATTCAAAACATTGAGGTAAACCTTATATCCTGAAAAAATATGATTGAGAGTGGAACTCTATCGAATCTCACAACATCCATAATGTATAACTGAGTAAACTGATCAATATAAAATTCTTCTCGAATAGTGAAAAAATGAATTGATTTCATAAAGTGATCAACTATAACCAAAATAACATTTCTCCCTATAAATATTTTGAGGATTTATATTAATAGATTAATTGTAATGTTTTCCCATAACCATTCTAGAATGGGTATTGATTTTAACATGTCATTAGACTTATTTCTATTATACTTAACATGATTAAACACTAATAATGGGGATAAATAGTTATAAATATCCATTTTCATGATATCACTTTAGATATATTATTTCAAATCTCTATAAATCTTTTTACTTCTATAATAAATATAAAATTATCAACTATGAGAAACTTTTAATAGTTCTTTAAAATCTTGAATTATTGGGACACATACTTGGTTGCTAAAAATTATCATTCCAACATGATCATGGTTGTACTTATGAAACCTTCCCCACTTTCTTCTATAATTTCACATTCCTTCTATTCCTTCTTAGTCCTCTCATGGATGGATAGTTTAAAATTCATCTAAGAAATATATAATCTATCTCATTTCCTTGATATTTCAATATACAACATCCATAAATCTATATATATAGGATCTTGTTCAATACTTATCATGGAAAAACTATAATTACCTTTCTAAATAAGAGGATCATCCACCTTGCTCTCCTTCCCAGGGTGGTAAATTATTGAGTAGATATAATCATTCATCATGTCAAATAATATTATCTGGAGAATATTTAACTTTTTTTATGTTAATATATTCTTGAATTATTTATGATCAGTATATATATCACACCTTTCACCATATATATAATTCCACCAAAACTTCTATGAAAAAATTACTACTTTCTGCTCCAAGTAATTATTTGGATAATTCTTCTAATTAAATTTCAATTGGAAAAAGGAATAAGCTATCACTATATCATTATTTATAAGTAAATATCTCATCCCCTTCTTTGATACATCAATATAGATCAAAAACAATTCTATATTATAGGGTGGTGTAAGCACATGGGTATCGAATAATCATCTCTATAGTTCTTTGAAATTATCCTCGCATTCATCTATCTGCAATAACTTAAACCCATTTAAATTCAACATGGTGAGTATATTATATAGTCATGAGAAATATCTCACAAAGCACTAGTAGTATCAAACCAACCCATGAAATCAATGAATCTCAATTACCATGGTTGGTCTATAACATTTTTTAATAGCTTATATCTTCAAATGATCCACTGATATACCATCACATGAAATTATATGACCCTAGAATGAGGTTTTTAGTATCCAAAATTCACACTTCGTAAATTTGGCATATAATTTCACCTTCCTTAGGGTCTTTAGCACAATTATCAAATGTTATGCATACTATTACTTAATCTTTTAATATATAATAATATCATATATATATATATATATATTATCAAAAACTGATCAAGGTAATCTCTAAAGACTCTATTCCATAAATCCATGAAAATAGTAGGATCATTGGTAATTACAAAGGGTATTACTATAAATTTACAATGAACATAACCTATACAAATGGTTTTATTTAGTATATCCTACTTCTTAACCCTTGGCTAATAAAATCTAGATCAAATATCAATCTTTGAAAAATCATAATCTCCTCATAATTGATCAAACATGTAATCAATACAGGGTAGATGATACTTGTTCTTAAAAGTGATTTTTTTGAGTTCCTGATAAGAAATGAAAAGACACATTAACCCATATATATATTCATAAAAATGAGAATAAGTGTACCTCAGTGCAATACATTGGGATTAAGGAATACCTTATCTATATTGTCTTTTAATTTCTTCTTTAATTCTTAAAACTCAATCCAGTCCATCCTAGATGCAGTCTCTAAAATTTGTGTACCACCTGGTATGAGTCCTTTGGAGAAATAAACATCATGATTCTAGGGAATACTATGAAACCCTTATATAAATAAATCAAAAAACTCCCATAAAATATTCATATCTTTAATTTTCAGTTTAATTCAAATCATCTAAGGTAAATATCCCGCATTAATATATATTGAAACCCATATGATAAAACTAATTTCATTTGTATTAAAGATTCATCCTCGCACTGATTGACTATCATGGTTGATTCAGAATATTGAATGTAACTTCTATTCCTTCATAGTTGATATGGTGTCTATACTGATATAGCTAATACATTCACAATATTACATCAAATTAAACTATAGTAAGAATAAAAATATTTTTAAGAATCACATTAAAACAAACTTATATCAAAGAGGATTCACAAAATTGAGATGAAATAATTCTACCAATGGGATTTTTCACGAGAAATGTAATATCTAATTATTTAATTGGATAAGTGAGTCTCTAATAAAATTCTTTAGATATAAAATCATGTGTATAACTCAATTAAAATAAAACATTTTTACATCAATAGTGGATGATAAGTGTAACATTCACCACATCACTAGGAAATTCCACATCAGTTGTACTAATTCTATATGCTTGTCCATCTCCCTATAGCTTCTTCTAGGGTATTTTCCCTTTAATCTTAGGTCACTATTTTTTATAATACCCCATCTCTTTATTGATAAATCACTGGAAATATTAGTTTAATTTTTTCCTTATATTCATTTGCAAGATTACCCTTATCTCGCACTTTTAATAAACTTCCATGCCCTTTAAGAATTTCCCAAGATGTTTCCTTCTATAATTTTTACATGATGGAAATTTATTTGTTTCCTTCTTATTGTTTTATGTTTACCCTTTTTCTTGGTTCTTATCCAAACTCTTCTTGTCTTGATTTTCATTAAATATATATTTTCTTAAAAATTTCTTTTTTGTATTGGGCCACTTATTTTTATATCATCATATGATAAAATAATTTATAACCATGTTCCCTTTGGAGACCCAAATTAAGAACATATAATAAATTGTCAATATGGAATATTATATTATATATGTTATCTGAATCTTGCATGGATAATATTTTAATGGTTTCTTCATACTCCTCTATACTTTATTCTTCATTATAATTTAAACTGAGGAAAATCTTCTCTATTTTAGTTTACTATTTTCAGGGGAATTATTTATTGAAGAATATCATATTAAAATTTTTCTATCCTATGATTTCTATTTCTCCAGTCTCATAAGATTTTTGGTTCAAAGGAAAATATTAATAAATATCTCCTTTCAAACAATAGACATCTTAAATATTATTTTCATTTTCACTATATCCCAAAGATAGAATATCTTTTTAAAATACTTGAACTTTTTTTTAGCTTCCAAATGATTTATAGTTATATTAAAATATGGAGGTTTTTATCATATTAAGATATATATTATGGGATAATCACATTTTAGAACAAATGGTTTCTCCAATAAAGAAAGGTTATTCACAATAACTTGAATAAGCTACCATAGAATAGTCATAATCCTCTCAATTTAAACTTTAATAAAAAAAATCTTATCTTGGCACTCCCTATATTGTCTAGGGGAATTGATTCCCTTTATTCTATTATAAGTAATTGCTGAATAATGGAACACATTGAGTTAAATCACATTCATCATGAATACTGAGCCATAAAATCTAAATATATCTAATGGTAAAAGTTATAAAATAATATGCTGGATTACCATAATTCTCATGTTATTTGTGTTCATTTAAAATATTGTTCCCAAGGTTTCTACTAAACTTCCTCTGATATCAAATATAAAAACTCCAACTCTAGTAACCCAAATTCTATGTATCCTTTTTTTACATTGGTATAAGATATAAGGGATATCATACTAAAGGATTTATAAGTTTAGTAGTATTTACAAACCAAATACAGACTTCATTCATATGTTATGTTGAAAATATAAAGTACATATCATAAAAACACTATTTCATCCTAGATATTATTTATAATATTCCCCTTTACATCCTAGGGAATGGAAAAATAAGAAAGGTTGTGAAAAAATTATAATTAATATTTATGTATAACATAAGATAACATGAGTAATTATGAATTATCAATATGGAAAGGTAAGTAACTGGACACACATTCCGTTAAATCCAAAAATTGAGATAAAAATGCATACATGTACAATATAAATTTATAAATCTCATAGATAATAATAAATAAATTATAAATAAAGGAAATTTTTAATATTTAAATCTATTATCTTAGAAATTAGGATTAATTTATCATCAAATCCTTGTGCTAAGATATTTTATTCAATGAGTATTTATACACCAAAATCCATTTAAATAGGCTAGCCAAATTATTTGTCTCATGAGACATCTCGATGCATCAAGGGGATATCTATATTTTCACCTCACCCATCACTGCACATCTAATGCATTCCTCCTATATTGACTGATCAATTTAATTAATAAATAATATCCCTTATCAACAAAAATATGTATGCAATAATGATTAAAGAATATAAATAATTCACTAATTAATCAAATAACATTAATACTAAAAACCATATGTATAAATGGTAAATGATTTAACAAATAATAATATTAGTGATATAAATAACATAGATATTTTATAGAAATGCAATGTCCACTAATATTAAAATACTAAATGTTTTAAGAGAATTTTAAAGACCAAAAAAATATAAGAGAATAAATATGACTATCAGTTCATTTGAAATATAGGTTTTGAAATAAAATCATGTCCTTTAGAGAATAAAGGAAAATGGAAGAAAAATTATCATAAGATTTTATTAAAGATTTTTAATTTTTAAAAAATTAAAAACATATATAATAATATAATTATTATAAAATTATAATGGTGTTAGAAATATCTATTAACTTCATATACGCTAAAAACATTCCTTTTTAAATTTTGTAAAAAAAAGGCAATAATAACCTGTAACGCCCCGACCCTAGTTACCCAGAGTCGGTGCATTATTACATAACATTGGTATGATCACAAGAAAGATCAAATCTCGAAAGACCGATTGGTTTAGTAGCCTTGGAAACACTAGATATATTCATAAGTATTACATTACATCATAAAATGAAAAACTACTACAACAACATATTGTTTCCATAATCCACACTCATATCCCCACATAATATCCCTGCAGGTCATTCATAATTTACTTCTTCACTTCCTGGGAAAAATAAAACATAGAAAAGGGGTGAGCTCAAATGCCCAGTAAGGATAACAATATAGCGGAAACTTTCATAAATAAGAATAAACATTTAAGGAAATGTATAACTAAAACAAAAGCCTTTAAAACTTGAACTTTCAACATAGTATGGCATAAATAAAATGAAATAATGCCATTTACTTATTCACATGGATATTCTACTAATCGAATAATCACATGCAAAATCGATAACCACTTTCATAATGATGGAATGTATAATGCCAGACTATCATAACCACATAGCCAAGGCCTCGTGCCAAGACTACAAATAAGATTTTGTCAAGGCCTTATTCCAAGACACTAGTTTGTCTCATGAGACCTACCGATGCATCGAGGAGCTATAGCGGGCTCCACCCGTCACATATTAAGTCCAATGCATTCCCATATGAAAAGGTTTAAACATAACATAAACATTCGTATTAAAACTAGCATACGAAATGTCAATACTTTCACCATAAACCATGAATGTTATAAAAATTGCACATCCACAGTCAAACATATCACAAAACCTTCAATACAATATAGAAGTTTTGTATCATAATAAATCAACTTCAAATAAGTGTAAAATCCATCAAAGGATGTTGACATAGATGAAATCAAAACTCTTTTTAGAGAAATATCTCTTTCTATTTTGAAATAATTTAAGAGTCATATATTTATAAAATAAAACATTTTCTTTGAAAATATTCTTATAATCTTGTAAGGGAAGCTTCGACGATTTTATAACGGCGGTAAATAGCCGCACCCGCCGTATAAGTTAAAAAAACATTCTTACCTTAATTCTGTCGAAAAGGTTAAAAAGCACCTTGTTTGGAAAACGACGGAAAGATTCCTTTATAAACCACTTATAAAAAGTCAAACAAGGGTATAAATGACTTTAACCCATATTCTTGTAAATAGTAAAAATGTTTTGAAATACATTTTTAAGAAACATGGATGTGGATGATAAAGAGATCCTAGTAGATTATTACGTATAAACAACCTCAGATAATGAAGAGATTGTGAAATAACCCTTACCTTGCACTTTTCCTTGGTTGGGGTAGGTTAACCTCCTGTATAATGGTGAAATAATTTTTATTAAATTATACAAGAATCATATACATTAATATGATATCATATATGATCTTTTAACTTTGATTTGATAATAATATCTTAGTATTATCGTTGTTTTGAGTTTTAACTTACTTGTTTTCTTTTATATGTTTTGTTAAGTAAGACATGTTTTTAAAGGATAGGTTGTATATTATTCATATCCAGAATGATATCAAGTCCTTAAACATCATTTTTTTAAATCATCAAATGATAATTATACTTGAATGGATACGATGGAGAATGAATCTTATCGCGTTCGTGGAGACGGTAGTCCGTACGTACGCACGAGCGACAATATCATTCTTTTAAAATAATATATAAATGGATGGTATATCATATATACAGAATAATTAACATGTTATATTTATTATTTACATGAGTTACATATCATTATTATACTCATCCAAATAATAATATATTGAATAACAATTACACCACGACGTGGAGACGGTAAGCCGTACGTACGCACGTATGGTGACATGTTATTCAAAGGGTGGATAGAATACTGAATATGGTTGTACCATATTTATAATAACATCATAGTATATATATGATACTGGAGTCATTATTTTAGAATGGTAACAACAAAGGAAGAAGAAGTGGAAGAAGAAATGAACTTGGAAAAGGGTGGTGAAATCATTACCTCTTCTTCGGGTTCTTCCTTTTGATTTGATCAAAAAGGCCCCTTAGGTTGGCTTTCTGATCAAACTAAGGCCTCTAGGTTGTAGTGAGGGAAGTTGGGAGAGTATTTGGGCAGATTTTGGCCGAACCAAAAGGCTTTGAAGGTGTGAAGAAATGAGAAGGAGGAGTGCCCTTTTATAAGAGGGGTGAGGGGCACCTTTGGAAAAGCTAGAGATATTAGTTTATAATAAATTCATATTCGGTTTCTAATGGCTCCAAAGTTGATTATTTAAATTTTAAGGTGGGGATAGGTCGAAAACAACTCAACTAATAGAATTTAGACAGGTTTGGGTACTTATATTAACCTTATCTTTAAGTATTAACTCTAAGTTAATTAGTTTCACTTTTACAATGTCTCTTTGTATTTTTATATAATATGGTTAATAAACTTACTATATACATACAAGCGACCCCCAAGTGGTCCATTAAGGATGCAATTATCATGTTATAAGTCTCTTGGCCGAACCTTAGATTTTTAGGAATTTAATATCAATTAATAATATAATATTTGTTTTAAGAACTCTTTTATGTCAATTTCGACACTATTCAATAGTTGATTTTTGTGAAACTCATAACAGATTGATTACTTCGAACAAAGTCAATTAAATCAATACTAATATATCATATTATCCTATAAAATTAGTTTAATTCATTAAAAGTTTCATATTATATTTATTTGGGTATTTATAATATCAATTATTTTAATTTTTCACTATTATAGTAATTAATTCATCATCATTGTGTCATAAATAAATTAAATTATTTAATGTCTAAAAAAATATATATATAATAGAATTATGTATGAAATCTTTTTATCTTTCTAATAAATATTTATAATCTAAAATCCAACATATATAACCCTATGTAAAAATTGTTTTTCTAAAAGATATATGCTTGTGTCATTTTTGTATTCATTTTAACTTAATTAAAAAAAGTGTCCCTATCACCTACATGTGGCACCATGGGGTCCCAAAATCGACCCAAAGATGCCTATGGTCGAACATGTATCAACCAATAAGGCTAGGACACGTTTTAGGGTAATTTATTATTATTATAATATTATTTTTTAACCCTTATTTACTGGATTTACCCTTAACCATGGTAAATAAAATATTTACCGCAGTAATTATTCAAAATGTCTAAAAATAAAAGTTACCTATTTACAAAATTCGGACATCATGATTCCAAATATGGAATCCATTTTTCTAAATTTAAAACACAGAAGTGGCGGAAATTAATTTAAAATTAATTCCCGCTGTCAAAACAAAAAAGCGTGTTTTTAAGAGATAATAACTATCAAAAGATTGACACTTGTTTATGTTCGATTTAATTGTAAAATTATGTCCAATGACCAACATTATATTAATTGGTAAAAATATATTCTAAATATACTTTAAAACCACTCAAATTCATAATTTATCACTATTAATTATTTGGATTAAAAAATTTGTTTTTAATTAAAATTTAGTAATTTTCACTATTCATCAAAATATGAAAGTTATCCGAAAAGTACCAAAATTTCACCTTAGGCTAAATTCGATATTCTGAATCCAAAAATGAAGTCCATTTTAAAATATAAAATATATATAATTTCAAAAAGTATGTATTACTATTCATAACTGCTAGTTTGATTGGTTATGGTGTGTTAGAACTCGGTGTTGCGTACAATACACGCTATCACATTATTCAATGAGAAGCGTACCGTAGAAGCTTGGGGTGTTACATTCTCCCCTCCTTCAAATAATTTCATCCTCGAAATTTCTAGAATACTACCGCATGAAAAGACTCGGGTGGTTCTTCATCATAAGTTCCTCGGGTTCCCACGTTGCCTCTTCCATCTTATGGTTTCTCCACAAAACTTTTACCAGACGCGTCATCCGGTTTCTCAGCACTTGTTCTCTCGTATCAAGAATCTTGACGGGATCTTCACAATAAGACAGATCGGGTTCCAGTTCTAACTCCTCGTAGGTGAGTACATGCGTTGGGTCAGGCATGTATTTCCTCAACAGAGATACGTGGAACACATCGTGAACTTTAGAGAGACTTGGCGGCATTGCCAATCGGTAAGCTACAGCCCCAATTCGTTCTAGAATTTCGAAAGGTCTGATGTACCTGGGACTCAATTTACCTTTCTTACCAAAATGTAAGACTCCCTTCCATGGAGATACCTTTAGGAAAACATGATCACCCACTTGAAATTCCAAATCCTTCTTTCGATTATCAGCATAGCTCTTCTGCCCACTTTGGGCTGCTTTGATGTGATTTTGGATTACCTTCACCTTTTCCATCATTTCCTCCACCAGTTCTGGACCTACAAGTTTTCTTTCACCAACGTCATCCCAACAGGTTGGTGTATGACATCTCTTTCCATATAACGCTACATATAGTGCCATCTGAATACTCGAATGGAAGCTATTGTTATAGGAAAAGTCTACCAGTGGTAAATATTGATCCCACATACCCTGAAAGTCAAGTGAGCAAGATCTCAACATGTCTTCTAAGGTTTGAATAGTCCGTTCTGATTGTCCATTTGTCTGAGGGTGGTAAGCAGTGCTCAAATGAAGTTCAGTATCCAGTGATTTCTGAAGACTTTTCCAAAATCTTGAAGTAAAACGGGGATCACGATCAGAAACAATCGATAGGGGTACTCCATGAAGTCTCACAACTTCATTAATATATAGTCTTGCTAAACGTTCCAGGGGTAGATCTTCTCTTATAGCAAGAAAATGTGCTGATTTGGTAAGACGATCAACAATAACCCATATTGCATCGTTCCTTCTAGGAGTCTTTGGTAGCCCCATGACAAAGTCCATCGTAATATTGTCCCATTTCCACTCCGGTATGGGAAGAGGTTGCATGACTCCTCCAGGCTGTTGCCTTCCAGCTTTCACTTGCTGACAAACCATACATCTTGACACAAAATCAGCAATCTCCCTCTTCATGTTGTCCCACCAAAAATGTTCCTTCAAATCTCTATACATTTTGGTGCTCCAGGGTGTATAGAGAAATTGGAACTATGAGCATCATCCAGCAATTCCCTTTTTAGATCAGGTATATCGGGAACACAAAGTCTCTTCCCGAATTTCAAAATTCCATCTTCATACACAAAGTCTCTCAATCTTCCATCATTCACAGCTTTAATCTTCTTTTGGAATTCTTCATCATCGGTCTGAGAACTCTTAATCCTTTCTAGTAAAGATGGTTTGGTAACCATTTGAAAAAGCATTGATTTTTCACCTTCCCTGGTTATACCCATGTCCATCTTTACTAGATCCATGAAAATTGGATCCCTTTCAATTCTCATCATGTTCAAAACTCTATGGTCTTTTCTACTCAAAGCATCTTCCACCTTGTTTGCTTTCCACGGGTGGTAGTGTATCATACAATCATAATCCTTGAGTAATTCAAGCCATCTCCTTTGCCTAATGTTGAGTTCTTTTTGTGAGAAGATATACTTCAAACTCTTGTGATCAGTATAAATCTCACATTTTTCACCATAGAGGTAGTGCCTCCATATTTTCAAAGCAAAGATCACAGCTGCTAACTCGAGATCATGAGTAGGATAGTTTTGTTCATGAATTTTCAACTGTCATGATGCATAGGCAATAACTCTATCATTCTGCATAAGGACACAACCAAGTCCTTTCTTTGATGCATCACTATAAATAACGAACCCATCATTCCCCGATGGTAGAGTCAATATAGGAGCATTGACTAATCTTCTCTTCAGTTCTTCGAAACATTCTTCACACTCTTTTGTCCAAACAAATTTAACCCCTTTACATGTGAGCTTCGTTAATGGGTTAGCCAATCGGGCAAAATTCTGGATGAAACGTCGATAATAACCTGCCAAACCAATAAAACTGCGTACCTCAGTTATACTCGTAGGTGCTGGACATTCTTGGATTGCCTTGGTCTTAGAAGGATCAACAGAGATTCCATCTTTAGAGACAATATAGCCAAGAAAAGAATTCTCATGAAGCCAGAATTCACACTTGCTAAACTTTCCATATAATTCATGCCTCCTCAGGGTCTTCAAGATAATGCGCAAGTGATTTTCATGATCTTCATAGCTTTTAGAGTATACTAAGATATAATCAATAAATACCACCACAAATTCATCGAGATACTCCTTGAAAACTCTATTCATCAGATCCATGAATACAGAGGGTGCATTAGTCAATCCAAACGGCATTACAGTAAACTCGTAATTCCCGTACCTGGTTCGAAATGCTGTCTTCGGAATGTCTTCCTTCTTCACACACAACTGATGGTATCCAGATCGAAGGTCAATCTTTGAAAAGTATTGAGCTCCATGTAGTTGGTCAAATAAATCATCAATGCGTGGTAGGGGATACTTGTTCTTTATTGTTATAGCATTGATCTCCCTGTAGTCGATACATAACCTCATAGATCCATCTTTCTTTTTAACAAAAAGAACAGGGGCTCCCCATGGAGAAACACTAGGGAGAATAAATCCCTTATTACTCAATTCCTCTAGTTGTTTCTTTAGTTCAACTAATTCTACAGTGGCCATTCTATAAGGGGTCTTCGATATAGGCCTTGATCCCAGAATCAAATCAATGGAAAACTCAACTTCTCGTTCTAGAGGATGTCCAGGTAAATCTTCCAGAAATACATCTACAAATTCTTTCACAATAGGTACATCCCCTATTTGAACATTCCTTTCCTCACCCACAATTATTTCATTCTCTTCCTCCCCAATAATTGAATTTAGTTGAGCTATTGAGGGTGGATCTAAATAAGAATTAGGTGGTGATGATTCTGCTCTAAAAATAAGGTGTTCCTTATCATTATCATCAAGAATCGTAACCTCTTTATTCTTACAATAAATCTTCGCATCATAGTCCGAAAGCCAGTCCATACCGAGGATTATATCAAACTCAATCATAGGTATGACTATGAGATCAGTAGATAACGAACATTTATGTGCTCTAATGGGGACTGATTCACAAAACTTTGTTGCAATGATACTTCCCTTAAGAGTTTTAACTGACAACTCCCTTGTTAAATCAAATTGGAAATATCTAATTTTCTTAGCAAACTGGGAAGATATGAAACAATGCGATGATCCAGAATCAAATAATGCATTTGCTAAACTTGAGGAAACCATTAAATTACCTGCCACCGCGTCTTTCGGAGCTTCTACCTCAGCAGTAGTGATAGCATAAGCTTGGCCTTGATCCCTTGGCCTTTTCTGAGGTAAGTTCTTCTGACGCTTAGGACATTAATTTGCATAATGTCCCACCTCCCTGCAATTGTAGCACTGAACGTTGGTGGATTCCTTCTTCCCTTTGCAATCACGAGCTTGGTGGCCTTTTTCACCACACTTGTAACAGACTCCCATTCCCTTGAAGCAAGTACCAGGATGTTTCTTCCCGCATTTACCACAATATGGATATTCAACCTTTCCCTTCTTCCCCTTATTTCCATTCCCAGATTGATCAGCAGGTCTCTTCTTCTCTTGCTTTTCTTTAAAGTCATAAGACTTAGAGAATTCCTTTTCGGTCTTGATAGCACATGAGACAATGTCTTCGTACGATGAAAAGGATTGTGAGACTAATGCTCGATGGAGAAATGGTTTTAACCCATCAAAGAAACGATCAATCTTACTTCTTGGGTTACTTATATAATCTCCATCATACCTTGCTAACCCTGTAAAGTCAGCCTCATACTTTGTGACATTCTCATCCTCCTTTTGTCTCAGACTCAGAAATTGCCTTTCCATATCTGCTCGATGGCCGCGAGGAAATTATTTTTCTAAAAACAGATCTTTGAACTCTATCCATTCCATATTTGATACTTCATCATCTTCCTTCGTATTTTGAATCAATGACCACCATTGATCAGCATCTCCAGTGAGGCGGTAAACTGCCATGATAACTTTTTCCCTTTCACTACTCCCCAAAGCCTAAAATATTTTCTCTAGGGAATTTATCCATTGCTCATCTACTAAGGGATTTGTACTCCCATTGAACGTTGGTGGTTGTTGCCTCATGAATCGATCAAACATTGATCCTCCACGCTGCGGATCAGGGTGCTCCATACGGGTAAGGTTATTATTCATAACCTGAGTAAGTTGTCCTAGTATGGTGATTAGCTGATCGGCACCAGTTGCATCACCAGCTCCACTATAATTATCTTGAGCAGGAGGGCAATCCCTACATAGAGTGTGTGCATTGATACGGTTTCCATTTCTTCCACTAGGCGCCATTTCTAAACAATGGCATAAACTAGATCAGTTTATGAATCAAAATACATAATCCCATACTTATAAAACACTTAACATAAATTGAACTATTTATGGATATAATCCATAATCATAAAAAATGTTTTCTTTGAGTAATTATATACTCATAAACCCTTCATAATGATTTGTAAAGAAAATTAGAGTTATCCTAAGCATATCCCCCGGGAGTGTCGTAACCAAGAGTGCAGCAAGGCCCATTGTCGTGCACCAGTTCCCGTTCGAGTCTAGCTCAAAGCGGTGTTTTCGGGTTTTACCCCTAGGTACATCTGTGCCAGAGCCGCCTCTACCTGCTCGTATCCAGACAGGGATGTATTGCTCGGAAAACTCACAAAATCTCTACAATACCAAAATTCTAGGAAGTTCTTCTATACTAATCCTCAAAGTTCATCTTAGGTCTACGTGCTCTAATCAGAGTTTATCTAAATCTAGCTTCCAAGGTTTGTACTAAACTTCCTCTGATACCAACTGTAACGCCCCGACCCTGGTTACCCAGAGTCGGTGCATTATTACATAACATTGGCATGATCACAAGAAAGATCAAATCTCGAAAGACCGATTGGTTTAGTAGCCTTGGAAACACTAGATATATTCATAAGTCTTACATTACATCATAAAATGAAAAACTACTACAACAACACATTGTTTCCATAATCCACACTCATATCCCCACATAATATCCCTGCAGGTCATTCATAATTTACTTCTTCACTTCCTGGGAAAAATAAAACATAGAAAAGGGGTGAGCTCAAATGCCCAGTAAGGATAACAATATAGCGGAAACTTTCATAAATAAGAATAAACATTTAAGGCAATGTATAACTAAAACAAAAGCCTTTCAAACTTGAACTTTCAACATAGTATGGCATAAATAAAATGAAATAATTCCATTTACTTATTCACATGGATATTCTACTAATCTAATAATCACATGCAAAATCGATAACCACTTTCATAACGATGGAATGCATAATGCCAGACTATCATAACCACATAGCCAAGGCCTCGTTCCAAGAATACAAATAAGATTTTGTCAAGGCCTTGTGCCAAGACACTAGTTTGTCTCATGAGACCTACCGATGCATCGAGGAGCTATAGCGGGCTCCACCCGTCACATATTAAGTTCAATGCATTCCCATATGAAAAGGTTTAAACATAACATAAACATTCGTATTAAAACTAGCATACGAAATGTCAATACTTTCACCATAAACCATGAATGGTATAAAAATAGCACATCCACTGTCAGACATATCACAAAACCTTCAATATAATATAGAAGTTTTTTATCATAATAAATAAACTTCAAATAAGCGTAAAATCCATCAAAGGATGTTGACATAGATGAAATCAAAACTCTTTTTAGAGAAATATCTCTTTCTATTTTGAAATAATTTAAGAGTCATATATTTATAAAATAAAACATTTTCTTTGAAAATATTCTTATAATCTTTTAAGGGAAGCTTCGACGATTTTATAACGGCGGTAAATAGCCGCACCCGCCGTATAAGTTAAAAAAACATTCTTACCTTAATTCTGTTGAAAAGGTTAAAAAGCACCTTGTTTGGAAAACGACAGAAATATTCCTTTATAAACCACTTATAAAAAGTAAAACAAGGGTATAAATGACTTTAACCCATATTCTTGTAAATAGTAAAAATGTTTTGAAATACATTTTTAAGAAACATGGATGTGGATGATAAAGAGATCCTAGTAGATTATTACGTATAAACAACCTCGGATAATGAAGAGATTGCGAAATAACCCTTACCTTGCACTTTTCCTTGGTTGGGGTAGGTTAACCTCCTGTATAATGGTGAAATAATTGTTATTAAATTATACAAGAATCATATACATTAATATGATATCATATATGATCTTTTAACATTGATTTGATAATAATATCTTAGTATTATCGTTGTTTCGGGTGTTAACTTACTTGTTTTCGTTTATATGTTTTGTTACGTAAGACATGTTTGTAAAGGATAGGTTGTATATTATTCATATCCATAATGATATCAATTCCTTAAACATCATTTTTTTTAAATCATCAAATGATAATTATACTTGAATGGATACGATGGAGAATGAATCTTATCGCGTTCGTGGAGACGGTAGTCCGTACGTACGCACGAGCGACAATATCATTCTTTTAAAATAATATATAAATGGATGGTATATCATATATACAGAATCATTAACATGTTATATTTATTATTTACATGAGTTACATATCATTATTATACCCATCCAAATAATAATATATTGAATAACAATTACACCACGACGTGGAGACGGTAAGCCGTACATACGCGCGTATGGTGACATGTTATTCAAAGGGTGGATAGAATACTGAATATGGTTGTACCATATTTATAATAACATCACATTATATATATGATACTGGAGTCATTATTTTAGAATGGTAACAACAAAGGAAGAAGAAGTGGAAGAAGAAATGAACTTGGAAAAGGGTGGTGAAATCATTACCTCTTCTTCGGGTTCTTCCTTTTGATTTGATCAAAAGGGCTCCTTAGGTTGGCTTTATGATCAAACTAAGGCCTCTAGGTTGTAGTGAGGGAAGTTGGGAGAGTATTTGGGCAGAGTTTTGCCGAACCAAAAGGCTTTGAAGGTGTGAATAAATGAGAAGGAGGAGTGCCCTTTTATAAGAGGGGTGAGGGGAACCTTTGGAAAAGCTAGAGATATTAGTTTATAATAAATTCATATTCGGTTTATAATGGCTCCAAAGTTTATTATTTAAATGTTAAGGTGGGGATAGGTCGAAAACAACTCAACCAATAGAATTTAGACAGGTTTGGGTACATATATTAACCTTATCTTTAAGTATTAACTCTAAGTTAATTAGTTTCACTTTTACAATGTCTCTGTGTATTTTTATATAATATGGTTAATAAACTTAATATATACATACAAGCGACCCACAAGTGGTCCATTAAGGATGAACTTATCATTTTATAAGTCTCTTGGCCGAACCTTAGATTTTTAGGAATTTAATATCAATTAATAATATAATATTTGTTTTAAGAACTCTTTTATGTCAATTTTGACACAATTCAATAGTTGATTTTTGTGAAACTCATAACAGATTGATTACTTCGAACAAAGTCAATTAAATCAATCCTAATATATCATATTATCCTATAAAATTAGTTTAATTCATTAAAAGTTTCATATTATATTTATTTGGGTATTTATAATATCAATTATTTTAATTTTTCACTATTATAGTAATTAATTCATCATCATTGTGTCATAAATAAATTAAATTATTTAATGTCTAAAAAAATATAAATAAAATAGAATTATGTATGAAATATTTTTATCTTTCTAATGAATATTTATAATATAAAATCCAACATATATAACCCTATGTAAAAATTGTTTTTCTAAAAGATATATGCTTGTGTCATTTTTGTATTCATTTTAACTTAATTAGAAAAAAGTGTCCCTATCACCTACAAGTGGCACCATGGGGTCCTAAAATCGACCCAAAGATGCCTATGGTCGAACATGTATCAACCAATAAGGCTAGGACACGTTTTAGGGTAATTTGGTATTATTATAATATTATTTTTTAACCCTTATTTACCGGATTTAACCTTAACCGTGGTAAATAAAATATTTACCGCAGTAATTATTCAAAATGTCTAAAAATAAAAGTTACCTATTTACACAATTTGGACATAATGATTCCAAATATGGAATCCATTTTTCTAAATTCAAAACACAGAAGTGGCAGAAATTAATTTAAAATTAATTCCCGCTGTCAAAACAAAAAGCGTGTTTTTAAGAGATAATAACTATCAAAAGATTGACACTTGTTTATGTTCGGTTTAATTGTAAAATTATGTCCAATGACCAACATTATATTAAATGGTAAAAATATATTCTAAATATACTTTAAAACCACTCAAATTCATAATTTATCACTATTAATTATTTGGATTTAAAAAGTTGTTTTTAATTAAAATTTAGTAATTTTCACTATTCATCAAAATATGAAAGTTATCCGAAAAGTACCAAAATTTCACCTTAGGCTGAATTCGATAATCCGAAACCAAAAATGAAGTCCATTTTAAAATATAAAATATATATAATTTCAAAAAGTAGGTATTACTATTCATAACAGCTAGTTTGATTGGTTATGGTGTGTTAGAACTCGGTGTTACGTACAACACACGCTATCACATTATTCAATGAGAAGTGTACCGTAGAAGCTTGGGGTGTTACATAACCCTTTTAAAAAATATCATAATAATTTATTTCAAAAAATTTAAAAATTCATGTTTCAAAATAATTGTCCTTATTAAATAATTCGTGAAAATAAAAATTAATTTTCTATAACAATTTGGAAAAATACTCTTATGGAAGAAAAATATAAGTGATCAAAAGAGAAATAAAATCCACTTTACATTTAAAATTTTATTTTCATGATTCCAGTTAAAAATAGAGGAAAGTTTTGAATAAAATAGATGAAATAATTAAATAATAATAGAATAATAAAATAGATATTTTTTTCTAATAACTTATTATAATATTCATTAAATTAAAATAACAGTAATCCTCAAAATGAGATAGTAAAATAAATTCTTACCTCTTTAAAAATTTTAAAATTGCAACCCTGGGAAAGAATATACATGAATTAAAACATTAATCATCCAAAATAAAAATATATTAGTGGTAAATACATCAAATTTGTATCATATACATCACTTAATGGTAAATAGGCACATAATATGAAATATTTCTAAATAGAGTGGAAATTGAGACGAAATATCTTACCTTAAGTTGAAATTAACTTGTAAGTTCTTTTAAACATTGTATAATAAATTCAGGTTTATTATAAATTAATAAAACTACCATATGTATCTATGATATCATTTATTGTGTATTTATATCATCCAATCACCCTTTTTAAAAATATTTTATTATTTTCATTATTTTGGGTGCTAACTGGTTCATTTTTTATGAGAATTTTGTTTTATTATTCTGGTCCTTATACTTTGATTATAAATTAATCATCTCTATAATTTTAATAATTATTTAAATATCATGTATATTTAATATGTATTGATATATTTAGATTCATCCATATAAATTAGAGATAGTAAATTGAATTACATTATTCATGGAGATGGTTGGTTGTATGTGCGCATGACTGCTCTTTTCAATTTTTTATTAATGGAATGAGAGAAAGGTAAATAATAATTCACCTTTATAGAATCATTATTATATCATATTTATTCATTAAATATTCCCTTTATTACTATCCATGTAAATCATAAATAAAAAATGAATTGCATCACTTCCAAGAGGTGGTAGCCTGCACGTATGCACCAATGACGTTATTGTTTTCCAACAAATTAAAAGGTAAATGGTAGATATAAAATTATAAATATAAAATAGTAATTAATTCATAAATATCTTATATATTCATTAGTTACATGATTATAATAATCTATTTTATGTGGTAATTGAAAGTAAATTACATCGACTCACGAGGTGGTAGTCTGCTGTAAATATGAGCGATGGTCTTGTTTGTCATTTATTAGAGAAAGAGATTGATAAATATTTTTAGATTAACATAATAACATATTATTATATGTTATATACTTGTGTTATTATATTATAATGTATATTACATAACCTAAGGTGGTAAAAGAATAAAAAAATTCAGTTTTTAGTGGAGATGACTACCTCTTCTTTGAAATATCTCTTTTAGATCCCTCTTAAGGGACCCAAGGATGGTCTTTTTAGAAGACCAAACCCACTATAACTTTTTTAAGGATATTTAAAGATATAAATTTCAGGGGTTTTTTGTGTTATAATTCATAAATTGGTGTATATAATAGAGATAATGTGTGCTCTATTATAATAGAGGGGCGGGGAACTTATGTAAATTTATGAAATATTATAATATAATATCTATCAAACACATTTCAAATGGTTCCAAAATGAAATTTCCCCAAATATAATGTATTTATGGTCTTAATATAATCATACAATAAAATTTTTATTATTTTATATATCATTTAAAATCTTATCATTTTGATTAACCCCTTTTTAACCAATTTTAACAGTAACCATGGTAATCAATTTTTAAATATTAAATGTTAATAATTTTACATATAAGGTGAAAATTCTCTCATAAATGGAAAAGGGGTGAAATTTTGGACCATATATTATTCCCATTTTCTTATTTAAAGATTTTATGTTTTTCAAATAATATAATAAAATATTATTTTCATCAAATATCATTAATTTCATTTTTGACATTATTCATTTAGTTTTTCTTTAAATGAATTTTGAAAATTATGGAATTATAATTTAACCCATTTAAACATACCTAATATGATAAAGTTATCTATAAAATTATCCAAACAAAATAATTCATCCAAATTGAATTAATTTTATTATTTTTAAAATAATTTATTCCATTTTTCTATTTATTAAATAAATATTGTGTCGACATTTTATAAGAAATTAGGGTAATTATTAAATAATTAAAAATTAGAAATAAATTACCATGACTAAAAAATTAAATCATATTTAAAATTATTATTTAAAACTAAACATAACCTCTTCTCATCCTTTGTGGAAAATATTTGAGTTATTAAAGTCAAGAGTGTGACATTTTGTTTTTATTCTTTTCATAAAATAATATAAAAGTCAATATCAAATAAAATTGAACCATGTAACCATATTTTATATAAATTGATGAAAATATTAAAACTCCACTCATCTGATAAGATAATTCCAATTAGTACCAAAATTTTAAAGCCTTATCACATTATGTTTTAACCTTCATTACATGATTTACCCTTACCGATGTGATGGATTTTACCACTATTACTATTCATAATTAGAAAAAAAGGACATATTTAAAAAATCTGAACCACAAGATTCCAAATATGGAATAAATTTTATCAAATTAATTTCACATAAGTGGGAAAAAATAATTTAAGATAAAATCATAAAACGCAATGAAAAACATTTTTTTAGATAAATGTAATCTTATTTCTAAAAATGAACTTATACTAAAGTTAGGTATAATGATGATTAAAATAATATTAATTATATTATTAATTCTAATATAGTATTGAATTAAAATGATTATGTGCAACACCCCAAGCTTCTACGGTATGTTTCCCTTTGAATAATGCAATAGCTTGCATTCTACGTAACATCGAGATTCTAACACACCGCGACCAATCAAACTAGCTGTTATGAATAGTAATACCACCTTTTTGAAATTTTTTAGATTTTATCATTCAAAAATGGACATAATTTTTGGATTCTAAATATTGAAATTAGCTTAGGGTGAATTTTTTGTATTTTTTGAAAAACATTCATTATTTGATGAATAGTGAAAAATATTGCGTTATTGGTTAAAATCGACTTTTTTTTTAAATAATTAGTTATTTTATTTTAATTTAATTTAGGTAAAAATAGATGCATAATATAAATATATTTTCAATTTAATTCATTGGAGTCATTTTGTAATAATTTTAGATATATAAAATTTTATCAAACTATTTATCATCTTTTACCCACCACCTAGGAGCATTTGCAGATTTGTATAAAACTTAATTTTACCGCTTCTGTGATTTGAATTTCAAAAAACAGAGATACACCGTTAATATAAGTAAGTAAAATGTGGTTCAATAAGATGAAAATGTTTTTTGGTGAATAGTAACTTTTTTCTTTTATTTACCACGGTTAAAAGTAAATAGAGTAATTAAGGGTAAAAATGATATCATAATTACCCTAACACATCTCCTAGTTTTATTGGATAAGTGTAATTTGACCCAAAAAAACCTTAGAAATAAAATATGATCTCCTTTGGTCAACTTTTATTAGATTAGGACATTTATTATTATTTTATTTAAAGAAGAGTTTAAAGAGTTAAAATCAAAGTTTAATAGGTAAACCATTTTTAATATAGGGTTATATATAAGATAAATTCGACTATAAATATTAATTAGAAATAAAATAAATTCCTACATAATGGTATTTTATTTATAATTTTTAGACATTAAATAATTAAATTTATTTATGACACAATGATGATGTAGTAATCACCTTATTAATGAAAGATTAAAATAATTGATTTTATAAATATCCAAATAAATCTAATTTGAGACTTTTATTGAATTACACTAATTTCTAGGTTAATATTACATGTTAGGGTTGATTAAATGAATTTTTTTAGAAGTAATAATTCTATTATGAATTTAACAAAAACAAAATACCAAATAGTTTCAAAATTGACATAAAAGAGTTTTTTAAAACAAATTTTATATTATTAATTGATATTGAACTCCTAAAAATCTAAGGTTTAAACAAAGGGATTAAATAATATTATATATTTAATTAATGAACCACTTGAGTTTCGATTGCAATTTTATAGTAAGCTTATTAACCATATAATATGAAAATATAAAGAGACATAGTAAATGTCAAACTATTTAACTAAGAGTTAAATCTAAAAGATTGTGTTAATATGATGACCTAAACCTGTATAAAACCTTTTGGTTGAGAGTTTTTAGACCCATACCCACCTTATCCTTTAAATAATTTATTTTTTAGCCATTACAAACCTATAAATATTTTATTATAAAATAATATTTCAAGATTTTCCTAAAGTGACCCTCACCTCTCTTATAAAAGTGCACTTCCCCTTCTCTCAAATTCACACATTCAAAGCCATTTGTCTCGGCCAAACCCTACCAAATATACCCTCAACTATCCTACCTTAGTCTTAGAGTCCTTTATTTAGTCATAAATTCAACTTAAGGAGCCCTTTTGATCAAATCAAAAGGAAGAACCCAAAGAAGAGGTAAATATTTCATCACCTCTTTCAAGTTATTTTCTTTTTCCACTTACTCTTGCTTTTTTTATTCCATTATAAAATAATTAATCCAGTATATTATATATATTGTGATGTTACTATAAAAATTTTACAACCATATTCATTATTCTATCCATCCTATAAATGACAAAGTCACTATACGTGCGTACATACGGATTACCGTCTCCACGTTGTGGTGTAGTTTGTTATTCAAACACTTCATCATTTGGATGGGTATAATAATGAGTATAAATGATGTAAATAATAAATATAACATGATTATTATTATGTATATATGATATAATATCCATTTATATATGATTTTAATATCAAAAGAATGATATTGTCGCTCGTGCCTACGTCCGGATTACCGTCTCCACGAACGCGATGAGATTCATTCCCCATCCTAATCATTCAAGAATAATTTTTATTTTATGATTAAAAATAATGTTTATGAACATAATATCATTCTATATATTAATCAAATACATCCTATCTATAACAAATATGGATTATGTAACCAAGCATATAAAAAAATGAATCAGTTAACACCTAGAATGATGATACTACTAAAATATCAATAACAAGGAAATATTAGATGATCGTATATGATATCATATTAATGTATATGGTTCTTGTATAATTTAATATCAATTATATCACCATTATACCAGGAGTTTAACCTACCCTCGACAAAGGAAAAGTAATAATTTAATTCAAATCATTTTTTTATTTACTATACTATGGGTTAAAGTCATTTATACCCTTATTTGACCATATATGTTTTGAAAGGAATATTTCCGTCATTTTCCAAAGAAGGTACTTTATGACCTTTTCGACAAAATTAAGGTAAGAATGTCCTTTTTAACTTATACGGTGGGTGTGGCTATTTTCCGCCATTATATCATCGTAATAGCTTCCCATACAAGCTTATAAGAATATTTTAAAATTAAATTTTTTCTTTTAAAATGATATTACTTTTAAATGATTACAAAATAAAAAGGGATATTTCTCTAAAAAAGTTTTGATTTCATCTATGTAAACATCCTTTGATGGATTTTAAGCTTGTTTGAAGTTGATTTATTATGATACAAAACTTCCATATTGTATTGAAGGTTATGTGATATGTTTGACTGTGGATGTGTTATTTTTACACCATCCATGGTTTATGGATAAAGTATTGACATTTCATATGCTAGTTTTAATACTAATGTTTATGTTATGTTTAAAACTTTTCATATGAGGAATTCATTGGACTTAGTAAGTGACAGGTGGACCCCGCTATGGATCCTCAATGCATTGGTAGGTCTCATGAGACAAACTAGTGTCTTGGAACAAGGCCTTGACAAAATCTTATATGTAGTCTTGGCACAAGGCCTTGACTATGTGGTTTTGAAGTCTGACATTATGCATTCCATCATTATGAAAGTGGATACTGATATTGCATGTGATTATTCAACTATTAGAATATCCATGTGAATAATTAAATGGAGTTATTTGATTTTATCTTTTTCATATTATGTTGGAGTTCAAGTTTAAAAGTATTTTTTTAAGTATTACATTTCCTTAAATGTTTATGATTATTTATGAAAGTTTTCCCTATATTGTTATCCTTACTAAGCATTTGATCTAACCCCTTTTTATGTTTTATTTTTTCTTGGATGAGAAAAAGTATATTATGACTGACCTACAGGGATAGTCTAAGGGATATGAGTGTGGCCAAAGGAGACTATGTTATTGTAGTTTTTTATTTTATAATGTACTGTAAAACTTATGAATGTATCTAGTATTTCCAAGGCTAATAAAATGATCGGTCTTTCAGGATTTGATCCCTTGTGATCATGCCAATGTTATGTAATAATGCACCGACTCTAGGTAAGTTGGGTTGGGGAATTACATTTTGAGGATTTATTTTAATTTAAAATTAATAATAGTTTTACAAAAATCAATATTTTTCACTATTTACTGAAAAAAAAATCATTCTTTTCAAAAATATCCCAAACTTTCAACGGAAGATAATATTGAAATAATGAATTAAAATTTGATAATATTTTCACAACATATTATTTTAATAGGTTTTAATAGTTTTTTTAAACTTTTTTTGTGTGAAAATAGTGTTATCAAATAAATTTTCTTAAGAGAAACATTTAATTAAATCTCAGGCTTTAACCAAATGTGTGAGAGAAATATTTCTTTTAACATTTATCGCAAGAAAAAAATTTCTTCTCATCACAAATATTCTTTTCTTTGAATATTTACTTACATGAATCCTTATTTATTTTCAATTACCATTTCTAATTATTTTTTAGATTTTTAGTTTTAATGGTATAAAAAGAAAATGGTATGTTCCCCTATGTTCAATGAAATATTTTAAATATTTTATTATAGGTATCTTCATATATTCCAAAATACTTTAATTATACTTCTACTTCATTAAGATTATGACCTTATGATATAATACTCATTTCTACGGATGAATTATGATTATTTTTTTAATTGATTATCTTGAAACAAATATTTTTCAATTGTTAAATAAAGCTATAAAAGATTATAACTTGTTTTTAAAAGTTACATAAGTAAAAATAAAAATTTTGTGTGTTATATTAATGCAAGGTTCTTGGAAATTATTCATGATTATGTATCAACTTAATATATCTCATAATGATGAGTAGGCTCTATATATGTTATTTGACTTATGAGCTTGATATAGATCCCAATTTCATTGGGTAATACTTAATGTCCTTCTAGGAAAGAATGGGGGAGTTGATGAGGGAGGTTTATCTTATGGATTTAATTGTGCTCTAGTTATTTCTGACTTCAGTGGACATAGGTTATTAAGATAATATTCAAATATACAAAAATATTATCTCTATTATTTTTATGAGTTTTTAATGGTTCTTTTAATCATGATTTAATTTACATGGATCATTATTATTAATTGTTATTATTCTTCCCTTTCATAATTTTTTATTCTATGTCACAAGTTTAATGATCCATGTTTTGATGGGTATGAATTCTCTTATGTTATTTTCATGTAATTTAAAAATTCTCTAACACTATTATTCTGATATTGTAATCATAGAATATATTCAGTTGGTAATAGATATGTTTACTATTATTGAGCATTTGATCTCCCCCTTATTATGTTTATTTTTCCCATGTTATAAAGAAATATGTTATGTAAGATATTTCAAGAAGTATTTCATATGGGTGATGATGAAGACATAATGTAGAATTTGAATATATGGGTATAATTAAAAAATTATAAATTAATGACATGGGTATTATTATGTAATAATTTATCCTAATTATCTAAAATTATAAACCTAAAAGTTCCACGGGTATAAAATTAATCCAATATTACAATTTGTTGTTTTATGTTTTAAATGGATAGAATTGTGTCATGTTTATTAGTATTAAAACCATAAATATAAAGATTTTTTTAACACTATAAATATAAGTGTTGTTTTTTGTGGTGTAATAAGATAGGATATTCTAAATAAAACATGGTGTATAAAAATAAATATGCATCAAAAAATGAAATTTTACATAAAAAACCCTCACCATATTTCCTTTCTTAGATGAATTCGCTATAACTTCTTGTTCAATAAACACAAAAAAATTAATATTATACTTCATAAACTCTTTAACATACATTACCATTTATATAAATCATTTATGATCATTTATTAGGGATATATTAGATAATTATAGCCTATTTTTACAATTAGGTGGTAATATCTTCAATTGTTTCATGAATGCTTTATTATGTTGATTTTGGTATCCATTAATTGGTAAAATGTTCATAATTTAATTCACTAGAATAGCTAAATTATATTTATTTATAACTCTATTATCACATTCCATATGTCTTTTAGTTATTTTGTGTGAAAATGTAATCGGTGTCGGCTTAATTCAGTAATTTTAGTGATCAAATATGATATTTTAATAGTAAGTTTAATATATAATATATCATTTAATGAATAATAAAAAACATTTTCTTATTAAATTATAAAAATATTATTATTTAAATCCCCATAGTAATCCATGAATGTGTTTTAGATCTTTTTTCAAGTAAGTGGTTAGGCAAACCCAAGTGTTAAAATACCATAATTAATAGATGATTATGGTTATGAAAGTGGTTTGTTTTGAAATAATATATTTACTAAAAAATAATAATGATATTATTTATATATTTATAATGTGTTGAATTATATTTTTATAGTTTTGGATAAATAAGTAAAATTTGGTTGAAAAATAATAATAAGAACGTTCGTTTACAGAGGTGGTGGTCTGCACAAGGGTCAGTTAATATTTTTATTTCCCAACTAATATGAGGAAATGAAGATATATTATAATTTTTATTTTTAAAATAATAATTTTATTATATGTATATAACATATTTTCTTAAATTAAAACCTTGTCACTAGTAAATAAAGTCAGCGGTGAAAAATAGAGGGTGTCTCTTTATGGAGGCAGTCTTCCATACAAATGCATGATAAGTGTTTTTTATGTGGATTAAAAGGAATAAATAATGGTTTTTACATTAATATATTAAAAAATATACTAATGATAATTTGGCCATTATATTACAAAGGATATGGTAGTTTTGGAAGATAATTATTAAGAAGAAAAGGATAAGTTTTAAGTAATACTTATGTTGGGAACTTGAACATTCTCTTGAAAGTCTCTTAATAAATAAAGGGCTTAGGATAACTAATTGAAACTAAAGGATTAATAAAATGAGATAAGTTTCTATGAGGAGAAAAATGGAATAATTTCTAGAATTGATTTTTAAGGAATAATTATGGCATGAAGTGCTGGAAATGTTTTCCTTTTATAAGTGAAGAAAAGGGTACTTTTGTGAACACCCATTATTTTTCAAAAATTTAATGACCCTATTAAAGAATAAAAATCTTAAAAATTAATAAATAATGGGTTTTTTGGTTTTATAAGATCATGAAATTCTCTAAATTTAATTTTAATTCTTTTTTTAAACATGATTTAATTCATTTTACAATAGGTCATCATAATTTATAATTTTTATTTTTACATAAATAGATAGTTTTTCATTAAGTAATATTTTATTTAGAAAAAAAAATAAAATAAACAATATTAATAAATTTGGGTGTGGTGAACCTCAATTTTACCTCTATTTGATCTATTAAATATCTAAAAAATATAAAATTATCATTTAAATTTTAACATTTAATATATAGAAAAATTGTGTTGTTGAAATTTTTTTTTTACGTTAAGTGTTGTTAATTTTATTTTGTATTTATTTAGAATTTAAGTAGTGATAATATATTATGTATAGTCTTAAAAATTATATTTAATTCATTTTGAGAATATTTTAATTTATTTAATAAGATAAAATTATACAATATTGGTAAAATAACTTTTTTAAAATTAATGTTTTACTTTTATCGTGGTCATTATCTTTAATCTCAGTAATCATAATTTTATGCTCCAAAATGAAAGTGACCATATTTAATAATATGATCATCTTGATATAAAAAATAAATCTCTTTTGAAATATTTAATTTCAATATGTGATGAAAACTAATTTTTAATATAATAGAATTCAAATAGTTTTTAGAGTAAAATATTACATAAGTTTCTAAAACATTACACAATGGTTCAATAAATTGATCATATTATTTTTGTAATTATTTATTTTAATTTATTAATATATGATTTTATATTGAATATGTTTCAAAAAAATAATTCATTTTCGTATTATGTTAATTTCATAAAATAGAGTGTATTAAGATTAATCGTATTTTTTACTATTCACCTAAAAATCAATAATTTTATAAAAACATTAAATATTCACACTAACCTAACTTTTTTATTTGTAATTAAAAAATGAACTTCCTTTATTAAAACTAAAATTATAAAATTTAAAAACTTAACTTTTTAATTAAAATTCAATATATATAAAGAAAAACTACTTTTATAAAAAAATTAATTTTTAAAATGATAAGTATTTCTATACATAATTTTTATACATTTTCTAATTGATGAAAACCATTTTTTAATTTAGATTTTATTATTATTTAATTTTATTAGTAATTAATATGGAATGGATCATTTTAGTTCGATGATGCATATGGAGTAATCTCTTGAAGATAGTATTAATTTAAAGAATCCAAATCCACTTATTATTAAATTAATTAATTATTCCATGGTTATATATGATGTTGTGAGTGAGTTTTATCAAGGAATGGGTCATGGGGTCTGGTTTAGTGGTTCTTTAATTTTTTCAACTATCATGCTCTGAAAATTTATTGCACCAAGACATGGTTGGGGGATATGCCATTTTTTAGAGAGCCATGAATTATTAAATAACCACTTTAATCATGTTATTCTATTCATTGGTTATATATAATTAAGTGGGGTTAGAAAAATCATAAATGAGGGAGATAAATGAGATTCCTGCCATGATTTTTCAATGCTAGTTCAATATAGCCCATCTCTATGTGACCATGACATGTGACACCATGATGTTTTAGTTTTCATCACATTTATATATTCAAAGGACCATATGAATTCTTTTATTTTATATTGTTCCTACCCACACCTAAGGATACAATAGGTTCATCCATAAAGGATTTTGAGGAACTTTTCTAGTTATTACCCTTGGCATAAATACATCAATTTATTTTGATCCAAATTGATTCTCTCCATAATACTTCTTGTATATATATGTTTTGTTCCTTATTTGTAATCTATAAACGAAGTGTTCATATGATTTAGAGGATTTTGACTTTTGGGTTGATGGAGGTCATAGTTTTTTAGGTTTCTATTTTTTTTACCATGTAATTTTGGATTTGTGAATAACTCTTTATACTTCTCCTAGAATAGTGGTTAATTAAAGATTTACATAAGGTAGATTATTCCAAAGGTATCATTTATTTAGTATATAATGTAGAATTAACATGATTTTTATTGCTTTAGTTTTATGGTAATAATTAACTTATCTATGGTAACAAATTGGAAAAATGAAGTAGAAGGGATTGTGGTGAATCACATGTGGTTATATAACTCTTTTATATTTATGTTAGGCTTGGCTATGAAAATAATTTTATACCTCTTTTTATATGACTACTATAAGTGGATATTACAAAATCGTAGCTTCTGATACATGTATGAGATTTTTGAGTAGAAATTACTGATTTATAAACAAATGGATGTTATCAAATAGGATTTCTTGATAATGATTTCGAAAATTTATGATCGAAAGGTGTAATCATAATTTATCCATGATTACTCATCTTTGAGGTAGTTTATAAAATAACATTTCTTTAGGGTTACTTTGGAAAAATTTAAGAGACCTTATGAATTGGTTTTATGGAAATGGAAACAAATATAAGGGTCTTCATGTGGAATGGTGTAATAGTTTCCTTTAGAGAGTATCATTAGATAATATTGTTTACCTACTTATAATATTGAGGATGAACCCCATAATGTGTGTTGTAATTTATTTTACATCAATGGTCAAATGATAATATCTCCTAAAATCTTAATATTTAATTTTCCCTTATCGATGATCATCTCATAGTATTATAGGTTATAATGATATGTTAAAAATAGAATTTATAGAATATTATACTTATTAATAAATGTTTTATATGGGATAAAAATAATTTATTCATGAGTAAAAATGTAATGAAAAATTACTTAGATAGACCCACCAAATATATATTATGGAATATCATATAATCATCAATTTAATTAGTGGTGTATGCTTACAATCAAAGCTTATTACTTGAGTTTATCGATATACTAAGAAGGAGATAATTATACTATAATACCGTCATTATGTATTCAAAAAGTAAATTACCTAACAAAGGGGTGGTGGGGTATGTTGCTGATAATGTCTTTGGTTGGAGCTAATAAAAATTGGAATTTTCCTACTTATATGACAAGTAAATTCATTTATCCATTTGTTGAATTAGACAAAGTAAATTCATTACCATTCTTAGTTGAGTCACATGAGATTTGTTCAGATCCTTGGATTATAGATATGTGATTTACTCATCAATTTGATAAATGAAATGTGATGTATTCATCATCCATGTTACTATCCTTAAAAAATCAAGAAAATTTGATTTGAAATATAATATATTGACATGTTTCATGTACAGTGTTCACTTGATGTCATAGAAAATGGGTTCATATAAGTCTGTGAATACTTTATATTATACGACTTTGGGTATAAATTTCTCATAAAGATATGAGTATATTATATGGTGATCATATAAAACCCCTTAGTAGCCTATGTAGCACTGATTATTTTCAAGGGAATCTATTTTATTACATATATGAAATATGGATTTAATTTTTTAGTTCTACTAAGGCCCTCAAGTTTAAACATTTAGAATTCTGGATAAGTATTATGTTTTAGACAAATATTTCATTTTGAAACTAATAGAGTTCAATGAAACTATATCACAAAGAAGTTTTTTATAGATTCACAATGAGAAAGAGAGTTTTGAATACAGTATTTATTGATTGTAGTGAAACTATAACATTATTGGTAGTGAAATAAAATAATATGTATATGATACATTTTATTTAATTATATTTTTTTCTAACATATACTTAATCTAGAGCACGAGAACAATTACACCCAATATAATATATATTGAGAACATGAATTGGTTACCTTTTTCCACATTTTATATTTTAGTTACTAATCTATTAGTAATGGATTATTCATATATTTCATGTTCATTGAATTATTTAATTTCATTACTACAACATGAAAAAATGTATAGGCCTGATACATTTCATCTAGATGAAATGTCTTATTAAATGGAGTATGTTGAGGTCAGCTATATAAAGGGATTTCATCCCAACCATTATGAATGGAAAATATTTATTAGTTTCATTAAAAAATCCTAAATTTTTCGTCCTTATAGATGAAATATATATCTCATACAAAATAGGAACTATAACTCTAGTCTATGTATGGGAATACTCAGGATACAATAATGGATTCAATAATATTTGTCATCCTTGAGAGGATGAATGATTTTGTTAAAATGATTTTTTGAACTATATCAATCATTCTTCTTCAAAAAGATAATTATAGTGGCCATTTATTTGGATATTCATGTATGAATTTTATGTTCTTTATATTTAATATATTTGTTGATTTTGTCAAGGATAGATCTTAAAAGTATCTTTTTTCTTACGCTTCCATGTTCACGAGAGAAACCTCATAAAACCCATTAGTTTCACCATGATAATATTAGATGATATAACTATTTAAAAAGTGCAGATTTTAATATTGTGGGATGTATTAATATAATGGAGGATTTTTCATCAAGGTGAGGGAAATTTGAATTCCTCTTATGAAGATCGGATATTTTTGACTATCGAATATACAATCTGGGTTGTACTAGAAATAGTTTGGTGGATCAATTGAGATTAGATATTATGATATGAAAATGATTATTATTGTATTCTATTTACTTAAATAAAATAGTTTTCACAATCCCTTTATATATTAAGATACAATTTTTAACTACTTTAATAAATGTGTTATTCCTTTTCATGGATTTTATTTTTATCATTAAATTCTAATATAATTATCTATGTATATCCCTTGGTAGAATGTTTCATTATGATGATTTTTTTGTGTGTAACACCCCAATATTTTATATGTATTTCCATTGAATTAAGCATTAATTATTATGTAGCTTTCTTTACACACAACCCTGAGCCTAAATGAACCTTCAAATAGTATATCATTATAAACTAGTCATTAAATTAAAAGGTATGAATAATAAAAACAAAATTTTGAAAAATATTTTTTTTTCAAATAATTAAAATTTATTAATTAATGTATAATAAAAAAATTACTCAATTTTCAATAAAATAATATTCTGCTTCAAAAAAATGTTCTTCAAAAATGTATTTTATTTAATTTTGTGCGTAGAATATAAAATTAATTTCTTTAATATTTCTAAATTTTATTTATTTAATGGATATATATTTTAAATAATAAATTCCAATTTTATCATAGTAAAAAATTAGGATTTTTCAAAAAAAAACTTTATTTTCAATGAATAGTAAAAAGTTCCAATTTTTTTAAAAAATTTCATTTATTTTTATTATATAAAATAATTTAAATGACTCATTATGTTTTTAATTTTATATTAAATTAAAATATATCTCATTTAATTGTATTTAATATAATTAATTCTATTGGAATCATCAATGTACTTTATTTTGGTATAAATTCATTTTTAATCTTAAAACAGCATTTTTCTAAAAACTGTTTTTATGTGTGCAATGAGTTTTTATCTTAATAAATTAAATAAATATATATTGATTAAGGATTTTAATAAAATTGATTAAATATATATTCATTAAAATATTTTATCATTACATTAATGTTTTTACAAGGAAACGAATGGTAGAATATTTTATTTCATTCTTAAAAATACATTTTTCTAAAAATAGGTTTTCGGTGAATTTTGTGCACCAATTTAAAATTAAAACCATTAAATTATATAAATTTAATCTAGTAAAATTTATTCTGAATTTCTCATCAACATAATTAATATAATTTAATATTTTTTACTTAAATTTTTAATACAATTATTGGAAAAAATATTAAAATTTTGTTACTACGACTAAGGTTAAAACAGGTTTACCAGGGATAAAAATAAAAGATAAGGATAGGAATTTTAAATAAACATTAATAATTCTTATTTATTGAGAATATTTAAACATTATTTTATCTTATCATTGAATAATTGGATATTTTTTACCCCATTATCCGGAATGTTACCTTATATAATTGAAATATTTTAAGTAATTCCATGTGTTGCTCCCCTCTCATATCAAAAGGAACCGCTTCTCGTCCCTTATTTACTCAATTTGATCCCTATACCTCAGATATTACTTATTAAGAAAACATTCCTAAATTCATTTTATACACCCTTTATCCCCTATTATTCTTCTGAGACAAATATTTCATGGCAAAAGTTGTATACACAAAGAGGTCTCCAAAAGAAGAGCTATAAATCTTAACCAAGCTCATTCAATTTAATTTCATCTTCAACATTCTCTAAACCAATTGTTTCCAAAATAAGACATGATTTTTATATTATAATAAATATATATATATATATATATATATTATTTCTTAATCATTTCCCACCTCTTCAATATCAAATGGGAAATTAATGTATCACTCGAGTGTACGTGTGGACTACTACCTCCACATAGCGATATGATTATTTTTCCATGACCATCATTCGTGGATGGTTATTATGATGTATTTACCATTTATATATAATTTTTATGACATAATTATTCTTTGGGAAATATAATATCTTATCTAACTTTTTATCATCACATCCATTGTAAAACAATAATGTCTCTTGTGCGTTAGGGTGGACTACAACCACCACAAAGCGATGTGATTCATTTTTCATGTATGATTTACATGGTTGGTAACAAGGATATATTTAATGAATTTATATGGTATTTATTATATAAAAATTATTATTTAATTTTGAATTATTATTTACCTTTTTTGGCTCCATACATCGATAAGTGGAAAACATCACTCGTGTATGCATACGAAGTATCGTCTCTATGAAGTGATGTAATTAAAATTTCATCACCTTTTTATATGAATATTTATGAAAGTTTATATAATTATTAAATATTATTCTTATGAAATTAATAAAATTCTGGATCTTATTTATCCATCATCAAAGTGCATGTACCATACTACATAACTGATTTTTTTATGAAAAATGAAATGGTTAACCACCAAAAAAATGATTTTAATAAAGATTTATTAATAAATAGGTGTTTAAAAGTTATAAGTGGAAGTTATATGGTATTAATGGTATAATTATATTATTCAAATAGATTTATAATAAATTTAAATTTATTATACATGAGTTTATAGTTCTTAAAAATCAAGTTATACTTGATGTAAAGGTTTTACATTACAATATCACTTTTTACAATGATTGTTTATGCTTAAAATTTTTATGATTAAATTATATGATATTTCCATCAAAAATAATATTTATATTCCTATACTATGTTTATTTATTTATATTACATGATTACATTTAATTTTTCTCTCTTTAAGAACTCAATAGAGAAAAATAATGTTTGAATGGAAATTTGACTTTTTTCACTATTTGGTCAAGAATATTTTTCTTCAATATCCATATTTTATTTTAAAAAAAATCATGAATGTTTATACCATTCCCAATTGATTTTATGATTTCATTTTTATCTTTTTTTTCTTTATATAAATTTTTTTAAAATGAATCTTCTTTTCATTTTCTGAATGAGTTACTTTTGGATTCTTAACAAAGATTCTAAATGAATTTTGTTGACATATATTACATGAATGGATTTTATTACCATCATAACATATCTATGATTTTAGTATTACTTTAAATATTTTCATGGTTCTTTTTAAATAACATGTTTTCCTTAATATTTTCAAAAAAATATATTATAATTAAGTGAATGCAAAATTAAAATGGTATTTTCCAAAAAACAATATTCCATTAATTTTTAAAGGTATTTTTATCTACAAAAATATCCTTGGAATTTTATTATAATTTATTATGAATATGATAAAATATTATCATCTTTACTCATTATCTCGATTATTTATGAATATAATGATGAATTATTTATGAAACTCGTTTTCTTTTCTATGGGATATGTTGTGATGAAACAATTAATGATTTCATGATCTTTTTGAATAAATATGAATGGATTATGATTATGTGTACGTGGGTACATTATAGACCTCTAATTAATTGGGTAAAGATCAATATTTTATAACATCAAAGGTTACATGATAGGTTATCCAAAATTCTAAAATATGGTACACAATAATTTATCCCAATCCTAAAGTAGGTACACAGATGCTTAACCCTACCCAAGCATGTAATCAATGTCTTGGTGGGTATCCATGGTATAATATTTATTTTATTATGATTATTACACACTTTAGCTCACAAATTTATAAAATTATCTTATACCCATGTTATAATCTCATAGTTAATATTATTCTATTCCTTTTCTATTTATTTATTATGAAATTCTAAGATTTATTTCATGACTCATAATTTTGATTTGTGAATTATTGGGTATGATTTTAAAACTACAATAGAATTTTATCATACACTTATACTCATGATATTATAAAAAATGATCATTAATTGATATCTCACTTCTTTACCCTTATTGATAATCTTTTCAGGTCATTTATTTTGTTTCATTTTTTCTAAACATGAAAAATGGTTTCAATTATGATATGTGTAATAAGGGTGCTCATTGTGAAGAACTTAGTGGTAAATGGTATATATCTTTTATATACAAGTTTCTCATGTATCAAAGTTCCAAATCCACTAAAATATTATGGTTATATCATGGATTTTAATGATATATATTTAATATTCATCTAATAAGATGTTATATTTATATATGTGATTTCTGGGTTTCCACATGTTGTGTATTTTAATTTCTTATGTTGTTATATGTGATCACATTCTAGGATATTTTTTCAACATTGTAAGTTCTAGTGTACATATTTTGTCTTATTAGGAAATAAATTTTTGAGAAAAATATTATCACAGTTCTGTAGGAGCGTTTCAGATGATTATACAATGGAAAATGTGTTTTACATCCCATTCCATTATAATAATTCTTCAGTTAACCTTATAGGATAATATTTATATGAAGTTATGGATATATCCTTCTTATTTACTTGATGTTAGTGGGACTTCACAAATTTCATAGGGACTTAATTGGAATAGGGTAAGGTATGAATGGAGAATCTTTATAGAATAGATTTTGGGTTTAAGAAGATGGATATGAAGGATTGTATGTTGTATAAGACCATGATATTATTTTGACTAGTACCAATCTAACAAAAATAAAAAATGAAGAATGGGAGAGGATGGAAAATAAATTATTATGGTTGATACAGATCTAATTATCCCAAAATTTTACTTCTAATATCAAGGAAATAAAATACTACATTAGAAATTATGAACCTAATTGATATGTATGATAATCTCATTGTGATAAAAAAAGTGTTCTTACAAAATATAATAGATAAAATGAGGATATTCAAAGGGAGTTATATTTTCAATCATATAAATGACTTCAATTTGATAAGAATTCAGTTGGTTTTGGTAATTTTAAAATTTGGAGATCTATAATAGGAACATATATTACTCTCATCACCAATGGAATCATGGGTTATAATGGTCACCATTGATATTTACTCATGTATGAAGAGTAACATTGTGTTTTTGGATATTTTATGAATGATTTTGAATGAATATCATAATCATAGGTAGATAAAGGAATTTTTTGAGTATACTTATGGTTTGGATGGAAGGGGTAATCCATAACATGGATATTTTATAAGAAAGATAACATAAGGAGAAGCTGGAGAAATATTATCTTAATGGAAGGTGGTATAATGTGTTTGAATTATTGGAAAAAGTATCCTTAAAAAGGAATGTAATAAGAATAGTATGAACTCATGAAGATACACTTATTGAGGTAGATACATGAATCCTATGTTGAAATATTATAGTGGGTTACCTCTATGTGTCAATGTTCACTTTATTCTTTGGAGATAAACTATGGAACTTCATTTCACACATTTTTTTAGAGAGGAAGTAAAAAAAGAACCATATTTCCAAAACAATTAGTAAAGTGTATTAGATGGATGACAATTCTATCAAGAGATAGTGTAGTAAACATTTCTATCCAATCAAGGAGTAATGATTATTGACTTTTTGAATGTATTATCCTGGTTTGAATAAATACCCTTAAATAGAGGGTGAATCTATGTGTGAAGGATTTAAACATTATCGACGGAAATCATTTTTTTTTCATTTTATGGAAAGCTGGATTCTGGGTTGTCGGTACCCATACAGCCGAAACACAGACAACATAACATAATTCAAACTGAAATTTCAAAATTCAAACCATCGCCTTATCACCTCGAGCCGTGAGCCTGCACTGCCTCGAGCGCCGAGCCTCCATCAGATCTGACATGCCCTGATCCATGAACTTCATCCATATCCACATCACCGGATCGTCGGTGAGCATCGCCGGCATCCGTCGTCACATCACCTCCCCATCACACCGCCGGGGGTTCAACAAAATTTCATCCATGGAGTTGCCTATGGGTTCCCTCCCCTCATTCCCATCACAGGAATGATGGTGAGCTTCGCCGGCGTCCGTCTCCATCATCGTCTCCCCATGATAGAGTAAACAAAATAAACAACTAAAATCAACAGAACAAACGTCCATGAAGATGCCTCCTGAAACAAATCATCATCATCACTCTATCTCAACAGCACTCTCGCCGAGAGATTCACCACAACACAGCGGAAGAAAAGCAGAACCAAAGAAAAGAAGATCCCACCACCACCAGACAAAAACAACTGCATCAGACACCCGAAACCCTAATGTGCTCGCCTGAGAATATGGAGAACCCCAAAAACCACCGACTCATGATCACAACCCCCAAACGTGAAAAAACTCACCGTATGACAATAGCGAGCTGCCAAGCTTAGAACCACGAGCACTCCGAAGAGTGTGCCGTCAATAATAACCGGTCTTACACCCGTGGATCTGAACCGACAACCACAGAAGCCTGGAGAGCATCTCCACAGCCTGAGAGAAGACCACGAAGCCCTGCAGTAGAGAACCACCACTAACCTGCCGAGCACGAGAAGGAATCGCCGCACTAACCGCAGCGATGGAGTTGACGGTGGCGAGAGGAAACCCTAGGATGGGAGGAGCCCCTTACGGGCGCATCGGTCCCATCATTAAAACATTATCCCCTTTTGATCTTTTATCATTGTTATAAAAACTCTATTCTATCTCATTAACATTGTAATGTATTCACCAAAATTAAAAGATAAAAAAGACGCGATAACTTAAATTTTTTAACCCTTAATCTAGAAAGTACAACTATATTTCAAAGTAAATATGCCAATGTACCAAAACAATTATAATGAACTGCTATAATGAATTTCTAAGAAAACTCACTATCCATCTTTGTTTACTGCAATTCACACATTGAAATATCATGGAACTCTTAACTAAGGTGAATGCACTAATACTCCACAAGACACTTATTACGATATTTATCTACTCATAATTGGTTCACATATTTATTAGTTATACATTAATCCCTATTTTCACCTAAAAATGAAATTCAATATACTACACAACATTTCCTTTATGGAAATGCCTTTTTTGAACTGTTCTTCCTATGTGAATTTCATTAATACCTTAAAAAACTACCTATGAATTACATAGAATAAGTAATTTTCTAACTTCCTTTTCTTCATAGACTATTTATACATCACAAATAACTCATCCTTCATGAACAAAAACTAATTTGTGAACAAATCCATCTTTATAAACCTCATTGATTCAAGAATTAATCACCTCCACAAACACAACTACTATATGAATAAAATTCGGACATCACCTAATTTATCCAAGGATTATTCTCATTAATAATATTTTTATTTATTAAATTAACTAATATGAGGTCCATTATATAGGAAAAGAAACTCAACAACCCAATTAATCACGATTACATTTAATCCCTTCAAAAATAGGCTCCACGATGTACTATTCCTACTATAAAGTTTATATATCACATAAAATCTATTTTGGAAGCCTCATAATCATTTTATTTCTATCAGAAATGTTAATATGTATTTTTGGATTACATAGAACAGCTACTATGTGATATGAATGTCTTTGCTGATTTTATTTCACTGATTCATGTACATGTCATATGGTTTAAATAGAGCAGTTCCTATGGGAAATCCTTTCCTTTTCGAAAATTAGCATGAAAATTGAAATAAGTGTTATGTGATCTTTACATACTTTTTAACATCCTATATGGATATCCTTCCATTACCATAAAAACTACTTGAAATTTATTCCCAATTATTTGGTAAAAACTTGGAAACTGCAATACGTTCAAGTCATTAGCCTTGAAACAAACCTATTTTAAATTTTTAAAGAATATTTCTGAATAAAACATAATAAAAATCCTTAAAACAAAATAGAGAGGTATTTTTTCTAATATTATACCCCTTTATTTTTTATTATAGAATTTAAAAACCACTTACAAACTCTTATTAAAAAAATCATACCTCATCAGATTCAACCAACACTCACTCTCTACAACTCTAGAATGCGATCAAAGATTCACTTAACACATACTCTAATCCCTCATGAGAAATTATCAGTGTGATGAATAAGTGAAACATGAAAAGTTACTCAACAAACCACTTAATTTTTGATACCATCTCTTTTATAGAATGTGTCACACATTAATACCACTTTCTTCAACCACCCATCATAAAATTCTTACAACACAGACACTTTACCTGATTTATCTATATTAAGAAACTACTTCATAATCATCATATTTAAAAATATCCCCCTTTTTTCTAATCCCTTTATAAGATTCCCCAATTAATGAACAAGACTTATCTCCCTTTTTTAAAGAACCCAAAATTCACTATTTTGTGGTATGAAATATGGGAAAGAACACATATTAGCATCTAGAGAATACATACCATACATCCTGGATAAGTGGTTCGTATCCACATTTCATATGTGTGGGATTTTTATTGGTCTACAAGTGTATTACAATACCATTCAAATGATTCTTTGGTTTTATAATTCTTCAAAATGTTTATAACTTATAGTTGTGTAAGTATATAATCTAACTTCACATGCCCATGTTGTAGTTTCTCCTTGATAAAGTAATCCTTGATTTTAATTTTTTTCACCTGTGAGGGATTATAAATAATTATTATATGATTTATAGCACTTGAGTTATTACTGTTGATTCAGATCTAATATTTCAGTTTAACTCCCATGTCATTAATATGTTGCTTCATCGACAAAAACTATGTCATAGATTGAGTGGGTGAAATATATTCATTTTATATTATGATTAAAAAAATAAAAAAAAGTTTCTTGATTATCCTAGAAATACATGATTCACCAAGATAGAATTCACCACCCGATGTAAACTTTCTATCATCAACTTAATTATCCCAATTAGTATATTTATATCACAATAACTCATGTTATAATGTTTTATTATAAATAAATCCAAAATCAGTTATTCCTTTTATATACTTTAGTATAATATTGAATGTAACCATTTGTCTTTCTTTATGAAAACATTGATATTGTGCCACCTAGAATGTAGAAAGTAGTGTTAGGTCACATAATTGTTCATTATAACAACATTTCTATTATCTGCCTATATTCTTTAAAATTAAATGTGTTTTACTTTTAATCCCTTGAAAATTTCATCAAGGTAAATACCAATGTTGTAATATCATTAGAATTATCTATTAAAAATCTTCTCAGAACTTCATTAGTATATTTATATTGAGAAATGAGCTTATCATGCCTCTATTGTATTACCTAAAGTTTAAGGGAAAATTTCATCTCACCAATGATTGACATTTCAAAATCACACTTCATGAATTATAGAAATTTTTTCATTATGATTAATATTATTCACATAATATTTTTTAATCTATATAAACTATCCCCATCATCTTTTAATTACTCACATTTTTTACAAAGAGATTATAATAAACTCCTAGGTGTTGGACGAAGAGCTTCTTCAAATATTAATCAAGTCATGAATTTCATGCTCTTAGTTCCTCATTCAATACAATAAAATCCTTATTTAATTTAAAAACTTTGTTATCATCTTCATGTAAAATAAAAACATCTATTTTTCTAATTTAATCCTTTTTTAAGGACTATACTTACAAATTCTCACATGACATCCATATAGAAAGCATTAAAATTGTCTTTGAAATACTATGTTTAAAAATAATTGAATTTTTTCTAGTATATAAATATGTATAAATTTATTACATTTATCAATTTCAATTATCTAGGAGTGCCTCATACACATGAATTGTGATTTTCTTTGAATGATTGTTATATTTTTTTCAACTTATTTTGAAAGAAATGTTTGGTTCTGAAAAAATTCTTGTTTGTAGGCCTAAAAATAATATCCTAGCTTTCATAATTATATAATTAGTCAAGAATCTAATTATTCACTTAAATATAATTTCTATATCGCATATCGTATTCAAAAAAATCATATCTTCATATGATAGAAAGGTTGTTTATTTTGGAGACTCGATTATCCTCATTTACACTTGAATTGTTCAATCACCAATGATATACTACCTATAAAACATATATTGACTCTTTTTCTTATATCTAGATACAAGTCTAACTTCATATTTCTCATTATTATTATCCTATTATAAATTATATTTTTTCCATTTTTCTCCCCTTAAGATGATTACTTATTCATCACTTTCATTAAGAAATTTATCACTTATTTATTAAAGATTCTATTAATTTTCTACCATAACAACATCATTTCTCTCCACATGATTTCTGAGAGACTTACTGAATCAGTTGTACATTATTATTTTTAAAAATTATCAGATAAATATCCCTTCATCCCCATGGAATTCAAACTTTTTATGTTTCTTCTTATTTAGGATGAAACATTTACTTCAAAAATTGAATGTATTTCAATGTATTATCCTTTCTATATCATATATACTATGGATTATTTAATTGTTTTATAACCAATAAATATATGTTATAGATATAGACTAATTTCAAGACTTCTTCTTTCCAAAACATCTATGGTAGGTATTTCTCAATGAGAATTGATCTCCACATAATGTTTATGGTCCGATTTTTCAACTCAGCAACACAATTTTTCTAAGGAGTTCTCACTACTTTATCTTCATACTTTATCCACTATTTTCTAAGATAATATTTCACATATATATTGGTAAACTTATTGTCATTATCTGTTTTTAATTAAAGAATTTTGTAACAAATAATTTTTTCAACTTCCCTCTGATACTGTGTTATGATACTGAACACCTCAAACTTATTGGCGATACCACAATCCAAGAAATACTGCAAAAATAATTAAATAAAAAAACATAGTATCTCTTCCCATCAATATATCTTGGTGATATTATTCCACACACATCAATATTCACATGTTCAAGAACTCTTATTGATTTTTCCTCTTTTTACTTATATATATTTTGATTAATATTCCCTTGTTGGAGAGCATTTCATGTGTGTGTATGATCACATGCTAACTTAGAGATATCTTAAGCACCATAAATTTTAACCAGATATTCCAATATTGATTGAATCAAATAGATAATCCATTTATGGAAAAATTTGTCTACTTATTCCTTGGATATAAACCATGTATATTCTTCTACCATAATAAGGTTGATGTTTCCTTTCATACACTTTCCCTAAATAACCACTACACCATCTTTTCCTTTGAGGATATAGGTATTCCTAGTAAACATTATTCCATGTCTTGAATCACACATTTGACTAAAAAGTACTAAGTTCTGACTTAGACCATTAAAAATTAAGTCATATGCATGTCCCATATCCTTTCCACAAAATAAAACTTTCCAAGATCTAATAATCTTTAGGCCTTTATAATTTATGAATCTGATGACACATTCCTTATAACACCCCATACCTTAATCAATGTATAGTTATTAGTTTATTGGAAAGGATTTAATTTTTCATGAATTACCATGATATTTTATAATTTTAATTTTACATAATTAGAAAAAAACTCTTGAATATCTTACTCTCGCAGCACAAAGAGGAAACTAACACTCGATATCCATTTTTCTCACAAAAAAATAGGATTTATAAAATATAATCACTTGTATCATTCAAAACACATTCACTTTATTTAATACTAATGCCCATAGAGGAAAGATAGATTTTTCTATAGTTTATATTCATACTTTAGTCCAATAAAAAAGATTTTAAAATGTGGGATGAAAAAAAAATCACAACAAGGGATATAAAAAAGAAAAAAAATTATTATTAAACTTTGAAAATAATGAAATACCCTAGAAAATTTTCATTTTATATAATTTATCTTACGCTCAAAATAATAATTTAATTACTAAATAAATCAAACTTAATACAAAATTATTTTTATAAAAATAATAATATGAAATCATAAAGGATAAATCATACTCATGAGGGTTTCTTTAAAAAATGGGTACCTGTTAAAAACCTTTACTTGAAAAACATACCTTTCACCCTTAAAATATTCATCAAATTTCTCAAAATATAATCTTGTTTTCATATATTATAAAATAAAATGATTTCCAAAAAACACTTTTTCATGCATAAAATAGTAATTTTGGTTCCTTGAAACATTATATCCATGTCACTCATATCATTACTCATATGTGAACTCTTAAAAATGTTATAATATACTTGTTTAACTCAAAAATTTATTCCCAAATGAACAAAATCATTACCCAATGCATTAGAGAGCTATATAGAGCTCAACTATAATCATAAAAATTGTGGAAGGACTGTAACATATATATATATGTGTGTGTGTGTGTATAACATGTATAATATTATATATTAACTATAAATTATTATAAATTGTTCCATTTAACACATATGTAGAATCACTTTCAGGCTTCATAAAATATACGGATAAAATTTCTTTTTCATTTAAAAAATTTAAAATGAAAAATACTAAATGAATAGAAAATAATATATTATTTCATATAACATTAAGTCTTATATAGGAAACTTATTAATTAATTATGTTCATGATGATAGGAAAAGGAAGTCATACCAAATATGTTAGAAAAATTCTTTTTCATGTTAGTAGAAAGAGTTAAAAATGACTCTTATAGAAAACATTATAAAGATTACTTATTAAAAAAATTTAAATAAAGTTAAAAGTAGTTGAAAATTAAATTTAAAAATATTTTATATATAAAAAATAACATCATTGGATCATTTTTAAGAATGTAGATATGGATGAAGAGGAGAAAAAAATCTAAAAATATTCAAAATAAGTTTTAAATAAAAATATCTTACCTCGCGTCTAACTATACATGTGTGTACTTTAACTCAATTATAATAATATTGTAATAATTATTTAATTACTTAAGAATATTTTATTGGTTTATCCTCATATTTTTATCCCTTATATTTTATTTATTACCTTGTATTTTTTAGCTATAAATCAATAATGTTCATTTCAAATGTTGTGAGGGTGTTTAGTTCATAAGTCCAAAACAACTTCAGTAGGTTGACTATGGTCAAAGGGTTCGATTTCCAATCACCTTAAAAATATATATAATGAAATAATTAAAATTTATATATACTAAATAAAATTTTTTAACCAGTAATGAAAGGTGTAATTGAAAAAGGAATCACATTACATCATAGATGTGGTAGTCCACACATACACACAAGTTATGTTATCATTATCCAACGGATGCAAGGGAAAGAATTTAAGTAATATTTTATCATTAAATAATATTAACTATTTCATTAATATCATATAAATTCATTAATTCCATAATAATAAGAAATATTGTGAGGTGGAGTGGAAAAATAAAACACATCACCTCATGAAGGTAACAGTTCACACATACGCACGAGTGTTTTCTTCATTTCCTATAAGATAGAAAATGAGATGTAAAAGTGTTATGAAATAAAAATAATTACATTTAATGACATGTAAGATATTTATTTTATCATTTTGTCATGGTTATAAAATATTTTAAAGATGTGAAGTTGAAATAAACATGAAACTACTTGGTTAAGAGTTATACCTCTACTTTGGAAAACCGCCTTTTATTTAAACATTATACACTTATATATTGGTATTATAGTGAAAAATATACCTAGGATGTGGTTAGGGGCATATATAAACTATTTTTTAAGGGATTGTTTGATCTTAATGGATCAATGTTTTTGAACAAGATAAAATTGAAGGGCCACTTTTATATACGAGGGGGTGGCACTTTTCTAATTTTCCAATGTATTAAATTAAAATAATTATTCATAAGAAAGTGGAAATAAATATGTCCCATTTAAAAGATAATATGATAAGGGAAAAAATAAACTCATAAAATAGGATTTATTATGATATTTTGTGACTATATTACTTAGTTTTAACCTTAAGTAACTCTTTTAACCCTTAATAGTGGTGAAAACTTTTTACCACTATTACTACTCATAATGAAAAAAATGTAATTAAACTCATTCATAAATTTGATCAACCTCACTAAAAATATGAAATAAATTTTTCAAGATTGTTTTTCATGATTTGGATGAAATTAATTTGAATATCAGTTTACTAAACACAGTGAAAAAAGTTTCGTTTTTAAATAATGTGCTTTTAAGCCTAAAAATGAATTTATACCAAAATAAAGTATAATGTTGATTATTATAGAATTAATTGGATTAAGATTAATATAAGGGAACTAATATAACATTAAAATAAATTTAAAATATATTGGGACTTTTAAAATAATTTAAATGAGATTATAGTTTAAAAAAATTGGTATTTTTCATTATTCCCTAAAAACTATTTTTAAAAAAGCCCCAAAAATTCACCCTAATATATATTTGATATGATGATACCTAAAATTAAGTCCATATTATTAAATTAATTTTATAAAATTTAAAAATTTATCTTTGAAATAAAACTATATAATATATGGAAAACAATTTAGTTGGAATAAAACAAGCTTTTATCGATATAAAATTATTATAATTATTGTGAGTCCCTAAAATATAATCATCAATATTAATAAGATGTTAAATTGATTTATTATTAAAATTAACTAGGTTTTCACATTCTTACTTTATTAATTAAATTATTTCTTTATAATATTATTCATCACTTAAATATGTACAGATATATTTCTCTCATATCCTTTTATGATTCCCTTATTTATTCCTCAATCATGTGGTTCTTTCACAATACATTAACTAGGGGATTTATCTTATTATATAATTAATTATCTCTAGGATATTAAATCTATAATGGATTTTCCTCATAGTAATGACTCTCTTCCAATTGTACCACCCTAGGGCTTAAAACATGAGATACATCAGGTTCATATTTCCTTAATAGTGAAACATGAAACGCATAACATGGTTAAGAAAAAAAGGAAAAGATACTCATTAATCAAATAACCCACATTTCTATAATTTCATATGTTCTATTAAGCTATTAAAAAACTTCTCCATTTTACCAAATCACATAATAACTTTACAATGAGATGTTTTTAAGAATGACATGACTGACTACCTCAAATGAATGGTATATCCTCCTATTATCGGTATAGATCTTATTTCCGGCCTAAACTTCCCTCATGTGTTTCTAAATCATCTTTACCTTATCAACCACTTCTTATACCTATTATTCTCCCAAAAAGCTTCATTCACAAAATTTTCCCAAGAGAATGGATTTCAACACCACTTTCTATATAATTCTTTTAAAGGGTTCATTTGTATACTTGAATGAAATATATTATTATAAAAAAATCAACAAATGAATTATTTTGATCCCAAAATCCCTGGTAATTGAATGAGTAAGATAGAATAATATCCTATAAAGTCTAAATTGTACCCTCGATTTTTCCATCATATTGAGCATAAAAACTATAATTAAACATAACTTAGTACCCATAAACTATTGATGTCCCTTCCATAAATTAGAGTTAAATATGATACCATGATCAAATACAATAGAGAGATGGAATTTATGTAATCTTAATATCTCTTTAAGGTAGTGTATACAAATATTCACTAAGGATATTATATCTTGAATATAAATAAAATTAATAGATTTAGTTAATTGGTCAAAAATAATGAAAATCACATTATTTCATCAACATACCTTTGGTAATCCAACCAAAAAATCAATGGATAAATTATACCATTTCTATTTAAGAATTGGAAAAGTATAAAGCATCACCTTTGGTAGTTTTAAATCAATATTAACATATTTAAAGTCAAATTTTTCATCGTAAAATTATTTTTACCCTTCTTAATTCCTTAAAATAAATAATATTCTAAATGTTATTTGTATATCATAGAGTTTCTAAGATGAATAGAAAACAGAGAGGTATAAGATTCATTCAATAATTCTTTCTTCAACTAGGGATCACTTGGAACACACAAACACTTTACAAATCTTATAATACCTTTTATATCAATTTAAAATTCAATAAACTTACCCTTTATGAAAAGCAATAATCTTTCTTCCAAACAACAATGTTCAGTCTGATAATGCTTCATTTTTTCAAACAAAAATGATAGTACTGATACCTATGAAAAAAGATATTGGGTTTTTGCATGAACAATTTCCATTCAAAAAATTAATTAAATAATTGATTAAATGATCATGTTTTAAATGTGACATAATTAATGATTAATTATTATTTTCACTCAAGGAATTGATTACCATGTTTTATTTACCTAAATAATATTTCATTGTGTAATAATAATCCTATATCACTTCCATCCTTATTATATGCCTTATGATCATTTTTTTAGTTAATATGTGATTTGAAATTTTATGGAGAGCCTATATTTTACATTTTACTCATTATCAAAGATGTCTAAAAAATTTTATATCCAAAAACCAATGCACCCGGTTCCAGATCATGTGTGGCAGGATTTAGATTATTTATTTTATACTTTTGTGAATCATATGAAATTACTAGATTATCTTTCATTAAGAGAAATCCATTTCCCTTAAAATAAGTATCATGATTGGTAAAAAAAATTCCATTTCATGATGGAAAGGACAACACTAAAACATTAACCAGTCTTCTTTTTAATTATTGGAAACATTCATCACACTATTTTTTCAAATGAATTTAACACCTTTTTTAGTTAACATAATTATTTTCTAGATAACAGATATATCTTTTCAATAAAATGATGATATTAACCCTCTAATACATGAAAACATACCATATTAGTGACATTTTTAGTTATTTTCCACTCTTCAAAAACCTTTGTTTTAGCATGATCAATTGTTTTTCCATCTTTACAAACAATATTCCCAGGAAATGAAAACTTTTATAACCAAAACTCAAATTTCCTGAATTTTCTAGGAAACTAGTTTTATTTTAACATTTTCATAATAATCCTACATTGTTTCTTAATTTCTCTACAAGTTTTAGAATATATCAGGATATTATCAATAAATATAACCCAAAATTTCTATAAATACTCACAAAAAACATTATTCATATGATCCATGAATATAATGGGTTCATTATTCAAATAAAAATTCATAACCAAATACTCATAATTCCCATACCGAGTATAAAATATAATCTTTTGAATGTATTCCTCCTTTACTTTCAACAAATTATTTGCATACCTGATATCAATATTTCAAAAATATCATACACACTAAATCTAATCAAACAAGTCATTTTTATAAGGAAATATATATTTATTATAAATTGTAATATTATTAAGTTCTATTTAATCAATGTAATACCTCATAATACCATCCATATTTTTAACAAACAAAATTATATCACCACAATGTTAATTTCCACAATAAATAAAATTATTTCTAGAAAACGTTGCTAACTTCTTTTTCAATTACAATAACTCTAACGAAGCCATTTGATAAGGGGGTTTTAAAAAAAATATTAGCTTCTAGAACTGAATAAATAATGATTTCAACTTCCTAAGTAATAACAATATAAAAAATTAGAAAATACATAAATATATTCATTTAATTATAGAACATCACAAATCTAAACAAATGCCCTCTTTTTGAAAATATGATCAAGATAACAATCACTATAATCTTTAATTAGATTCCCATATTATAGATATATTATAATACGAATTAACTCAATATTACATTCAAATTAAAAATCAATTTTAAAATTGAATATGAATTATTTATCTCTTCAATTTATCTTATCATGTTATACTAAAATCCAGTACATACCAGAAATAAAATAAAACACAACTACAAGAAAAATAACATGAATTTCAAGAAAAAAAATATTCAATAGATAAAAAGTTCAAGATACATATATATATATATATATATATCCATAATACCTCCAGTAATTTTTTCTACTAACAGTGTATCCCTATTTCATGAATTATTATTTAAATTTTAAGAGAAAAACAAAAGAAATGAAAGATTTTTTAGACCCTAAATCCAGGAAGAGATTGGAATAATTAGGGTAAACAAGTATTTTACCATTCACCACTTCATTATATGATCCTACACATTCTAAGGTATTCTGGAATGACTTTTTTTCACCCTTATAATTATGGTCTTTATGATTCCTATCATTCATGGTTTTCTTTAGAAACACATCAACAAAATGGATCATATCATTTCATTTAAAACATATAATGGCATATATATAATGTTTCTTCTAACTATAAGCATGATTATTTTCATGTAAATCATGAATCAAATGTACAGGAATACCACATCTATAAAACTTTCTATATTTTATAAGACACTCCCAATGATGCTTCTTATAACACTTATCACATGATGGAAATTTAGACCTATTGCCTTCAAATTTAATTGATGTATGATTTCCCATTTCTTACCATATGGGATGAATCTTGTCTTTTTTGTTGTAAAAGCTTAAAAAACATCTCAAACATACCATAACTATAAAAAAAATTGTCATATTTTTTTAATTTGTAGGAGCCCAAATCACATCCTTCTGCTTTCTTTCTAATTATTTCAATATATTTCCTCTATATAAACCTATTCTGATACCTACAAAGATTAGATGAAGAAACATGGAAACCCTTAATGTTTTATAATGATAATATAATCCATATATTAAAATCACTTATATGTATTTTTATAATAACGTACTAACCTCATGTGTTGTCGAATCCTTTCCCTAGTACGAACTATAATATCTTATACCTTAATCAACCCATAGTTATAAGTTTAATAAAAAGGATTGAATTTTTCTTACATTCCTATGATATTTTAGGTTTAGAGTTTTATACAATTAGGAAAAACAATTATATATAAAACTCATAAAAACCAAAGTGGATATATCCACTCAATATCACTTTTTCCAAAAAAAATAAAATTTTCAAAATTTAAACTCAAGTTTCATTAAAAAAATGTTATCTTATTTAAATAGGAATCATCATATAGAAAATATATATCTTTATATATTTTCTACATATCATTATGAATTATGTATAACATTTAAAAATGAGGTATGCGATCAGAATTCATAGTAAAGGATATAAAAATAATATAACTAATGAAATAATTTTTGAAAATCATAAAATCCAATCGAGAATTTTCCTTTTATATAATTAACTTTTATCTCAAAATTATCATTTACTTACTCAATAAATAAGAATAATTATCCAACTTTTACATAAAACATCTCTTAATTAATATTAAAATATAAATCATAATCATGAGGATTTCTTCAAAAACATAAGTACCCTTGAAAATCTATTTTTAAAAAACATACATTTTCCCCATAAAAGGGACAAAATAATTATTAAAACATAATATTTTTTATTACCTTTTGAAATTAGAATATTTTTATAAAAACTCCTTTATAAGAATACAAGTATCATTTAGATCATAATGACTCTATTTTTCTTTGATTAGTCTACTGTATATTTAAATATATATATATATATATATATATCCTTAGAGTTGATGTTGTGTTTGGGTGTCATAGGACCTCAGAATTAATATATTTAAAATATTAATATATATTGAATCGTGTAAGTGTATCCTTTTAGAATAAATAGTTTTTTCATTTCATGGGAAATTGTATGGGAAATTTGAGTGCATAGTTGTTTCTTGAATGTGGGGTTTTCCCTTAGCATGACATAAATTTGGTCCACATCAGGCATTCCATGGATGATAGTCATTGTCGGGTATGTTTTGTAAATTAATTTATTTATTTAACTTATTTATTTTTGGACCTAAACATAATACCTCTTCCATAAATACACTATTATAGATAACCATAGGTGTTATTAACATAATAACCCTAGGATATTATAGAGGATGAAGAATTGTTCTTCACTGGTGTTGGAAAACTAGAAATATATATCGATAACCATGATTGTGGGGAATCGGGAGGTGGATGAAAAATGCAGTTAATCTTCTTCTTCATCTTTAGAAAACATATTCCTTTCCAAAGATCAATCCAAACTCAATGAAGGACTTTTTAATTTTTTGGTTTCCACCCTTTTTAATTACTGATCTTGGGTTATAATTATTTTCTTAATTTATCTTGGACCCCATGATCACACAAACCAAATATAATTTTTTTAGAGATATTTATTTAAAGTTTTAGTAATTGTTCCTTGATTAACATCTATTTTTTAGACTTTATGATGGTTTTTTGAGATTACATCATCAAATTATGTTTACCACTAATTTATTGTTCATTTCCCAATAATTTTTATTTTTTCCTTCCACATTTTCCCACGGGGTTGCTGTTCAATATTTTCAGATCGGATTTAAGCATGATTGATCCTCTAGATTCATGGAATATATGTGCACGTCTTGAGGATTAGTGTTTTTAGATGGATCATGGTGATATTTTCTATATGATTGTTGGATACATAGATCATAGTTGGGATTATGGTTATTTATAAATAGTAGAGGTAGTATGGCAGTGTGGTACAATGGGAACGAGCCTCATGGGGATTGGGTGGAAAGAATCCAATAATCAGCGATGGATCAGGTGTGGAAAACCCTAGATACAAGTTCCCCTATGATATATGATTTAGAAGATTTAATGGATAAATCATGGGAAAGACTTTTGAAGAGACTCTCAGATTCTAAAAAATCTCGACATATATAGCATAAAGAACAAGAATGCACACCCTATAGTCCCATGGTGGGGGCAGCTATAGTCCTGGGTGAGGCTAAATATCAAAAACTTTGTGTGACATAAATAAGTCATGTGATCTAGTACCGGTGTCTTATCATGTACCTCATGGGTGCATGGGCATGAACACAGATTGGTACATGGGAACAACCAGATTACTCATGTGCGTCCAAATACTTTGGCATGGAGAGAGTACCCATACAAGACCAGTGTACATGAGCCTAGCCAGAGTACATGGTCATGGGGTGAAGTACATGAGAAAATGTCATTTGGACATGGGAAGACCCTATGAAGATAATACATTGCATGTACTGCATAGACATGCCTTTTAGTTTCATATGAATAGTTAAGCAATGTGTAAGTGAAGAAACTGACAAGTGTCCAAGTGATGTACCATGCCATGTACCACGCTGATAATCTTAAACCTTGTGTATATCCTTCTTTAAGATATGAATTTGGGCCTCTTTATAACAAATCCTGAGTATTTTTTCACATTAAATGAAATTGTGGCCTTTATTTTGGTATGAGATATATAAAGTGAGGTTTTATGAGTGTGACACTTCTTTTAGCGATGCTTAACTAATGGTAGTGATCATGTGTGATCATCATAGAGATGATAGGGTCATTACTCACCTGACACACCAGGAAGTGGGTCCCCCATACTATTTACATAGGTATAATTGAAACTCCCCCACACTATAGCAGGGTGTGGGTACTCTATTTATAGAGTGGTACTCCCCCGTATTCAAGATTCAATGGTGATTGGGTCCTCCATGGTAGTTATTGCTCCCTTGTCTATGGAGTGGTATAGTGAGAATAGGGCCAATCCACTCAAATTCTTGTAAGGTTAGGAATGGTGTTGGGAATCAGATATAGACCATTGGACCTGTAGGTTGACTCTTCATTTTTAGATGGGTTCTGGATATAGAGATATACTTTCTCTCTCACTTAGTTTTCATTATGAGCATATATATGTTGTGTTTTAGTTTCCTCTAGATTATGGTTTGATTTGACTACTGTATCTTTTAATTGTTCCCTTATTGATTTTTTGGTCATCCTACTGGGTATGTATATACTCCCTTCTATGTTGGATTTTTTCACATATATTGTTTATTTTATATATGATATACAAAATTGCAGTGATCTTGGTGAAGAATGATTCATAGGAGCATAGTTATACCTAGAAGAGATGATCTAGTGTGTTTTTAATCCTTGGGTTTTGGTATTTGGGTGCTTTTTAGTCTCCCATTTTATAGTTTTTTTCATTTTGGGACCTTATCTATATTTGGTGTGTATTTTTTCCCTTCATAATTTCATACTTTTCTACTTTACATTAATGATTTTCTATAGGTTATTACATGAATGGTTTATACTCTATATGTTCATTCATTTATTATATCATTGAATTATTTCTTGGATATGGTTGTTTGCATGAATATTGGTACATAGAATAAGGCCTCCCATTTTGGTATTTTCTACTAGATTATTTTCACCATCCCCTAGCCTATTATAGACATACATAGGGCATCTAACTCAGATTACCACTAGCCAGGTGTAACCTGATGTTTCAGGTTGTAAAGGAGTGGTATCATAGTTATTTTTTCCTACAGGATGTTGTTTTTAGTTGTTCCTCTTTTGAGGATTGGTTTGGGACATAAGGAAATGGTTTTAGAGTTTCATGGCTTCGGCTTTCAGGATAGGGAACCCAGTGTTGGTGCAGCGGACAATATATCAATTCACCAGAACCCTAACTACTTCTTTGTCAACTGGGTATTCCAAGACATTTGTTGTAGGAATCAAATGGTACATGCATCATATAAGATTTAATATTTTTAATTTCATGTTCTTATATAGTAACCTCTCCATACATTCTCATCTAACAATGGAACATCATGATAACTTTTAGGAATCCTCCATGATGATAGCCAATCAGTATGTTGATACAGGAACATGATAAATATTAGTTGAGTGAAAAGGCCTTAGTTCATGGAAATACTCATGAGGTTTTTCCCCCAGTGATCCCAGTGGAGGATCCACTATCTGTTATATAGATGATAGATCTAGTAGTTCATGATGATGATGCATGCTATCTTATCCCATTACAAGAGTTATAGCAATAGAGACAGCTGGGGTTTTAGGGAAATTCAAACCCTTAAGAAGTATAGGATTGGATTTAGTCAGTGATCTGATTCTTTGGGTTTTTTTGTGCATTTGTAGATTATATGGTTGTGATTGCATCATGTTTTATTCATGGATTCATAGGGAACTTGTGGAATATGATCATGAAAAATTATGATTAGATGATTCTCACATTGTTAGACTTCAAATATATTCTTCACAATGAGTATTACCCTTTATTCCTACACTCTATGTTGATTAAAAAGAATCTTGATCTATAACAAGATGATATTATAGTTTTTTAGTACACTTTAAATTTTATCAACCACATTTTTTACTCCATAAATATGGTGTAATATGGATTCTTCCAAGAATAAAATTTTGAGCAGGGACTTCATAGATACATTTGTGTTAGTGAAGTCTATTTGACCATTCCTATATATGTTGGAGTTCTAGAATAGGATTTTGATACAAAAATATTCCAAGAATAGGGATGTTGGGATATGGGGTCATGAAGTGGACATCATGGGGTTGATTCATTTGTAGAATATAGAAATTTATAGATGTTATGCTCTTGGAATAGGAGGCATACCCAATCTTAGACCCAGACACAAGGATCTGTGGTTTAGGGTTTTCAGAGAGGATCCAGTCAGCCTTAAGTGGGTTGATGTTATGTTTGTGATGGTTGAGATCAGGTGTCTCATGATTTCCAAACATAGCATGCTGAGAAGGGTATGTAGGAAGTGGATAGAAAACCATGTAAGAATCACACTCATGATTAGGGATCTCCCATGCATAGTTAGGGTGTCCCTTAGGGAGGAGATTCTAACAGAGGATCAAGTGGAGCTCTAGAGGGAGGATCTTATAGTGGAGGGTGACACTATGAGATACTTCCACCACCGCCACTAGGTGGCCCATTCTAGGATCATATGGATAGTGGTCGAGCATGTGGGTAGCTATAAGGTATGGAGGTATATGATCAGGCTTCTTATGAGATGATTCAACATTTGATTTATGTCTTTTAAACTCTTTCTACCCTACATGCAGACATAGGAATGAGTCATTAATTCATCTACATATCCTTTGTGTGATAGCTAGATCTTCCCTTTGAGACTTTATACTAGAAGGTATGGCTAAAGGTTCCTACTAGGTTGGATTATTTTATACTACATGTCTGGTGATAGTACATGTTAGTGTTTGGTAAGGAGAGTTTCTCATGGGACCTCTTAGCCATTATGACAAAAGCATGTGACTTTATCTTGGTTATGCACTGGGGTTGGAACCCTTCTTTTAATGATCATAAAATCATATTTATTTTGATATTAATGAGGTTTATGTTTTATGGTATCATTTTAAATTATAAGTAGTATTGTAAAAACAAATCCATGTATGACTCACCATTAATGATAATTCACCGCTAAGTATGACTCATTGTTAGACATGAATCACCATTGGACTAAAAATTTGGAAAATTATAGAAAACCCCTATCATTGAATATGACCTATGTAAATTTGTATAAGTTTCATAGTGACCTACCACTAGAAATGAGTCATAATTGAAGATGGACTACTACCATAATAGAAATTTAGTTAAGTGTCATAATGTCTTATATATTAGATGAGTCACCATTATCCTGACTCAATGCTAGCCTAAGTCCCACCATCCTAAGTTATAGCCATAGACTATCTCACCATTCAAAAGAGTCGCCACCACTATTCTGTTTATTTGGAATGAAATAATTCTAAAGGCTATAATATCATGTTTAATATTATGAATTATTTTAATTATTATTTTTAGAAGTTTTATAAAGATGTATTAAAGTGTGTTTCAGTCATCTAGTATGAGGTGCAGAAGATCCAGATGATTCTTCTTGTATGTTGCTATTAAAATATGTAGTATAATTCCTCATGAAAATGTTATAGAGAGATAACTGACATGTGGAGATACACGGAGAGATATAAATTCATTTACAAATGATGTGATCTAAAACTATATTGAAGAATATGAATAGAAACACTTGTTGTGATCTTACATGTTGCATCATTCTACACACAACTATGGAAGATGGAAGTGCAATGATCATACTGTTCCTTACCACAATCAGAAAATGTACTATTTTGTGACACTATGTTCTACCATAGTTATCAAAAACTCAAATTGATCTCCTATTCAAGCTACATTAAAAGATCCACAAGCTTTTTAGCTTATTAGATAAAACAACACCATCTTTTCTACACCCTTTTTTCTCTTTTTTGTTTATTATCTTTTTTATTATGAGTTGTGTGGTTTTATTTGGTATTTTAAACATACACACTATCTCTTGTTCTATAACTGTAAGATATTATATGTCTTCTCAAACTCTCTTTATACTTGTTTTCTCACGTGTTGTTGCAGAGTTCCCTATGTGTTCTGTCTTTTTTTAGTCCCACAGTTGTTATAGAACAAGCCCTTTGTGGAAAATAAATCTTTGTTATTGTATACCCAATCTATAATGTGGATTATATATTATTTATATAATCTTCATGTTAGTGGGTGATTTCCAAGTGGAGAGTATTAGGTATCATCTAGAGACTGAACCTCTTATATTTTATTCCACTGTGTGTTTTGAAGTTTTGTTTTATTTATAATATTCAAAAAGAATCTGTTTCAAACTACAAAAAAACACACTAATTTGATAGTTAGTCTTAATTACTATTTATATAATGTTTTTATTAAGTAAATTTATTTCAAAAGTTACAGTGGTTTTTCATTATTTTTTTAACTGAGACCTAATCAATCTTTAAGAAATATTTTAAAAGATCAGAAATTATACTTATATGTAGTATTAATTAACTTGGATATTTTAATTAAACTATGGGATTTTATTTAAACCTATTTTGACAGAAATTTCTATTGACCACTCAATTCACCCCCCCCCCCTCTTGAGATACTCACTCCGACCAATATTTGGTATCAAAGGATTTTAAAAATATTTTCAACTAGGATTTTAGTTGTATTTTAAAAAACTTAAATTTATATTATTTATAAATTTAGTTATTTAAGTGGATAATAGAAAAGAAGTTTTTTCTACCAAAATACCTCCTCCATTTAATGGAAATATATATTCTTAGTGGAAAATTAAAATGAAAATTTATATTGAATGTATGGGTTTTGAAACTTTTTCTGCTGTAGAGGATAAGTATGAGTTACCTAAGTCAGCCGGAAGCACTTGGGATAATGAAAATAAACATTCTTACAATAATAATTGATAATCCATGAATTATCTTTACTATTCTTTTGGATATGAATAACCTTTAGTAAAACTTCTTATGAAATTTGGGATACATTAGCTATTTCTCAGGAAGAAACAAAAAATGTTAAAGACATGAGATTGAATACTTATACGATTAAATATGATACTTTTAAAATAAAACCATATGAGATAATTTATGATATATATAACATGTTCAATGAAATATTCAGTGCAATGAGCTTCTTAATAAATCCAGTGTCTGAAAAAGATAAGATTATGAGACTACGGATATGTATTCTAGATATATAGAGAGGGACATCTATGTTAATAAGAGAATCCTACAACATCAATAAACTGCCTATCATGTAATTTATTGGGAATTTGAGGATGTATGAATAAGATATTAAGGTAAATCATGAATAGGATGCTGAAGCTAAGATAAGTTCAGTAGCTTTCAAGACTACTGCATCCAAATTGAAAGAAAAAGAAAATTTAAAAGATGAAAGTTCCAATGATAATGAATCATTAGAGGATAGTGATGAATAAATGAACCATCTATCCATAAGGTTTAATAAATTTTACAATAATAAGAAATTATTCAAAAACACGAGTTAAAAAAAATTATAACAGCATATGAACTTGGAAAATAAATTAGAAAAGAGATAACAACTCAATTGTGATTATCAATTATGAATGTAAGAAAAAAGGAGAAGTTAAGGCAAACTATCCTAGGTTGATATATAAGAATAAGTTTGAAGATAAGGAAAGAAATTATAAGAACGAAAGGAAAGATGCATGGAGTGCCTCTAAGGATAGTTTCAGGGACTCAACCTCAACTCATGAAGAGAAGCCTGATAAAGCTGACATGTTCTTCAGGAAAAATGTTTCTGAGGTACCTACTGTATCATTTATACTTAATTCTGATCACTCTGAATATAAAATATATGATTAACTGTAAAAAGAATAAATGTTTGATAATTTTAATATGATAGAAGATACTTTTAATGAACTCAAAGATAAATATAAAGTTCTAAAGAAACAACATGTTTTATCTTCTAGTATTAAAACTGATATCACTATGGATAAATAGAAAATTGTTCCACTGTTAAAGGAAAATACTACACTCAAATAGTCAAATGAGAAACAAAAAAGTTCTTGGAAATATTTAAAAATGGTATAGGAACACTTACTCAAATTCTAGGAAAACATATTGCTCCTAAATATGTTACAGGTATGGGTTATTAACCCACACAAAGAAGAATATTTAAGAGAACATTTTTTCCTAAGTCTAATTCTAGAAACTCTACTCATATTTACTTTTCAAATGGACCTAATTATGTTTTTATTTTATAAATTTTTAAATATGCTTATAGGATACCAATTAAGAAAATATGGGTTCCGAAGACCATAATTACTAACATATTTGGACCCAAGAAAATATGGGTAACAAAATTATTTCTTATATAGACATTGTTTTGTAGGAAAAATGCTTAAAGGTCACTTGTATAAGTCTATAATACTTGGATAGTAGTAATTTTGGGAATATGATGAGACTACTCGAGATTCAAGAACCTGATAAAGGTTTGTGGTGGTCATGTCACCTTTAGTGATAATTTTAAAGGAATGATCATTGGCCTTGTCCAAATTGGTAATAGTAACTCAATTTTAATTTCTAAAGTACTTTTTATTGATGGTTTAAAATATTATTAGCTTAGCATCTCACAATTATGATATGATTCTTTTCATGTGAAGTTTGAAAACAATGCATGTAATTTTTTTTAATTCTAAAAATGATTTAGTATTTACTACTTTGATAAATGATAATATTTATGTTATTAATCTTGATTCTTTGATTTCTATTTTTTTTATTAAGTGCCTTTCATAGAGAATTTTGTATTTGAAATATGAGACTAGGCCACTTTAACATTCACCCACTTAGAAACTAGAAAATATATAGGCAAGCCCCTTTATTAAAAAAGAAAAAGCATAGACACACCTTTTATGGGAAAAGGGGTAACCCATCACAACACATGTCTGAATGTGCAATAGACCCAAGAACAAGGCTTAACAAAGTCCAAAGACACATCAAACTGTTTACATCTCGGTGCAATAGAACCTATTAGAATGGCTTGAAATCCCAGAGGACAAATCCCATCACAAAGTCAACATCAACCCAAAAAAACTCAATCCAAAATCAAATATTGGAGCATTTGCCCCCATAGGGTAGATCCTTGACTAACGCTTGGGCCATGTGCGGGTGACGGTGGGGGTTTGGACAGCCAAGCGATGATGCGTCGATGGTATAGCTTCCTCTAGCATCCCAAGACTATGCATCATTGTGTCAAGGATCTACCCAAACCCCAAAACTTTCCAAACCCCCACCATCACTTAGAAAGATTACTAGGAAAGGGTTAGTCATGGATCTACCCAAACATGAATTCCCAAATGATAAATTTTGTAACCCTTGTCAAAAATGGAAAAACACAAGATTTATTTTAAATTAAATATGTTCCAACTTCTCAACCTATTGAGTTGGTTTGCGTGAACTTTTATATACCATATAAAGTTTCTAGTTTAAAACGGAAGCACTATTTCTATGTACTTGTAGATGAATTTTCTAGGTATACTAGGGTATTCTTTTTAGCTCACAAAATTGAAACATGTTCTTATTTTACCAAGTGTTATAAATATATAGAAAACATAAGTGGACTTAGAATTAATACTTTAATAAGTGAAAATTTCCATCAATTTCAATGTCAAGACTTTGAATCTTTTTTCTCATAAAATAGCTATTGTAATAAATTATGTGGTCATCATAACCCTATATATAATGGGGTTATAGAAAATAGAAATATAACACTTCAAGATATATCCTAAACTATGATTAATGAATATGGCATACCTATCTACTTTTTTGAATAGGTTGTGAATACAACCTGCTATATTATCATTAAAGTTTTAATTTGACCCATCTTAAAGAAAACCCTTTATAAAGTTTGGAATAGCATAAATAATAAGGTTAATTACTTTAGATTTTTTGGTTAAAAAGTCTTTATTATTAACACTAAGGATAATCTTGACATGTTTTCACCAAAAGTGATGAAGAAATTTTCCTTGGTTATTCAACTTATAGTAAATCCTATATAGTTTTTAAAAAAAGAACCAAGATAGTGGAAGAGTTTGTTCATGTAAACTTTTATGATATAGATCCACATGAACCTAAAAAAACATTTATAAAACCTTGATAATGATTTATTAACCTTGAACATAAATTCCAAACCTTTTGATTCTACTGTAATGTAAGTAGAAAAATCATCTATTTCTGAGGAACATTAAGATCCAAGAATTGAATTTGTAGAACACCCTAAGGTGACAAACCATACTTTTTCAAGTACTATTAGGAATCATAAATACTTATCTAAGAAACTATGTTTAATATCAAGATTTATTGTCACATATTGTACCTAATAACATCAATTATTCAATTAATGATTAATTTTAGGTGATGGCTATGCAAGAAAAACTAAATCAATTTGAAAAAAATTATGTTTTGGGAACTTTTTGATAGACCCATATGAACCTTGAATATGGGAACTAAATGGATTTTTAGAAACAAGATAGATGAATCTAGAACTATAGTAAGAAATAAGGCAAGACTAGTTATACAAGGGTATAATCATGAAGAGGGTATAGACTATGAAGAGAACTTTTCATGTGTATCCCAACATGAAGCCATAAGAATACTACTTACCTATGCAGCACATCTAGATTTCAAACTATATCAAATAGATGTAAAAAAGTGAATTCTTAAATGGGTATATAGTTAAGGATTTTTTTGTTAAATAGCACCTTGGATTTAAAAATCCTTATCTTCCAAATAATTTTTTCAAGTTAAAAAATATTTTCTTGGTTTAAAACAAGCTCATAGATATTGGTATGATAGGCTCAGCTCTTTTCTTATTTCAAAAGGATTTCAAAATTTTGTAATTGATCCTTCCCTATTTAAAAAAATAATTTCAAAATATTTTTTAGTTTTTCAAATTTATGTAGATGATATTATTTTTAAATCTTCTAAACATTATTTATGTACTAACTTTTCAAAAATGATGTAAATTGAATTTGAAATGAGTTTAATGGGTGAACTAAAATTATTTCTTGGTTTTCATTTTTTTTAAACTAAATAAGGAATTATTTTAGATCAAATTAAATATACTAAATACCTTTTAAAATTATTTAATTTTGATAGAACTAAGAGTAGTGATACTTCTATGAGTACCACCTATAAATTAGATCTTGATAAAGCTAGGAAATTATTGGATCAAACTAGTTACAGAGGTATGATTGCAATTCTTCTATACTTAACAACTATCCATCCTGACATAATGTTTAGTGTGTGTATGTGTACTCAGTTTCAAGTAAACCCAAAATATTCAAACTTAGTTTCTGTAAATATGATTTTTAAATACCTTAAGTATACTATTAATTTTGGAATATTCTATATAATAGGAAAATCATTTGACCTAGTTGGTTATTCAAATACAAATTTTGGTGGTTTTAAGTTTTATAGAAAAAAAACCTTTAAACATTTCACCTTTTGGTAAAGTATTTAGTTTTTTTGTGTAGTAAGAAACTAAATTATGTTTCATTGTCTACTACTAAATATGAATACATATCTATAGGTATTTGTTGTGCACAGATTTTGTGGATGAAAAAAAAATTTAATATTATGGATATCAATTCTGACATGTACCTATAAACTATAGTAGTAGAATCACTATAAAAATCTCTAAGAACCCTATATATCACTCAAGATAAAAAAAAATATTGATGTAATACATCACTTTTTGAGAGACCATTTTCAAACGGGTGATATCAATCTTGAATACATTGGTAATGAACATCATCATTCTGATATTTTCACTAAGCCTTTGAATTCTGAGAGAATGAACTACATCAAACATTATTTAGGCATGATTGATTTTACATTAGTTTAATTTTTTGGGACTCACCATTGAGTTTTACCTACCACTATTTTTTACCCACCATTGAGTTTTATCCACCATTGAGTTTTACCCACTATTGATTTTTACTCACCATTGTTTTTTTAATCACCATTGAAATTACTCACTGTTGGAATTTCTCATAATTGGTTTTACTCACTGTTGGAAACTTTTTCCCTTTGTCAATTTTTCATTATTTGTGTTTAAGTCACTGTTTATGTTTTAGTTTTATTGATTAATTATTTATTTATTTAATTATTAATTAAATTCAATTTTTATTCCATCTTTCATTTTTCAATTTTTCAAATCCCTAAGTGATATAAAATTAAAACCTATCCAATTTTAATACTCACCTCTCTCATGCCTATATCTTGAGACATGTTGTTAACCCTTTCTCTCGACCATAGACATTCCTTTGTATTCACCTGAACCTTATTAGTTTACATTCATGGTTAGAATGAAGAGATCATTAAATTATTATTATGATTAGTCATGCCCTTCTAAGAATCATAAAGTTTATTTGATCTGCTTAGTTGTTTTTGAATCAGTTAACCTCATGCTTTATAATCCTATAGTTATTCTTGGAAAAAAGTTCATGAAAGTGATTAATTTAAAGAAATTATTTATTGCTCAGGGATCTATAGTAAGAAGGATGGTTATAATGGTTTTCTTCAAACCAGAGGCCCTTCTATCATAAGTTGGTGCATCAGTTTTATCAGTTCTTTAAGTATAGTTTTAAGGAAATTGAATATTGGGTAATAACCATAATCAATGGCCATAAAGTTTTATTTTCTTAAATGAAATGGGATAGTTTTTTGAGATTTCCTGATAAATGAGTTCAAAATTATTATCAATTATCCATTCAAGATGACAGTGATGATTTTTTTTATGAAGATTCTTTGGCTGAGCTAACTGGTGATAGGATAGTTAGAATATCGGTTGCCTCTAAACATGATTGTGAATGAAAATTTCTTTTCGATTTTATTAATTATATGATGTATCCAAGAAAATTTGAATTTTATAAAATGAGGTATTATAATATTTATCTTTTATTTGTTATGAAAATAGGATAGAATATTAGCTTATGTAGATACATAATGCTTCACATGATGGAGATGTACAAGCCTTATTATAGATCTAATTTCTTAATCTACCCAAAGTTTATTTTGACTATTATAGAATCCAAAGGTCTAGTTGATGAATATAAAGAATCAATAGTGGATTGTGGAGATTTTTTTTATCATAAGGTTAATTTTTAAAATTATTGAAAATAGTATTAATCCTTTTAATAAGAAATTTATTGATGATGTTGAAAGGTTATATGATGATTTCAATCCATTTGACTATCCTTATTGACCAAAGGATCATATTTACCCTATCTCAGATCCATATGAAGTAGTTTATTATTTTGAGGAAGGGTAATAGGAGGTTGATTCCTCTAGTGATAAGAAAAATTATTTTTTGTGGATAAAGGGAGTGACCAGGATTTACCTCGAAGCTCCCCTGATATATATTTTTCTATTTCTAGTCCACCTAGGTCCCTCCATATTAGGGAGAAACTTTTAAAAGAAAAAAGAGAGGAGCAATAAATAGATAAATATGGTTAGGAACAACTCAAGAGTTTTTTCAAATCCTCTAAAGATAATGTAAATAATGAAAATGTTGGTGAGTATGAAGAAGATAAAGAAGGAGGAGGAGGAGGAGATGAAAAAGATGATGGAAATGGATTTAGAGATGGAAGTGATAGTGATGGAGGTTCTGATGGTCCTACTGTATGAGTTAGTATTGAGGATTTTGAGATGCCTCATACATGTATCTCTTCTCCATAGTTATCTAGTTCTAGATCTAAAGATGTACTGATCTTAGTTGAAGATGTGAACAAAATAGTTGTAGAATAGAAGGAAGCATCATTTGTGGGGGAGGAATCCCCAAGTCTGGAAAGTCATCTAGTTGATCCTAATTTTGGTCAAGACTTTAGTATGACTGTATATTATGTTCATATGGTAAGAAGAAATTTTTTAAACAGCCAGTGGATAAGAATAAAGTGGTTGAACCTGTTAATATTGAGCTGATAGTTGTTGAGAAAATATGTGATGTGAAAATGAGTATTTTACCTTTCTTTGTTGAGTATATAGTTATAGAACCTACAGTTCTTGAGACTTTTGGTAAGTATTATGTCATATTGATGGAAACAGTTCTAGAAGAATGGGAATGATTCCATAGGTATGTCATACTTTGTCTTTAATACATAAATTCATATGAGAATGGGTGTCCACCAAAGAATAGTGTACCTAATATTAGTGAGTAAAGTGATCCTAAGGGATCCTTAGTATATTAGATTGATGATACAGGTCAGTTAGAGAGATTTTCTTCTAGTGTGTCTACCGGGTTTGAGCCTATTTTACCCTTACATGTCCATTTTGTGCCTTCAGTTATAGTGGATGTACTCAAAATAGGTCACCTATATTCCTTCAGATAAAAGCTTCTTTCTGATTTTGGTGATTTCTTAAAAGATCAACCTCTTTTGGTTTCCATGCTCAGTGATGAAGATACAAGGAATTTTCTAGCGCTTGTGATTCAACACATTTATCCCAAGATGATCTTTCATATTAGATAAGTGTAAGTGTAAAATAGAATATTGGAAAATGTGATGGAAGATATGAGATCCACATTAGATGAAATGTGGTCTTATTTCATGGATTACATGGATGCAATACATGATAGGATGGAGAATATTACTTCTATGAATTATTCATTAATTGATACTCCTTATCCTCCTATTCATGTTGAAATTATCATATCTGTTGTGAGAAAAGATATTCGATATTATTCATGTGATATTCTTGACCTACCTCAAGAGAATTTGATAAAATTCAGGCATAATAGTGACCATGTTCATATTATGGTCAAGGAATACATGAAAGCTGACAAAGAATCCATCAAAAAATATATCAACTATTATATTTTTGAATATATACTAATCATGATTTGAATGATCATTTCATGTTTTTTTCAGAAAATATTAGAAAGCATCCAGTGATTGAAGCATTCAAAGAGAAAGTGAATCAGTTAAAGGTAATGACCCCAATGCTAAATTTATTTATGGAATAGAAAAATTATTACTTTTGTTCTATATAAATAGATAGGAAACATAATTATAGATTTCATAGATCTTATGAAACCCTTTCTTAATGTGTATGTAACTACTATTTTGGATCAGTATTCCATACCAGTTATAGCTCATCTCACCCCTCTAATTTCATCTCTAGAGTAATTTAGGACTGATGTCACCAGAGATCCCAATGCACCTTTACCATCACATTTCCAACATTTTTCACTCTATCACATGGAATTTTTTTAGCATATTAGAATAATTATTATTATAGAGACTCCTTCTCTCACTAATGTTCCTATGGTTCTCCATTGATTTCCTTTATCCTCACTTGTTGAGCCTTCTGCTTTGTAAAAATGGAAGGGAAAAGAACATTTTATTCCTTACACACATCCAGAGAAGCATTGACTTTTCACTTTTAGTATTTTAAAGGAATGTTTTTTGTATAAATTTTTTTATCAACTTTTTGGTTGTAGTTCAATTTATTTTCAATGGAAATTCTATTGTTATTCATATTCTGTTATTTTGAATTTCCTGTTTTATTTTTACTTTTTGATAATCCCAAAAGGGGGAGAAGGATATATAGAATTTATTATTTCAAATTTTATCTAGTCATATTACCTTTATATCAATATTTCCTTGATGAAATATTGATATTTCTTTCTTTATCTTTACTATTAAATTTCATTTGATACACTTAATTTGATACCATGTGTATCTTATTTACCTTTGATTCCATGATTTTTTATCTTCAAAAATGAAGAGATTGTTGGGACCATTGTTTTAATGATCACAAATTCTTGTTTATTTTTATATTAATGAGGTTTATGTCTTATGGTAACATTTTACATTATAAGGAAGATTAGTGAAATTTGGATAAGTATGACTCACCATTGAAGATAAGTCGCCACTAAGTATGACTCACCATTAGACATGACACGCCATTAGACCAGAAATTTGGAAATGTATGGAAAACATCTATCGTCAAAGATAACCTATGGAAATTTGTATAAGTGTCAAAAAGACCTACCTCTAGACCTGAGTCGCCATTAAAGATAACCTACCACCATAATAGAAATTTAGCTACGTATCAGAATGATCTACTACTAAGATGAGCCACCATTATCCTGACTCACTACCAACCTAACTCGCCACCAGAGATAGTCCCACCATTCAAAATAGTAACCACCACTATTCTATTTATTTTGAATTAAATATTTCGAATGAATATATTATCATATTTAATGATGTGACTTATTTTAATGATTTTTCTTAAATGTTTTATAGAGATGCATTAAAGTGTGTTTCATTCATCCAATATGAGGTATAGAAGATTCAGAGGATTATTTATGCATGCCTATGTTAAAATAAATAGAATACTTCCTCATGAAAAATTTATAGAGAGATAACAGTCATGCAGAGACACACATATAGAGACAAATTTTCATACACACGAAGTGATTTGAAACTGTATTGAATAATATGAAGAGTTACACTAATTGTGATCTTAAATGTTGTATCATCCTATACATAACTATGAAATATTGAAGTACAATAATCATCATGATCCTTCCCACCATAAAAATAATAAAGAGTTTGTGACACACTATTCTAGCATAGTTATCAAAAACTTTACTTGATCTCCAATTCAGGATACATTCAAAGATTCATGATCTTAAAATATTATCAGATAGATAAAAACCATATTTTATATACCCTTATTTTATCTTTATATTTATTATCTTTTTTATTACAAGTAGTGTGTGTATACTCTATATATTAAACATGTGCACTATCTCATGTGCTATAATTGGAAGATACTAGATATACTCTCAAAATTTCTTTACACCTATTTTCCCATTTATTGTGGAAAATCTCCCTAAGTGACATGTCTTTGTTTTATTACCATGGTTTTTTTGTAAGAGTTCTATGTGTGGCATAGACATCTTTTCTATTGCATACCTGATCCAAGTTTTGGATCATAAATTATTTTATTTAATCTGATTGGAAGCAAGTGATTTCCAAGTATAGGGGATTAGGTCCCATCTTTATACTAAACCTCTTTTATTTTATTCCTCTCTATGTTTTGTTGTTTTACTTTAATTCTAAAATTTAAATTGAATTTTTTTTAAAATAAAAAAAACACTACTTTGATAGTTAGACATAATTAGTGTTTATATAATGTTTTGATTAAGTAAATTTATTTCAAAAGTTAAAGTATTTTTTTATAATTATTTTTACTGATAACTAATCAATATTTGAGAAATATTTTAAAAGATTATAAATTATATCAATATTCTATTTTAATTAACTAGTTTTCTTTAATTAAACTGGGGGATTTTATTTAAAACTTTTTTTGATAGAAATTTTTATTGGGTACTCAATTCACCCCATATTGAGATACTCACTCCAAACAACAACTAGTTTTCTGCAACATGTTCTCAGATAGACTATTATCATAAGAGTTTTATATGAATTCATACTGATGACATGATATTATACTTTGTGGGTGAGAGATATATCATGGATGAGGAAGTGGGGCTCAGAGTAGGAAAACGCAACCCATCACCCCCTTAGTTGGTGAGATTATCCCTTAGTGTAATGGGATCTTAAACTACCTATCTTCCTATGGTATTGAAGGATTATATGGATGATTTCCCAAAGGATATCTTGGAAAACCTATGAGGTGGGAGGTAGACTTCTGTATTGACTTGAACCTTATGAACACGCTGATATCTTTTATAGAATATCTGATGGCCCCTATTGAAATCTGGGAGAATAGGGTGTAGTTGTAAGACCTTTGAGATAATGGATTTATTATGCCTAGTGTTCTTTCAAGGTATATCTATTTTTTTTTATAAAATATGTGGATTTGATTTTGAGGATTTATGTTGACTATCATCTTCAAAATTATGTAATGATAAAGAATAAGTACCCCTTTCTAAGGATTGATAACCTCATAGATCAGTTGAGAGGTTCATATTGGTTTTCCAAGATCGATCTCAGATCTGGCTACTATCAGTTGAAGGTTAGGCAGGATGATATACTAAATATGGAATTCTTATGTCACTATAAACACTATGAATTCCCTGTGATTCATTTTGAGGTGATAAATTCTCCCTATATGTTCATGTCTCTTATAAACCAGATCTTTTAGCCATACATGGACTGATTCATAGTTTCCTTCCTCAATGACCTACTCATTTACTCTATATCAGAGGAAGATCATGTATAACATTTTAGGATGGTCCTAGACTTACTCTAAGATAACCATTATTATGGTAATATATCAAAGTGCTTGTTTTGGATCTGTGAGGTTCACTTTCTACTATATGTCATCTCTAATCATGGTTCATTTGTAGATATGATGATTATTGATAAATTTATTTCTAGGGATCCACCCAAGAGCGTGTTGTAGGTGTATAGTTTCATTAGTTTGGTGGGGTACTACAAGAGGTTAATGTTATAATTTTCTAGAATAGCATCCCCTTTTACAGCCTTGATGTAGAAAGGGAATATTTTTTTTGGGGATCGAAAAGGGTCATAGAGACTTTTAGGAGTTGGGATATAGGTTGACCAGAGCTCCTATCTTGAGAATACCGAAGGAGGGAATTGATTACATGGTGTTCTGTGATGCCTTTAGATCTGGGATTGGTTTCATATTGTTATAGACATTGAAAGTGATGATTTATGGGTTGAGGTAGCTGAGACCCCATAAGAAAAACTACATGACTCAAGACTTAGAGTTCATAGTGATATTATTCAACATAAATATTTACAATAACATTCTTCTAGGTGATTGTTTTATTATTTAATCTAAACAATAGTGTCTCAAGTATATATTTAACCAAAGAGACATAAACCTACGATTGAGGCACTGGTTAGAGTTCCTATGGGACTATAAATTTGAGATATTCTATACTACTAGGATGGGAAACATAGTAATGGATTCCCTTGGTAGGATGTATTATTCTTACTTGGGGAGGCGGAGTCTGATCTATTGGATTCATTGCAGCTGACCCTAGTGGAGGAGGGGGTGCAGTTTTCCTTCAGTCAATGGTGGTGAATGAACCAATTATTTAGAGTATAAGAGAGTCTCAGTTGGGAGAAATCACTTACAAGGTTCTATGTGACCAGATATCCTCATGATATTCACAAGATGGATTTTCTTATAGAGATGAGCTTGTCATCCTTTTTGGATATGGATAGTGGTTCTAGTCACATTTCATAAGGGTTGATGAGAGAGTTTTAAAATTATCCCTTGGTTGTACACCATAGTGTGGAAATGATGTACAAGGACCTTCAAAAGAAATTTTTTTGGCTATCATAAGGATGAGCATCGTCAATTTTTTCTTTTGGTGTATCACAAGTTATTAGGTAAAGGATGAACATTAAGTTCAAGCGGGTTTGACTCAACCTCTTGAGATCCTATAATATAAAGGATGTGGAATATCAATGGATTACTGATAGTGGGAATACATGACTCTATATGGGTGATTTTTGGCCCAAAAACCATGTTGGTTCACATTCATGTCATCAGTTGGCACTACGCAGTTGAGTGTTTGGGGTAGTTATATGTGTGTGTGATCGTCTGGCTTCATAGGGTACTCATGAAAACCATTTATGATCATGAATCTTATTTCACATAAAAGTTTTGTAGATTTTCATATGATGATATTTGTACCTAGTTAAAAATGAGTAAAACAATCCACCATATAGGGATGGGTAGACTGATAAAACCATCCTTGTGCTGGTGGATATATTGAGATCATGTGTGTTGAACATTGATCGGAGTTGGCAGGATCACTTTCTATTGGTAGATATACTTATAATAATAGTTATTAATCTATTATCGACATAACACCATTTTAGGCACTATAAATGAGTCCCAATAGGTCGCCCTTATGCTGGATTGAGATTGGAGAGAGAGATCTTGTTTGGATATATATTGTGTAAGTGAATACCGAGATATTTTAGATGATTCAAAAGCATATTAATATAACCCAGAGTCGATAGAAATATCCCATTGATTAATGTTATAGGCCTTTAGAGTTCTATAAAGGATACCATTCTATCCTGAGAGTCTCCCCATGATGTGGATTATGAAGATTTATCTAGCAAAGCAAGTTATCCTTGAGTTTCATCAGGTCGTTTGATATCCTATGGAGGGTTGGTGAAATTTCTTACCACTTATCCTTAACCACACAGTTTGACACAGTGAATGATGTTTTCCATGTATTGAAACTAAGGAGTCATATTTATGAACCTAAAAATGTAATTTAATAGGGTAATTTTTACATTGAGGATGGATCCACCCTTGTGGATTACTTTGAGATAATCAAGGATCGATAGGGGAAGACCTTATAAGGATCGATCATCCCTTTGGTTCGAGTGCTTTAGCAACATGGGAGCATGAAGAAGAGATAATGATAGAATGAGAGACATATTCAGACTTAGTAACCTCGCCTTTTTGTGTATCTTGATCTTTTTGAGGTAAGAATCCTTGAAGTAGAGGAGAATTTAATGAATTCATTTTTTTTAATTAGTCTTTTGGATATTTCTATATATATCTAGAGTTTTCCTCAGAGTCAACATTATGTTTGGGTATTTAAATACCCCAAAATTAATATATTAATAATATTTATGTATATTAGATCATGTGCATGAATATTTTCAAAATAAATGGTTTTCAGGTTGTTTTGGGACCTTGAATAGAAAACTGAGACCTTGGTTTTCTCTAGAACATAGGGTTTACCCTATAAATCATATAAATGTTTTTGACATCTAGCATTCCATGGAATATGGTCATTAGTGGTAACATTATGTAAAGTAAATAATTTATTTAATTTATATATTTTATTAACTAAACTTAATTCATATTCTATAAATATGAAGTTATATAAAATCTACAAGGATAGCCTCATAACCCTTGGAGATTTTAAAGGATGAAGAAGTATTATTTATGCAGTTGGAAAACTAGGAACATGGATTGAAGACTATGATCATAGGGAATAATGAGTCAGATAAAGAACATAGAGGATCTTATTCTTCATCATTATAAAATGAATTCTTCATCAACTATTGATCCAAACTCTAAGTAGGAATCATAATTTTATGGTTTTATGCCCTTATTTATTATTGAAAATGGATTATAATTATCTTCATAATTTATCTTGGATCTCATAAATAGCATTAATAGGATATAAATATTATTTATATCCTAATATATATTTTTATTCATTGTGAAATGATGAGCCCCAATTTTCCACAGTTTATAATGGTTGGTCCTTATCTTATCAGATAACAATGGTTATCACATCATTATTGAGCTTTTCCCCACATTAATCATCATGTTATTATATATTGTCCCATAGCGTGATATCTCGACATTTCTGATAAATATTCAAGCATGATCAAACCCTTTAATCATGGTGGATTCATGAAAGACATATATATTTATATTTTGTGTATATATTTTGGGGAAATTTGGGTTTCAAGTGTTGGTGACATGGATCGAAGTGGAAATAATGGTTCCTCATCCATTTGAGAAGTGACATTGTAGTGTGGTATGAAAATAATGAGTTGCATAGGGTTAGGGTAGTTGGAATTTGGCCATTGGTGATGGATCGTGTGTAGTCAACCCCAGATATGAGTTCCCCTGCATGAATCAATGTGGATATAGTGGAAACATAATCCTAGTATATATTCATGGTGAGATCCTTGGGTTATATAAAATCAATACATACATAGCATGTAGTCTAGGAACACACACCATATAGTCCCCTAGATGTGGTAGCCAAGGTTTTGGGTGAGTAAAATATCTCATGTCTTGTAAGACCCATACACTCTATGTGATCTGATACTAGTGGCTCAGCATGTACCATATGGGTACATGGGAACATACATGGCTAGGTACATGGGCACAGCTAGAGTACATGGGAAGGACCATGCACTTGAGAATATATATAGTACTTGTAAATGGATAGTGTTTAGTGGAACATCCATAGTGCATGGGAATAGGACAAAGTACACTATAATGGGATATGAGGATATGGGAAGACACTGGGTAAAAAATACATTTCATGTATTTTATGTACATGTCATGTATCTTCACATGGATATCCAAGAAATCTGAAGGTGTGGACATAGCCAGGTGTCCAAGTGAGGTCACGCATTATTTGATATATAATACACACTATGTACCTCCTTTACAATATTTACCATTGCATATCTCCTTCTTCTAGACTCAGATTTAGGACTAATAGTAACATATCGTAAGTAGTTTTCTATGTATAATTCAATGGTGTAATATATTTTTGAATCATAGATAAGACATGATGTGTTACATGATAAAAACTTTTTTTAGTGATTCTTGATCGATGATAGTGATCTCGTGTGATCATCAGAGAAATTTGGTGGTTGGTACTTCCCCGTCACATCACGGTGTGGGTCCCATGTACTCTTTATATAGGTAAAGTCAGTAATCCCCATAATATATTAGGTCATGGGTCCTCAATATATGGATTTATAATCCCTGTATTCAAGATCTGTAGTTGAGTGGGGCCTACATTAGAGTTGGTTCTCCCTCGACTGTGGGGAGCAGTAATGAGGAGCAGGCCTCTCCACTCTTCTTCTGGTGATTTTTTCATAGTATTGGGAATTAGAGATAGACCTTTGGATCTACATGATAACTCATCATTATTAGTTGGGTTATGGAGATGGTTATCCCCTTTATATCTCTTAGATTTATTTATGAGAATATATGTGTTAGGTTTTTTCCCCCTTACTTTTAGGTTGAGATGACTATTTTATCTTTAAATTTATCCCTTCATGGTTAATGGGGAATCATAATATGTATGTATATACTCATCCCTGCATGGTCTTTGCCCAAACATGTTTTGTCTTATGTATATAATAGAAAGGTCGATGGATACCATGGTGGATCATAATTCAGATGATCATAGATGTACCTAATAGAGATGACTGTGTTTAGTGGTCGTACATAGAAATTGGGATTTAGGATCTCTTATTTCTACCTTTTCCCATTTTTTTAGGTTGGGACCTTATCTCTATTGGGAATTTATTTTTCACTTTCGTAATTTTACAATACACTATTATACTTTTATGCTTTCCAAAAAGTTGTTTCACAGATGGTTTTCACTCTACATTTTTAGTCATTTATTGCATATTTGTACCTTTTCATGGATCTAGTTGTGTGTGTGTATAGGTACTTAGGATGAGGCCTCTCATTTCAATATTTTCTACTTAGTGATTGTCTCCCACTCATATCCTGTTAGAGGTAGGCTTAGGGTGTCTCACTCATATTAATGTTATCCATTTGATACCTAGTAGGTCGTTTCATGATATTGTTTTTTTATAAAATCATCTACATATCACTTTTACAATCACTCTTACTAGTACTCTTATAAATGAATCAACATACTCAGTTAATTCAATAATATATTTACTGGAAAATAAAATCATTAACCAATGAATTATAGAGATATATCAGGATCACCTATCATTGTTAGTAATTTACAAGGATTTTAACACACATAAATCACATATAATTATACATATGTTATATAAAATCACATAAATTATTCCATTTGACACATATACAGAATAACTTTCGAGCATCACATAAAAATAAGGATAAAAATCCTTGTTCTTTGAAAAATATTATAATGAAAATTTACCAAACTAAATAAAATTAATATTTTATTTGAAAAAAATAAAAAAAAAAGTTTATAAATATTATTGCAAAATAATTTTCATGATAGTGGGAAAAAATGTTCAAGATTTATAAGTAAAAAAACATCCCTTTTCACTTTAGTAAAAAGAGACAAAAGTGACATGTACCGAAAATGTTAAAAATATTCCTTTCGAAAACTTTATAAAGAAAGAAAAAATTATTTGAATACAAAATTTAAAAAAAAATTATTTATAAATAAGAATATTCATAGATCATTTTGATGAAAATGGATATAGAGGAAAAATAGAAGAAAACCTTAAAACATTTAAAATAAAGTTTTAAATAAAAATCTCTTACCTTGAGTCTGAATCACCACGTACATACTTTATTTATAGTACAATAAACATATAATATTTATGAAAATTATTAATAATCATTTATGGTTTATTCCTTTATCATTGTCCAATTTATTTTATTTATTACCATGTCTTATATTTTTACTAAATCTATTAAATTCATGTCGGTTTTTTGACAATGTTTAATTCCTAATCGTAAAAACATATTTAGTAGGTTGACCGTGGTCAAAGGGGTTTTTTCCATCATATAAAGAATATTAATAATAAAATATTTTTTATTTTGATATACTAAATTCAATTTTCTAACTATTCATGAATGATAGAAATGAAAAACAAATCACATCGCTTTGTAGAGGTGGTGGTCAACATCTACGCACGAGCAATAATATCATTTTCCAATGGATAAAAGGGTGAGAAAGTAAATAATATATTATTTTAAGGGAATAAAAATTATTTAATAAATATCATATATATTAATTTTATCCATCATAGTAACTATAATTTTGAGTAATTTGTGAAAAATAAAATGCATCGTTTCATTGAGGTGGTAGTCTACACGTACACACAAGCGACATTTTCACTTCCCATGAGATGGAAAGGGATATGTAGAATGATTTTAACATCAAAATAAGAATATTATATTTATTTATTTATTTATTTTATTATATTATCATTATTATAGAATATATAAATTCATGGATGAAGAAATAAACCATAAAACACTTTGTTAAGAGTAATAACTCTTATGTAGAAAACCACCTTTGAAATAAACCTTTTTACTTCTAGGATGGTATTTTTATGAAACCAAGACCTCTATGATGTGGGGATTTATTTTAAGAAGGTATTTAGTCAGGTATTGGTTAATATAGATTACTTAATGTATGTGAATAATACATAAGAGTAGGTTCCCTTTAATAAGTGAGTGGATTGGAACTCTTGTAATTTTTCAATGTTTTAAAATAATATAAAGTCTTATTCATGTGAAAGTGACAATATCCGTATAATATTTTAAATATATGATGATAATGGTAGAAATATTATCATATAATAAGATATAATATGTTATTTTTTTACCATATCACTTAGTTTTACCGTTATGAAGCATGTTTTACACTTTATCATGGTGACAACAATTTACCATTGTCACCATGTATTATGAAAAAAATAAAATTTACTTATTTAAAAAAAATTAACCTCCTCATTCCATATATAGAATAAATTTTTAAATATTATATTTCCATATTTTTTAAAATTATATTTAATAAAATTTCTCAAAACGAAATAAAAAACAGTTTTTTTGAAAAATGTTTCTTTATGCCAAAAATGAATTTATACCAAATTCAAGAATAATGTTGACTCCTATATAATTAATTAGATTATGTTTAATAAATGGGGAATAATTTAATTTTAAAACCATTATAATATATAATGGGACATTTAAAATACTTGAAATAAAATGATGGTTTTTATAAAAAATCAATATTTTCACTATTCACCTAATAATCTATATTTTAGAAAAATCCAAAAAAAAACACCCAGATTTATATTTAATATTAATATATAAAAATAAATAATTTTAAATAAAACCATATAATACATGGAAATAATTTTAAGTATAATTAAAGTATTTATTTTTTGATATAAAATTATTATAATGAATCTTAATTCATAAAATATAATCATAAATATTAATAAAATATCAATTTTACTTATTATTAACATTACCTAGGTTTTTAAATTTATTTTCATCCATGATACCTATGAAAAAAATATTAATTTTCCATCAGGTGGGATGTTTATTCACTATCAAGGATCTACACACCATCACGATCTAATTATTTTAAGAAAATTTCTTTAACCACTCCCAGCACTACACTTTTCTTTTTGATATATATCTTTAGATTCAAACATGGTGTTGATTGGCATGATTGATATTCATTAAATTATTATTTACCAAAATTTTATTACAATTATACAAATTCATTTTGCATTTTTAGTCCACTTGATGATTTTTTAAGTTGCAGTATATGACCACATTGAGTATGCATAGACAAATTATTCCTTATTATTGATGAGAAATATCTGTTCATATTTCTAAATCCTTTTTAAATGAAATAGTTTCAATAAAATTCATCCCTTTGAGTATTGAACTATTATTGGATAACTTTTTTGATCTTTTTCACATCATTACCTCTTAGCTATAAAACAAAAAAACAAGAATATACCATATTTCCATAATAATAATACTTGATATGATGTGTATTAATGTGTTCTATTTATATAGCACCAGTTTCCCCTTTGGTTCTCAGAATGTTCATTTTTGAATTAATTACCCAATAAACCTTAAACTTGGGATTGGGTTCTAATGGTCTCACATTAACAATTATTTCATTGTATTTTTTGTCAATACTTATACTAATTTTTTCATACTGATATGTTTTTTTATTATTCTAATAATTCATTTCCTATTTTTCTAGACCTTATTCTCCAATTTAACTATCTCTATAAAATTTGGAGTCTTATTTCTCAATGTCACATTAGGAGTTAAAGGTTTCTTTTAATATTTGACTATTAATTGTAGGATGAAAACATAATCCTTAAGATATTCTTGTTTTTTAACCAAAAATTTCATTTTCATAGTTAATCCATCAATAACCCTTGTAAGTTCTTAAATTTTGAGCTTATACTCCATTCCATTCTCTAAATTTTATGTATGTTCATATTTATGCTTCTTAATTTTTTCCTTCTACTAAAATTCCTCATTTTATTATTTCTAGATTTATATTTTGGAACCATTAACCACTCTATAATATTTCTTTATTTTTTTCTATCCAATAATATATATATTCAAACATATCTTGTACTTATACCTCAAGATCGACTCTTCCTTCTAATTATCCTTTTTTATTATTTCTCTCTTCCCTTGTCTTCGAATTTACTACAACATTCACCATATAATTTTCATTGTGGTCATTGAAATCATCAATTTATTTTTTTACTTTCTTCAGAACCATTATTTTCTAGTGAAAGAATACTCTTCTTCTTAAAGAAGTTGTGTCTCATACCTCTCTTTCCATTATAATTATATAAAAGATTCTTTAGGAGAATTTAATCATCTGTATCGTCATCATGATTCATTTGTAAACACATTACTATAGGGTTCTCAACTATTCCACACCAAAATAAAGATAGTTGAAGTTTCCCATTTAACTTACTTTTTCCCCAATTCAAATTTGAGGAAACTAATGACTTGACTTTATCCACATCTTATTAATTATTTTCATCCTCAATTGTGAGCTTATTCATGGCCTTAAAATACACCTCTTTATACTTACCCTTTTACAAAACCCTTTTATCATCGTTTCTCCTATCATATGTGACATGAGTACTATGTATACTATCTAACATCAACACCTTTTGGATCTTTTTCATCAATTATAGATATTTCTAGATTGATCTAAAGTTGAAACATTCTGAATATATACTTTAAAATACTTACATAGTCTAGGGTTTTACCAAGACCACACATTTCCTCCATAATTACATTTACTTAATCGAAGAATTCATCAACATATTCATTTAGGTACATCCTCAAGTTCTCAAACTTGTTCTAAAGAACCAGCAATTTGGATTCTTGGACTTTTAAATCACCTTTGTATGTATTTATCACCTTTTCACTCATGGAATTTGAGTAATCACATGACATCAACATCTTGTTTATTGTGTTGGATAAATCTCCCCTTTAGGAATTTATTTCTCTAGAGTCTACATCTAATTATTTTCGGCCTGTGTCTGTTAATGTATGCTTTTCCATATTTACTATGATTCTATTCATAACATCTATATATACATACATTTATAAAAATAGGATGTTTTTTAGTGAAAATTTTCTATACATATACATTATTCTCCTTGATGATCAGAATCCATTTGTGATAGAATACTTCCATGGACTCTATGAAGATAGATTCACTAACTTTAACCTTTTGAACTAATAAAAATTATTAACATTACTAGGTTAAAAACCTATTGTAGGAGTGTCAATCAGGGTATGATGGATTAAAACACTTTATATTTTATATCTTCTTCAAAACTCTCTCCCTCCTTAAGAAATGTATGAACTGAAATAAAATAATTTATGAAACGTTATAATTTTACTTGGTATAGCCATAACTGGGATAGATTAAGAGTAACCAGTGGAAATTTTACAAAGTACCAAAACCACTATATCTCTCTAATGTTAAAAAGCTCAAATAAAATTCATAGTCCCTCCAGTTTTACAACCATTCACACTTTGAAAGATCACTTCTCTCTATAGAAATGAACACACTACTTCTCTATAAGGCACTTATGATGATCTATATTAGATCAAAAAAAATTCACACTTTTTCAAGTATTTCATTAATATCTTTATTCACCTGATAGGAAAATACACTTTATCATGTATGATTTACCTTTTGGAAACACCTTTTATGATATGTTCTTGTTCCTTTATGAACAGTTTGAATACCTACTTGAACTTCCAATCTACCACATAGTGTGAGTACTTAAATAAAATCCTTTGCTTCAAAGATAGATGAATCCTTGAAAATAACTCCTCCTTCATGAATAAAAAAATATCCACAAACGAATCCTTAATTTCAAACTCCATTTGTTCCAAAACCAATTTTATTTATGAAACATACACCATTATGAACCACTTTTGGACATAGCTAAATTTATCCAGTGATGATTCTCTCTAATAATAATTTTTCTATTAAAATAAGTTATTATGGATCCATTATATATAAAAAAACTGAAAATTCGGCTAATAAAATTATTAATATTACTTTTGTGGATAGCCTCCACATTATACTACACCTACTTTTTGGTTCACATAACATATAAAATTCATATAGAAGCCTCAAAATCAGAATATTTCTATCACAAGTGATAATAAAGCTTTTTGTTTCACATAGAAAAAAATATATTTCATCATAATGTATTTTCTAATTTTATTTTTCTTATTCATTTACATGTTATTCGATCCACATAGTGTAGTTCCTTCACAAAATACATATAATTTCCTAAAATTCATAGCATACTGAAAGAAGTATTATAAAATCTTCATGTACTGATGTATGTACTATGAATAAATCCTCCATATTCCATTAAAAAAGTACCAAACATCATTCCTTGATATTTTGAAAACATTGGGAAACTGTGCTACATTCTATCCACCTATTTTGGAAACAAACCTATTGGAACTTTATCAACCTACTTTTTCCATAAACACAATCAACCCAACAACCTTAAAACACCACTAAGAGATATTTTTTCACAACACATGGATTTAAAACATCCAAAAATAATGAAATGATATAATTTTTTCTGGATAGTTAGATAAATCATGATTCTATGAAACAACTGTTGGATGTTGGTTGGAATATTTTATGTGGATCCATGGTTGTATAAAAAATAATAAATGGTGAAACTCTTTAACTAATGGGAGTATCTAAACGTATCATGAATGATTATAAAGTTACATCCATGTAGTAATGGAATAAACCTATAGGTAACCTTAGTGATAGGGGTGAAATTATTCACTGCTAAAGGTATTCTAATTTTCAGAAGCACATGGTATTAAACAAGTGAAGAATTCATTCTAAGGAAGTAGTAGAAGGTTTCCTTCCAACTGGAAGGTAAGAATACAAAAGACAAAAAGGTTTTATATTTTTCATATAGATAAATGGGTTCTAGATCAAGTTAATTCTCACAATAGATCTGTAGCTATAACGACCCATACTTTACATACATTGTTAATACTTCAAAATTGAAGTACATTTATTACAACATATGACAAAACCACAAAGGACCGTATAGGTATAGTGTCTTTAGAAACTGGGAAACATAAACAACTGGTTCATAAATATTCTACAGTGTCTCCCATTTATTTCATCATATCTAGGGTCCCTTTTAGCATATTCTACTTAATATCCATCTTCCTGACCTGGGGAAAAGAAAACATAAAAGGGTGAGCTCAAATGCTCAGCAAGGGCAAATAAAGGAAATAAAAATCATATTATATCTTTTTGAAAATCATAACCTGCAAAAGAGATCATAATATCTTAACATGGAACAAATCAAAGAAGTAAAAATGAGATCCCCATAATCATAACATGAAACTTGAAACTTTGTGGCATGCACACATAATCATGTAAAATCATTTCTTGTTAGTCATGACTCATTGCCAAGACTATCTTAGCGGACAAAGTCCCTTTCTGAACCGAGTTCACTCCTCGTTTCAGTCCTGTATCACTGAACCGAAATAACCTTCCATTCCATCCATGTTTATCTCATGAGATATAAATATTTACCCAATGCATTGGAGGGAGATATAGGTCCCACCCATCTTATAATGAATCCTTTCTTATGTGTGCCACATAATCATAAACCATACATCATAGCGTAACCCATGTAATAAAAATGGGATTCTTAATCAACATGACATCATAAAACAATTCATATAAGATAAAGGAATTCATAAAAATATTTCCCTCACAACATAATCAAATCCATGTAATAATAGGGATAAAAACAGAAGCCTTTTATTATCTTAGATGGAAAATAATTTCGATAAAATACTTGAACTTCATTCTTGAGGAAAATATCCTTTCTACTTCAAAAACACTTTTCCTTTCTTAACATGTCATACAATTTTAAACTAAAAGAAGTTGATTAAAAATAAACTTGAATACTTGTAAAGGAAGCTTCTTGGAAATAATGTTTTAGAAATCCATTCATGCCGTATAAGTTAAAAAAAACATTCTTCGTACTTTTTTCGGAAAAGTCAAAAAGTACCTCGTACGAAAAACGACAAAAGATTTATTTCATATCTTTTACTAAAAAACTCACCGAAGGGTAAAATTGGATTTAAACTAGTGTAAGTGGATGGAAAAAATATTACATATTGAGGGAACATGGATGTGGATGATAAAATACACCCCAATAAATACTTACGAATAAACAATCTCGGATAAAAATGAGATTGTGATATTTCCCTTACCTTAGGTCCGATTTGCTTTGTATGTGTATGAAGCTCCTGTATAATGGTTTAAATAATGTTATTGACTTATTCCAGAATCATACATTTTTATATGATATCATATATGGTCATATTCTTAGCTTCTTGTTAGTAATATTTCATTGTTACTTGTTACTCGGGTCTTTATTGCCTTTTGTTCTTATGCGTGTTTTGCCGAATAAATTCTTATTCTTCTTTTAAGGTAATAGATACCTTATATACAGAATGGTATTAGTGTAACATATATCATATTTATTCATTCAATTCATTTATATAATTACTATGTAATGATGATCATGTAGAACGAGTCGCATCACATCGTGGAGACGGTATTCCGTACGTACGCACGAGTGATGATATCGTTCCTATGATCATGGAATTGTATTGGAGTATATGTATATTATTTCAGTATCAATATTACTTTATAATAATCATAAATAGTTACTCATTACACCATTATACCCATCCTTGTAAGGTGATGGTGGAAAATAGATTACACCACGGCGTGGAGACGGTATTCCGTACGTACGCACGCGGGGTGATTTCATTTTTCCGTAGGATGGATAGAAGGTGAATTAGGGTTGTTTCATATTTATAATAACATATCAGTATGTAAGTAATACTGATGTTATTACTTTATCATGAAACAACTAAAGAAGAAGAAGTTGAAGAAGAAATAAATTGAAAAGATCGGTAATGGATATTACCTCTTCTTTGGAACGCTTCTTTGAATCCTCCACTTAGGGAACTAAGATTGGTCTTTTAAGAAGACCAGGACCTCTAGGATTATTCTAGGGAAGTGTAGAGGAGAAAATGGCAGGGGTTTGCCGAGCTTGAGTGCTCAAATTGGTGTGAGGAGGAGGGGGAGGAGGTGCCCTTTTATAAGGGAGGAGAGGGGCACCATAGGAATATCTCAAAATATTATTTTATATTAAAGTTAAAATCGGTGTATAATGGTTCCAAAGGGTCTTATTTCGAAGATAAAGTGGGGATGGGTCGAAATCCTATCAACCAATAGGATTTAGACAAGTTTAGGTTATTATTTTAACCTTATCAATTAGATTTAACTCTAAGTTAAATAATTTAACTTTTACCGTGTCTTTTTGTTTTCTTACACTATATGGTTAATACACTTACTATAACATGCCAAACGAACCCCAAATTGTTTATTATTAATATATATATCCTTATCTAAGTCATTTGGCCGAACCTTAGATTTTTAAGAATAAAATAACAATTTGTAATATAATATTTGATTTAAAAACTATTTTGTGTCAATTTTGACACTATTTGATATATGATTTTTGTGAAAGTCATAACAGAATTATATGTTCGAACCAAGTTGATTGAATCAACACTAATATATCATAGTAACCTAGAAAATTAGTGTAATTCATAAAAAGTCTCAAATTACATTTATTTTGGTGTTTATAACATCAATTATGTCAATATTTCATTAATAAGATAATTACTGCATCATCATTGTGTCATAAATAAATTAAATTATTTAATGTCTAAAAATTATAAATAAAATATCATTATGTAGGAAATATTTTTAGCTTTCTATTGAATATTTATAGTCGAATTTATCTTATGTATAACCCCATATTAAAAATGTTTTAGTTATTAACCTTTGATTTTAACTATTTTAACTATTCATTAAATAAAATAATATTAAATGTCATAATCAAATCCAAGTGGACCTAAATTGTCATATTATATTCATAAGGTTGTTTTTGGTCGAATTACACTTATCCAATAGAATTAGGACATGTGTTAGGGTAATAGTAATATCATATTTACCCTTAGTTACCCTATTTACTTTTAACCGTGGTAAAAAAAGTAAAAAGTTACTATTCACCAAAAAATTATTTTCATCTCATTGAACCACATTTTAGTCCTTGATATTAACCGTGTCTCTCGGATTTTCGAAATTCCATTCACAGAAGCGGTAAAATTAAGTTTTATGCAAAATTCAGTTTTTAACCTACCACTTAGTGGTTTCACTATTCATCAAAAATTGAAAGTTTTCAGAAAAATACCAAAATTTCACCCTAGGCTAATTTCGGTATTCCGAATCCAAAAATGAAGTCCATTTTGAAAGATAAAATTTATAAAATTTCAAAAAGTGGTTATTACTATTCATAACGGCTAGTTTTAATAATATTTTAATAGCATATCGTTGTTTAGTGAAACTCGGTATTGCGTACGACGCAAGCTATCGAGGAAGGTCACGATTTCGTGTAAAGCAAGCCAAGCAAGTGTTGTGTAGAAAAAGATTCCTTTGATGATTTATATAACATAAAAGTCTCGGGTGTTACATTCTACCCCCCTTAAAAAGAATTTCGCCCTCGAAATTCGTCACTTTGTAACAAATAGATGAGGATACTTCTCCCTCATCATATCCTCAAGCTCCCACGTAGCTTCTTCTAATTGGTGGTTCCTCCATAAAACTTTCACCAATCGAGTGGTCTTGTTTCGTAGGACTTTTTCGCTACGATCCAGAATCTCTATCGGTTGTTCTTCATAAGAAAGATCATGCTCCAGCGGTACAACTTCTGAGCTGAGTACATGTGAAGGATTAGGTATGTACTTTCTCAGGAGAGATACATGGAACACATCGTGAACTTGAGAGAGATTCAGTGGAAGCGCCAATCGTTAAGCTACCTTTCCAACACGATCCAGTATTTCGAAAGGACCGATATATCTAGGGCTCAACTTCCCCTTATTTCCAAATCTCATAACCCTCTTCCAGGGAGATATTCGTAAGAACACTTTATCACCCACTTCAAACTCTAGGTCTTTTCTTCGGTTATCGGCATAACTTTTCTATCGACTCTGAGCTGCTCTTATGTGTTGTTGAATAGATCTGACCTTTTCTGCCATTTCATCAACGAGATCAGGTCCTAATAGCTTTCTTTCCCCAACTTCATCCCAGCAAGTTGGAGTCCTGCATTTCTTTCCATAGAGAGCTTCATAAGGAGCCATCTGAATACTAGAGTGAAAACTATTATTATAAGAAAATTCCACCAAGGGTAGGTGTTGATCCCAACCTCCTTTGAAATCCATAGAGCAAGCTCTCAACATATCTTCTAGGGTTTGAATTCTTCTCTCAGACTGACCGTCTGTCTGAGGATGATAAGCAGTGCTGAAACTCAACTCTGTATCCAGAGTATGCTGAAGACTTCGCCAGAACATCGAGGTAAATCTCAAATCCCGATCAGATATAATAGAAAGTGGTACTCCATGCAATCTTACCACTTCCTTTACATATATCCTGGCAAGCTGATCCAGAGAGAAATCCTCTCTAATAGCAATGAAGTGTGCAGACTTTGTAAGATGATCAACTATGACCCAAATAGCATTATTGCCTTTGGATGTTTTAGGAAGTCCTGTGACAAAGTCCATAGTGATGTTTTCCCATTTCCATTCGGGTATGGGTAATGGTTGTAACATCCCCTTAGACTTCTGTCTCTCAGCTTTAACTTGTTGACAAACCAAGCATCGAGAGACATATTCAGCAACATCTCTTTTCATGCCATCCCACCAGAAGTACTCTTTCAGGTCCCTATACATCTTCGTGCTTCCAGGATGAATAGAGAATGAAGAACTATGAGCCTCATCCAGCAGCTCCTTCTTCAATTCAGGGATGGGAGGAACACAAACCCGATTCCTGAACTTTATTATCCCATCACAATCAAGGTTGAATTCAGGAACATTTCTCACCTTCTTTTGTAACTCGACATCTTCTTTCTGTGCCTCTTTAATCTTCACATGTATAGATGGTTGAACATTCATTTGAGACAGATAAGATTTTTTCCCTTCCATTATAATTCCAAGATCCATCCTTTGTAAATCCATAAATATTGGATCTTTTGTGATCCTCATCATGGATAAACTAGCATGGTCTTGTCGACTTAATGCATCTTCCACCTTGTTTGCTTTTCCAGGGTGGTAATGGATTGAGCAGTCATAATCCTTAATCAGCTCCAACCATCTTCTTTGATGCATATTCAGCTCCTTTTGTGTGAAAATATACTTTAAACTTTTATGATCAGTATAAATATCACACCTTTCACCATAAAGGTAATGCCTCCAAATCTTTAATGCAAAGATTACCGCAGCCAACTCCAAATCATGTGTTGGGTAATTTTGCTCATGGATTTTCAACTGTCGTGAGGCATAAGCTGTCACCATATCATTTTGCATAAGAACACACCCCAATCCCTTCTTGGATGCATCACTGTAGATCACAAACCTTTCTCCACTACAAGGCAGTGTGAGCACAGGTGCACTGGATAACCTTCTTTTCAACTCCTTGAAATTCTCTTCACATTCCTCTGTCCAAAAAAACTTAACTCCTTTCCGAGTCAACTTGGTGAGTGGATTAGATAATCATGAAAAATCCTTTACAAAACATCGATAATATCCAGCCAAACCAAGAAAACTTCGGATCTCAGTTACTGTTGTTGGTCTCGACCATCTTTCGATAACCTCTGTTTTTGCTAGATCCACAGATACCCCCTCTTTTGAGATTATGTGACCCAAAAATGCAACTTTTTTAAGCCAAAATTCACACTTGGTAAATTTGGCATAAAGCTTATCCTTTCTCAGGGTCTTCAATATAATTCTCAAGTGATCTTCATGCTCCTCCTTTCTCTTTGAATAGACAAGAATATAGTCTATAAAGACTACCACAAATTGATCAAGATAGTCTCTAAAGACTCTATTCATTAGATCCATGAAGATAGCATGGGCATTAGTAAGACCAAATGGCATCACTATAAATTCATAGTGTCCATACCTTGTACGGAAAGCCGTCTTTGGTATATCCTCCCTTTTGACCCTTAATTGATGATACCCTGAACGAAGATCAATCTTGGAAAAGTATTGAGCTCCGCGTAGTTGGTCAAATAAGTCATAAATGCGTGGGAGAGGATATTTGTTCTTGATAGTGATCTTGTTAAGTTCTCGATAATCAATGCAGAGTCTCATTGATCCATCGTTCTTCTTAAAAAATAGAACAGGTGCTCCCCAAGGTGACGCACTAGGGCGTATGAATCCCTTATCAAGATTCTCTTGGAGTTGCTTCTTCAATTCCTGCAACTCAATTGGGGACATTCTATAAGGTGTCTTTGAAATAGGCAAAGCACCCGGTACGAGTTCTATTGAAAACTCAACTTCACGATTTGGTGGAAGACCTGGTAATTCCTCCAGAAAGACATCATCAAACTCCCGTACGATGGGCATATTCTTAATCGCGAGTTTCTCACCAACCATTTGAGATAAATAACCTTCATTTAGTGGAATCAATACCCATAAAATGGAAGAAATTTCCACTGGAAGGTTATGTTCATCCTTGCATTGATAGACGATCATAGATTGATCTGGAATATGAAATGTGACTTCCCTTCTTTGGAAATTGATATGAGCTCCGTATAAATAAAGCCAATCCATGCCAAGAATCACATCAAATTCCACTATAGGAAGGATCACAAGATTTGCAGGAAGCACTTTCCCACAAACTTCGATCGGAGAAGAATTATAAACTTTTGATGCGATTGATGTGCCATTAGGTGTTGTCATAGCTAACTCAACATCTAATTGTTGAGGTAATACGGTGATACCCTTAGAAAATTCTTCAGAAATAAAAGAGTGGGTGGATCCAGAATCAAATAAAACATTTGCTACTTTAGAGTGGATGGTAAGTGTACCTTTCACCACTTCGTTATCGTACTCCACATCGCTGATAGAAATTGCATGTGACTTTCCTTTGTCTTTAGCCTTAATAGTTTGTTTACGTCGACCATCATCATCAACCCTTGGATTTGGGCATTGATTGGCATAATGCCCCATCTCCTTGCACTTGAAACATTGAAGTGTAGTAGGTTCATTCTGTGTATCCCTTCCTTTGTTTGCATCATTAGACATCTTCTTCCCATCATCACGACATTAAAATGCCCGATGACCTTCCTTTCCACATTTGAAACATTTACTTGTCCCTTTAAGACAACTCCCTCCATGTTTCTTTCCACACTTTGAGCATAAGGGAAAGCTCATCTTCTTTTCAGTGTGCTCTTTATATTTTCCTTTAAATTCCATTTTCCTCTTCTTATCAAACCCATATGACTGATGGGTTTCTCCAATCTCCATCTCGACTTTGAGAGCACATCAAACGATTTCCTCATAGCTATTGAAGTCCCTTATGGCTAACGCCGTTCGAAGACTTGGTTTTAAGCCACTAAAGAATCGATCGATCTTACTCTCAGGTTGGATAATAATACCAGAAGCGTACCTTGCAAGTCTTGTAAAATTTGCTTCATAGGTACCAACAGATTCATCATCCCTTTGCTTCAGTTCAAGAAACTCTTTCTCCATCTTTGTTCGGAGAATACGAGGGAAGTACTTATTAAAAAATAAGTTCTTGAACTCGTCCCATTCCATAGACTCAATTTCATCCCTTTGCCTCGTATTCTTAATAAGATTCCACCGTTGATCAGCATCTCCTTCCAAACGATACACTGCTAGGATGACTTTATCATGTTCAGAACATTGAAGAACTGAAAATATCTTTTCAGTAGTACTAATCCATTGTTCAGCAACTAATGGATCAGTAGACCCACTGAAAGAAGGTGGACGCTGCCTCATGAAGGATTCAACAGAATGTTGCTTCTTACTTTGCTCGTTTGGAAGTCCTGCATGATTCATAGCTTGAGAAAGTTGTGTGAGCATGGCTACAAGATTTTGCATTCCAGCTCCCATATCGTTTGGTTGCTCAGGGGGACAATCATTGCATTGCCCATCGCATTCCGCATTAACACGGTTCCTTCGGGTTCCAGCCATTGACTAAAACCAAAAAGAATAGTGTGAGCAACACAAATTATAATAGGAAAACCACATAATTCAAGAATAAAATTTTCACGCTTAAGGTCTTATCCTAGGTTATTCATGGCCATTTATAAAACACTAAGATTGTGTTCTATGCTTAGACTTATCCTTAGGGTTCTTACTAAGGCTTTCACATCCTAGTTTCCAATGGTTGACTATAACTTTCCTCTGATACCAACTATAACGACCCATACTTTACATACATTGTTAATACTTCAAAATTGAAGTACACTTATTACAACATATGACAAAACCACAAAGTACCGTATAGGTATAGTGTCTTTAGAAACTGGGAAACATAAACAACTGGTTCATAAATCTTCTACAGTGTCTCCCATTTATTTCATCATATCTAGGGTCCCTTTTAGCATATTCTACTTAATATCCATCTTCCTGACCTGGGGAAAAGAAAACATAAAAGGGTGAGCTCAAATGCTCAGCAAGGGAAAATAAAGGAAATAAAAATCATATTATATCTTTTTGAAAATCATAACCTGCAAAAGAGATCATAATATCTTAACATGGAACAAATCATAGAAGTGAAAATGAGATCCTCATAATCATAACATGAAACTTGAAACTTTGTGGCATGCACACATAATCATGGAAAATCATTTCTTGTTAGTCATGACTCATTGCCAAGACTATCTTAGCGGACAAAGTCCCTTTCTGAACCGATTTCACTCCTCATTTCAGTCCTGTATCACTGAACCAAAATAACCTTCCGTTCCAGCCATGTCTATCTCATGAGATATAAATCTTTACCCAATGCATTGGAGGGAGATATAGGTCCCACCCATCTTATAATGAATCCTTTCTTATGTGTGCCACATAATCATAAACCATACATCATAGCGTAACCCATGTAATAAAAATGGGATTCTTAATCAACATGACATCATAAAACAATTCATATAAGATAAAGGAATTCATAAAAATATTTCCCTCACAACATAATCAAATCCATGTAATAATAGGGATAAAAACAGAACCCTTTTATTATCTTAGATGGAAAATAATTTCGATAAAATACTTGAACTTCATTCTTGAGGAAAATATCCTTTCTACTTCAAAAACACTTTTCCTTTCTTAACATGTCATACAATTTTAAACTAAAAGAAGTTGATTAAAAACAAACTTGAATAATTGTAAAGTAAGCTTCTTGGAAATAATGTTTTAGAAATCCATTCATGCCGTATAAGTTAAAAAAACATTCTTCGTACTTTTGTCGGAAAAGTCAAAAAGTACCTCGTACGAAAAACGACAAAAGATTTCTTTCATATCTTTTACTAAAAAACTCACAGAAGGGTAAAATTGGATTTAAACTAGGGTAAGTGGATGGAAACAATATTACATATTGAGGGAACATGGATGTGGATGATAAAATACACCCCAATAAATACTTACGAATAAACAATCTCAGATAAAAATGAGATTGTGATATTTCCCTTACCTTAGGTCCGATTTGCTTTGTATGTGTCCGAAGCTCCTGTATAATGGTTTAAATAATGTTATTGACTTATTCCAGAATCATACATGTTGATATGATATCATATATGGTCATATTCTTATCTTCTTGTTAGTAATATTTCATTGTTACTTGTTACTCGGGTCTTTATTGCCTTTTGTTCTTATGCGTGTTTTGCCGAATAAATTCTTATTCTTCTTTTAAGGTTATAGATACCTTATATCCAGAATGGTATTAGTGTAACATATATCATATTTATTCATTCAATTCATTTATATAATTACTATGTAATGATGATCATGTAGAACGAGTCGCATCACATCGTGGAGACGGTATTCCGTACATACGCACGAGTGATGATATCGTTCCTATGATCATGGAATTGTATTGGAGCATATGTATATTATTTCAGTATCAATATTAATTTATAATAATCATAAATAGTTACTCATTACACCATTATACCCATCCTTGTAAGGTGATGGTGGAAAATAGATTACACCACGGCGTGGAGACGGTATTCCGTACGTACGCACGCGCGGTGATTTCATTTTTCCGTAGGATGGATAGAAGGTGAATTAGGGTTGTTTCATATTTATAATAACATATCAGTATGTAAGTAATACTGATGTTATTACTTTATCATGAAACAACTAGAGAAGAATAAGTTGAAGAAGAAATAAATTGAAAAGATCGGTAATGGATATTACCTCTTCTTTGGAACGCTTCTTTGAATCCTCCACTTAGGGAACTAAGATTGGTCTTTTAAGAAGACCAGGACCTCTAGGATTATTCTAGGTAAGTGGAGAGGAGAAAATGGCAGGGGTTGGCCGAGCTTGAGTGCTCAAATTGGTGTGAGGAGGAGGGGGAGGAGGTGCCCTTTTATAAGGGAGGAGAGGGGCACCATAGGAATATCTCAAAATATTATTTTATATTAAAGTTAAAATCGGTTTATAATGGTTCCAAAGGGTCTTATTTCGAAGATAAAATGGGGATGGGTCGAAATCCTATCAACCAATAGGATTTAGACAAGTTTAGGTTATTATTTTAACCTTATCAATTAGATTTAACTCTAAGTTAAATAATTTAACTTTTACCGTGTCTTTTTGTTTTCTTACACTATATGGTTAATACACTTACTATAACATGCCAAACGAACCCCAAATTGTTTATTATTAATATATATATCCTTATCTAAGTCATTTGGCCGAACCTTAGATTTTTAGGAATAAAATAACAATTTGTAATATAATATTTGATTTAAAAACTATTTTGTGTCAATTTTGACACTATTTGATATATGATTTTTGTGAAAGTCATAACAGAATTATATGTTCGAACAAAGTTGATTAAATCAACACTAATATATCATATTAACCTATAAAATTAGTGGAATTCATAAAAAGTCTCAAATTACATTTATTTTGGTGTTTATAACATCAATTATGTCAATATTTCATTAATAAGATAATTACTGCATCATCATTGTGTCATAAATAAATTAAATTATTTAATGTCTAAAAATTATAAATAAAATATCATTATGTAGGAAATCTTTTTATCTTTCTATTGAATATTTATAGTCGAATTTATCTTATGTATAACCCCATATTAAAAATGTTTTAGTTATTAAACTTTGATTTTAACTATTTTAACTATTCATTAAATAAAATAATATTAAATGTCATAATCTAATCCAAGTGGACCTAAATTGTCATATTATATTCATAAGGTTGTTTTTGGTCGAATTACACTTATCCAATAGAATTAGGACATGTGTTAGGGTAATAGTAATATCATATTTACCCTTAGTTACCCTATTTACTTTTAACCGTGGTAAAAAAAGTAAAAAGTTACTATTCACCAAAAAATTATTTTCATCTCATTGAACCACATTTTAGTCCTTGATATTAACCGTGTCTCTCGGATTTTTGAAATTCCATTCACAGAAGCGGTAAAATTAAGTTTTATGCAAAATTCAGTTTTTAACCTACCACTTAGTGGTTTCACTATTCATCAAAAATTGAAAGTTTTCAGAAAAATACCAAAATTTCACCCTAGGCTAATTTCGGTATTCCGATTCCAAAAATGAAGTCCATTTTGAAAGATAAAATTTATAAAATTTCAAAAAGTGGTTATTACTATTCATAACGACTAGTTTTAATAATATTTTAATAGCATATCATTGTTTAGTGAAACTCGGTATTGCGTACGACACAAGCTATCGAGGAAGGTCACGATTTCGTGTAAAGCAAGCCAAGCAAGTGTTGTGTAGAAAAAGATTCCTTTGATGATTTATATAACATAAAAGTCTCGGGTGTTACAGTAGCACCCTAATATTTTAATTTATTACTTTTTTTTAAATAATTCAATGTGTTTGATAGCTTTCTCTACATGCAACACCAAATTTAAATAAAAACACAATATATTTTGATAAAATATAGATATATAAGTAAAACCATTAAAAATTATCCATTTAATTAGAAATAATGAATATTATTAAACTAAATATGAAATATTTGTATACATAAAATAATGGATACTTTAAATATAAATGAAATTAATTTAGTTTACTTATAATTACTAATAAGATCATTTATTGTTTTGAAAAGTTTTTAAAAAAAGTTAATTTTTATTTGATATGAATTTATATTTAATTAAATGTATGATCATCGATTATAAATTATATATAATATTAGTAATTGGATAACACTAATGCATTTGGTAAAAGATATGAAATAATAATAATAAATTTTAATATTTGAAAATGTCATTTTCTAATACAAAGAATAAGAAATTAAAAAAAATCAAATGATAAAAACATGTATATAATTTAGTTTATGAGATGTTTCTCAGTATTATATCTTCCAAACTCAATTATTGTATGTTTTTTTATCCACTTTACATGTTCAACATATTATCCCTTTATAAAAAGTTCAAATATTTACAAAAATGTCATTCTCCCCACTTATGAAAGGGGACTCTCACCACCCCTTAAAGGAACTCCTAAAAATTATGTTTCCTCCTAAAAACTTACCCAATTAACTTATACTATACTAATATTTAACTCTATTTAAATTCTGGTTACAATATATTATCCTATTTCATTCATTCTCAAGGGATCTCCCAAGGAAATCTCAAAGAGCTCAACATGAGCAAGCATTTTTTTACTTAACTTCATTATTTTATATTTTTATCTAATTGTAATTTTAATATCCCTATATAATAAAATTTTTCTTTTACATATAATAAATTTTATTATTCTTTATGAATATTATTTAGTTTAATTGTCCCTTTTCTATTTATAAAAATGGAACCAACATTCAAGTGTTGTGTGGACTACAACCTCAATGACACAACGTGAATCGTTTTCCTTCACTGCATGACATGGGTGGTTCAAAAGGAAAATTTAATAAATAATTATAATATATATATAATTTTTATAATTATGAAACCTTTCACCATATTACTCCATTATCCAATTATATAGAAGAAAAATTTAACCATGCGTACATGTGGACTACCGCCTCCATGGAACAATTGATTTTTGTTTTTCATTCCATCGCTACCTTATATGGATGGTCATGAGGATGAGATTAAAGGATAAATTTTATTTTTATGATATCACGTAGTTTTAGGTATGGAAAATTTTATAACATATTAATTATATGAACATCAAAAAAAATATAGTTAATTTAATCATTTAAAAACGGTGGACTTAGAGGAAAATTATCTCTTCTCTCAATGTAATTGATTTGTATACATTTTATTATATTTATAATCCTTTATAATTCTAATATATCAAACTAATAATCACTATATAAGATCTATATTCTTTTCTTGTAAAGATATTACCACTAAACCACCTCATAACCATCCATTAATCTTAGAAAATTCAAGTTTGGGTTAGTTGAACAACATACTTGGAAAATACTATAAATTTATATCATTAATGAATATGAGAACGTATTTACTGGTATAATATGATATAAATATGTAAATAATATTTTAATTGTTTATATTATGGTTATAAAAAAATTTAACTCATTATTTTACTAAACTTGTTTTGTTCTTTGAAAATCACTGAAACATGAGCATCGTTGATTTCATCTTCATGGTTTGTAATAAAAACTACAAAGGAATGAAATTATAACCTTAATAAATATCATAGAACGTATATTATATTAATTTTAATTATATTTTAATTATTAACTTTGAGAAAATAATTAATACTAACACTTTTTTTATGAAACTAGTTCGAAGCAATAGAGACTACTTAGAGTCAGTGTTGAAAAATTGGTAAAAACTATCTACTATTTATATGTAATGAATTATTGTAAATGAGAAGTATAAATGGTTATAGTTTTGACTATTTTTCATGGGTGTCTATTTTGTTAACTTAATTTAATTATTTAGTACTTTTTTGTTCAAGTGCGGAATGAATTAGGACCGATTTAAGGGTTTTATTCTAAAATTAATCTATTTGAGACATGTTTTATATTATGAACCTAAGTTAATTTTTTATGTATATAATTCCAATATGAGATAACATATCAGGAATTATCATTTCATCATGGTATTTTAAGTTAAGTTAAAATCATTCTCTTTTAAGGGGTTTTGATTAATTTGTTACTCAAGTCACAATTATTTTCCTAATCTCAATTATGATTCTCCGAGATATGTTATTTGTTATAAATCATGTTTACTTTGTATGGTGTTCAATTTATTTACTATCACATGAATGTTATATACATTATTTCCTATTAATGAATGGTAAAATATAATCTCAAATAATTTATTTTCTATAAATGATTTTTGTCTCTAATGTTACCCAATCGTAAAAGTTTCTAGCATATCAATTTTCATTCATTTATGATTGTCAACTTGAAATTATTTCATATATATTGTGTAAATTATTCCCTCTGATTGTATTATATATTATTCTCTCATTGTATAAATTTTTACCACATTAAACCCCTTTAAAATGTTTCATTCTTCGAGATGTGTGTTTCCTATAACGTATATTGATAACTCATATATTCTTTCTTTGAGTTATAATTTTTCATCTTTAAATTAATTATCAATGCTTGGGTTCTCCTACCATAACACTTTATTATATTTTATTTTATAATACCCTTTAGTAAAATAATATTTCAAAATAATTTAATGTTCTTCTATTATTCTTATAATTTTAGTTTTAAGCCAAGGTATTTAGAAAATAATAAAATGGTTGTTCCCTTCAGTTTCAAATTTTTTAACATCCTAACATAAATAATCCATGATAAAAATTATTTAATTTTAAAGGATAAATTATTTAAAAATATTTTCAAAATTAAATTTTTTCAATGTTTTTTATTACACCATTTCAAAATTTACTTTTGAAATTGATGTGTAAATTTTTATTTTATGTCAATGATAAAAATATTTTCTAAAATAACTTTTATGTTTTTGATTCCATTATCCTTATAATTTTCAAAAGGATTTACCATAATAGTGCTCATATAACATGATTTATCATCTATTTTATATATATATATATATATATTATAATTTGTGGAATTGAATTCAGGGTATCAAACTCTTTTATTTTTTGATCACTTATTTTGTGATTTTGTTCAAAGAATTCTTTTGTTGTGGTATTTTTTAATTTTTTCAAATCCCTCTTATGATTAATTTTTTTTAATATAGATATATTCATGTATAACCATCTACTTTATATCCCTACATGGATTATGATCGTGTTATTCCATCATTGACATAACCATATACTTATTACATTATACGGTGTGAATATCTCATTTTAAAAAATCATATTTAAGGATGTTCAACTAGAAAAAACATGTATTTTTTACATAGGTAAATGTTTTGGAATTTCGTATGTTGTATTCCTAAACAAATGATTATTAGAAGGTTGATTATCTATTATTTTACCATACACCTTTTTTCTCCAGATGGGTAATAATCATGTTATCCCTTTTATTTTCATGGTGAAAATTATTGATATTCTTGGTGAGAATTGACTACTAAAATATGCTTATTTTTTATTGACATTCGATATCTTTGGTTATATATATATCCATATTTTTATTAGTAAAATTTTCCTTAGATAATGGTATGAAAAGTATAATTAAATCTTATAGTGAATTCATTAAAATAAATTTGGTGATGGATGGGAATCAAAATTATAGATTCACTTGATACATTGACAGGTCTCATGTGACAAAACAAGTTGCTTTTTGGTGTATACTTCTTCCCATAATAGGATAGTGTCTTAAGATAAGGATTTTACAAAATGTTTTTAATTTACAACATTATACATTCAATAAATATGAGATAATTATTATTAATACCCATGTTTCATTTTATTATCTTGTATATACAATGCTCTCAAGTTTAGTTTATTATAAAATTATTTGTATTACTTATTATTTCCATATTATGTATTCCATGATTATGTTTTTTACAAAATAAATTATATATTTCCCTTAATGAGTATTTGATATCACTCCTATATTTCTTTCCATTCTCAAGATTATAATGAAAATTAGTGTGTGTGATATGTTTTGAAGGATATAATGTGATGAATAATTTAAGGGTGATATTAAGGCCTCATTATAGATTTAGTAGTTACTTATATAATTGTAAAATTTTCTATTAGTTGAGAAGCACATGGGTTTTTCTAATTTGTTTTTTCCATAATTATAAAAATATATAAAAATGGTCTTGGTAATTTATATAATTTAATAATTTCATTAATCCTTGAAATTATGGGATATTTATTTCTAATAATTTATAGTTGGTATCTAATTGAGTATATAAATTATGTGTTTAGAGAACTAGGTTCGAGAGTTTAGAATTGGTGTGTCACATATTCCCTTAAATAAGGTTTTAGATAACATTAGATATAATGATGTTTGTTGAGGATAATTTAAGGGTTGATAAGATAGGTTTCCTCATAATTTAAAATGTATAGATAATCCTTTAGTATTGTATTTTTTTTAAAGAGTAAGAAACAAGGATTCATATAATAAAAGTAGGGTTACAAGAGTCAAAAGGTAGGTAATTTAAATTTATCTCATTTAAGAATAGGAAGAAACTCATAGGGTATGTTGTAATGATGAGTGCAAGTATCGTCAAAGGCTCCTTTGTTTGCAAAGAAATCAACAAGTTGATTGGCTTCATGATAGACATGCATAATGATGTAATTCATTAAGGCAAGAGTGTCAAGTTAGTTAATACTTTTTTATGTGAGTTTCCATGCAAGGTGAATCTAACACATTCTAACTGCTTAAACGATGGTGGTTGAGTCACTTTAAAACCAGAAATTACTCCAATTTCTTTGACGTGCAACATCAACAGCCTTGATGAAACCCCTCATTTCTGCTTCAGGATCAGTAGCACATCCATATGAACTATAAACTCCCTCTAATAAACCTCTATTGTGATATCTGAATATAATTATATAGATGGTAGGTCTTAGGTTTCCTCTCAAGGTGCCATCCGAATTTCATTTTATCTGGCCTATAAATAGAGGTGACCAGAGGACTTCAATAGTGCCCCGAGGATTAGGATAGTTTCCATGTCTGTGCAATTTTCTCAGAATTATGAGATCCCTGATCAAGTTATCATGGCATTCCTCATGTACTTTATTTTCTTTTTGAATTGTGAGAAGGATATAAGAGAGAGAAACCTTGGGGTTGAATGTAGCATTTTCATGTATACTCATGTTTCTGCTTCTCTGGATTGTATAAAAAACTTCGGCACATGCAACCAGGTAGAGGATGTAGACCTGCTTTGATAGTTGAATCGCTAAAATATCAAGTATAAAGGTTAAGATGTTCGACACTTGCAGAGGGTGGAGTTTGAATAAATCAAAAATAGAATTATAGAGATAAGCATTGGTTTTGTAGGATAGAAACAAATGATAAGCATCATCCTGATGCTGATGGAATAGGGCCCACCTTGAGCACAGTGATATACCCACACATTTCATATTGCTTTCAACCAGAAGCTTGTTGAGATAGAGACTCCATAGCAGTGTGTATCAAGATGGTTGAAACTATTTTTTTAGTCCACAATCCATGTATAGTTTCTTTGAATTAGATTATTGTAGAATATCTTGGAATCCAGAACTCCATTTGCACTCGGTTCCAAGATAAGCATGTCTTCCATGTTCAGGAAATCATAAGAAGAGACCATGAAATAAATATGAGATGGAATCATATTACTCCGATCAACCTAGTCCTTTATGGTAGAATTGTAGTCAGTTTTTAGGTCATGAGTGATAACATTTTCAATCAGGGGGCACTAGTCCAATTATCCTTCCAGAATTTGAGATAGGATTGACCGCTTTCCAACCAGTGTGAGTGCATATTGATCTTCTGAAAAATACTTTTCAGACCTGACCAAATTGAATATTTCATGTAATTTATCTTCTCCTAAATCAGCATGCTGATGAATTTGGATCAAATAAATTCCATAGAATGTGCCTTGTCATTGATGAGCCTCAAAATAAATTGGGATGGAAGAGATTTGTTGAAGAGATCTATATTTTTCATTCCATGTCCTCCAAATTTTTTTGGCATACAACACTTCCTCCAAGGACCAGTAATAATTTTCTGTTTTAGGATACTACCACTCCACATAATGTTTCACATAAGAGAGTTGTTGTTTTTAATGGTGGAGGTAGGCTAGGAGTACAACATAAAGGAGTAGGCTAGCTTTGAGATGACCACATTCTAAACTAAGAAAATTCTTCTCTCCATTGAGAGAGACTTTCCCTTCCAGGATGAGAGGGTTGTTCTAACCTAGCTCACAACTTCCAAAAAGTGAGTGGAGAAAGGTCTTTCGAGGAACATGGGGACCCCAAGATAAGTGAAGGGTAGATATACTTATCTTATGCTCAGGTTATGCATCATGTAGGATTTCTTAGAGGTTGAAATATTTTTTCCAAAGAATATAAATGATTTTCTTCAGTTATCCTCCTATCCAAAAACAATTTCATAGTGGAGTAGGGTCATCTTAATATATTGGATATTTCTCAAGTCACCCTAAGTGAAAATGATAATATCATCTAAAAAAAGGTTTTAGGGGGAAGAGAAACCTCTAGTTGCTTTGATTTTTTATTTCTCCCTTGTTAGACTTGTTAAGAATCAATATACTAAGATAGCCTTCAACAATTGTGAAAATGATAGTAGAAATGGGGTCCCCATGTCTCACTCCTCTGGAGCACTTGAAGAATCCTTCTGGAGATCCTTTAATAATAATGGAAATATGAGTAGAGCTGATAAGTGTATTAATTCATTGAATGAATCTCATATAAAATTCAAACCCCTGAAGAATATGACCAATAAATCCCCATTAAATATTTTCAAAGTCCTTCATGAGAATAACATAACATTAGTGAAAACCCTAGGGATAATTAAAAGTGATAATTCTAAGTATACAATAACATCCTGAAGTTTTGGTAAAGTAGAGATTATGTGGTTCTCCTAGAAATTACATCAATGTTTGGATATTACATGTGGATATCAGTACTAGCATAGATGAACCTAAGGATAATAACTCTGAAAATGGTGGATTGGGTATTAACTTGATCATCACCCAATGCACAACAAATATGCCTAACTGCTTACCTAGTTTTACACTTCCATGGGATAATATTTTGTTAATTCACATTCTCTATATGAACTATTATTAGGTATTTGAATATTTTTATGTTAGATAACCTAATATGAAGGTGACCATGGATAACATAGATTAAATTTTAAAGATTCATAAGTTATAGAACATATTAATCGATATGTAATTTCTTGGATAAAGGGTATGTTAGAATTTTAGAGTATATATTTCATTGATTTTTGGGTTTAGAATATTTTAAGAAAGTTCATGGTTACTTAAAACATCTTTTTTGATGATTAAGATAATAATCATGAGATAACCTAACTCAAAGTAACTTAGGTTGAACCAAAATGATATAGGTTAAAATGAGAGTGATATAGGTTAAACTAAATCTAATAAAAGTTGATTTTTAAGAATAATAATATAAAATTCCAGTGTTATAAAGTGAGACATCTTGAGGTTAAATTTTTCTGTGGTTATTTATGACACTTATATTATAATGATCATCAATCATCTTAACTCTTTCGGTTTTTGTAATGTATAAAGCTAAATGTAACCATGTTAATAATGGATTTCATAGAAAATATATAAACAACCCCAAAAAATAACCTAATGGGATATGGACCAGAGTGAGAAATTTTGAGATTATAACAAATAAGAAATAAAGTATTTTAAATAATAGTGTGAATGTATTTGGAATCCCAAACTCACTAAAGAATATAATGATTAAATCTCATAGAAATTCGATTGAAAATAAGATGAATGTAAGAAGATTAAATTTATGACATGTTAAAAATGTTGGAATAATCATGGGGGTTTCCTTAAAGGGAGAGGTAAATGAAATAATTCTTATGAAGATGGTCACCATTCTCACAACTATAAGGGAAAGATATAAGCTATAAAAATTTATTACATCAATTGCAAGAGAGTTAGGAGTTATGTGGCTCAATGTCCCAATCTAATGGGAAATGGGGGAAATAGTCATCAATAACCATGTGAAAAAATAAAATCCTATGAAACTATTTATAATGTAATAGATAGTGATTTTTCACTCTAGATTTTCTAGTGTCCAATGTAATGTAAGTTTTCATTAACTACTGGATATTGAGTTATAAATAAAAATCTCTACTAGCATCATTTTCATATAAATAATTTTAAACATATATGTGAAGTCATTCCTTAAGTTTCTTGGTGATATTATATTATAAGAATTCTATGTGAAATTAGGAATAGTTTATCACTCTTCCTAATGTGATTATAATATTTTTATTCATATAAATAAAAATATTTCCACACCCTAAATAAACTTATGATCATCTACCAGTGTATGGTAAATATGAGTTCCTTATAAAAATTAATATAATGATATGAGTAAATTTTTGAGGAAGAAATTTATTTAAATAGGAAGGATTTAACACACCAATATGTTAATATATGAAATCCTTTAAATAATTCCATGTGTTCAATAGCTTGCTTCATATGAAACACGAACTTAAATGAAATCATGATATATTTAGAAAAAAATTGATATTTAAGTATAACTGTTTAAAAATATTCATTATATTAGATATAAATAATATGATTAGCCTATTTATGAAATTTACTTTTAAAAAAATAAATACTTCTTTAAATATAAATGAAATTCAATTAGTTTACATGAAATTACTAATATGATAGTTTACTATTTAGAAAAGTGTTTTTTTAAAAGCATGAATTTTTATGTGATATGAATTTTTATTTCAAGAAATGTATGATTAATTATGATAAATTATATTTGATATTAATAATTTGTTAACAATAATTCAATTGGTTGATTATGTGAAACACAAATAGTAAAAGTTAAAATTTGATGATGTTGTTTTCTAAAACAAATGATTTTACATTATATGTTATGATTTTATTCAAAAAATGAATTTATAAAATTTAGAATATGCCTTTGAAAATATGTAAAATATTTTTTGATTCATTATAGAAATATTATATTAGATATTTTTTTTGTTTTTTCTAAAAAAATGATTTTTAGTTGAATAGTGAAAAATAATGCTTTTACAAATATCATAACTTTTTTGAAAATATTAGAATATAACAATGAATTGTAAATTATTAAAGCATTCCTATAAAAAAAGGTATTTTACATGTTATTTGTTATTTGATAATTTTATGTTTTAAATTAAAACCCCATATTTGATATTTTATAACATTAGTGATATTTTACCAAAAATTGTTTTTTAATATATTTTATATTTTAATTATGAAATTAATATTTATCAATTTTATAAATTGGTTTAAATTAAATAAATTTATAATTTAGAACCAGTTTGTCCAAATTATTAAATAATAAACTCTTTATTTTTATCCATAAATATTAATTTACCTTAGGTAAAATGTAGTTACTACTGATATCACTAAAAAGGTAAAAGTAATAATTCAAGGGATTAAGGGATGAAAACATGATAAAAACATGTCTGGAATTAAGTGGATGAGGTTTGGATCAAACTTTCCTCTTTTGAACTCCATTATTGAATATTTTTTGAGCCATGTGACATATTTAACATGATCTCTCTTTATAATAAGTTGAAATATTTATATAAATTACATTCTCATAAATTATAAATGGGCCCTTTAACCAACCCTTCAAAAAACTCCTAAAATTCAGTTTATTCCTCAAAACTTGACCTTTTAATTCATTTAGAATAATAGTTTACTCTCTTGAGATTATAATTAAAATATATTAGCATATTCCATCCATTTCAAAGGTATATTCCAAATAAATATCAAAGTGCATAATGTATGTAATCATTTTAACTTACCATATTTCTTTTCTATTTTCTTTTAAAATTATAATTTTCAATTATATTTGTCAAAAAATAATTATTGGTTATATACTTAATTGTATTATGATATGTTAATAATAATTTATCACTTTTTCCCTTTTCTATAATGAAAAATGAAACAGGCATTTATGCATTTTGTAAAATACCTCCTCCACAACGTAACATGATTCCTCTTCCTTAACCACGTTACTTGGATCGTTTAAAAGTTTAATTTAATAAATAATCATGATATTTATATCATTTTTATGATTTTAAAACCATAAACCATGTTAATTCTTTCTCCCATTCATTGGAAAATTTATCCATTAACCATGTCTATGTGTGGACTATCGCCTCCATGAAACGATATGATTTTCTTATATATTTTCATCAATTTCTTACACGAATAGTCATTATGATGGTATTGAAAGATAAATATCATATTAGTGATATAATTATGGGGTTTTATGAAAAATTTTATAACCTATGAATGATATGATCAAAAAATACTATAATAATTCCAACATTTTAAATTTTTGAACTAAGAGGAAAATGAGCTATTATTTCTATGTAATGGATATATATAAATTATATTAAAATTATAATTATTTAAAATTATAATATATAAAAAAATTAAAACTAAATAAGGTCATTATTATTATGGTATAATGATATTTCAACTAAACCCACTCATAATCAACCATTAATCAAGGTAGATACATGTTTAGGTCGGTTAAACAACTTACTTTCACAATACTATGCATTTATAACATGAAGTACTATAAGAAATTATTTATGGGTATAATTTGATATAATTATAAAAATAATGTTTTTATTATTAAGTTTATGACAACATTTAACTCGTTGATTAAGAAAACAGCATGTGTTCGTTAAAAACCACCAAAACATGATCATCACCGATTTCATCTTCATAGTTTGTAACAAAAAAAGTTTGGAATAAAATCATACCCCTTATAAATATATTGGAACATCTATCCTAGTGATTTTAATTTTATTTTAATTCTTTAATTTTCAATAAGAAGTAATACCAACACTTTTTTTATGAAACTGGTTCAAAGTGTAAAAGATTACATAGACCAAGTGTCGAAAACTAGTAAAAACTAACTAATATTTATATGTATAGAATGCTTTTAATTGAGGAGTATAAATGGTCATAATTATTAATAGGGATATTGGGTATGTAATTTATGAACGTTTTATAATTATTCTAGATGTTTGGTGAAATTTCAAAACAAATCGAGACTGAGGTAAGGGTTTTCATCTCTAATTTCTCTCTTTGAGAAATGCACGGTATTATGCACCTAATTTTATTTATGTGGTTTATATACTACTTATATGAGATATAATATCAATAATTATATTTTAATCATGTTATTTTAATTTAAATTAAAATCCCTCTCTTTCAAATGATTTATATTAAAGTGTTACTCAATCCCCAAGGGTTTTCTTGGTCTCATTTATGATTATCTAGGACTTGTTACATGTTGTGCCCCATATTTCTATTGTATGTTTTCCAATTAATTTATAATCCAATGAATTTTCTAAAAAATATTTAATTTTAAATAATTGGGTAAATAAATCCAAATAAATTTCTTTCCTTAAAATGCCTTTTTACCAAAGTGTTACCCCATTCATAAGAATTTTTGGTAACTCGATTTGCATTCAGTTATAAATGTTCACTTGAACTTAATTCATATAAAATGAGTATATTCCACCCTTTAATTTTATTATGTGTTATTCTCTCAATGTATAAATTTTTACCACATAAAACCATTTTTAAATATTTCATTCTTCGTGGAGTATGCTTCCTATAAAGGATATTCATAACTTAAATCTTCTTTCATTGAGTTGTAATGTTTCATCTTGAACTTCTATTTTCCATGCATGGGTCCCCCACACTAATTTTTTATTATATGGTTTTTTATAATACAATTTGTTAAAATTATGTTTTAAAACAAAGGAATTTTCTTCTCACTCTTCTAATAATTTGAGTTTTAAATAAAGGTATTTAGAAAATAATAAAAAGGGGTTTTCCTTTCACATTCACATATTTTTTATTCCTCTACTCATTTATCCAAGATAAACTTTATATCTTTTAAAAATATACATTACTAGAGAATATTCTTTAAATTAATGTTTTTTAATGGATTTCAGGATACATTTTCAAAAATTTTGTTTAGAACTAAAATGTAAATTTTTATTTTTCATCAATATTACAAATTATTTCAAAAAAATTATATTCCCCTTATAATTTTCAAAAATATTTACCCTAAAAGTTTTCATGTTTCATGATTTATCATCTATTATATATATTATCATTTGGGTCATTGAACATGTGGTATGAAAATTTTTATTTCATGATCCCTTCTTTTGTGATACCATTAAAAAATTATTTTTTCAAAGGTATTTTTAATTTATGTTAACACCCATTTATGTTTCCTTTGTTTCAAATGGTATATGTTCTTTTTAAACCATCAAATTTCTTCCTCTAGATGGTTTATAATATTTTTTTCATCATTAACTTATCCATATACTCATTATCCTATATGGTGTGAACATCGCATTTTAAAATTTTAGATTATAGGATGTTAACCTATAAAGAATTTTTATTTGTTGACATGGAGAAAAGTATTAGAGTTACATATATTATTATCTGAATATGGATTATTATTTAAAATTTAACTATGTATTGTTTGGCCATCCACCTTATTTCTCTATATGGGTTATGATCATGTTATCCCTTTTATTTACATAGAAAAAAGTATTTATATTATTGATCAATATTAACTGAAAATATAGGTTGATTTTATATTGACATTATGTATCTCTCATTTATATGGATAGCCATGATTTTATTCCATAAAAGGATCCTCAGATAATGGTATGAAAATAATATTTGGCTTTAAAGTTGAATTCATTGGACTTAATCAGGTGATGGGTATGGCCCAAAATTATATAGTTCCTCAATACATAGATAAATACCATGATAAAAAAACATGTTAGGTTTTGGTGTATACATATTCCCATTGTAGGATTAAGTCTTAGCATAAGACCTTGAAAGTATTTTTTATGGTCCAATATTATGCATTCAATTAGTATGAGGTCAGTATTATTGATATCCATGTTTTTATTTATTTTCATGGATATATATTTTTCTTAGATTTATTTTATTGTGGTATTTTTCAGATTATATATTTCTTCTATATTATGTATGTCATGCTTATTTTTGATAGATTCAGCTATATGTTTCTCATACTTATCAATTGAGCTAACCCATTTCATATGTTTCAATTTTATAGGTTATGAAGAAAATTAATACAAGTGATGTGTCTATAATGATAGCATATGTGGAAGAATTTGTGAGTGATTTTAAATTTTCCTTATGGATTAATTAGTTTTTTATATAGTGGAAAAAATATCCCTTAGTTGAGAAAAACATACATTTTTAATATTTATGTTTTTTATTAATTCTATAAAGATTTAAACATAAAGGTCCTTATTAATGTATGTAACAAAATATTCTCTTTATATTAGGTAATTATGGGATATTTATGTCTTTGAATTTATAATTGGTATCAAATACATTATGTAAATTTTGTGTTTATGGCATCAGCCTTGCAAGTGTGGTACCAAGGTGTCACAGGATCACTCTATAACATTAATTTCATCAATGATTTAATACATAAATTTTAGGTGTTATTTCTCAAGAACAAGTCCAAGTTACAAAAAATATTCATTAGATGGTGAGACATAGAGGAAAAGTATATAGGATGAAAATTCAAATTCTTAATGTCTACTAATGGTGGGGAGTACGGAATCATGGAATTATAAATATTATTTTATAGGAAGGGCTTATATTTTTAAAATATTGTATTAGGAACTCTAAAGAATAATGGAGTTATGGAGAGGATAAATCAAAATGTATTTGAAAGCCAAAGGATTTTGGGAGTTTAAAAAGGATTCCGAAAGGTGTGTTGTCAAAAGGGATGCGTTGTGATGCATGTTTAACCAAAAAAAATACCTTCTTCTCTATTGGGTAAGAAAAAATAATATATCTATCAGTATAGAATTAATATTGATTTAACCCTTCTCAAAGTCTCTAGTCAACTATCCTATGTCTATAGTTTATGTAAAGGAAAGAGACCAACTAGTGTATAAGTCTTGAGCATGTCACTTTATTGGTTATGAAGACAGTAAGTTTGGTTTTCATCTCTAGGATAAGAACACTCGGATAGTAATTAGAATCCAAAATGTTACCTATAATTAATAGATTATATGGAAGGATCAGAACATGGCAGATATTGATAATGAGAGAAAAATTTCATCAAATGATTTAGTATAAATAACATGATGTTCATAATTTATGGATGTTTGGTAGATTTCAAAAATCATATTAGAACTTGAGACAGTAGAATTTATTTTGGAAGTTCATGAAGGTAGTCACATTCCAATGGTGTTATTGGGGACTAAGTAATAGAGTTCTCAAGGACTGCGGATACTCAAAAAATAGATTCAAAAGATATTATTCTAGAAGTTGTAGTAATATAAGTGGTTGGGTTATAGAGGGATTTATGAAGATATAACAAAGTTGTTATCTATATTAATAGGTTTGGAACCAATTTTTACTACTTGATCTCTATAAAAAAATGGAGAACACAGAGTGACCAAAAGCTATGAGAAGTTTGAAAGACATAAATCAGTGGGAGTTATCACTAATATATGAAATTGATTCCCTATAAGTGTATATAACATGGGAGATAATAGAGATACCTATTGGGAGGAATGTTATTAAAAATAAATTAGTGTATAAGCTAAAGTTAGAAGTATATTGTTTGATCAGGTATAAGGTGTCACGACCCTTCCCCCGAGGCCCATGTCGTGACTACCCCAAGCCCTCCTTCCATAGGCTAGGGGCTGGCGACTAGCACTATAAAGGCATATCCCTATAATGGGAAGGCATTTCCTTTAAACCTATACAATCACACTAGATAGTATGCAACAAGATGCAACTACGAAGTAAACTGGTGTAGTAAAAAGAGTGATGAAAGTAAAGGGGTCGGAATACAATCCCAACTAAAAAAGTACAAGTACAACTGATAAGTACAAATACAACTGAAAAGTACAAAATAGCTCCTGGATTGTCCACTGAGGATCCTACCTAAAGGGTAGGTACAACTCACAAACAGTAGTCTCTGCTCACGTCATGCCAAAAGGTCCACCTCTGGGCACCGTCTAATCCTAACTCCCTCAACCTTGATCAATGTTGTCTATCGTCTACACAATATAAAATAAGGTGCGGGCATAGCCCGTATAGGGGTGAGTATAATGATACTTAGTAGGGACCTCAATACCCCCGTAGGTCTCCCAGAGTTCCACAAAGGAAAAACACAAGAAAGACCTCCTTCTTAAGAATGAAGCGATAGATATCAACTCTACTTAGGTATATGCCCATACATATACCTAATTTATCATGACATACGCATCTCATACATGAGGTAAGATTACCAAAAAGGTAATACCACGAAGGTAGAAGTACCACACAGGTAACGCAACGAAGATAGAAGTACCACACAGGTAACACCACAAAGACAACACCATGAAGGTAGATGTACCACACAGGTAACACCATGAAGATATAAGTACCACACAGGTAACACCACAAAGACAACACCACAAAGGTAGAAGTACCACACAAGTAACACCACGTAGACAACACCACAAAGGTAGAAGTACCACATAGGTAAAAGACTCATCTCACAAATATTTATAACTTAAGTACATAAGTACATATGATTAGTCATAAAACTAGATCATCTTATTCTATCGAGAGGCTCTGCTACTGACCCACACAGGATCGGTATGCGCTGACCCACATAGGATCGTTGAGCGCTGACCCACACAGGATCTGACCCACACAGGATCGGTATGCGCTGACTCACATAGAATCGTTGAGCACTGACCCACATAGGATCGATAGGTACTGACACATAGTATCACTATTCATTCTTCACATCACATCCAGCCATGAGATTCCCGCACTAAGCACGCTTGATTATGGGAGGATCTTCTCCTCAAGATATTAGTTGTACCTCAACCGCCATGTATTTCCATGAATAATTATCCCAAAAGACCATTATGTCATAAGGTTTCCAACGCAACAGATGGTGCATCAATCGGACACCCGGTATGTAAGCTATAGGCATTTTAGTGTCGAGGGCCCAGTTGGACTTGAGTACGATCCAACCCAGCCAAAATCTTACTTTCTCTGAAAGTCAGGTGGAGTATCTCAAAAGGACCGTCTCGCCTGAATGATTTCATCACCGTAGACGGTTTATCATTTCGACACCGTATGAGGGACATATGTCAAATACAAGATCCTGCAATAATAATATCATTATTATTGGGTGTTTCATGAACCCAAGCCACAAACCAAAATTTAATATTCATCATTAGACTTAAATATACTATCTTAATGACAAAATCACATCGCCACTAACAATAAGTCCATCGGACATCGCACACAGGAGTTATGGCGGGTCGAAGATTTAATAATAATATATTATTATTATTATTTGAGTGTTTTAGGTAGCCAATCCAAAAACCCAAAAAATACATCTAATATTGGACTTAGAATGTCCGTCTCAAGTTCATGGTTTCACTACCACTGATGGTTCATGAAACCCAGATCGCATGAAGAATTTATGATCGAAACACGGTTTTCCCAACAAAAATAATAATAATATTTTTATATTATTTTTATTTTTATTTAACCATTTTTTCCTTCAATCCCAAAACCCAAGTCCAATCTATCAATAATCTTATGTGCAGCACACAACCCTCAATTCACTCCTCCTTTATAATTTATTTCTATTTTAATTTTATTTCATTTCAACCCTTTCTCTCTCCAATTTAACTCATTCTTCTACAAATTCTCATGCTCTAACCTAACAGACCAAAAAAAATGCACAACAGTTATTAAACTCAAGCCCGCGGCTTCTCCCCCAGATGCTTTGGCTCCCGCATCACCTGTTTCCTCACGCGGAATCTCTGCACGGCTCGCACTGGCTGTCCGCCTAGCTGCCCCAACCAAACCTCTGCAATCTTCATCGGGGTGAGACCCATAGGAATACATGGTCTCCCTCCTCTAACTCCAAAGATCTCCTTCTCCTATCGGCATAAGACTTATTCCACTACTTTCTTCGTCCCTGGCCACCATTACTGACACTGGAAGTCTTGGTACACCTTCACCACTCTAGGATTTACCACTAAATGGTATTTATGGATCTCTCTCAACACCTCCTCCCAAAGTGTCACTAGTACCATGGTGCATCCTCTAAAGAGGATGACATACTCCCCACCTTTAGAAAATCCTTCAGGAGACCTTACTGAGGATATATGAGCACGTCAGGCCTCATAGTCAACATCCCAATATGTGACTCCCAAATTCGATAAAGAATTGGGGGAGTGATAGTAATAGACTGGAGGTAATATGCTCCATCTTTATCCACTAATGATATCCGCAGTGTGACTAGATGCTCTGACACCTCACTCAGCATCAGTAGATCATACCTCCTGCTGAGTACATCTGTTACCACATTTCCCTTCCCAAGAGTATAGACTATCTCAAGGTCATAGTCCTAGATAAACTCTGGCCATCGTCACTTTCTCAAGTTCAAGTACTTCTATGGGAAGTTATACCTCAGACTCTTTCAATCAGAGTAAACAGTAAACTGTTCACCCATCAGGTAGTGTCGCCACATCTTCAGCACCAAGACCACTGCTGCTAACTCCAGGTCATGGGTAGCGTAGTCCTGCTCGTCGATCTCTGTCTCAGCTCCTGAAATATTTGCTGACACTTCTCCATCCACATGAAAGCCCCCCCCCCCCTTCTTCTTTAAAGATGACAAGGGTGTTGCTACCCTGGTGAAGTCTGGTTCAAAACTCTGGTAGTACCCAGCCAAAGAAGAAGTCACTCTTCCTTCGGAGAGGTAATCCTAGAAACATCTTTTGAAAAGATGTCCCCACACTCCGCCACTCCTGTTGGGAACTAAAAACTAAAAACTCTTATTGCCACAAGGGTAAGGTTGGTCGACTCAAGAGTGATCGGATGCACCCTCCTATGCATGAGTTTATCCTATGTTGCTTGGGTTTACTTTTTCGACGACCAAGGAAAACCTCATTCCAACTTTATAGATAAACCACAACTTTTTTTCCTAATACAGTTATTCTGAGTATGAACTATGGATGTCTAGTCCATACAAAAACTAATGTTGTATGTCCTTGATGCTACCACCAAGAGGTTCCAACCGAAACTATCGCATCAAGGGTCAGATCACACTGTCAGCATAAGTGTGATTTTTGAGTCTCCACCCAAAGGTATCTTCATATGTAAGGGTAAAGTTAATAGTTTAACCAGAAAATCTAGGTATTGAACAAGATTCTTAGAAATAAGGAATGATTAGTTCATATGTCTATTAATACAGAAGCTAGTATTTGACATAGACCGTACCTATAATCATTCCTGGAGCCCTTGGGTCACACTCCTTGACTGCATGCAGTTACTCCCTTCCTCTGTCCTCCAGCTCCCTGATCCTGGTGGGGACCACATTGGGGGGTGGTTGTAACATATCACAATGTATACCACCACATTCTACTCTCCTAACTCTACTTCCATGTTTGCAGCCCTACAGATTCATCTGTCCCTATGACTTCCTCTTCCCGAAACATTTTACATAGCCAAGTCTCTGAGACTGGCGTCAGTCTCCTTCTTTCCTACTACTAACATTCACTGGTTGTATCTTCTCATCCAAAGAACATTCAATGAAAAAGGTTCTCTCTAGCACCCTAACATAAGTAGAAATGCATATAGGAATAGTGTTGTCATGGATGTCCCTAAACACGCCTCGCTCAGAGGTCCGAGCCCTAAAACACTAACCGTACTATATTCATCGAGTACCTGGGATAGTCAGTACGCCTTGATGAATACTCAGCTACTGACATGTCGTTCTGTTGAAGTTATAGAAGCTCTAGGGAAATCTCATCCCTTAGATCTTATAGCATGAGACCCCCTTGATTGAGGAAGGTTCTCAAGATTGTCCATAGAAAAGTCACCTCTTTGCATGATCAGGGTATGATTAGGGTAATCTAAACTCTGTCATCATCCTACAGAGACATGTAGAAGTTTCTCTACCAAGACCACCATATGATCGAATGGTGCCCCGACTGGATGGAAACTTGGCCACCCCCTCAAGCCAGTCCTTGGCTACCTGTGAGTCAGGCTCGCCTCAGAACCTAAGGGGTATCTGACACTGAAACACGTGTAAGGCACTAAGCCGACATGTGTCTTCTACTAGTACCACCAGTTGTAACTACTGGCCAACAGGCAGTGATGTAGTTGGAACACTATCTGAATGTACTATCTCAGTCAATGGTCCATGTATTGAAGCCTCTTCACTCTGTGGACCATCCTCATGGTCATGCACTGATAAAGAATAGCAACTAGGATCACCATCTGATCTACTGGTGTCCTAACTAGGCGGAAAACTCTACCCATAGCATCCAGCCAGTCCTCAGCTCCCTGGGGATCTGTCTCACCATGAAACCTCGGAGGCCTCTACCACTGGAACTCGTGCAACACGCTCAATCAGTGTGCACCATCTGCTAGTGGGGTTGTTGGCATCTGCTTCCCAAAGGGTGGTGGTGCTACTAGTGCACCACCTAATGGTACTATCATCATAAGAGGGCCCTACACCGAAGCCTCATAGCATGGTGGGTCGTCATCGTGTACTATCTCAGGAATCCTAGCTAGTTGTTTATGCGGTGGCATCCAAATAAGGAATAGGTACACCACGGTCATTAAGTTATACCCAGTGATATGACTCTAAAGAAACCAAGTAAAAACATTCCCAAAACACATGCAACCAGTGTTTTCATGCATTGAGTCGGAAATCAGAATTCAAGGTCCTTGTGTATGGATACGTCGGCCGCCTCACCAACACTGGACTCCCTGAACTTAAAACCACACTCATAAAACTTAACAATATTTCCACATTGAAAATATCAGATTCCTAGTTCTTTGGTAGAACAGACTCCTCTGATAATACTTTGTCACAACCCATCCCTCGGGGCTCATTCCGTGACTACCCAAGCCCGTCTTCCATAGGCTAGGGGCTGGCGACTAGCATCGGAAAGGCATATCCCTATAATAGGAAGTAGTTTCCTTTAAACCTATACAATCACACTTACTAATATGCAAAAATATGCAACCAATAAATAAACTACTGTAGTGAAAATCGTGTTGAATGTAAAGGGGCTGAAATATAAGCCCAACTAAAAAATTACAAGTACAATTGGTAAGTAAAAATACAACTGAAAAGTACAAAACTGCACCTAGATTGTCCACTGATGATCCTACCTAAAGGGTAAGTACAGCTCACAAATAGTAGTCTCTGCGTCACGTCATGCCAAAAGGTCCACCTCCGCACACTTTCCAGTCTTGGCTCTCTCAACCTCGATCAATGTTGTTCATCATCTACACAATACACAACAAGGTGCGGGCGTAGCCCATTCAAGGGTGATTATAACAATACTCAGTAGGTACTTAGAGACCCTTGTAGTTCTCCCAGAGTTCCACAAAGGAAAATTACAAGCAAGACCTCCTTCTTAAGAATGAAGCGATAGATATCAACTCTACTTAGGTATATACCCATACATATACCCGAGTTGTCAAAATATACTCATCTCATGCATGAGAAAATATTACCACAAAGGTAACACTATGAAGGTAGAAGTACCACATAGGTAACACCATGAAGATAGAAGTACCACACATATATTTCCACGAAGACAACACCACGAAGGTAGAAGTACCACACAGGTAACACCATGAAGATATAAGTACCACATAGGTAACACCACGAAGACAACACCATGAAGGTAGAATTATCACATAGGTAACACCATGAAGACAACACCATAAAGTTAGAACTACCACATAGGTAAAAGACTCAGCTCACAAACAGGTATAACTTAAGTACAAAAGTATAGATGATTAGTCATAAAACTAGCTCATCTTATTCTGTCGAGAGGCTCTGCTGCTGACCCACACAGGATCGGTATGCACTAAACCACACAGGATCGCTGAGCGCTAACATACACAGGATCTGACCCACACAAAATTGGTATGCGATGACTCACACAAGAACGTTGAGCGCTGACCCACACAGGATCGATAGGTACTGACACACACAGGATCAATATTCATTCTTCACATCACAGCCATCCACGAGACTCTCGTGCTAAGAACGCTTGATTCCAGGAGGATCCGCTCCTCAAGCTATTGTTCATACCTCAACTTCCACAAAGTTCCATGAAGAATTATCCCAAAGTACCGTCATGTTATAAGGGATCCAACACAACAGACGGCGTGTCAATCGGACACCCGGTCTGTAAGCTATAGGAATTTAAGTGTCAAGAGCCCAGTTGGATTCGAGTACGATCCAACTCGGCCAAACTCCAAATTTCTTCGAAAGTCATGTGGAGTATCTCAAAAGTACCACCTCATCTCAAGGATTTCAACACCGTAGACGGTTTGTCATTTCGACACCGTATTAGGGAGATATGTCGAATAAAAGATCCCGCAATAATAATATCATTATTATTGGGTGTTTCGTGAACTCGAGCCACGAACTCGAATTTAATATTCAAAATTAGACTTAAATCGACCGTCTTAATAATAGTATCACGTTTCCACTGACGATAAGTCAATCAGACGTCGCACGCAGGAGTTATGGTGGGTCGAAGATTTAATAATAATAATAATATATTATTGTTATTTGAGCGTTTCGAGTACCTGATCCAAAAACCTAAAAAAGACATCCAAAATTGGACTCAAAATGTCTGTATCAGAGTCCGGGTCGCACTGCCACTGACGGTTTGTGAAACCGAGATCGCAGGAAGAAGTTATGATCGAAACACAGTTTTCCCAATAAAAATAATAATAACATTATTATATTATTTTTGTTTTTATTTAACCGTTTTTTTTCTTCAATCCAAAAACCCACATTCAATATATCAAAGCTCTCATGAGCATCGCACAACCCTCAATTCACTCCTCCTTTATCATTTATTTCTATTTTAATTTTAGTTCATTTCAACCATTTCTCTCTCTAATTTAACTCATTCTTCCCCCAAATTCTGACACTCCAACCTAACGGACCATAACAAAATGTACAAAAGTTCTTAAACTCAAGATTGTGGCTTATCCCCCTGATGCGCTGGCTCCCACATCACCTTCTGCCTCACGCAGCTACTCTTCATGGCCCTCACTGGCTGTCCTCCTAGCTCCCGCGCCACTCAGGAGTTGTTCCACCCTTCAGCCTACCACTGTCCCGGCCTCCTGCTCACGTTGCCACGAGCCACCTCAAGCTTCCTCTTATCTAAATTGCCTCACCGAACACCTACCTCAACCACATCGGACCGCCATCGTGCCCTGGCCGAAATTTCACTGCCTCATCACCCCTTCCACGGGCCACCACCGCTTCATTCTAAGCCCGAAAATTGTGACAACCGCAGATTGGTGATACTCAAGTCGAGATATCTGTGTCTATATGTTGGGCTCAATGAAACATTGATTTCTTGGAGTTCTTAATTATTTGGTGATGAATAATGCGCGAATAATGCATGAAGAATGAAATAGAAAATATCATGTTCTAAGTGTGGATCGATGGTCGTCTTTGTTTAGCCATCATTTTTAAGAATCAAAAACATAGGGAATTGAAAAATAGATATTTATCATACTTCCAAGTTTTCAATTTCAAGATAAACAAGAATAAATTGATTTAACCAATCGATTTTCAATCTACGAATTAATTCATTTAATTCGCGTTCATCATGAAAAATTCAACCAGGGTAAAGAATACACAAAGATAAATCCCTACCCCATAAATCCATTGGAGAACGTTTGTGATTAAAGGTGGGCCGGGGTTCGCCGTTCCCGCAACAAGCTTCCAATTATGTCACTTGAACGAAAATATTTGGTTCTCTATTGTGAGATATGTACTTCGTTAAGAGCCTCAAGATCCTGCTCCTCCTTTCTCCAACGAAAACAAAAACCCAACCCCAATGAAGAGTTAATATAAATCTTAATTTAAGAGGTGATTCATTTATTTAGAATTACTGAATCCTATTAATTAAAGGGATTTGTGGTTACACATTTTGTGTAACCGAGCATTTAATGCCCAACATTTAAATGCTCGACAACCCTCTTAGGTCCCCACCACCAAAAATTAAAAGGAGAGGTGGAAGGATATTTAAATTAAAATATATTTATTTTATTTAATCCTCCACAAAAAATGAAAAATCCAACTTTTTTTGTCGACCCACTATAGTCGAGTTTGATCCTCCCTTAAGTGAATCCCGATGCTGCAAATTTAAAGGTGCCTTCGGATTTTTAATCTGAGCACCGGTTCAAAATTTAGAAAACGTCGCTCGCGCATTTACTGAATGTACCTTAAAAAGTTCAATAAATTATTAACATTCACCCTTGACCCGCTCCAGTCGATGTTTGGTTTTTCTTAAGTGGACCACGCCCCAAAAAACTCAATGGTACTCTTGGATTTTCAATCCGATTTACCATTTAGAAGTTATGGATTTTAACAATAAAATAATTGTTACTTAATTATTATATTTACAACCAAAAACTAACTTTTACTACTAGCCCGCATCGGCCAATGTTAGTATCTTCCTAAAGAAAGAATAACCTTAGGAGCTCAGTGATGGTCTCAGATTTTTAATCTGAGTCACCGCTCATGAGTTATAAGCATTTGAAAAATAAAATAACTTTATTTAATTATTTTATTTATGGTTATACCATTTTTGGGTTTTCTCATAGGAGGCATGCGCCGACTAAACTTAAGTCGTACCTAGGGTAAACCCTCCATTATTAATGCAACGGTGCCCTTGGATTTCTGATCCAGGCAACCATTTAATAGTTATTCCACTTTTTCAGGAAAACTACTTACGTGCACTAATTAAAGCATAAAAAAAACTTTGATGGATCATTCCGGGCACTCCGAGCCTCGGAATCACACGCCGTCAGATTTTGTGGTCTCAACATAATTCCATATAATTAAAATAATTATAAGGAAATTCTGGGACATTACATAAGGCTAGGATATCTATAAAGGGGTTTCAATAAGTGAAGGTTATTGATTTCCCAGAGACCTTTTCACAGGTACTTAAACATATGAACATTCATATAGTGGTAAGCAAAGTTGTAATTGAATGAATTTGTCTTGAGTAGTTAGATGAGAAGATATCATTCCTTTATAGTGACTTAGATGTGGAAATTTATAGTGAGAAGTTGGTTGGTTTCATGGATCACTAAAACTTATATCATGTGTGCAAGGTCAACTAGATAATTTTTAGTTTGAAGCAAGTGAAAAGAAATTTGAATTATATTATTCATGATTTTATTGTGGATAAAAATTTCATCCATAGAAATTTTGATCATTTCTATTACTATAAGATGTTAAATGATAGTAGATTCATCATATTACATTTCTAAATTAATTTCATGCTAATTTATAGTCAAATATAGGAAATAATTAGTTAACTAAAGGATAAAATATTTATATTTTTTGAGATAAAGGATCTCAATCTTGAGAAGAGGATTCTAGGGATGCTGATTGTGAGAGAAATGTGTTTTGGTACTTTGTACATAATCTAATTATATTGAATCCATAAGTTGGTGAAGTGATTTGAAATAGGTGAGGAAAAAATAGGGACCACACCCCTGGTCTAACACTCTATGTTAATCCAAGTGAATAAACCATGAAATAATTGTAAGGTAGAGTACATGGTAAAGAATCCAAATGCATCAGTGGCCAAAATCTTGATGTATGATATGTTGTGTACTCGACCAGATATTGTGTAAGTAGTAGGATTTTTTAATAGGTATATATTGAATCCTAGAAGATAATATTGGGAGTATATGATTTGAATTTTTTAATACTTATATGGTTACATAATCATGGATCTTTTTTTAAAATAGATGATTCTTTGTAAGGGTTTATAGACTCAGTTTTTAGATAAGATCGAGATGCTCGGATTTGGACCACTAAATATGTGTTCACATCTATAGGAATGATATTTAGGTGGTTTCAAAGCATCAATTTTTATTTTAACTCTTGTTAATGGATGTAGATTATATCACATTGATGATAGTCAAGAATTATTTGATCTTGATAAAGGGCCTATTAGAAGATCTCGTAAGGTTGCATGATTATGTGATGTCATTTCATGATTCAAAAAGTGTGATTCACATAATCAAAAAACTAATATTTCATTCTTATAAAATTATTATTAATATAATGGGTCACTTCATATCAATTTTATTTGAGGACATAGTATTTGATATATTGAATATATAATTGAATCAGTATCAGATCGATATGCTGAAAATGGTTATTATCTGGGATGTGAAAAGGTGGTGATGTGCCCCCTTATAGATAGAATGATCTAAAGCACCATGGATGAATTGTGTGGCTATAACAAAATATTAAATAAAATAAGGAGGTCTGTAGACACTGACGTGGGATTAATGGAGAATCTTGAAGAATAATTTTCTAGTGGGACAGTGTTAGGATCTTCTATAAAATCATTTTTAGATCTCTTGTAAATACTACATAAATATTAAATTATGGAATTCAATATTATAATGCATGGAATATATGGTAAAATATAATTAATGGTTTCTAGGAAATTAAGAGTTATGTAGATTATATTTCTAGATGATTTAGTCAGATTATGTAGACTGAAAAGTGAGATCAAAAGTTAACCTTGATTTTCTAGGTAGAGACTGGGTGGAAAATCATAAAGTACTTTTCAAAAGAGATACTTATGGAAGGTTTAATTCTCTTTCTATGGTAGTTTTATAGAAATGGTAAAAACATAAATGTCTTCATGGGGTGATTTATTATAGTTTTCTAATGATAGTATTAGTAGATAACACTATTTATAGGATGATAAAGTTGAGGAAGTTCAAGGTCTTAACCCAATAGAGGATTTATCATGGAGATTAGTATGGTTGGAATTCATCATATGATGATTTTATGATAGTTAATACTAGAAAAACTAGATATATCCAAAAATAAATAGTTGGTGTTTCACTAGTGATGAGATACAATGAACTATGAATGATTATAATAATCTTTCATTTACATAAATAGAAGAGTTGCAATATTCCCCACAAGATTAGGATGCAAGTATGAAATACATTAAAAAATTACTCTTTTGTATTGTTTTACTTTCATTTGGTTTCTTATAATAGTCTTTAAAGTGTACTTATAGAGGCTTTACATTGGGAATGTTGATTTGGGGGTGATGTGTCTTCAATGATTCAATGTCATAGCATGGTTTCACATTCCAAGACTTTGTTTCCTCATATTATGTTGTGGTGAACATCTTCCATTAGTTTAATTAATGTTGATAATTTCCTATGACTATATTTGATTATTTTTTCTACTATGAATCTTTTTCTTATTGTGATATAATTGTTTATTCTATGATTGGATCATTTGAATCACCTTTCATAGAAGGTGACATATTTATATGTGGTAATAAAAATATTTTATGAAGCATGGAATTGATTTGATTTATTTCATTCTAGATATGTTAAAATAATATGAAGGTACATTAGAAAAATTCCATTGTATAAGTTCTTTAATCCATTATTGGAAGTTATATATTTGATGATGATATTTTGATTATTACGGTTTTGTGGGTAGATTGTTGCGGAAAGTGTAGGGTAGTTGGTGTGAATTTTTTAGTGGGTACTATATATTCATTTCTATGGTTGGTATAAAGAGATATTGTAACACCCCAACAATAATAACCTAGAGTTGTTGGTTATCTTACAATATTGGCACAAGATACAAGAGTGTAACATCCCAAAGTAGCTTACCATCAAACCAATAGTCGGACTAGTGGGTCACATGGCCTCAAGAATGCTTCCATGTATGACTAAGGCTACCGACTAGCAGTAAGGGTGTAAAGGTGGTTCGGTGGGGAGACTATACCCTCATAATCATAGTTTCACAAAAGTATAATTGAATAAATAACATGCAACTGTATAAGTAGTATAAATTAAAAGACACAACAATGGAATGAAAATATTATAACTAAATTAAAGTTGTCCAATGCCAGTTTATCTAAGTATGAATGTGCAGGGATGATACATAAGCTAAAACAGCAAACATACAATATGCTTGACAATATAGTAAAAAATAAGACTTGAGTAAAGAAAAAGGTAAAATACTAAGGGAAAACTCCGCAAGAATAATGTGCTCCATCTCATTCCTATACTCCTAACTCCCAGGTACAAGCACCCAAAAACTTGCAAGGTCTATATCCCTACAAACAAGAAAGTTCTACTTGGGTACCTCGGTGCAATGGCAGCCCATGTAGGGTGTGAGATATAAATCTCATTAGGTTGGTACCACCAGTTTCTTGAACAATCCCGATAGTGAAACATATATTTAAAAGTGTAAAGGTATAGAGAAATAATAAATAAAACTGAATAAGTAAACAACCACCCATCCAGGTTCCTAAGGGACACCTGGAGACAATACTTGCTTTGGCTCATAGCCATAAAGTCTGTCTGAACATGTCACTATATATATATTTATTTATTTATTTATTTAAATATGCATGTAGTATATTTATACATACATTTATATTTTTTAGGATATACCAGGATCTAACCCATAGATATCCAATACCAGTGAATGCTCTCATGGTCTAATCCATGGCCCAACTCCAAGAGTTCTCATGGTCTCTTGCAATACACAAACTGAAAGGTTCGGGACATAACCCATAGTCATCCATCACTAGGGGATATCATGGTCGATCACCTAGATCTTACTGGGAATATCACAAAGTCATCCCTCCCAAGGGATCTCATGGTCCCTTAGAAATCCATAAGGGAGCTCTCACTATCTTCCTTACCCTAAGGGATCTCACAGTCCCTTGGCTCCACAGCCTACATGGCATAATCATTCACAAAACATAATGCATGAGGCATTGACCTATAAGTCATCTCATTAGCCCATTTCATTTATATCATAAGGCATGAGGCATAAACCTCTCGATGTCTTATTAGTCCATATCAATATAAGAGGCATACTCATTTATCGCAATCATACTCAAGTCAAAAAAACTTTTGGATTTCCCATTTCACATCACATAGGCATGGTCAAATATTTAATTCATATAGGAAAGGCCTTTCATGCATGAAAAATGCCATTTCCAATTCCCTTTAAACATTTCAAATGGCATATGGTGATTTATAATCATAAATAAGAGGTATGGAATAAACCATCATAGATATTTCAAGTTCACTAAATTCATTTCAACTATCATAATACATGCTTATTACATTAACCCAAGTTGTGTTCGTACCACACTAAACTATTCCGTTTCAAGTTTAACCATTTCATCTAAGTCAATTAATACCTTTTTTTAAACATGAAATATATGACATGGCCTTTCCACCCTTTAAAATTAATTCTATTTCTACATGTAATTCTTCTTAGGAGTACAAGTCGCCATGAACATGCAACTCAATTTATAACATCCCACTTTAACAAAGAAGGGAAATTGGATTTAAATAAGAAATAGGTGTGTTGAAGGTGAAATAGTTCTATAAACATTTAATAAAGGAAAACATTATTTAACAACATGGAAAAAGGCCATATAGAAATCATGCCATATATCAAAAAAAATCCTTAAAGAAAAAAAGGAAGGCCACCTCATTAATCTAGGAAAACTAAATAACAGAAATAATTATGGTGAGTTTTCACAGATATTTGACCTCCATTGGAAGGTTTTTATTATAAAACCATGTCTTTATTTATTATGGAAAACATTTATCATAACTAAAATTTTATTCAATAACTAAAAAATCAATCTATTAAGTTGAATTAAATAGGAAACTAATGAAATTAAAGTATTCTTGAATTTAAAAAGGAAAGTAAAGGGATCTTACCTCAAGAATTAGACCAAGTCGGCACTCGGCAGTTGATAGATTTGGTGGTGACCACTTGAAACAGCCCCACACTCACATGCACATACACTCATATATATATATATATATATATCCTTTGATCAAAATAATACATCCCCCTCTCCATGAGGGAATGTGTACAAGGAAGATATATATATATACATACCTATGTATGTGTGTACGCACCTTTAAAGACGTTCAAATCCCACTTCATTTATAAAAGGGACTCAAAAAACACAAAGAAACTAAAAATAGAAAGTTTTAAATCAAGCAATGGATAAATAACCTCACCTAGGATGGAGGCGGTGAATTTAAATGACCCAATCTACTTATCCTTCAGCAACGGATGTTGGAATATGCATGAACATGACCTAGGAGAGGCATCATACACCCTAAATTCAGAAAAAAAAAACACAATCTGGGTTAGACCTAACCCTAGGGTTTCGGTCAAACAATACCATGAAAAGGAGAGGCCAAAAATCATCCAGAAATAGGGTGGATAAGGGAGGAGTCATACCTTGAAGAATTAGACCAATAAAAAGGATAAAATCAGTTAAAATCGGAAATACAGTGGAGGATATAGGTGGGGGTTCGCGTGCGTGGCTAGGGAACAAGGGGGGAGGGTTTCACGTGGGTATGATCGAGGAGGAGGAAGTGTTTAGTTTTTATTTTATTTTATTTAATTTTATTTTAATTTAAATCAATTTTTAAAAAAATGTATCATGAACAGCTTAGAAAAACATACACCAACTGTGTTCCCTTTACTAGCCACCTGGAGCATCCTGCATGGTTTTTCATGCATGATTATCCTAACCATGCACAAACAATACGTTGAATAGTTCCAAGGTACTATACAATGTCACTAACCATGCGGGATAGGCGCACGGTTTCGAAAATTGTGTGCATACCATGAGAATAGTCTATGCCCACTAAATATAAGCTGCACGGTTTTCTACTATGGGCCGCACAGTTTTAAACAAACTGTGTACCCTTTGTAGGTCCTTTTAAACCTATTTTTTTCAATCTAGTGATCTTGAAACTCCTTGGGACACCCAATAAACCTAACGGGCCTTCACCCAAGTCAAAAAAACATAACTTTGAAAGGTTCCAACATTCAGAATTAAGTTATGAATCTTGGTTTTAAAAACAGCCCATCCAGTAAACCCAAAAACTCAAATTCCATTAGAATTTTCATCTGGTTCAAAACACGGGACATTACAAAGATAAATCAACATAAATTATTTAATTATTTATAAGAATTAGGATAATAGATACATAAATGATTCTCACATTAAATTTTCAAAAAATAAACAAAACATAGAATTCTATAAAGAACTTTATTATATCCTTTATCATATCTCTGAAATCATTCATATATACCTTATCAATATCTTGGGAAAAGAATGGTACAATAAAGAATCAGCTCAGATTCTCAATATGGGAAAGCATGCAACATCAGTTTTAATATTATAAATAAAGCATTAATATATGTAAGAGACAAATAATAACCAAATATTCCATATAAATAATATTATAAAATTAAAATATGTTTGTTAATGAAATATCAATAAAAATATTCACATGGATGACAATAACTACTTTCATAATGATATAATGAAAAATAATGGACATATTAATCTTACTACAAGGCCTCGTGCCAAGACATATAAATAAACAGGCAAGGTATATCCCAAATAACAAAAATAGTTTGTCTAATATGACCTACTGAATCCTATAGGGGATATAAAAATCCAAAAAATTGACATACAAAGTCCAATGCATTCACCATATGAAATAAATGAAAATAATTCAATATATAATGAACATTTACATTCATATTAAAAACTATCATAAAAAATGTTAATATTTTCCCAAGTCAATAAATAAAACAAAAAGATCATAATCCATTTAAATAAATAAGGTAGATGGAATCATTAATTTATATCCATAGTAAATTATAAGAATCATAAAATTATGTTTACATATATGAAAATATCATTAAAAGAAAATTTGGTCCTTTCTTAGAAAAGATGAGAAAAAACAACTTTTCTTTTAATAAAATTTTAAATAAAAGATTCTATAATATTTAGAAATTTGTTTTATTTTGAAATATCCAAGAAAAAATATAATTTAAGATCCAAATAAATTAATGGTTACGATGGTGGGAAAAAACATACATTCGATAAATGATAAAAAAGATTCCTTTCAAACTTTTGGTAAAAAGTCGTTGGAAATTTTTTTGAAAAATAACCAGAATATTCATTTTAAAAAAATTAATTTATTAAAATGTAGATTAAAATAAAATTTAAAATCATTGGATTATTTAAAATAAATTTTGAAAACATTATAGTGAACATGGATATAGAGTAGAAAGATTCATGACTAAAAGGAGAAATAAGATTGATTTTCCTACAAAACAATTTACCAGCCTTTTTAAGTAACAAAGATATGAAAATGAAAAGAATATTTTTAAAAACCATTAATAACCATATTAGAAGAATATATATGTGTAGTTTTAAAGATAAATAGGTCATAATTTCCTTCATTGGAAATTTGAACATAAACAATCCAAAATAAAAATGAGATTGTATAATAAAACCTTGCTTCAGACTTCCTCTTTGATGGTCGTGTTGTATCCTCATAAACAATAAATATAAATTTATAAATACTTTATTAATAAATATTTTCATATATATTTTATTTTTTATGACCCTTTTATAATCATATGTCATTCACTCATTAAATGGTTCTTCTTAACGTTGGCCACTTAAGATTTTTTGGTCAATTTCTCCAAAATTAGTTTAGTATATTTCCCATGGATAAAGGTGTTATGAGTTGGTTCCATAATAAATAGAATGTTAATAATTTCGTTATATAATTTTGGTTCATTATATAAAATTTTAGAATCATCCTTTCATAGTGGTAGTAGAAAAATAAATCATATCACTTCGTGGAGGTGGTAGTCCATACATATGAAAGAACGACATTATCATTCTCTAATAGATTGAAGGGTGAGAAGGTATATGATATATTATATTTAAAAAGTCATAATTTTTACATCCATGACTTATTTTAAAGGTAAATTTTATTTAATTTCCATTCATGCATTGTTTTGGGGGTTTCCCAAGCTTTTTTGGAGGAAATTGTGAGTTATCATGATTTAGGCCAAACCGTGAGCTCATTTCCAGATTTAAAAACCAATTTTGTTTCTTTTATAACTGTTTCATTTTTCATATTTTTCACCCATTAAAATTCCTAAATGGCCTCCCTTGACCTATTAATACCACCATTTCAATTTGGACCCTTTAAGAATCCATAATAATGGTATATTTGGGTCTTTATTTAAGGAATTGAGCCAGCCTAAAATCCCATTTCCAGTTTTAAAAATAAATTTTTTTTATTTAATAACTTAGTAAATTTTAATTGTATTTCAGTGATTCCAAGTCTCACCCAAGACCACTAAAACCAGACGTGTTCCCATTATCCTCCCACTATCTTTTGAGCTTGTATTCATCGCAATTTAGTACAGTACTTCCTAGGGTGTCTCAAATCGTCCATATTTGAAGAGGTAACTTATTTCATTCATAACTCATTTAATTCATAATATTTTCCCCCATTTCAGTTCTAAAATGACCTCCTCATACTTATTCAAACCTAATTTTCGTTTTTGGCTATTTTAAAATTCAGCTACTGGTGTATTTGGGGAGATTTCTTCAAGCTCCCTTAAGTAAGTGGGTCTCCTTCATTCTTCCTCCCATTTGCTTAGGGTTTTCTTTCCTTATGGTAAGGGTTTATTCCAATTATTCGTGATTTTTCTAATTTACAAAGGGTAGGTTTTAGAACCTAGGGTTTAACCTTGGTTTCTCTTGTTCTATTCTTGTGGTTTTAGGCTTGATCTAGGTCCCTCTTGGTGCGGTGGTGGTGTGATTTGATTTTCGCACAAAGAATCAAGGGTTTTCATTAATTTGGTAGGTGATTCCAAGTTTACGCAATATTTGTGTCTTATCATGCTGTATTTATCATATTTTTAGGTTTATCTCATTTCATTATTTCTATAAAAATAGTTTTAGTGTTGGTTGTATTACAAATGAAATTTAAATGAAAATTTTATGTAAAATTGGGGGGGTTTCATAGAAATGTTTTATTGGTTTATTTGAGGCTGACCTAAAAATAATTAATTTATTTTATTGAACTGAAATAGGGCTGAAAATAATGTTTTTAATGTTAATACCCTTTGTTTTTTCTGAAAAAAATGGTTTTTAATGGTATTTGTGGAACATGTGAACTTTAACTGCCATGTTTGTGTGTAAATGATGGTTTTACAAAGTTATCATTTCTTGGTTCACATGAGGTTGCCATAAAATTGATTCTTTTTTCTTTCATTGAAATTAATTGGGCTTCCTTTTCTCTTTTTGTAACTTTCAAGTGTGTACATAGTGCACAATGTGGGGTTTTCAAAGAGTTTTGGGTGCAAAATAACACGGGATTTTGAGAAATTGTTTCATTTAAAAATCAAAGTGTTTTATTGTTTGTTTTAAGTGATTTAAAATGTGTATAGCTATTGTACTGATTTTATATGATCAGTAGTAGTGTTTTAAATGAAAATGGTTTTATGTAGAATGCTGAAATCGTTTGGGCACAAAGTGGGAAGCCCGGGTACCTAGGTGGGGTGGATATGTACTAGTACGGCTAGTGGATTGGATGAGTTTTGTCCTTATTTCACTTAGCCTTTGGATAATGACAACTCTAACTAAACTATATGGATAATGATTTGGGAACACTATGTTATGGGTATGTTCCCTGCTATTGTTTCATGCACGAGAATGGATTTTACTATGGTTACATTACACCGAGGTACGAGGTACATGTGGCCTGAGTCTATCTGGTGCCTAGGAGTATTCCTGATTCCATTGCTCATTGAATTTGTTGTATTTTACCTTTTATTTGGGTGTTTTTGGTAGTATATTATATTAGATAACATGACCATTTAAATGTGTTAACATTCTGAATGTTTTAGCTTGAAAACTATTTTCAATTGAAGGTTGCATTTCTTGGAATTTGTCGTCGCTTTTCATTACATATTAAAACTACTTGATTTTTCAGATTTTATTGCATGAACATTGGAATCATTGGATGGTATCCTATTGGTCTTAGGAACACACCATAATTACACCCCTTGGGTGGAAGTAGACTTTATTATTCTTGACTCAGGTAAATAAAATACTTTGGGTGATGGCGGTTCGGGTGTTAGTTCCCATCCTTGGGGCGGAGTTGTGGAGACCGCTTGTGGGTGATGACCCCTTGTCATGTGGTGTCCTTGGGGATGTTTTGATGCTATTTCGTTGTGTCTTTGGACTGTTTTAATTTCATTTAAACTTATGTATTCAGTTCTGTATTTTTGTATAAACCTTGCTGGTATGAATTTTTCAGATTCAGTTTACCAAATGTTTTTGATGTTTTATATATACATATTCTGGTAAATCATTCTCAAACCAAGATAAATGATACTCAGGCACTTATTCAAGCCCGTGGGGATAGGTAACTCCATTTTTTCCTTGCTATAGTCTGGGTTTGGTGCTGGTATTGGTGGTGACCAGATTCGGTTCGTGACAAAATGGTATCAAAGGGGGCCGATGTTTTTGGGTTATCTTTCTATTTTGGGATGAGTCGGTATAGATAGGAGCTAGGAATGTTGGGGTTCAGAGTTTTGATCATGAGTATGGTTCCTAGACCACACCTCTCATGGCAGACCTTGAGTTACCAGGGGACGTTGGAATTTACGGATTGACTTCACTTCCAGGTGAGACGTCTGGACTGCAGACCACACGTGGACATCAGGCGGGGGTGGAGTAGTTGTTTCTTTTATTACTGAAATGTGTTAAGATTATTTATATTTGATTTATTTAATTAAAAAATTTCATAATTGTGTTATTGATTATTTTTTTGTGACTGTTGCATTTTGTAGCAACATGTCTCCCCGAAAAGCTCACACGCACCCACGGGAGGAAGCCAGAGAGAGTTCTCCCACACCGATTGATCAGAGGCTAGTCAAGGTTGTGGTCTAGGATAACCAAGATTTGGGACAGGGACCATCTCCTACTCCTATTCGTGTTATAATAGAAGAGATGGGTCTTAGAAAAGATAAATCACATGAGTTTCTGTAAAACAAGCCTCCTACCTTCTAAGGCAGCTCAGAACCCTAGGAAGCAGAGGAATGGCTCAAGAAGATCGAGTGTATGTTTGAGTTCCTGGAAACACCCAAGGAGCTCAAGGTGAAGTGTGCATCCTTTCTGTTGGAGGGTACCAGCTGTAAGTGGTGGGAGTCAGTGCTTCAGACTAGGAAGAATGAGCAGATGCGTTGGGGAGATTTCAAGGTCGTCTTCAATAAACAGTATTGCCCATAGGTCTTGGCATATGCCAGGTCCCGTGAGTTCATGGAACTTGTTCAGGGGAATCTTTCTGTGATGGATTACACCAACTGTTTCGCTGAGTTGGTTCATTATTCCCATGAAATCATCTCGAATTAACAATTGAAGGCCCATATATTTGAGAAAGGCTTGTGACCAGAGATATACTCTCAGGTGTTCTTGTTTAAGTTGAGGACCTATGCTGATGTTTTTGACTGGGCGTGCATGGTGGAGATTGACCACAAAGGTAGGGCTGTTTTCTCTAGGTCAATATCCATAGTGGGTAGTGGTATCTCTTCAGAAAAGAAAAGGAAGTGGGAGGAATAGGTGAAGAAGGTAAGTGGTAGTTTAGGCAACTCTTTGAAGCATTTTTTGTCTGTAACTTCTTATTCGAGATTAGTCGTGTGCCATCAGTGTGGGATGTCGAGGCACATCTGACCAACATGACTACTAACTTTGAAGCCTTGTTACCAGTGTGGAGGTTTGTGGCATTTGCAGAACTTCTGCGGGGTGGTACATCCACTTACGAGTGGGGCAGGGTCAGTGGCTTCAAGAGGAGTGCCAGCACAGTCTGAGCCGTCGAGGACTGGGGGATCTCGATTTGGTGGCTGTGGTGGTAGGGCTGGGTCATTTTCTAGGTAGATCCTATTTAGGGAACAGCCACGGACTAGAGGTCGTCCTCAGGAAGAGACCGGACATCTCCATGTAGTGTATTAGACACTAGTAGGATCAGAGGCGGGACCATCGACAATTCGAGGTACCGTTCTGATCACATCTTCTATAGTTGATGCTGTTTTTCATATTGGTGCCTATGTTTCATTTATTTCTTCCTGTTTTGTAGACATGCTGAATTTTCCAACTAAGTTGATGTATTTCGTGATGGATTTGGTGACACCACTGGGAAAGAAGAAGGAGAAAGCCCTCAGGTGCCCCTCATGTGTGCTTCCGTGTCAGGGGTTGAGATGGAGTGGGACCTCTTGGTTATAGATATGGAATTATTTGACATAATACTTGGAATGGATTTTCTAGTACACATCCAGGCATACATTGATTGTTATAGGCATTGAGTGAGTTTTACAGCACCTGATGGGAGTCATCAGGTTTTTTGGGGAGAATGAGATCCTTGTTCTGGTCGCGCAGGACCTCTACTCCTGGAGTTGGGAATTCTTACCTTCTAGTTATCATTGCTCGCACTAGAGGATCATGGTCTTTACCCTGAAGTTGAACTACCTCATGTAGTGAATTAGTTTCTGATGTTATTCCTGGATGATTTCTTAGGTTTCCCCCACGAGTGGGATGTGGAGTTTTCGATTGATCTGGCACCGGGAACAAAGCCGATATCTCTTCCCTCTTATCGCATGGACCCCACTGAGCTGAGGGAATTAAATATACAGCTGGATGACTTAGAATCAAAAGGATTCATTCGCCCGAGCATCTCCCCTTGGGTGTCTCTTATGTTGTTAGCAAAAAAGGCTAATGGATCCCTCCGGTTGTGCATTGACTAACCGAAGTTGAATAAGGTAACAATTAAGAACAAAAACCCTTTTCCCAGAATAGATGATTTTTTCGATCAGTTGAAGGGGGGAAAAGTGGTTCTCAGAAATAGACTTGTGTTTGGGTTATCATCAGCTCAGGGTGAAGGAGTCAGATATCCCATAGACAGACTTCCGAAGTAAGTATGACCACTTAGAGTATTTGGTCATGCCCTTCAGATTGACCAATGCTCCAACGGTATTTATGGAACTCATGAATATAGTGTTCCATCAGTATCTCAAATCCTTCATTCTGGTGTTAGTGGATGAAATTATAGTATACTCTGGCTCTAAGGAGGAACATGAACATCACTTGAGTATCGTCTTGGGCACTTTTGAGGGATCACTGTCTCTATGAAAAGTTTTCAAAGTGAACTTTTTTGATCAGGGAAGTGAGATTTTTGGGGCATGTGATCTCTGAGTAGGGGGTTTCAGTGGACCCCAAGAAGATTATTGTAGTTATGTCATGGGAGTAGCCGAATAATGTGTTTGAGATCAGAAGTTTCCTTGGCCTGGCTAGTTATTACAGATGATTCATTCGGGATTTCTCTCGGCTTGCTTCACCAATGACCGTGCTCACCCAGAAAGGGGTGAAGTTTTTATGGGGCCCAGAATGTCAGGAATCATTCGTGGAGCTGAAGAGGCGGTTGACTACCACCCCCATACTTATTTTTATAGAGGCTGGAAAGGGTTATGTGTTCTATTGTGATACTTCAGGTATGAGTCTTGGGTGCATGCTTATGCAAGATGATCACATGGTGGTGTATGGCTCTCACCAACTCCAACCACACGAAAAGAACTACCTGACCCATGACTTGGAGTTTTTAGCAGTGATGCATGCTTTAAAGCCTTGGCATCACTACATCTTTGGGGAGAAGTCTGTGGTCTACACTGATCACAAAAGCTTGGCCTATATCTTCTCGTAGAAGGACCTCAACTTGAGGCAGCGTCGTTGGGTCGAGTACTTGCAGGGGTTCGACTTTGACATTATCTATACCCCAGGAAAGGGTAATGTGGTGGTTGATTCTTTGAGTAGAAGAGTTCCAGTGCAGGCTTTGGGGAAGTCCAGTGATGAGTGGACTTTGATGGGGCTCTTTTCTTAGATGAATGTGGAGACCAGGGAGCACAGTGGAGGTGCATTCTTGGTGAGCATCCAGTTTACTCCTTCTCTGTTGGAGTTAATTCAATGGTAACAGCCCAGTGATGAGATTTTTCAGCAGTCAAAGTAGTTTCTTGATGGTGGGGAAACATCCTCTGATTGGTTGTCATCTCCCGAGGACATCTTGTGCTTCAAGGGCAGTTCAGTAGTGTCGTTATCTCTATGGAAGGTGGTGATGGAGGACAGCCATTGGTCTCAGTGGGCAGTCCATCCGGGTGCTACCAATATGTATTATGATGTCTGTTGGCAGTTTTGGTGTCCTGGTATGAGACGAGACGTAGCGTACTTTGTGTCAAGATGCTACACATGCCAGCAGGTGAAAGCAGAGCATCAAAGGCCCTCCGGTTTGCTCCATCCATTACCCAATCCTATATGGAAGTGAGATGAGGTTTCCATGGACTTCATTGTTGTCTTACCTCATACTCCTCAGGGTAAGAATGTCATTTGGGTGGTGATTGATCGTCTAACCAAATCATCCCACTTCATTCTGATCAGAGATACAACAAAAGTGGATGAGTTGGGTCGTTCGTATCTTCAGGAGGTGGTGAGACTCTATGGCATGACATCAGCAGTTGTCTCAGATAGAGACCCCTATTTCACTTCTCGGTTCTAGAAAGGCCTTCATAAGGCCTTGGGGTCTCAAATTAATATGAGCATGGCATACCATCCTCAGATGGATGGTCATATAGAGCGGGCGAATCAAATTTTGGAGGACATGCTCAGTGCATGTGTCCTGAACTTTGGAGGTTCCTAGGATATCTATTTGGTTTTGGTTGAGTTTTCTTATAATATTAGTTACCAATCCTCGATTCAAATGGATCCTTTTGAGGCACTCTATGGTCGGCCTTGTCGGTCCCCCCTGTGTTGGGCTGAGGTAGGTGAGACCTCACTGTTGGGGCTGAGTCTTGTGCAGGTGACGTCTGAGAATGTCAAGTTGATCAGGAAGCATTTATTGACAGCTCAGAGTCGCCATAAATCATATGCTGACCGAAGGCGTCGATACCTAGAGTTTTTTGGGGGTGACAAGGTATTCTTGAAAGTGTCCCGTCGTCTAGGCCATCATCGATTGGGGAAGCAAGGGAAGCTGATGTCGCGGTATGTTGGGACCTTTGAGATCACCGAGCATATTGGAAAGGTGGCATATAGGTTGGATTTATCTTCTCGGTTGACATCCATCCATAATGTATTCCATGTCTCCCAGTTTAAGAAATACAACCCAGATCCATCCCATGTGCTATGTTGGGAAAAACTAAAGATAGAGCCTAACTTGTCTGTTGTTGAGTGGCCGGTACAAATAGTGGACTCCCAAGAGAAGGTGCTTCGATCGAAGTCTATTCCATTGGTCTGGGTTCTTTGGTAGCATGAGAATGATACACATGAGACATGGGAGAAGAAGTCATGGGTTGAGGAAGAGTACCTGTTCTTGTTTTCCAATCAAGCTTCAGGTTGACTTTTCGGGGTGGAAACTTTTTCATGTTGGGGATAATTGTAACATCCATGAATTATTTTAAAGGTAAACTTCATTTAGTTTCCATCCATGCTTTTTTAGGGGTTTCCCAATCTTTATTGGAGGAAATGGTGAGTTTTCATGATTTAGGTCAAACTATGAGCTCATTTCCAGATTTAAAAACCAATTTTGTTTCTATTATAACTATTTCATTTTTTAATATTTTGCATGCATTCAAATTCCTAAATGGCCTCCCCTGACCTATTAACACTACCATTCCAGTTTGGATCATTTAGGAATCCATAATAATGGTGTATTTGGGTCTTTATTTAAGTAATTGGGCCATCCCGAAAGCTCATTTCCAATTTTAAAAACAAAATTTGTTTATTTAATAACTTATTCAATTTTAATGATATTTAAGTGAGTCCAAGTCTCACCCAAGACCACTGAACCCAAACGCGCTCTCATTAACCTCCCACCCTTTTGGAGATAGTATTCATTGTGATGTAGTACAGAACTTTCTAGGGTGTCTCAAATCATCCAGATTTGAAAAGTTAACTTATTTCCTTCATAACTCTTTAAATTCTTACTATTTTCCCCCATTTTAGTTCTCACATGACCTTCTCGTACATGTTCGAGCCTCATTTTCATTTTTGTCTGTTTTGAAATTCATCTACTAGTATATTTGGCACGATTTCTTCAAGATCCCTTAAGTAAGTGGGTCTCCTTCATTCTTCCTCCCATTTGCTTAGGGTTTTCATTCCTTTTGGTTAGGGTTTATTCCAATTATTCTGGATTTTTATAATTTCCAGAGGGTAGGGTTTCGAACCTAGGGGTTAACCTTGGTTTTTCTTGGTCTATTCTTGTGGTTTTAAGCTTAATATAGGTCTCTCTTGGTGCGGCAGTGGTGTGACTTGATTTTCGCACAAAGAATCAAGGGTTTTCATTAATTTGGTAGGTGATTCCATGTTTATGCAATATTTCTATCTTAGAATTCTATATTTATCATATTTTCAGGTTTATCTCATTTCATTATTTCTTCAAAAATTAGTTTTAGTGGTGGTTTAATTGCAAAAGAATTTTAAATGTAAATTTTATGTGAAATTAGGGGGGTTTTCATAGAAATGTTTTATTGGTTTATTTGGGGATACCCTATAAATAATTAATCAATTTTATTAATCTAAAATAGGGATGAAAATCATGTTTTTAATTTTAATCCTCTTTTGTTGTTGCTGCGAAAATGGGTTTTAATGGTATTTGTGGAACATGTGAACTTTAAGTGCCATGTTTGTGTGTAAATGGAGGTTTTACAAAGTTATCATTTCTTAGTTCACATGGGGCTGCCCTGAAATTGATTTTTTGGTTTCATTGAAATTTATTGGGATGCCTTTTCTATTTCGGTAACTTATAAGTGTGTAAATAGTGTACAATTTGGGGTTTTCAAGGAGTTTTGGGTGCAATACAACGTTGGATTTTGAGAAATTGTTTCATTTAAAAATCAAAGAGTTTTGTTGTGTGTTTTAATTGATTTAAAATTTTTATAGCTATTGTACTGATTTTATATTACCATTAGTGGTGTTTTATATGAAAATGGGTTTATGTAGCATGCTGAAATTGTTTGATCACAAAGGGGGAATCCCATGTACCTAGGTGGGGTGGATATGTACTAGTACGGCTAGTGGGCCAGATGGGTTTTGTCCCTGTTTCACTTAGCATTTGGATAATGAAAACTCTAACTAAACTATATAAATGATGATTGGGGACCACTAGGTTATAGATATGTTCCCTACTAGTGACTTGGGCATGAGAATGGATTTTACTATGGTTACTTTACACCGAGGTATGAGGTACATGGGGCCCGAGACTATCTAGTGCCTAGGGGTGTTCCCGATTTTGTTGCTCATTGGATTTGTGGTATTTTCCCTTTTAATTGGGTGTGTTTGGAAGTATATTACAATATATAACATTACCATTTACATTTGTTAACATTATTAATGTTTTAACTCAAAAACTGTTTTCAATTGAAAGTTTCATTTCATGGAATTTGTCGCCGCTTTTCATTCCATATTAAAATCGCTTGCTTTTTCACCTTGTATTGTATGCACTTTGGAATCATTGGGTGGTATCCTATTGGGATTAGGATAAAACCCTACTTAAACCCCTTGGGTGTAAGTATAATTTATTATTCTTGACTCGGGTAAAGGAAAGACTTTGGGTGATGGCGGTTCGGGGTGTTAGTTCCCATCCTTAGGGCGGAGTTGTGGAGACGACTTGTGGGTGATGACCCCTTGTCGTGTGGCATCCTTGAGGATGTTTTTCTACTATTTCTTTGTGTACTTGGACCTTTTTTATTTCATTTGAACTTATGTATTTAGTTCTGGATTTTTGTATAAACCTTATTGGTATGAATTTTTCAGATTCAGTTTACCAAATGTTTATGATGTTTTATGTATACATATTCAGGTAAATCGTTCCCAAACCAAGATAAATGATACCCAGACACTTTTTCCTGCCCATGGGGATAGGGAACGCCCTTCAGGCCTTTCCACGGGTCAGGTTTGGTGCCGGTATTGGTGGTGACCAGATTCAGTTCGTGATAATAATTAAGACATATATATTATATATATTCAATATTTCCATCTTCATAAACATAGAAGAAATTTGGAGTTGAAATACAGATTACACCACTATATAGAGACTGTAGGTCAAACATCCACACATTTGATGCTTTCATTTTCCATATGATGAAATTTCATATAAAAATGATTGTGTCCTAAACATAATGACATTTAAGTATATATAGGATACTTATGTTATCATATTATCATGGTTATAGAATATTTAAAGGAGTTAAATGGAAAAATAAATATAAAAACACTTAGTTGAGAGTTATACCTATTCTTTGGAAAATTTTCTTTGTCTTACACCTTAATCCTCCAAGTATTAGTCTTTAGGGGGGACCAGAACCTCTAAAAATGCAGAGATACTTTGTAAATGTATTTGGGAAGATATTTGTTGAGCTAAATGGATTATGTTGTATAAAGAAGATAGGATAAGAGGTTCCCTATTATAAGTGAGGTGAGTGGAACAAATGTAATTATTCTCAACTATTAAATACTATAAGTATCTTTCACATGGATAAGTGGTACTTAAAATTTTCAATTTCAAGGAAAAGGTGATACGGGTCGATATATCCTCACCCAATTAGAATTAATATGATATTTTATGACTGTATCACAAATTTTTAATCTTATTTAACCTGTATTTCCCTTTTATCATAGTGAAATTTTTTTTACCATGGTTATTATTCATACTAAAAAATTATATTAACCACCTTACTAAATTTGAACCCTCTAATTACAAATATCTGGTCCATTTTTTCATGATTAAAATTTTATAAGGAGAATAAATTAATTTTAATATAATGTTTCAAAAATTAATGAAAGGTAGTTTTTTATAAAAAATTATTCTTAAACATAAATAAAATAAAATAATAATAAAATATATTTTTTATTCTTATAGAATTAATTAGATTATTTTTAATTGTAGGGATATTATATTTATCTAAATCCAAATCCAAAAAAAATAATTGGAAAGAATATAAAATACAGTTTTACAAAAAAACAACATTTTTTACTATTCACCCAAAATCAACTATTTCTTATAAATCCCAAAAACCCAACCTAAACTAAATTCAGCCATTTTAACTCAACAAAATATCTATTTAAAAAAATTAAAATTATAAAATTTAGATATTTTAATTTTAAATATAGCTTATTTTTTTATAGGATAAAATAAATGGATGTGCATTGGGCAATAGTCTAGGGATTTAATGTTTGCATGTTATAGGATGATATTATGTATTAAATTCTCCCTATATAATTTTTTCCCTTAAAATTATGGTAAAATTTTGTTTATAAAAAAATTTGGTATTCCTTCCTCATGGATTATTTAGGCTCCCATGTCTCTTTTAGTTTTTAATTTCTCTAATGAACCTTCACTAGCCAAGTTGTTTAATTCTGCAACACTTTATCCCTAGTGTCAAGAATTATAGTTGGCTATTTTTATTAAGATAAATCAAGTTACAATTATATTTCCATATAGTTGAGCACAAGTATTTGGTTTAGAATATACTTTCTCAATAATTAGATATGAAACACATCATGAACTTTAGAGAGACTGGGTAGAATTTCCGAATGCCAAGCCATACCTCTAACCCTTTAAAAAATTTAAAAATGGTTGGTATAGTAAGGAAATGGTTTTCCTTTCTTGAAAAACCTTATCGCACCCTTATTTAGAGATAACCTCAAGAAAACATGATCTCTGACATGAAATTCTAAATCCTTCCTTCGATTATCGGTATATATTTTTTGTCTACATTGAGATGCCTTAATATGATTCTGAATAGTATCTAATTTCACCATTGTCTCTTCCATGTGATTTGGGCCTACAAATTTCTTTTCACCAACTTTGACCTATAAAATTGGAGTACAACACTTATTTCCATACAATCCTTCATATGGTTCCATTTTAGATCTTGAATGGAAGCAATTATTATATGTATATTCCACTATAGTTAAATAATGATTCCAAATACATGAATGTAAATTGAGTATGGCCATAATCTATCTTATAATGTCTATATACTCCATTCATAATACCCATTAGTTTGAGGATAATAGGTAGTTATTAAATGTAGTTCAATATTGAGATCACTTTAAAGACTTCTAAAATATTGAAGTAAATCATGGAGCACAATCAAATATAATCAAATATAGTACACCATTAAGTCAAGAAAATTCATTAATATAGATTTGTGTGAGATTTTCAAGAGGTATATCTTCCATTATAACAAGTAAATTTTTAGACATCGTAAGGTGATCAATAATTAACCATATGTAATCATTATTTCTTGGAGTATTTGGCAATCTAGGGACAAATTCCATAGTAATGTCATATAATTTCCACACAGGAATAGACAGTGGTTAAATGACTCCTTTAGGATGTTGTCTCTAAAACTTTACCTATTTAAAACCCAAAAATCTTGATAAATAGTCTAAAATTTCCCATTTCATATTATCCAACCAATAATGTTCCTCCAAATCCTGATATATTTTGGTGCTACCTTGGTGTATAGAGAAATTTGTGCTATGATCATCATCTAATATTTCTATTTTCAGCTAAGGCACTGATGTAACACATATCCATTTTCCAAATTTTAATATACCATCTTTATATATGAATTCTATGAACATCCCATCATTCATGACATTGATGTTAATACGAATATTCCTATCATCAAGTTGGGAACTTTTTATTCTCTCTAATAAGGATAGTTTGGTGATCATTTGGAAAAATATGTGATGTTTCCCCTTCCATAATTATTCATATATCAAACATTAATAAATCCATGAATATATTACCATGGTGGTAGTGTAATGAGAAATCATATTCCTTGAGTATTTTTAACCATAACTTCTAACTCGTGTTAAGCTCTTTACTGAGAATATGTATTCAAACTTTTGTGATCCATATATACTTCAAAACATTCACTATAAAGGTACTTCCTTCGTATCTTCAATGTAAATATTATGGCCTCTAAAACATTATCATGGGTTTGATAATTATGTTCATGTATATTTAATTACCTTGATGAATTGTAATATACTATGTTGTTCTCCATGAGGACTCATTCAAGCCCCTTCTTTTATGAATAACCATACATCACAAATCCATCCCTTCCCAATGATAAATACAATATTAGTAGATTGAATAATATACTTTGCAGTTCATTAATATAATATTTATATTATTCTAACCATATGAACTTAACCTATTTATTTTTCAACTTGGTTAACATTTTAGGTAACCAAGAAAAAATATAAACAAATCATTAATAGTATCCTGCTAATCCAAGGAAACTGCATACCTCAATTATATTTATTGGCATTTTACATTCATCATTTCATTTTCCTTTCAAGGATCAACTGAAATTCTATCCTTATAGAAAATATAGCCAAAAAAAGAAACCCCTCAATTCCAAAATTCGCATTTGATAAATTTTCCATATAACTCCTTTTATTTAAGAGTCTTAAGAATGATTCACAAATGATTCTTATTCTCATCATATATTTTAGAGTATATCAAGATGTCATAAATAAATAAAACAATGAAATTATCAAGATAATTCTTGAATACTCTACTCATCAAATCCATAAAAACAAAGGGTAAATTAGTAAATACTAAGGTCATTACAGCAAATTTATAGTGTCCATAACTCATACAAAATGATGCATTTGGAATATCCTCCTTATTTACTCATAGTTGATGATACCCAAAACATAGATCGATCATTGAAAAATATATATCTCCTTAAATTTGATCAAAAAAATCATCAATTTTTTTGAAAGGATACTTATTCATTGTAGTAATTATATTGATTTCAATGTAATTGATGCATAACCTCATAAACCAAACATTTTTCTTAAAAAAATAAAAAGGGATACCCATAGTGAAACAGTAGGGAATATAAATTTTTCATTAAAAAACTCTACAATTCCTTTATCAAATCCACTAATTCCACTATGGTCATCCTATAGGGAGTCTTAGATATATTTTTTCATAAGGGGTGAGATATACTGAAAACTCAACTTCACACTCAGGTGGGAAGCCATGTAGTTCTTCAAGAAACGCATCAAGGTATTATTGAAAAATAGGTATTATTGAAAGATACATTTCCCATACATAGTGTAACATCCTGATATTTTAATATGAAACACTATGTTAGATAACGTATAAAATATGTCACATCAAGCTTAAACAAACAAACAAATATTATTATTTCATATAGTAGTTATCGCCTAGTCGTTATATTAGAAGGTATAAATAGTACTAACTGAATAATTTTTACACATGTTTATAAATTTTTTTGAAATTCATTCAATAAATTTTATAGGCATAACATAATAACAAATCCAACTTTACGCATATAAGATGTATTTTTCTAAAAAGGCGGGTTTTCCGCCTTTTAATGAAAGACTTATTTAACAACTAAATTTTTACACTTTAATAAATTTTATTTGAAAAAATAAATTTATTTTTTGAAAGAATAATATCAAAATTTACTTTGGTTGAATTTTTGATATTTTTATGATAAGTTTTATTTTTTGATAAATAGTGACAAATACTGCATTTTAATTCAAAACTGACTTTTCATCTAAATAATTTATAATGTTAAATATTATTTTAAATTCATTTTAAAGTAACATTAGATCATTTATAAATCTATTAATCCAGTTAAGGTCATCGGAATCTTCTCCATATTGAATTTGGATATAAAAATATTTCAAAATTTTGAACATTTTCACTATAAAACTAGTATTATCACCTCGTCTGCAGGATTAATTTTAAAATAATATTAGTCAAATATGTGATTTGAATTTCGAAAAATTGATTTCATATTTTTAGTCATTAGGTCTAAATTTATTAAATAGATCTCTTTTATTTTTTGACAATTTTAATAGTAAACTTAGTAATTTTTATTACCAGGGTAACGGTAAATCAAGTAGTTGTAGATAAAAATAATTATGATAAGGATTAGAAAATTACCCTAACACTTGTCCTAATTTTATTTTATGATTTATTGATGACCAAAATCATCCATGGGTTAAATCTATGACCTCTTGGATCCACTTGGATGTCTTTAATCCCCTTATAATATTTTATTTTAAGAAAATCCAAACTTGTCACACTAATATTTTTTATAAGTATAACATTTTTAATATATGGTCATACATAAGATATCTTTGACCATAATTATTCTTTGAAAATCTATAATATTTCTCTTCATCATGGAAAATTATTTTTATTCTTTAGAGAAGAAATAATTACCTTAAATGCTTACACAGCACTGATGTAGTAATTATTTTATTAAAAATAATAAAATAAATATAACTTGATATAATTAATGTGATCAATGAATTTCATAGATGAAATTGACACATTAGTGATGTGTTGTAATTTTTTTCATGTTATAAGTTTCATTGAGTTTTGTAAAAGTTAATGTAATGAAAGTTTCAAAGTTGACATTAATGATATTTTAAAATAAATAATAGTTTATTAAGTGATATAAAATTTCTAAAAATATTAAAGTATTCAAACTAGTTGGGATAAGGTTCAAAATTTTATCCATGATCCATTTATGGGTTATTTTTAATTTTATAGTAACTATATTATCCCTTAAAGAGTAAAAAATCAAGCGTTCACGGTAAGAGTTAATGATGTTAAATATGGTTTAAAACCAAAAGATAAGGGTAGAAATATAGTCAAAACATATCTAAATATTAATGGATGAATGGATTTCAACCCATGATCATCCTATATTCGAAATAAATTTGTTTAGATCCATTTGGAATATGAAATAAATTTATATTAATTTAATAGTTTGATACATTCAAAGAGTGTCCCTCCCCTCTCTTATAAAATGGAACCTTTTCATATCATTTCATCACACATAAAAACCATTTTGGTTTATCCAAGCTATATCCAAATCCCCTCCTAGAATCCATCCCCACATTATAGAGGTCTTATTTTAAGTCATACACTATCCTTAGTGGTTTTAAGGTATTATGAAAATGAGATTGTCCGAAAAAGAGGAAGATAAAGAACGTGCGTGTCGAGTCAGATTCCAGGTAAGTGAATCTTTAACTAAAAACATTATTTTAAATGTTTTAAAGATTTCTTTTATAAATATTTCAAATTCATTTCTATATTTTTTTTAAACGATTTTTAGAATATATGTATATGGATATAATTTCTTAAAGATGGTAAATTGAGAATTTCTCTCAAATGTTTTCAAAAAGAAACTTTATAAGGCTTTATGTAAAGGAATTTCATTTAAAAATCCTCTTTTAAAGTTACTCTTTCATCTACTTTAACAAAGGTCAAAAGAAATGTTTTTTAACATATACAAAATAAACATAATTTCCCACTTTCCTGATTTTTTAATGATTTAATGTTTCCTTTATAAGTTTTCACAATTCTTTTAAAAAAATGGTTTCATTATTATGTACGCGGTTGTTAGATTTTAAAAGTGATTTTTTTTAAAAAGGTGGTATTTTGATATTCGAAAGTGTTTTAAACATGGGTTTAAACGAGTTTTCAAGGGTTTTGTTTATGATATGGTGTTTGAGCATTATATGAAATGGGTGTACCCAATATAACTTATATGAAGGGTTGAGCCTCATTATAGCTCACGGGTAAGCCCAATATAGCTTATACGAAGGATTGATCCCCATTATAGCTCACAGGGTGAGTTTGATATGGATTATATGAAGGGTGATCCCCCATTAAAGATCTCAAATTCATTGGGTAGTGATTATATTAGAATTCAGTCATACTACTATTCCAATTAAAAGGTTTTTAAAGGGTTTCATGAATATTATGCTCTAAGTTACCGAAAATGGGTTTTTAATTTCTTTTTATGGGTTTTAAAGTCTTTATTTGAGAAAAATATTTGTGTGTTTTTCATGTAAATTTTTTCAATTGCATACACTCAAAGAACATTAAGTTAAAGGTAAATGTTATAAGAGTTTTCATGTTTTCACTGGACTAATGGTTTTCCTTCTTTTTATGTCCCTTACTAGCTTTTTATGTTCATCCCATGTTTTTTAAAAACACAAGGTTTAAGGATGTGTAAGGGAAAAGAAGAGTTCAAGATGAAAGTCATGAAGTTTTTTCATAAAAATCAATCATGTTTTGTTTTAAAATATTTATAGGGAAAATGGATACTGATCAGAAGATCCCTTTTTGTATCATATGGTTTTGATATGTATGATTTATGCCCTAATTCTCTAAAACTCTAAACTGAAAAGATCCTAAAATGTAAGAGAATGATTTTTTGATATAAAACTCAAGATTGTGTATTTTAAGGTCATATCCTTACAATTGGTATCAAATGATGGTTTAGATAACCTTGGAGATTATGATGTTTTCATGTGAGGTTAACTTAAGAGTTATGGGTACCATCATGGGTTTATAAGTTTAAGGATGATTATAAGTTCAAAGTGTTAGGAATTCATTTTGTGGTTCAAAGTGATGGATTTATAGGAGATTAATGATTATTTTAGAGATTGGATTTATAAAGGTAATCAATTTAGGTATAAAGGATTTGAAGGTTAAAGTATTAGAGTTTCTAAGCGTATTATCATTAAAAGGTCCATTTTCATTTTAACAAGTAATAATTCATTTCATGTTTTAATGATTTACTTTTCTATAGATCAAGGATTGTTATCAACATTGAAGTAAAGTAATCTTTCACAACCTTTTAATCCCTTCTGAATGATTTGATTATCATTATTATCATAAAATCTTGTTCAAGTGATTTTGACAGTTTTCTGAGTATTCAAATCACCTGAAAGAAACTTTTTAACTCATATACCACCTTTTATTTTCTCCAAAAACATCATCGGTCGTGGTATCTCTTTCATTTTATTTCAAAATATCAACTTTACCAACTCTCTTGAAAAGGGAAATTCCACAAAGGACTTGACAAGTTACTTTCTCAAAGTTGGGCATCATGTCAAAAGATAAAGGGTATATCAAATAAATAATGATATATGGATTTAACATATGAATTATGAAACATATTTGGGTTGATATTGATGAATTATAAGGATATACTTCATATCTTTGATTATAGGGATGAAGTATTAAGGAATAAGATGACGAAACATGGTTAATGGTTTAACGAGGAAGTTAAATGAAGGATTTGTTTGTATATAGAGTTTTCAGAATTATGATACAATGGTTAATTTTAAATATTATGAGAATCGTGATTATTCTATAGTAGGTTTCGTTTTCCAAATTTGGATAAATATGTCAGATGGAATTGATACCTTTGAAAAAATTCATAGTAAAAAGATGATAAATATTTGGGAGATATTTATTATGTTTTGATAATTTTTTGAGGTATATGTAAATCTTAGGTTTAATGTGAAAAATAATTCCATTACTTTTATAAAAATAAGTTTAATGGTGACCATGGAGTTTATCATATTTGTGATGTTGAGGTAATTATGTGTAATTAAAATTTGGGAACATGGGTTTTTTCATATAGATAACCATGGGATTTGAAAATGATTTTGGGATTAAGTGATTAATGTTATTTCGAAAGATGTTCACTATTTGGGTAAATATAATGTTATGGGATTTTAGTTTAGGAATAAAACTTGAATTATATTTTAGAAGCATCTATGGTTTTATTGTGGATTTATGGTGATTCAGGTTATTTATGGAAATAGTTAGTCTATTATGAAGATTATTAGGGAAATCACTTTTTGGTATGCGACATTAAGAGTGATTGTTGTTATTTGGAAGACTATGTGATAAAATCCTTATAATTTTTGGGTTTCAATCATAGTCTACAATAGTTTCAGAAATTTTAAGGATATTTATTTGTCTATTTTGAACATGGGTGTCACTACCAAATTTTGGAAAATAAAGTAGTTTTCATCAAATAATGGTTTATTCATTTTAGGGAATTATCTTATCTTATCCTAATCATTTTTTAGTTAATGTCTAAAGATAGTAGGAATAGATAGTTATACATTTGTGTATTTTGTGATCTGTAGAAGTTCATTCTAATGCTTCAGACATGAAAAATCATCATAAATACTCATTGTTTGGAGAAAAAGATAAGATTGTGGTGGAAATTGATTAAAGGATGAAACTCTACTTGTCAAATAAGTATATTTACTCATGTTCTTAGATACAGAAGTAAAGTAATTCCTCAACTCTATGAAAATGATCTTGAAACAAAAACATAATATGTTTACTTTACATACTAAGAAATCAATAACTTTTTAACCCATCACAGATTTATGGTTTTGTGATTGTTTTCACATAAACATGATATCTATCACTCTCCCTAAAAACTTGATAGTTATTTTTTCCATTTCCTTGTTTCCCTAAATGGAACCCTAGTATGTGTTATCTCAGGTAACCTTCGTACTTTCCTTTCTCTTGTTTCAAGTATAAGATTTATTAACCCTTGTTCTGATGTGGGATTTTAATAAATGTATTTTCAAAATTCAAACCCATAGTTTTAAATCCCAAGTTCAAATTGAGAGGATGCAATTTATTATAAGAGGGGCATGAATGTAACATATTGAGATTTTAAAAGAAAACACTATGTCAGATAGTGTACAAAATATGCCACATTGAGCTTAAACGAACAACTAAATATTATTATTTAATATAGCAGTTATTGCTTAGATGTTATATTGGAAGGTATAAATATGATTAAATATATAATTTTTTAACATTTTTTTAAAAAATTGGCATTCATTAAATATATTTTATAAGAATAAGATAAGAAAAAATCTAATTTTACACATCAAAGATTTATTTTTCTAAAAATGCAGTTTTTCTGCCTTTTTATGTTAACTTGTTTTAAAAATAAATTTTGAAACTTTCATAAATTTTATTTGGAAAAATATACTTCATTTTTAAAAGATTAAAATCAAAATTTACTGTTACTTTTTTGTATTTTTCTGATAAGATTCATTTTTTGATGAATAGTGAAAAATACTTCATTTTAATTGAAAACTGAATTTTCTCCTAAATAATTTATAATGTAAAATTATATTTTAAAATGGTTTTAAAGTAAACTTAGATAAATTATACATCTGTTAATCCAATTATGGTCATTTTAATCTTTTTTAATATTGAATTTGGATACAAATACATTTCAAACTTTTGAACATTTTCACTTTAAAAACTCGTTTTATCGCCCCGTCTACGGGATTAATTTTAAAATAATTTTAGCCAAATATGTATTTTGAATTTTGAAAAATGGATTCCATATTTGGAATCATATGGTCCAAATTCAGTAAATATGTCCCTTTTATTTTTTGACTATTTGAATATTAAATTTAGTAATTTTTATTACCATAATTAAGGGTAAATCATGTAATAATGCGTAAAAATAATTATGATAAGCATTAGAAAATTTACCTTACACTTTTCTTAATTTTATTGTATGAGTGAGTGTCGAACAAAATCATCATTGGGCTTAATTTATGACTTTTTGGAGGCACTTGGATGACTTTAAGCCCCTTATAGTAATTTATTTTAAGAAAAGTCAAACTTATCACACTAATGTTTTTAATAATTATAACATTTTTAATATATGGTCATACAAAAGATATCTTCGACCATAAATATTCTTTGACTATTTTTAATATATGGTCATTTTTTGACATTTTAGTGATGTATTAGAATATTTGTATCAAATTTAGCTTGTTGTATTTGGTTTTGTAAAAGTCATAGTAGTAAATAGTGTCAAAATTGAAAATAAAGATAGTTTTTAAAAAATATTTTATTAAATAATATAAAAATCCAAAAAATCTTAAATTCTTCCAACTGATTGGGAAAAGGTTGAAAAGTTCATCCATGAACAATTTTATGGGTCATTTGGAATTTTATAGTAACTATATTATCCCTTAAAGAGTAAAAAATCCAAGTTGTCACAGTAAGAGTTAAATGAGTTAAATAAGGGTTAAAAACAAAAGATAACGATAAAAATTCAGTCAAAACATATCCAAATTTTATTTTATGAAGGTATTTCGACCCACAATCATCCTATCATTGAAATAAGTCAAATTGGATCCATTTTGAATATGAAATTAATTTATATTATTTTAACATTTTGAGAAATTCCAAGAGTGTCTCTCCCTTCTCTTTTAAAAGGGAACATCTTCTTCTCATTTCTTCACACTTCAAAACCATTTTGGTTTAGCCAAACTCAACCCAAATCCCTTCCTAGAATCCCTACCCACATTCAAGAGGTCTTAGTTTAGGTAGAACATCATCCTTAGTGGTCATAAGGTGTTAAGCAAAGGAGATTGTCTAATTAATAAGAAGATAAAGAACGTATGTGATGAGTGAGACTCAAGGTAAGGGACTCTAACTAAAAAACATCATTTTAAAAGTTTTCAAAATTTATTTTCTAAATCTTTTTTCTTTCATTTTCTTGTTTTCTTAAAATAATTTTTATGAATGTATTTATAGGGATATGAATGTTTTAAAAAGGAAAATTTTTTATTTCTCTCAAATGTTTTCAAAATGGAATTTTTTTAAGGTTTTATGTAAAGGACATTCTTTCAAAAATCCTATTTTAAAGTTTCTCTTTCATTAATTTTTCAAATGGTCAAAATAAATGTTTTTTAACATATACAGTATGAACAAAATTTCATGCTTTCATGACACTTTAATGATTTAATGTTTCCTTTATAAGTTATCACATTTCTTTTCAAAGAAAATGATTTCATTATTATGTGCACGGTTTTTAGATTTTAAAAGTGATTTTTACAAAAAGGGTTATTTTGATATTCGAAAGTGTTTTACACATGGGTTTAAAAAATCAAGGGTTTAGTTCATGATATGGTACTTGAGCATTATATGAAACAGGTGAGCCCGATATACCTTATACGAAGGGTTGAGCCCCATTGTAGATAACGGGTGAACCCAATATAGCTTATACGAAGGGTGATCCTCATTACAGATCTTCAATTCATTGGATAGTGATTATATTAGAAGTCGGTCATATGGTTATTCCAATTAAAAGGGTTTTGAGAGGGTTTTGTGAATATGATGCTCTAAGTTACCAAAAAAAGGGGGTTTTTTCTTACTATGATTTTTAAAGGCATTATTTGAGAAAGATGTGTGTGTGTTTTTCATGTGAAAATGTTTTATTTCATACACTCAAAGAACACTTAAGGTAAAGGTAAACATTTTATGAGTTTTCATGTTTTCCACTGGATTGATGGTTTTCCTTCTTTTTATGTCCCTTACTGAGATTTTTTTTCTCATCCTAAGTTCTAAAAAAATCACATGATTTAAGGATGGGTAAGAAAAATGAAGAGGTCAAGACGAAAGTCGTAAAAAATTTCACAAAAAGCAATCAGGTTGTGTTTTAAAAGTTTTAAATGGTGAGAAATATGGATACTGATCGGAAGGTCCCACTTTGTATTATATGGTTTTGATATGTATGAGTTATGCCCAAATTCTCTAAAACTCTAAACTAAAAAGATCATCAAATGTAAGAGAATGAATTCTTGACATAAAACTCAAGATTATGTAATGTTTTAAGGTTGGGTTCTTACACATAGGTTGTGTCTGCTCTTCTTCTCCAATAATTTCATTAAGAAATGCTAATGAATGTAGATCTAGACATGATTCAAATGATGTAGTCTCTACTATGAAAATAATGAATTCCATACCACCAACACAATTCCTAATCTCATAATCTTGGAAGTAAATTTTCACATAATAATTTAAATGAAAATCAATTCCCATGATTATATCAATGTCAACCATTGGTACTATAATCAAGTTTGAAAATAGTGTATGTTTATGTGTCACAATGAGGACTGAATGACACATCCTTGTTGCAATATGATTTCCACTAAGTGTTCTAATTGATGACTTCATTCATAAAGTACTAGGGAAATAATTAATTTCCTTGAAAAACATGGAAGATATAAGAGTGTTAAGATCCAGAATTAAATAAATCATTAGCTAAATTTGAGGTTATAATCAAAGTACCTTCCACCACATCTCTAGGAACTTCTACCTCTATTGTAGTGATATCATAAGCCTCGCCTTTCTCCTTCAGCCTTTTCTGAGGAAAATTCCCTCGATGCTTAAGGAATTCGTTCAAACAGTTCCCTATAATCTCACAATTTGAGCATTAAAGATTTGTGACTTCTTTCTTTCCCTTGTAATAACGAACCTGATGGTCGTTCTCTCCACTCTTGAAGAAAACTTCTATTCCAATAACACATTTCCATGGTGTTTCATTCCAAAACTATTACAAGTTGGAAATTACACCCTTCCCTTCATCCCTTTTGTTGTATTTCTTTTTTCAAAGTGCTCAAACCCCCCCACTTCATTTGTTTATTTCCATTGAAAATGTAAGACTTAAAGAATTCTTCCTCTGTCTTGATGGCGCATGATATTATATCCTCATGTTCTAAAATTGTTTGAGAGACTAATTCTCTTCAAAGGATTGGTTTTAGCCTATTAAATAACTGGTCATTCTTACTTCTTAGATTACACATGAAATTCATAGCATGAGTTGTTAACCATGTAGAGTTAGCTTCATATTCGAAAACATTTCCTCCTACCTTTTTGCCTGAGATTGAGGAATTGTCTCTCCATAATATCTTATTGATCACGATGAAAGTATTTTTTGAGGAATATCTCCACGAAAGTCTTCCACTCTATATTATTTATTTTTTATGACTCCTTAGTGTTCGAGATCAATAAACACTATTGATTAGTATCTCCCTTAAGATGATTAAATAATAACTTTCTCTCTTTAACTACTTCCTAAAGAGAGAAATATCTTCTCCAGGTAAATAATTCATTACTAAACTACTAATATATTAATATTCCATTTGAATGATGGAGGTTGTTGTCACATGAAGCAATCCATCATAATTTCACCTTGTTGGGGATCACTCAGATACTCCATATAGAAAATATTATGGGTTATAACCTGAGTTTACTGCACCAAAGTATTTATAATTAGTTCAACTCAACGACTAGCTTCGTTGTCACTCCCAGGAGGGAAATTGATACATAAATTATGTTCATTGATATAGTTTTCATTTAATCCACTATGAGTCATTTCCAAACAATGGCATAGACTAGATTAACTCATAGTATTATGAATTTTAAAACATTGTATAATTATAAATCCTACGTAGCACGAAATAAATATGAAATTTATACATAGCTAATCTCATAATCATAAGTTTAGTGTCGTTGGAAATATATTTAAATCATAATAATATTTTTTTTAATCTTTTATATTGATTCTTAAAGAGTGTGTGAAGCCCTGTTGTTGGGTGGGGTGGTTTTGGTTTGGGATGAGGGGAAGATCGAAAGGTTAAGTCCTTGGCCCAATGTGTTTACTACAGTTTATTTTCTTATGTTGTGTTCCATAGTAGTATATGTAATCGATATTATATAATCAAAATTATTTTAAAAAATAATAATTGTTACCTCACTGCTCTACCAGCAAATCTACTACGATGGTATCAAAGAGGCTTTTGGGATGTAATGTTTGATCATGAGATGGTGTTCCAGGAGGCACATCCAACATAGGATTCAAACCAAGCTATAGTGGTTCTCGTTAAATAAAACACCTCGATAGCATGGTGTCATCCTCGAATAATGTTTGGTTTGTGAAAGGACTCAAGGGATAAGTGGCAAATCTAGCCTTTTATTTCCGAGGATCATTGCAGGATTTCTTATTCAGCTTGGAATTCCTCGATTTGAGATTTGTTTCACTACTGATAGTGGTCGTGTCGGTTGTTTGAAGGTAAAGGATCCAATTTGGAAGATCTAGAGGATTTTCATTGGAGATTTAGGGAAGGTTCGGTGAATTCATGTGGATGTTCTAGATTTTTGGTTCTCCATTGAAGGCTTTCCAGTATTATGTAAGCGATGCAAGGAGAAGGTGAAGATTTGAGGTCTGCTAGCTCCTATGTTTTGTATTTTATCTGGATAGTTCATTGAATACTCGGTCTTCATGATTTGGCCTACCATGATGATGATATGTCGTTTCAACATCAATCGAGTGTGGGGCTTTATGTCATCCCACGGTTTTGTATACTTCATGAGGAAATTGGTGATCTTCATCTCTAAATTTTGAAATTTAAAAGTGAAATTAATATGGTGATTCATATTTTATTTTCAATTTGTTTTTTAGATTTTCAGTTTGAAATTCGATCTATAATTGGTGTTGTGAGGTTCAGGTTTATGTGTGGGCTCACACTTATCCCAGAAAAGTTTTTTCATAAAATATCAAAAATATAGATTTACCGACCATAAATAGCATGGGGATTGATAATGTCATCATTGAGAATGTGTCAAATTTTATTATTTTTAAAATCTACAGACTACTAATATAGTGATAACGATAAGTAAGTGTATCATATTCCACATGGAAGGATTTAGATGAATACATGACCAAACAAAAACAAAACAAAAACAAAAAAAGAAATAGAAACACAAGAAGGTTGGGTGGAATGAAGGCTGAATGGTGAAAATGCAGGTGTGCATAAATGAAAGGATGAATGGAAACAAAGAAATGAAGAAAACAGTAGAGATAAAAGACAAACGAATTGATGAAGTTTGGGTCTTTAGACTTTTTTGAACTGATTTAAAATATTATCTACTTCTACTCAAGTTAATTGAAATAAACAAGTACTTATAAAACGAGATGATGATCCATTAAGCTCTCGCTCAATATACTACACAGCCCAACGACCTTACTTTTGTTCTGACCACTCGATCAAAAATCAATAATGAATTTGTTCACTATGGAAAATAGAATCTTAACCTTTTCTAGTTTGTGGAACTTGTATTAAAATTCAGGATTTTGATTATTTACTAACATCACTTGTTCGATTTGTGTCAAATTAATTCTCATAACAAACGAAAATAAAACGCAACTGAAATTGCACTAAAATGATTGAATCATCCTGAGAAAGATAGATTTAAGATAGATATTAGCTTATTACAGCCCGGATCCCCTAGTAAATTTAGCCAATCATGCTCTGAACAGAAAGATTATTCAATAGTCTTAACATCAAAAATAGAAAAGTGTTTGAGAAAAAGAAGAGAAGCTTATCTGTCGAGGAGCCCTTCGCCCTCTCGGTTCCTCTAATCTCTGCACCAGTGGAGGGGTTCGTTATCTTCAACGAGCTTGGTAGGATCACGACGGCGTCTTTGGACCGATTTCCATGTGTTCTCAAAGGAAACCTGGATTTCATTCTTGTTTGATGTCGCCGATCATCCTCGACCACATATATAGGTTAAACGTGCGCTCGATGCATCGCCTTTGGTCACCACCGTCCCAAAACTTGACCTAATCGGCGTCGATCCTTCATACAGCAGCGGCTGTGGCATTCATCCTCTTCGGAAGAGATTTGTCTTTGTTCTCATGCTTGGATTTCAGCCTGTGCAGCATCAGTAATATAAATTTCTCATTTAAACAGTGCTCGGGCTTCATGATTTCATCCTCGATCTTCAATCAGTTAGAAATTTCTGATTTGAAATTCATTTTCACAGCTCGATCTGAAAAACCTACTTCGCAAACTTCAGAAGCGGCGGGTCCTTCGCCTTCTGTTGGAAGATTAAACAGGCGCCTCCTCCGAAATGAAGTTTTCCAAATTACCAGGTCCATTGCAGTTTTCCAAATTACCAGGTCCCGCGGAAGCCTAAAATTGGGGATTATGGTTACCTTCGTTTTCCAATTTTCAACGTATTGATCGACCGCACAAAGAAAATTTACAAATTAAATAAATTAGAAATTTATTAAACAAATTAAAATTATATAATTAAAACTAAAAAAGAAAACTTGGATTAAAATTTAAATTGAAAGTTAAAATTACATAGCAGAGTTAAAACATTGATATTAAAATAAATAGTTCATTAAATTCAAAAATCATTAAATAATAAATTCATTAATTTAAAAAACTTTGAAGGAATTAAAAACTAAATTAACATAACACTACAATTAATTTCAAACACCTAAGATTAATATTTTAAAAGAAAATCAAGATTAAATAACAAACCCAGAAGTCAACACATTAAATAATTTAAACATAAAAATAAGTGGAACATAATCGATTTAATTTAAAATATAAGACCATAAGGGTTGAAATCATCTTATCCAATAATAATTAATACCATATTTTACAACCTTATCATAAAAATTTAAACTTAGCAAACACATTTTACCCTTTTACCATGGTAATAATATTTTTACCATGGTTATTATTCATAATGACAAAAAACTAATCTTATTACTAAATTTGAACCTCCTGATTCCAAGTAAGTGATCCGCTTTTTTGGATTCAATTTTTTGAAGTATCAAAAATTAATTTTAATGTAAGTGTGAACAATGCAACGAAAAACAGGTTTTTTGAAAAAAGAGTGTTTTTAAGCATAAAAATAATCATATTCCAAAATCAAATATAATGTTGATTAATATGTAATTAATTAGATTATTTTTAATAAAATGAATATTCTGTTTCTTTTAAAAAATAAAAACCATAATGGGAAAGAAAATAAATGACCGTTTTACAAAAAACGACATTTTTCACTATTCACAAAAAATAAACTATTTCGGAAAAAACCAAAAATTCACCCTATGATAAATTTTCCCTTCTCAACTGAATTATGATATAATTTTAATCAAATTAAAATTATTTTTTAAAAAATTTAAAATTTAAAAATAACAATGATTTATTTATATTATAATGAAAAAATAATAGGATGCACAGTCTAGTGATGTAATGTTTACCTATTATAGAATTATCTCAGGTATTATAGATATGGTTATTGATATGGAAGGATGGTATAGATGGTTATGTGGGAGATGAATAGTTTATGTAGTGAATGTTAGGGTTTTTGGCCCATGTTATGCAGAGGTTGTATGATGGTTGATTGATGGTTTTGGGGATATGTTATTGTTTGTGAGTGGTATGGAATATGTGCTTTCTGATTATGAACATGGTAATGGGTGCAGAGTAAAATTGGACAAAAATAGGTTTTAATGAAATGTTGATAATTAAATTAAATGGATAATTTATGGAATGGAACAAGGTTAATGGATAAAGAATGATGTTCCTTAAATAATGAGTTGATTATCATTATGAATACAATATGGCTAGTTAATTGTAAATTTGGAATGGTTAAATGATGTGAATACTGGGAAAATGGGCATATTTCCATGTTCAAGACCAGGTAGAGGCATATTTCTAGGTGCTGTAGCAGTACTGTAGCAGGTACTATAGCAGACACTGTAGCAATATTGTAGTAGAACAGTACACTGTGTGGGTACTATAGCAGAACTATACATTGTACAGGAACTGCAGCAAGTACTATAGCAGTACTGTAGCAGGTGTTGTTCGGTACTATAGCAGTTGGAACTATTCACCTTGAGCCATCGGTTTGGGCTTGGATTCCTTAAGGCTTTCGGGTCACCCAGGCCTTCGGGTCAGTAGGGCTTTCGGGCCACCTTTAAGGCCTTCGGGCCACCTCAAGGCCTTTGGGCCACATACAGTTACCCCAGACATACTCTACAAAAAAGGAGCAACCCTGGAAGAGGATTCAGAGCAGGTGCACTCACCAGAGTAGAGACAAATGGATTGTCAGAATGAGAGGGTATAACTATGCCATCAGGACCAGCCTATGCTTGCACGAGAAGCCTATCCAGACGGCCATGCGAAGGTGGAGAGCTACTATCACGATGCAGATTCTGGGGAGAGGCAGTTCCTTGTAGATAGTCTGGTTGAATTCCCTAATACCTTTGGGTCATGTAATCTCCTAAGCCTACGAGCCTTGTAATCTCTGAGTCTATGGGCCTTGTAGGGGTTCCCCCTCATCGCTTGAAAGGGGTTTATCAAAAATCAATAAAAAAGAGGTCCTTTGGGCCATTCGGGCATATTTTTTGGCTATTTTTTGTATGAAAAATTTGGCTAGTTAGTTTCATATGAATGGAAATGATTTAAAAGCAATAGTGGAATTGTTGGTGTGATTGTTATGGATGATGGAAATGTTTTTTTGTATGAAAACTTTATTTTGGGTTGCATCTGACTACGATATAGATTTTATTTTATTTTCCTTTTTATACACATGCCACCCAAGTCATATAACCTCACCGACACCCAAATGTTTTGTGTTCAGAGAGTTTTTTCTATACACCCAGGTTGGTGGTGTAATAGATGGATAACTAACCCCACTTCCCCACTCTCCCTTCAAAGTGTTGTATGGGATTTGATTCCTCAAGGTTGGTATAAGCATATGGGTTGTAATTGTTAATGTTATAGTATGGGATATACTAGTTTACATGATTATGTGGTTAAGATATTAATATATGGTGGGGTCGTGCGTGGTAGGAGAAGGGAATGAGGTTAATGTCCTCCATTTTCATAATACCCTACTGTAATGAATATGTGGTATGTGGCAGTGATATGTGGTCGATATGTGATCATGATGATTTAGTTAAGATATATGGACAATATGTGATGATGGTGGTGATGAAATCTCAATGATATTTGGAATGGTTCTGATATAAGTTATGAAGTATTACAGTATGAATACGGAAGGGATTAGGAGCACCATGAGATTTTTCAATTGAGGCATGAGAGTGAACACCTAGTGGGAAAGTGGGTGTGGGGTACATGTTTGAGATATTTTATTTTATTATAATTGGATTCCTTTTTGGGTGAGTGATCTCTATTGAGGTTCTCTGATAGTTTTATTGGCATGTGCTTGTCGGTTTTGTTGTTTATTCACTAAAGAATTGGTATTCTTCTTATATATTTTCATGAGAGGACTTGAGGTGGAACAAGTTGAGCATACATATATTCCAACCTCTATAAAAAAAATATATTTTTAGGTTTTCATGAAGGACTCATTAATTGAGTTGGTCATTACTAGCCTAATATTAGAGTTGATGATGATGTTGCAACTTTAGGACATTCATTTTGGTATTTCATTTTAGAGACTTATATTTGTATGAAATTTTCATACATTGTAAGATGATTGTTTATATTTTTATATTATGGTTTTGATTGGTTATTTCATTATATATTCATTGGACTTTGATAGAAATTACTCTAATTTTAGTAATTTATATACTATTGGCTAGTCTTCAACCCATGAAATGTTGGAGGAAGGCTTTATGGGTCACTTTCGTCTTCACTTCAGGTAACAACTTGAGATTTTGGACCCAATAAATTAACACCGGTTTGATAGCTTGTGTCACATAGAACACTAAACTAACAAAACAACAGACTAAAATGAACCATTAAATATTAAAATTAAATAAATTAAATAATCAATAGTAAATAAAAGGATAATAACCAATTAAAACACTTACATATTATTATTAATAAAATAAATAATTCTTTTTGAAGAACAATTTAAAAATAAAGTGTATTTTATTTTACCTTAATAAATTATAATTGATCATGCTTAAAATTTTATCATGCTATAAAATACTTATATTTATAAAATAATATATCAATAGTCAATTATTTTTTAAATATATATGAAATAAGACTAAAAACACTTGAAGGTTTGAAATATTTTTTAAATATGTTTTCCTTAATATATTGTATTTTTAGTTAAAATCTAATTCATATAATTTAGAATTTATAATTAAAAATAAATAAATTTTGGTTTAAACATGTAAATATTATCTTATGAATAATTATTGTGATTTTCTAAAAAGATTTATTTTTATGTGAATAGTGAAAAACACCATTTTTACAAATAACATGACATTTATGACATTATTAGTATATAAGTATTAATTGGAAATAAATTAATATTTTTTTATGACTAAATAAATATTTTATAAGTGAATTTATATTATTAAAAATTTTGGTTTTAATTTACAGATCCATATTTTACATTTTAAAATTTAAGTTATATTTTTGAAAAAAAAAGTTTTTAAAACATTATACATTTATTATTTTAAAATTAATTTTTATCTCATTTAGAAATTTTATCTTATTAAATGAATTCTAAATTGGGATTTAGTCTTTCCAAATTTTATAATAAGAATAATTTTATTTTTGGGCAGAATGGATAAATTACCAATGTAAAAACTTTTTATCGAGGTGAAAACTAAAATAGTAAAAATGAGTAACATTAGAGGTAAAGGGCCTAATATGTTTAAAAAGTGTTTATAAATGTTTTTTTGGAGGTGTGGATTGACCAAATATCACCTTCTATCCATTATTTATCAATTTTAGAGCCACATTTTTTGAGAGTGACTTCCCATTATTGAAAACAATTAGGTATTTACAAAAATGGCATCCATTTCAACTTATAAAATGGGCTATACTCTCCTCACTTTTCCTCACACTATAGCCCCATTAGTTCTGCAAAATATCTTCCCAATCCTCTAATACACACTTTGATATACCTTTAGGTGGGTTTTATCTTTTCACAAGACCATCACTCAAAGACTTAACCCCCTTTTCAAGGGAGATGATCCAATAAGTTATGCATAAGTCCTAAACTCTCTTTTTTATATTTCATTATGTGACTATCTTATTCATAAAATTTATTTTCACCATATTTTAATTATAACATCATTATAATTATTATAAATTTGTTTTATTAAAATTATGGCACAATCATTAACCACCCTACATACTACTGCCTCCACGATGCAACATGCTTCATTTTTCCTTCACTACCATACAAGGATGGTACAAATAATCTTAATTCATTTATATATTTTGGAAACATTTATTTTATATTTATTCATGTTTTATAATATAATGTTGTGGGTTTTGACTAGTTTTTGTAAGAAATAATAGCTGAATCTCCAAATTAGGTGCTATTGTAAATTACATAAATTGCAGTCTATTCACATTGTGAATCGGGTTCACGATGTGTATTCATCAGATACTGCCCCCTATAATCCAAAGGCCAAACCATGAAATATATTTAGTCATTGAATGTCCCATATAAAGAATTTTCATGACATTAATACAATAGATTACATGAAAGAATCAACTTTTGTATCATCCATCCATCTGTAAATTCTAGATCTTTTAAAGGCAATAAAAGTCATGAATCCTTTAGTTAAAGAGAACTCAAAATGTGAATTATATACATAATGTGAAGCCTTGGTATCAACACCATAGATACAAGCCTTGAATTATTGGAGATATGGAATAACTGATTATTTGATGCTCCCATTACATGATGTAAAATCCTGATACACAATGTGAATGTTTTGAGAATAAGTAATAAAAAAACTCATGATGTGAAATCCTTGCACATCGTGAGTTTATCGTCATTTTTATATTCCATCACCTCCAATATTTTTTGGTCTCTCTCTCATTTAAATTAGTTTTAACCTTTATTTGCTCTCATATTTCATATATCTTTCATCATTCCTTTACTGATTCACTTCATTCAATGGATTTTTGGATTACCAGTTCATTATTCTGAACTTTACTGCATTCAATTCCAATTTTCATGAGATTAATTTTTATCCATTGAAAGTTAGTATGTGATTAATATTTTTATTATTTAATTGTTAATTTATTCATGAATATTCCAATCATGTTGTCTTTATTTTTTTTGTTTAATACTATCATTTCCATGCACGTTTAACATGCATAGGGTTAGGAGTCTAGAGTAGGGGTGGTGTGAACCTAGTGAATTCATAAATCAAAACATGGGTAACACTTTTTCAAGGAATTAGATTATAAAATCATTTTAATCATATTATTTGTCACAAACCTGATCCGTGGAATTAAAACCGAAGGACCCTGACCAAATTAGAGTTAAGAAAACTATGACTAATAGTATATAATGCTTTTTCCCTTTGAAGTTGAGCCTTAAGAACCTAGACTGATGACCACCTCTAGACCAAAGAGTGATTTCCAATATAGGTAGATCCAATTAGTTTGAACAAACCCAATTGAAGACATCTGAAATGCTTCGCAACCTAAACCATATGACCTACCCAGGAAAGATTTAGGATTACCCATTACATAGGCTCCCTGAAATTAATCTTGATCCCTTCTTTATCAATTGAAGTGAATTAAATCTGATTAGTTTTAAAACCCACATTTTTGAATCACATGAGTGATGCACCCAATTTGTGTATACATTTCCATATATATAATTGAAGATAAAAACATGTTTTCAACAAATATATGTTGTTTTATGAACATATTATTTGATTTTGGTGATTCTGTTTACTTTCAGGAGGTTTCTGGCTAAATACACGAATCAAGGGATGCATGTGAAAATTTTGAAACTACACGGCGTGTACTTTTATACACGCCGTGTACATCCAGACAGGGACACAGACCGAAGGAGGGAGTACACACCCATGTCACCAGGCAGAAGATACATTCCGCGTGAGGCGGTGTTACACGTCGTGTACTACTTTCTAGAAGCGGTGATTATTGAGAAAAGTCCACACGCCCATGTGGCCGTTGAAGGAGACAGGCGTGTTTGAATTTCTACACGCCGTGTCTGATATTCTAAAAGGGGGCTGGTAGCCAAACTTATGATACTACACGCCATGTATGGCGGCGCTACACGCCGTGTACACCCAACCACCAGGCGACACCATGTTCAACAGTCAAAGACGGCGTGTTAGGCCACCTGCCAGCGGAGAAATTGGCGCCAAAGCGCGTTGAAGAAAAGTACACGACGTGTACTTTCTATACACATCATGTAATTTATTTTTCTATAAAAATAATCCTTGGCCTATGGATTTGGGAGTTTGAAACCATTGGAGGAGAGAAGAAGCTCTGTTGCTACCATTTCTGAGCCACCGTGGTGCCATAGTTCCACTATTCCACCTTCCGACACCCTACCTCAACGCTTACACGATGAATCCATTAGGTATCACGTGTGTCGTTTCTCCTCCACTTTCTATGTGTAACTAAACCCCTTGTGTTGGGGTTGTGGATGAAGGGATCGTAATTTGTATGTTGTTTTATATAGTAGTGTTTTATCATTGTAATTCATCTTACTCTTCTTAATCTACTATTATATATTACTGAGAATTCTGAGCCGGACCAAGGGAAGAATTCTCAACAATACAAAAGAAAAGTAACGGTGAAAACATCCATGACCATTGGAAGGATTTCGCCGATTCAAATAATGGACTGAACGTAATAAAGAATTAAGAACAATGACTACCGGACCAAGGAGTCAACTGCTCTAATTCCAAACAAGAGGAACCGGACCAAGAAAATCTTGTAACTAAATGAAATCCAGAATGATTAAATTATTATGTAAAACACAACCATTTAAACAATCTGTATAAGAACTCCTTAATCACCACAACCCCGACACGACTTTTCTTCCCATTTTCAAAAACTCTTTAAATTTACCCGTTGTTTTCATTCAAACCGTATTCATTTCTTCAAAGTAAAACAATTTAGCTTCAACCAAAAACCAAAATCAACTCAATCCTCTCTAAATTCTTCATACTTCACCTAATTAAGTATTAACTCAATTTAATTCACGCACACCATGGTTCCCTGAGGATCGACCCCGAGCTTATGCGATACTAAAGTTCTAAGAATGGGTAATTAATTTGGGACGCATATAACTTCAATCAACGAAAAGCGAGACCAAATTTTGGTGCTGTTGTCGGGGATACCGTTTGGTTTTAGTGCTAAGACTTAAATTGTGTTAATAATTGATTTAAGTGAAAATAAAAATAAAAAATTATCAAAAATCTATTTTCTGATCCCATTTCAAATTTACTCTTTTATTTTTCCCTTTTATGCCTGGTTTTGGTTTTTGTGTTGTGCAGAGCTTAAAGTGTATGTTTATACGTTTTACATGATCCAGAAGTGCCGAGTCTTCGGAATTAGTTCCGCTTGACCCGGAAATCGAATGGACCTTGCTTCATCGTCGGCGTACATGGACATAAACTCAAAACCATCAACCACAACCCATGGAGAACAAGGAAGAGGGAGCACCAGCCATAGATGTTGTGACTGAGCATCAGTACCAGGATCAGCAGCCTCCTGCTGATGGTCTACCGGAGCAACCTCCTGGAGCCTTCGTGGAATTCCTCCCAAGGGATTACCAACAGCCACCACAACAACTCTTCCCACGACCATACTTTTCCCCTCAGGAGCAATTTATGCAAGCTCCACCCCATCAACAACAACCTCCAAGATGTACCCTTATGGAGTACGGACTTCCATTGATTCACGGAGCTGATACGGGCATCGTTCTTCCTCCGGTCCAGGTCCAGCACTTCGAGATCAAGCCTGCTATCATGCAGCTGATCCAGAACACAGTCCAATTTGGAGGCCTAGCCAGCGAGGACCCGAATGCCCATCTCCCCAACTTTCTGGAGATCTGCGACACCTTTCGTTACCATGGAGTGTCCGAGGATGCCATCCGTCTTCGCCTATTCCCCTTTTCTCTACGGGACAAGGCGAAGTACTGGATCAAGGGCCTGCCACAACAATATATCCTCACTTGGGAGGAGGTAGCCCAGGCATTCCTGTCCAAGTACTTTCCACCATCCAAGACGGTGACACTCCAGAATGAGATCCATAACTTCCAGCAGCATGACTCCGAGTCGTTATACGAGTCCTGGGAACACTTCAAGGAGATTTTACAAAAAAATCCCCCATCACGGACTCCCACTCTGGATGCAATTCCATACCTTCTACGGAGGAATTACCACGAATACCAAGTCTGTGGTGGATGCTGCTGCTGGAGGTACGGTGATGCGGAAATCCCCCGAAGAACTATTCGAACTACTAGAAGACATGTCTGCCAACAGCTTCCAGTGGCACTCCGAGCGGGGGACTCAAAAGCGAGGTATTCACAATATTGATGCTACCACTATGTTAGCTGCTCAGTTGGACGTTGTGTCCAAGAAAATCGATGCATTGAACCTCAAAGGAGCATCTCAAGTTCATGCGGCAAACCATCCAGCATGTGGCGACTGTGGTGATAACCACATCACGGGATAATGCCCGGGTTCGGCTGGAGGCCCCTCAGTGAGCGAGGTGAGTTATGTTGCCCAAAATCGAGGGCCCAACCAGTACTAACAGTACTAGAACCTGGTATGGAGAGATCAACAGAACACTGACAGGGGCCAACAACAGTAGAATACTCCACCCCAGCGACCGCCCAACTACAACCAACCTCCATATCAGAACCAATACCAAAGGCCGCAACAACCCCAGTAGGGTCCTTATCAGCAACAAGGGTATCAAAACCCTCATCCACAGCAGCCACGACAGCCACCTCGTCCACCGTCTCAACAACCACCTCAGGAGGAGAACACCTCACAGTTAGAGGATCTGATGACTAAATTCATATCTACTGCTGAGACTCGGTTCCAGAATCAGGAAGCTTTGATTCGAGGCTTGGAGAATCAGATTGGATGGCTGGAAAATCAACTCTCAGGGAGGCATCCCGGTACACTATCGGGGAACACCTAAAAGAAACCAAGGGAGGAGGCCAATGCTATCATGCTCTGGAGTGGAAAAGAGATCCACCAGAACCAATCAGCACAGCAAGGTGCATCCACACCCACTGTTGATTAAAAAGGTACCAATACCGACCCCTCCTCATCCAAAATCCTGCAGAAGGAGGATTTACAAAATAATGAAAAGGAAGTAATCCAACCATTCAAGCTTGCCTTACCCATTCCAGAAAGATTGAAGTAGAGGAAGCTGGACCAACAGTTCAACAAATTCATGGATGTTTTCAAGAAGCTACATATCAACATACCATTTGCGGAGTCCCTGACACAAATGCCAAAATATGCCAAATTCATGAAGGAAATCCTCTCGAATAAGAGGAAGATGGAGGATTTGGGCGTTATTGCACTAAAGAAGGAGTGATCCGCGGTGGTTCAACATTCCATTCCTCCCAAACTCCAAGATCCAGGTAGTTTCACCATTCCTTGTACTATCAGATCCTGCGAGTTTGGGAAGGACCTCTGTGACTTAGGGGCCAGCGTGAACCTCATGCCCCTCGGAGTTTTCAAGAAGCTGGGACTCAACGAGCTCAAGCCTACCCACGTAGCCCTTCAAATTGCTGATCGATCCATCAAACACCTGAAGGGAATACTGGAGGACGTACTGGTCAAGGTGGGTAGGCTGATCCTTCCCACTGATTTCATCATCCTCGACATGGGGGATGACCAGGAAGCACCTCTTATAATTGGAAGACCTTTCTTGGAAACTGGGAAGGTACTGATTGATGTGCACCAAGGGGAGATTATTTTTCGGGTAGGTGATGAAAGGGTTTCCTACAATGTCCTCACAACCGTCAAACATGCTTCCTTGTCAGAGAATGAGGACTGTTATGAAGTGTCCACCATGATTAATCATTTTAGCTACAAAGGTGATGATCTGGTATGTTCTTTTATTTCGAATAATTTAACCATTCCAGATATTCTATTAGAAGAAGTGCCAGAAGACTTTCAATTCATAGAAGTCCAGGGCAGTCACTATTGGCAGCGTGCAGTTGTTCCTGATAGTTTGGAATGGGACAAGGTGCAACCACTTGTGCCTTCGATTTTAAAGGCACCTGAACTCGAACAGAAGCCTCTTCCATCTTCTCTCAAGTATGGGTATTTAGGACCCAATAAAACTTTGCATGTAATACTTAATGCAGAACTATCACAGGAGCAGGAAGATGCACTTCTACAGGTTCTGAAACAGCAGAAGCATGCTATTGGGTGGACAGTCACTAATCTGAAGGGCATCATCCCTACCATTTGCACTCACAAGGTGCTACTTGAAGAGGGTGCCAAGAAATCTCGGTAACCAAAACAGCGCTTGAATACTCCCATTAAGGAAGTTGTAAGAAGGAGGTGATCAAATTATTGGATGTAGGAATCATCTATCCCATCTCGGATAGTCCGTGGGTGAGTCCTCTCCAAGTGGTACTCAAAAAGGGTGGTATCAATATGATTTCAAATGAAAAGAATGAGCTCATCGCTACACGCACTATCACGGGCTGGCGAGTCTATGTGGATTACCGATAGATAAACGATGCCACAAGAAAGGATCACTTCCCCTTTCCATTCATGGATCAAATGCTAGAGAGGCTAGTAGGGAAAAACTTCTATTGCTTCCTCGACGGGTTTTCCGGTTACAACCAAATCTCCATTGCTCAAGAGGATCAAGAAAAGAGCATATTCACATGCCCCTACGACACATTTGCTTATCGAAGGATGTTTTTTGTCATGTGTAATGCCCCCGCCACCTTCCAGCGCTGTATGCTGGCCATATTCCATGACATGGCGAAACAAATTCTGGAGGTATTCATGGATGATTTTTCCATTTACGGAAAATCATTCACCATTTGTTTACGACACCTAGAACTAGTTTTGGAACGATGTGAGCACACTAACCTAGTCTTGAACTGGGAAAAGTTTCATTTCATGGTGCAAAGTGGCATAGTCCTTGGCCACAGAATTTCAGTGAAGGGGATAGAGGTGGACCCGGTGAATATTGAAGTCATTTCACGACTACCTATACCGACTTCCATCTGCGCCATCCACAACTTCCTGGGGCATGCAGGTTTTTACAGGCAGTTTGTCCGCGACTTCTCCAAAATAGACCAACCCATCACCAATATTCTAACCAAGGATTCCATATTTGAGTTCGATGATCAATGTGTCAGATCTTTTGAGCATCTAAAGCAGCGCCTTGTGGAAGCTCCAGTTATGATTTCTCCCAACTGGGAGGAACAATTTGAGGTGATGTGCGATGCAAGAGACTACGCAGTGGGAGCAGTCTTGGGCCAGCGACTTGACCGGATTTTCCGACCTATCTATTATACGAGCAGGATGCTCAACGAGGCACAAATTAACTACACCACCATAGAAAAGGAGATGCTTGCAGTGGTTTCTTCATTTGAAAGGTTTCGTTCTTACTTAGTGTTGTCTAAAGTTATTGTTTATACTGACCATGCAGCACTAAAGTACCTACTCAACAATATAGATGCGAAGCCCTGATTGATCCGCTGGGTACTCCTCCTACAAGAATTCGATCTTGAGATCCGAGATAAGAAAGGGAGTGAGGACTTCATTGCTGACCATCTCTCCCACCTCGAGCTACCTCACTTGGAGAAGGAAGAAGATCGAGAGATCAGAGAGGATTTTCCTGATGAGCACCTCTTTTCGATCAGTAAAACACCTCGACCATGGTATGCTGATATCGCTAATTTTCTGGTTACAGGTGTCGTTCACCCCGACCTCTCCTTCCAGCAAAGGAAAAGATTTTTCTCTGATGTGACAAGGTACTTCTGAGAGGATCCACTGCTATTCCAATCCTGTGCATATGGAGTGATCCGCCGTTGCATCCCAGAGAATGAAGTTCACGGTGTCCTGGAGTTATGTCACGCCTCACCAGTAGGAGGACATCATGGGCCGGACCGTACCATAGCTAAGATCATGTAGTATGGATTTTTCTGTCCCACCATGCCTAAAGATGCCCGGGCCTTTGTTTCCTGTTGCGATCGGTGCCAGAGGATAGGTAATGTGGGACGTAGAGCCGAGATGCCTCAGCACCCCATCCTGGAGGTCAATATTTTCGACATTTGGGGCATAGATTTCATGGGTCCTTTTCCCCCATCTTTTGGGAACACTTACATCCTGGTCTGCATCGACTACATATCCAAATGGGTGGAAGCTACTGCTACAGCTCATGACACAGCCAAGGTAGTCATAAATTTCTTAAAGAAAAATATTTTTAGCAGGTTTGGAGTTCTATGAGTACTGATCAACGATAGAGGGATCCACTTCGACAACACACTGATGAGATGAATACTGTCGAAGTTTGGAGTAAAGCATTAGATGGGGACACCATATCATCCCCAGTCCAGTGGATAGGTAGAGATCTCCAATCGTGAGCTCAAGAAGATCCTGGAGAAAATAGTGAACACTTCATGGAAGGACCGGTCCAAGAAGTTAGATGATGCCTTGTGGGCATATCAGACTGCTTTCAAAACACCACTGGGAATGTCCCCGTTCCTCCTCGTCTATGGAAAGCCCTACCATTTTCCAGTAGAATTGGAACACAAAGCCTACTGGGCCATCAAAGCCCTAAATTTTGATCTAAAGGCAGCTGACAAGAAACGGAAGTTCCAACTTTCGGAACTAGATGAGATCTGATTAGAGGCATACGAGAACACCAAGTTGTATAAGGAGAAGACAAAATCCATTCACGACCGGATGATATCACAAAAATCTTTCCAACCCGATGATCAGGTACTTCTCTTTAATTATCGTCTTCGCTTATTTCCAGGGAATTTAAAGTCACGCTGGTCGGGACCATTCCACATTATCCACGTATTCCATCATGGAGCGGTATAAATTTCTGGAGAAGATGGTCAACCATTCAAGGTAAACGGGCAGCGCTTGAAAGCTTACCATCCTACAGACAACATGGTGGGAACGTTGTCCACCATACACCTCAGGTAAGCAAAGTAAGTAGGTCGAGCCAATGACCTAAAACAAAGGCGCTTCCTGGGAGGCAACCCAGAGGTTACAGGCCGTGTCCCACTTATATACACGGCGTGTACTAATCCTTTTTAATTTATAAAATTAATAGTATAAATATATATAATAATAAATAAATAACCAGGGATGATGCCGGTGCCGATGGCAAAGTCACTGGAGTTTATTCGAGCCGTCCTCGGTTCGAATCCTCCTAACCTACCTTCGGCACGGGGTTCCTCCTTTTAATTACACGACGTGTGTGGTATTTTCCATATATATATATATTCATATATATATATATATGTGTGTGTGTGTGTTTAATAAAACCCATGGTGGGGATGGACCGGTTGGCTAGAATCGTAATCCGGTTTCAAAAGACCTGGGTTCGAATCCAGACAACCGTCCCATTTCCATCATTTGTTCTTTTAATAAAACCACATGACGTGTACTCTGCAATACGCCGTGTGAACCATGATTTTTCAACTATAAATTAAAAATGTTTTAAAAATAAGAAATTACATGCGGGTGAAGTTGGCGGATTGGAAAAGTCTCGGCACCAGATTTAAAAGACCCGGTTTCGAATCGCGCTAATCCCCCTGCTTCACCCCCATCCTTTCCTAAATAAAAACCACACGTCGTGCTTTTCTTTCTTTCCATGTGTATAGGATGTATAAAAAATATATATATATTTATTAAATAAATATGAATAACAGAACAAACTTTACTCCAGTGGTTGAGGGCGTCCGTTCGGAACGGCCGATCGCCGGTTTGAATCCCGCCCCAAGCACTGGACCAAAGGTTGTACTACTCTTTTTCTTATTTTACAATACACGACGTGTATTTCCCGATATACATTGTGTATAGGTTTATGTATAATAGAATTTGTAGCTATATCTATTTTTTTTAATTATTAATAATAATTATTATATAGTTTACTATAATAATTATATTTATTTATATAATTAAATAAAAAAAATCGGGATACAGAGAGTGTACCAAACATACATGCCGTGTACCACAGCTATATAATCCGCGGGCCACCCAGCTTGAGGCCGTGTCGCACGGCCACCCCATTCTTCTCCTTTCTTCCCGTTTCTTCTCCTGAACGCCATTTGAACCCCCTTTGCTCGATCCGTCGATTTAGGGCGTTTCAAGTTATGATTCTTCTCACATTGTGATCCTCAGTACAGGTACGCCGTTCTTGACCCTTTATTTATATTTTTTAGAATCGTTTAGGGTGTTTATCAGATCGGCCGACCGTTTGGCTCCCACCTTTACATGGCCATGAAATGAATAACACACGCCGTGTACATCTGTACACGGCCACACACAAAATATTTCGAAATTTGAATATACACGGTGTGTATGTTCGGTACACACCATGTTCCTTTTTTTTCGTCGTGCCCGAGTACTCCTGTGCACATGGCCTGTCACCCCATGTTCCGGAACACGGCGTGTATGTTCGGTACAAGCCGTGTCCTTTATATCTGTAGCCGGACCATGTCTCCCCCTCTACACGGACATGTTCTTAATGTGCAATACACACCGTGGCCTGTACCTACACGGCGTGTATTGTTTTCTTTGAACTGATAACAACATGGACGTGTCATTTATATTACATGACCACCTGCACTTTGAAGGGAACACGGCGTGTATGTTCGGTACACGCTGTGTCCTGTTACATGGTCTATTTCCACCCTCGGCGTGTCTTTCTAGAGAACACGGGATACTCTATATTCTGATTATACGCCGTGTACTTTGGAGTACACACCGTGTACTTTTATTTTCCATTTTTCTCACATTTTCTTTGTTTTATTTTCTTCCTTTTTCTTTTTCTTTTGTTTTGTTTTATTTTTCTTTCTATTTAAGGTTATGGCAGATCATGATCCTTCCCAAGGGAAGCGAACAGCCTCCGCCACTAAGGGCGAGAGGCCCAGCTATCGTCGGATCCGACTCTGACCACCTACGCAGCCAGACCCCGAAGCTCCGGTCTTTGAGCTCCCTCCATTGGCTATTCTGCCGCCACTCACTCCCTCAGATGAGACTGGGCCTACTTCTGCTGCACCAGCTGCCACTTTCCCTGTACTATCATCCTCAGCAGCTGGTCCCTCTTCGAGCACACCTTCCACTGAGCCACCTTCTACTTTGGCAAATCCACCTCCAGAGCCAGAAGTTGCTGCTGCACCGGAACCTGGGCCGGGACCTGCAGGTGCTCCCTATCCCTGCACGGTCTTCCCGGTCACCGACCTAGCATACGATAGGTTCTGACGCTTCTCTCATTAGCCGATACCATTGAGTGGCCGGTACCTTGACAGAAGCATTCCGTAGTGGATCGGTATTTGGGAGGAGTTGGAGGTGCTTCTCGGGCACACCACACTCCTCGAGATTTTCCAGGTCAGCACTCCTGTGTTCTGAGATTTATTTTTTGAGTTTGTGTCCTCCTTTGAGTTCGATGGAGCGGAGTACCGGGAGACAGCTGGCGATGCAGTACCCGTAGTCCAATTCCAGCTAGGCGGACGATGTTTCTCTCTTACTATGACAGAGTTTGGCCAAGGGTGCGGCTTCTACCCCCATCCTATCACACCACCCCCCGTTTCTGACTTGGCCCGGCCCGAGTGCTCTGACCTTATTTCCATGTGGCAGGAGATCACTGGGCCTGACCACCGGTACTCCCCCATTTCCCAGAAGAGCACTCTTATAGCTGACCCTATCCTTCGCTTCACCCACCGGTGCTTCAGCGCCATCCTTTTTCCCCGCCATAAGGATATGGGGGTCGTGACCGGCCGTGACATGGAGCTTCTTACCTGTGTCATCCGGCACACCTACTCGGACCTCCCCTATCTTGTCGCCTCCTATTTCCACTCCATGTTTACCGGCCATCAGGGAAACCTGAACGACGGGTTTTACACCACCCATCTTTCCCACCACTTGGGGGTATTAGAGCCCTCTTTACCTCATGACTTGTTAGGATCACCCCAGCGGATGGACTTTCTCATGCTCATTCACATGGGATTGGTCTGAAAGAAGGGGGGGTGCCTACATCCTTGCTCAGGCTCGAGTCCCGCCACCTGCTGACCCCCCTTCCCCAGCTACTGACCCAGCTCCTCCTTCCCCACCCCCTCCAGCTTCTCCACCTTACCCACCTCCTACTGACCCCACTTCTTCTGACCTTCCTTCTTCTATCCCATACACCATCCCACCTACCCCCGCACCCTCGGTCGATCCGACCCTTTCCCTCCGCCTAACCACGATGGAGCAGAAGTTATCCCGTATCATCAGCCGCCAGGACACCATTGCACGCCATTTGATTCGTCTGGACGACCGCCAGGACCATATGGAGCATATGTTGGTGCATATTTCTCAGCATCTTGGTGTTTCACTGCCTCAACCACCAGCATCTGCCTCCGTTCCTTGCCCTTCTGCTGCTGCCCCACCACCATCTCCTGTGCAGGCCACAGATTCCGTTCTGATGACTACGGTGAGCTCTGTTGCTGCCACTTCTGCCAGGCCAGGGCCTGCTGCTGAGATTACGATCCCGAGTCTAGCACCTGTGGCTCCTACTTCTTTAGCTTCCCTTCCCGATGCTGAGTCAGAGCCTCACCCTTCCATGCCTCCGGCACCGTCTCTACCGGCTGATTCTATACAGGATGATGCCATGCGACCCCATGATAGTGACATTTTTCTTTATCTTATATATCTCTTTTGTCATTTTCTGTGTTGTGATGTTAGGCATGTTTGCAGTTTTCCTTTTTGTCGACAGTCACTGGTACGGGCATGGAGCACCTTGGGCATCACTTTTCACGAGGGGAGTATTTTTCCATTTTCATTTTCTTTCTTTTTGGATTTACTTCTTCCACTGCTTTCCCTCGTTTTGTCCCCCATATCACCCCGTTGCCCACCCTTTACCTTAGTATTTCACTTGGTGGGCCATGTTCCTTCTTCAGTGTGGGGGAGCATCTATCTCTTTCAACTTAGTCTTTTCCCTTAAACTAATCTAAGAGACATCATTATTAGATTCTATATTTGAAAATTTAAAGAAATTTTGGTTAATCATTTTTATAAATGCTAGAGTTATCAGTAGAAACTTTAGGAAAGGTTACATGCTTATTTTAGTTTTTAAGTATTTTAAAATGATTGCTGATATAGTTGCAATTGAAACTTTTCATCCTTGATTAAATTACATTGATTAGGCTAATCATTTATATGCATGTCATGACCTGATTGTCCCTTTATTATTTTTCCACTCCTGAGAGGTATTCTAAACCCTTTTTCATATTTATTCTCTAATACCCTCTTTCTTGAGAGATTCTTAGGATATGCATCACTACCAGAATTTGCATGTTTTTCTTTTCGAATCATTAAGAAATTTTTGAATTACTTTAACATGATTGTGGAAATAGATTGTTTTCAACCCTTTATCTTGAGACCTACCCTAAATTTAATCTTCGTTAAGCCCATAGAAGCCATGAACAACCTTTATAGGAAGCCAAATTACAAGCCTATTTCCCTTCCTACCCTATTTCTTTTTAAACTTTGCATGATTATTAATTTGAGCTTTAAAGAGGGAGTTGGCAATACAAAGCATTTTTTTTGTGTGCAACCATGAAATAAAGTGTGGGGGAATGCCTCTTGATTATTTGGGGCAGAATGGGCTCCAAATATCTACTCATTGTATTCATAAGTGTTTCCCTTGTGTTTTGTTAACTATAAAACAACAACAACAACAACAAACAACAAGGGGACCTTATGCTTATTTTCCCATGAACCCTACTTGCCTGAGGAAGATGGTGATGATTACAAAAGCATTTGACTGAGCTTGTGAAGGATTCATTTTCAGTGATTTTTACTTTGAATATCATGCAATGTTGTTTAAAGGAATTAGCCTTCCCTTTTAAAGCCTTAGAATTTATTTTCACATCTGAACCTACCAACCCTTAGCCACAGAGACATCTGAACCTACTTGATAAAGCCCTCATGATTTTTGTAATTCAATTTTTTTGAAGTAGGGAACAAGATATCTTGCAAACCTATGGATAGAGTGTATATAACTTAGATTGAGCATAAATTTGATTAAAACATCTTGAGTGTGGAGTGTTATTTTAATTGGTAAGGTAAATCATCAAGTGGAATGCTTATTTTTGAAAGGTTGAAAAATGTGTTGGAAGAGGATGAGAGTAGTTAATTACATTATATATGAGGCATGATTTTAATATCTTATGAATTAAATTTTTTTGTGCCATTTATAATTTTTACTCAATAAATTTATCAGCTATACATTTGATTAATTAATTTCCTTCCTTTTAAAGTATAGGCTCTCTTAATTAGATGTTGAGATTTTACTTGAGGGCAAGCAAAAGACTAAGTGTGGGGGAATTTTATGAACCCAATTTGTGTATACATTTCCATATATATAATTGAAGATAAAAACATGTTTTCAACAAATATCTGTTGTTTTATTAACATATTCTTTGATTTTGTTGATTATGTTTACTTTCATGAGGTTTCTGGATAAATAAATGAATCAAGGGATGCATGTGAAAATTTTGAAACTACACGACATGTACTTTTATACACGCCGTGTACATCTAGACAGGGACACAGACCGAAGGAGGGAGTATATGCCCATGTCACTAGGCAGAAGATACACGCCATGTGAGGCGGCATTTCACGTCGTGTAATACTTTCTAGAAGCGGTGATTGCTGAGAAAAGTCCACACGCCCATGTGGCCGTTGAAGGAGACACGGCGTGTTTGAATTTCTACACGTAGTGTCTGCTATTCTAGAAGGGGGATGGTGGCCAAACTTATGATACTACACGCCGTGTATGGCGGCTCTACACGCCGTGTACACCCAACCACCAGGCGGCGCTGTGTTCAACAGTCAAAGACGATATGTTAGGCCACCTGCCGGTGGAGAAATTGGCGCCAAAGTGTGTTGACGAAAAGTACACGGCGTGTACTTTCTATACACGCCCTGTACTTTATTTTTCTATAAAAATAATCCTTGGCCTATAGATTTGGGAGTTCAAAACCATTGGAGGAGAGAAGAATCTCTGTTGCTACCATTTCCGAGCCACCGTGGTGCCATAGTTCCACTATTCCACCTTCCAACACCCTACCTCAATGCTTACACGATGAATCCGTTAGGTATCACGTGTGTCGTTTCTCCTCCACTTTCTATGTGTAAATAAACCCATCGTGTTGGGGATGTGGATAAAGGGATCATAATTTGTATGTTGTTTTATATATTTGTGTTTTATCGTTGTAATTCATCTTACTCTTCTTAATCTACTGTTATATATATAACTGATAATTCTGAGCCGGACCAAGGGAAGAATTCTCAACGATACAAAAGAAAAGTAACGGTGAAAACATCCATGACCATTGGAAGGATTTCACTGATTCAAATAATGGACTGAACGTAATAAAGAATTAAGAACAATGACTACCGGACCAAGGAGTCAACTACTCTAATTCCAAACAAGAGGAACCGGACCAAGGAAATCTTGTAACTAAATGAAATCCAGAATGATTGAATTATTATGAACAACAAAACCATTTAAAAAATCTGAATAAGAACTCCTTAATCACCACAACCCCGACACAACTTTTCTTCCCATTTTCAAAAACTCTTTAAATTTACCTGTTTTTTTCTTTCAAACTATATTCATTTCTTCAAAGTAAAACAATTTAGCTTCAACCAAAAACCAAAATCAACTCAATTCTCTCTAAATTATGCATACTTCACCTAATTAAGTATTAACTCAATTGAATTCACGCACACCACGGTTCCATGAGGATCGATCCCGAGCTTATGCTATACTAAAGTTCTAAGAATAGGTAATTAATTTTGGACGCATATAACTTCAATCAATGATAAGAGAGACCAATGAGGAATCCACTTTTAGGTTCCAATTACTAGTCCAAGATCTATTACTAGATCTTCTATAACAATTAAAACCCATACTTCCAGATTCTATACAAAAAAAATTTGTTTATTTTTTGTTTTATTAAAATATAATGGAAAAATACATATTTGTTTATACAACTGAGGATCCTTTCCATTCAAGGTTTTTGAGGTTTATGAAAATACCTTATATAATATCATATTCTACAAAAATAATTATAAAATAACAAGCTATATTCTCTTGCACTAAATCCTTAAAAGAATACAATCATATTAGAACTTCTAAAAGTCATGTGAAAAACATTTTAAAACATGGGGTGAGCAAAAAATTTCTATGTAAGTGGTTTTAAAAACTGGAATAAATCCTTTTGAAATACTTTGAAAATCCTTTAGAAACACATTTTAAAATGAATATACACAATTTTTATAATTTTCTCAAAATTATAGAACTAGGGTTTTCTAAAAATTTCATACCTAAATACTATTAAAAATAATGAAAATACTTATCATTTATGAAAACCAATTTTAATATAATCTTTGAAAAACACACGGATCTGTCCTAAAAATCATTGGAAAATTATAATTCAATTATGTATTAAAATTATACTTAGAAAATCTTAATAGAACCATGTGGCCACTAGCAGTATCACTTGAAGGACATTGTCCCATTGAGGTCATGAGTTCACTCCTCATTCCCCATTATCTCATTTGATACCCATGTGATGAATTTTAAGAAACCATTTTTAGAAGATCATCCTTTCTCATTCATAACCCATTAAAACCCATTCAAAATCTATATGAATTATTTTCAAAGAGGAAAATAATTTTATAACTTCTAACCTTTGATAAATCACTTTTTAGAAAATCCGTAGGAGAAATCCATATTTACAAAATAATTACTTACATTTAAAATACATAATCACAAATACTTTGAAATGAAAACAAAAAGATGCTTTAAAATACATTAAATGTCAATAATAATTATATATGATGGCCATATCTACTATTATGAATGAAATTTATAGATATTAAATAGGCAATTAAAAAAAATAGTAGATTTTATAGAGGAAAAATCAAATTCCTATTAAAACAATGGTTTTAAAATTTAAAAATAACAAAACAAATTTTTTCTATTGTTTTAATTACTAAAATAATTTATTTTTTTTAAAATAAAATATAATCTTTGTATTAAAATAAATCCCCTTAATAAAACGGTCTTTTGAATTAAAACATCATTTAAATATAATTGAATTTTTGAAAATAATACAATCTATTACTGATTAGACAATTAAAGAGGCTAATATTATTTTTTTTATATTATATTATTTGTGTAATTAAATATTCATAAACACCTATACTAGTGCATTTTACAATTTTAACTTCTTTTCTTAACATGTTTTTAATTCCATCTAAAATGCACTATTACATGGTACATTTTTAAACACATTCTAAAAAACCCAATGGTATTGATTTTATAATCATATTTAATTTTCAGGTCTCCCATGATATGAGTAACATTCTATACTTCTGGAGGTATTGAATATTCAATTGAGAATATGACCAAATTGGATCTTGAACTAAGAACATTATGGGCGAAGTGAAATGGAAAAAATCCTAATTAAAATAATGGCATGACCATGATCCATGATAAATGAATATAAAATTTGATCTAGAGATATAGGACCTCATAAGGAACATTTCATCCCATAGTTACCGGAGATAATTCTAATTTTTGAAGTGATTTCCAGGTGGCCCAAGTTGAAGATAAGACTTTTGACTAGATTTTGTGGCCTATAAATATAACCCACCATTTTAATCACATCTCGACAACCAAACATTAAATTGGGATTAAATTTTATAGGATGTCAGAGAAAATATGGGGCTTCATTTTCTTCTTCTATATACCACCACAATTCATCCATCTAGAAGGTCATTTCAGTGTCTTTTTTTAGTGGATGAAAGATGGATCCTATTTCGTGTCAAGGGTGGAAAAGTCCACATTTCACAAACTTTCCACCACCCTAGGACTACCATAATAAAGTGTGAATACTTGTAATATTGGGTGCTCGACCTAAATATTATAAAAATCATATTTAAGGTTGTGATGTTGGAGTATTTGAAGAGGCTTGGTGTATATTTTCATTGTAATGTTATGCTGTAATTTTTTTTTCTTGTGCTTGTATTTCATATGTAAGTTGTTTTAATTCCCCTTATATTCTCAATAAAAATTATTATTCTTATCATTTTATATTATTTTTTTACACTTTGATACCATTTAATTAAGGTGTGAATTTATTCATACAGTGAAGAGGGAAATCATTCACACAACAGTGGAGTGTTCATTATTTTTTGTTTGTTTTCTATTCATCAATTATGATTATTTAATTGCAATTACAAATTCCATTGAGAGAGATTCATCAATGGAAGAATAACCATATGTAGGGTCAATTATAGGGAGTTTTTTGGGGCTGGATTAGATGTTTTTTATGTGCAATTATTCTTAAATTACTTTATTATATTAAGAGTTCCATTTAATGAATTGTTTTCTTATTCATCTTAGCCAATTTTAATGATGACATATTTTGAGTTCTAGTATGATCCAATTCCTAAGAGTGATCATTAAGTTGATCCTCTAAGTGAATTGGTGATTATACTTGTAATTGTTTAGGGATTTAATTGGTGAATGATGTTGAGGATTTATCTCATTTAGTGGAAACTTCTTGAACTAGTGAGCTGAAATCTATAATGAAAACAATTAAATTCATTATAGTCTGAATAAAAAACAAGGATCAACCCATATTATTTAAGTTTTTTATTTAAAAATCTTAATGTGTTTTATTTCTTCAATTCAAATCATTCTCTTATGTAATTAAGTATTCTAGTATCCCAACTTTAATCAACCCCAAAGTTGGACACTTCATAGCCAAAATCCATAACAAACCTGAGTGTATCAAGGTTACTTATTTAGTCCATATGGATTTGACCCCTAATTGTACTACAACATAAAATTCTACCTTTAGGGTAAATTTTCATGAGACCTAATTTTTGAACCATTTCCGGGGACCTATGTATGTTATTCTAAACACTCACATCTTATTCTCACCCTACTTCTCTATTCTCACCCTCAATTTCACTCCTATTGAAATCCATTTTTAAACAAATTCAAACATAGATAACCTCTCCTTACTTTAACCATCCCACACCTAGTGTGATGTACAATTAAAAACCTAGATTCTATTAGTGGGATAATAAGAAACCCAATCAACCATAATGTTGGAACTCATATTCTCCATAAAACTTTTCAACCTCTAATGAGTTCCATTCCCAATAAGGCCAATCCTAACATCCTCCTCTGTAATTATAGAAACTTAATTATCCACTTAGAATATACCATTTGGATCAACCCCTTATCAATCCTGATCCACATCCATTACTGGAGAAATTGTGTAAACAAATGGAGAGAATTAATTTTGAGGTTTCATTTTTGAGATTAGAACTATAAAGCATTAAAACATGTGATGCACCCATCCATACACTGAATTACCATTCTATAACCTCATGTGAAGTGTTTAATTTACCAAAAACCTCTCATGGATTTACTGAAAAACCAAACTTCAGATTTGGGGTAGCTTGAGAGGATCAATGAATTCTTGAAGGGTCTTTAAATCAAGTGGAAATTGTTTTTATGTATTCAAAAGGTGGTAATTTTATATCAAGGATTGAGTGTCTAGAATATAGATCCATTAATGATTTCTCAAGACCATCAATCATTGAAACATTGGGATAAATCAAAAAAATTGAGTCAATACACATTCCTAACACTCATATAATTTTTTTTGGGTTGAAGCATTTTTTGTAATGGAACCAATTGAAACTATTTTTTTGGGAATATAAATTTATTTTGATTCACATTTACAATTATTTTTAAGAAATTTCAATTAACCCAAACTCAAATTTTTTCTCCTCCCTTCCCCGCTCAAGTATGCCTTCATAGGTGATAACCAATACCTTTCAGTAGTCATTCATTATTCTATTGAAACAAACAAAGTAAGAATGACCCCTGATTTCTTAGGAAAGACTATAAAAGCAATTGGGTCATCCATTTCTGATATTCCTTGGAATTTACAACACATTATAAAACCTAATATTTTACATGAAACAAATTATAAATAAATAATAAATATCAATATCATATAAGTGGGAAAAAATTTGGTCCTTAAAATGTTAAAAATTGGTGTTGGAGAAGTTGGTGGTCCAAGTCGAGCTGAGGACTTTAGATTAAGTATTTTCCATGAGGCAACCCGGTTTCTACAATGATTTTATTTTATTTTGTTTTTAGGGAACCACCTTGGGATTTACAATGTTAGCTAATGTTTCTTGTGTGTGAGATTTAACATTTGAAGCATTTTAGTATTTTAAAATGAAACATTTTCCATCCATAGTTCAAACCTAACCTTCAATTATCTATGATGAGTTTACATGTGACATGAATACAAATTGATCAAATGCTTATTATTGGGTCATAAACTTTAAACCAAGTTATTTTATTCCATGATTTAATTTCAAATCACCTCCCCCTTTATTTCCAATTCTGATCTTTCTCATATCATCTCCTTCAAACACTGAGGGCAGTGTCATTCTATGTTGGGGGGGATTGAAAATATTTTTTTAAGAAAATTGTGTGCATAAATGTAAAGAGATATTTCTTTAACCATAAATAAGATAAAATAAATTGAAAACTTTGGAACTGAATAACAAATAATTTTTCATGCCTTGATTTTGATTTGAATCCATGTTTAATTTCATGAGTTTAAATTTTTGAAAGTGTGGATTTCTATTGTGATTTTTCACCATTTACATTTTCATCCCTAACATAACTTCACAAAGCACACCCTTTGGATTATGGGGTATTAGTTTGATTTCATGGGTTTCCTAAATAAATAGCATAAGTTTAACAATCATTTTAATTTTAACATGACTATTCAAAAAAAGAAAAAAAAATTGAAAAAAACTAATTTTCATGTAGAGAAATAAAATGACCTAATTTGTAGATTTTGGAACTTGGGGATCGTGACTCCATAGTTTTATGGATTAGAGATGGGAATTTTATCTCTATTTATGATAATTTTTTTGATTGAGTAAGATTTAGATGATTCATGAGTATATGAGCTTCACATAGTTCTCTAAGGTATTTGATCCTGGGAGTCATCGAAAAGTATCGCTATAGGGGTTGACTTGATTGAGTGAAATTTCAATTACTATGAAAAAAATTAAAAAATAAAACAAGAAAAAAGAAACAAAAAAGAATACACATCTTAATATTAAAATTTGATTCCACCTTGCACTTTCATCTTTCCCCCCTTGAATAAAAATAAACCACCATGTCTATTGTGATGCACGACACATCCTCATACTTAATTGAAATTATATGAAACATGGTGATGTATTTGAACAATGGAATGATATTGGGCTTGGGATATGATTTTTGACCAATAATTCTTTAAAGGTTTTTGATAGGTTTTATTATTTTTTGATGTGATGTTGAAAAGGAAAGCAATGAATGTTAGAATGTTCTTGGAAAAGGGAATTGAATTTTCATATTTTTGAGATATTTTTTTTCTCGGGAATAGAAAAATTATAGTTGGGGGTGTTATTAGCCACTGAAAGAGGCTAATATTTATTTTTATTTTATAATATTCATGTTATTAAATGTTCAAAAACACTTGTACTAGTGAATTTTACAATTTGAACTTATTTTCTTAACATGTTTGTAATTCCTTCTAAAATTCACTATTATATTGTAAATTTTTAAAAAAATTATAAAGCACTAATGGTATTGATTTTGTAATCATATTTCATTTTTAGGTCTCCCATTCTATGATTAAAATTCTATACTTTTGGAGATATTAATGATTAAATTGGGAAGATGGCCAAATTGGGCCTTGAACTAAGAACATTCTGGGTGAAGTAAACTAAACAACATCCCAATAAAAATATTGTAGCAACCAATAATTAATCCCAATGAAGATAAAATATGAACTACAGATATAGGAAATATAAAGGAACATTTCATTAAATAGTGAACAGAGCTAATTATGAATTTTGAATGAATTTATAGGTGACCCAAGTTGAAGATAAAATTTTGATCCAGATTCTATGGCCCAGAACAAAATCCCACTATTTCAATCATATCACAAAAAAAATTTAATTGGGCTTAAAGTTTACAATTTTTTAGTGAACATCCTTGGATTTATTTTATTCTTCTATGGACCACCCCAATTCATCCATCTAAAGTTCATTTCGGTGCCTCTATATATTGGATGCAAGTTGGATCCTATTTTCAGTCAAGGGTGGAAAAATTCACATTCCACAAAATTTACACCACCCTCGGTATACCATAATCAACTGGGGATACTTTCACTCTTGAGGTATTAAACTAAATCTTAAATAATTCCTATTTAAGGCAATGTTGTTAGAGAATTTGAGGAGGCTTGGTGTATATTTTCATTGTAATGTTATGCTGCAATTTTGTTGTCTTAAGTTTTTATTTCATATGCAAGTTGTTCTAATTATTCTTATATTCTTAATAAAACTTCTTATTCTTATTATTTTAAATTATTTTTTAACACTTTGATACTGTTTTATTAATGTGTGAATTTATTTATACAATTAATAGATAAATAATTCACATAATGGTATAGTGTTCGTTATTTTTTGTTTGTTTTATCTTCTTCAATCCCTCTTCTTTAAGTTTACTTCCACATTCCATTTAGAAATTTGAATTAGTGGAAGAATAACCCTATGGTGGGACGATTCTATGGAGTTTCATGGGTTTGGATTGGATTAATTTTATTTTCTATTATTCTTAAATTATTTCATTATTTTAAGAGTTCTAGTCAGCGACTTATTTTCTTCTTTATCTTCACAAATTTTAATGATGAAATATTTTGAGTGCTAGTATGATCCAAATCCTCAAAGTGCTCATTAAATTGATACTCTAAGTGAATTGGAGATTAGCCTTGGATTTTTTTAAGTATAAAATTGGTAAATAATGTTGGGGACTTATCTCATTTAGTTGAAAATTCTCGAACTAGTGACCTGAAATTTCTAAATAAAACAATTACATCCATGATAGTCTTAGAAATAACTTAGGATCGATCCATCTTCTTTAATCGTTTTATTTAAAAATCTTAAAATGTTTTCTTTCTTCAATTCAATCCATTATCTTAGGTACTTTAGTATTATAGTATCATAACTTAAATCAACCCCAAAGATGACCAATTCATAGAAAAAATCCTTAAAAAATATGAGTGTATTAGGGTTTCTTCTTCAGTCCCAGTGGATTCCACCCCTACTTTTACTACAACGACTACTTCTACCTGTAGGGTAAATTTGGGTGAGACCACTCACCCCACGCTTTCCTTAAGTTAAACATGATTTTACACCCTATATAATAAATAAAAATTTATTATACATATATTCCTAAACCATACCCATACAAATCATACAATATATTATTTAATTATAATATTTTATCACCGGTTTATTACTAATTCTTTGTTAAAATCAATATTTCGGGCGATAAATTCTTTGTTTCTCATGTATGTTTTGATTTGGTAGCTCTAGTCCTTTAAAATTTATCATAGTTACATAATTTACAAAATATTATTTATGGTTTAAATATCATATATATTAAATATATAGATATTCATATTCATCAAAAAATATAGAAATAGAAAAATAAATTACACCGTTCATGAAGATAGTAGGCTATATGTACACATGAATACTGTTTTAATTTTTTGATAGATGGAATGAAATATTGGTAAAGAACAATTAACCTTTAGAAATTAATTATTAAGTAATATAAATCTTATATATTCATTAGTTCTATATTTATAACCATCTAAATAAAGTGGTGATGAAAAAAAATTGCACCGCTGCATGAAGATGGTAAGCCTTATGTATGCAAACACGATTATTTCATTTTTCATTGGATGGATAAAAGGTGGAAAATGGTTTCATCATAATAATAAAAACATATAAATATATAGATGATAAAATATTTAATTAATTTATTATGTAAACAACACATGATAAGGAAGTTGAAGAAGAAATAGACTTGGTTGAGTTGGTAAAGATGATTAACTCTTCTTTGACAGACTTCATTTAGATCTCTTCTTAAGGGATCATGGTATAGTCTTTTAGAAGGAAAAAACCTATATAACATGTCTAATGAAATTTATAATAGAAATTGGAACATTTTGGTCAAGATATATGGATCAAAGTGGTGTAAAGAAGTGAAGTAAGGGGTTCCCTTTAATAATTTTGGTGAGGGACACTTTTCAAATTTCTCAAAATATTAAAATACAATAAGACTTTTATAGAAGAAAATGCTCCCCAATAGCCTATAAATGCATAGGGGATTAAATTTTAGACCATATATTGTCCACTTTTTGATTATTTTATATTTTTATCATTTTTTAAATAATTTAACAAAATATTAATCCCATAAAATATCATTATTGTCAAATTTGATACTATTCATTATTTTGAATTTAAAATCACCAAGACAACAAATAAAATTTGAAAAAAATATTTTATTATATATTAAAAATGTCAAGGTAGTCTAAAAAATTCATGGACCACATTAATTATAGAAAATTATTTTTATTTTAAAATTTTTAATATCATTTATTTGATTTTCCAAATAAATAAATAATTATTTCATCATCCTTACACAATCATTTAAGGTAGTTATTTCTTCCCTATAAATTAAAAATAAATTACCATGATGAAGATTAATATTTTATATTTAAAAATATTATTTATAGTTTGAAATTTCTTTTGGATGAAACAAAATTAAAAATATTACACCAATTAAAATTAGAAGTGAGACATGTTTGACTTTTCATTAAAATAAAATAATATAAAGGTCATAATCTCATCCAAGTGGATGAAAATGATAATATCACCGAACCTTGAATTATTTTGGATGAAAATTAATCATTTAATTAAATTTGGTAAAGTGTTAGTGTCATTTTATAGTCCATATCATTTTATTTTTAACCTTTAATTACACGATTCAACCTTTAACATGATAAAAAATATTCCTTAGTTTAATATTTATATTGTCTAAAAATAAAATGTGTCTATTTTATAAATATGGAGCTCTTAATTCCAAATATAGAATCGATATTTAAAAATATCAATCAGATAAGTTTCATAATTAAATTTAAAATCAAATCCGTAAAACACAAAAAACAATAGTTTTTTTTCAAAAAATAATACCTCTTTAAATATAACTGTATTTATACTAAATTCATTTATAAAATAAATTTCCAAAAGAAAATTTATATTATTTTAAATCAAAAAGAACTAATAAAATTCTAAAAATAATCCAAAACATAATTTTTACATGTAAATAAAATGTAATTTTCAATAAAAAACTCGTATTTCCACTATTCATTAAAAAATCAACATCTTTATAAAATTCTCAAAAATCTATTCTAAGATTATTTTTACATAAAGAAATTAATTTTTTTAAATTAAAATTATATAATTTTAAAATTAATCTTTTAAATAAAACCTTATAAGTAAATATTTTATTAAAATAATTTCCTTTTTGATTTTAGGAATTACTTAGCATAGTTATAATGAATTTAATTATTTAATTCATGAACACTAATAAATATGAAAAAAAATTATTGTTTCTATACAAGGGTTGTTACATTCTCTCCCTCCCCCCGCCAATGAATTGTGCCTTTAAAATTTTTTCATTGTACTTAAGGATATTTTGAATTTACATCTTCAGAATTAAGAAAAACTAGTATGGATAAACTTCTGTATTTTTAAGGGTACTTAATTACATAAAAGATCAAAATAAAATTATATCACATAGATTTTTACTCTAAGGAAAATTCCCAATATCCAAAGTTTTCTAGACTATTCCACTAATACCATGGTAACAACCCAAACCCACACCTCTATATTCGGTACTAAAAACATGTTGTGTATTTTTTGTTTTATTAAAATCAAACTAAAAAATAGAAATTTGATTATACAACTGAGGATATTTTATTGTCTCTATTATGATAACTCCTTATATTAATCAAACCATCTAAGAACATCCAAAATTCCCATTAAAACATTTTAAAACATAATCTAAACGCAAACTTTCCCAGTTATGGGTTTAAAAAATGGGGATAAAATCATTTTGAAATACTTTAAAAATCCTTTAGAATTTTTTAAATAAAATATAATTTTTTTTTATAATTATCTAAAAATTATAAAACTAGGGTTTTCATAAAGTTTCATACCAAAATACTTTTCAAAATCTTTAAAATACTTATCTTTTTTAAAAACCCAATTTAAAATAATATTTGAAAAACACATGGATTTATACTTAAAAATCATTTGAAAATAATAATTCCTTTTTGGATTAAAATTATACTTGGAAAATATTATGAAAACCATGTGGTCACTAGTAGTATCACTTGTAGGACATCATTCTATTGAGGTTGTGAGTTAACTCCCCATTCCTCGTTATCTAATTTGATAACCAAGTGCTGAATTTTAAGAAAACATTTTTATAAGATGTGAAATTCTCATTCATAACCCTTTCAAAGAATTTAAAAATCTAACTGATTTTTTTTCAAAGAAGAAAATAATTTTATAACTTCTAACTTTTGATAAATCCCTTTTCAAAAAATCCTTAGGAGGAATACATTTTTCAAAAATAATTACTTATATTTAAAATTCACAATCCTAAATGATTTGAAATTAAAAAAATGTCCTAAAATGAATGAAATGTCAATAAAAATTATATATAATTGCCATATATACTATTATAAATCAAATTTAATGAAAATAAATAACATGTTACATGAAATGATAAATTTCATAGAGATAAAATCAAATTAATTTAATTTTTTTTTTAAAATTAAATAATAAAAAAACGAACTTTTTCTATTTTTTTAATTCCTGGAATAATTGAACTTTTCAAAACAAAATATATTTTTTTGAAAAAAATACCTTACTAAAAATGGGTTTTGAATTGAAACATCATTTAGATATAATTGATATTTTGAAAATAATATAACCCCTTACCTCAAACATCCTTTTAGTTGTACGTGCTTCAACATACATTATAATAATATAGATTTATTAAACACACATTATAGAACCATACCCATATGTATCATAAAATATATGATTTAATTGTAATATTTCATCACTATTTTATTATTAATTAATATTTAAAATTACTGTTTCGAGTGATAACTGCATCATTTTTTATATATGTTTTGATTTTGTAGCTCTGATCCTTATAATTTTATCACAGTTCTATCATTCATAGAATATTATTTATTTTTTAAATATCATATATATTAAATATATAGATATTTATAGTCATCCAAAATTATAGAGATATAAAAATGAATTACACTGTTTATGGAGATGGTAGGCCATATGTACGCATTAACGCTATTTTCATTTTTTGATGGATAGAGAAAAAGAATGGTAAATAATAATTAACCATTCAATAATCATTATTATGTTATATATATCTTAAATCTTCATTATTTAAATTTTTATAACCATCTAAATAAAGTGGTGTGAAAACAATACACCACTGTGTGAAGATGATAAGGCATACATACACATGCGTGGTGCTTTTATTTTTAGTAGGATGGATAAAAGGTGTAAAATGGTTGTCTCATAATCATAATAAAATATTAGTATATATATGATACTGTATTTTTTAATTTCTGATGTAAACTACAAATGAAGAGTAAGTTGAAGAAGAAATAATCTTGAAAGAGTTAGTAAAGAAAATTACCTCTTCTTCAGTAGACTTCATTTAGATCTCTTCTTAAGGGATCTAGGGTTGGTGTTTTGGAAGAAAAATAAACTTATATAACATTTATAAGGATTTTTAGAAGAGAAATTTGAAGAGTTTGGTCAAGTTAGATGGATTGATGTGGTGTAACTAAGTGAAGGAAGGGGCCACCTTTTATAATGGAGGTGAGAGGAACTTTTAGATTTCTTTTCAAAATATTAAAATATAATAAGACTATTTCAGAGCCAAATGCTTTCAAATAGCCTATAAATGAATTGGGGATGAAATTTTAGACCACATCTTACCATCTTTGTGATTATTTAATATTTTTATCAATTTTAATTAATTTAATATAATATTAATCCCATTAAATATCATTGTTTTCATACATGATACTATTCATTACATTTTCATTAAAATCATCAAGAAAACAATTAAATTTAAAAAAAGACTATTTTATTATATCCTAAAATTTTCATGTTCATCTGAAAAATTAGTGGATAACATTAATTATATCAAATTATATATATATACATATACTTTAGTATCATTTATTTTATTTTTCCAATATTTAAATAATTAATGCTTCAAAATTGTGTAAGAATTTAAGGTAATTATTTATTCTCTAAAATTTATAAATAAATTACCATGATTAAGATAAATATTTTATATTTAAAAAAATTATTTATAGTAAAAAATATCATCTATATAACACCATATTAAATAAATTACACTTATTAAAAATAAGAGCGTGTCATGTCTAACTTTTCTTTAAATAAATTACTATAAAGATCATAATCTCATCCAAGTGGCTCCAAATGATCATATAACCAAACCTTGAATGATTATTCATGAAAATTAATCTTAAAATTAAATTGTGGAATGTTTTAGTGTCATTTTATATTCCTTATCATTTTATTTTTAACCTTTAACTACACAATTTATCCTTCAATGTGATAATAAAAATTACTAAGCTTACTATTACTATTATCCGAAAGTAAAAGTGATATATTTACTAAATTTAGAACTCATTATTCTAAATATAGAATATATTTTTAAAAATTAAAATTGTAGAAGTTTTATAAATTAGTTTATAATCAAATTGGAAAAACACAATGAAAATATTTTTTCAGAAAAAATGCCCTTTTTAAATATAATTATTTTTGTACTAAATTCATGTATAAAATACATTTAAAAAACCATAATTAGACTATTTTAAATCATAATTAACTAATAAAATTTTAAAACTATTCTAAAGAATATTTTTTTTATTGTAAATAAAATACGATTTTTAATAAAAACCATTATATTTTAATATTCATTGAAAAATCAATATTTTCGGAAAATTATCAAAAATTTATTCAATGATTTTTTTAAATGTGGAAAATAATTTTGTAAAAATTAAATTCTATAACCTAAAAATTAATCTTTTAAATAGAACCTTACAATAAATTAGTTTAATAAAACTTTTTATTTTTTTTTATTTTAAGAATTAATTTATATATATAATTAATTAAACTATTTAATTCAAGAATACTAATAAATATGAAAAAAATTATTGTTTCTACATCTGGGTTGTTACATATTACCTATGGGTTTGACCCCATATTTCCATTATTCTCTGTACCTTCATAGTAGTTCTAGTTGGGTTAATATAAATTTATATACTGATCATGAACGTGAAAAATTTATGACGTTGTGCAGGCCTGTCAAATTTTGGCAATGTCATCAAGGAATTCAGTTGTTTTCTTTGGCGTAGTGATATTGAGTATAAACCTAGGATTGAATCACAACCTTTTCTTTTCTCAAATTTCATACATGGAGTAGATCCTCTATATGTGTTATTCTGCTAGTTCATAATTCAGGCTTCTAGGAAACATTGAAGGATCCCGAAACATCAAGAACCATTCACTTTAATTTGGTAAATTGAGAGGTCTCTTTCAAAAAAATATCATACAATAATAGAAGAGTATACAAATATTGTTCTACCTAATCCTAAAAATTCTTAATATATCCATCAGAAGAGAAATGAGTCCCAACTTTGCAATTAGAGAGCTCTATCATGGACCATGACTTGTTGTCCATCAATGGCGATGAAACTAGATTTGTTCAGCCTTCCATTTAGGAACATAAATTTGAGATCAAACCTAGATTCATTCACATGATATTGAACACGGTCCAATTTATAGTTCATCAGAGTGAGGAACCACATAATTATATCTTGAATTTACTTGAAGTTTGGTATAAATTATGAAACTAAGGAGTTTCTTCTGATATCATTCATCTTAGGGTATATACCTTATTAATGCATGATATATCCAGGGAGTAGAAGAAGAGTCCAGATATTGAATCCATCACAACATGATAATAATTAGAAATAAAAATATTAGATAAATATTTCCCACCCATATGACATTGGAATCTTTGTAATGACATATGATGCATCACTCAGGGTGATAGTAAAATATCCTGGGAGGATTGGGACCATTTTAAGAAATTGGAAAGAAGTTCACACATTATGGACTCGATGTGTGTTTACTACTTCAAACATTTTACTAGGGCCTACAACCCATTTCATAAACTATGTTAGATTTTTTTATTGATGAATAACTTGTTCTTATAACACTAGAAGTCATCCAAGCACTTATGGATGAGTTATAACACAATTCTACTATATAGAAGAGTGATCAAGGAACTCCTTTACACTAAATTCACCAAGTAGATGCAACAACCCATTTTTCATCACAGGTCGAAGCCCTTATAAAAAATCTAGAGAAATTATCGTTATTTCTAACCCAAACACCACCCTCACAACTATTACAGATGTTCATTCTTATAATATGTTTACAGAGAAATATATATATATATATCAAAAACTACCATGCTGTCATGGTAGAACAACAAAGTATGTATTTTAATTATGTTAATTAAAATCATCAACCATAAAAATTTATGAAACCCTTTTTATTATAGAGACAATTGAAAAAAGAAAAATAGAATCAAGGTTACTATCAATAAAGTAATGGTCAAGACCTACCAAGGAATAAGGTACCATGTGCATACCCACCTTAGAATATATCTCCTCAACCCCCAAAAATCATCCCCCACTAAACATTTCCCCTAGTAATTTATAGTTTCCACCACCTCATCAGAAATTATTTCTTGAAGAGCCTCCCAAAAAGCCACAAGCCCCACCTAAACAGTCAAATATAGAAAATCCAATCATTGTATTTTCTCAAAAAGTAGACCAATGAATGATTAATCAATATAAAAATATGAAAAATCAAATATATTCTATCTAAATCCTTGAGAATCATGTATGTATGATCTCTAAAATTATTTCAGACTGATTATCAGGCACACTACCTAGTAATAATAAGGCACACCTAAGATAGGAGGATAAGTCCATAGTTATTTGATGTGGAAAAGATCTAAACATTAAATAATAATACAAAGTATACTAAAATAAGATAGAAGAGCATGAATCACATGAAATAGTCATCAAAAAATGAAATGATGAGAGGACTTGAAAAAATTCTAAAGGACATAATATAGAGGAAGATCTAAGTGAAAAATTTCAAGTACGAGAGTAGATCATAAAATAATATGTATACATGGAATAGAAACTACACATACCATATCTTCTATTCCCAAATATAAGAAGATAAGGGAGGACATAAGGGTAGTATAAAAAATTTCTAGAGAAGTTCATAAAACTGCACATCAATATCCCCTTTGTAGAAGATATTTCCCCAATTCTTGCTTATGCAAGATTATTAATGGAGATACTCTATAATAAGAAAATGATAGAGTAATAATGAGTTATCTCTTTAAACTTTTAGTGTTCTATGAATGTTCATAAAAAAATTCCACCTAAGATGAGGGACCCTAGAAGCTTCTTAATCCTATGCACCATTGGTTTCCTCAATTTCAGAAAACTGTTATGTGATCTCAGAGAAAGTATAAATATCATGCCAATTATTTACTTATAAAAATAATGACATGATAACCATATTATTTTGAGGGTGTAACTTTAGCTAGCTAATCAATCAATCAAGTATCATAAAGGACTTCTAAAGGATATTTTACAAAGAGTTGGAAAATATATATTCCCTTCAGATTTTATTATCCTATATATATATATATATATGAATAATTATATATCCCCAAAATTTTAGGGTGACCATTTATCACCACTGGTAAATCCTAAAATGATGTGAACCAAGGTAGATATATTTTCTAATTTGGAAAATAACAAGGAGTGTTTGATCTAGTAAAATCTACCATGAAATGTGGTGGATCATTTGATTGCCAAGAGATTTTTTGATTGATGAAAAAGAGGATTTTATGGACATTGAAGATAATAATGGGATCTTGAATCCTAATGAATAATATAGTAGTGGATAAGAGGAGGTAAAGTACATTGAACCGCTAATGAGAGACTCTTATCTAGATTTCACACCCTCGATTATCGAGCCACTAATATTAGAATTAATTATTATGTTGAGCACACTAAATAATCATTATTAGAAACCGAATACACACTTCCAAACATCATTAGATCGAAATTAAATTAATATAAAGAAGAAAAACTAATAAAATTTATCAAGAGGCACAAAAATTAGTTAGCCTAGAGTGTTTCTTATATCAAGGGGATTAGCCCCAAGATACATACCCACAAAATTCTATTAGCATGATCAAAACCAAAACACCAACCCAAGAGGAATCTCACCCAACCAATGATAGAAGTTGTTAAGAAATATGTTCTAAAGTTTCTTGATGATAGTATTATTTTTTCTATTTTTGACAGTGAGTGGGTGATCCCACAACAAGTTCTAAAGAAGGGAGGCTTAACTATGATAAAAAATTACAATGAATTAATCTCAAATCAAACCATTACTACATGGAGAGTGTGTGTCAACTATAGAAATATAAATATATAAACCTAAAAAAGACCACCTACCACTCCCATTCATGGATTAAATGCATGGAATATTAAATGTTCTTGAATTATATTATTTTTTGGATGGATATTCTGGATATAATAAAGTCACTTTCAACCCATTTTATTAGGCATATATAACCTTCACCTATCCTTTCAGAACCTTCTTCTATAGAATGATGTCATTTGGAATGTGTAATGTGCTGGAAACATTTCAATGGTGCATGACACAGATCTATCATGATATAGAAGAGGAGTTTTTAGAAATATTCATGGATGTTTGTTTTCTGTGAACATATGATAATTTAAAATATGATTGAGAAATTTAAAAATATTCTTGAAATGATATGAAGATAAATTTATAGTGCTAAGTTGGGATAAATTATATTTCATAGTCTAAGTAAACTTAGTCCTCACGCATAATATTATAAAGCATGATATAGAATTCAACTTAGTAATAATAAATTTAATAAAAAACATACTTAAATACACAACTATGAATAGAATAAGGTGTTTCATGGGTAACACAGGGATCTATCATTTCTTAATTAATGAATTTTCCAAAATAGATCAACCATTGAAACACCTACTTTTTAAGGATATTCCATTTTATTTCAGTGGAGAATTTTTGAAGGCCATTAATGATCTAAAAAATAGCTAGGTGGCCACTCCTATCATTATATTGTTATATTGAGACAAATAATTCTCACTAATGTGTTATTTTAGGGACTTTGTTGTAAGTGCTGTTTTAGGACAACGGGTTGGGAATATCTTTTATCTCATTTATTATTACACCCATACCATAAATAAAAATGAAATCAATTATATAATCACTGAAAAATATCTAACTGAACTATTTTTTACATTTAAGAAATTTTGGACATATCTCAGGATCTTTAGAGTCATAGTTTACACTAATCATGAATTATTGAAATAAATTATAAACTAAGGATTCCAAAATTAGTCTAATACAATGGATCCTACTTCTTTAATAATTCGATATCATTATTTAAGACACAAAAGAGAGAAAAAATTTCATTTATAAACATATGTCAAGACATCCACTTCCTAATATTGATGATGTTGAAGAGATTAATATTGAAAATTATTTTTTTGGCATGTATTATCTCAACTATAATCTATAAATATTATTTATTTTGATGATCACAAGTACGCGTGTTTGTTTTACTAATGAAATTACTTTAATAGAATTTAATGAAATTAACATTTGTTGAAATATTTATTCCGGAATTATATTAAAGACATTGATCCATGTAGAATATTTTTTAAAGTATTATGTATATGTTTTAACATATTCTGGAAACACTTTTCATACCCTACGTGTGCAAGTGTAACATGAGGAATCAACCCTACGTTTGAAACAACAGATATGGATCATATACCCTACGTTTTCAAAAAATTATGGTTATTGAACCCTACATTTGGATGGAACCTTACGTTTGAGAAAAAAGAAAGTATGGATAAGTAACTGTATGTAATTAAGGAACCCTAAATTTGAGAAAAAAACATATGGTACATCAACCCCACTTTTGTAATCAATCATATATTGTCAACCCTATGTTTTGTGTTTTGTCATCACATAAAGGAACCCTATGTTTGACTATTCAATGATGGAGTTTTAAATTGATGATATTATCTATGATTTATGCAATGGTCTCAATGGAAATAAATATTGATTCAAAGTTGTTTTTATTACTGATTCAAAGGGTTGTATTTAAAATAACAAATCATTCTGATTTCTAAGGGAAGTTACAACTCTATTGAATGATTTAAATTTTAATTATTGCGATCTATCATGAGATATTCTTGGATATTCTCAACCTAAACAAATCCATGTGTTATATATATGGTTATACTATTTTTTTCCAGATATAAGATATATGACTATATTTTTGCAATATCTTTTTGAATATAGAACATGTGAAAATAAACAAAAGATCGAGTAACTCAACTATTTTATGAAGAGGCTAAAATTAGAAGATATACATATTTAAACCTCTTACTTCTATGTAACTACTAATATTTGTTTTTTATATACTTATTAAATATCATTAACAACTAGGGTCCCTTAAAATCTATTCTTACTTACATACATTCATATTTGAAGAAGAAGATCTATATTCTGTCAGTTGATACTGCAATTGTGATCACAAAATTTTAATGAAATCAAATCAAAATATTTTGATTTATTAGAGTTTTGGCTACTCAAAATCAGTCATGGAAGAGTGTCAACTTCTCAAACTAAGCTAAAGAGAAACCGATTCCCAATAAAAGAACCAGAAGGCTCCGTAAAGACTTACTATAAAAGGTGTCAACTATTTACACTCAGTTGTGAAGGTCTTATGATAAGAGGACCATTTTAGTGAAAATCAACAAGCTTATAGAGATATAATTGGTAGTGTGTAATAGGGGATCCTTATGCCTAGAACAACTATAATTTTGTTATGTTCTTTATTACTATTTATCATCTTCTCAATTTACTTCTAGAAGAGAACGTTGCATATCTACATAAATTGACAATAAAGTTAAAATCTGGAATATGTCAAGATTATATAAAAGTAACATTTCACCCCCTCTTTTGTATATTTTTATTATTACAACCTAAAAATTGGTATAATAGGCGAGTTTTTGTGATAAAAGAGATAAATCTCTAGGAAGATCAAAATTATAAGGTTTATACAATGATAGATATCAATGGATGACCCTAGAGAAGATATGTCTATTATTAATGCTCCATACTTCAATGGGGATAATTATGGATTTTGGAAATCTCATATGATCATCTACATGAAGAATCTTGGATTTATAGTGTATATGAAAATTATAAATCCTTATGAAATTCATGGGAAACCAAAAATATGGGACAATGTTAAAGAAGCTGAATATGACATCAACTCAAAAATAATGAATTCTATCATCTGTGTACTTGGTCTTGATGAATTAAATCAAGTATCACAATGTCCTACTGCTTATGAAATGTGGAAGACAATCACTATTTCATATGAAGGAACTGATAATTTTAGAAAAATGAGGTATGCTACTACAAAACTAAAGTTTGATAACATTAGGATGTATGATGGTGAAAGAAGCACCAAAATGAATGGATGGTTGATAGAAATTATCAACAATATTGTTTCCTTGGGAGATCTAATTACCCAATCAGATCAAGAACTAATAGTACTTTGAGTAATTACCTAAAAATAGAATGGGATATTTTCTGCTATAAGACAATCATCACCAGTCAAAAACCTGACATTGAAATAATTGATTGGAACTATAATGATGTATGTAGTAAAAATGAAAGTTTAAGCTAAAGATCATAAGATAATAAAAAGTAAAAACACTGCCCTTAATGTTACATTACAAAATCATGAAAAGAAATCAAGAGAAGATGTTAAAATCTCAAAAGATTTAGACTACTCAAACTCTAAAATGGAACTGGCTCAGTTATCCAAAAAATTCAGAAAATTCTATCAGATAAAGAGAGGATTTAGAAAATACTTCAATAAATATGAGAAAGGATACCAAGAAGTAAGATGCTACGAATGCAAGAATATGGGTCATATTTGACTAGATTTACTTCATTTAAAATAAGGAATAATAAATATAGAGAAGAAAAAATAGAAGAAAATTGATTATGAATATAAAGGGAAAATAGCCATGAAATCTAAGTGGAGTGTGTCTACATACTTAATTAGGTCTTCCAAATATGATTAATAAAAATAGCCACAAAATCTGAAAGTGAGTATGTTCTTTATGGATAATGAAGAAGATTAGGTACAAACATATTACTCTTCTTCTTATGACTCTAATAGATGATCAAATAAAAAATTGGCTGCTTATTGCTCAATGTTCGAAGAAAAATACGTTTCTTTAATAAAAAATCACAAGTCACATAAAAATATTCACAATGATGTTTTAAATGAAATAAATGAAATTCTAAAACAAAATCATGAATTGATAGAAAAATTTAATTCATCTACATCAAATTGTACTATTCATGAAACTAAAATAAAAAAACTACAGGATGAGGTATAATCATTTAAAAGAGAAGCTAGTATTTTAACTAAAGGAGAAAAAACTCTAAATGATATTCTTAGAAAAAAATTTATTAAAAGAGAGAAATATGGAATAGGAATTAAGGGATAAATATCAAAGTTATATAAAAATTATTTTTTCCCAATTCTTAAAATGCTATATGATTCTATTTTAGAATAAAAAGACATTATTCTAACTACTATTATTTAATAAATACTTAGATAATAATAATTAAAAAATCTTTTATTTCCAAAAACACATCTGAAACAAGTAATATAAACTTTGGAAAAATAAAGAAAATATGGATTCCTAGATTTTTACATGCTGACAAAGCTAGACCCAAGAAAATATTAGTACCAAAACAAACTTTTGTTTAAATGTCTTTTTAGAAATAATACCATAGGAACAAAAATGCTATATGGTGTATGGATAATGACTTCTAAAAAAATGAGTGTATAATCTTCCAATTTCCATATACTAAAAAAATGGATGGAGGACTAGTCACCTTTGGAGAATATTCTAAAAGGAATATAGTCAGAGTTAGATTAGTAGAAGATCCGAAGTCAATCTCAGTCAACAAAGTACGACATGTACAAGGTCTAAAGAATAACCTAATAAGTATTTATCAAATTTTTCATGATGGATTTTATATTGGATTATTTAATTATTCTTTCTTAGTTTTCAATGAAAAAGTGCTTAAATTTAGAGCACCCAGAACTGAAAATGTTTATACTTTGGATTTAATTCTTTATGTAAAAAAAAGTGAATGGTTTAACTGATGAGGAAAATAAGTATTGGATATGGAATATAAGACTTAGAAACTATAATATATTATCTTTATATAAATTTTCTATGAAACACTTATTTACTGATTTTGCAAGTCTTAAATTTGATAATGATAGATTTTTTGATGCATGCCAAATTGAAAAACAACACAAATCATCTTTCAAATCAATTAACAAAATTGATACATCTAAACCACTAAAACATATCCAGATGTATTTGTTTAGACCATCAAGGGTATAAAGTTTTGTGGTGAAACTATATGTTTATGTTTTAGTTGATGATTTCTCAAGATTTACTTAGGTTTATTTTCTAAATCTTAAAAGTGATGTATTCACTATTTTTGAAAGATTTTGTAAAATTGTTCAAAATTAAAAAGATTTTAAAATAATTTCATTAAGAAGTGATCATAGTTCATAATTTGAGAACCGATAATTTAATTATTATTTATCAAACTTAGGTATTAGACATACCTTATCTACACCAATAACACCTCAATAAAATGGAATTGTTGAAAGATGAAATAGAACTATTCAAGAAATGTCAAGGACTATGTTAAATGAATATAGTATTTATACCCATTTTTGGTAGAATCTATAAATACAATTTGATATATCATGAATAGAGTTTTAATAAGACCAATTACTAAAAAGTCACCATATGAACTTTGGAATAATAGAAAAACTAATTTAAAGTGCTTTAATGTATTTGGATGCAAGGTATATATCGTGAATACTGAGGAAAACCTTGATAAATTTGATCCAAAGGTTGATGACATAATATTTCTAGTATATTATACTATTTCTAAAGCCCATAGAGTGTATAATAAAAAGTAAAGCATTGATGAATAATCAGTTCACGAGTTTTTGACTATTTTGACAACATGAGGCTTGAATCACCTAAAACAGATTATGAAAATAAAATAAATGAAATTCTGTCCAGTTTAGAAGAACATGAGATCGATGAACCTGAAAGTGACTTACCTAGTCAGTCTAGAACCTTAAGGGACCATCCTTTATAAACTTTAATATGAAATCTAGATACGGAAGTAAGAACTAGAATAAATTTAGGAAACATAGCTGAATTTTGTTCCTTTTTATCACAATTAGATCTGAATACTATTGAAGAAGCTTTAAATGATGAAATTTGGTTATTATCTATGCAAGAAAATATTAACCAATTCATTAGAAATAAAGTTTTATAGTTAGTAGAAAGACCAACCAATTATCTAGTAATAGAAACCAAATGGGTTTTTAGAAATAAATATAATGAAAAATGGATCATTTCCAGAAATAAAGCTATATTAGTAGAAAAAGGTTACAATCAGGAAGAAGAGATAGATTATAACAAAAACTTTTCACCTATTTCTAGATTAGAAATAATTATAAACCTTCTAGATTAGGCATCTTATATAAATTTTAAATTATATTATATAGATGTAAAATATATATTTTTAAATAGATATTTATTTTCGGAAGTTTATATTGAAAAACCATCAGGTTTTGAAAACTCACATATACTAAATTCTCTTTTTAAAATTATTAAATATCTTTAGGGATTTAAATAAGCACCTAGATATTCTTATGAATGATTAAACTAATTTTTATTAGAAAGTATATTTTTTATGGGACTGGAGAATCAAACTATTTTTAAGAAAACTATTTTCTATAATATATTATTACTAAAAATTTATGTTGATGATATTATTTTCAGATAAAAAAATAAAAATACTCATAATTATTTTTCAAATCTAAAGAAAAAAAGAATTTTAAATGAGTATAATGGGATAATTAAATTTCTTTTTAGGATTTCAAATTTATTAAAAATATTATGGAAATGTTTTAAATCAAACAAGAACATTATTGATTTATTGAAAAAATTTGGACTAGAAAACAATAAAACCTATACAACTCCAATGTGTACTAATATAAAGTTTTATTTGGATAAATCTAAAAAACCCGTTGACAATAATTTATATATAGGTATGATTGGTAGTTTACTATGTCTTACTACTAGGAGACCAAACATAATGTTTTTTTATGTCTATGTGCAAGATTTCAGTCAAACCCAAAACAATCCCATCTTAATGCTGTTAAAAGAATTTTTATATATTTAAAAGGACTTGTTTTTCAATCTATACATTACTAAAAAACATTTTATTTTAATTTAATTTCATATTTAGATACTTATTTTGGAAGATTTATATTAGATAGAAAATTTACATCAGGAACCTATCACTTTTTATGAAAATATTTTGTGTCATGATCGAGTTATAAAAAACGTTCAGTTGCTCTGTCAGGAGGCGAGGCATAATATATATCTACTGATAGATGTTGTGCACAAGTGTTTCGGATGAAACACACCTTATTGGACTTGAATTAATAATATACCTATTTCATGTGATAATACCAGTGCAATTAATATTTCCAAAAATTCTATAAGTCATTCTACTACTAATCATATTAATATAATTCATTATTTTATAAGAGATCATGTTCCTAAAAATGATATATCTTTAGAGTTTGTAAATACTGAATATCAATTTGCTGATATTTTTATAAAAAACTTCCCACTACAAGTTTTGATTTTATAAAGGGGGAGTTTGGAATATTTAATTTTAATTAAATTCTTCTTATTTTATTTCATTAATTTTTATATTAATCGTTTTACTTTATTCAGTTATTATTAATTTACTTATTGTTTAAATAAAAACAAGAATTTATTTCATTTTTTGAAAAATTAAAACTTTCCAAATAATTTATTAATGATTACACTACATAATCGGCTTAAGAAACCAGACCGCATTACCAAAACCATCAGAAAACCCTTCGTCTCTCTGTTCTCTTACTTACCATAAGATTTTAAACCCTTTAGACTTCTATAGCTCTCATTTATCTTTCAAAAACCTAGAACCAGAAACCTTCAACTCATATATTCTCAGAAATGTCGATGATAGAAGCAAGTGAACAAAGCAGAACAAAGAAATGCATTACCTATAGAAAAATTCTTCAAGGAAAGGTAATATAATTCATTCAAATTAATTAGAAAAATATTCTTTTAAATAATTATGTATCTTTTCAAGGACTAGAAACTATTTTTACTAAAGGAAAAACTGGGTTTATTTTTTATATATAAATAAAAGATTTCTTAAAAAATTGATAGTATATTTTCAACAACAAAGAAGATGTCATCATATATATCATAGGGATTTTTCAATATTTTCGAAGGAAATAGACAATGTTTTTAACTATCCCCATGAAGGATTTTTTTTATTTTAATATATGATCCATCAGGAATCAAGAACATAAATAAGAGGATATTATGTAATTTATCTTCAGATATACCCATATATGAAAAATATTTTTCAAGGATCTTAACACGAGACAAAATGTGCTAGTCAAGTTTATTCAGTTAACTATAATTTCAGGAACTGCTGAATATGAAAATATTCTCTACCCATATATCATGAGTGATGTCATGTTTAATTTCCCAAGGTAAATGTTAAGGTACATGCATCATTGTTTCTATGAGGAGGTAAAATGTATTTTTATCCTTATGGAAGGACAATTTCTTTACCGTTATATAAAATAGGAATGATTAGAGATATAATGATAAAATTAAAATGTCATCATAAAAATATTATCAATGATGGAACTCCCAATAAGATGGGTTACATCTAGAGTATAGTATAAAGAAATTTGTTACCTATTGGTACAAAAATCCAACATATACCTTGTCCTATTTATCAATGGAAGAAAAGAATTTTGGGGCCAACTACTATGATCCAAATTCAAGGAGAATAAGTTGTATGATCAATAATAGATGATAAAGTTCAACCAAAGAGACATTGAAACAGATTAAATGTCTCTTCCCTAGAATATGCAAGAGATGTATCTCAATATCTTAAAGAAAATTTGGAAAAACCAATCAATGCGGCCCTTGTCACCCATCTTAGAAATAGGGATGAACCTACATTTTTAAAAATCAAAATTCAAGCACCATAATTAGATTTTTCTAAAGCTGGTGAATTTTCCCCACTATAAAATCAACCAGTAAACAGATAAGATCAAGAGGCTTGAACTCAAGATGAAAATCATATTCGACAAACTCTTTTTGAATAACAAGTCCAAGAAAATTCTCAAAGAAATGATAAATATCAACAAGTAGTGGCTACCACTACAAGGTTAGTTCATAATCAATCAATTTCGATTATAGTTGATTCCTTGGACAAGGAAACCTTTGATTTTTCTAAGATTATATATGTTCTTGTGGTTGAGTTTCATACAAACAATGAGAATAGAAAATAAAAATCATTAACCATGGTTGATAGAGGCCAACTATATAAAGTTAATGAAGCATAACCTTCTCATTCATTGAAAAATAAAATTGAAGGATTTTTTTTTCAATTCAATAGAATGAGAGAAGAAAATTCAAGTTTTCAAGGTGATTTAGAGGCTAAAAGAAAATCTTTGGATGATTTAAGAAGTTAAAATGTTCTAATATAGGAATTAGAAACTATCCAAACTCAACTATATAATATTAGAGAAAGTTCTATTTCAATAAGATATTTTGATTCTTTTCATATATAAATGACTGATTAGTTTGGAAATATTCAAGAAGAATCTATTTGAAAAATATATTTCAGAGATTTAAAAAGATATTTGTAAATCCATTTTGATTATGGTATAATAAGTAAACATCAATCTACAACATCTATATCATCACCTAAAACTTCTCTAAATTTAGTTAGAATATTTAAAGAAATTACTAAGGTCATGTCTAGTTTCATTGATCAGATTCATACTTTAGAAAATGATAGTGCACCTCTCAATATGCTGTTGTAAAAACAATGAGATCTTATTGAGAAACTAACTTCAGGAGAGCAAGGAATAAGGAATCTACTCAATCAGTTTGGATCGACGTTTTCTCAGTTTTTTCACTTAAAAGAAATAGTTCATGAATTTATGAAAGTGAATTTGGTTTAAAGTGTGAATATTGGTCAAGATTTGAAGATTTTTATGTAATAGTTAGCTGAAAATTTCATTAAAAATTTAAGAGGATAGATGGAATAGTTGAAAGTTGTTGTTCAGGCTATTCAAGTTTCACCAAAAACCAACACCTCTTTCGAACTAACCCTTTCACCATCATCCATCCCTTCTATTTCAACATTTCTCAGCCAACATTATTATCATAATCCTAAAAATATTTTAATGAATTAATTTTTCTTATTATATTTAGGTTTATATTATTTCTATTCATATCTACTTTCAGAATACATATCATTATTGATCTTATGCATAATTTAACATTCATTTATAATTATGCACTACATTGACTGTGTTTTAATCAATTTTCATCTACCTTATTTTTGATGTCACCAAAATGGGGAGACAATTAGGTAAAAAAACATTCTTAACGAAACTACAAGTTTCTATGATCAATTCTCTGAAATAATACTATGAAAAATAAATTTTAAACAAAAATTAATACCTGTATATTTTTAAAATATTATTTCATTTGTGTTTATAATTCATATATTTTCTACATGACATGTTATGGATTCTGTGATCATCAAAAAGGGGGATATTATTGGGCATTCATTTTTTCAAAAATAATATATAAATCCTATTGATTTTGATGCTCACAAATACCCTTGTTCATTTTACTAATGAAATTAAATTAAGTGAATTTCAAAAAATTTATATTTTTTGAAATATTTATTTCGAAATTATATTTAAGACATTGATCTATGGGTAATATTTGTTAAATTATATTAAAAACATTTTAATGTATTCTAGAAACATTGTTCATACCCTACATGTACAAGAATAACATAAGGAATCAACCCTACGTTTTGGAACAACACATATAGATCATATACCCTAATCTGTCGAAAATGTATGGTCAATGAACCCTAAATTTGGATGGAACCTTACTTTTGAGAAAAAGAAATTTATGGGTAAAGAACCCTATGTAAGTAAGGAACCCTAAATTTTAGGAAACAAACATATGGTACATTAATCATAATTTTGTAATCAACCGTACGTTATCAACCCTATGTTTGGTGTTTTTTCATCACATAAAGGAACCCTACATTTGACTATTCAATGATGGAGTTTTAAATTCATGATATTATCTATGATTTATGAAATGGTCTTGATAGAAATATAGATAAAATCAAAGATATTTTATGACCGATTCAAAGGCAAGTATTAAATAGAATATATCATTCCTATTTCTAAGGGAAGTTACAACTCTCTTAAATGATTTAAATTTGAATGATTTCGACCTATCAGGCGATATTCTTAGATCGTATCAACCTAAAAAAAGCTATGTGTTATATATATGGTCAAAGTATTTTTTCCCAGATATAATATATACGAATATATATATATTTAATATATTTTTCAATACAGAACTACTGTAATGAAACTAAAATTTGAGCGACTATACTATTTTATGAAGAGACTACACTTTGAAGATATACAAATTTCAACCTCATACTACTATGTAACATCTTTTTTTTTGTCTCTATTCATATTGAAGATCATTCACAACCAAGATCCCCTCAAATATATTCTTAATTAAATACATTTATCTTTTAAGAAAAAGATCCGTATTTTTTCAATTGGTGTTACAAATATGATCAAGAAATTGTTAATTCAATCAAATCAAACTCTTTTGATTTATTTGTGTTTTGGATGCACAAACTTAATAATGGAAGAATATCAGCTTCTTAGACTAAGATGTGAAGAAACCTATTCCCTATAAAAGAACCATAAGGCTCTGTAAAGCTTTATTATAAAAGGTGTCAACTGTGTGTACTCAATTATAAAGTTCCAATGATAAGTGGATTTTTCTAGTGAAAATTATCAAGCTCACATAGAAAGCTTTGGTGGAGTGGAATAGGGGATTCTTGTGCCCTAAACCGCTATAAATATTTTTGTGTTATTCTTTTCTATTTATCCACTACTCAATTTACTTATAAAAGAGAACACTACATATTTACATAAATAAAAAATAATGTTAAAATCCAAAATCACTTAAGATTATTGAAAATATAAAATTTACCCCCCTCTTGTGTATTTTTTATTATTCAATCCTAAAAGATTTCCCCTACGAGACACTATTCATTATGATTCACATGCATGACCCTAGTATAGAAATATTGAAAACTTTCAGGCCATGAGGACCCTCTATCCACACATCTATTTTCAACAAAGGGTGTAATTATTATCTGATGTGTCACACTATTACTAGAAGGAACCACTGCTCTTTAAACATTTTATTGATGGTTTAATGTAAAGCTGCATTCCAGAGGAAGAAATATAATGTGTGCATGAGTTTTTTCAAACATCATCAACTAGATGACCTTATGGGTATGATCACACCATTTCTAAAATCCTACAAATTAGACTCTTATGAACCATACTTCATCAAGATGAAAGGAGTTTTATACAAATCTATGATTAGTTCCAATATACATAAACAACTGAGAAACATAAATAGATGTCCCAAAATTCAATCCTTATAGTATAAATCTTTGATATTTATGCAATTGATTTCATGGGATCATTTTCTAAATTCCATAGAAATTTTTATATCTTGGTTAGTGTGAACTATGTTTCAAAGTGGTTGAAGCAGAAGCTACCACCCATGACCCAAAAAAATTAGTCATGAACTTCACCAAGAAAAACAAATTTTCCTTATTTGGATTTTATCGATTAATCAATGGTGATAGGGGAACACAACTTATTAATACTTCCATAATAGGGATTCTTAAAAATTATAGTATTCAATACAATAATAGAACCACTTAACACCTAAAAACTAGTGGGAAATTAGAGTTATCCAATCCAGAGATCAAACAAATCCTATAAAAGGTAGTGAATACAAATTAAAAATATTGGACTCTCAAAATTGAAAACTCACCTTGGGTGTGATTCATATCTTATAAAACACCCATAGATACTACTCTTTTATGACTTGTTTATAGTTAACCTTACCATTTTCTAGTGGAATCAGAGCACAACTCATACTAGGAAAATAAAATGAAAAACCTGGATGCCAAAAAAAGTTGGGAAGAAAAGACTATTGTAATTAGATGAGTTGGATGAGATCAGAATAGATTCTTATGAAAATGAAAAAATTTATAATGATAATTCCAATAAATTTCCTAGATGATTCATCACTCAAAGGATATTCATATTAGGTGAAAAATTCACATTTTTTTATTCCCATTAAATGTTTTTTCCATGAAAATTGAAATCCTTCCGATCAAAATTGTTCAAAATTATTAATGTTTTCCCTTATGGAATGATTTAATTTTGAATAGATGATGGAACACACTTTAAGGTCAGTAGTTAGTAGTTGAAAATATACCATGAACAATTTCAATAATGGTGTGTTCTCTCTTTAAAATTCATTTAATTTTAGATTTTTATAGCTGTCGACATTAAATGAAGGGATAAATGGGTGGTAACCTTGGATATGTTCTATAGGATAAAGTAGGTTTTTGTGAGATTTAGATGGATCAGTGATAATGGATTTTGGTTATAAACACTTGGATAGAGAAGTTCTATTTAGCATAATTTATGATGTGAATTACATAATCATCATGAGTTTTATAGGATTAAGAAACATTCTTTCTTGAAAAATTCACTTCATGAATCCTTATTTCACAAAGTGAATATTACATCCTTTCTATTTGAGTCTTGAACCTAGGATTCACTAGTGACACTCAAACTCCCCCACTTCTCAGGATTCTTCTCCCCCCATGATTCTGCCAGTCACACCTTCTTCATCGCACTCCCCTCCTCCTTTATCCATGTAACAAACCTCAAACATTATCCCTTACCTATTCCACTCTCTCCTTTATCTGCACAATAATGGCCCATGTAAAGGGAAATGGAAAACCACCTACCAAATTTATGGACTAGTGTGAAGAATCTCTTATTCCAATGTTCATCGTGATAGATCCTTCACTACCACCAGTATAACCTTCACCATAACCCCCCACATTAGCTTCATCTTCTCTATCACCTTCCCACCATTCATAGTGATCCACCCAACATTCCTAGGGTGATGAAAAAAAATCATAACTCTATCCCTGCCTTAAGTTTTCTAAGCATGTTCCTCAGGTCCACTTGGTCCATATTTAGGTGAAGTGCATGTGGACCAATATGACTCTTGAACTTGTAGTGCTTGAGAATTTCCTTGTGGATAAGGAAGTATTGGATCTAATCAGACACATGAATCTTACCCATATCATATAGGTATGCGAGGAGACATACATAGAGATCATTCATGAGTTATTGACTATATTTGAGCTATAAATTATTCACATGTCCTTTAGATTGGGAAGCAAGCCCTAAGAGCTCACATTGGATGAGTTCAGAGTTGGTCTAGTCTTATACTCCTCATAATTCGTTACCTCTTGAGCTTTTCTAAATTATGTATAGACTTAATAAAGTCAACACTCTAAGGGACTAAGAATTGAAATACCACAACACGACTAGTTTCCATGACCTGTGCATAGCAAAGATCACTAACTAATGGGTGTCACTCTGTGGATAGTTCATCAAGCTTTAGCACATGCATGGTTATCCCATGGAGATTTAAATGGGTGGTCAGATAGATCAAGGTTAACCTACTTAATTATTATATAGAATACCTATCATTGAACATGGATCAGCAGTTTACCCTATACTCTGAGGCATAGGTGGGGAGATCCTATAACACTCTTATGGGAGGTAATTTTTTTCACACCATACTCAAAAAATTGGCATTTTCAACTTTTATTGGACCCTTTCATTATTAGGTTCAATGTAGTAATTTGTTCTTATACTGATCCACAAGATGTAGATCCTATGAAATATTAGGAAGAATTATAGTTGGGAACATTAGTATTCCTAGTTTACTAATTAGGTTCCCTCTCTTATTTCCACAACTACAGCCCATGCACCTCATCCCACTGCATCATCCACAAATTCTCTACCCACCCACCACAACTTCCACACCTACCTCTAAGGTACTACCCTCTACCTAGTCTGAGTATACCCTACCCATTCCATTAGATATATAGGAGGTGGTCCACAACCATGAAAGTGTTATCCTATGAATTCTAGAGAATTATAGGTAGATCTTCCATCATTTAAGTATTGTGCTCCACAAAGCTGATTGAACAAGTCATCAATTCGTGGGAGAGGATACTTGTCCTTTATCGTGATTTTGTTAAGTTCACGATAATCGATGCAAAGCCGCATTGACCTATCCTTCTTCTTGATGAAGAGGACTGGTGCACCCCATGGTGAAGCACTTGGGCGTATAAACCCTTTATCAAGATTCTCCTGTAGTTGTTTCTTCAGCTCTTCAAGATATACAACAACCATTCTATATAGAGTCTTGGATATTGGTAAAGCCCCAGGTATAAGTGTAATTGATAATTCAACATCTCTTCTAGGAGGAAGTCCAGGCAGTTCCTCAGGAAAAACATCAGCGAATTCCCACACAATAGGCATTTCTTCAAGGATGGTTTCTTCCTTGGACTCAATCATCTGAGCCAGATACTCGTGCTCATAAGGTATTAATATCCATGCTTGAGATGATGGAGCTAAAGGAGATTCATCTTCCTCCTTACACTTATAAATAATCGGGGGTCGATTCTCTATATGGAGTGTGATTTCCCTCTGCCGACAATTTATGTTGGCTCTATATAAGGAAATCCAATTCATCCCAAGAATTGCACCAAATTCTACCAGAGAGAGTATGATGAGGTTCTCCAGGAAATTAAATCCACAGATTATAATAGGGGAGGACTTATATTCATGGGATGTAATGATTTCCCCATTTTCCGTACTCACCGACATCTTCACTTCCATGATTTGTGGTGGTGTTGGGATTGTTCTACTAAACTTTCGAGATACAAAAGAATGCGTAAAACCTGAATCAAAAAGTATGTTTTCTATTATTGAATGAATAACTAGCGTACCTATCACCACTTCGTTGTCGGGGTTCACTTCGGTAGAAGTGATGGAAAAATATCTTCCTTGCTACCTTGGAGGTTGTTGGTTGTCTCCGAAAACCCTTGGATTAGGGCACTAATTTGAAAAATGACCCGGTTCTTTTAATTTTTAGCATTGAACAATGCGTTAAGGTTCGAATGGAGCGTTCCTCTCCTCTGTCGCAGCCGCGGGTCTTTCTTTCCGACGCTTAACAGATAGGTTCCCGTCTCTTCCACACCTGAAGCATTTACTCGCCCCCTTAAGGAAATTTCCATGGTGCTTCTTTCCACACTTTTGGAAAGTGGGGTGCTGTATATTCTTAGCACCATTGGATTTATCCATCGGCCCACCAGCATTGAAGTACACCTTACGCTTCTTATCCCCATGATACCCTTGTGATTATCCGATCTCCATTTCGACCTTGAGGTCACATCAGACAATTTACTCATAGCTGTCGAAGTCACAGATCGCTAATGCTTTCCACAGGCTAGGCTTCAGCCCACCAAAGAAGTGGTCAACCTTGCATTTAGGGGTAACGATAAATACGGAAGTGTATCGTGCAAGCCTTGTGAAGTTTTCCTCATATGCTCCAACAGATTCTTCTTCTTTTTGCTTGAGGGAAAGTAAGTCCCTTTCCATCTTATGCCGGAGGGTGCGTGGAAAATATTTATCGAAAAACATCTTCCAAAAATCCTTCCATTCCAACGCCTTGATCTCCTCCTCAGGCTTCGTATTTTTTATCAACGTCCATCATTGATAAGCTTCACCCTCCATATGATAAGATTTCAGGAGAACCTTCTCTTATTTAGAACATTGAATGATGGAGAAGATCTTTTCAATGGAGTTGATCCATTGTTCAGCAATCGTGGGATCAAATGATCCAGTAAAAGTAGGAGGCCTTTGTCTCATGAAGCTCTCGATAAAAACTTGTTATTTCATAGGTTGGTTTGGACATTCCTCTTGACCCATGTTTCTATTCTAAACTTGAGTTAGCTGAGAGATAATCATGACAAAGTTCGCGATTCCCATTCCCACTGGATTGGGAATCTCATTAGTACAGTCATCACACTGATCTTCACAATGGTTGTTAGCCTGAGTCCTCCTATTACCGGCCATTGGCTGGAATAAAAGGAATGTTAGGGGTAACACATAATGGGTAATCCAAAGACAAAAGTTGATGACTTATAAATAAACTTTCATTTTCTTAACTCATGAGTCTATAGGCTGCAATCTAGGTTTTTCATGATCTACTTTCAAACATACATTATTAGGGGCATTTTTTTAATTCCCTTAATAAGGGTTCATACTAAGCTTGTGAATTTATCAAAACATATCCCTCGGGAGTGTCATAACCAAGAGTGCATCAAGGCTTGTTGTCGTGCACCAGTTCCCGTTCGAGTCTAGCTCAAAGTGGTGTTTTCGGCTTTTACCCCTAGGATACATCTGTGCCAGAGCCGCCTCTACCTGCTCGTATCCAGTCAGGGATGTATTTTATTGATAAACCACTTACTCAATACTCAAAAAAACTAAGGGATGTTTATATTGTACTTAGTCTTATATCTAAGTCTTTACTAGGGTTTTCTAATCCTAATCCCAAAAATAACTAAACCTATCCTTTGATACCAACTATGACAACCCTACTTTTTATTACAACTTAAACATGATTTATTACATAAAACTTCACTTGATACAACAATGAAGATAGAGAGTTTTAGTGTATTTGGGAATTAGGATCATTACATAAAAATGTAAAACATGAAATACAACATTTTTATTGAAAACTTCCTTTACATGACCACTACATTTCTTTATACTTAGCATTGCATGGGATAACCTGAGGACATGCATAAGAAAAGGGTGAGCTATAAAGCCCAGTAAGGGAGTACACATGGAATAACACGAGGAGTACAATACATGTTAGACAATAGGAATATCAATAGAGCATAAGAGAAACATTAACATAAATTCATGATAAATCATGATAATCATAACATGGAAATGTGGCAACAACACTTAACATGGAATTAGCATGAGCCAAAGCTCATTGCACATGGAGCATGAGTAAATCCTCATTGCACATAAAGCACGAGTAAACCCTAGTTGAACTTGAATTATCATGATTAAACACTCATTGCACATGACGTATCATGATACTATACTTTACCCAATGCATTAGAGCGTTATATGGGCACACCCTTCTTAAACATTTCATTTCATGCATAAGTGTGCCACAGGGATCATAAAACATGGATTCATAAAACATAATCATTTATTACATGATAAAGGAATGTGGAATTAATACATGAAACTTTATAATCAATAAGTAAATGTGAATAAATGTGAATAACCTTGATGGAGAAATGGGCATGGTATTCAGAACACAATGACATTGGCTTAGAAAATCGGTGCGATTTCGGCAGCGTAACAGCGTGACATAAGAATTCATAAAAAATGGTTGATGAGAGAGAGAGAGGTTAATAATCATATTTACATTTAATGGACAGTAATGAGGTCATATAGATACATGTCCCAAAAATTGTAATGGAATTTTGATTCATGATACAAAAGTATTGCTTGACTGTAAAAGAGGAGAGAGAAGTTCCTTTCGGAATTTCGGCATAGTAACGGGTGTACATGGGAGGCATTTAATGAGAGAGAAAGGGGTCTACCATCATTCAGACATAAATAGGGAAGTATGAGGGAGGTGAGAAACCATACCCCTACATTCATAATTTAAATTAAAAGGGAAAAACAACTTAAAGAAAATTGGACAAAAATGAGAAAGGAAGAAAAACCCTTACTTGGAAGTGTGCTTCCAAAGGCTAGAGAGAGGCTTGTGAGAGGATTCTTGGGAGCTTGGTCCACCTTGGGAGGATTATAGAGAGAGTAGGGCAGAGGTTGGATGAACTAAAAAGGATTTTAGTGAGGTGTAAGTGGGATCTTGGGTGGGTTTATATAGGAAAGGTGAGGGAATTCTTTATTATTTAGGTTTGGGACCCCTTATATTAAATTAATCCAAACCACAAACCATCCCATGGTTTTTTCCAATGGTTTTTGGAAAAGGGAAGAGGAAAATAATATTTTATAAGTCCAAGGTCCTAACTTCTTAAAATATTAGGGTTGCTTATGTGGAGGTGTGTCACACTACCATGGTAATTAATTTAAAAAGACAAGGTGTTTAATAAGTCTTGAGGGGTCCTTTAATGCTTTGAAAAGTAAGCCAAACAAACCCAAAATCACATTATTTTAATGGTAAAACATATATTGGCCGAAAATAAAGATTATAGTATTTTATTACATCACTATCGAGTCATTATGATTTCATAAAACACATTATATATTTAAACGGTATTTAATTTTTACTCAAAAATTTGACTGTCTCAGAAAATTATGAAAAATTCACTGTTGGATAATTTCAACGTCCTGATTCCAAAAATAACATTTATTTTATCTAAATAATTTTCTAAATATGTTAATTTTCACTTTTAAAATAAAAACCGACATTTATAAAAAAATTCACGGGTTTTGACAAAAATGGATTTCAAACCTTAATAAAAATTATAATTGCATTCATACAATTACATGATCATTTATATATAATAAAAATAATCTAATAATAATAGTAATAATATTTTATAAAAATTTTAATTAATTCAAAAATCCCTTAATTTAATAAAATAGATTTCTTAATTAAATAATAACTAAACACACCATTTGTACTTTAAAAACTATTTACAATGTATCAATAATGATAAGAAATTATATTCATTATTATATACAAAAAAAATGTACATTAACATAGTACTATTGATTAGTTACATAACCCATTAAAACAACCACATAATACCTAAGGGCAAGGTGTGCGATGGTGACAGACTCTTGGGGTGGCTCGGATAACATCGCTCAAGTGGTAATTTCTATAAACTTCCACTTCTCCTGTAGACGGTCCCATTCGAGCTTGACATGGTGAAGCTCATCTTGGTCTTGGTCAAGAGTGAAGCCAAAGGACACCACCTCTTTTCTGAGCTCCGATAAATGGGCTTCATATGGGGCAATTCTACTGGATGAGGCCATCGCTTCCTTTGTCTAAGTAAAATTGGATGAGTTAAAGCCCTATATTTATACTAATCATGTGATCACTGTTCAACAACTATAAAAGTAACAGTCACAATTCTTATCATAAAACCAATGAAGTTGAAATTTTATAAAAACATTTTATATAAAGAGACATTTAATAAGATCAATAGGTATTTTCCATTAATGAAACTTTGGGTCGTTACAAAATCCTCAAGTATGAATGGATAGGCACCTCAGTTCTAAATGTATACATGAGGTATGTTTTCATGATTTGATTTTAAAAAAGGTGATATACTATGATAATTAGGAATAAATACATTTCATATTTTTCACAGGCATATATATGAAAAACAATTGAAAGGATTTCCCCATGAACAAAAATTTGGACTCGTTAGTCCTCACATCACCTCTTCAAAAGAAGAAATAAATGATGATAAAGAGGGTTAAATAATGTCATCCCTTCTCAAATCATTTGAAAAAAAAATTACAGATGACAAAAAAAAAATTAATACCAACGATGCATGGGTAAAACTCTACAATTTAATCATATCAACTATATTTTTATTTCTATCATTAATTATTCCTTTTTATGTTTTTAGGCAACATTTGATTCTCATTGTAGTCAATATGGATACTCCAAAGATTTATTTTCTAGATTCAATGCATATATATCCAACAAACTGACCATGCATGATTGGGTTTGTCAATTTGTAATAAAATGTATCCAAAATTTTAGAACAAAACATCTAGTTATATAAATTATATTATCTTTTAATGAGGATTCTATTATGATAGGGAAGCACATCAATATCATCAACTTCAGAGAATGAATCCAGGGCCTAAGAAAAATAATTCCCACGAGATCTAGAACTAGAAAAGTATCCTGGAATATATAATAATATTTCACTATAAAAACACATAACAAAACAAATTACTTATTTTTATTGATTTTTCTGCAATGTCCAAAACAAATGGAAAGAACTGTGGTTATTATGTTTGTAAATTTATGAAAGAGATCGTATTTCATCAATGAACAAACATCCCTGAAGAGGTATTTAAAAAACTAATTACTAGTTCATTTAAAATATTTATTAATCCGTTTTCTATTTATATTTTTTCAGTTCTACCATGACTGTCGCAAAAAATCATATTCACAAGATGATATAGATGTGTTTAGAAATGAATGGGCAGCATACCTGATTGAAGATTGTACACAAATAGGATGAAGGTGAATTTATAATACTTATGTTATCCTTATATGATCATTGATATCTCCCTTGTTTATACTTATTGATCATCCACGATCACCCTTTCTTATGTTTCATATCATTAGTTTATGAAGAATGGTTTTAGAAATGATTTTTCTTTCTAATAAATAATAACTTAATGAGAGAATCTTATGAACCAGTTCTTTATGTTTCCATGTTTCCAAAAGTAATAAACCTAAACTATTATGGAATGGATCATTTATATTCTATATTTTGGTCATTTATGATGCTGTTTCTAATAATTTAGTGTGTTGGAAGAAAATTGGTTGTGCATCACTCAAAAATTTAATAACAAATCTAAGGATTCCTTAATATCATTGGTTAAATACCGCTTAACATAGCATCTGATATGAAATTACGATACAGTTTCCCCATGATAATCTCATCCCACACCATCTCTATGATATCACAATTCAACATTCACTTTTCTTTCTCTTCCTACACCCATTTACTATGCTAAGAAGTAGTTAAACAACAACAGTAAAGTGCACAGGGAATCATTAGTTTTGTTATTAGCTTATATCTGGTCCAAATAAACCTTTTAGAAAAATGTAAAGGTAATTTTACAATATAATATATCTATTTTATCAAAAAAATTATATATTGAAATGTCAATTTTATTTTCATTATTCCTTATAGGGTTTGTTTATTTTAGAATATTTTTGTCCATGTGACATGACTTTGCAGGAAGAGCAACGACGTTGTGTCTGCTCAATCACAAAGGTAATATTGATGTTTTCATAGTAAAATCATTTTATATATAATTAATGAATTGTTTCATATATATGTTTAATTTATTTCTTTTATGTAATGAATATTAATCTACTCGTATTTGATGTCAATTTATCAAGTGTTTAGGTCATTATAGTTGGTATCAGAGTAACATGACTTTTAAAAATCGAAAAAACACATTCAGTTGTTTTGATACTTTAGGGAGATGATCCATAAGTCATTTGAAATGTGTAGGAATAAACCCAACCATAATATGACACACGATGCGACCTGTATGACTCAAAGTGTCTATTTTTTTTAAAAAAAATTGGCATTTTTTTAGTAAAAAGAACAAGTGACACACTAAAAACCAATAAAACACATTATAATTGTTTTGATACTTTAGGGAAATGATCTTTAAGTCATTTGTGACCTGTAAGAATCAACCAAATTTCAATTAGACACACAATGCAACTAGTATGACTCAAAGTGTATATTTTTATTTAAAACTAACATTAATTTTAGAAAAAAAATACAAATGACATACTGATGGTAAACACCATCACCTAACTGCATAGTCTATGGGGAACTCCACCCACAATGAGTGGTCAACACCACCTCAACTAAGTATTGTCTTTGTGAACATGACTCCAACAACACATCAAACAACAAATGATGAAATAAAATCACCAAAAAATATAATCCACATCATCTGACACCTTGTGCCTCTATGATCGTGTCCCTAAAATCATGATGGTCAACACCATCTCAAGTCTTGAGAGCCATAACCTTGTCCGGAAGACTTCATCTGTAACGCCCCGACCCCAGCTACCCAGATTCGGTGCATTACTTCGTAACATTGGCATGATCACAAAAGATCAAGTCTCGAAATACCGATTAGTTTAGTAGCCTTGGAAACACCAGATACATTCATAAGTCTTTCATTACATCAAAAAGTAAACAAACTACAATAACATGGTCTTCATAGTCCACAATCATATCCCTTTCTGACTACCCCTGCAGGTCATTCATAAAATACTTCTTCACATCCTGGAAAAATATTAAAACATTGAAAGGGGTGAGCTCAGCTGCTCAGTAAGGTTAACAATATAGCGGAAGCTCTCATAAATAAACATTAACATTTAAGGCAATTTATAACTAAAAAAAAAGCCTTTTAAACTTGAACTACAACATAATATGGAAAAAGTAAAATGAGATAATTCCATTCACTTCTTCACATGGATATTCTACTGGTCGAATAATCACATGAAATATCAATAACCACTTTCATAATGAGGGAATGTATAATGCCGGACATTCTGAAACATTTTGTCAAGGCCTCGGCCAAGACGTCTAAAATGATTAAGGCCTCGGCCAAAACCATAAATCAAATTGGGAAAGGGACTCAGACAATTCCACGTCTAGTTGTCTCATGAGACCTACCGATGCATCGAGGAGCTATAGCGGGCTCCACCCGTCACTTATTGAGTCCAATACATTCCTCATATGAACAGGTTTAAACATCTCATAAACCATAACATAATCGTATCACATAAAACATGCATAAAGGAAACATAAAATTTCCACATTTCAATCACAAGATATCAATACAACACATTGATATAATAAAAACGCTTTCAAAACCATTTTCAATACCAAAATAAAAGAAAAGTATAACATGGTATTTATTTTTCATTAAAAAAGGGTATGGCTTGTAGAGGAAGCCGAAACTCAAATAGTGGTCACGGCGGCGGAGAAGTCATTGTCGCCGAATAAGTACGGAAATAAAAACATTCCCTTTTGTCGTTTAGCAAAACGCTTCGTATAAAAAAAGATTCCTTTTGAATAAACGTGAAAGTCAAAGAGGTTTATACACCGTATAAAAGAAAGTTGTGTATAAAACCAAATATGCCTCAATGAAAGGGGATTGAGACGAAGTCCTTAAAAAGATCATTTTTTAAAATAAAGTACATCTATAATGTGTATTCACTATAAGTACACATAAATAATGTAAAAATACAAGATAAGACATAATAATATCATGACATAATTTGAAAGTAGGAGATTAACCCAAAGAATAGAAATTGGGTTAAGAAGTTCCCTTACCTTGCGTCCTGTCCTGACTCGACCGTTCTTTAACCTCCTGAATAATAAAATAGAGTTAATTTATATTTACATAAGAACCTTTTTCATGTTCATTATTCCTTTTATATCCCTTATTACCATGTTATGAACATTATTTAATTATTTAAGTTAATAACGGTCGTTTTGTCGATCTTTGGTACTTGAGTCAAAAATAAACTTCTTATAATTACAAGTTGTTCATGTGGTGAAATATCCATTATATCCAGAATTATATAAATGATTTATATATCATATATATCATATATATACAGTATATACATTCATTCATAATATTACGTAACATTTAGAGGTAAGAAATGAAATGCACCGTTCATGGAGACGGTAAGCCGTACGTACACATGAACGCTACTTTCATTTATATTTCGTATCTAATGGAATGAAATCATAATTATATAAATGTATAATATAATTCCAGTATAATATATTGTATAATACCATTTACTCCATCCTTTATACACCCCACATATGGCATTAACGATTCAAATCACTTTGAGGGGGCGGTAGTCCGCACTTCCTAAAATGAAATTATCGCGTTTACCCATAATGGAAATCATAAAGTATGCCATAAATGAGAAATACAGAAGCATAAGTAAAACATAAACATATTATATATCATATATAAATATAGTGACATCTTAATGGCCACCTTTGAAGGTGTTATATGAGTGTTGAACAATCATCGTTTCGTGAGGCAGAAATTCACCATCCACAGAAACCGTATGTTCTTTAACCATTAGATGTAGGTGTGTGTAAGTGTAGCTCTAATCCTTATTATAACAACATCCTAGTATATTGATTATACTGGTGTTGTTACAAAAGAAATAAATAAAAAGAGTTTAGGGGGTTGGAGAAGAAAAATAAAACAAAACAACATTAGAGAAGAGATTACCTCAAAGTCGGGTAACTCTTTTTGATTTGAGCCAAAGGATTCCTTGGGAAGAGTTCTGCCCAAAGTGAGGCTTCTAGGAGTAAGAGGGGGAAGTTGGGAGAGTATTTGGGCAGAGTTTGGCCGAGCCAAATGGCTTGAAGGTGTGAATAAGGTGGGAGAGGTGAGGGCCTTTTATAAGTGGAGAGGAGGGGCTCTTTTGGAAAGATTGAAAAGTCACTTTATTATAAAATGAGTTTCGGATTTTAGAGGTCCCACACTTATATAATTCGTGGCTAAGGTGATAAGGGTTCGAAATCCCCTCATCCAATAGTCTTTGGACAAGTGTAAGCCTTGGATTTTGCATTATCTTCTCATTTTATTTAAATCGTTAAATAATGAGGTCATTGCTGCATCATAATGATGTCATAAATAATTTAATTTATTTAATGTCTAAAAATTATAAAAAAAATACTATGATGTAGGAAATCTTTTTATATTTCTAATGAATATTTATAGTCAAAATTTGGACTTGTGTAACCCCACTTAAAAACTGTTTTAGTAAAATAACTCATGTTTGTGTCAATTTAATTTTAACATTAAATAAATATATATTAATGTCATTTTCCAACTAAAGTGGCTCCATGGGGTCCCCAAGTTGACCCATGGGTTGTCTTGGTCGGCCATGACTCATCCAATATTAGTAGGACAAGTTTCAAGCTCATCTCATATTATTAAAACATTATTTTTAACTTAAACTACACTAATTACCTCTAATCGCGATTAAGAACTTAAAAGTTACTATTCACCAAAAAATTATTTTAATCTCATTGAACCACATTTTACTTCTTAATGACAACCATGTATGTCGGATTTTTGAAAATCAAATCACAGAAGTGGTAATATTTCATTTAAACGAAAAATCAGTTATTTAACTATCACTTAGTTGTTTCACTATTCATCAAAAATTGAAGTTTTTCAGAACAAAGCCAAAATTTCACCCTAAGCTATAATTGATATTCCAAATTCAAAAATGATGTCTATTTTACAAAATTCCAAACATATAAGTTGCATTAGTTAATTTTATAATTAATTCCCGCTGTCACAACAAATAGCGTGTTTTCAAGAAACAATTTATATCAAAAGATTGGCAATTGTTTATGTCCAATTTCAATGTTAAATTAATTCTAATGACCACCATTGGATAAAATGGTAAAAATATATTCTAATTATACTTTAAAACTACTAAATAGTATAATTTATCACAATAAATTATTTTGATTAAAAAAGTTGTTTTAAGTATTTTTCACTATTCATAAAAAAATTGGAAGTTCTCAGAAAGTTACAAAAAATTCAACTTAGGATAATTTTGATATTACGAATACAAAAATGAAGTCCATTTTGAAATATAAAATTTCTATAATTTTAAAAAGTGGTTATTACTATTCATAAAGGCTACTTTGATTAGTCGCGGTGTTTTAGAACTCGAAGTTGCGTACAATGCAAGCTATTTCATTATTGAATGAGAAGCGTATCGTGGAAGCTCGGGGTGTTACATTCTCCCCTCCTTCAATAAATTGCGTCCTCGCAATTTGAAATTTTTCTTTGAAAATAAAATGTTGAAAAGAGAAAATACCTTTGAGGAAAACCCACATCGGAAATAAGGTTAATAAATATATAACATTAAAAGAAAGCAAGATAAGTACAAAGGTCACCCGATATAGCCCATTCTAGGATTCTATGAAAATATGGATATGGAGGAGAAACAAACCATCAAGGTCTGATGGAGAGTTATAGAAAACAGGATAAGGAGAAAGTTTAACCACAAGAAAATCACAAACTTGTGTTTGGTTAAACGGTCATTGAATCCCTAGTTGGAAAAGTTAACCGACAACATTTTTGTTTTAAGTTACCTTTTATAATGTTGAGGAATTTATTTAGGAGATTTACTAAGAACGTAAGGGAATATACATACTTGTTATGTATACTTTCATTCGTTAATAAATTTTTACCACAAACCCAACTTTTACTCCAAATGGTAACGGAACTCAAAAATATTCTATTTATCCTAATTGTATAAGGTTCCAAATGTTAACACATACCATTTAGATTAGTAAAACTATTTTGTAATAACCAGGGACTTCCTGTAGGCTAGTGGTAGGAAATAAAGGCTTGTCACACTATGGTTGTGGGTTCGATTCCTGCAGCTTTGTCCGACGCGACGGGTTATTCCCCACCCTGCAGGTTGTCCTTTTCCTAAAACTATAGTATTATAATATTCCAAAAATAATCTTTAGAAATGCTTTAACCTTAAACAATATTATCCATGGTTCAACTTAATCCATTCCAACCTTAATAGTTATCCAAAATACCTCCGTCCAGACTTTCTCTAAAAGGTCTCTAAATTCCAAAATCAATTGTAACATTATATTCCCCAAACAAAGAAAAGTTTCTCTTATTGTCACATACTAAAAATATGATTAACTTAATCATATTAAAACCTTACTGAAATCAAAAAGTACTGCAATACAATCTTTATATATATCACATTATTCTTATAACCAGAATATAATCCTTGAGTCCAAAAGTACCAATACATTAATTATTCTGCTTCAACTGTAGTCACAACATAAGATTGGCCTTGATCCCTTGGCCTTTTCTGAGGTAAGTTTCCTTGACGCTTAGGACATTCATTTGCATAATTCCCCATTTCCCTACAATTGTAGCATTCAACTTTGACAGCCTCTTTCTTTCCCTTGCAATCACGAGCCTGGTGACCCTTTTCTCCACATTTATAACAAACTCCCATTCCTTTTAGGCACGTACCAGGGTGATTCTTCCCACAATTATCACATAATGGAAAATCCTTCTTTCCTTTTTTCCCTTTATCTATCTCTTGTTCCACCGTTCTCTTCTTCTCTTGCTTTAATTTGTTGTCATAAGACTTAGAGAATTCCTTTTCTATCTTGATAGCACACGAGACAATATCTTCGTATGATGAGAAGGATTGTGATACTAAAGCTCGACGGAGAAATGGTTTTAACCCATCAAAGAAACGATCAATCTTACTCCTTGGGTTACGTATATAATCGGCAGCATGCCTCGCTAACCTTGTAAAGTTAGCCTCATACTTTGCGACATTCTCATCCTCCTTCTGCCTCAGACTCAGAAATTTCCTTTCCATATCTGCTCGATGGTCATGAGGAAAGTATTTTTCTAAGAAAATCTCTTTAAACTCCCTCCATTCCATATTCGATACTTCATCATCTTCCTTTGTGTTTTGAATCAGCGACCACCACTGATCGGCATCTCCAGTGAGGCGGTAAACTGCCATGACAACCTTCTCCCTTTCACAACTCCCCAAGGCATGGAATATTTTCTCTAAGGAATTTATCCATTGCTCAGCTACTATAGGATTTGTACTCCCATTGAAGGTTGGTGGTTGTTGCCTCATGAAGCGATCTAACATTGATCCTCCACGTTGCGGATCAGGGTGCTCCATACGAGTAAGGTTATTATTCATAACCTGAGTGAGTTGTCCCAGTACGGTAATTAGCTGATCGGCACCAGTTGCATCACCAGCCCCACTATAATTATCTTGAGCAGGAGGGCAATCCCTACATGGAGTGCGTGCATTGATACGGTTTCCATTTCTTCCACTAGGCACCATTTCTAAACAATGGCATAAACTAGATCAGTTTATGAATCAAAATACATAATCCCATACTTATAAAACACTTAACATAAATTGAACTATTTATGGATATAATCCATAATCATAAAAATGTTTTCTTTGAGGAATTATATACTCATAAACCCTTCATAATGATTTGTAAAGAAAATGAGAGTTATCCTAAGCATATCCCCCGGGAGTTTCGTAACCAAGAGTGCAGCAAGGCCCGTTGTCGTGCACCAGTTCCCGTTCGAGTCTAGCTCAAAGCGGTGTTTTCGGGTTTTACCCCTAGGAACATCTGTGCCAGAGCCGCCTCTACCTGCTCGTATCCAGACAGGGATGTATTGCTCCGAAAACTCACAAAATCTCTACAGTACCAAAATTCTAGGAAGTTCTTCTATACTAATCCTCAAAGTTCATCTTAGGTCTACGTGCTCTAATCAAAGTTTATCTAAATCTAGCTTCCAAGGTTTGTACTAAACTTCCTCTGATACCAACTGTAACGCCCCGACCCCAGCTACCTAGAGTCAGTGCATTACTTCGTAACATTGGCATGATCACAAAAGATCAAGTCTCGAAAGACCAATTAGTTTAGTAGCCTTGGAAACACCAGATACATTCATAAGTCTTTCATTACATCAAAAAGTAAACAAACTACAATAACATGGTCTTCATAGTCCACAATCATATCCCTTTCTGACTACCCCTGCAGGTCATTCATAAAATACTTCTTCACATCCTGGAAAAATATTAAAACATTGAAAGGGGTGAGCTCAGATGCTCAGTAAGGTTAACAATATAGCAGAAGCTCTCATAAATAAACATTAACATTTAAGGCAATGTATAACTAAAACAAAAGCCTTTTAAACTTGAACTACAACATAATATGGAAAAAGTAAAATGAGATAATGCCATTCGATTCTTCACATGGATATTCTACTGGTCGAATAATCACATGAAATATCAATAACCACTTTCATAATGAGGGAATGTATAATGCCGGACATTCTGAAACATTTTGTCAAGGCCTCGGCCAAGACGTCTAAAATGATTAAGGCCTCGGCCAAAACCATAAATCAAATTGGGAAAGGGCCTCGGCCAATTCCACGTCTAGTTGTCTCATGAGACATACCGATGCATCGAGGAGCTATAGCGGGCTCCACCCGTCACTTATTAAGTCCAATACATTCCTCATATGAACAGGTTTAAACATCTCATAAACCATAACATAATCGTATCACATAAAAAATGCATAAAGGAAACATAAAATTTCCACATTTCAATCACAAGATATCAATACAACACATTGATATAATAAAAACGCTTTCAAAACCATTTTCAATACCAAAATAAAATAAAAGTATAACATGGTATTTATTTTTCATTAAAAAAAGGGTATGGCTTGTAGAGGAAGCCGAAACTCAAATAGTGGTCACGGCGGCGGAGAAGTCGTTGTCGCCGAATAAGTAAAGAAAGAAAAACATTCCCTTTTGTCTTTTAGCAAAACGCTTCATATAAAAAAAAAGATTCCTTTTGAATAAACGTGAAAGTCAAAGGGGTTTATACACCGTATAAAAGAAAGTTGTGTATAAAACCAAATATGCCTCAGTGAAAGGGGATTGAGACGAAGTCCTTAAAAAGATCATTTTTTTAAATAAAGTACATCTATAATGTGTATTCACTATAATTACACATAAATAATGTAAAAATACAAGATAAGACATAATAATATCATGACATAATTTGAAAGTAGGAGATTAACCCAAAGAATAGAAATTGGGTTAAGAAGTTCCCTTACCTTGCGTCCTGTCCTGACTCGACCGTTCTTTAACCTCCTGAATAATAAACTAGAGTTAATTTATATTTACTTAAGAACATTTTTCATGTTCATTATTCCTTTTATATCCCTTATTACCATGTTATGAACATTATTTAATTATTTAAGTTAATAACGGTCGTTTTGTCGATCTTTGGTACTTGAGTCAAAAATAAACTTCTTATAATTACAAGTTGTTCATGTGGTGAAATATCCATTATATCCAGAATTATATTCATGATTTAGATATCATATATATCATATATATACATTATATACATTCATTCATAATATTACGTAACATTTAGAGGTAAGAAATGAAATGCACCGTTCATGGAGACGGTAAGCCGTACGTACGCATGAACGCTACTTTCATTTCTATTTCGTATCTAATGGAATGAAATCATAATGATATAAATGTATAATATAATTACAGTATAATTTATTGTATAATACCATTTACTCCATCCTTTATACATCCCACATATTGCATTAACGATTCAAATCACTATGAGGGGGCGGTAGTCCGCACTTCCTAAAATGAAATTATCGCGTTTACCCATAATGGAAATCATAAAGTATGCCATAAATGAGAAATACAGAAGTATAAGTAAAACATAAACATATTATATATCATATATAAATATAGTGACATCTTAATGGCCACCTTTGAAGGTGTTATATGAGTGTTGAACAATCATCGTTTCGTGAGGCAGAAATTCGCCATCCACAGAAACCGTATGTTCTTTAACCATTAGATGTAGGTGTGTGTAAGTGTAGCTAGAATCCTTCTTATAAAAACATCCTAGTATATTGTTTATACTGGTGTTGTTACAAAAGAAATAAATAAAAAGAGTTTAGGGGGTTGGAGAAGAAAAATAAAACAAAACAACATTAGGGAAGAGATTACCTCAAAGTCGGGTAACTCTTTTTGATTTGAGCCAAAGGCTTCCTTGGGAAGAGTTCTGCCCAAAGTGAGGCTTCTAGGAGTAATAGGGGGAAGTTGGGAGAGTATTTGGGCAGAGGTTGGCCGAGCAAAATGGCTTTAAGGTGTGAATAAGGTGGGAGAGGTGGGGGCCTTTTATAAGTGGAGAGGAGGGGCTCTTTTGGAAAGATTGAAAAGTCACTTTATTATAAAATGAGTTTCAGATTTTAGAGGTCCCACACTTATATAATTCGTGGATAAGGTGATAAGGGTTCGAAATCTCCTCATCCAATAGTCTCTGGACAAGTGTAATCCTTGGATTTTGCATTATCTTCTCATTTTATTTAAATCGTTAAATAATGAGGTCATTGCTGCATCATAATGATGTCATAAATAATTTAATTTATTTAATGTCTAAAAATTATAAACAAAATACTATGATTTAGTAAATCTTTTTATATTTCTAATGAATATTTATAGTCAAAATTTGGACTTGTGTAACCCCACTTAAAAACTGTTTTAGTAAAATAACTCATGTTTGTGTCAATTTAATTTTAACATTAAATAAATATATATTAATGTCATTTTCCAACTAAAGTGGATCCATGGGGTCCCCAAGTTGACCCATGGGTTGTCTTGGTCTGCCATGACTCATACAATAGTAGTAGGACAAGTTTCAAGCTCATCTCATATTATTAAAACATTATTTTTAACTTAAACTACACTAATTACCTCTAATCGCGATTAAGAACTTAAAAGTTACTATTCACCAAAAAATTATTTTAATCTCATTGAACCACATTTTACTTCTTAATGTCAACCATGTATGTCGGATTTTTGAAAATCAAATAACAGAAGTGGTAATATTTCATTTAAACGAAAAATCAGTTATTTAACTATCACTTAGTGGTTTCACTATTCATCAAAAATTGAAGTTTTTCAGAACAAAGCCAAAATTTCACCCTAAGCTATAATTGACATTCCAAATTCAAAAATGATGTCTATTTTACAAAATTACAAACATATAAGTTGCATTAGTTAATTTTATAATTAATTCCCACTGTCACAACAAATAACGTGTTTTCAAGAAACAATTTATATCAAAAGATTGGCAATTGTTTATGTCCAATTTCAATGTTAAATTAATTCTAATGAGCACCATTGGATAAAATGGTAAAAATATATTCTAATTATACTTTAAAACCACTAAATAGTATAATTTATCACAATAAATTATTTTGATAAAAAAAGTTATTTTAATTATTTTTCACTATTCATAAAAAAATTGGAAGTTCTCAGAAAGTTACAAAAAAATTCAACTTAGGATAATTTCGATATTACGAATACAAAAATGAAGTCCATTTTGAAATATAAAATTTCTATAATTTTAAAAAGTGGTTATTACTATTCATAACGGCTACTTTGATTAGTCGCGGTGTTTTAGAACTCGAAGTTGCGTACAATGCAAGCTATTGCATTATTGAATGAGAAGCGTATCATGGAAGCTCGGGGTGTTACATCATCCCCTCAAATCCCGATGAACAAGTTTCCTTAACCTAGTGATCATCTTCACCCAAAGTATCTAAGCCAAGCCCCACCTGATGAACCACATTTCCTCAATCTAGATGATAATCACCCACCTCAATCCTAAGGCCAATACCATTACATTCCCATGGAATAAAGTAACCAATATAACAATTAAATTTAATTAAAATTTACACTTGGCCTAAATATTCCATATTAGTCCAAACCTCTTACCCGGATTAACCAATCGTAGTGGAGAAAGAGCATGACCATAAGCATCTCATATAATCATTAGAACAATTTAATAAACATATATTTAATTAATTATATTCTCACTCAAACAACCCACACAGTGTATATGAACGTACCCCCAAAACACTCACAAAATTAAGGAGAAATATAGGAACCACCTACCTTGTATGAGTATGTGCTCAGTCATTTGATATTGTCCTAAAAATCTTTTTGAATCGAAATAAAATGGAATTTTAGATGAATTCCTTGAAAATAGGAAAAAAGGTCTCCCAAGGATTTACCGCTCCATATGGTGAGATAAATAGAAAAGAGAAGCTAAAAAATTGAAGGTATTATTGATATGAATCTATATCCAATAATTTATCAAATATCAATGTTTGGATGATGGAGTTCCCTCAAAGCCTAGGGAGAAGGAAGATAGAGGATCTCCCTCTGTCGTGCATTGTAAATGGGAGGAAAGGGAGGAGAGAGAAGGAAATAGTGAATTAGGGGAGAAAATTAATTTCCCACTTTTTAATGGGCCACATGGTTTGGCTGCACATTTTGGATAACCATGTTCCAATCGTACGATTCCCACTATATAAACACTAAACTACACACAGTTAGGCGAACAATTTTCCAAACTATGAGAAAACTATGTGAATCACCTATATTAAAAATTGAAGAGGTTTCACATGGCATTTCACCTCCACCTACATAGTTTTCCAAACTGTGTCAAGTGTCTATGGTGTCCCGCATGGTTTCTTCTGGGAGACCACATAGTTTTTCCAAACAATACGTCTCTGTCTGTGATTTCCTCAAATAGAGTTCCCTTGCCCCACTACACCCAAAACCCCAAGGCACTTTTTCAGCCTTAAAACCCATATAAAAACAAGGACTTGGGTTAATCAAACTCTCAGAATTAGGTTCTAAATATAAAAAAGGATGGACCAATCACCAAACATGGAAAATTCAAATAGGTTGAGGATTTTTTGATGAGATAAAACACCCAATACATTACAATCTCCCCACCTTAACATACCTCATCCCCAAGCTATCAAGATTTACCCAGATATGGTACCACATATTCTCATCTCATAAAAATCAACTCGGTCTACCCTAATCATTAAGTCATAGGTCAACTCCCCTCAAGGAACACCCACCTTAAGAGTTACCTATCCAGTCACTTCTTGACCCAAAAACTCAAATGTTTCGATGGTCCACCTGTAACATCCCAAGTAAGTAATGAATAATAGATATTTTTATCTATGTCAATTAATGATTAAGATAGTGTTTTATAGGCTTAAAATGAAAATAAATCCAATCTTAAGCATGGAATACACTAATATTCTTAAAAGATTGTTTTACTGCCTTATGATGGAAAACCCTTTTTAAATCTATCTTTTGACAATTTTATAAACTATGTTTGTCAAAATAAACTTATTCTTTATGATTGTGACAGAAAAATTTACTTTGTGTGAATTTTTGGTATTTTTCTGACAATGTTCATTTTTTAATGAATAGTGAAAAATACTGCATTTTACATCAAAACTGCTTTTCAATCTAATTTATTTATATGATTATATTATATTTTGAATTGGTCTTAATGTGTAATATGAATATATTTTTACCATTTAATCCAATGGTGGTCATTGGAATCAATTTCACTTTGAAATTGGAGTTAAACTAGTGTCAATCTTTTGACACTTATTGTTTCATAAAAACACGCTATTTGCTCTGACAGCGGGAATTAATTATTAAATTAATTAATGTGACTTATATGTTTTGAATTTTGTAAAATAGACTTCATTTTTGAATTCGTAATATCAAATATAGCTTAGGGTGAATTTTTGGTAATTTTATGAAAAACTTCAATTTTTGATGAATAGTAAAACCACTAAGTGGTACTTATAAAGACTGATTTTCCGTTTAAATAAAATTTTGCCATCATTGTGTTTTGAATTTCAAAAATCTTACATACATGGTTGTCATTAAGAAGTAAAATGTGGTTCAATGAGATTATAATAATTTTTTGGTGAATAGTAACTTATTAAGTCTTAATCGCGATTAGTGGTAATTAGTGTAGTTTAAGGTAAAAATAATGTTTTAATAAAATAAGATGAGCTCGACACATGTCCTACCCTCATTGGTTGTGTCATGGCAGACCAAGACAAGCCATGGGTCAACTTGGGGACCCCATGGATCTACTTTGGTTGGGAAATGACATAAACAACTTTTTATTTAATGTAAAAGTAAAAATGACACAAACATAATATGTTTTACGAAAACAATTTTTACATGGGGTTATAAAGATCATATATTTGATTATAAATAATCATTGGAAAGATAAAAAGCTTTCCTACATTATAGTATTTTTTTTATAATTTTTAGACATTAAATAAATTAAATTATTTATGACATAATAATGATGCAGCGATGACATCATTATTTGACGATTTAAATAAAATGGAAAGATAATGGAAAATCTATGAACTACACATGTCTAAAACCAATTGGATGAGTGGATTTCTAACCCTTATCACCTTATACAAAAATTATATCAATGTGGGACCTTTTAAAACCGAAACACATTTTCAAATAAAGTAATATTTCTTTACTTTCCAAAAGTGCCCCTCCTCTCCTCTTATAAAAGGCCCCCACCTCTACCTCATTTCACACACTCCTCAAGCCTTTGGCTCGGCCAACCTCTGCCCATTTACTCTCTTCACATACCTCTCCTCATCCTAGAGGATTCCATTTGGGCAGAATCCTTTCAAAGGAAGTCTTTAGGTTCAAATCAAAAGGAGTTACACTTTTAAAGGTAATTCATTCTCTCATGTTCATTTGTTTTATTTTGTTTCTCCAACCCCCTAAACTCTTTTTATTTACTTCTTTTGTAACCAAACCAGTATCTTCCATATACTAGGATTTTGTTATAAGATTTATTTGAGCTACACTCTCACACAATTACATCAAATGGTTAAAGAACATACGGTTTCCGTGGATGGCGAAATTCTGCCTCCCGAAATGATGATTGTTCAATACTCATTTAACACCTTCAAAGGTGGCCATTATGATGTCACTATTTTTATATATGATATATAATATGTTTATGTTTTCCTTAAGCTTCTGTTATTTTCATTTTGGGCATACCTTTATGGTTCCCATTATGGGTAAACACGATATCTTCATTTTAGGAAGTGCGGACTACCGCCCCCTGAAAGTGATTTGATTCGTTAATACCATATGTGGGATGTGTAAAGGATAAAGTTAATGATATTATATATGTTATTATACTGGAATTATAATATACGCTTATATAATTATGATTCCATTCCAGAAATACGAAATAGAAATGGAAGTAGCGTTCATGCGTACGTACGACTTACCGTCTCCATGACCGGTGCATTTCATTTCTTACCTCTAAATGTGATGTAATATTATAAATACATGTATATGATGAATATATATGATATATATGTTATCCAAATCATTAATATCATTCTAGATATAACGAACCTTTGACCAAATTAACAACATGTAAGTGTAAGAAGTCTATTTTTGACTTAAGAACCAAATACCGAAAAAATGAACATTATTAACTTAAATGATTACATGATGTTCATAACATGGTGTAAAAGGAATAATGAACTTGAAAAAGATTATTAAGCAAGTAGAGATTGACTCAAGTTTATTATTCAGGAGATTAAAGAACGGTCGGGTCAAGTCGGATACGAGGTATGGGACTTCGTCTCAATCTCCTTTCATTGAGGTATATTTTATTTTATACACAACTTTCTTCTATACGGTGTATAAACCCCTTTGACTTTTACATTTATTCAAAAGTAATCCTTTTTATACGAAGAGTTTACTAAATGACAAAAGGGAATGTTTTTGTCGTACGAATGCGGCGACAACGACTTCTCCGCCGTCGTGACCGTTATTTGAGTTTCGGCTTCCTCTACAAGCCATACCTTCTTTTTAAAAGAAAAATAAATACCATGTTTTACTTTTCTTTTATTTTGGTATTGAAAATGGTTTTCACAATGTTTTTTGTGTTGTATTGATATCTTGTGATTGAAATGTGGAAATTTTATGTTTCCTTTATGCATGTTTTATGTGATACGATTATGTTATGGTTCTTGGGCATTATTATGAAGACGGGTGGTTCCGTGATAAACTAAGGGCGGGTGAGCCCGATATAGCTCTCCAATGCATTGGGTAACATGAAGGAGTGAAACGTTAAGGTTTCTCCGAAGAGATTTTAGGGAATATACTGTGATGGGTATTCCAAACGTAACCAAGAGGGTTACTCCCTACGTAAGAATGTTATGAATGCCTCAAGTTACCTTTATGTCTTATGATTTCTATGATTTATTCATGATTATATGAGGTATTTTAAAGTGCCTATGTTTTATGGGTAAAGTATGATTTCATTCATATGTATATATGAACTCATGTTTCCTTTCCATGTTTTTATAACCCATACTGAGCTTTTTATGCTCATCCCAAGTTTTTTTGAAATGATTTTCACAGGTCAAGGGAAAGGTACATGATATGATGATAGTGTCAAGTAAGTGTCAAGAAATAATCCATGTTTTATTTTAAACGTGTTTCCATTGATGGGAATGAAGAATACTATCTTTATGTAACCACTTTGTTTATATGTGGACTGTAATGCAAGTTTTATGATCTAATTCTCTAAAACTCTAAACCCGAAAAGATCCTCAATGTGTAATCTTGTAATAACTCAAGATTAAGTAAGGTTTAAGGCTGGGGCCTTATAGTTGGTATCAAAGGTCGATTTAGATAACTTTAGGAGTTAGAATTCTATTAAATGATTATCCAAAAATATTTTTTTTGAAATGATATAGCATTTAAAGATTACCATGTTGCTTCATCTAAGACATGTTTGTTCAGAATGGTTTTCCACAGAGGAAACAGGGAAGCAGTGCTAGGAAGGCATACAGAAGGAAATAACCTTCCGAATCAGCATCCCGAGATGGTCGGAATTGGAACTGAACAGTTTGTTGCAGTAATGGCGCAGTTGACTCAAGAGATAAATGGTGGTGGTATCCATGCACGAGATCAGCCAGATCAACCGCATAGGAACATGTTAGTGGTGGAACATTTCATGAGGCAACATCCACCATCATTCATAGGATCATCTGACCCTGTGCTAGCTGAAGGGTGGATTAAAGCACTGGAGAATATTTTTGATGTCATGGGGTGTTCAGACAATCAAAAGGTTAGTCTTGCTATTTACCGTTTGGAGGGTGAAGCATATCAGTGGTGGTCTATGGTTAAAAATACCAGGGATGCCGATGAGATTTATGCTCTTGACTGGGATGAATTCAAAGGTATGTTTCTTGAGAAGTATTTTCCTAAGGCTATTCGACTTAGGATGGAAAAACAATTCTTGGAATTGAGGCAAGAGGAAGACTCAGTGGCTACCTATGAAGAAAGGTTCACTCGATTAGCAAGGTATGTTCCAAATTTTATCCGAGACCTTGATATTAAAATCAATCATTTTTACTCAGGATTAAAGCCAAAATATCGAAGGGAATTAGCTTCTCGTGAGTTTAAAAGTTATGAAAAGCTTGTTCGATGTGCTGAGAAGGTGGAAATGGAGTTTGCCGATGACCAAGTGTTCTATAACAACTAGCAGAAGAAGAGACCGAGGTGGCAGGAGAAAGGTAAGAATTCTTCAAAAAAGTCTGATGGTAAGAGAACTAGGTTTCCAGTTTGTGATAAATGTGGCAAAAGGCATGCTGGGGAATGTCTTCTGAATTCTGGAAAGTGCTACCGATGTGGTAAGATGGGACATAAGGCTCGTGATTGCACTGAAAAGGATCAAGGTGAAGGTAAGAAAAAATTTGATTTACAGTTAGTGAAATGTTATAAGTGCAATGAGATGGGTCACTATGCAAACGAGTGTCCGACAAAGAGCTTGAGTGATGGGAAGCAGTTATACTATAAGCATAAAGGGGTGGTGAAATCCTTTGCAACTGCTTCAGCAGATGTCGGGCCATCAAATGAAGTTGTATCAGGTACTTTGTTTGTTTTTTCAGATTATGCCAGTGTGTTGTTTGATTCGGGGTCTACACATTCTTTCATCTGTGAAACCTTTTCTAGTAAAATGGGAATACCATCTCAAGAAATGACTCCTGAACTTTTGGTAAAAACACCTGGGGGAAATGTTGAGGCAAAAAGAATTTATAAGAATCTTCCTATCCTTATCTGTGGAAAGAACCTACTTGCAAACCTTATTGTTCTACCTCTAGTAGAGTTTGATGTTATCCTGGGTATGGATTGGCTCTCTATTTACCATGCTAAGATTGACTGTAGAGATAAAGAAGTTTCTTTTCAGAAATACTTTCAGTTTGTTTACAGGAATGAACCCTTACTTTTGATAACATATCAAGAGGCCGAAAAATTTGTAAAAGATGGAAATGAATGTTACCTTGCACACGTCGTTGAAAATAAAGGAACTGTTCAGATTAATGATGTGTCAGTGGTAAATGAGTATCCTGATATTTTTCCTGATGAGTTGCCTGGAATAATACCAGATCGGGAAGTTGAGTTTACTGTTGACTTAGTTCCTGATGCTAATCCAATTTCAAAACCCCCTTATCGAATGGCACAAATTGAACTTTTAGAGTTGAAGGAGCAATTGCAATATTTATTAGAGAAAGGTTTCATTAGACCTAGCACATCACCATGGGGTGCTCCTGTTTTATTTGTTAAAAAGAAAGATGGTTCTATGAGACTTTGCATTGATTATAGAGCCTTGAATAATATCACTGTTAAGAAAAAATATCCTTTGTCTCATATCGATGATTTGTTTGATCAGCTCCAGGGAACTCAGTTTTTTTCAAAGATTGGCCTGAGATCGGGGTACCATCAGCTGAAGGTAAAGGAGGCAGATATTCCGAAGACTGCGTTCCGTACGAGATATGGCCATTATGAATTTGTAGTAATGCCTTTTGGGCTAACCAATGCACCTGCTGTATTCATGGACTTAATGAATATAATTTTCCATGAGTTCTTGGATAAGTTTGTGGTGGTTTTCATTGATGATATTTTGGTGTTTTCTAAAATTAAAGAGGATCATGAAAGACATTTAAGGGTTATCTTGCAAACCTTAAAAGAAAAGAAACTGTATGGGAAATTCAGCAAGTGTGAGTTTTGGTTGCAACAAATTTCTTTCCTTGGTCACATTGTTTCTAAAGATGGAATAACGGTTGATCCTGCAAAAACAAAAGTTGTGGAAGAATGGAGAAGACCCACAAATGTAACCGAGATTCGTAGCTTCCTTGGTTTGGCGGGCTATTACCGAAGGTTTGTTAGAAATTTTTCACGGTTATCTAGTCCAATGACTAAGCTAACTCGGAAGGGTGTTAAGTTTATCTGGACAAAAGAATGTGATGATTGTTTTCAGGAATTGAAGAGAAGATTGGTGAATGCTCCAGTTTTGGCACTACCTTCGAGGAATGGTGAGTTTGTTATATACAGTGATGCTTCATTGAAAGGACTTGGTTGCGTCCTAATGCAGAATGATCAGGTAATTTCTTATGCTTCACGACAGTTGAAAACTCATGAGGTAAATTACCCTACACATGATTTGGAATTAGCTACTGTTGTTTTTGCTTTAAAAATTTGGAGGCATCATTTGTATGGAGTAAAGTGTGAAATATATACCGATCAAAAAAGTTTAAAGTATATATTCACTCAAAAAGAATTGAACACGAGACAAAGGAGATGGCTAGAATTAATCAAGGATTATGATTTTACAATTTATTACCATCCGGGAAAAGCAAATAAAGTGGATGATGCTTTGAGTCGAAAAAGTAATGCTTCATTAACAATGTTGCAGTTGGAACGTGATCCTTTGGTTAACGATTTGATGAACTTTGGCATAGAAGTTGTTGGTGCAGGAAGTCCTTCTGTTTTGTTTCAGGTATCAGTGAGATCTTCTCTATCAGATAGAATCAAGCAAGCACAGAAGCAAGATAGTGAGTTGCAGAAAAAGGTAGAGCTGGTTTAGAAAGGTAAGTTGCCTGAATTCAACATTGATAATGATTGCGTTTTGAGATTTGGGAAGAGATTGTGTGTGCCTTGTGATTCACAGTTGAAGAGAGAGTTGTTATGTGAAGCTCATAGTTCTCCGTTTTCAGTTCATCCGGGCAGTACTAAGATGTATAGAGATCTGCGGGAGTATTACTGGTGGGATGGAATGAAAAGAGATATTGCCGATTTTACTGTGAAGTGTTTGACATGTCAACAGGTTAAAGTAGAGCAGCAGTTACCGAAAGGGATGCTTCAGCCTTTACCAGTGACAGAGTGGAAATGGGAGAATATATCCATGGACTTTGTTGTTGGATTACCGAAGACATCTCGAGGTAATAATGCAATCTGGGTTATTATTGATCGCTTGACCAAATCTGCTCATTTCCTTGCTATACGAGATACTTTCTCTCTTGATCAACTTTCCCGTTTGTATCTTAAAGAGATAGTCAGGTTTCATGGAGTTCCTCTCTCCATTGTATCGGATCGTGATCCCAGGTTTACTTCTAACTTTTGGAAAGGCCTTCAGAAGTCGTTGGGTACTGAATTAAATTTTAGTACAACTTTTCATCCTCAATCAGATGGGCAGTCAGAACGAACAATTCAGAAATTGGAGGATATGCTACGATCTTGTTCTATGGATTATCAGGGAAGTTGGGACCAACATCTTTCTTTGGTTGAATTTTCATATAATAACAGTTTTCATTCCAGTATATAGATGGCACCATTTTAGGCATTATATGGGAAGCGGTGTCGAACTCCAGCTTTCTGGGATGAAGTGGGTGAAAGGAAGTTGATGGGACCAGAATTGATAGAAGAGATGGCAGAAAAAGTTCAGCTAATTCAGAAACACATGAGAACAGCTCAGAGCAGGCAGAAGAGTTATGCGGATAACTGGAGGAAGGATCTATCTTTCGAGGTAGGTGATCATGTTTTTCTCAAGGTTTCTCCTTGGAAAAGTGTGATGAGATTTGGTAAGGAAGGAAAGTTGAGTCCAAGGTTCGTTGGACCATATGAAATTCTGGATAAAGTTGGATCAGTTGCATACCGAGTGGCTTTACCTCCGAGTTTATCTCAGGTACACAATGTTTTTCACGTTTCGATGTTGAGAAAGTATATGCCAGATCCATCTCATGTTTTGAGTCCAGAGGTAGTTCAGCTGGAAGAGAACCTATCTTATGAGGAACAACCGGTCCAGATTCTTGACCACAGGGAGCAAGTGTTACGGAATAAAGTGATTCACCAAGTAAAGGTTTTGTGGAAAAACCACATGATTGAAGAGGCAACATGGGAATCTAAAAATGCAATGAGGGATAAGTACCCCCATTTATTCGATAAGTAAATAAATTGCGGGGACGCAATTTTCTAAAGGGGGGAAGGATGTAACATCCCAAGTAAGTAATGAATAATAGATATTTTTATCTATGTCAATTAATGATTAAGATAGTGTTTTAGAGGCTTAAAATTAAAATAAATCCAATCTTAAGCATCGAATACACTAATATTCTTAAAAGATTGTTTTACTGCCTTATGATGGAAAACCCTTTTTAAATCTATCTTTTGACAATTTTATAAACTATGTTTGTCAAAATAAACTTATTCTTTATGATTGTGACATCAAAATTTACTTTGTGTGAATTTTTGGTATTTTTCTGACAATGTTCATTTTTTAATGAATAGTGAAAAATACTGCATTTTACATCAAAACTGCTTTTCAATATAATTTATTTATATGATTAGATTATCTTTTGAATTGGTCTTAATGTGTAATATGAATATATTTTTACCATTTAATCCAATGGTGGTCATTGGAATCAATTTCACTTTGAAATTGGACTTAAACTAGTGTCAATCTTTTGACACTTATTGTTTCATAAAAACACGCTATTTGCTCTGACAGCGGGAATTAATTATTAAATTAATTAATGTGACTTATATGTTTTGAATTTTTTAAAATATACTTCATTTTTTAATTTGTAATATCAAATATATCTTAGGGTGAATTTTTGGTAATTTTATGAAAAACTTCAATTTTTGATGAATAGTAAAACCACTAAGTGGTACTTATAAAGACTGATTTTCCGTTTAAATAAAATTTTGCCATCATTGTGTTTTGAATTTCAAAAATCCGACATACATGGTTGTCATTAAGAAGTAAAATGTGGTTCAATGAGATTATAATAATTTTTTGGTGAATAGTAACTTATTAAGTTCTTAATCGTGATTAGTGGTAATTAATGTAGTTTAAGGTAAAAATAATGCTTTAATAAAATAAGATGAGCTCGACACATGTCATACCCTCATTGGTTGTGTCATGGCCGACCAAGACAATCCATGGGTCAACTTAGGGACCCCATGGATCCACTTTGGTTGGGAAATGACATAAACAACTTTTTATTTAATGTAAAAGTAAAAATGACACAAACATAATATGTTTTACGAAAACAATTTTTACATGGGGTTATAAAGATCAGATATTTGATTATAAATAGTCATTGGAAAGCTAAAAATATTTCCTACATCATAGTATTTTTTTATAATTTTTAGACATTAAATAAATTAAATTATTTATGACATAATAATGATGCAGCGATGACATCATTATTTGACGATTTAAATAAAATGGAAAGATAATGGAAAATCTATGAACTAAACATGTCCAAAACCAATTGGATGAGTGGATTTCGAACCCTTATAACCTTATCCACGAATTATATCAATGTGGGACCTTTTAAAACCGAAACACATTTTCAAATAAAGTAATATTTCTTTACTTTCCAAAAGTGCCCCTCCTCTGCTCTTATAAAAGGCCCCCACCTCTACCTCATTTCACACACTCCTCAAGCCTTTGGATCGGCCAACCTCTACCCATTTAATCTCTCCACATCCCTCTCCTCATCCTAGAGGATTAACTTTGGGCAGAATCCTTTCAAAGGAAGCCTTTAGGCTCAAATCAAAAGGAGTTACACTTTTAAAGGTAATTCATTCTCTCATGTTCATTTGTTTTATTTTGTTTCTCCAACCCCATAAACTCTTTTTATTTACTTCTTTTGTTACAACACCAGTATCTTAAATATACTAGGATGCTGTTATAATATTTATTTGAGCTACACTCTCACACAACTACATCAAATGGTTAAAGAACATACGGTTTCCGTGGATGGAGAAATTCTGCCTCCCGAAATGATGATTGTTCAATACTCATTTAACACCTTCAAAGGTGGCCATTATGATGTCACTATTTTTATATATGATATATAATATGTTTCTGTTTTCCTTAAGCTTCTGTTCTTTTCATTTTGGGCATACCTTTATGGTTCCCATTATGGGTAAACACTATATCTTCATTTTAGGAAGTGCGGACTACCGCCCCCTGAAAGTGATTTGATTCGTTAATACCATATGTGGGATGTGTAAAGGATAAAGTTAATGATATTATATATGTTATTATACTGGAATTATAATATACTCTTATATAATTATGATTCCATTCCAGAAATACGAAATAGAAATGGAAGTAGCGTTCATGCGTACGTACGGCTTACCGTCTCCATGAACGGTGCATTTCATTTCTTACCTCTAAATGTGATGTAATATTATAAATACATGTATATGATGAATATATATGATATATATGTTATCCAAATCATTAATATCATTCTGGATATAACGAACCTTTAACCAAATTAACAACATGTAAGTGTAAGAAGTCTATTTTTGACTTAAGAACCAAATACCGAGAAAATGAAGATTATTAACTTAAATGATTAAATGATGTTCATAACATGGTGTAAAAGGAATAATGAACTTGAAAAAGATTCTTAAGCAAGTAGAGATTAACTCAAGTTTATTATTCAGGAGATTAAAGAACAGCCGGGTCAAGTCGGATACGAGGTATGGGACTTCGTCTCAATCTCCTTTCATTGAGGCATATTTTATTTTATACACAACTTTCTTTTATACGATGTATAAACCCCTTTGAATTTTATGTTTATTCAAAAGGAATCCTTTTTATACGAAGCGTTTACTAAACGACAAAAGGGAATGTTTTTGTCGTACGAATGCGGCGACAACGACTTCTCCGCCGTCGTGACTGTTATTTGAGTTTCGGCTTCCTCTACAAGCCATACCTTCTTTTTAAAAGAAAAATAAATACCATGTTTTACGTTTTCTTTTATTTTGGTATTGAAAATGGTTTTCACAATGTTTTTTGTGTTGTATTGATATCTTGTGATTGAAATGTGGAAATGTTATGTTTCCTTTATGCATGTTTTATGTGATACGATTATGTTATGGTTCTTGGGCATTATTATGAAGACGGGTGGTTCCGTGATAAACTAAGGGCGGGTGAGCCCGATATAGCTCTCTAATGCATTGGGTAACGCGAAGGAGCGAAACGTTAAGGTTTCTCCGAAGAGATTTTAGGGAATATACTGTGATGGGTATTCCAAACGTAACCAAGAGGGTTACTCCCTACGTAAGAATGTTATGAGTGCCTCAAGTTACCTTTATGTCTTATGATTTCTATGCTTTATTCATGATTATATGAGGTATTTTAAAGTGCCTATGTTTTATGGGTAAAGTATGATTTCATTCATATGTATATATGAACTCATGTTTCCTTTCCATGTTTTTATAACCCATACTGAGCTTTTTATGCTCATCCCAAGTTTTTTTGAAATGATTTTCACAGGTCAAGGGAAAGGTACATGATATGATGATAGTGTCAAGGAAGTGTCAAGAAATAATCCATGTTTTATTTTAAATGTGTTTCAATTGATGGGAATGAAGAATACTATCTTTATGTAACCACTTTGTTTATATGTGGACTGTAATGAAAGTTTTATGATCTAATTCTCTAAAACTCTAAACCCGAAAAGATCCTCAATGTGTAATCTTGTAATAACTCAAGATTAAGTAAGGTTTAAGGCTGGGGCCTTATAGTTGGTATCAAAGGTCGGTTTAGATAACTTTAGGAGTTAGAATTCTATTAAATGATTATCCAAAAATATATTTTTTGAAATGATATAGCATTTAAAGATTACCATGTTGCTTCATCTAAGACATGTTTGTTCAGAATGGTTTTCCACAGAGGAAACATGGAAGCAGTGCTAGGAAGGCATACAGAAGGAAATAACCTTCCGAATCAGCATCCCGAGATGGTCGGAATTGGAACTGAACAGTTTGTTGCAGTAATGGCGCAGTTGACTCAAGAGATAAATGGTGGTGGTATCCATGCACGAGATCAGCCAGATCAACCGCATAGGAACATGTCAGTGGTGGAACATTTCATGAGGCAACATCCACCATCATTCAGAGGATCATCTGACCCTGTGCTAGCTGAAGGGTGGATTAAAGCACTGGAGAAGATTTTTGATGTCATGGGGTGTTCAGACAATCAAAAGGTTAGTCTTGCTATTTACCGTTTGGAGGGTGAAGCATATCAGTGGTGGTCTATGGTTAAAAATACCAGGGACGCCGATGAGATTTATGCTCTTGACTGGGATGAATTCAAAGGTATGTTTCTTGAGAAGTATTTTCCTAAGGATATTCGACTTAGGATGGAAAAACAATTCTTGGAATTGAGGCAAGAGGAAGACTCAGTGGCTACCTATGAAGAAAGGTTCACTCGATTAGCAAGGTATGCTCCAAATTTTATCCGAGACCTTGATAGTAAAATCAATCATTTTTACTCAGGATTAAAGCCAAAATATCGAAGGGAATTAGCTTCTCGTGAGTTTAAAAGTTATGAAAAGCTCGTTCGATGTGCTGAGAAGGTGGAAATGGAGTTTGCCGATGACCAAGTGTTCTATAACAACCAGCAGAAGAAGAGACCGAGGTGGCAGGAGAAAGGTAAGAATTATTCAAAAAAGTCTGATGGTAAGAGAACTAGGTTTCCAGTTTGTGATAAATGTGGCAAAAGGCATGCTGGGGAATGTCTTCTGAATTCTGGAAAGTGCTACCGATGTGGTAAGATGGGACATAAGGCTCGTGATTGCACTGAAAAGGATCAAGGTGAAGGTAAGAAAAAATTTGATTTACAGTTAGTAAAATGTTATAAGTGCAATGAGATGGGTCACTATGCAAACGAGTGTCCGACAAAGAGCTTGAGTGATGGGAAGCAGTTAGACTATAAGAATAAAGGGGTGGTGAAATCCTTTTCAACTGCTTCAGCAGATGTCGGGCCATCAAATGAAGTTGTATCAGGTACTTTGTTTGTTTTTTCAGATTATGCCAGTGTGTTGTTTGATTCGGGGTCTACACATTCTTTCATCTCTGAAACCTTTTCTAGTAAAATGGGAATACCATCTCAAGAAATGACTCCTGAACTTTTGGTAAAAACACCTGGGGGAAATGTTGAGGCAAAAAGAATTTATAAGAATCTTCATATCCTTATCTGTGGAAAGAACCTACTTTCAAACCTTATTGTTCTACCTCTAGTAGAGTTTGATGTTATCCTGGGTATGGATTGGCTCTCTATTTACCATGCTAAGATTGACTGTAGAGATAAAGAAGTTTCTTTTCAGAAAGACTTTCAGTTTGTTTACAGGAATGAACCCTTACTTTTGATAACATATCAAGAGGCCGAGAAATTTGTAAAAGATGGAAATGAATGTTACCTTGCACACGTCGTTGAAAATAAAGGAACTGTTCAGATTAATGATGTGCCAGTGGTAAATGAGTATCCTGATGTTTTTCCTGATGAGTTGCCTGGAATAATACCAGATCGGGAAGTTGAGTTTACTATTGACTTAGTTCCTGATGCTAATCCAATTTCAAAACCCCCTTATCGAATGGCACAAATTGAACTTTTAGAGTTGAAGTAGAAATTGCAATATTTATTAGAGAAAGGTTTCATTAGACCTAGCACATCACCATGGGGTGCTCCTGTTTTATTTGTTAAAAAGAAAGATGGTTCTATGAGACTTTGCATTGATTATAGAGCCTTGAATAATATCACTGTTAAGAAAAAATATCCTTTGCCTCATATCGATGATTTGTTTGATCAGCTCCAGGGAACTCAGTTTTTTTCAAAGATTGACCTGAGATCGGGGTACCATCAGCTGAAGGTAAAGGAGGCAGATATTCCGAAGACCGCGTTCCGTACGAGATATGGCCATTATGAATTTGTAGTAATGCCTTTTGTGCTAACCAATGCACCTGCTGTATTCATGGACTTAATGAATAGAATTTTCCATGAGTTCTTGGATAAGTTTGTGGTGGTTTTCATTGATGATATTTTGGTGTTTTCTAAAAGTAAAGAGGAGCATGAAAGACATTTAAGGGTTATCTTGCAAACCTTAAAAGAAAAGAAACTGTATGGAAAATTCAGCAAGTGTGAGTTTTGGTTGCAACAAATTTCTTTCCTTGGTCACATTGTTTCTAAAGATGGAATAACGGTTGATCCTGCAAAAACAAAAGTTGTGGAAGAATGGAAAAGACCCACAAATGTAACCGAGATTTGTAGCTTCCTTGGTTTGGAGGGCTATTACCGAAGGTTTGTTAGAAATTTTTCACGGTTATCTAGTCCAATGACTAAGCTAACTCGGAAGGGTGTTAAGTTTATCTGGACAAAAGAATGTGATGATTGTTTTCAGGAATTGAAGAGAAGATTGGTGAATGCTCCAGTTTTGGCACTACCTTCCAGGAATGGTGAGTTTGTTATATACAGTGATGCTTCATTGAAAGGACTTGGTTGCGTCCTAATGCAGAATGATCAGGTAATTTCTTATGCTTCACGACAGTTGAAAACTCATGAGGTAAATTACCCTACACATGATTTGGAATTAGCTACTGTTGTTTTTGCTTTAAAAATTTGGAGGCATCATTTGTATGGAGTAAAGTGTGAAATATATACCGATCACAAAAGTTTAAAGTATATATTCACTCAGAAAGAATTGAACATGAGACAAAGGAGATGGATAGAATTAATCAAGGATTATGATTGTACAATTTATTACCATCCGGGAAAAGTAAATAAAGTGGTTGATGCTTTGAGTCGAAAAAGTAATGCTTCATTAACAATGTTGCAGTTGGAACGTGATCCTTTGGTTAACGATTTGATGAACTTTGGAATAGAAGTTGTTGGTGCAGGAAGTCCTTCTGTTTTGTTTCAGGTATCAGTGAGATCTTCTCTATCAGATAGAATCAAGCAAGCACAGAAGCAAGATAGTGAGTTGCAGAAAAAGGTAGAGCTGGTTTAGAAAGGTAAGTTGCCTGAATTCAACATTGATAATGATTGCGTTTTGAGATTTGGGAAGAGATTGTGTGTGCCTTGTGATTCACAGTTGAAGAGAGAGTTGTTATGTGAAGCTCATAGTTCTCCGTTTTCAGTTCATCCGGGCAGTACTAAGATGTATAGAGATCTGCGGGAGTATTACTGGTGGGATGGAATGAAAAGAGATATTGCTGATTTTACTGTGAAGTGTTTGACATGTCAACAGGTTAAAGCAGAGCGGTAGTTACCGAAAGGGATGCTTCAGCCTTTACCAGTGACAAAGTGGAAATGGGAGAATATATCCATGGACTTTGTTGTTGGATTACCGAAGACATCTCGAGGTAATAATGCAATCTGGGTTATTATTGATCGCTTGACCAAATCTGCTCATTTCCTTGATATACGAGATACTTTCTATCTTGATCAACTTTCCCGTTTGTATCTTAAAGAGATAGTCAGGTTACATGGAGTTACTCTCTCCATTGTATCGGATCGTGATCCCAGGTTTAATTCTAACTTTTGGAAAGGCCTTCAGAAGTCGTTGGGTACTGAATTAAATTTTAGTACAACTTTTCATCCTCAATCAGATGGGCAGTCAGAACGAACAATTCAGAAATTGGAGGATATGCTACGATCTTGTTCTATGGATTATCAGGGAAGTTGGGACCAACATCTTTCTTTGGTTGAATTTTCATATAATAACAGTTTTCATTCCAGTATATAGATGGCACCATTTCAGGAATTATATGGGAAGCGGTGTCGAACTCCAGCTTTCTGGGATGAAGTGGGTGAAAGGAAGTTGATGGGACCAGAATTGATAGAAGAGATGGCAGAAAAAGTTCAGCTAATTCAGAAACACATGAGAACAGCTCAGAGCAGGCAGAAGAGTTATGCGGATAACTGGAGGAAGGATCTATCTTTCGAGGTAGGTGATCATGTTTTTCTCAAGGTTTCTCCTTGGAAAAGTGTGATGAGATTTGGTAAGGAAGGAAAGTTGAGTCCAAGGTTCGTTGGACCATATGAAATTCTGGAGAAAGTTGGATCAGTTTCATACCGAGTGGCTTTACCTCCGAGTTTATCTCAGGTACACAATTTTTTTCACGTTTCGATGTTGAGAAAGTATATGCCAGATCCATCTCATGTTTTGAGTCCAGAGGTAGTTCAGCTGGAAGAAAACCTATCTTATGAGGAACAACCGGTCCAGATTCTTGACCACAGGGAGCAAGTGTTACGGAATAAAGTGATTCACCAAGTAAAGGTTTTGTGGAAAAACCACATGATTGAAGAGGCAACATGAGAATCTGAAAATGCAATGAGGGATAAGTACCCCCATTTATTCGATAAGTAAATAAATTGCGGGGACGCAATTTTCTAAAGGGGGGAAGGATGTAACATCCCAAGTAAGTAATGAATAATAGATATTTTTATCTATGTCAATTAATGATTAAGATAGTGTTTTAGAGGCTTAAAATGAAAATAAATCCAATCTTAAGCATGGAATACACTAATATTCTTAAAAGATTGTTTTACTGCCTTATGATGGAAAACCCTTTTTAAATCTATCTTTTGAAAATTTTATAAACTATGTTTGTAAAAATAAACTTATTCATTATGATTGGGACATCAAAATTTACTTTTTGTGAATTTTTGGTATTTTTCTGACAATGTTCATTTTTTAATGAATAGTGAAAAATACTGCATTTTACATCAAAACTGCTTTTCAATCTAATTTATTTATATGATTAGATTATCTTTTGAATTGGTCTTAATGTGTAATATGAATATATTTTTACCATTTAATCCAATGGTGGTCATTGGAATCAATTTCACTTTGAAATTGGACTTAAACTAGTGTCAATCTTTTGACACTTATTGTTTCATAAAAACACGCTATTTGCTCTGACATCGGGAATTAATTATTAAATTAATTAATGTGACTTATATGTTTTGAATTTTGTAAAATAGACTTCATTTTTTAATTTTTAATATCAAATATATCTTAGTGTGAATGTTTGGTAATTTTATGAAAAACTTCAATTTTTGATGAATAGTAAAACCACTAAGTGGTACTTATAAAGACTGATTTTCCGTTTAAATAAAATTTTGCCATCATTGTGTTTTGAATTTCAAAAATCCGACATACATGGTTGTCATTAAGAAGTAAAATGTGGTTCAATGAGATTATAATAATTTTTTGGTGAATAGTAACTTATTAAGTTCTTAATCGTGATTAGTGGTAATTAATGTAGTTTAAGGTAAAAATAATGCTTTAATAAAATAAGATGAGCTCGACACATGTCATACCCTCATTGGTTGTGTCATGGCCGACCAATAAAATCCATGGGTCAACTTAGGGACCCCATGGATCCACTTTGGTTGGGAAATGACATAAACAACTTTTTATTTAATGTAAAAGTAAAAATGACACAAACATAATATGTTTTACGAATTTTTTTTTACATGGGGTTATAAAGATCAGATATTTGATTATAAATAGTCATTGGAAAGATAAAAAGATTTCCTACATCATAGTATTTTTTTATAATTTTTAGACATTAAATAAATTAAATTATTTATGACATAATAATGATGCAGCGATGACATCATTATTTGACGATTTAAATAAAATGGAAAGATAATGGAAAATCTATGAACTACACATGTCCAAAACCAATTGGATGAGTGGATTTCGAACCCTTATAACCTTATCCACGAATTATATCAATGTGGGACCTTTTAAAACCGAATCAAATTTTCAAATAAAGTAATATTTCTTTACTTTCCAAAAGTGCCCCTCCTCTCCTCTTATAAAAGGCCCCCACCTCTACCTCATTTCACACACTCCTCAAGCCTTTGTCTCGGCCAAACTCTGCCCATTTACTCTCTCCACATCCCTCTCCTCATCCTAGAGGATTACCTTTGGGCATAATCCTTTCAAAGGAAGCCTTTAGGCTCAAATCAAAAGGAGTTACACTTTTAAAGGTAATTCATTCTCTCATGTTCATTTGTTTCATTTTGTTTCTCCAACCCCCTAAACTCTTTTTATTTACTTCTTTTGTTACAACACCAGTATCTTAAATATACTAGGATGTTGTTATAAGATTTATTTGAGCTACACTCTCACACAACTACATCAAATGGTTAAAGAACATACGGTTTCCGTGGATGGAGAAATTCTGCCTCCCGAAATGATGATTGTTCAATACTAATTTAACACCTTCAAAGGTGGCCATTATGATGTCACTATTTTTATATATGATATATAATATGTTTATGTTTTCCTTAAGCTTCTGTTCTTTTCATTTTGGGCATACCTTTATGGTTCCCATTATGGTTAAACACGATATCTTCATTTTAGGAAGTGCGGACTACCGCCCCCTGAAAGTGATTTGATTCGTTAATACCATATGTGGGATGTGTAAACGATAAAGTTAATGATATTATATATGTTATTATACTGGAATTATAATATACTCTTATATAATTATGATTCCATTCCAGAAATACGAAATAGAAATGGAAGTAGCGTTCATGCGTACGTACGGCTTACCGTCTCATTGAACGGTGCATTTCATTTCTTACCTCTAAATGTGATGTAATATTATAAATACATGTATATGATGAATATATATGATATATATGTTATCCAAATCATTAATATCATTCTGGATATAATGAACCTTTAACCAAATTAACAACATGTAAGTGTAAGAAGTCTATTTTTGACTTAAGAACCAAATACCGAGAAAATGAACATTATTAACTTAAATGATTAAATGATGTTCATAACATGGTGTAAAAGGAATAATGAACTTGAAAAAGATTCTTAAGCAAGTATAGATTAACTCAAGTTTATTATTCAGGAGATTAAAGAACGGTCGGGTCAAGTCGGATACGAGGTATGGGACTTCGTCTCAATCTCCTTTCATTGAGGCATATTTTATTTTATACACAACTTTCTTTTATACGGTGTATAAACCCCTTTGACTTTTACGTTTATTCAAAAGGAATCATTTTTATACGAAGCGTTTACTAAACGACAAAAGGGAATGTTTTTGTCGTATGAATGCGGAGACAACGACTTCTCCGCCGTCGTGATCGTTATTTGAGTTTCGGCTTCCTCTACAAGCCATACCTTCTTTTTAAAAGAAAAATAAATACCATGTTTTACTTTTCTTTTATTTTGGTATTGAAAATGGTTTTCACAATGTTTTTTGTGTTGTATTGATATCTTGTGATTGAAATGTGGAAATGTTATGTTTCCTTTATGCATGTTTTATATGATACGATTATGTTATGGTTCTTGGGCATTATTATGAAGACGGGTGGTTCCGTGATAAACTAAGGGCGGGTGAGCCCGATATAGCTCTCCAATGCATTCGGTAACGTGAAGGAGTGAAACGTTAAGGTTTCTCCGAAGAGATTTTAGGGAATATACTGTGATGGGTATTCCAAACGTAACCAAGAGGGTTACTCCCTACGTAAGAATGTTATGAATGCCTCAATTTACCTTTATGTCTTATGATTTCTATGATTTATTCATGATTATATGAGGTATTTTAAAGTGCCTATGTTTTATGGGTAAAGTATGATTTCATTCATATGTATATATGAACTCATGTTTCCTTTCCATGTTTTTATAACCCATACTGAGCTTTTTATGCTCATCCCAAGTTTTTTTGAAATGATTTTCACAGGTCAAGGGAAAGGTACATGATATGATGATAGTGTCAAGGAAGTGTCAAGAAATAATCCATGTTTTATTTTAAATGTGTTTCCATTGATGGGAATGAAGAATACTATCTTTATGTAACCACTTTGTTTATATGTGGACTGTAATGAAAGTTTTATGATCTAATTCTCTAAAACTCTAAACCCGAAAATATCCTCAATGTTTAATCTTGTAATAACTCAAGATTAAGTAAGGTTTAAGGCTGGGGCCTTATACCACCAACCACCCCTAGACTCAAAACTCATCCCACGATGCATCATCATTATTGAACCTCATTGGGTTCCCAAATAATACCCATGTCATATTTAACACCCATAAAGTCTTGTATATCATCATATTCCCATATATACTTGTTCCATACACAACACTCATAAAATCCTGCATCTCATCATATGCTCATAGATATTGCATCTCAACAATTTCTCAAATAAACCCGCATCATATATACATATGCATGCCAATCAAAATCTGGGTGCCTACACACCTCATATAGAACCTTCATCTCATCAATTCACATATGAATACACACCTCACATAAAAATTTGAATCCCTTCTATTCCCACATAAATATCAATGCCAACGGACCTCATTTATATATAAACATATCACATCATAATTGATGGAAACCTAGTAACCAATTCTTGGTTCGTCCAAAAAAATACTAGTGCACCTCATGCTCCAAAACTGGCCAAATACAGAATGAAAGAAAAGTGTGGTCACACCCATGATGTACCACTAACTATCATTAGATCACTATCCTACTCTGACCCTACTATCTTGATAGTGTGCTTCTGGCATGATTCCCGACTACCTGAGTACTGGCCTCCCTACAGATCTCCACCAGCCACTAGCCACTGATCCCACTACTGGGTCCCTCTATCATTTACAAGACCTCCACGTGTAGCTAAATACCAACTAACCGCTCTAGGTACTGCTCTCAGCCCGACCTCAGATACTTGAGTCTACCCTATTCTCTGGCTCCCACCTGTCCGATAAGGATTCTTATATAACCTATCTAAATGGATCATCTAGTCACACACAAGATACTACTTTAGAACCTTATCACATTGGTTTTGAACATTCCCTGGATTCCTACACTAAAATATGTACAATACTGTAAACCCACTCCTTGAAATTATTCCTGAGTCTTTGGCCTAACTACCCTGCTGAGACTCCTTACTACCTTTGAGAAGGATGTTAGTCGGAAGATGTTGACCTATACCCTGATTGTGTGTCACAAGCCATCCTCAAAACTTTGTACCCTAGTGATGTCATCAACTACTATATCATGTAAAAATCATGATAGGATAGTGAAATTATATGCATAGTCCATGACAAAAGTAACCCCCTGCTAGAGGTTCATGAACTCACAAGCTCTTTCTACCCACGGTGTCTCTGGACAAAGTGATCGAAGAATATGGCCTCAAAATTCTTATGAGATAGTCCCTTGTATTTTTCAACCTATACCTATACATCCCACAAGCATTGTGTATTTCCTTTGAGCATGTAAGTCACTAGCCTACTCCTCTGACATGGGGTGTCTTGAGCTGGTCAAAGATATTTTCTACCAAATCTATCAATTTCTCTGTTGTTTGTGATCCACCTTCACTCTGAAATAGTGATGGGTGCAGATACTGTAACTCTCGAGTCAAGTACTCCATAGATGGGTCTTCTCCCTGGGATCCCCTATTGATTCCCTATATGAAAAAATCTAGGATCAACTTGAACTACTCATCAATACATGACAAAAAGTTTTCATTCTGCAACTTTATCACCTATTCCGAATCCTATACCTAGGGATCATGATCATCCCGACCCTTCAGGGCCTCATCCCATGAACACTTAAGCATCACCGTATCACCACCCTCCAAACACTCCACTGAGCCCCGTCTAGGTGGCATCCCACTGAATACCAATTATGATGGTCAAATAGCCATATCATTGTATATATACAAATATCGCCAATAGAAAATGTTGTAACAGGTAACACATCTCACCACCCTTACACTCCCTTACCACACCATGTTACACAACATCTAGTCTCAAGGCCTCTTACCTACCCATATAAAGGTTAGGTATCAAGTATCATCCAGTCTTATGGACCCATATCTACCCACATTAGAGTTAGGAATCACATATAATCCAGCCTCATGGACCCTTGCTTACCCATGATAAGGCCAGACATCAAATCTCATGTATCAATTCAGGTTAGTTGAGTATAATTCCACTGAAGAGGCTATACAAAAAAAAAACACTATTTTGTTTCTTTGTTGGCACTTTAAATAAATCACCCCAATCATTATCTATTTCTACCCTTATCAGGGTGAGGACCATATATCATATGCATATAAAGTCACATACAGATCTCATTGGAACCACATGATTGGGTTGGATGAGTAGAATTCCACCAAAAGAGGATAAGTAATAAAACACTATTTAGATTCTTTACTGACACGTTAAATAGTCCAAATCCTCTTAGCTCAATCCAGGTTCCCAATAAAAATCATAAGAAAGCATACATCATATGAGCCTAAGTGCCTATCATGATGTGTAATCAAACCTCCCTTTCCATACTAGGACAAGAGTCAAAATACACATAATAGCTAAATATCAAACCCAAGTGTGCCACCTGAGGTGGAAATCAAATCAATTGTAAAAGAGAAAATTAAAACATCAATTTACTACTATTGGAAACTTAGTCTTTCTTCTTTGCATGGGGATAAAAGAACCCAAGCATAAGATCTGTACCTAGTCCCGACATACTCAAAATAACAAGTGACATACTCAAAATTGATCAAACTGATTAAGATTGTTTTAATATTTTAAAACAATGATCTATGACTCATCTGTGATGTGTAGTAATCAACACCACCTCAATACAACGCACAGTGTGACTGGTATAACTAAAAATGTGTCCTTTATTAAAAATTGACATTTTATTACTGTATTCTTTCATATTAATGTTTTATTTATTTCATTATTGTATTACTAACATAATGTTTGTTTTCTTATATAGGTGGATTTTTTTTGAGTTTAGATACATTTTTCAGAAACTAATACCTTGGATGAATTTTTTTGAGAGGGGATCATAGATGCAAAAATGATGAAACATTAATGTTTTTAACTGTGTGTAGGATAATTATAATTTTAAACATATATTTTTTTTGAAATGTATATAGAAGTTTGATTTTTTGTATTCACGATGTCAATTAAATGTATATATCATTGTTTGCGAAACTCTTGTGTGCGCTATTTCTTTCTTATGTGATTTGTGTGAAGGTGCTGTTTTGTGCAGCTATTTTGTGTGAAGGTGCTGTTTGTGTGCATGTGTTGTTTGTGTGCAAGTGTGCAAGTGCAGGTGTTGGGTGTGCTATTAAATAAATAACACATCAAAGGTAAGTCGGCCTTTATCAGCGCTAAAAAACCACTGATAGGGGGGGGACCCTTTATCAAAACTTTTTTAGAGTGGATAAAGGGCCCCATTTATCAGTGCTTTTTTAGCACTGTTAAAGGGGACCCCCTTTATCTTCTCCATGATTGAAAACACTTTTCTAGCGCTGTTAAAAACAGTTTCTAGCACTGATAAAAGACTTATTGGTAGTAGTGAGACCTATATGCTACATGATTCTGCCAAGAGGTGGTGGGATGTTACCACATAGAGAGAGTATCAGCGGGACATGACGTGAGAAGATTTTCAAATAGTCTACCATGAATACTTATATCCTGAGATGATAAGGGATGAAAAACCCATGAGTTTATGAATCTAAAGCATGGTGCTCTATCTGTTATGGATTATGCTACCTGCTTTACTAATCTCTAGCGCTTTTCACCTATTCTGATGGGCGATGATCTGTCAAAGGCTAGGCGATTCGAGGATGGTCTCAGGTACGATATCCGTTCATAGGTGAATATCTTCCAGTTGACTAATGTATATGATTTAGTGAACCAGGAACTGATTTCCAAGTATAATTGGAGGAAATATGAAGGTGCGAGATAGGGAGGTTCAATATCGAGATCTGGTACTATTTCAACTGGTAGCATGAAGCATCTTCTGGAGCTTACACATGACAAATATAGTACTCAGAATGTATCTTCTGTTAGCTATGTGAGGTGATTCTAGTACAGAAGAATTGAGTATACTAGACCTCAGTGCCTGATAGAACCAGTTGATTATTTATCTTCTGAAAAGATGGTCCATCTACAATGCTTATGCAAGACATTTCCATAGGTGGCTAGTGAGAGAGGATCTGCACAAACTCCATGTTTCGGAGCAGGGCCAACAACTTCTCACTAGTCAGGGAATTGGAATGCATTAGGCTGCTCAATATGAGGTGTTTTTTTTGGATGAGGTTGCCATACTCTAGGTTTTCAGAGACATCAGAGTGGATTAGTTCAGTGTAGCCAAGCAGTTCCTCAGGGCCACAATACAGTCCAGACTTATGCAGTTCAGTAGACCTATCAGGGGTAGGATCCCAGACCTTCTATTATCAGAGGTACTATTCTAGTAACCTCTGTTTTAGCTTCTAAACTATTTGATATAGGGGATTCACAAAGTTTCACATATGTTCCCGTAGTGGAGAGACTAATGATTCATGTTTTTACTTCTGATGATGTTATAAAACTCGACACTCCGTTAGGGATTAGAATGGCATGTGTGCGACACTACAAGGAGTTCCCCCTTAAAATTGGTGGGTGTTACTTCATTTGGTATCTCTATGTATTACAGATTATAGGCTTTGATGTCATACTCAAAATGAACTGGTTAGTCTCCTTTTAAGCCTTCTTCGATTACTATTGCTGTAAGGTGAGTTTTACGTCACCAGAAGGCAGATCATTTCTACACAAGGGAGAGTTGGATTTCTAGGTGAGATGAGTTGGACCCCAATATCGGGGGTTGATTGGGATAACAAAACATATTTCTAGTTTATATCTGGATGACCAGGGGACATGTCAGATGGAATTTTCGCTAGTGGTTCACCATTTTACGGAGGTCTTCCCAGATGAATTTTTAGGTTTACCTCTGGTAAGAGAGGTAGAGTTCCCTATCGAGCTAGTACCAGAAGTTTTAATAGTATCCATTACTTCTTATAGGATGGCTATTATGGAGTTGAAAAAGCTCAAGAGGTAGATATGGGATTTGGAGGTAAATTGTTTTATCTGACCGAGTACTTTCCCATGGGGTTTGCCAGTTCTTTTTTCAAAAAGGTGGTTGGTACCCTCCAGCTATGTGTGGACTATCAGAAACTAAACCAAATGATGGTTAAAAACTAACATCCATTTCCATAGATATATGACATGTTTGACCAACTTCAAGGAGCTCAGATATTTTTTAAGATTAATACGAGATATAGTTATCATAAAGTGTGTGTTAGATCATCAGACCTACCTCACATAGCTTTCTGAAGCAGATATGGTCTGTACGAGTATGTGGTTATGTCGTTTGGTCTCATGAATACTCCAACGGTGTTCATGGAACTAATAAACCGAGTGTTTTATCCCTATATTGGTTATTTTTTTGTAGTTTTCATGGATGATATATTGGTATATTCTCATAATCGACATGAACATTCCACACATCTTGAGACCATTTTGAGAACTCTGAGAGAGCATTAGTTATATGATAAGCTCTCAAAGTTCCACTTCTGGATGGATCAAATTCACTTATTGGGTCACTTCATCTCAGAGAAAGGAGTATCAGTGGATCCAGAGAAAGTGAGAGCAGTAGTTACCTGGGAGTAGCCTAATAACATATTTGAGGTGCATATTTTTCTAGGGATATCTAGTTACTACATGAATTTCATATAGTACTTCTCATGATTATAAGTTTTGATGTAGGGATTGACAAATAAGAGTGTGAAGTATGTATGGTTAGATTATTGTGAGAAAACCTTTCAAGAGTTGAAATGGAGATTAATGTCTGCACCGACACTAATTTTTCCAGAGTTGGGTAGGAGTTATACTGTGTATTGCGATGCATCTGGTATCAAGCTGGGAGAAGTTATTATGCATGGGGATCAATTCATTGCGCATGAGTATTAGCAGATAAAGCCACATGATATGAACTACCTAACACCTGATATTGAGTTAGTAACTACTATTCATGCCTTACATTATTGGAGACTTTACTTGTTGGGAGATCATTTTGTGTTGTACACAGACCACAAAAGTCTCAAGTACATCTTTACTCAGCGTGACAACAAAGTTGGGTGGAATACCTTCAATATTTCGATGTCAATATTTCCTACATGCCTAGGAAAGGAAATTAAGTAGCCGATGCACTTAGAAGGAAGACTCATATATAGGTAGTAGACTAGGATAGTAGTGAGTAGAAGCTGATGATGTTATTCTATAAGATGCACTTGGAGGTTCACGACAGTTAGCGATAGACTTTTCTTACATCCTTAGCTATTACCTCTTCATTACTAGATAGAGTGGAGATGAGGTAGATATCATATTCTGAATACCTAGTTCTATGGGAGAGTATGTCAGGTGAGGACCCTCCACCTGGTTGGACCATAGGAGAGGATGTGGTTATATGATTACAGGGTCATATATGGGTGTTAGCAGACATGCACAAGGAGTTGATGTGGGATTTTCATGCTTCAGTTTGGGCAGTGTGTCCTAGTGTCACCAAGATGTATCGATATTTACATCATTAGTACTAGTGTCCAGTCATGAAGGGAGATGTAGATGGTTTTTTCATGAGATGTTTTACCTGTCAACAGGTGAAGGCAGAACACCAGAGACCAGTAGGAGTTTTTCTGTAACTACCCAATCCATAGTGGAAAGAGAGTGACTTCATGATGAATTTCATGATGGGTTTAATGAGATCTCTCTGAGGTAATGATACAATATGGGTTGTGGTTGAAAGGCTTATGAATGTTTCATATTTCCTATCAATCAATGAAACCTTCAATGTTGATGAGGTTGGGAGGTTGTACATCCGTGAGATTGTATGAAAACATGTGGTTCCTATTTCTATCATGTTAGATAGGGACGCTTCTTTTACATCTTGTTAATGGAAGGGTCTATATAGGGATTTGGTAACACAAGTTCTTCTGAGCATAGCTTACCACCCCCAGACAGATGGCCACTTATAGTGCATGATTCTAGTGCTGTAGAACATGGTGCGGGCATGCATCCTGGATTTTAGTGGTTCCTAGGAGACACACATACCCCTTATCGATTTCCCCTACAAAAATAGATTATAGGATACTATTCATATGATTCCATATAAGGATTTATACATTAGGCTATGAAGATCACCCCTGTGTTGGGTGGAGGCTGGAGAGGCCGTGATGCTGGGACCTTTTCATGTCCAGGAGACCACTGAGAAGGTTCAGTTGATTCGGAATCGGATGGCTACTGCACAGTCTCATCATAAATCTTACGTCTATTTCCTTATATGACCTTTGGAGTTTGAGGCCGGGGATCTAGTTTTCCTACATGTTGCACCAAGGTTGGGACATAAGAGGATCATGAGACAGGTCAATCTTTCACCAATATACATCAGTCTGTTTGAGATTGTAGAGAGGGTCAGGCCCATTGCCTATCAATTGTAGTTACCTCAGAGGTACATAACTATACATGAAGTAACTACAATCATAGCATGAAGGTTCTCTATGTTTGGTCTGTTCTTTTGGCATGAGTGCTATGGAAGCATGAACGAGTGTAAGAGAAAACTTGGGAGAGGGATGTCAACTTAAAATAACAGTTGTGAGAGTTTTTCTAAGATTTTTCTTTAAATCACTTTGAAGGGAAATTCGAGGATAAATCTCTTTAAGGGGGGAAATTTGTAAGAACCTGGTTCTTCCTTTGTGGTACGAATATTTCCTTCTTAATTTATACTTATGAAAATGGGGGAAAAGTGGTTGAAGGGATGGATTCAGGCCTGTAACATGATGTGACTAGGGACTACACACTGTGTACTTTTATGTACATGCTGTGTATAGAGGGATACACACCATGTAACCCCAGTACACAACCATGTAATGGTCTGTCTAAGAGTTGTACAAAAAAGGTTTATAGTCCCAAGTACATTCCATGTACTTTTTTTATTGATCAAGTCGGTCTGTATCATCATTTTCCAGACACACAAAAACAGACCCCCATCGATGAGAAGTGCACCCAGGAAGATCCAAACAAGATTTTACCTCTCATTTCATCGTCTGATCTCCAATTCAAACACTATTGGGTGTTCTGGATTTTCCTTGATAATATCTCGATTTGTCTTGAGCCTTTTTTCCTGATTTATTCACCAGATCTAGTTATTTATGGTCGAGTGTTTATACCTGTTTTTTATATCTACTCCATTCTAGGTCGAATTAGAGCCCGATGCTGGATGAGGAAAGTTGTATGAGTATGAGGTAGGTGGTCTTGTGGTTTTTGCGAATTTTTATGATGTTTATATATTCCAAAGTGTCACATGCACACTTTTAGTGTGTCACTTGATTGAATAATGAACCCCATTATTTCCTATTGATGATTAAGTAACTAATTGGATAATTTGAAAGCATGTTTAGGGTTGTGAACATTGATTTAGAGCCACCCCATGGGTTTGTTTCCCTTGGATGGCTATTTGGACGAGAATTCCTATGAATATTGACTTGAATTTACATTCTTGGATTGTTAAAAATTTATTTCAAATTATATGAATTGCCCACAATAGATACTTGTTGTGTTAAGCCTTATAATTTTTTAAATTGAATAATAGGTTTGTTATATGTTTTTCCCATGTGAGTTATCCTTGTTTGACCATGTAATAGTTTAATTTACATGTGTTTGTTATTATGTAAACTAATCCCACATGAGTTGGTTATGTTAAAGCCATGTGTTAGTTTAATTCACATGTGTTTCTTTTGAGATTGAATGTGTAATTGAGTTAAATGATAAAAAAGGGGTAATTAAAAATGGGCGATCCACAATCTCGGTTAAAAGACAAGGTCAGGATCATGTGACTAACTGAACCTTATATACCTTGGGTGAACCATTGTCACGGTTAAAAGACAATGGACGGGCTCAAGAGGTTAATAATGAAAATTACATTAGAGAGCCATATATATGGTGGTTATTCTCATTGAGTCTTCTTTAAAATGTCGAGCGAACCTAGGATTCATTGAGGGATACCCAGGCCGGGCTCTAGTGGAAAATGATTAATTGATTATTATGTAACGAGTTGATGATTACTTTTATATGTGGGGTAATTAGGTCTAGGTCGAACCTTGATGCTTTTATATAATTCAATGGGGTTGAATAATGAAATAGAATGACTAATGACATGTCTAAAAAGACAACGCACAATATTGGATTCGGTCTTCACCTATAATTGATTACATTGTCTTATGAGACATCTGTTATGCTTACTTTTTAGTACCTACTATTTACTACATTCACTATTGTACACTGCCTGTTATATATATTCACTAATATATTGTCATAGACCTTGGGTGGTTACCTACTGGGATTTAGTCTCACACCTGGTTTGGGTCATGCTTTTGGGACCAAATAGATTATATGATTGCAGGTGCTGATCAGGGTAAGAACCATGCTACCGGTACTTGATGTGCTGCTTAGGAGTCAGAGAGAATGGGACCTAGATGAGGCTTGAGATTCTTCCTAGTCTCTTTTTTTTGTTTTTTTGTTCTTTTTAGACATATATTGTGTATTACTACAATGTACTTTTTTAGCTGATTTCCTAGAAAAAGTGACATGCCGCATCATCTTTTGAAGGGAAAGATGCATGGTTATTTATCTAATCAGTCTACCACTATTTATTTCATTTTTATGTTGTTTTCTTCTTCTGCTATTGTATATTATTATTCATTTGTTTACACTCTTCCAATGAGGTCATATTTTCCCCACTATCACAACTTAGGCCCTCACAACTAGTTGGAACCCTCTAACATTTGGGGAAATGTGTTTGAGGCCATGTGGACAACAGGGTACGGGGCACCAGTTGAGTGACACCCGGATCTGAGACATTATAGTAGTAAAATATGTTCAATTAAATTTAATATAATAATAATCATGTAATAAAAAATAAAATAAATGGATTATGCATAATTTATTTTATCAATACAATGTTTATTATTTATATAAAATATAAATAATATTAAAACGTCATGTAAAAGTTAAAACAATGTAAATTACACATATTAAATAAAATCCCTCAAAGAAATATTATGTTTTTAAATAATTTCATTATATGAGTTATGAATGGAAACATAGTAATGAGTTCTTTATTAATAAATTTAGGGTGCCTTAAATTATCAAGTAATTGTAATATAAGGTTTTGGGTTGACTTAACTGAGCTAGAATCAATGGTTAATTACTAAATAAGGATTTAGTACACTATAGAGGGAGGTTTTTAGGAAAAACCATTCATGATTTTTGGATTGTGGAGTCTACTCAACGAATTAAGGATCTTTCACTTAGTAGTTCAAAATACTACCTACCTATGTTTGTTCAAATAATTTTCTTAGCCAATGTATAGATTATGAGAAGTTAAATATTGATCATTATAACTAGAATGTCTATATGGTAGAAAATTATGAGTCCAATGGCGAGGGTTATTATGAAATCATAAAATAGAGGGAAAATAATAATATAAAAAAAATTATTTATACACACATATTTTGGTAATTAGTATAAAGTGAAAGTAATCTGATTAATTAATTTTAAAAAAATGGAAAGTGAAACCATGGGATAACTGTAATTATTTCTAGACAGCGGTCATGTCCTCCTAAACATAAATTTTCCATATAGGTATATTCTTTAACACACTCCATTACTATGTTTGATTTTATTCAACTTATTAGAGTCCCCTATAACTATTCAGCCACCTCATTGAGCAAGTAAAGGTGAAAATAAATCCTACCATAGATTTTTAATGGACTATTCTTTATACTTTTCATCATGTTATTAGCTATGTCAAGAGAGAAGATGATGTAACATAAGGACATATATTCTTACACTATAAATACTCACATTGTGGAACTTGAAAAGGACAAGGAGTGGCTTAGGATAAATGATATTTTCACTGAACTATATGAGTGTAAACTGAAAGTTAGAGACCTATATAGTTATCATGCCTTCAATATATTGAATTAAATTGATAATTTATCAATTTATATATTTTATTTGGATAATAATTTATCCATTATTCTCATATTATCATCCTTACCACCATATTTCTCCATATTCATCAATGATTAAAGATGAAAAATATAAATATTCTACTAGAATATCTTTTAACTAAGATTCATTGGAAAGATAAGGATTTTTTGAGCTTGGATCCTCATTACATAAGATGGGTGGAGTAATGGACCAGGTTGGAAAAAAAGGTAGGTATAAAAAACAATGGTAACTTCACAACATACTTTGTAGATTCAGTGGATTAAAATAGAGAGTAACGAATAAGAGGCTATTTGATTCTCATGTGGAATGAATGGATATGAAACGTGGAACTTCAACTAATAGGAGAAGTAAAAAAATTACAACTACTTTAGGTATATTAATCTTATTTATAATACTCATATTTTAATCCTTTAGTATTAAAATAAAATATATTTTCCATATATGTGTTTGAATAGATAGAACAAGAAATTATAAAAATATTACAATAGTTAAACTGAATTTTAAACGGATTTGATGAAGACATAATCTTGTATTAGTATAGTGAATTTTATGAATTCGATATTTTCCAAAGGATTAAAGTTAAAATATTTTTTCTATTGATTATTATCAAAAAAATATAAATTTCTAATTAGAAAAAATGAGATATTATTTTAGTTTTGAAATGAATGTTATTATGGAATTTTATACTCAACTAATAGTTTGTTAATTATTGAATCATAGATATCCAAAATTAGTAATTAATGATTTATATAAATATAACACTCTGAGAACCTAATTGTGGAAAGATAATACATGTTTGTGTAAAACTAATAGTAAATGGAAATTTTATATTTGGAAGTAATTTTTAGTCTTCATTGAGATAAAACACTAAGTATACTAGAAAACCAAAAATCACATTTTGGGTAAAGAAACCATAAAAAATAGTATGCCATAAATCTAAAAAAGAATGTTTAGAAAGACTGAGTGTCCTATTTTAAAGCTAAAGAAAATTTGAATGCTCATATGCTTCTTGTGATTCCCTAGAGATATATTAGGAATGATAAGTAAATAAATGATTACACTTAGTAAAGGATACATGATCCTCTGAGAAAGCTTGTTGGGGTGTATGATCACCAAGTATTTGTTAATCATTAATATATGGAGTGAAGGTAATCCCAAACTCACATTACCTTATCCATAAAATTTATTATAGTGGTAAAAGGGGGTCAATGAAATGACATATATATATGGTATATCTTCTATAATCTATTCTAAGGCATGTTCTGAAAATATAAGTACAAAAACTTACCATGTGTAAATTATATATTCTAATTGATATCAAATTAGTTACAATATGATATATAATCCATTTGACATTGATTATAGTGTTTGATGAGAACCATATGATAAATTTTGGATTTAACTATAATTGAAAATAAGTTAAACACTATTGGAATCCCTATTAAATATCCTATAGCCACTCAAAATATTAATATCAATAATATATAATGTTATCATTCAAGACATGCTATATTTATACAAAGAGGGAAAAATTTATATTTTGAGATTGTGGTATCTACATATACTTCAATGAAGTACATCCTGTGGATGCACATGGGATGGAATAAGAACATAGGCTACACTAATATAAGTGGGAGGAGTTGTTTTGAAAAACACATATAAGGTAGGAAGTTAAAACCAAATATGTGGTTTTATTTTTACAAAGACAAGTGACATTCTATTCAATAAGAGTAACAATTCCTATAAGGAAGAAAATAATGACAACATGATAAGGTTTGAAAGCAAATTTGATTTCACTAATGGATTCCATGTACGTAAATTCAGGGTATTTATATTTTTAATGTTTCTAGTCATGATAGTAATAATTGGTAAATAATAGAAATTGTATATATATGGTACAATTTGGTACTAAAAAATCATGATTGATTATTAAAATATTTATCAAATGTCTAGATATTATCTATAATAAAATATTTACACTAATTGGAATGATATAATCCATTTAAATTATATTTTTACTAGAAATTTTTTTGGTCATTATATTGGGTGGTTGGATTTCATCCCTAGTTTATTTAATAGAGACCCTATAGTATTTTTCAATATGATAAAACCACATAGGTTGGTGAAACCAATAAATGAAAATAATATATGAATAGATGGAATTAATAATAGTGATCATAGAATATTTATTTGGAATTAAAGTGTTCAATGTGCATCAAGGGGTTTTTGGGAGCACTACTATTTTTTAAGAAAAATTTGTTGATAACATACAAAAAAAGATATTTAGACTTACCAGTTTTCTAAGACTAAGGAATGAATTTCTCTACGAATCAAAAAAAATTTCAACCAGATTTAAAGGGAACAAGATATATAGGCATGGATATATAGGTTTTTAAGTTTATAAATAATACATTTTATTACCATGTATTGAAAAATACATAATAGAATAATTAATTACGAATTTTTTTCTTCAATGTGATGCCCCAAAACAGTATACCATCACAATCTAGGACCCAACCTGATCTACCACATACCCAAAGAGCATTATTGATTCCCATGGTTTGGAGACATGCACGTGGGATTCAAGAAAACATGAGGTAAGGATTTATCCCAACCTAAAGTAAACATAATTTCATATATATACATAGAAAATAGAAAAATAAAAAGAGAAAATAGAAAAATATATTCAATAAATGATGTAAGACAATGAAAATGATACAACCCAAGAATTTTAAAAAACCCAAAGTACAAGTCCAATAGAAAAAGGATATCTAAGATAGAAAATGAATAATCCATGTGATAGAATGGGAAAGATTTAACCATCTCACCACCAACTACCCAAACTCATATGATAAAAACCTTATTGCCTCACTATGGTACCTTGCCTTTCCCTCCATCATAGGACACAACTAGGTCTACACACCGCTGAAGGGGTGTGTAGGGTGTGATATAAACATACTCATTATTATCCATCCCAAGTGATCCATAAAAACTATCTATATAAAAATCCAAAAATTCTCAACATTAAATAAAATGTTTCATGATAATTGGTTAAATATTTTTTATATAAAAAGAAAAAATTCCTTTTTTCCAGAGTTCCAAATAATCCAGGTAAAATAGTTTCAAACCATATCACATGTATCAAAACTATTAATCAAATACACAATTGTACAACCCCAAAACATAGGTTAAATTATGCTAAGGATCACTACAATTTAGGATATATAGAACAATCGTACCAAAACATAGATAACCACATGCATCAAGTCCCTATAAATATGCATCAAATATAGAGAGTAGAGGAACACCCTAGAAAGTGACCTATCAATTATGTAAAAAAAGTCCCAAAGAATGTTTTTATATGGAAAAGTAGAACACCCCATTATTTAACACCATAATGGTATTAATAGAAGAGGCATATTAATACACATTCCACCTAAGTAACCAAGGCTTCCCATGTGCTAGCCTGAATAGCCTGAAGGCCTTCATTTTTATTGATTTTTGATAACCCCCCTTTCAAGGGATTAGGGGGAACCCTTACAAGGCCCATAGGATCAGAGATTACATGGCCCATAAGATTAGGAGATTACCTGACCCAATGGTCTTCGGGAATTCAATCAGACTATCTACAAGGAACCGCCTCTTCCCAGAATCTGCATCGTGATAGTAGCTGTTCACCTTCGCATGGCTGTTTTTCTAGGATTCCCATGAAAGCATAGGCTGGTCCTGATGACATAGCCATACCCTCTCATTTAGAAAAATCTATTTGACTCTACTCTGGTGAGTGCACCTACTCTGAATCCTCTTCTGGGGCTGCTCTTTTTTTGCAGTGTGTCTGGGAAAACTGCATGTGGACTGAAGGCTTTGAGGTGGCATAAAGCCCTTAAAGGTGGCCAGAAATCCCTACTGACCCAAAGTCCTGGGTGGCCCGAAAGCCTTAAGGACTCCAAACCCAAACCGGTGGCCCAAGGTGAATAGTTCCAACTGCTACAATACAGAACAGTACCTGCTACAGTCTCTGCCACAACACCTGCACAGTTCCCACACAGTGCACAGTTCTATTATAGTACCTATAAAATGTACATTTCTACTATATTACCCACACAGTGTACAGTTCTTCACAGTACTGCTACAATTTCTACTATAGTACTGCTACAGTATTTCTATAGTACGAGAAATATTACTATACCTAATTTTGAACCTAGGTCTTGTGGATGCACTTAAAGATACCTCACCAATTGGGCTAAGGCTCATGTGCAGCTTCCCATGTGCTATATTTTTTAATTTTTTTTATAAAAACCATTCTTTCAAAACCATTTCCTAAATACATTTTAAAATTATAGGAAAATACCTTTTCTTTTACCAAAACTAGGGTAAAACAACCTTTTTTCAAAAACCCATATCCACACACTCAAATAAATAAATCATATATGTTTATTTATAAAAAAATTTATAAGATGAGAGTATTCAAGGTTTATACAACACTGGATAGAGACAAAACCTCCTACCTCAAAATTAGGTTGTACACCAAAAGAAATAGGATTTAAAAGAAATGGAAGTAATGAAGAACAAAAAATATATTCCCTATCAATAGTTATCAACTTTATAATCATATTCAATAAAAACAATGGTTAGTGAAGAGGTTAGGTCACACATACCTTGAGATCCATGAACATACCACACTATAACCAATAAGAAATGTCCCCCAAAAGAGAAACTCACAACAGATATAGAAAGGATCAAGGAGAAAATTACCATAAGAGAATAAAACACACAAGAATAGTTTAATAGTTCTACCACAACCAATGAAATTGAAGATATAGAAAGGTTACTTACTTAGAGAGATGTAACACAACTAATATGGAGACCAAGCACAAAAAAATGAAACCTGTAATGAGAAGAGACCCCCAAAAATTTCCTGGTATAAAACAAAGGGTTTGATAAAATAGGATGCATAGAAAATAATTTTTTATGATTCTATATACAAAAAACCAATAAACTCAATGAATTCATGATGTGAATATTCCGAGTGGTGGATACACAAAAAAATTCATTGCCTCAGTTTAAAAATCATGGTCCCGACTATTTCATGTTTTAAAATCCATTCTTGATGTGAACATAATTAACAACATGAAACTAATTCATGTATTCTTATGAGTTACATATTCACATAGTTAAATACATTTACAATTTTAATATGTCATACAGACAATACATAGCTAGAACATACTGAAAAATATAGAAAAATATTCAGGTAAACCCAAACCCTAATTAAATCATCTAAAAAACTTTCCACATTTATACCGAGACTCCATTAATTCAAAAAAAATACATCCCTAAAATTAATTTCATTTTCCTTGAAAAACACTATTTGTACTTGAAATTCTTGAAATATACCCAAAAAAAATGGGAAATAAAATAAAGAAAATACTTACCTGAAATAAAGTAATGTGGTGTTATAGTATTCCATCCACAAAAATTTTCTTTCCTTAGTAAGTAAAATATAATAAGGGTGATTCAGAATGAGGAAATTTCAACCTTACTAAGGTTTAACTCTCCCAAGTCTCATGAAAATATGACCCATGTTACCATAAAAATATTAAAAATGGAATATTCTTCCAATACAATAATTACACCTGAGAATAAATGTTCTCTACTGGCTGATCTACAAAAAAAATTATAGAAATAGCTCAATCTCCCCCCAAATCATAATTTGAGAGTGGTTAGGATAGTACTTCCTAAACTGAGATATATGGAACAGATCATGAATACTTATCGACTAAGCTAATAATGAAAATAGATAAACAACCAAAACAATATTCTTAGTGAATTAAAAGAGTGAAACATATCTTAGGGAATGTTTTCCTAGATTCCCAGGCCGATGGTGACCCAACCGAGGATAAACCTTCAAGAAAATATGATCACCAATGAAAACTCAAAAGGTTGAGGTCAATGAATTGCATAAAATTTATACAAACTTGAAGTTGTTATAAGGAATTGATGTATATCTTAAATACACATTAACTTATTTATTAAAATACTCAGTCCCACAAGAGAGGCTTCACCCACCTATTCTCAACAAAGAGGTGACATGTACGTGTGGCTATACAAGTCCCCGAAGGGATCCATTCTGATATATGGCTAATAACTATTTTTATAATAAAAATTGACAAGTCCTATATGGATATAACATGATCCAAAAAAATATGAGATATATGTATGAAGAATATCCTCCATGATCTAGATAGTATGCACCATATGATCTTCAATATTTGGATGATAAGTTGTACTCAACCTGACCAAATCCCCCATCCCCTCTTAGAGACTCAACTAGAACTATGAGGTAATCCTATGACCTCTTTCTGAAATAGTGACTAAGGGAAACCTATGTAACCATGAAACCTACTACATATAATGTTTACCTAGATATTTAACTTTAATTGCATATTTAATCAGAATAGAATGAACTAATTTCAACGACAGATCAATCACCAACCAAATTAAATTACTCCCTCAAGGTTTCCATGAGAATCCAACAACAAAGTCCATAGATACCTCATCCCATTTTAGAACCATCACTGGAAGATTCTAGTTCAAACCAAAATGTTTTAGATTCTCTTCCTTTATCTTTTAGTAAGTGCAATAGTGGGACAAATAATTTTCAATGTTGGGCTTCATACCCAACCACCAGAATCGTCGTCACATGTAAAAATAAATATTTTTAGTTCCTAGATGAATGACTGACTGAAAATTAAATTTTTATTTCAAAATAACTTTTGAGGAAAAAGTGGGAAACCCAAAAACAGTCATACAAGAGTAAACCCAGATCAATGCTACAAGAAACTGCTCCTCCCTAGCAATTACATCGATATGGAAAACCCCACCTCACATGACCACTCAGCAAGATGTCCCACGCAGAGTTCCTAGATGAATTGACAATGAAGAACTATAATAGTAAAATAAATGATCTCCTCATAGATATTGGGATGAAACACCAATCCCAAAATCATATAATACCATCTAAATGTATAGACCAACCATAAATAGTATTCCCATTATAGAGGGTTTCTTAAATTCCTTTGAACTCATCATCCTACTTATGACAATAAAATATATACTGAATAATAGATAAAGGTATATAAAAAAGTAAGAACCATACTTGAAACATCCTCCTGAACATTCATAAGAAATTATGTGGGGAGTTCCATATGGTTCCACTCCACCTTTGATACCAAAAAATCATGCAATGAAACTTTCCTACTAAGATCGTCTACAAAGACATTAAACTTATTTAAGGAGTAGGTGAGATCGAAGTTAAATGTATGAAGGAATTCCGACCACTACCTATATATGAGATTTATGTCTTTATAAGAAAAGATATAACTCAAACTATTATGGTTAGAAAAGAATGTGTTCCTCTCCCCAAAGTGATAGTTTCACCAACAATTAAATTAATTCATAACTGTGGTAAGCACCAAACCATGAGTGGGGTAATTCTACTCATGTAGATGAAGATGATGAGATCCATATTTTGTAACATGATTACACTGCATAAGCATGTAACCCAAAAAAACACTAGAAGAACCATAGTATACCAAGTACCCCTTACTGGGATTAGGTAAAGTCAAAATAAGAGTTGTTTCCAGAAGAAATTTTAGTTCATCTAAAGAATACTAAAATTTCACATCCTAGGTGAACATCACCCCTTTTCTAAAAATAGATGTCAAAGGTGATGCCAATTTAAAGAAATTATTGAAAACCCATCAATAGTATCTAGCAAGACCATGGAATCTCTAAATATCAAAGACATTTTGTGGCTCCTCCCATGACAAGACAACCATAACCTTCTATGGATCAACTAATATGCCACTTTCAGAAATCATTTTACCCAAGAATTTTACTTATTTTATTCAAAAACATCATTTCAAAGTATTTCCATAAAAATGGAGAGTCCTTGGGATTTGCAAAACCAGACACATATGGTACTCATGTTCACTCATGAATCTAAAATAAACAAAAATATCTTTTATAAATACCACCAAAAATGTTTAGAGTTACTGATGGAATATCTAATTCATAAAATACATAAAAACAATAGGATAATTTGTCAAAACAAAAATAATTACAAGGTATTAATAATGGTTATAACTTCCCTTGATTATTGTATTCAGAATATTAGACTCCTAAAACCGGAGATGATAATAACCTGACTAAATATTGATATGTGAAAATCACTTCACCCCTTTAAGAAGATCAAACCAATCATCTACACGATTCAAAGGGTAATTATTATTAACTGTCAACTGATTCAAAATTTGATATTCCACACACATTTGAAGTGAACTGTCATCCTTATTGGATAAAATAATTGGGGTTTCCCAAGGAAAAATAATGGGGGTGAACAAAACCTGTTTCCATCAGATCATCCAATTTAATCTTGAATTATTTCAGTTCCAATGGTTCTATAAGATAAGTGGGTATTATTATTTTTTGCATACCCAACACCATATTAATTGAGAACTCTTCCTATATCTATAGAGGAAGACCAGAAAATTAATTTGGGAAAACATCAGGAAATTCCCAGAAAATCAAGGTAAGATCACCAATAAAAAAAAACAAAATCAGGTTCAACTGCAACCATAGAATAAAAAACTCTTGATATCTAGGCAGGAATGTCTTACATGACCATACCTTGGATTCCACTCTTCTTAAAACACCATGGAGTTCCTTTTATAAGCAATGAAAAAAAACATTGAAGATTAAAATCAACCACAACATGATGAGTGATAAGAAAATCAATCTAGATGATAATGTGAAATAGAATTAGATCTAGAATGATGAAATCCAAGACTAGCTCTATATTAGCTATCAATAGTGAACAAGAAGGACACTAAAACCCTCTTTCAACTTCCCAAGAGGTGTCACATACTCCACAAAAAATTACATGAGCTATGTTGGAAGTTTAAACACATAAAAAAATGGGTTGAAAAAAATGAGTGGGAGGAACCAATATCAAATAAATCAATTGCTAAAATAGATGAAATAAACATGGTACCTCTCACTATCATTGGACCAGCATCAACCTACTTTGAAAACTCATCCACTATGTGAAGGTGATTTACTCATGAGGCCTGAGGCTAGATCTCTATAGACTATGAAGTATTTGACATCATTGTAGTGACCTTTGAATTCAATGATCCATGACCATAACATAGTGCATACATAGTCAGATAGAACCTTTGTAAATTGTTGTAGTGTCCATGAACATTTCACATATTTATAGGCATAGAACAAGAAAATCATTTGATCCCAACCTTTCCATACTGGTAGCAAGTTCAGGGAACACTACTCACTATAACTGATTGTGTAGATAAGGTATGCTACTAAGAACCACCTCCACCACCCCTAAAATGATCATGTCACTTTATCTTTTTTCGCATGCGCACTACTAAAGCTACCACTATAAGGAAGATAAGTGCAATAAAATACTACAATTCCTACCAGACCCATCTATTTCATGACATCCTTGTCTACCATATAAACATAGGTATAAAGGTTTAGCAAGAATACCTACAATTTGGTTTCTATTTGGAAACCATATAGGTACTTTTGAGACTTTATGTGATCATTATTCACTACCTATGGGAAAAAACCTACTCTATCAATCAATTAGTGTACTCCCAAACTAATCAATCTCCCCTCTATAAAGAGAGGAACTATGGATACTTTTCCATCATAAAAGATTATAGACAGAACTGTTGGAAGAAGATGGTTTTGAAACCCTTATAGTCTAAGCCCAAGTGCCTATTTTCCTATACCATGGAATCCCACCATCGCTTATTGGGACCCTTGAGTCTAAATGCTAGAAACATCAACTTGATATTCTCATGTGAATCTAAGAATTCAAATATCTCATTAATCTTTCCCATATAGTACACTGCCTCTTGGGGGTCATTCTTACCATTAAAGGATGGTATTTTCTCCCTTATGAACTCTTGAGATTGATCCCTTTCCCCCACCCGTCTCAGGGATGTATCTAAAAAATTGTATTCTATACTTGAGGTACATTTTTTTCCACAACACGAACTGTTCTCATGATATCCTCAAAAAGATTATGTTCTAAATGTTTATTCCCTTGATATCTAGTCAATTCACCCTCCTATAGAACCCATGGGATAGATCTTTGAGGTATATCAATGCATATATGAAATATAACAAAGGATCAGATGATAGGAAAATATCAGTTCAAACCAGAAAACCAAAAAAACATTGAGACTAAGATCAAGAACTCAACACAAGATACATATATCCCAAAATCCTTTGGTAACATGAGCCTCACCAAGGAAAGAGTTGGCCAGGAAATCACCACAACCAACCTCCCATATACCCAAAATCTTATCCCCAGTCTAATAAATGTATCAAGATAAGGAATCTTGCAGAAAACATGACCTATAATACAAAAATATAACACACAAACCCCGGATACCCTCACCATTTAGTACCTAAACCAATCCACCACAATCCCAAAGGATTCTCCTGATCCCATGGGCTATTGACTAGCACCTGGGCATCAAGAAAAACCAGAAGGAATGATTTAACCCAACCCGAGAAGACAACATTGAATATATATACATCAAAAAGAGAAATAATGGAAGAGAAAATGGGAATATATATTCTTGAAATGAAAGAAGATATTTGAAACAGTACAAATCAAGTAGTTAGAACATCCTAATGTACAGGTCCAATAGTAAATTACAACTAAAATTGAAACTGACTACTATATGTGATAACATATGAAAACTCCCACCATCTCAACACTAGTTACCCAAAATCAATTTACTAAAACCTCACCGAATTACTATAGGGACATTTGTTTACCTACATAAAAATACATAACTAGGTCTACACATTACTAAAGGTTTGTGTAGGGTGTGATCAAAATTGGATTAGTAGGATCTAACCCAGGTGTTCCATAACAAGTCTCTATATAACAATTTGAACATGATCAAATTTAAATAAAAAATATGATGATAATTAGTTAAATAGTATTTATATCAAAATCATGTTTAACCATTAACTTTTTTCAATATTTCTAAATAATCTAGTCAAAACTGGTTCAAAGCACATCACATAAATCAAAACTGGTAATCAATATATGATTAGTACAAACCAAAAAAAAAGTAAAATCACACCAAGGATCAGTTTATGTTGGGTTAGATAGAACACTCATACCCAATCATATACAATCACACATATCAAGTCTCTGAACATATTCATCAAATCTAGATATAATTGAAACACCCTATAAAGTGACCTCCCAATAGTGTCTAAGAACTCCGTAAGACACTTGCCCTATAGAGTAGAGGAACACCTCATCAGTGAACCCCCCATGGTATCACCTAATGAGTCCTATTACAACATCTTACTCATAAGTACCCAAGGATTACCTTGTACTATATTTTCTAAATCATTTCATCAAAAACATGCTTTGAAAACTATTTTATAAAAAAATTTCACAATGCTTTGAATAAACATTTTCATTTACCAAAAAAGGGGAGAAAAAACTTTTCTAAAAAACCCATTTATATATTCAAAAATCAATAAATCATGATGGTTCATTTATAAAATTTTTTTGTAAGACAATATCAATCATGGGTTTTCCAATATAGGACAGAGACAGAACCGCTTACCTCATACATTGGTCTTACACTAAAAGTGATGAGATCCACAACCACTAGAAGGAATGAAAAACAAAAACTGAGTCACTATAAATGGTTCAAAAACTTTGTAATCATTTTCCACAATATCAAAGGTCATAAAATTGGTTATGTCACACATACCTCGAGAACCACACACCCATCGTACCACAACCAACAAGGAATTTCCCTTGAAAGAATACCACATAACATATCTAGAAGGGATTAAGGAGAACATTACCACATGATCAATGAATCCACAAACATAGTGTAACAACACTACCATGACCAATGGAAATGAAGAATAAGAAAGGTATATTTCCCAAATATATGAATCAATACCACTAAAGAGATTAAGTGCTGAATGATGCAATCCGAAAGGAATAGAAACACAAAAATCACATGGGAGAGAACCCATGGTTCAAGAGAAGTGGTTCCATGACAAATGATTTTTTCAATATTCAACAAATGAAAACCTTACAAAACTATGTAATTCATGATGTGGATCCAATATTCATGAAATGAATATCCTAAGTGGTAGATATACAAAAAAATGAATCTCTTTAGTTTAAAAAAAATATGATCCCTAACATTTCATCTCCAGAACTCAATTCATTACATGAAAATCATTCACATCATGAATTTGATTCATGGATTATAAAGAGTGAAATATTCACATCATTAAATACATTCATGATGTGAATATTCTATGTAGAAAGTACACAACTAAAACATGATAAAAAATATAGAAATGTTTCCAAATCAACCTAGATCGTAAGGAAATCCTCTAAATCCATTTACGCATTTATACCTGAATTCCATTAATTCAAGCAAACATAAATCCGAAAAATTAGGTCATTTTCCTTAAAAAATGATCTCCGTCCTTAGAAGGCTTAAATTCACCCAAATATAATGGGAAGAAAATAGAGACAATATGTACCTAAAAGAGTGTAATGGGATGTTTCATTAAGTCACATGGTATGAAATATATACCGGATAAAATACAATAAAAATGAGGAAATTATTATTTTAAATAATATTTCATATGCCTATATTCTCAGAATATATCTCATATACCATGATATGTTTGAAAGTTTGATATTATTTATTCACTATTCATAATGGATAAATATGAAACAGAACTTTGATAACTATTAAAACCTATATTTAGAAATCTCTAACAGTACTTGGGAAAGTATAAATCGATGTGTTCATGGTAAATAGATAAATATTAATACTAGAGATTATATTATATACCATTAGTATTCCTTCACATCCATTTTATATTGTATCATAATTAAGAAATGTTAATATATAATATTAACTTCATACATCCAATGGTTTCTATATCTTTAAAACACGAATATGAAACACCTTTTTGAAATAGTATAAGAAGAAATTTATCAATGATTCATTTAATTTCGGTTCATAAAAAAATAGTATGAGTGTTATCTTTATTATTATAAAACTTGTCTATAGTATTATCCAAGATTGTATGTTCCTAATTGGGGGCTCACGACAGAGAGAAGAACCATGTTGAAACCCTAGATGCTCACGGTGGAGTTCCCCTCCTTCCTGGTAGTGGGAGGGGGGAAGATAAATCTGTTCAACCATCTCTGTGTATGAGGAAACCTTTCACCCCATTTTATAACCCTAGTTTCCTCCCGAACTTCCGGATGATATCGCTAAGCCCGAAAGTCCCTGACCTGCATCTTGGTGATCCTCAGATTGTGATTTTGCAGTCAGAGTTTTATGAAGAATCGAGTCTTGTGGATCTGATGTTTTTATCCCGCTTCAATCACTGACGACCTTAGGTCGACGAATTTGATCGATTTTTGTTCAGCGAATGGGATTTGCAGGAATGCACTATTGTTGGTATTATTGATACGTGACATCTTATAATTCGGTTTTCTTATGAGGATGATCTAATCCAGGCCAGGTCTAATGCTCCTCATCATTATGGTGGTTGAAAGTTCTTCCTCCTTTGATGGTCATTTGATCTGTGCATGAATCGAGACCCACCCTCCATTGCGTAATGGGTAAGTCTGCCTCAACTTTCTTTACCCTTTCAAAACCACTCAATTATTCGTATGATTGGGAATATGGTGGGACATTTATTTTGCTCTGATGTTCACACCTCTACTATATTTCACCCCATCAACACATGCATCTGTGTTGATGTGGTTGTGTCGAAGCCCCCGGTAGACTAGTTTTGGATTGTGGTTGGAACCGAGTTCAGATGGAAGCAGGCTGTGGTGTTTGTGTAAAACCCCGAGATTTTATGAAAAATATTTTTTTTAATTTCATTAATGTCTTGTGTTGTATGCTACACCAAAATGAGATTGCACAACATGCATCCTTGAATTTCCTTGCATTACACACAATCACGACCTTCCTCAATAGCGTGTGTAGTATGTAATACCGAGTTTCACTAAACGAGATATTATTATAATATTATTATGAACTAGCCGTTATGAATAATAATACCCAATTTTTGAAATTTTATAAATTTTATCTTTCAAAATGGACATAATTTTTGGATTCGGAATATCGAAATTAGCTTAGGGTGAAATTTTGGAACTTTTCGGATAACTTTCATATTCTGATGAATAGTGAAAATTTCTAAATTTTAATTAAAAACAAATTTTTTAATCGAAATAATTAATAGTGATAAATTATTAATTTGAGTGGTTTTAAAGTATATTTAGAATATATTTTTACAATTTAATACAATGTTGGTCATTGGATGTAATTTCACATTTAAACCAGACATAAACAAGTGTCAATCTTTTGATAGTTATTATCTCTTAAGAACATGCTATTTGTTTTGACGACGGGAATTAATTTTTAAATTAATTAATGCAACAGATATGTTTTGAATTTGGTAAAATATACATCATTTTTGAATTCATAATATCAAATATAGTTTAGGCCTAATTTTTGGTATTTTTCTGGAAACTTTCATTTTTTGATGAATAGTGAAACCACTAAGTGGTAGTTAAAAAACTGATTTTTTCATAAAACTTAATTTTACCGCTTTTGTGAGTGGAATTTCTAAAATCCGAGAGACACAGTTAATATCATGGACTAAAATGTGGTTCAATGAGATGAAAATAATTTTTGGTGAATAGTAATTTTTTACTTTTTTTTACCACAGTTAAAAGTAAATAGGGTAATGAAGGGTAAAAATGATATTATTATTACCCTAACACATGTACTAATTCTATTGGATAAGTGTAATTTGGAAAAAAACAACCTTAGTAACAAGATATGACCATTTAGGTCCACTTGGATTAGATTAGGACATTTATTATTAATTTATTTAAAGAAGGGTTAAAATAGTTAAAATCAAAGTTTAATAAATAAATCATTTTTAATATAGGGTTATACATAAGATAAATTCGACTATAAATATTCATTATAAAGCTAAAAATATTTCCTACATAATGGTATTTTATTTGTAATTTTTAGACTTAAAATAAATTAATTTATTTATGACACAATGATGATGCAATAATTATCTTATTAATAAAATATTGACATAATTGATGTTATAAATACACAAATAAATGTAATTTGAGACTTTTTATGAATTCCAATAAATTTTTATGTAAATATGACATTTTATTATTTATTTAATTAACTTTTTTAGAACTAATCATTCTGTTATGATTTTCAAAAAAATCAATTACCAAATAGTGTTAAAATTGACATAAAATAGTTTTTAAAAGAAATATTATATTATTCATTGTTATTATATTCCTAAAAATCTAATGTTCGACCAAGATACTTATATCATGATAGGTGTATCATTAATTGACCACTTGGGGGTCGCTTGGATGTATATGGTATGTTTATTAACTATATAATATAAAAATACAAAGTGACATGGTAAACGTCAATCTAATTAACTAAGAGTTAAAACTAAAACTTAAGGTTAATATAATGACCTAAACTTTTCTAAATTCTATTTTATGAGAGTATTTAGACCCATCCCCACCTTAGTTTCGAAATAAATCAATTTGGAGCTATTAAAAACCGAATATGACTTTATAATAAAATAATATTTTTAGTTATACCAAAGGTGCCCCTCTCCTCCCTTATAAAAGAGCACCTCCTCCCTCTCTTCCTCACACCACTTTGAGCCTTCAATATCGGAAAAAACCTACCAAATTCTCTTCTCCACTTCCCTAGAAACATATTAGAGGTCCTGGTATTCTTCAAAGACCAATTTTTGTGCCCTAAGAGGAGGTCTCATAGAGGCACTTCAAAGAAGAGGTAATGTCCATTACCGATTCTTTCAACTTTATTTCTTCTTCCACTTATTATTTTTCAGTTGTTTCATTATGAAGTAATAACATCAATATCACTCATATACTAATATGTTATTATAAATATTAAACAACTATATTTCACCATATATCTAACCTACGGAAAATGAAATCACTGGGCGTGCGTACGTACGGATTACCGTCTCCACACCGTGGTGTAATATATTTTCCACCACCACCTTACTTGGATGGGTATAATGGTGAAAGTAATGAATATATATGATTATTGTAAATTGATATTGATTCTGTAATATTATACATACACTTTAATACAATTCCAAAATCTTGGGAATGATATCATCGCTCGTGCGTACGTACGTACTACCGTCTCCACGACGCGATGAGATTCACTCTCCATGTTAACCATTAAAGAATGATTATAAAGTATATATAATAAGTAATCATGAAATATATGAAATAATAATGCTACTGGATTTATGTATATATATATATATTTATGTCATCTACTTAATTCCATTCCATTCAATAAGGAAACGAAAACATCGTTCATGCGTACGTACGACCTACCGTCTCCATGAACGGTGTATTTCTTTCCATTTATCGATCTATTATATATATGTATATTCTGAATATATATTATATATAAATCATGTTTTACATTCTGGATTTAATTAATCATGATCGAAGTAATCATATGAATAATTACAAGTTAAAACACGAACGACAAATGAAACGATTTTACCCAAAACGCTACTTTAACATGAATTTAAAAAAGAACGGGTAATATAAAGTCATAAGTGAACCATATATGATATAATAACAATAAATATGATTCTGTAATAAGTCAATGACATTATTTAAATCATTATACAGGAGGTTTGGATACATACGAAGCATATCGAACCTAAGGTAAGGGATAATGTTGCAATCTCAATTGTTTTCTATCCGAGATTGCTTATACGTAAGTATTTACTAGGGTTATATTTATCATCCATGTACAAGTTTTATAAAAATGTTTTCATGTACGTTTAATGTCCTTTTTACCCATTTTTGACTTTTACTACATGGTATGTATGGAATATTTCTTTTACTAGGTACTTTTTTGACTTTTCTGACAAAAGTACGAGAAGAATGTTATTTTTAACTTATACGGCAAGAAAGGATTTTTATGGTTTTATAATGACTTATTTTAACGAAGATTCTTCCAAAATATTTCATGACTATTTTCAAAAAAATCCATTTCTTTTAAAATTTTATGACATTTTTGAAAATAAAATGATTTTGAAGAAGAAAGGATATTTTCCTCAAGAATTCATTTCAAGTGTTTTATCAAAACCATTTTTCATCTAAGATGACATTATTTCATGTGTATGTTTCAAGTATAATGTCTCTATGATTTACATGGTTTCACTTTCCTTATTATGAAATGATATCCATTTCTTTTATATAGATTATTTGATGATGGGATGATGTTTATGAAACCCATTTTATTTATTGGGTTATTATGAATTATGTATGTTTATTTTGTGGCACAAGTAATAATGATTTCGTTATGAGATGGATGGGACCTATATCTCCCTCCAATGTATTGGGTAACGATTTATATCTCATGAGATAGACATGGCTAGAATGGTAAGTTAATCTGGTTCAGTATTATAGGACTGGAACGAGGAGTGAACTCGATTCAGAAAGGGACATTGTCCACTAAGATGGTCTTGGGAGCAATGCCTTGGCTACTATGGAAATCATTACATGTGCTTAATATATTCCACAATTACATGTTTTATTCCCATGATATTTTATCATGATTTATGTTCCATTATGATCTATGCCTTATGTACTTCCATGTTTTATGTCATTGCCCAATATTTTGATGTTTAAACATTATGTTCATGTTTTTATGTTCAAATGTATATGGTATGTTTTATTTTATCCATGCTTACCCTTACTGAGAATTTGAGCTCACCATTTTTATGTTTTATTTTCCCCCAGGATTAAAATAAAGGTTTTAGGTAAGGAAACAAAAAGTGGAAGATCTTTATGGGAGATGTTGAAGATCTTTCACCACGATTAGAAGATTACGTTCCAAGTTTCCAAAGACACTAAACTATTACGGTCCTTGTGTGTTTGTTTTTGTTATGTATTAAGTATTCCGCAAAAGTAATGTAATATCTATGTACGTCAAGCTTCGGGTCTCTACAATTGGCATCAGAGGAAAGGTTTAGTCAACCTTTGGAAACTAGGAGCCGAGAACTTTAGTGAGATACCTAGAGATATTTCTAAGGTATGTCTAGGGATGTCCCTAAGGTTAAGTATAAGTATAGGTCATAGTCCTAGAATTACGGTAATGATCTTAGAATTAAACCTAAGATGTTAGATATTAAAGGTACTCCCCATTTATTATGTTGTTTTCCCTAGCATGATTTTTTCCTCTCACACTATTTTTTGGGTTTTAGACGATGGTTGGAACCCGAAGGAACCGTGTTGATCAATGCAATGGACAATGCAATGATTCTCCTCCTGAACAAACAAATATCATGGGAGATGGAGTGAAAAATATTATTGCTATACTTACACAAGCTATGAATAATTCTGGACTTCCAAATGATCAGAGAAGGGAACAATATTCTATTGAGTCCTTCATGAGGCAACGACCACCATCTTTCAGTGGGTCTTCTGATCCACTTGTTGCTGAAAAATGGATCAGTACCACTGAAAAGATATTTTCAGTTCTTCAATGTTCTGAACATGATAAATTCATCTTAGCAGTATATCATTTGGAAGTTGAAGCTGATCAATGGTGGAATCTTATCAAGAATACAAGGCCAAGAGATGAAATTGAGTCCATGGAATGGGACGAGTTTAAGAACTTATTTTTCAATAAGTACTTCCCTCGTATTCTTCAAACAAAGATGGAGGAAGAGTTTCTTGAACTAAAGCAAAAGGATGATGAATCTATTGGTGTATACGAAGAGAATTTTACAAGTCTTGCAAGGTATACATCTGGCTTTATCATCCAACCTGAAAGTAAAGTTGATAGATTCTTCAGTGGCTTAAAACCAAATCTTCGAAGGGAATTAGCTATAAGAGACTTCAGTAGCTATGAAGAAATTGTGCGTTGTGCTATCAAGGTAGAAATGGAAGTTGGTGTTACTTATCCATCTCACAGATTTGACAAGAAACAAAAGATGGAGTTCAAGGAGAAATTTCAGATTAATGGTGAAAAGAAGATGAATGTTTCCTTATGCTCAAAGTGTGGAAAGAAACATAGTGAAGATTGTCTTAAAGGGACTAGAAATTTTTTTAAGTGTGGTAAAGAAGGTCATCGAGTAGCTGAGTATCGAAGTAATGGAAAAGGGTCTCTAATGATGTGAATAATGAAAAGACTACAGAGAACGCACCACCAACACTTCAATGCTTCAAGTACAAGGAAATGGGGCATTATGCTAATAAATTCCCTAATCCAAGGGTTATTGATGATTGACATGAGCAACCACTTAAGGAAAAGGACAAAGGGAATTCACATGCGATCAATATTGGCGATGTTGAATATGACAACGATGTGGTGGAATGATTAAGTGTTTATGTAATGGGATTCCAAAATAATGTTATATATAGTATCGTGGAATATTGGAATATTTATGTATTGGTCTATTGTGGTTTTCAATAATTTTATGGTACCAGTAACCATGGAAAGTGATTGAGATATTTTTGGAAAAAATATGATATGCGCATAATGAAGGGATAAGGAGAAAATGAAATGTTTGACAGTATTCATGTGCTCATGACTGATATAAGGAAATAGTTATATCATGGTTTGAGGTTTTGGTATGTGAAAAGAGTTAACTTTTTACAGCACTCATGTTTTCACTAAGATTCAATGGGTATTCATTTTTCAAGAGAATACATGATTAAGGCCTTCGAATGTTTGGAATGTGACCAACAAGACATATCTCATTATATATGGGGATCAACGATGGTATTAACATGCTTGTTATATGAACTCTTTGGTAATCATTTTCACTATAATATGAAATTGGACAGTAGTATTTTGGATAAGCCTAAAGATTGGAATGGATTATGTTGGACATAAGTTAGTATTATTTAAGGATAGAAATTTTTTCGATATTATTGATTGGATGTTATAGTAATGTAGTTTTAGAAAAAGGACAACCTGCAGGACAGGCGACAACCCATCGCGTCGGACAAGGCTGTGGGAATCGAACCCACAACCGAAGTGCGATTGGCCTTTATTGCCTACCACTGGCCTACAGGAAGTCCTTGTTTAGTAGAAACTAGTTTTATTATATTAATAAGTATGATATATGAAGTATAAGTCCATTTTAGGAACCATATATGATTAATCTCACTATAGATGGACTTATGTATTTTTTTGATAAATTTTCTAACCTTTTGTTTGAGACAGATGGAATGACCCATCATTCTATCACATGATCTGCTAACACATCACGAATGAAAAATTCAAATTCATTTCTTTAAGAGATGAAGTGGAAATTGTCCAAAGAACGACCAACGGTGAGACTGTACCAAAATCACGAAAGTATTTCTTCTAATTCTAATTTCATCAACCTTAGGGAAATGATCTTGAAAACCAAAAATGTTGTCCTAGTACTCTTATATCCGATGAATCAGATGGTACCTTATATCATCACAAATTTATGGCTTTGTGATTTTTGGCTTTTTCATATCCATGTTCTCTACCACTCTCCATCAGAACATGATGTTTAGATTTTTCTTCCATATCCATATTTTCACCTATGTTCTCCTATGTGGAAACCCAGTGATGAGTTAATTTGGGTAACAGTTACGTGTCAAACATTAGTTTTTAAAGCCATGTTTTGGTATTCCTTTTTACGATGTGGGTTTATATTAAAGAAACTTTCGAGTAGTAAACCATTTATAACCACAACGAATTTTGAGGGCGAAATTCATTTCAAGGGGGGTAGAATGTAACACCCCGAGATTTGATGAAAAATATTCCTTTTAATTTAATTAATGTCTTGTGTTGTACGCTACACCAAAAGGAGCTTGCACAACACGTATCCCTGACTTGCCTTGCATTACACGCAATCATGACCTTCCTTGATAGCGTGTATAGTACGCAATACCGAGTTTCACTAAATGAGATATTATTATAATATTATTATGAACTAGCCGTTATGAATAGTAATATCCACTTTTTGAAATTTTATAAATTTTATCTTTCAAAATGGACTTTATTTTTGGATTCGAAATATCGAAATTATATTAGGGTGAAATTTTGGTACTTTTCTGATAACATTCATATTCTGATGAATCGTGAAAATTACTAAATTTTAATTAAAAAAAACTTTTTTAATCAAAATAATTAATAGTGATAAATTATTAATTTGAGTGGTTTCAAAGTATATTTAGAATATATTTTTAGAATTTAATACAATGTTGGTCATTGGATGTAATTTCATATTTAAACCAGACATAAACAAGTGTCAATCTTTTGATAGTTATTATCTCTTAAGAACACGTTATTTGTTTTGACGACGGGAATTAATTTTTAAATTAATTTATGCAACTGATATGTTTTGAATTTGGTAAAATAGACATCATTTTTGAATTCATAATATCAAATATATCTTAGGCCTAATTTTTGGTATTTTTCTGGAAACTTTCATTTTTTGATGAATAGTGAAACTACTAAGTGATAGTTAAAAAACTGATTTTTTCATAAAACTTAATTTTACCACTTTCGTGAGTGGAATTTTGAAAATCTGAGAGACACGGTTAATATCAAGGACTAAAATGTGGTTCAATGAGATGAAAATAATTTTTGGTGAATAGTAACTTTTTACTTTTTTTTACCACGGTTAAAAGTAAATAGGGTAATTAATGGTAAAAATGATATTATTATTACCCTAACACATGTCCTAATTCTATTGGATAAGTGTAATTCGGCCAAAAACAAAATTAGGAATAAAATATTACCATTTAGGCCCACTTGGATTAGATTAGGACATTTATTATTAATTTATTTAAAGAAGGGTTAAAATAGTTAAAATCAAAGTTTAATAACTAAATAATTTTTAATATAGGGTTATAAATAAGATAAATTAGACTATAAATATTCATTAGAAAGATAAAGATATTTCCAACATAATTTTATTTTATTTGTAATTTTTAGACTTAAAATAAGTTAATTTATTTATGACACAATGATGATGCAGTAATTATCTTATTAATGTAATATTGACATAATTGATGTTATAAATTCCCAAATAAATGTAATTTGAGACTTTTTATGAATTCCAATAATTTTATATGTTAATATTACATGTTAATATTTTTTTAATTAACGTTTTTTGAACTAATCATTCTGTTATGATTTTCACAAAAATCAATTACCAAATAGTGTCAAAATTGACATAAAATAGTTTTTAAAACAAATATTATATTATTAATTGTTATTATATTCCTAAAAATCTAAGGTTCGGAGAAGATAATTATATCATGATAGGTTTATCATTAATGGACCACTTGGGGGGTCTCTTGGATGTATATGGTAAGTTTATTAACTATATAATATAAAAATACAAAGTGACAAGGTAAATGTCAATCTAATTAACTAAGAGTTAAAACTAAAAATTAAGGTTAATATAATGACCAAAACTTGTCTAAATTCTATTGGATGAGAGGATTTCGACCCATCCCCACCTTATCTTTGGAATAAATTAATTTGGATCTATTAAAAAACGAATATTACTTTATAATAAAATAATATTTTTAGTTATTCCAAAGGTGCCCCTCTCCTCCCTTATAAAAGGGCACCTCCTCCCTCTCTTCCTCACACCACTTTGAGCCTTCAAACTCGGAAACACCCTGCCAAATTCTCTTCTCCACTTCCCTAGAAACATCTTAGAGGTCCTGGTCTTCTTCAAAGACCAATTTTAGTGCCCTAAGAGGAGGTCTCAAAGAGGCGCTTCCAAGAAGAGGTAATGTCCGTTACCGATTCTTTCAACTTTATTTCTTCTTCCACCTCTTTTTTAGTTGTTTCATAATGAGGTAATAACATCAGTATCACTAATATACTGATATGTTATTATAATTATGAAACAACCATATTTCACCATCTATCCATCCTACGGAAAATGAAATCACTGCGCGTGCGTACGTATGGAATACCTTCTCCACGCCGTGGTGTAATCTATTTTCCACCACCACCTTACTTGGATGGATATAATGGTGAAAGTAATAAATATATATGATTATTGTAAAGTGATATTGATTATTTAATATTATACATACACTTTAATACAATTCCATGATCTTGGTAATGATATCATCGCTCGTGCGTACGTACGGACTACCGTCTCCACGACGCGATGAGATTCACTCTCCATGTTAACCATTCAAGAATGATTATAAAGTATATATAATAAGTAATCATGGAATATATGACATAATAATGCTACTGGATATATATATATATATATATATATATTAATGTCATCTACTTAATTCCATTCAATTCAATAAGGAAACAAAAACAGCGTTCATGCGTACGTACGACCTACCGTCTCCATGAACAGTGTATTTCGTTCCATTTATCAATCTATTATATATATGTATATTCTGAAAATATATTATATATAAATCATGTTTTACATTCTGGATGTAATTAATCATGATCTAAGTAATCATATGAATAATTACAAGTTAAAACACGAACGACAAATGAAACGATTTTACCCAAAACGCTACTTTAACATGAATTTACAAAAGAACGGGTAATATAAAGTCATAAGTGAACCATATATGATATAATAACAATTAATGTGATTCTATAATAAGTCAATGACATTATTTAAATCATTATATAGGAGGTTTGGATACGTACGAAGCATATCGGACCTAAGGTAAGGGATAATGTTGCAATCTCAATTGTTTTCTATCCGAGATTGATTATACGTAAGTATTTACTGGGGTTATATTTATCATCCATGTACAACTTTTATAAATTTTTTTTCATGTATTTTTAATGACATTTTTACCCATTTTTGACTTTTACTACATGGTATGTATGGAATCTTTCTTTTATGAGGTACTTTTTACTTTTCCGACAAAAGTACGAGAATAATGTTATTTTTAACTTATACGACATGAAAGGATTTTTATGGTTTTATAATGACTTATTTTCATGAAGATTCCTCCAAAATATTTCATGACTATTTTCAACAAAATCCTTTTCTTATAAAATTTTATGAAATTTTTTCAAAAGAAAATGATTTTGAAGAAGAAAGGATATTTTCCTCATGAATTCATTTCAAGTGTTTTATCAAAACCATTTTTTATCTAAGATGACATTATTTAATATGTGTATGTTTCATGTATAATGTCTCTATTATTTACATGGTTTCACTTTCCTTATTATGAAATGATATCCATTTCTTTTATATAGATTATGTGATGATGGGATGATTTTTATGAAACCCATTTTATTTATTGGGTTATTATGAATGATGTATGTTTATTTTGTGGCACAAGTAAGAATGGTCTCATTATGAGATGGGTGGGACCTATATCTCCCTCCAATGCATTGGTTAAAGATTTATATCTCATGAGATAGACATGGCTGGAATGGTAAGTTAATCCGGTTCAGTACTACAGGACTGGAACGAGGAGTGAACTCGATTCAGAAAGGGACTTTGTCCACTAAGATGGTCTTGGCAGCAATGCCTTGGCTACTATGGAAATCATTACATGTGATTAATGGATGCCACAATTACATGTTTTATTCCCATGAAATTTTATCACGATTTATGTTCCATTATGATCTATGCCTTATGTACTTCCATGTTTTATGTCGTTGCTAAAGATTTTGATGTTTAAACATTATGTTCATGTTTTTAAGTTTAAATGTATATGGTATGTTTTATTTTATCCATGCTTACCCTTACTGAGCATTTGAGCTCACCCTTTTTATGTTTTATTTTCCCCCAGGTTTAAAAGAAAGGTTTTAGGTAAGGAAACAAAAAGTGGAAGTTCTTTATGGGAGATGTTGAAGATCTTTGACCACTATTAGAAGATTACGTTCCAAGTTTATAAAGACACTAAAATATTACGGTCCTTGTGTGTTTGTTTTTGTTATGTATTATGTATTCCGTAAAAGTAATGTAATATATATGTACGTAAAGCTTTAGGTCTCTATAGTTTGTTTCCTAGGTGAGCTACTGCTCGAAATGTCATCATCTGGGGAACCTGGTGTCGCAGTGCAATAGTGAAGGGAGGAGCAGGAGGTTTGATCTGAAGGTGATGATAGTTAAGGGGCAGAGTCAGTTTCCCAATGTGGTTAATGGTAGGGATTCTGTTTCTGAGAAGCGAGGTATAGTGGAAGTGGGAACAATGGTAGTGGCCTCTTCCCATCCGCTGGTCAATGTAGTATTTGATCGCCTCAAATATGATCTGAGGGTGGGGGATGGTGCGAAGTAGGCTATTGAGAGGGGTGAAGGTAAGGGTGTTCCTAGTCTTGAAGGGCAGTGGATTGGTAATAATAAGGGTGTTGTGCGGGCTGAAGAGCAGAGGCTTGGGGCAGTGGGAATGTTGAAGTCTCCTGGATGTGAGTATCAGCCGTCTTTTGGTATTTCAAAGGCCTGTATGGCTGGGATTCAGTGCAGGGTTGAGGGTAAGGATGCTGTGATGGCCAATGTCTCCACGGAGAATCAGTTTCAAGGGATGGAGTAGGAGGATGTGGAGGAGGTCATTCCAATTTGCAGACAAAGAGAACTTTTCAGGAGGAAGTTTCAATGAATAAGGGAAGTGAAAAATGGATATGTGAATTCAATTAATTACTAGAAAATCCATAATGCTTAGCTGTGATTGACACTAATTGTCAGCTCCATCAGACCAGAATTGAACCTTATCAAGATATATAGATTCTCGACAAATGGGGGGATTTATCTGATAGTGTCAAAGAAAATGTGAGAGGTATGATCAGACCCTCATATAGTTATGTTGTTTATGGATGGAAGAAGATGTTGATTGGGAGCCAAGAGAATGTTCCTGAATCGTTTCAAAGATGGCCGAGGAATGACTACTCTTACCTGCCAAAGCCAATGACCACCAGATCTTTTAATAAAGGTATGAAAACTACTAATGAACTCATTTCTTTGGAATGGTTTAATATTATGTGGAGGTATGTCAAGGTACTCAAGAAATGAGAAAGCTCGAAATGGGAATCAGAAACTGTGGATGAAGATTTTTTTCATGGAGGTGGTGTTGGGTTGGACTTTGATGGTATGTAGTTTTTTTCTTGGTTCTGTGGATCTTGTTTTATGAACTTTTTTTTATTTTAATAAATAGTTAGGGGATTTTTCTCTGACTAAACTTTTCTGGTATAGCATTATCCAAGATGTTAGGTTTATGATAAGGTAACACAATGTGGATTCCTAGGGATATCATTACATGATGTATTTTCTCAAGTTAGTGAGGTCATATTAAGAATATTTGAAGGTAAGATTTGTGGAAAGACTAACGCTAGTGTTAGAATAACATGGTGGTACCAATAGTTATATCCATACTTAGTAGAAGCATGTTTAACATGTGAGAACTATATAATAATTTAATAATTTTATCTTGTGTAATTGGGAGTCTATTATATTTAGTTCCCTAGAAAAAATACTTTATACTTTGATTAACTGTATATTTGAGCACTTGAATATTAATAAATATCTTATCATATGATGTATATCATTCATTATAACATTAATGTTACAATTTAAAAGCGTATCTATCCCATTGATAGGTTATATCATTTTCCAACTATGATGAAAACCTTGAATGGATATAAAAGTATTCTTAAACTTATGTCATATATTTAAGACAAAATTCTTTGATGAGATATATCTAATATTTTCCTATTAAGATCTTGATACCTATAAAAAGAATGTAATTTATATCATGAAGTGTGTAGATGGAAATATTCAGAATGGGAGATTTTGAAGATAGATACACTAATTGGAATTACACATATTAATGTGTCATTAGATATTCCTATATAGGAATGTTTATACAAATCCATAGATTTGAGCATATTATTCATGCATATCAGGAGTCACAAACTTATTTCCGTTGGTTAAAACCAAGGGACCTATGATCATGGTGATGTATGATAGGTTAGATGTGTCAAAAATTATAATTCATCAATTAATAAGCAAATATAGGATTTCACCTTCCAATTTTTGGATTTTCTTATCTCATTCCCTTTAACCAAAATGGAACTTTTGAACTAAATCCATGTAAATGGTGTATTAACAAGTTCATTTAGAATTGTCAAAGAAAGATAAATTGAGCACATAGGATGGTGACAAAAGTATAAAACCTACTTCAATAATAGATATTTATAAAAAAGGTTATTTTATATGGTTTTCATTTTTATGGGGAAGTTTTTTTAAAACATTAACTTCTAACACTATATGTTTTTGATGAGTTTCTAAAAACAAATCATGGAAAATAAGAAAGTCTGATTAATAACACTAAGAATTATTCCTAGAGGGTTACACACTAAGTGTGTCTATGATCTCAGATAAATTTTATTTGAATTTAATAATTCAATTAAAAAATATTCCCATGACTGAGGAATAATATTTATTTCCAAATTTCTTGTCACAAATATTTATCCACCATTTATATTTCATTTAGAATATATGTACGAGTGGAATATTAAATATATATTAATTTTCAAGCTGTAAAAAAGAATATTTATTTATCTCTTGTTAATATTGACATAATGATTAATAAATTAACATAAATATTTATTTAATTGTGTGAATATTAAAAAAAATATTTATTCAAATGACCTTGAATATGATATGATATTTATTTGTTTATTGAATGAATGAAATTTATTTACATAAATATTTAGTAAATATTTGATAAGTAAATAGGTGGATAGTCAAGATGATCTAAGGGTCTGGTAATAAGAATGTTATCAACATTAGATATAATTTAAATAAATATGGAATAATTTATTTAATAAAATGTTATTTTATATTATGTGGGTAAGCACATTACATGGGAAAAAATAATATTATTAATATTTCTAGAATGAATACTATATTAGAATTCATATTTGATTAAGGGAATTTGTGAAATTATCAATATTCAACCGTAGCTTTATAAATTCCCACTTGTATCATTTTAGAGACGTACGAAGATTTGGTCAACATTATTTCTATCTAAATATTCTATTAATAACATATATAGGGTTCTCTAAATAATTAGGGAAGCATTTTTTGTTCTCCTCCATCTCAAGACCAAGATAAAAATAGAATATATCTTTAGGGAAAAAGGTTTTCTAACTATATTCAAAGGAGAGTAACACAAAATGATCTATATCTTCAAGATAAAAGTTGTAGATCTATTGGAAACACTTCGAGATTGTGTAACACATGTGAATGTATAATATAAGTACTATATATTGGATCCTCTTAGTGTAATGATTTTATAACTCTAACAGGATTAAAATCATCAACATTTATATTAAAGAAAGAATATTGGGACTAAGGTAATTTTTGTTATCAAAATAATTATAAATTTAATTCAAATGATCCTATATTTGTTCTGGGATTATATTATTTAGGTTTATTTGGGTATATTCATTATACATGAGGATTATTCATCATATTCTTATTTATTATCTATGAAAAGGGAGAAAAACCATCACTGGGAATAGGCCTAATAAGTGATTTCATTGCACCTATAAACATCAGATCAAACAATAAAATCCAAAGATATATCCATTAGATAATGGAAGGTTGAGTAGGTTGTAGTTACAACTAAACCTCAAGATAATGGAATCTATTTTTTTCTTACAAATTGATTCTAAAAAATGAACCTTATGCTTTAAGGAATAAGAAAATATTACTCTAAGAGGAAAGATAATTATATGTGAAGTTGTGAATACATATAATTACCTTTTGTTATTTTATTTTTAATCTCTTTTTGAGGGTTCTAAGAGCTACCATTTATGTGGTTTTAATTATAAATATATTTTTATTTTTCATTTTAATCATTCTTTATCTAATCAATGTGATGAAGAAGCTTTTGGGATATAGAATCTTATTTTATTTATCCATCAATATCAAGTATCTTCAATGTGAGGAGCTATGTTTCCAAAAATCATGTCAATGAATTCAATGTGTGGAATTATGTATAATAATTATATTGAAGATGATATATGGATATAGATACCTTATACAGACCACAATCTCAAATAACTTTCCATGAGAACATGGTACCTTTCGATAATTATATGTCTTGGAAGTTCTAGTTGTGTAGCTAGGATACTTATGATCAGACCCAAAAAATCCTCCTACCAGTTTGGATGAAATTTAAGTCTTTTTAAGAATTAGAGGAATAATGGTAAAAATATATTTTAGGTTATTAAAATTGTTATTTTATACTAAAATAATTTTTTTGACATTTATTTGTTTAATTTATGATGTTCATATTTTAACAAACAATAGTAAAACATATTATGGGTTTATTTTCCACTGATTTTATATTATGTACTCTAATAGTTGACTAAAAATTTCAGTATCTAATAAAACTAATCAATCAAGTGGGAGTCAAATTATTAGCCTTTATTAGACTACAATTCACACCTTATCTCTCTTTTAGTGTCATATCATTACCCATCTTAGATAATTGATTTATCATTAAATATGAGATTCAATCACATGATGAATATAATATTAATGGTAAACAATAAATCTGGAATAGTTAACTAATGTTATTAATGGGATAATGTGTAAATTTTTACATGGTAATTATTTGGTATATTATTTTTATATCATACCATTATACATGGATTCATTATTAGGTGAGAAATCCTTGGCGAGGTTTAGTGATAGTCAGCCTGATTTTTTCTTATTGATTCTCCTATTTATTTACTAAATAATTTGAATGCTTCTTATAGATTTACATGATAGTTATTTAAGAGGATATATATATATATATATACGTTTACCCCTATATATACAAATATATTTTTCAAGTTTCTTATAAGGATTTGGTAAGTGAGATAGAATATACTATATCATGATTAGAGATTCTGATGATGTTTTTTCTTTATTACTTTAATTTTGGAATTTCATTTTAGTTACTTATAATTATATGACATGTTCATGAATTATGGAATGATGGTTTATATATTTATATTATAGTTCTGATTGGTGGTTTATTTGTATATTCCCAAGACATTGGGAGTAATATCTCCTATTTGAGTGATTTATAACCTTGGTGCTAGTCACCAACTCATGGGATATAAGTGGTGGGATTCAAGAGACACTCTCAATTTCAATACAGACCTAGACATGGTTCTTAGTTGGGGAAGGCCATGTAAACTTCATTAAAGTCTTATATTTCTCCATCGATCTATATCTGATGACTTTTCTAAAAATATTAGACTTTTTTTTGAGTAAAGTCACCCACACTATTTTTGATTAATCATTAATGAAGGTAATGTACTAAAATGTTGCACTTTGAGATCAAACTAGTGTTGATCACTATATATCTATATGAACCCACCCATCATTCTAATTCATTGATGCTTTGTACAAAAAACTTAAAAGATAACTTTCATCATATCCCAATGTTACAAATCTCACCAATTTCACACTCCATGTGATCAAACATCATAATTCCCGTTGTATCGAAGGTCTATAAACCTTTATCACAAATTTTCCCACAACATTCATGCTAAACCATTTTTGTTCCAAAAGTCATTCCACAAAAATGAATTATAACATATGAATTTTAAATTAGGTAAAATTTTATATCCCTAACTCCATAGTCCACCTCTATGGGACCATGTATTATCTTATACATACCATCCATAATGATAATGTTTAATCCCATAATATAAAGTTTACCAACATAAATTAGTTATTTTATAAATCTAGGATTTGATGAAATACATCCAAGCATATAAACAGTTTATTATTCATTTAAACATTCAAATTTCCTTTGTTAATAAGCACGAGAACATCCCCATATACAAGGTGATCCTATAAAAAACATTCATATACATAATTACTCAGCCACCCTTTATCATACGTTAAGTGAAATGAATCTTTGGAGTGAAAAATTGAAGACTCCATTGAACTCATGACACTTGTGATCAAACTTTCATCCTCTAAATTAGTTATGGACTATGAATATAAAATTTAATAAAGGTTTCTGAAGTTAAATTCTATTTCTTGATAGTATTTTTTCATATTTTCCTTCTTTCTATAATATAACACCCCAAGATTTTAGTATGTATTTTCCCTTTGAATATATATTATGTTGAATTGATTATAACATAGAAATCACTAAACTAAAATAATTCCTGACATATTATAATTATAATAAGAATAAATTTTTATTAAATAATAATATAGTAATCATTTATAACACTTAAAATATATTTTTTATTGATAAAAGTTTTTGATCATAAAATAAATAATTTATGTTATATGATTAAAATAATTGAATGTAAAAAGGTTATTTTTAAAATAAATATTTTTAATGTGTTGTATATTTAAATCAATTTATAAATATTAAAATAATTCAATATATTAACTGATGAACTAATTCCCAATTAATTTTAAATTTATAAGAAATAATACCAAGGCCACTTGGAATTTTAAAATGTCATTTTTCTATAAAATTTGTTTTCATTATATTTAATATTTGTATTTAGAAGATAAATTTATATATTTTATAACTTTAATTTGATTAAATTAACATAATTTAGAAGTAAAAATGTCAAAAATAGTGTATAGTTAATATTTGGAATTTTTATGATGTGTTTTTCTAGGTGAACAGTGAAAAAATATCGATTTTTAAAATATCTTCACTTTTATGATATCATCATGATATAAGAATGGAATAAAGGTTTATAACAAATTTTTATTAATAAAATATGTGTTAAATGAAGTGATAAAATTTATTTATAAATATTACTTTGGTTTTATAAATCTATGTTTGAAACATTGGAATATATGTGGTATTTTATTCTAATAAAGGTACTATTTTTGATACTTTTATTTATTTAAGTAATTATGAGGATTAAATTTAATTCTTGAATTGGTTTTAAACTCACAAAAAATATTCATTTATTTATTTATAAATTGATATATGTCTTCATAATCAATTCAATACCTAATTTTCTTATAAATTCATTTTCATGAAAAATACATATTTTTAAAAAAATGATTTATATTGTATTTTAGGTACTTATATTAATATAAAATTTTACCTCCTCTAAAAATTTAATATTGTAAAATTTATTTCATATTTAGAATTATTATTATTTAATAATCATCATTTCACTTTAGTTCATGATAAATTGTTACCATCGTAAAAACTTTTGTCACCATGGTAAGGGATAAAGGGTTTAAAAGAAGGCTAACCTAAGAGATAAGACCAAAATCATCACTACCACATGTCCCAATTTGATTGGTTGAGTGTATTTTGACCATAACTTACCTTATCATAAAAAATGTTTGTTTTGGTGCCACTTGTCTTTATAATGACATTTATTATATTCAAAAGTTCCTAATGTTTACAAGGGCGTGGCTCCTCTCTCTTATAAAATAGTGCTTCCTCCATTAACTTATCCACACACATTGGGAATCACATTTTGACCAAACTCTTCCAAACACCTCACCAATACCATTATCCAAACACTAGATACTATGGTATCATATAATTACCAGTCATTTATGTCATAAAAAAGGTAGTAAAGGAACCTCCAAATAAGGTGATAACATTTAATTGTATGCTTTTGTTTCAATTTTCTTATTCTACTACCTCCAAATTTATCCTCCCATGTCATTATAATAACACCAGTATCATTAATGTACATATATTTTATCATGTTAATGGAATAAATATAAAAAATATAGATTTAAAATTATATTTATTTTAAATAAATTTAATTTCATAGATATCATATGGTACACTCAACCCCAAGAATTTAAAATAAGGACATTGTGTTTGAATGTGTTTATCATACACAACACCGTGCTTAAATGACCTGTGAAATATATTATTTAAAAATGTGCATTATAACCTAGTTGTTGGATTAGTAGGTATAAATAAGATTAAATGAATTATTATATGTATAGGTCCTAATAAAAAAAATTTATTGATAACAATCACTTAAATTATAGTGTAGTCAATTTATTCTTTAAGAAATAAGTTTTCATAAAAAATGATTTGTTACTGATCTTTTACAAGAAAATAATATATTTTATTTTTTACACTTTTATAAAATGTATTTGGTAAAATTAAATCCAAAATTTTAAATACAATATAACAATTATCTTATGGTTAATTTTTGATATTTTCAAAAAAAGAGTGATTTTTCTATAAATAGTGAAAATGTCGCTTTTTGTAAATCTATCATTTATTTTAAATAATTTATTTTAAATAATTTATTTTATTTAGACGAATAGTTATTATTTTTACTTGATTTAAAATTTATATATTTATTGTTATAATTATATTTAAAATAATTAATACTGATTCATATTTATAATAGATTTTGATATAAGTTTATTCTTAGGATTAAAATGTAATTTTATGAAAACTATTTTTAAAAGTATAATATCCTCCATTTTAATTAGTTAAAATAAAATTTAATAATGAATGATTTAAATGAAAAATTTTCATTATATATCTAAATATATTAATTTAAATCTATCTCATGATGATTACCCGTCATATAGTTTGTATAAGATCATTTTATTCTTGAAAAATGCATTTCTTGAAAACTAGTTTTTAAACACATCAATGGGTTTTATTTAAAATTAAATTCTTTAAATTTCTTGAATTTTACTATGAAAAATGGACTAAATATTTGTAATAATCACAATTTATTTTATATAATAAAGTCAACTTAATATTTGGTCATAATGAATAGTGACAATAGAAAAAATATTTCTCACGGATAAGGTAAAAATTGGTTTACCGGGTGGTTAAACAAAGATGATAAGGGTTAAAATAAACTAAAAAATTTTCTAAATCCATTTCTATCTCCATATTTAGACCTTATAAAATATGAAATTTTATAATGATCCATTTTTGAGACTTGTGAAATTTTCATAATGTGGTTATGATTTATTCTTTTCATCAATTCCATGTTTTTCCTCTTCACTAATTATAAAAAGGCAATCCCTCCCCTAACATATCGATACATATAAAGACAATTGGATTGAATAAAACCTGAAAAATTATCCCCTAAAAATATTTATTAGCATCATATATGTTATTTATTTTCCAAAATTCCACCCCTAGTGTCCTTAATAAGAGATCCAATAGAGGTTCCCTTAAGCGAAGGTAATTGTCATCACTAAGCTCTTTCTTTTTAATTTTTCTTTTTAAACATTAAATTATTTCATAACACTTAAAATATAATAAAAAAATATCTAAAATATTTTTAAATATTATTATTTTTATATATTAATAATTAAAAATCTCCTCCTCTATCAAATGGGAAACAAAGCCATTGCTCTTATCTACAACGGAATATCACCTCACGAACTGATGTGATTTTTTCCATAACCAACTCACATGGATATTAATAATGATGTAAATAATGAAAATATATAACACATATAATGTGATATTATTTCTATAAAATTAATATATCATCAAATTCCTTACCCTTTCACCTGTTAAGGGAATGATATTATCGCTTGTGCATATGTACAGCCGACCGTCTCCAAAAAGAAGTGCGATTAATTTTACATTTAAAAAATTCAGTACTAGTTATAAAAATGTATCCAATTATTAAATATTATATATAAATCATAAATATAATTATATATATTAGGGGTATATATATCCTATTCATAATAACTGGATCTTTCAAGATAAAACACACATGGGATAACAAGGTAATTAACAACTTAAACAACAATAATAATAATAAATGATTTTCAATGAATGGGTAATATGATAATATAAGAGGATCATATATGATATTATAATCCAGAATATGGTTTTTTTATAAATTAATAACATTCTTTGAACAATTATATAGGAGGTTAAAGTGATTTAAACCAAAAGGAAGCATGAGGTAAGATATTTCGTCTCAATTTCTATTCCATTGAGACATATTTGTTAATATACACCTATTCAATTTTATATGGTGTATATGTTTATAAATTTATTTATTTAATAAGAGTACCTATTTATTCATGATGATTAATTTTTACAATTAAGCTTATTCTTTCAAGGTGTTACAATTTACAAGTAACCAAATAGGTAATAATCTATTTTACAATGTCACTTTCTTCTGGTATTTATTTTACTCTTATTAATGGAATATTATCATTTATGTAATATATGTTCTAATAATTTTATTATACACTAACTATTTTAGGATTTTACATATTTAATTCAAAATTTTATTCTCTTTGTCACTCGATTCATGAAAATAATGTTTTCATAGAAAAACGTTTTTGTGCGAAGGTCGTGTTCGGTTTCTCATATTTTCATAAAAGTGTTTTTGAAATAAAAATTTACTTTTCAGTCAATTTTTAATAGAAAAAAATATTTTATCTTCCACTTTAATTGGATATATTAATATTTTATGAACAAGTTTTTGAAAATAAATTTAAAAATGGTATTTTATAAATTGTTTCTTCTTCAACATTCTTTAAAAGGATTTACAAAGAAAAATATTTTTCGAAAGATTATTTTAATATTTCACATCCACCCCATTTATTTATCAAAAAGAAATGATTTTATTTTAAAAACCTATATTCAAGATGAACTGATGGCCACCTCTCATTTATTGATTAATTTTTTGATTGTTAACTTCAACTTGAGATAATCTCTTTTTTACAATCACTTTTTCATTATAAATTACATTTCTATTAAATATTAATATTATTTGCATCATGAATGTTATTATTTATTAAATCTTATATCATTTCTAAATATGATGTTTTACATTTAATGATATTGGAATTAAAAGAGAAATATTGATAAATACTTATTCTTCACTCAATAATGATATTTAGTGATATGGAATATTGTTCATGAATTAAGTCAATCATTAAATATATGAGGAATGAGTTGGGTATGCAGTGATGGGTGAGGACTAAAGTTATATATCCCCTTGACGGATCAATCTTCTCAGGAGGCAAATCAATAAGTTGGAATTAAATGGGTTTTTACCCATAGTTTTAAATCATCTTGTGAAAAGTCTTTATAGTATATATGTCATGATGTTTGAGATCATGACATCCAATATTAAGAATTTACTTCATTAATAATATAGTTATTATTGTACATGTGATTATTTCATTTATATTATTGAAGGATGAATTTTTTCTCAAGTTATTGATTAAATGCAATGTGTGCAAAATTATTTACCTTGCCATATTGATGACATTTTATCTAATAATGATAGTCAAGTTTTTGATTAAATGGCATGTGTAACATCCTAAGATTTTATGAAATATATTTTTTCAAATAAATTTAATATTTTTGATATTTTAAATTATATTAAACATTGATTTTATATTTCAATACATGAAGCACTGAGTGTAGCTTATGTTATATAAAACACCGAGTTTAAATGAAATGAGACATACTATTAAAATATTATTATATGATAGTTATGACCTAGCCTTTGGAATGGAGGGTATGAATAATATTAACTAAATTATGAAAATATATGATTTAGACATGTATGTAAAATGAATTATTTACTGAACAATTAATTATAAATGAACATGAAAACTATTTTAAAATAATGTAAATCATTTTATTAAAAAAATTATACAAACAAACACATTTTAACTTAATAAATTAGGAAAAGAAATTTTTTGATTGATTTTAATTAAATTTATATATTATATGTCCAATAAAAACTTTAACATTCATACTATTTGGTTTCTATACAAAAGAAAAGAATTAATCCAATTTTACACTTAAAACAATATTTTTCTAAAAAACATTTTTGTCGCCATTTTTTTTACTTATTTTAAAAATAATTTTTGAGACTTATAAAAAATTTATTTTATAAAATGATGTTAATTTTTTATTTCATAATGTAAAAACTATCTATAGGTGAATTTATTGAAATTTTCTAAGAAGATAAATTTTCACATGAATAGTAAAAACTACTTGTTTTTATTAAATTTTTTCATTAATTTTAAATATTTTAAAAACATTAAAATTGATTTAATATGGATTTAAAAGAAAAAATAGTAAACTTATATATATATATTAATCCAAATTAAGTCTTTTTTAAAAAATTTATATTGAATTTTGATATAAAAAGTTTTCAAACCTTTGAACATTTTCTCTTTGAAAACTCACTTTCTCGACATGTCAGCGAGATTAATTTTGAATAAAAATTTTCTACTTTTTTGAATGGAATTTTTAAAAACTAATTTAATATTTTTAATAAAAATAATTTATATTATATAATATGGTAAACTAACTTTTTTACCATAAAAAATAGTAAAATCAATAAAAATAACTTACCCTGATCATGGTAAAAATGGATTTACCTAGGGGTTAAACAAAAATTACAAGGGTTAAAAATTACCCATATCATGTCCAACACTAATTTTCTAGACATATTTAGACCTTATATATTATTATTTCAATAATTTATCATTTTTATCCTTTTCAATGTGAAAAACGTGGGTAAACCTTTATCTTTTTAAAAATTAATAGTGTGTCACTCACCTCACTTATAAAGGGCCACCCCACTCCTCTCCTCATGACACATACAAAAACCTTTTTTTGTTCAATAACATCAAAAAATAACTTCCTTACATACCTACTATCAGAGAAGACATATTTTTTTTTCATAAATCCACCTTAAGATTTCTTTTGGTGCAAACAAAAATAAGTTTTCTGAAGAAGAGGTAACATCCCTAACCGAGCATTTTATATTATTTCTTCCTATGCCTCATTAATTTTATTATGAAAGCATGATGATATAACAAAATCATTATTTTTAATATAATTATATGTTATTATATTAATTTCATAACATAAATCCTCATCTTCCATCAAATGGGTTACAAAATCATTATTCCTGAGTACAGAGGACTGTCGCATTGTAAACCATTGTCATTTTTTTTTCATTACCACCTTCTTAGATGGATATACTGATTGATTAAATTTATATATATTATATTTATGATATTATTAAACATATGGAATTGTTATATCACATATAAATTATTACATTATATTCCATGGGTGTACTGCAGACTACCATATTGCGAAGCAATGTGATACATTCACACTTTACATGGAAGGTAAAAAAGATGGTTTTAATGAAAATATGTGATATATATGATGTAAAAATGATTCCATAATGTTAATATAGTATTTATATTTATTTATTTATTTCCATCTAGAAAACAGAAACAATTTTCATGTGTAAGTATGACCTAACGTCTCCAAGAACGATGTATTTCATTTTCCATCTCTATCTTTTATAGATCACTCTAAATAAATGTATATTGAATATATAGGATTTTTATATAATGCTAAAAATTATAGATATTATAAAATAATGATAAAATTATGAGGACAAAAAATAAGGAATCAAAACATACACAAAAAACAAAGTAGTTATTACCCGAAGTGTTCTTTAACATGGAATTGTTAATAAACAGGTAATAAATGGCCATATGAAAATCATATATGGTATAATATATGTTATGAAACATACTTAAAAATTAATAAATATTTATTTTTATTCAATAATTTATTACATTTTGTATCTTTTCTAGTTTAGAGGTTTAGATAATTAGGACATAAATCATACATAAGAATACCATAAAATTCAAAGTTGGCACTTCAGATTAGTATTCATTTTTCCCATAATATATGTATTTTAAAATAAATCATGATTTATTTTCATGTAAAATATCCATGAATTTAAAATTGAATTATCATTTTTCCTTATGCTTCCATAGACAATGTGAAAACATTTTAAAATAACTTGGGATGATAAAAAAAGCTCAGTAAGGGATATAAAAAAGGAAACCGTTAGTTCTGTAAAAAATTTAAAACCCATGAATTATTTAACTTTTCAAAAATTTTATTTTATTTAAATAAATAAAAAAATTTCACAGGAAATAACAAACTTTTTTTTCTCAAAAAAATCTTTTAAATCTTACATCAAGCAATTAGAACTCATTTTAGGTGACTTAGAGAATAATATACAAAAAACCATTTGAAAACACATTTAATTGGAATAAAAATATGACAGACTAAAAAAATAATCATTACCCAATTCATTGAAGATATATAATGAGGATAAACCTTTATATAAGCTATATCGGGCTCACCCATTAGCTATAATGGGGATAAAACCATCATATAAGCTATATCAGACTCACCTATGAACTATAATGGGATAAAACGTTTTTATAAGCAATATCAGGCTCACCCTTTACATATAATTGTCAAGTACCATATCATGTTTAAAATAAATTCATTATAAAACCCTTAGAAAAACTATTTTAAACTTATTTTAAAAACACTTTTGGTTAAAAATCTTTTTCATTTTAAAAACCCATTTTCATGGCCAAAATATCCCTTTATTTGGAAAAAACATTTTCAATACCAATATAATTAAAAAAATAAATAGTTTTATATTTTAAGAAACCATGTATTTTTGTAAAGGAAGACAAAAATAAAATAACATTAATGATGGAGGAATATTCATTTTCATCACGTATGTTAAGAATATACCATCACTTTTATCGTTTGTCAAAATTTTTAGTTCAAATATACATAAATATATTTGTTCTTGAAACCATTTAGATACATAAAATGTACTATATAAATAATTAATTTATATTAACTCATTTTAAAAACATATTCATGGAAAAGGAACACATTTTGATGGAAAAAATTAAATAAATATATTTTTTAAATGATAGGTCCCCTATTACTTAATGAATCACTTGAATCATAAAAAAAATTAAGTAAAATTAAACAAAACTATAAAGTTCATGAGAAAAGATAAATTATGGATATAATAGGACAAAGGGTATGTATATTCACATTATAAATAAAAAGGTGTATAACATCAAGATAAGCCTCAATTGAAGAAGATTGAGTTGAAGCCCTTTACCTTGAGTTTGATTCATCATGTGTGTCATTATCTTCCTAAATTATAAAACCCTGTTAATTAATTATTTTCTTGATAAAAAATTTCAAGTTTATTATTACTTTTATTTCACTTTTTACCAGGTTATATACATATACTCAGTCAATTAATTTTAAGTTAGAAGATTTGACCGTATTAAACTTATGTGTAAAAAACACCGGTAGGTCGAATATGGTCAAAGAGGTCACTATTTAAACATATAAAAAATAATAATAATGAAATAACTATGATATTTACATATTAGTTATAATTTTAAAACCATTTCTGAAATATTTTTAAGAAAAATGATCCAACATTTTGATCATGGAGACGGTAGTCCGTATGTATGAATGAGTAAAATTTCCATTTTTTCAATGATCCTTATAGAAAGATGGGAAGTAAAATTTATCTTTCCATAGTTATAATTATATGTTAAATACCATGATATTTAATTATATATAATTATTTATATATATATATCATTGTTTTTATTTATAAGGAATCACATCGCTACGAGGAAGCGGTAGTCCACATGTCCACGGATGACGTTATTAATTTTTTTAGTGTATGAAATGGTAAGAAGAAAATTATATATTATATTTATAGAAAGATAATTGTTTCATGAATATCATAATTATTTCTTTTATATAAAATATATTCATTATATACACCCTTTTTACCTTCCATGCAAAACATTAGTGAAAAATGATTCACATCGCTTCACAAGGCGGTAGTCCGTCGTATACACGAGCGATGTTATCGTATCCCTTATGATATGAAATGTAAAATGGGTGCGTATTATATAATGAATCAATTGGTGAAATTATTTTATAAATATCATAAATTTAATATATTAATAGTATTTCCATCATTATGCCCAACCATGAGAGGTGCTAATGGAAAAAATAATGTCATCGTTTCATGAGGTGGTAGTCTATCGTACACACGAATGATGATTTCATAACCCATTTCAGGGAAGTGTGTGTGGGTTTAGGTAATAGACATAATATAAAAACATAAAAAAATATTTAGGATATTTATGTTATAATATAATAATGTTATAATAATAATTTAAGGGGGTGGATAAGGAAATAAAATAAAAACTCATATCGATCAACATTACCTCTTCTTCGGGTAACTCCTTTGGGTTTGCACAAATATAATTATTTAGATTAATTTATGACCAAAGTAAGGCTTTTAGGATGAGATTATGGAAGATTAGAAATTATTTTTTCCTGGATTGTCCAATCCAAAGGGCTTGATATGTGTGAATAGAAGAGGATAGGGGGTCTTTTATAAGTGGGGTGACAGGAAAACTTCTAACATTTTGAAACGGGGAATTCCACATATGTTTTTCTCATGTTTAATGGCCCCAATAATGCTCCATATTAAATAAAAGAATGTATAAGATTTAAATATGTAAATAAAATGGGTTATTAAAAATTTTATATCTCATTTCGCCCCTTATGTTTAATGTTAGTCAATTGGTAATTCTCATTTTTTCCTTAATCACTAGGATTGATATTAATCGTTTTCACTAAAAACATTGATAAAAAATTAGGTTGAACGTATGATAAATTATATATTTTTTAATTTAAAATATTAAATCCATTTTTTTAAATTAAAATCACTTAATTTTTGAAAATTTAAGTTAAAATTAGTCCTGGAGACGTGACAAGAAATAGGGGGTTTCAAGTGAAAATGTTCCAAATCCTGAAATGTTTTTATATCATAATTCCATATAAAAATTATTCTAATGAGGTAAATTATATTAATATATGTATAATTTATCAAATTTTACGTTAAATAATACTTTAAATAAAATATAACATTATAAATTATTTATATTAAAATTCATTTTCCTATTAAGATTCAGTATTTTTCACTACTCATCAAAAAATGAAACTTTTCAGAAAATACAAAAAATTCACCCTAAGATAATTTTGAAATTAAAATTTAAAAAATTAAGTTTATTTTGTCAGATAAAATTTATAATATTTTCAAAATTTACTTTTAAATTAATTTCACAATCAAAAGTTGGCAAAGATGCCTTTTAAAAAATACAACTTTTATGTGTAAAATTGGATTTATTTTTATATCATGTCTAGAAAACACATAGGTTGAATGTTGAACATTATATTGAATATATTATATATATAATTAATTAATATAATTAAATAATAGTAATTAATTTAATTTGTTAGGATAAGACAACTTTGGGTGCATAATGTTTTTTTATAAAAACATTTCATTTATATTAAATTGGTTATCATTTACACATCTAATTAATTGGTTACCAATGAAATAATTCTATAAAAATGTGTAACTATATTTTAATAATTTACTTAATATTATTTATTCCATCCATATGAACGGATAGTTGATAACTATCATGTTAAATGAGAATTTTAATAATATATTTTTGTCATGTAACACTCAGCCTTGCATGTAAAATAAGTAATCTAAGAAACATGATTTTATTTTCATTGAATGATAAAACTAGTATTCTTTATAATGTAAGTTAAATTGTAAATTTCATATAATACAAGCTATTAAATAATTTAAATTAATTTTAAAGAATTTATTTCATAAAATCATGGGATGTTGTATCTTACCCCCCATAAAATGAATTTCTCCTCAAAATTCATCTTGGTTGAGAAAGTATTAACATTTTTTACAATTAATTTATTAAAACCCATATAGTAAAAATGTAATAAAGAAATAATATCTTAAAAAGTTAAAGTGGGAAACACAAAGGTCACCTAGAGTTAATATTGGTCAGATTGAGCATCTCAAGATTGGGGTGAATTGAGTACCTAATAAAAATTACATTCTAAAATAGTTTTAAGTAAAATAACCCAAATAATTAAAATATCCTAGTTAATAAAAATTTGAGGTCGAAATAATTTCTAATATTTTAAAATATTTCTCTAATATTTATTGAGTATTAGTTAAAAAAATTTTGAAAAAATATTTTAACTTTTGAAATAAATTAAAATAATAAAAACCTTATATAAACACTAATTAAGACTAAATATCAAAGTATTGGTTTCTTTTATAGTTTAACACAAGTTTATCTTAAATCTTAGAAACAAAACCAAAAAAACACAGTGGAATAAATACAAAAGGTTCTATCTGAATACGAGACTTAATCCTATCCACTTCAAAATCACCCACTACCAAGTTGATTATATAAAATAATCTATGATCCACAACCTGGATCAGGTATACATTTATAATGATTTTTAGCCCATGCAAGTACCTATTCCCTAACACCATGGGAAAAAATTAATCCAAGGACACACAAGTAACTCTTCCACAATATGTGAGAAGATGGTTTTAAAGAATGTTTTAGAAGATATCATGTATCTTCCAGTTATGGTGCAGAAGACAGTGTGCATGTATAAATACTGACTAAGAACACACTGCTCATAATGTATGTAAAATAGGCAGAAAGAGAAAATAAAAATATGTTGAAATATTATATTTCACTTAATGTTATTATCTGTGGATTTTTAATCTTTGAATGTAGCTTGAATAGGGTGTTGAGTCCAGTTTATGAAAATCATAGCAAAAAAATATCTGTAAACTCTTTCATTCAAACTGTTTGGAGGAACTTAATTTTCAATTTTCCCAACTTTCAAATAGTTTAGTATGTACACAAGATTGAGCATGTATGATCTTAGCAACTATCACTCTTCACGTGACCATGAATATATTTTTGTGTATCCACCTGTCTTTTATCTTTCTACATGTGTGTGCAAGAGGGTGTCTATTTATTCATTTAACTACATCACGCAATGAGAAACATCTAGATCATATGATGCTCATACTGGATGTCTCAAAATAGATTTTAATGAATCTATTCAATATTTAAAAAAAATATTTAAAATAATTCTCATTATTAAATTATATAATATAAATATTAGAAATATTAAATTAAAAATAAATTTAAATAGTGGCGGTCAAACCTTTGAGTGGTGAAACAACATTGGTGTTGACTTAGGCTGGAAATGATTCTAGATGGTAGAAATTCATGCCAATGGTGACTCATCCAAGTGGTGAGTATTCTCAGTAGTAGGTCATCTCAACACCATTTAAAATTTGGATGTTATTTAGTTCTGAATGTGATTCATCCATGGGTGGTAGGTCATTCTGATAATTATCCAATTATTCTCATTCTGATTGAAGGTCATATTCAATGGTGATATTGGTTCGGTGTTAAGTATTTTTGATACAAAGCCATATTTTCTTCCTAGCTATGATATATTCTTTATGGAAGGTATTTTCCATACTCAGTGAAATTTACATTGGTCATACCCAATGGTTGGTGTTTTCAAAACTTTTAAAAAATTTCATAGTTCATATCCAATGATAGGTGTTTTTAACACTTCTTAAAAATTACATTGTGATGGAGAATCATTGCTTATAGAGGGTCTTTCCCATTATTACCCCCATTTTCAACATAATTGTGGGTCTTTTCCAATGGAGATTCATTGCTGGCAGTGACTCAACCTCAATAGTTAGTCAGTTATGGTTGTGACTCAACCTAAATGGTGATTCATGTCTGTAGGTGAGTTTTTTCAACACTTTACCAAATTTATTAACAATATATTTAATAATATAATTTTTTTATAATGCATAAAACTCACTAATAACATAATAAAAAAGATTTGGTAATCATTAAAACAAGTAGGTTCCAATAATCTCCCCCTTTTATTGTTCACAAATCATCACATTTTTATAACACATAAATAGAACAAAATGAGGTATGAAAATAGGTACAACTTAAATATAAATAGTATCAAAGATGATAAGAAGGAAATAGTATCATAGAAACATTAATATAAAATGAAATAAAATAATTTCCATATAATCATTCTCTCCAATTTGGGATTATCAAAAAGTGATAATAAAAGTTTAATTTCATAGAAACAAAATAAGAATAAAATAGAAGTTCCTTTGAAAATCAAGTGAATTGATTCACAAAGATATAAAAAATGGTATACTAAATAAGATCATTATAAAAGAATAAATGTATAATGTTAATGATTTTTGTGTAGAGTTTGAGGGTCAAGATAATATTTTCCCTTCCCTTTGTCTGAAGCCGAAGGTTCAACAAGTGAGGATGAAGAAACTTGAGGGATAATAGTAGGGAAATTAGTTAGAGAAGGAGTATCTCTGATAATAATTGGTTTTATATTCTGAATTAATTATCTAGTAGTGATTATAAAATGACGGAAATGAGCTGGTAGAGGAGAATTTGTTTCTCTTGTGACTCAAGGCCTGAAGAGCTGTGGATAAGTAGTTGTAGGTATAAGATGATCTATAATAGGAATGGAATCATGAGACACCATAGAAGTCCCAAAAACATGAAGAAACTATTTTTTATGATTTATGAAGTTTATAATGATGTTTCCACTTCTCTCCATAGCACAGAAAAAATATTTATTCTCTTCCATAAAAATGTTATGCACTAAATTAATCACCATCAACTACTTCACTTTATCTTTAAAGGATTGACTGACTAGAGGAATTCTTAGGTTATCTATTAGAAAAATGAAATGGACCTTTAGTTCATGATTAGTATAAATCTAAGAAATATAATTATTTGTGGATTTTTTGATAGTATCCCTATCCTCTTTAATAAATTTCATGTACTCCATAACCATCATATGTACATGGTCACTGTTATACTTTAATTTCATTAAAATATCATGAGGAATAGAAGACACACCACCCAAAATACCATGATGTTCTTCTCGGATATCTATCTTGATCTTCTCATCATCAAAAGTATGAGGTGGAGAACTATAATAAAAAGATATTGAAGTAAGATTCTTCATCCTCTAATAAATATTCCATGGAATCTTTAAATGAAGGAATAATATCATCTACTATGGATATCTTGGATTCCAACTCATTTTACAACCTTCTATTGTCTATTTCATCTTCTTGGATATGATGCATCATTTTTGGATGAATATGATGTATCACTAGAACAAAAAATTCCTTGCATCCCTTTCACTTAACATAATGAAATTTGGTTCCTAATTATTCAAAATCGATCCAAAATCATGTAGCATCCTTTCTCTATAAGATTCTATGTCATCTCTAGTGACCACATCCACGAACATAGATGCAATGGTAGGTGCGAAAACTCTCTCAATGGAAGGTGCACGCATATTAGAAGAAATCATGTGAAATTCCCCTATATCATCAATCTCAAATACCAAATACCGCTTAGGATCCATCACTTATTGACTAGAAGGCCTCTTATCATCTGAATCTGAGTAGTCTAGACCAAGTCTGATATACCCTAGAAATATATCCCATTCTTCAATAACTTGGTCCATAAATTTCATGGAAGTCTTAACATAGGTCTTAACAAATGGATTCTCTATAGTTTTATACTCAATAATGGTAGGTAGATACTTAGTGGATCTTTATACAACCATTGTCTTCTTAGAAACCATCTGTAGGTACATAATGATCTTCATCAACAGTCGAATCAATATGATGACTCTCCATACTTGGATATTTATCCCCAAAAGGTGATAATTGATTATTATCTTTGGTATTTATATCAACATATTCAACTTGGAAGGGTATCTCTTCAGATCTAGAGACAACTGGAGAAGAGATAAGTGATTGACGCATATCAACATCCTCATCCCCAATGCATTCAAAATGACCATTATGATCAGATCCTCCATCATTGTCACATTATTTTCCATTTTTGTCTTACAAATCTTCTCTTAATCCTCATTATTATTCATTTTCATTACCATTCTCATCATTCCCATTTTCTTATGAGTTTCTAGAAATTATTTTGAACTTCTATTCACATAAAACGTCAGTTTTTTCCATATCACTACCTTATTTCATGAGATATTCTCTGATAGTGAGAGTCCTTGGTGGACTAGGAGCACCGTAAGTAATATTCAAGGATACTTGGGGAAAATATAGATCACTTCCTTTCTCAAATGGATATTCTAATTCCTCATTACCAATGGAAGAAAACTCTATTTCCTCATCTGAATACTCAACCACTTCATCTGTTTCTAAAATAGGATCCCCAAGGTTCTTTGGTATAGCTGAATGATCAACCAGATTTAAATAATCATAAATTATTTCACTATCATAAACCCACTATTTCTTCCATGGGATCTAGATAATTTTTATACTTTTACAAATCACCTTTTTGGTAAAAAATCCTCCATATTAAATTATTATTTCTTATCCTTACTCAATTAGTCCCTTGGCCTCTATCATAGTCAAAATAAAATTGGGGTAAATAAGGGAGTTCGACCTTGAATAAGTCTTGACAAATTACATCATACAAGTCATCAGATATATTCAAAGATTTATATTATCACATATCTTCATATTAAATAGAAGATAAACATCTTTATACCTCATTGTCGAAAAATCACCCTTCCTATGTCATATCATATGCTCGATAAATTTGAAATGAAACTGAAATTCTCGATCTAGATCAGTAGTAATTTTTCTTTTAATAATACAATCTCTAGTTAATTCTTTTAGAGAATATTAAAGAAAAAAATCATCACCATTATCTAGAATAGTTTTTTAATAGTCATTTGAGACACCCTCATAAAGAAATTTAAGATAAATTTCCCATTTACTTGAAGAAAATACCACGGTACGACCATTTATCCTAGTTTTTACACAGCCTTCATCTTCCTCAAAACTATACTCAACAAACAGGTAGAACTAGTGCACTAAATTAAGATGTAAAGGTCTCTCATTGTAAGAGAACCATTCCACCCATCTCTGGTACTGCATAATTTTTGGCACTAATGACTTTCTTAACAACAACTATTCAACATGAACATCGTTTTCTGGCACCACAACTCTGTTTACAAGAAACGGGTTCACTTGATAAATAGAAAATGAATGACTAGATTTCAATTTCTTATTATTTGCAGGACGTGACTTTTCTAGATAAAATTTTGAGTATCTCTACATTATAACCACGGAGAGTAGTTTGGAAGGTTTGGAAGAAAGAAAGTAAAGACCGATAGTCAGGAGAGAAAAGTGGTAGGGGTTATTTTCAATAGAAAAGTCATGAGGGAGTGAGATATTTAAAATTATACCAATGTCAAATTTTATATCATTTTTAGATTTATGAAAATTGAAAATTAAAAAATAGAGTAAAATTATAATAGTATCCAAAATTAAATAAATTTATCATAAAAATAAATTTAAAACGATGCCTTAAAAAATAATAGTGAATTTGTTTACAAAGGCATGAGGTTCCCAATGGTAGGTAAAACCAATGGTGGGTAAAACTCACCAATGGGTAAAACCAAATATGGGTAAAACCAATGGTGGGTAAAACCAATGGTGGGGAAAACTCAACAGTGGGTAAAACTCAATGGTGGGTAATGCTTGACGGTTGGTAAAACACAATGGAGAGTCCTAGATAATTATGTTTAACAAAAATTATTCATCCCTATTTCATGTTTTATGTAGTTAATTTATCTCATAATTCAAAGTCTTAGTAAAATATCAGGAACCTGAAGTTCTGTACCAATGTATTCAAGAGTTATATCACCCTTTTGAAATGGTTTTCCAAAAAGTTTTTTCTTACATCAATGTGTTTTGTTCTAGAGTGTGATATAGGGTTTTTAGAAATGTTTATTGAACTTTTGTTGTTCCAATTTATAGGTACATGTCAGAATTGATATCCATAGTCATGTAATGTGTGTTTCATGCACAAAATATGAGCACAAAAACTACCAATAGCTATGTATTCATATTTAATTGTAGATAGTGCAATATAATCTTGTTTCTTACTATACCAATATAGGTGACTTTCCAAAAAATTTGAGAAGTTATAAAGGTGTTTTTTCTATCTAAATTACAACCACTAAAATCAACATCAAAATAACTAACCATATAAAATTCATTTCCTCTAGGTTAGAATAATATTAAATTGGTTTTATATTTTTTTTAATTGAAAATTATTTTTATAGAAATTATGTGTGACTGTTTTGTGTTTTCATGAAAATGAGAACACATACACACACTAAACATAATGTCAGGTTGACTAGCAGTTAAGTAAAGAAGACTTCTAATCAAACCTCTATAACTAGTTTGATACACTAATTTTCGAGCTTCATCAAGATCCAATTAACATGTGGTACTCATAGGAGTATCACCAATCTTAGTTTTATCCAAATTAAAATGTTTTAAAATTTACTTAGTATATTTAATTTTATTTAAAATAATTCCTTATTTATTTTAAAAAATATGAAAAACAAAAAATAATTTGAGTTCACCAATTAAACTCATTTCAAATTTATTTTGCATCATTTTTGAAATATCAGTACATAAAGAGTTTTTAGAAGATCCAAAAATAATATCATCCACATGAATTTGAATAACTAAATATTTTTCTGAAATTATTTTTATAAATAGGGTAGGATCAACTATACCATTTTTGAATCCTTTTGAAATAAGAAAATAATTGAGCCTAGAATACCAAGATCTAATAGGGGATTTTAAAACCATATAAATATTTTTTAAACATAAAAACACAATTTGTAAAATAAGGATTTTTAAATCCAATGGGTTTCCCAACAAAACAAATACTCAATTATATATCCATTTAAGAATTCACTATTGACATCCATTTGATATAGTTTGAAATCTAGATGTGATTCATATGAAAAACAATATTCTAATGGATTATTGTATGGATATAGGTGCGAAGGTCTCTTCATATTCTATACAGTCTTATTGACTATATCCTTGTACAATTAGTCTGGCCTTATTTCATACTATTATACCAGATTCATCAACCTTGTTTCTATAATCCCATTTAGTACCTATAGTCAATGATTATTTGGGTCTATAAATAAGTTACCAAACATTATTTCTTTAAAATATATTAAGTTCTTATTTTATAGGAATTACCTATAGTTCATCATTAATTGCATCATTAATGTTCTTAGGTACAAGACATGACATGAATGTTTGATGTTCAACCCGGTTTCTTAGATAAGATATAATTTTTGTGACTATATCTAAGTCTACAACAAAAATATATAAGTATGGTTTTCAAGATCCCTAACATCTCTAAAAAAATATGGTCTGGTCACTTCAGTGTCCTCTACAAGTTTGGGTTCTAGATGTTTCTCAAAATTGGATGATTTTTCTACTTGTTTTATTGTAGAATTAGAAGGTTTGGAATTTAAGTTCAAAGTGAATAAATCAACCTCATTTTTTTATAAAGGAGTTTTAGGATCATGTGGATCATTCTCATCAAAATTTAGATGAAAATATTCTTCCACATTCTTGGTTCGTTTATTTAAAACTCTTTAGTATTTACTAGAGGTTGAATAACCAAGGAAAATTCCTTCATCACTATTGGATAAAAACTTGTCAAGATCATCCTCAGTGTTAAGAATAAATACTTTACAAAATAATAATATAAAGAAATTAACCTTAGTCCTTCTATTATTACAATGTTGATAAGGGGTTTTCTTTAAGATAGTTCTAATTAAAACTCCATTGTTTATATAGAAGGTTATGTTCACAACCTCTACCCAAAAGTAGAAAGGTAAGTCATATTCATTAAGCATTGTCCAAGATATCTCTTGAAGTGTTTTATTTCTTTTATATAAAACTCCATTATAATAAGGGGTAATAAGAGTATAGAATTTATTACTATAGTAATTTTTTGAGTAGTAGGATTAAAAGTTTCAATTTTCATACTCACATCCATTTTCACTTTTTAAGGTATTAATTCTAAGCCCACTTAAGTTTTCTAAAAATTTAGAATACTTGTGAAATAAGAAAAAGCTTCAATTTAGTGAGATAAAAAGAATAAAAAATTATACCTAGAAAATTAATCTAAAAGTACATAAACAAAGTTATTCCAATTTAAAATTAATACTATAGGTGATACAAATATGTCCATGTGAACTAACATAAGAGGTTGAGAAGTTGAAACTTATTTAATTAATTTGAAATAAATATTGTGTTGTTTCCCATGTTGACAAGGGTTATATACTTTTTGATTTTGGAATTCATGTTTTCTTAGATCCCTAACTAACCCTTTCCCTCTAATATTTCTTATGAGTGAATGTTACAGTTATCTAGCATCCTATTCCAATGCCATGATTCTCTATGAGAGGCCATAATGCAAGACAAATTTTTTCAAATCAAAGAATCGAGATTAACAACATACCAATTCTCATTTATCAAAGTAGTAAATACTAAATATTTTTTTGAATTAAAAATATTACAAGCATTGTTTTCAAACTTCAAATGAAAACCATCATAACATAATTGAAAAATTCTATGAATATTGTATTTTAAACCATAAAAAACGAACTTGAGAAATTAAAATTTATTTTGTGTTACCAATTTAACCAAGGTCAATGATATTTACTTTATCATTTTTACCAAAGGTGACATGAGAAACATCAATTTTTATGAGGTTCTTAAACCTCATGAAATATCATGTCATATTCCCAAAACAACCATTTTCCAGGAACCATAGTTTTTCACAAGATATCTTTTGGTATCTTTCTTACAAAATAAAGTTTACACCAAGAATGATTTTGGGACCCATATTTTCTTGGGTCTAGATTTGTTAATAAATAGGGATTTATAAACCCAAATTTTATTAATTGGTTTCTTGTAAATAGATTGTAAACTTTTTGAAATAAAAACATTATTCGGTCTATTTAAAAAATAACTTCATGTAGAATTTCTAGAATTAGACTTATAAACAAAAGTTCACATAACAACTATAATTTGTCCAAGTTATTAAACATGAAAAGTAATATATTTTACAGAAATTTGGTTTCCTAATATCTGAGATAGAGTATCTCTTAAATTTTTTAATCTTACTAAATATTTATTTAGTTTCTCATTTGGTTTTTCTTCTCGATATTTTCCTTTAACAATTGATCATTTTTCTCTTTCTACACCGAGTACAAAATTAATATTAACATATAAAAAATATTGTATATTTAGAATTTTATATTTGTATTTATACTCATTAATGGTATCCTCATGCATGTTTCAATGTTAAAACTTTTCTTCTCTAGAAATATCATCATCAATTTCATTTTCAGAGTGATTAGAATTAATTACAGGTGACACAATGGGTACCTAATTTATGTTTTTCATGAAGCACATGTTTGATCTGTCAGGATTTTCTTCATGAGTGGAATATGAGTCACTAGATTTATCCCCATAAGTAATACATGTGGTTTAAATGGATTTCTTATATTTCTTATATTTTCCCTCATACTTCTTCTTATACTTCAACTTTGGATAATCAACATTAACCTGTCCTTTTATCTTACATTCCTAATAGGTACTCTCATTTGTATTTCCATATCTTTTCTAGTCCTTTTTACAAGTTTACCAATTGTCATACTTTCCTTTTTAACTCATTTTCCTTAATATTTTCTTCTTATTTTATAATGTATTAGACCTTCTGGCTATGTGGGAAATTTCTTCATCACTATCCACTGGCGAATCTTCATCACTAGAGATTTCATCTTGTTCCTTTTATTTTCCCTTCTATTTTGATTAAATAGTTTTAAAAGAAATATATTTTATCCAAGGTTCATAATCTTCTAGATGATTGAACTTAAAATCTTCTTAATACATCATAAACTTCCCAATAAATTCCTTGAAATACAGTTTACTAATGTCATAGGATTCCCTTATTAAAAAAGACATTCCTCTCCATCTCTCTAGAAGACATCTCAAAATTCACATGATTTAGTCATATTTATACATTGGATTTCCCATGGATCTCATTGTATTTAATATTAAATTTAACATGAGATATATATATAAAATTATCTCATCGTGTTTCATCTCAAAATTATCATATTTAATTGTATAAATATTCAATCTCATTTTTTTTAACATTAATGGTTCCTTCATGTTAAACATCTAATGTATCCTAAAATTCCTAAGTTGTTTTACTAGAATATATTCTATTAAACTCTTCATATCCTAAGGAATAGTAAATAGAACTCATATATTTTCAATTTTATTATACGAAAGTTTAGTATCATCATCCCAAGTAATCCCAGAAGACTTAAGAAACTCATACTTTTCCTCAATAGTAGACCAAATTTAAAAACCCATGCTTTCAATATGAATTATCATTTTTATTTTACATTAAAGATAATTATTTACATCAAATAAAAGAGTTCTATTAGTAGCAGTACCTTCTTGTCTATTATCCATTTAAAGAACTAAATTTAGAATTGACAGAAATTTGAGATCTTTAAAACAACTAAAATCACAGTTGAAAAGATTTTAAAAAATCTATGATACCAAATGTTGGTTGGAGTGAGTATCTCAAGAGGGTGGTGAATTGAGTGAATAATAAATATTTATGTCTAAAATATATTTAAGTAAAATCCACAATATAATTATAACAACCCATTTAATCAAAATAACATATTGATATAATTTTTTATCTTTTAAAAGATTTCACAAATATTGATTAAGTCTTTGTTAAAAAAATTATGAAAAACTACTTTAACATTTGAAATCAATTTACTTAATGAAAAAATTATATAAAAAATAATTTATACTAAATATAAAAGTATTGGTTTCATTTATAGTTTAAAAACAAGTTTAGTATAATGGTTTGAGATAAAACAAAAAAACACACAATGGCATAAATACAATAGGTTCAGTCTCAAGCTGAGACTTAAACCTATCCAATTGAAAATAACCTACTACTAAGAAGATTATATAAAATAATATATGATCCACAAATTAGATCAGGTATACAAGAAAAAGGATATCTAGTCCACGTAGGGACCACTTCCACAACACCGTGGGGATAAAACAAAAAATTTCCACACATGGACCTCTTCCACAACACATGAAAAAATAGGTGTAAATAATGTTTGATAAGATATTGAGTATCTTCTAGTTATGGTGTAGCAGTCAGAGTGTGTGTATAAAATACCTATTGAGAACATGCTTCTCGTAATATAAGTAAAATAGACAGGAACATAAAATAAAAATATTTATAAATATTTTGTTTCTCTTTTTGATATGCTCTATGGATTGTGACTCTTTAAATTTAGCTTAAATAGGATATTTAGTTCAGAATATGAAAATCACAAAAAATAGAGTGTTGTGAACTCTTTTTTCTGACTGTATGAAGGAAATGAATGTTTGATGTGCTCTAATTTCACCAAATTAGGTATCTATACAGGATGAAGCATATAATATTCTAAGAAGTGGAACTCTTTGTGTGTCTATGAATATCTTTGTGTGAATCTGTATGTCTAATATATATATACACATAAGTGAAAGAGTGAGTCTTCTACTTCATTTAACAACATCCTACAAGAAGAATCATCCAAATACTCTACTCCTCATACTGTATTACTGACACAATCTTTAATGATTCTCTGTAATAGTTTAAGAACAATCATTAAATAATTATCATCCGTAAATTTGATAATATATCCATTATAAATATTTAATTCAAAATAAAAAGAAATAGTGGTGGTGACTAATTTTAATGGTGAAAAAACATTGGAAGTGACTTAGTCTAGCAGTGAGTCAAGCTAGTGGTGAGTCAAGCCAACTATGACCCATCTGAGTGGTGAGTCTTCTCAATGGTAGGTAATCTCTACACTTTGTCAAATTTGGATGTGATTGAGTTTTGATGGGTGATTCATCCACTTGAATTAGAACATTATGATACTTATCAAAATTTTTCATTGTAACAGAGGTTTATATTCAACATTAATTATCACACCCAGATCTTTAATTCCATGCTTTGTTTCAAATATTATTTTGGTTCTTAGTTTTATCTAGGTTTTCGGGTGATTTAGGATTAGATTTGGTGTCTCAGGTGTTCATGATCTAAGTCAGTAGTCTTGGAAGTCATAGTTGGTATTTGGACTTGTATTTTTTAAAGGGAAGGTATAAGGATGATATGGGTTAGAATTGAATTTATTTCACTCCTATTGGAACCATTGTGGGGTATGTTTATTGGGGTGGTTTCTTCATGATTTGTGCCAAACCGTGAGCCCATTTCCAGATTTAAAAACAAAATTTGTTTCTTCAATAAATCCTTAATTTTTCAACATTTCTCACCCATTCCACTTTCCAATTATCCTCTAATGACCTATTTAAACCACCATATCCATTTGGACCCCTTATTAACTAACAATCTGGGTGGATTTTGGAGATTTATTGAGGCATTGGGCCAACTAGTGAGCCTATTTCCGGATTTAAAGAAAAAAATTTATTTATTTTATACATCATTAAATTTTTAACATATTTTGGTAATTAAACCTCTCACTGAAGACCACAAAACCTAGGTACACTCCCATATTCCATTTTCCCTCTTTGGATTTCATATTCATCGTGGATTAAAGTGAATTTAAACAAGGTTTCTGAAATCATCCATATTTTCAAGGAAAATTTGTTGATTTCAAAAATCAATCATTTTTTAATGTTGTTCCCCCATTTTAGTACCCACTTAACCTATTTATCCTTATTCAAATATCCATTCCAATTTTTGAAACTTATAGATTCAGCTATTGGTGTATTTGGGGTGATTTATTCAAATTTTTTCAAGTAAGTGAATTCCTCTCTTGTTCCTTCAATTTCCTTAGGGTTTATCCCCTCTTTAAAGTTCCAAATATCCAGAAAATAAGGTTTCATACCTAGTGTTTAATTTTGGGTTTCTGGGTCCAATAGTGTGGATTTAGGTTAGTTTTCACTCACTTGTGGTGCAACAGTGGTGCAGTTGATATTTTGAATAATGATTTGGGGGTTTCGGTACAAAAGGAAGGTGATTCCATATGTAATAATTTTTTTATAAGTTTGATTGCTTAATTTACTTATTTTTAATGTTCCTCATATGTTTTTTTGTGGTGAAAAATAAATTTTTAATGGAATTGGTTGAGTTTATAATTTTAAAGTTTCAAATTTGATTTAAATAGTGTGTCTTTCTTGTGTAACTCTTATTGTATCATTTGGGGTGACTTTATAACATATACAAATGGTTTATTAAATGTGTCTTGGGATTCCAAATCTAATTTGGTAGGGTTTTGGTGTGGGTTTGGCCTTGAAATAGGGGTTTTAATGGGTTTTATGTAAAAATCATTATTATACTTCTTGAAAGTGTTTTATGAAAAATTTAAATGGTTTATTGAGTTATACAAAGTGTGAAAATGATGTTTATGTAATGTTTTATTGGGCGTATGATATTAAAATGGGTTTTTAAAGAGAAAATGATTATTGGTGATGCCAAAAAATTTTAGAACATTTTATGAATTGTTTTAATGTTTTATTAAATTGTTAGAAGGGTGTGAAACATGTTTATGTACTGTTTTATGTGATTATGATGTTAAAAGGAATTTTAATGTGAATGGAGTTTTATGTGACAATATTTTGGGATTTTTGGTGTGTGTGTATTTTGGAAATAGAATTTTCATGTGCCAATTGTATTTTATGAGATGTGAAACTTGATTGAGCATAAAGTGGGAAACCTGAGTATCTTGGTGCGCAGACATGTACTAGTATTCTAGTGATCCAGAGTGTTTTTGTCCTTATCTCACGTTTGAAGTTTGATGATGACAACACTAACTAAACTATTATGATGATATTGAGGACCACAAGGTTATTTACATGTTCTATACAAGTGTATCATGCATGAGAACATATATTTATTGTGGCGACTCTTCAACGAGATACAAGGTACATGGGGCCCACAGCTAGCTAGTGCCTATGGGTCTTCCCGTGACTAGTGATCATTGAATATATGATACTCAACATCAGTATATAGTGTTTTTGGATTGAAAATTCAGTATCATTTTCATTTTATTTTAAACTGTTCATTCCTTAAAATATTCATCTTGAAAACTGTTTTTTATTTAAAGTACCATCCTTTAGAAAATATTTTTCTACCTTTTCTTGTTTATGAAGACTTGTAATCATTTTATCGTATAATATTTTTGGTAGAATCCTATTATGATTAGGATCACACCCTAATTACACCCTTGGGTGTAAGTTCACTTGGTAATCTTTGTCACATGTATGGATAAAGCTTTTTGTGCTAGTGGTTTGGGTTGTTAGCTTTTATTCATGGTGCAACACTGTGAAGAAGTATTGGGGATGATGGACCCTTGGCGTGTGGTGCCCCTTGATCCCTTTTTGCTGATAATTTTGAGTTGTGGCCCACATGGTATTTGTCTAAAACTATGTATATCAGTTATTAATTTTATAAAAGGATTGTTTGGATTATATTTTCAGATTTGGTTTATTTATTGTTCTTGGTGGTTTAATGCTAGTAAATTTAGGTAAATCATTCCCAAACACTTTTTTATGATACCCATGAACTTTTAATACCTATGGGGATTGGTAAAACCCCTCAGTCCTTGCCACAGACTGGGTCGGGCATCAGTTTTGATGGAAACCAGATCTAGTTCTTGACAAAATGGTATAAAAGGGAGGTTCACTCTTTTTGAGTCATGTTCTTTGGGGAAAGAGTCTAGGTAGACTAGAGCTAGGATTGATGGGACTTTCCATTCCAATTATGAGGTGTGTGCCTATCCAGAAAACCACATTATGTGAATCATGTCACCATGGGAAGTTAGGGTTTATCTGAGTTCCTTTGTTCTCAAGGTTCATTAATGATTGGGGGAATGAAAAGAGAGTTGGGTTAATGGTCTCAGGGAGCTTGCAGGGCCTAGCAAGCTATGTGGGGCTTGGGATATTTCCCTAAAACACTCTCTATGATGGTGAAGTGACTGGTGTATGGAAACTAACCATATGTACAAGACACATTCCAACACTAATTTCCCCTTGCATTGTCTTGTGTATTTTTATTTTGGAAAATTTATTTTAAATAAATATAAAAATGATGACTTGATTTTAAGAAGTGGGAATTTTTGTGAAATGGTTTTTAGTAAACTGAAAGTGGTTTGACGTATGAAAGGGTAGAAATTAAATTTTAGAATGGTTTTGAAAGAGTAAGTGGTGTGTTTACACCTCTTTTCAAAGTGTGAACTATGTTAAGGTGGGTTTTCAAAATCTGTTTCAAATAGAGTTTTACGATCTATTGAAAAGTGTTTTGAAAGTAATGAAGTGTTTTGGAATTTATGTGTCAGGTTTGAAGTTGAGATTTTATTTGGTAATTAGTGGGCTTTGAAAAAGATTCATGAATTTTTGGGAACTTGTTTTAAGTGGGGATAAATGAGTTTCAAAATGAATGGGTGTTGACGAAATAGAGTTTTTCATAAAAAAGAAAGTGTTTTGAAATGGGATGAGATGCTTTGAATGTAATGTGTATGACTTGAAAGTGAGTTTTAATTCATATTTGGTGTTTTTTGAAAATTCTTATAATATTTTAATTGGGTTTTGATTTTGTGGTTAGTGGTTTGGAAAAAAAGGAAGTGTCCATTGAATGTCTTGGTTTTTTCAAAATTTGAAAGAATTATTGTTTTAACCTTTAGTATTTCCTTAAGTAACCATATGCATGGATTTACATGGGAAGATGGATGGTTAAGGGAATGGTTGGATGAGTTACATTATGGATATGAGAAGGGTTCCTAGTGTGTCATAGAAACATGCATGTGTGAGGCCCATGGGGTACCTTTGGTTGAGGCACCAACCTCCGACCCATTTATTTTCAAAGAGATGATCTTAATGAAAAAATTTGATGTGAAGATCACTAGTTTGGGTGTTGTATCTTATATGTTTTTGGGAATGTTATGGTGGAGTGTATTTAGTTTGAGAACCCCTTTTCTGAATGTTTTTTTGGGTTTTTGTTTCGTTAGTAAGTTGGGTTGAAGTGTTTATTGGTGGCCCTTTGTGAGAAATGTCTCAATAATCCCTTGTGGTTGCTATCCTCAAGTGTTCATACTTGGTTTGTGGTATGTTTTGACCAAAGGACTAGCTTGGTTGGGTCCTTGTATGTTCTTGTTGGCTAGGTTATGCTCCCATAAAGAGTTAATGAATTATTGAATTGCAACGATGGGTGATTCACCATTGGAAGGCCCTCCAGTTGATCGATGTACAGACTCTCTTCCCAGGTTTCTGGGCTGAGTCTACCCCTCTTATTTTTGCCTATGTGGATCCTTGCATGGAATAAGAGTGGTTGTGGAAGGTTGAATACACATTGGTTCCTTAAGCATCCAGAGTTTCTTAAATAATCAAAGGTGATGTTTGACACCGTTGTGTCTACAAGTTTTATTGGAAGTGATGAAGTGGAATTCCAGAAAGGAAGGGGAAAATAATCAAGGGGACTCAGTGTAGAATGATGTCTTAAAGGGCCTTTGGGTATTTTGTCAGTATCATCGAGTCAAGGGTTCTTGTTGGGAAACCGATGTTGAAAAATTATATCGTTCAAGGATCCTAAGATTGATTTCGGTAATCACAAGCTACTTGGAACTCTATTAATGGTTTCACTCCTAGTAAAGACCTTGTCACTTGAAAGGGTCATGTCTGGCGGTGTCTTGTTGTGCTGTGTTTTTTATGGAAAAGGTGGCTGTTCTGGAACCTTTTGAGGGATTATTCTTACATGAAAGTGTTTTCTATTCTGAGAATTTTAAATTCCTTATTCTATGTGATGATTTATTCCAGGTGTCTTATTTATGATATTGTTTTGAGGATAAAGAGGTTATGCAAATGCATCACCCAAGTCATTGTTCAAGTAAATGTTTGTTTTTTGAGACAGTGTTTTTCATGGGGTGTTGTGATCATTATCTCCGAACTATAGTGCATAAGATGATTCAAATATCAGGCCTCCAGCCATAGGCCTCAGAGTGAATATTTTCTTGTAGTTAGTAAATCTCCAGGGGTGTAAGGGATCTTGGTTTCTCTTCTGTGTCTAGTGTGGGATATTGAGATAGTTTAAAGTTTCGATGTGGTTGTTTCATTTCAAGTGGCCCAGTTTGGTGGAAAGGGATGGGGGACCCTATCCCATAGGGTAGTAATATTTTTTTATGGAGAAGTCCCTCTATTGTTTTAGGGGGGCAGGGTTGTTTTGTTTCCTCAAACCTAGTTCTTGAACCGTTGTGGGTGCAACCCTCAATTTAGTTGTTCATGTATGAATAACCTGGTAGGGTCTTTTTGATCTCATTCATGGATGGGCTCAGTCAATGATGGTGATTCATGTGTAAGTGGTGAATTTTGGAGTGTCTTAACCAGTTTTGAGTTTCTTTAACCGACACCCCCTTTGTATTGGGATTGGATCTTATGGGGCCTTCTTCATGTCGGCCCCTGCTAGCTGGTAAAGATGGTTGGTTCTTACGGTGAGGAGTCTGTTCAGTCTTCCCTTATGGGTGTCCTAGTTTTGTCTTGAGAAATTAAGTTGGGTCTTATGGCAGGAAGTCTGTTCAGGTCTCCCCATATCCATAATTCAGTTGTGTTCATTGTTTTGGGATGTTGGTAGGTAGTCTTGTTTTGAGGTATCCAACAACCAATTTCTTCCTTGGGTAAAAATGGGATTGGAGAAAACCCAATGGGATTTGGTTTGAATATGTTTGATCATTTTAGGTAAGTGGGGAGAATTTTGGTTAGTGAGAGTATCCCTTCCTTTAATTGATCTATTGGAGGTGTTTTGGCCTTTTGGGTGTGGGTGAACTTGGAAAGAGAGTCCACCTTGGTCTATCAATCGGGTTTTGTTTTTTAATCTAGAATTGTTGTTGATTTGTGGGGTAAAAAAGATTTATAGAGGGGAGAATTTTCACACTGGGATATTCAATTACATTATTTGTTTCAAATCTTATTTTGGTTTTTAGTTTTCTCTTTATTTCCGGGTGTTCTGGGATTAAATTTTGTTTCTCAAGTGTTCTTGATCGAAGTCATTAGTCTTGGAAGTATTAGATGGAATTTGGACTTGTTTTTTTTAAATGGAAGGTATAAGAATGAGGTGGCTTGGAATTGAATTTTTGAAACTCCTAGTGGCACATTTTTTGGGATATGTTTATTAAGGTGGTTTCTTCAATATTTGGGCCAAACCGTGAGCTAGTTTCCCTATTTGAAAACAAAATTTGTCTCTTTTATAACTTCTTAGTTTTTCTACATTTTTCACCAATTACACTTCCCACTTGGACTCTCCTAACCTATTCAAACCAAAATATATATTGGGACCCCTTAAGAACTCATAATCATAGTGGATTTTGGTGATTTATTCTAGAATTGGGCTAACCAATGTGCTCATTTCTAGATTTAAGGAAATAATTTATTTCTTTTATATATCATACTTTTTTAACATTTTTGGTCATTTCACCTATCACTCAAGCCCACAAAACCTAAACGCACCCCCATCTTCCATTTTACCTCTTTAGAGCTCATCTTTATTATGGATCAATGAAAATTTTCTCAAGGATTCTAAAATCATCTTGATTTTCAAGGGGAAGTTGTTTCTTTCACAAATAATTAATTTTTTACTCTTTTCCCCATTCAAATCCCTACTCAACCTCCTTAGCCTTATTCGAACCTCCCTTACTTTTTTGGCTATTTAAAGATTCAACTATTGGTGTATTTGGGGAAATTTATTCAATGTTTCTCAGGTAAGTGAATCCCTCTCTTGTTCCTTCCATTTCTTTAGGGTTTCTCCCCTTCTTCTTGAAGTTCCAAATTTATAGAAACTAGAGATTTATACCTAGGGTTTTATTTTTGATTTATGGGTCCAATAATTTGGATATAGGTTATTTTTCTCTCTCTTGTGGTGCGGTAGTGGTGCGGTTGAAGTTTCACACAATGATTCGGGGATTTTGACCCAAAAGGTAGGTGATTCCATTTGTAAGAATTATCTGATGAGTTATATTTCTTGATTTACTTATTTATCATGTTCCTCATGTGTTTTTTGTGTTGTGAAATCTGTTTCTAGTGGAATTGGTTGAGCATTTAATTTTAAAGTTTCATTTTTCTTGAAATGGAATGTTTTTCTTGTGTAACTGTTGTGATATCATTTGGATTCACTTTATAACATATGAAAACGGTTTATTAAATGTGTCTTTGGATTAAAAATCCATTTTGGTAATGTTTTTGTGTGATTTTTTACTTGAAAGAGGGGGTTTGAATGGGTTTTATGTGCAATGCATTATTATACTTCTTGGAAGTGTTTTAGGAAAATTGTAAATGCTTTATTAAGTTATACAAAGTGTGAAATGGATTTTTATGTACTATTTTGGTGGGTGTGTTCTATTAAAATGGGTTTTTGAAATATAAAATTATGATTGTTGATGTCAAATGTTTTTAGAACATTTTATGAATTGTTGAAATGTTTTATTAAATAGTAAGAAGGGTGTGAAACATGTTTACATGCTATTTTGTGTGAGTATGATGTTAAAATGAAATTGAATTTTAATGGAGTGTTATGTGACATGATTGCGGGATGTTTGGTGTGTGTGTATTTTGTAAATGGAATTTTTAGGTGAAGATGGTATTTTATGAGATGTGGAACTTGATTGAGCACAAACAGGGAAACCTAGGAATCTAGGTAGGCAGATATGTACTAGTATTCTAATGATGTGGAGTGGTTTCATCCCTATTTCACATAGAAATTTTGATGATGAAAACACTAAATAAACTATTATGATGATGTTGGGTACCAATAGGTTATGGGTATCTTCCCTACTTCTGGATGGTTTTTGAGAACAAATATTTATGATGGTTTCTTTTCACCGAGACATGAGGTACCTGGGGCCCACAACTAGCTAGTGCCTAGGGGTGTTCCCATGACTAGTGCTCATTGACTATATGATACTCACTGTCGGTATACAACGTGTTTTTCTAGAAAATTCAGTATCTTTTTCATTTTATTTAAAAGTGTTCATTCCTTAAAATTTCCCCTTTGAAAAATGTTTTCATTTAAAGTTGCATCCCTTAGAAAATTGTTTCTACCTTTTTTTATTTATGAAAACTTGAAATATTTTTATATTATAATGTTTATAAAAAGGAATATTTTGTGTGGAATAATATTAGTATTAGGATCAAAACCTAATTACACCCTTGGGTGTAAGTAGACTTGGTAATCTTTGTCACAGCTATGGAAAAAGTTGTTAGTGTCAGTGGTTCCGGTTGTGAGCTTCCATTCTTGGTGAGGTGTTATGGAGAAGGATTGGGGATGATGAAACCTTGATGTTTGGTTGACCTTGAGTTCCTTTTTATGATAATTTTGACTTGTTTCCTTATTGGGATTTGTCTTAAACCATGTATTCCAGTTATATATTTTATTAAAGGCTAGTTTGGATTAAATTTTTTAAATTCATTTTATTTGTTGTTTTTGGCCGTTTAATGATTCTAAATTCATGTAAATAATTCCCAAACATTTTTTATGATACCCGGGCACTTGTTCCAGCCTGTGGGGATCGAAAATGCCCCGCGGGCCTTGCCATGGACTAAGTCAGGCATCAGTTTTGATGGTGACCAGATCTAGTTCATGATAGTAATTCAATTATGTTGATAGGTATTTTCGTTACTTATCCTAATTATTATCCTTGTAGTGGAATATTTCTAGTGCTAGGTGTTTTCTATACTATGGAAATTTTCTATTGGTCATATCCACGGTGTAATCAACACTTTGTTATAATTTCATTTGTTATCTCCAATCGAATGTGTTTTTAACACTTTTTAAAATTATATTATAATGGTGACTCATTATTGATGGTGGGTATTTCCCATACTTAGCCATATTTTCACCCTAACGGTGATTCATCCCCAATGATGGGTCATTGCTAGTTGTGACTCAACCTCAACAGTTATTCATGTCTAGAAGTGACTCAACCTCTATGGTGAGTCATGTCAAGGAGTGAGTGTTTTCAACGCTTAACAAAAATTTTCACCAATCTATCTTATATTATAAAATTTCATCATAACACATAAAACTCATTAATAACATAAGAAACATGATTTTATTATCATTAAAGTAAGGGGTTTCCAATAGTTATGCATAACTAGGATTCCACACAAGGAGAACATACATGGAAAATTAGGGAAAATATAAATAATTATAGTGTGATTGAGGTCATTGATCATGAGAAAGTATAGGATCAATGGAAAGTTAATGGACTCAAAACCATAAATCTATGATGATTTAAAAGATCGTAAATTAATAAAAATTAAAGGTAGGTGGATAATACTTTTATTTTAATATCATTTTCTTAAAGTTGTGGAATTAGTTAACCATATAAGAATATAAAGAATTTAGCTTAATTGATAAGTTTATATTTTATAATAATAATTTTATCCATTGGTTGTGCTGCAATCAATTTATAATTCATCCTTTACTTCATGAAATGAAAATGAATTTTTTAATGCATGAAGCTCTAAAATTCACTTTTAACATATCATAAGATCCATAAAAGAGTGAAAATTCTTTTCATTTGTCTCAAACCATTTTCTAAAATCAATATGTTTAGAAGAAGTTATTTAATATAATAAATTAATCACTAAACCTAAAAAGTAACACCATTATCTTATCAGTAGTAATTATTTTCTCATAATGTTGAACTAAAAACAATTTCATTAATGATGTTATTAAACTTGAAGGTTATCAATACCTTCAAACTTATAACTATAACATGTAAAGTAATTATTACTCAAACAACTTTTCCACTAAAAAAATACTTTAAATATCTTTGAAAACTCAATAATGAATCAGAAATTGCATCCATTAATTATAAAATAAAAAGATAGGTGCCTATAGATAGACCAACATCAACTGTAGAAGTAGAAAATTATTTTGACATCCATTTTTTTCTTCTGATCATGATGATTTCTACCATGTATTAGTAACTTCATAAAAATAATAGCATAATTCCCCCACTCATTTCTATGGAAGTATATTACTATATAACGACTATCTATTTTCTCATTCTTTTATTGTCTAGGTCTCTTTTCCTTGTAGTCACGAACCTTGTGACCAAACCTACCATATAAATAAGACTTTCAAGATATTGACATAAATTCCACAAAAATAATTTTTACCACATTTGGAAAAAGTTTTAGTCTTACCTACAGAATTATTTTTGGTTTCTTCTCTATTTCATATTACCTTTGACCATTTCTTACACTTTTCATTTCATGGAATATTAGTGTCCTAGAAATCCATCTCAACTTTATATGCATAATGAAAAACATTCTCATAACTTCTAAATTCTCTCGTGTCAAAAGATCTTCATAATCTTGGTTTATCCGTAACTAAAATACATTTATTGTACGATCATTTTATTGAATAAAGTATGCACATACATATCCAATTGTGTGAAGTTTTCTTCCTACACAGCCACAAAATATTTATCATTTTTCCTAAATTCCAAGATTTTTTCTCCATCCAAAGCTGAACAACCATAGAGAAATAATTCTCAAGGAAAAATATTCTTAAATGGGTCTCATTCCATAGCATTAAGAACATTTTTCTATCTTGTGTTATTAACCAAATACCAAAATTGATCAAATTCACCTTCAAAATGATATATAGAAAGAGTTACCTTTTAACATTTTTAACATCCCATGACTTCAAATATCTTCTCCAGGGAATTGATTCATCCATCAACTTCAACATTGTTAGATGATCTATTGAAAGATTGGGGATGTTTCCTTATGAAATCACCCACTATAGAAATGTTCCTTCAAGGTAAATCATGATCCTCTATAGAATAGACACTACCACTATTTATTTGTTGTGTCAACTGATCCATCACTGTAACAAACATTTTTGTTATAGTTAAAACCATCACGGGATACTGATTTGGAAGGATATTCTTCTCTTGGTTCCTTCTAAATATATGTTCCCTATTTCCTATATGGAAAAATATTTTGGACTGAATTATTTTAGTCAAAGATACAAGTAAATATTCAAATTCTATATCATTTCAACTTAACTATAAAGTAAAATATTCTAAGGGATTGTTATTAACACTATCATAACCTCTAAATATTTGTAAACCATATTTTAATACTAATTATAAGTCCCCCACCATAAACATTACATAATCTTCAATTTTATAAAATAATTTATTCTATAACCATTTAGGATACATTTATGTTTATATTTTTAGATAATTAGGCCATAAATAATACATAACAAAACTGTAAAATACAATGTGAACACATTCGATTAATATCAAATCAAGATTTGTTTTCATGGAAAATCTCTATAACCTTCAACTTAACTTATTAATTTCCATTATCCATCCTTAAACTCATATAAAAACATCTTAAAAACTAGGGATGAGCACAAAATCTTAGTTAGGGATATAAAAAGAAAGGAAACCATCAGTTCATTAGAAACAAAAAACCTAGATATTATTTAACTTTTCTTCAATTTTATTTTAGTTAAAAAAATAAAAACAATTCACTAGAAAAAACACACACACATATTTTTCTTAAATAAATACTTTAAAACCCATAGAAAGCAATAAAAACTCTTTTTAGTTTACATAGATCATTGTATACATAAAACCATTTCAAAATCATTTTAATTGGAATAACCATATGGCTGACTTTCAACAATATCATTACCCAATGCATTAGAGATCTATAACAGGGATCACCCATAATATAAGATATACAAGGCTCACATGTGAGCTATAATAGTGATCAACACTCTGTATAAGCTATATCAGGCTCACCCGTCTCTCATGAGCTATAATGGAAATCGACCCTTCGTATAATCTATATCGGTATCACCAATGAGCTATAATGGGGATCAAATAACTTTATAAGAAATATAGGGCTCATCCGTTACATATAATGATAAATTTAAATATCATGAGTAAAAACTTTAATTTTAAAAACCTTTTATAAACACTTTTAAACCCATATAAAAAACACCTTCAAATAAAAAACCCATTGTATTTTAAAAACCCATTTTCAATGCCAAAATTACCTTTACTTTTTAAAACCCATTTTCAATACCAAAGTACCTAAAAAAGGAAAATAGTTTTTTTTCATTTAAAAAAACATGTAATCTTGTACATGAACCCAGAAATAAAATAATAGTCATAGTGGTAGAAAATTCTTTGTCTCAATGTATGTTAAGAATATGGCATTCCTTCTATCATTTTTCAAAACATTTTGTGTAAGATATGTAAAATTATTCATTTTTGAAGCCTTTTTTATTCATACAATATAATTTATAAATAATATATTTCCATAAACTAATTTTTAAAACATATAAATTGAAAATTATAAGATTTTTAAGAAAAAAATTAAAAGTGTATTTTTAAAGGAAATGTCTCTTTTCACTAGGGAAATACTTAAATCATATAACCCCTTAAATAATAACTTGAGAAAACAGTAAATATAATTATAATTGGTAAATTAAGGTTATAACATATCAAATGGGATGTATATACATCTTATAAATGAATAAATGTTCATAACATCCAAATATGACTCAATGAAAGGAGAATGGGACGAAGTCCCTTACATTGAGTCTGATTCATCACATGTGTCTTTATCATTATGAATAATAAATTTATGTTAATTATTTATTTTCTTGAGAAAATTTTTCATGTTTATTATTACTTTTTTCACTTATTAAAATGTTATATAAATTTACTTACTCAATTAAGTTTAAGTTGGAAGCTTTAACCATAGTAAACATAAATGTTAGAAATGATTTGGTTGGTTTACTATAATCAAAGTGGTAATTATTTAGACATATATAGAATAATAATAATGATATAAATATCATAAATTATTCTTTTAAAACCAATCATGAAGAATGGTTATGATAAATGAACTAACGTTTCAATCTTTCACATGGAAGTCTATATATACACATGAGTAACATTTACATTTTTCAAATGATTATTAGGAAAAGAAGGTAAGTAACATTTATCTTTATAGAATGATAATTATATGATAAATAAAATTATATTTAATTATATATACTTATATATTTATATATCATTCTTGTGATGTAAAAGTAATCACATTTGTTAGAAGAGGAGGTATTCCACATGTCCATGAATGATGTTATCACATTTTTTAGTGTGTGAAAAGGTAATAAGAGTATTATATATTATATTTCCAAATAGATAATAATTTAATTAATATAAAAATTATGCCATTTTTTGATATATATTCATTATAGATACCCTTATTACCCTTTATTTAACACATTAGTGAAAAACTCTTTACATCGCTTCGTGAGTTGGTAGTCCACTGTACACACAATCGATGTTATCATATCCCATAAGGTATGAAATTTAAAAAGGGTGTATATGATATAATAACTAAATCGGTATATTTATGTTATAAATATCATAAATATAATATTTAAATATTATTTCCATCATTATTTCAAACTATGAGAGGTGTAGTGGATAAACGAATGACATTGTTCTGTGAGGTGGCAGTCCACCAAACACACGAATGATGACTTGATAACCCATTTGATGGATGTGGTTGTAGTTGTAGGTCATAACATTAACAAAAAACAACCCATTATATTTTTGGTACTGATGTTATTATATAATCATGGTATAATAATAATTTAAGGGGGTGGGGAATGAAATAAAACAAAAACACATGTTGATGAAGGTATTCACGTCTTTGTGTAACTCCTTTCAGTTTTACAAAAGGACTTACTTGGTTAGATTTAATCCTAAATTAATGATTATATTATGAGATGAGGGAATAATATAAGTGATTTTTAAGGTATTTTCTATTCTAAATGGTTTGATATGTGTGTAATTAGGAGGATAATGGGAGGCCTTTTAGAAGTGGCGTGAGTGGGAAACTTGTAAATTTTTTAAAGAGGGAATTCTACCCATTTTTTTTCAAATATAGTGGCTCTAATAATGAAAAATATATATTATAGAATGTATAGGATCTAAATATTTTCATAAAATTGGTTATTTATAGGTTTTTAGGTCATTATACCCCTTAATTTTTAGGTTTAGTCACTTGGTAATTCTCATTTTTACCTTAATCACTATGTTTAATATTAATCATTTTTGCTAAAAAAATTGGTGAAAAATAATTTTGACCTTATTAGAAATTATAAATAATTATTAATAAAAAATTTTAATCCATTTTTCAAATTTCTAATCACAAAAGTGAAAAATTGTGATTTAAAATTAGTCCCACATACGTGATTAGAATGCAGGTTTTTCAAGTGAAAAGTTTCAAATGTTTGAAATATTTTTATTTAAAAATTCAATATGAAAATGATTACAATGACATAAATTGGATTAATAGATTTATAATTGATGTAATTTTACTTTAAAAACAATTTAAAATATAATTTTTCATTGGAAATTATTTAGATGAAAATTCAGTTTTCAATTGAAATTTTGTATTTTTCATTATTAATTAGAAAATGAAACTTCTCAAAAAACAACAAAAAACATCCTAATATAATTTTGATATTAACATTTAAGAAATAATTTTTATTTTTTAAAATAAAATTTATAAGAGTTTCAAAATTTAGTTTTAAAACAAGTGCGCCATCCAAAGGCGGCTAAAACGACCTTTAAAAAAGATACATTTTTATGTGTAAAATTTAATATATTTTTATATCATGTTTATAAAATAAATAATTTGAATTTTGAAAATTATATTTAATATATTATATATATATATATTGGATAAAATTAAATAAAAGTAATTAATTTAATTTATTATGATAAAAAGACTTTCGGTTTAAAAAAATAATTTTTTATAAAAACATTTTCTTTTATATTCAATTATTTTTTGTTTTTATTTCTAATTAAATGGTAAAAAAATGACTTAATTCTAATTTTTTTTAAAACATGTTATCATAATTTATTTAATCTTATTCATTTCCACTATTCCAAAGTCTAGTTGAAAAATATCGTGTTAAAAATAAAATTAAGAGTATATTGTTGTCTAGTAAGACTCATCCTTACATTTAACACAAGTTATCGAAGAAATTTTATGTTATATAAAATTTAAGATAAACTTGGTGTTTCTTATACTGCAAGTTAAACTATTCATTGCATGTAAAAAAAGATATCAAAGACTTTTAAGTAAATTTAAATAAAATATTTCATTAAATCTAGGTATGTTAGAATATATATATGTATGGATCTATAATAATGTATAATAAAATTATAATAATTATACATTTGGTTTTATCTTATGTAAAATAAATGGAGAGTTTTAGTTTGGTATTTTAATATTACTTTTATTTTTCTCTGAGACACATGACATATTCTCCACATGTTTTTGTTACGTGGAATATATACTACCCATGAATGTATTTTAGGATTATTATCTTAAAATTTATGTGTATTTACATATCTATTTTAGTACATCTTTTTCATTAGGTTTACATTTCCAAATTTACCAAATAGGTAAGGTATATTTTATCTCAATTTTTATTCTTTGAGACATAAATTATGATATGTTTCTATCTTCTTAAATGATTTTTATATAATATATAATGGCCCTATACTCTTACTCATATTATTACATGATTTTAATAATAATTAACCATGAAATACAAACCAAGGATTGTAAAGTCTAGTGTCTTTGGAAGATTGGGTACAAAATTATAAATAATGAAAACAAAATAAAGACATATTTTATTTAAACTCCACAATGAGATCCTAAATTCATTTAAGAACTTAAATAAATATAGTATATCCTATATAATACATGAACAAAGTGATGGCCTAAAAATCTTAGTAAGGGAATAAAAATAGGAATGAAGAAAAGGACACGGGTTAGAAGGAATAACATAGTGACATAAAAAGGAATAGATCATGAATAAACACATGGAATTATAACATGTATAACAAGCGATATTTTAATAATTTAATCATTTTAATGTGGATGCAATATATAACTTGACATAAAAATGAGTCAAGGATTAATAACAAGACTATATCAAATGGTAGAGAAAGTCCTGTAAAGGAATCAAGTTTACTCCACATCACAACATGATGTCTCATGAGACTAAACACTACCCAATCCATTGGAGCACTATCTAGGAACACCCATAATTTCATTTTCATGTATATGTGTTCACACAAAGAATAAAACATAAGGAATAAACATAAGGGTTACCCATGAAAAGAAATGGGTATCATAGTCATGTAATAAAACATAGCCAAGGGGTGTATCAAAATGGTGTAGAATAAATAATATATTAAAATAAATCTTGAAAATTTAATAAGATAAAATAGTCATATATCATGATAAATTATGTCTAATTTAAGTAGAAACATGTTAAAATAGTGTTTAAGATACTTTATAAATGAGCCACTTTGGTGCGGTTCAAACATAAAAGAGTCTTTAAAGCAGATAAATGAATAATTTGTTTTCTTCATAAAACCATAAATTGACTAATATAGTTTTTCATGATAAAAAAATTTATTTTATAGAAATATTTTTTTATTAAAGTATATTGTAGAGTGTTCTTGATAATTGGTATTAAATTCTGAAGTTCCTTTTATTTGGGATTACTTATCAGGAATAATTGAAAATAAATCCTTATAAAACATGTATTTCCCCACCAAAGAAAGACGAATTGGGATGGGTATATATTTTTTGAGCTTAAACATATTATTTAGGAGGAGTTAATAAGAATAATAGAGAATTAATTTGGGGTAATGAGACTGAAAGTGTAACTCAAAGGAAAAAAACTGGTGTTCCGAGAGAACCCCTTACCTTATGTCCTAAAGTGTTATGGACTTGCACTTAATGTCCTGGATAATAAAATTATATAGATTAATTTATTAATTCAGAAAAATTTATACATGTATAAGAATTATTATTATTTTATTAAGTTCATTTATGGCCTTTATGATGAGTTATAAGATTTAATTTCATTGTTCTTGTAGTGTTTGTTTCATGATTTTAGGATTGGTTTCCTTGAGTTTAATTATAGGTGTTCTTATAAAATAGAAGAAAAACTATATAAGTAGAATTATATGATTCTGATTCACCTCTATAATTTTAATTTTTCCTATATATTATTTTTTATATATGATATTTGTTCATTAGTTAATATGTTAATGATGAATGTTAGTTTATTTTGGTGAATTTTGAATTATAACAAAATAGTTTTGTTTTATTATATAATATCATGTACATATATAACTTTTAAGACATAAAAAAATTTTAATATAAATTTTAAAATATTTTTAACTAAAATAATATTTTTACAACCATCCATGAATCTGCTAATAGAAAACAAAACATCATCACCAATGAAGGTGGTGAATCGACACATCACATATGATGTTTTTGTTTTTTACAAAAAAATATTGGAGAAGAGATTGATGATTGATATTACATTAAAACAAAAAAAAAATTATATATATATATATTATAATTAAGTTATCATGTTACTTTGAATAGTTTAGGTGATGGAATTATAAGAAAAGAAAAAAAATAAAAAAGAGAAAGAGGGATAGTTTTACCTTTTGAGTGTTGCCTCTTTGAGAACCTCCTTAAGGCACTTAGAAATGGTCTTTTGGTGAGACAAGTAAGACAAAAACATGGGGAAGAAGTTTGGAAGTTGAATTGGGAAGAATATAATCAAGATTAAAGACTTATAATGTGTTAGGAGAAGATGTGGAGAGGGGTGGTATTTATAGTGGGTGTGTGTTGTGTTTTTGATTATTTTATTCATTAGTTTATTATTTTGGCTCAAAAATATCAATAATGTTGTTTTTTGTGACTAAGTATAGTAATTGGATTATGTGAGTTTTATATAATGTCCAATTACATCATCTTTGACTTATCCATGAGTAAAAAATTCATTTATTTACTTATAATGTTAAATACCGTAAACTACCGTATTTTACTATTCACAAAAAATTAAAATATTTTCAAAAAATCCCAAAAATTCACCCTAATTTTTTTTTGATTTTTAGATTTTAAAAATTTACTCCATTTTATGAAAATAATTATTAAAATATTATAAATTTAATTTATAATTTAAATCATCTTTTACTCGAAAAATACCGATTTTTAATCGATTTTATGAAACTTTGAAAAAACTCATGAAGGTCTCATAAAATTATCTTATTTTTATAATAAAAATATATTCATTTATATATCTATTTTATGATAATAAATATTCTTTTAAATTATTATATTAATATTAAAATTGTAAATAAACATTTCTGTTTCAACAAAATTCTAACACCCAATTTTTTTTTAAACATTTATTTACTTATTACAACATATAAATACTTCATATTTTTTATTTATAATATGAATAAATTTTATTTATAATTTCATAGGTGAGGTTACTATTCTATTGGATGGTTTAGTATTTTTAATGGTTATATTACTATTCCATTGGAAAGTTTCTATTCCGTTTGTATAGTTTTCTTAATTTCTTGAAATACCTCTTATTTCATTCATTCTTCAATTATAAAGTTTATATTTTGTTCTCTATGTGATTTTATGTGATTTATAATATATAAAAAATTGTAGGGATAATTTCATAGATAAATTTCTCACTTGTTACATTCTTCCCCCTTATGATATTTCATCCTCAAAGTTTAGTTTTACATACTATGGTGAAAACAGGTGAGGGTGCTTCTCCTTCATTCCTTTATATGATTCCCATGATCCCTCTTCATACATATGGTTCTCCCATATTACTTTGACCAAGTGTGTACTCTTTTTTTATAAAACTTTATCTCTACAGTCTAATATATTCACCATATTCTCTTCATACGAGTGTTCATTATCTAGTTATACCACCCCCAGATTTGGTACATGTGAGGGATCTTGTATGTAATTTCTCAAGAGGGACACATGGAATACATCATGTACTTGAGGCAAGGTAGGTGGAAGTGCTAGTCGATTGTCCAAATCTCTAATATGATCAAGAATCTCCAAGGGGCCGATATACCATAGACTTATCTTTCCTTTCATCTTAAATCTCATTACTCTATTCCATTGAGATATAAAAAGGGAAAAAATGTCTCCAAACTTAAACTACAGGTCCCATTGATGATTTCCTACATAGATCATATTTAGACTTAGCCTTTATGTGTTGGTGAATGGTTTTCACATTTTCTATCATTTCTTCAACCATTATAGGTCCCATCAACTTTTGTTCACCCACTTCATCCGAACATGTCGATGTTCTGCATCATTTCCCATAAAGGGATTCATATGGATCCATTTGGATGCTTGAGTGGAAACAATTGTTGTATAAGAACTCGAATAAAGGAAGATGTTGGTCACATCCTCCTTTTAAGTCCATAAAACATTCTCTCAACATGTCTTCTATTGTCTGAATAGACCACTAAAATTGTCCATCAATTTGATGGTGATATTCTATACTAAAGTTAAGCTCAGTGTTTAGAGCATGCTAGAGACATTTCTGGAACATGGAGGAAAATCTAAGATCTCGATAAGATATAATAGATAGTATTACTCAATGTAGCCTCACCAATTTTTTTATATACATCTGTACAAGTTTTCTGAGTTATAAGTCCTTTCAAATTGCGATAACGTGAGACGCATCTGTAAGATAATCCACAACAACCAATATATCACTGTTTCATGTGGATGTTTTTGGAAGTATAGTGATAAATTACAGGGTGATGTTTTCCTATTTCTGTGTTGGTATGTGTAATGGTTGTAGAATCACCTTAGAATTTTTCCATTAAGCCTTCACATTATGACATACTAGACAATTTGATGTATATTAAGTGGTATCCTTCTTCATATTGTCCCACCGATAGTGATCTCAAAGATCTCAATACATATTTTTTCTCCCTGGGATAATAGATATGGTTGAGAGATGTGTGTTATTTAGAATTTCATTATTTATATTTGGATTTGTTAGTACAAATAATCATGATCCAAATTTTACAAATCCGTCCTCGTCAATTTTGAACTCTGAAGATTTCCAATTTCTGGTAGAATATTTTTTTTAATTTCCACATCATTTATTTGAGAACCCTTTATTTTATATATGAGTAATAGATGATAAATCAATTAAGAAAGGATTAATGATGTTCCTTCTTAAATGATTCCCATTTTCATTCTTTTCAAATCAAAGAAGAATAGATCCTTCTCAATTCTCATCATTAATAATTTTGTAGGATACTTTCTACTTAGATCATCTATCACTTTATTTTCAATATAAGGATGATAGTGGATTAAGAAGTCGTAATCCTTGAAGAGATCTTACCATTTTCACTAAAACATATTAATATTATTCCGAGTGAATGTGTATTTTAGGCTCCTACAATTAGTATATATCTCACACTTCTACCCATAAATATAATACCACAATAGTTTTAATGTGAAGGTCATAGCTGCCAACTCCATATCATATGTGGGATAGTTGTGGTCCTTAATTTTTAAATTAATTAAGGCTTATGATATCAATTTATCATTTTTCATCATTACACAAACTTTTAACTTATTTTAAGCATAACTATATACCAAAAAGAGTTCACCACTTGTCGAAAGTGTGAGTACTGGTGAAGTGATAACCCGCTTTTTCAACTCTTTGAATCAATATTGGCATTTATTGGTCTAGACAAACATTACACCCTTATGAATCATCTTGGTTAATGGGTTTTACAATCATGATAAAATACACACAAAACACTGATAATACCCATCTAGACCAAGGAATCTATGGATCTCCATTACAAATGTTGTCATGGGCTAACAATTGATTTCCTTTATCTTGGAAGGGTCCACAAGTATTCATTTATTGGTGATAAAAATCCCAAAGACAGATAATTCCCCCATCCAAAACTAACATTTTCTATAATTTTCATAATGTTTCTCCCTTCACAACATCTTTAGTATAATATTAATATTCTCCTTGTGTTTCTCTTTACTCTTGGAGTATATCATAATATCCTCAAAAAAGACTATGAAAAAATTGTTGAGGCAATATCTATGGACTTTATTCATTATGTCAATGAATGTTTCTGGAGAAATAGTGAGTCTAAAATTAATTACTATGAACTCCTAGTGTCCATACCTCATTCGAATGGTAGTCTTAGGAATATCTTCCTTCCTCACATTTAATTGGTGATATCCTGAATGAAGGTCCACCTTAGAGGAATACTTATCCCCACATAGTTGATTGAACATGTCATATATCACTGATAGGGGATAAACAATCTTTATTGTGATTTTTTTAGCCTCATGATAATCAACATAGAGGTTCATTTATCCATCCTTATTTTTCAAAAATATGACTAGAACACCCCATGGTGAAGCACTTGAGCATATAAAACCCTTTTCCAGATTCTCTTGTAACTGATTCTTTAGTTCTTCCAACTCAATGGTGTACATATGTAATGATTCTTTGATATAGGTAGATATATATGAAAAAGTTCAATTGTGAACTTAGCCACTCATTCAAGTGGAGGTCCAGACAATTATTCAAGGAACACATCAGTGTATTCCCTCACAATTATCATGTCTTTGAGCATGATTATCTCATTTTTCTCAATCATTTGAGCTAGATGTGCTTTCTCACAAATAAATAGTATCAAAATCTGAGATGAAGATTCTCAAGGAGAATAATACTCACCCTTACACTTCTAAATAATTTAAGGATTCCTCGGGATGTGAAGTGTGATCTCCATTTCCCAATAGTTGATGCTATATATATATAATGATAGCCAATCCACAAAAAAAATAACATCAAACTCAACCAAAGGAAGCATGATGGGATTTTCTAGGAGGTTTAGTCCACAAAAATTAACTGAAGATGAGTTATATAATTTTGAACCAATAATTACCCCATTTTATGTTCTAAAATACAACTAAATATCCATATTTTGAGGTAATTTTTGAATAGTTCTACTAAACTTGCATGATATAAATGAATGTGTATAACCAGAATCAAATAGATTATTAAATATTCATGAATGAATAAAATTTATACCTATCACCACATCATTATTGGGTTCCAACTCAGTTTTAGTGATAATATAATCCCTTCCTTGTTTCCTTGGAGGTTGTTGTTGTTGATTGCCTCTAACAACCCTTGAATTAGGGTATTGTCTGACAAAATTCCACTATTTCTTACAGTTGAAACACTGTAATACATACTGAGAATTGATCTAAACATTTATTTATTCCTCCACATTTATGGGATTTATCATATACCTTTAGAAATTTCTATCTAGATTCCCCTCTCTTCCATAATTGATGCATCTCCTGGTTTCCCTTAGGTAGTTTCCAAGATGCTTCTTCCCATACTTTTGACACAAGGGATGTTGGGTTTTCTTCCCATCATTAAATTTATCTTCTTATCCTCCCAAATTAATCTCTATTTTCAATTTTTCATCTTTGTTCCGAAAATACCACTAAGAGTCTATGATCTCTATTTCAACCTTAGGGGCACAAAAAACAATCTACTCATAGTTATAGAAGTCTGAAATTCCTAACAATTTTTTTAGACTCGGTTTTAGTCCTCTAAAGAAGAGATTCACCTTTCATTCCTCGTTCATGACTAAGGTGGGGGGATATCATGAAATACTTGTATTGTTAGCATTATATACCGGGATATACTCGTCTTCATTTTGGTTCATCCTAAGGAAATATCTTTCTATCTTAAGATGGAGGTTTTGGGGAAAATATTTATTGAAAAATATTTTCTTGAATGAATCCTATCCATGTAATCAATTTCCTCCTTTTACTCTATGTTTTCTTATCAAAGTCCACCACTGATCAGCTTCCCCATCAAATTGATAGACTGTCAGTATGACTTTCTCTTCTTTTGAGCACCAGAGGGAAGAAAATATTTTCTCAATGGATTTAATCCATTATTACATGATGATGGGATTAGAAGATCCACCAAATATGGTAGGCCTTTGTTGTATAAAATAATTGACCAGAACATTACATTTCTTAAGAGAAGGGGTCCTTTAAAATGACTCAAGTTATTGTTCCTAACTTGATCTAATTGTGCTAGTACTATCATGATGTTTTGATATAATTTTTGCTTCATATTTGAAATTTAATTAGGGAAATCATCACATTTCCTATCACATTTATTTTTGGAACATGTGTGCCTATTTCCTGCCATTAACTAATAAAAATAGAGAACAATTTGAGGGGGATTCAATACACAAATAATACAAAAATACAAAAAGGAACATTGAACATAGAAGGATACACTTATAAATAGAAATTATATCATAACATGTGATTCCCTATATTTAAATCTAGTTTATCCATTGTAATAGAATTATCCCTAGGGTTATTAATAAATTTATCTAATACCAATTCAAAAACATTACTAGACCATCCTCTGATACCAACTATAACATCACTATCATTTTACACATATTATTACATTATTTTAATCATAATTAACCATCAAATACAAACAAAGGATCGTACAATCTAGTGTCGTTGTATGATTAGGTACAAAATTAGAAAGAATGAAACAAAAATAAAGGCATTTTTTATTCAAACTCCATAATAAGAACCAAAATTCTTTTGAGTTATTACATATTCACAAGATAACCTGAGGAATACATTAATAAAGGGATGAGATAAAATATCAGTAATGGAATAAACATAGGAATGAAGAATAACACATGGGTTAGAAGGCATAACATGATTACATAAAAAGTAGTGTACCATGAATAAAAATATGGAATCATAATGTTTAGAAAATGGGATCATGTAATAATGGAACCATAGGAATGTGGTAGAAACATTCAACTTGACATAAACATGAGTCAAGGATAACTACTAGGAATATATCACATGGTGTAAAAACACCCATAAAGGAATCAGGTGTACTCCATGTACCAACAATACTTCTCATGAGACTAAAAATTACACAATTCATGGGAGAGTTAACTGGGTTCACCAATCATAACATGTTAATGCATATTTTTTCCACATAAAGAATCAAATATATGTAATAAACATAAGGGTTACCCAAGAAAATAAATGGGTATCCTAATCATGTAATAAAACATTACCAAGGGGTGTATCATAATGGTGTACAAGAAAGAATGGATTTAAATTATAATAAGGAATTTATAATTGGAAATAGGAATATATCATGATAAATGATGTCTAATTTAAGTGAAAACATATAAAAAAGTGTTTAAAAACTTTAGAAATTAGCCACTTTGGTGCGGTTTAAACATAAAAGAGTTTTTAAAGAGGAAAATGGAATGATATTTTGAATAAAATTAAAAATGAACTAAGATATATTTTCATGATAAAAATATTTATTTTACAAAAATATTAGTGGATTAAAATAGATTATGGGGTGTACTTGATAATGGGAAATAAATTGGGAAGTTCCCCATATTTAGGCTAACTTATTGAGAGGAATTGAAAAGGGAACCTTATATAATAGGTATTTTCCCATCAAAGAAAGAATATTTTATCTAGGTAAATATTTTTGGAGAATAAAAATAGAGTTTAGGAGGAGTAAATAAGAATAATATATAATTATATTAGGGTAAAGAGATAGAAATTGTAACCTTAAGGAAAAATGGGGGTTTAGAGATAATCCCTTACCTTATGTCTGAAAGTGTTCTACAGATTCAATTAATGTACTAGATAATAAAATTAGATCAATTAATTTATTAATTCTGATTTTTTTGATGTATATGATTTTTTATAATTTTATAAAGTTCATTTATGGAATTTTCTATGAGTTATAACATTCAATTTCTATATTTTGGGTGTGTTCGTTTCATGATTTTATGAATGTTTCCCATGAATTTAATTATGGGAGTTCTCATCAAATGTAATGAAAAATAAATAAGTGTAATTATATGATATTTATATAACTCTATAATTTTAAATGGTCCTATATATAATTTTGTCTTCAGATATGATAATTATTCATTAGATGAAATATTAATGATGAGCATTAGTTTTTTGGGAAAATATTCAATTATCACAAATTCGTTTTGTTTTATTATTTAATATTATTTATATATATTACTTCAATAACATAAAAAAATTTGTAATATAAATTTTAAAATATGGTTTAACCATTATAATAGTTTTGAACAAGTCCATGAATTCCAAAATATAAAATGAAAATTAATCATCCATGAAGGTGGTAAATCAACAAATCACGAATGATGTTTTCGTTTTTAATATAAAAAATAGAGAAGAATATATTTGATGATGGATATTATATTAGCATAATAAAATTATATTGTATATATATTATACTATAGTTATCATTTAAATTTGGAGAGGGGATCTGATGGAAGGATACGAAAATAAATTAAATTAAAAGTGAAGGAGGGAGGGTTTTACCTCTTGACTGTCATCTCCTTGAGAATCCCCTTAATGAACGTGGAAATGGTATTATGGTGAGACTAAAAAGAAAAGAACATGGGGAATATGTTTTAGAGATTAATTGGGTAGAATATAAGCAAGATACCATTCTTAAAAGGTGCGATGAGAAGAGGTGGTGGGGGTTGAAATTTATAGTTGGAGGAGAGGGGTGTTTTTGATTATTTTATTCATTTGTATATTATTTTGGCTCAAGACAATCAATTGTGTTTATTATCGTGAATATGTAAAGTAAATATAGAATTTTATTTCAATATAATATCCACTTACATCATCCATGACTAATCCATGACACATAAATTCATTAATTTACTTATAATGATAAATATCATAAATTATTGCATTTCACTATTCACCAAAAATTGAAATATTATAGGAAAATCCCAAGAAATTCACCATAACAAATTATCAATATTTAGATTTAAAAAATGGACTTTATTTTATGAAAATAATTATCTATATATAAAAATTTTAATTTTCAATTCAAAAAATCATTTATTCGAAAAATACAATTTTAATATTATAACTGATTTTTTGATGCTTTGAAAAAATTAATTAAGGACTCATAAAACTATCATATCATAATAAAATAAAATATTAATTTATTAATCCATTGTATGAAAATAAATTTTCTTTTAAATTATTATATTAATAGTAAAATTGTAAATAAACATTTATGTTTCACAAAAATACCAACAATCAATTTATCATTTTTAAAACATTTTTTTACTTATGATAAGATATAAATATATAATATTTTTTTTATAAGATATATAATTTTTATTTACAATATCTTAGGTTATTATTCTTAATGGTCACATTAATATTCCAATGGTCAAGTAACTATTCCATTAGTATACTCTGAAAGCCCAGAGGCCTTATATTTTTATTGATTTTTGGATAATAATTCTTTTTAATGTTGATGTGGAACCCTTACATGACCCATAGGCCCAAGCCCCATACAAGATCTGCATTCCCATAGGTTCAAGGCACAATTCATAATTATTGTATTGTGTTATCTATGTGATTTTATGTGATTTAAACTATATGAAAAAATTATAAGAAGAGAAATTCCATTGATAAAATTTTGGGTCATTACAAACTACCCCTTTTTCATGTTATATCATGAATATACTTCTTTTAATAATGCTATATGTTTCATTTTTTTCTATTATTTAATTGGGATTATGATTCAAAGTTTCCAAAGTTATAAGAGTTATATGTTACAATCTCATTGTTTATCAGGATTGTTTATGACTATGATTCCAATGATGAACTCTTTTGATCTATCTCTCAAGAAACTAATAAATTTTCATCTAATATGGTTATGTTAAGGGAATTAATTTGTTCACTTTATTATTCTCTCTTTATGTACTCAAGAGTTCAAATGATTTTTTTATTAAATAAAACTTTTGTTATCTCTTCATTTGAAATCTATTTTTTTTTCTAAAAATATTTTCTAAAAATGTTTTCCAAATTCTTAAAATGATTTATTAGAAATATTTTTACATTTAATATAATTTTTTGAATTTTTTTTGAAATGAATCTTCATGTCATTTTCCAAACAATTCCAAATTAGTTGTTATTGAAAATGTGAAAGGAATATTTGTTTTAATGTGTACGACATTAATGACATTTCCTGTCATCATGACCAAATAATTTTTTTAAATATTATATTTTATGTTTGAAAGATTATTTTCAAAGAAAAGTATTTCTATTTTTTTATTAATTATTAGTTTTTAGAAAGTGATTTTCAAAATAGACAGGATATTTTCCTCATGAAAATTTTTAAATTATTTTTATGCTTCCTTTATATGTTTCCATGGTTATTTTTAAAGAAAGGGATTTTAATTTTTTTTTATATTTTAAAATGTTTTTTCAAAGTATAAAGTATGTATTTAATGGTATTGGTAGTTAAAATTGATATATTAAAAAAAAATTATATATTTTTAATGGTGCCATGCTTTTAGGAAATGAGATTCTGGTTAATGATGGATTTTTGATTATTTTTTAATCTTATGGGCCATGTTTTATTAAATGATAATGTTTTATGTATTGACTCATGTTTATGATCTATGAAAGGTTGTGTATAAAAATCATATATTATGTTCATGATCACATACCCTTATGGTTATCTTATGTTTTCATATGGTCATAGATTGATATCTCTTATGTTTAACATTACCGATCATATGAGATTCACATTTCATATCTTTCCATCCTCACATTATGAAGAATGTTTTGGGTAAGTTATTCCTAATAGGATTACTATGTGAGAAGGTATTTTTGGGAGGTGTTATAGATCTATCATGAAATAAGAATATTTTGTTCTAATCTCCAAAGGTACTAAACTATTACAGTCCCCAGGCCTGTGTTTATGATATTCATTGAATATTAAACTAAAAAGATGTTATATTAATGCATAAAATCCCAATTATCTTATAGTTTTTATCATACGAAATGATTATTTAACCTTTTTAAACTATGATGTGAAACATTTAGTTGCAACACTAAGGATTTTTTTGATGATGAGTCTAAGGATGATTCAAATTATAAGAACATGTACTAATATTTTGGTAAAGGATATGGTATGTGGTTTCTAAGAAATTATATCCCATTATGGATACTAAAAGTCGATGTGGATCATGTATAGACGTTTCTAGGGTTAACAACCCTAAAAAGGGTGTATTTACCTAGAATCAGTCATCACCTAGTGCATAGTAACATGTCTTTTTGTACACCTAGTTTGACGCACCTGAGGGATATGATTTGAAAATTCACAAACTATTTATAAAATATCATGAATGATTTAAATAAAGACAATGAATTACCTAGTTTAAGTCTAAGGTTTAATAGATTAAAAAGAATGTGTCATGGTATTGATATCCTATATGTTATTTTTATGATTATTTTTACTCAACTATGATTTTTGGTTTTACTCAATGGCAGTAACAAGAATGAACTAGATTAATATTTAATGTGATAAAAGATGTTTTTATGGGAAACCAAATGAGATAATAACTAGAGTGAAGGATATTTTTATTTTTACTAATCATTTATCACGATATATGATTAAATAATTTCACCTGACCAACTCTTGGATTCACTAAAGAAGAGAATGATGGAGTTCATTGAGATTTTGGGTGGAGGAGACCATGGAATAAAGAAGATTCTATTTTCTATATATTGAAAATTAGGTAAGTAACACCAAAGTACATGTATTAGAGTAATATAAAGATTCTTTGAGTGTGGATAAGGACTAAAATAAGTAATTGTAGTGGAAAAATGAAAATTTTGGTTAACTCAATGGATAATAAAAATTATCTCCATAAGATATCATCAAAGGTTGATTGTTTCAAATATGGGAGGTATGGGAATTATGAAAATTGTTGTCTTAGAGGAAAATATCATAAAAAAATCAACAATGTTGTATGAGTAATGGTTATATCATTAATGATTATGAGACTATAAATGAAATATTAAAGGAAATAAGTCTCAAAGAATAAGTTGAAAAATATTGGTTAATTGTGTATGATGAAATTCAAATGATTGATGTATTTATGTATGGAGATTCAAAAAATTATATTTTTATTAGTGGTATTTTGGTTATTATAATCATGAAACATCAATGGATTGTTCCAAAAAAGTTTTTATTTAAGGAGTTACAAGAACTTGTTAGATGGAACTAATGGCATAAAAATGTGATTGAATGTAAATGTGATATTTTGATTAAGGTAAGACAACCCTTAATATGTTCTTGATGTTGAGTAAATGGTTTTTAGTTTGTGTAAAGAGTTGATTGATATAGATAAATTAAATTTCATTATATTTATTACCTTTCATTAAGTATTTTATGACAATGTGATTTATGTTATAATTGATGGATTTTAAAACATTTTTAGTTTTATAGAATATATTTAATAATATTTTATTTTATTTATGAAATGAGGTAATATTTAATCGATTAAGCTATGTGTCTTTTCAATTAGGTTTTATGGTAATTAATTATATTACCATGTTTCAGTATATTATAAGAAAAATGTATTCACATATTTGGTATGTGAAATTAAGAGCTACTTCATTTTTTTTGGGGGATTAATGATAATTTTATTTTACAAATATTGCGACCTTATTTCTAAATTTTTGGATTTCAATTTTGGTCAAATATGGAGGATCATTAATGTTAATTATTAAAGAAAGGGATTAAGTTGAAATTTGTATGTGATTTCATGAATTCTAAAAATAATTCAGTTTTTGATAATAATTATAGAAATAGGGAATAACTTATCATTTATCTATGGATTCTATGATACACTAGTGATTCAGGCATAAAAAAATTCACATCTTAGAGTTATAGATGAAGTGGAAATTTATCAAGGAATAAACAAAGGATGAGATTATGATTATGAAATTAAGTAAGTATATATTCTCCAGAAAATTATTTAACTTTAAGAAAAGGATATTGAAATAAAATGTTAAAATCTTACCTTTATTTACGATGAATGAATGGTCTTTACACATATTAAATTTTTATATCTATTTTATTTTTACCTTTCTCCAGGGAATGTTTTCTATCACTCTCTATTAGTATTTGGGAGTTATTTTTCTCTTCTATGTCCATGTTTTCACTACCCATCTATTTAATCCCATTTGGAAACTTAGTATGTGTTATTCCAAATGAATTTATCATATCCATTTATCTCTTTTTAAGAGGGAGTTTTATTAACCCATTTTATGATTTGGGTTTACCATAATGGGGTTTTCAGATGTTAAACCCTTTTTACCAAGAAAAATTTCAAATTTTGAAGAAGAAATTTATTTAAGGAGGGTAGAATGTAACACCCAGAAATTTTTTGAAGTATATTTTTTCAAATAAATTTAATCTTGTAGATATTTTTTATAACACACAACCCTATGGTTATATTGAATAACATGCTACACTGAGTATAGATTGTGTTACATGCAACATTGAGATTAAACGAAATGTGAGATAATATTAAAATATTATTATATGATAGTTATCACCTAGAAATTGGATTGGTGTGTCATGAACCGTCCCTCAGGGCCCGTGCCCTGAATAGCCCAATCCAACCTTCTATAGGCGAAGGGATGGTGACTAGAAAAAGAAAGTCATATCCCAAAAGGGGAAGCCATTTCCTTTAAACCCGTACACACAGAAACTAGGTACACAACAAAATCAAACCACAAAGTAGAACTGTTGATAGTAAAAGTGTGAACCAAATGTAATAAAAGGGCCAGTATACAAACCCAACTGAAAAGAAAGTACATCAATAAGGGAAAAACATGCTCCGAAGGTCATCCACAAAGGATCCTACCTGAAGGGTAGGTACAGTTCACTGTCTGTCATCACTGTCACTCCCCACATCTACCAATCACCTTTGAGCAGCATATAGTCCTAGATCCCAAAGTCTCAGTCAAACTTTTTATCCTCTATACAAGACAAAACAAGGTGCGGGTGAAGCCTGTGCAGGGGTGAGTATAATAATACTCAGTAGGGACCCCGAGATCCCCAAAGGACTCCTAGAATTTCTCAAAAGAAAAAACCCAGAGCATGATCTCAATCACAAATCATAATGTAAAAGAAAACTCACACCAAGTATATAACTTAGAGAATATGAATAAATATGATTATTATTGAGAAAGATTATTTTATTCTATTGAGATATTCTATTGCTGATCCATGAAGGGTTGCAATTCTGCTGATCCGCAATTGGTCTTTCTACTACCGATCCAGAGAGGGTCACACTACTGCCAATTCAAATATGGTCGTACTCTTGCCGATCCATGGACGGTCTCTCTCAAGCTGATCCATAAAGGGTCTCTCTATTACAGATCCACAGAGGGTTTCACTACTGCCTATCCATGGAGGGTCACTCTCATTCCGATGCATGGAGGGACGCTCTTCACTTGACAGCCAACCATTGGATTTCTGTATTGGGTGCGCCTGAGTCCCGTATGTTCTGCTCCTTAGAGTATTGATCATACCTCAACCACAAACATGACCCACGAAGAAGTAACCCAAAGGCCAGCCTTGCCTTAAGGGTTCCAACGTGACAGACAAAGCATCAATCAGACACCCTGTCTGTATGATATAAGCCAAAAAGTAAAAAGGACCCGGTTAGATTTGAGCCTGATCCATCCTTCTCGTAATTTGACTTCTTCCAAAACTCAAATGGAGTATCTCAAAAGGAAATCCTTGTAGCAGGGGTCCTCACACCGTATACGGAACGTTAATCAGATGCCCGATTTGGAAGTTATGTTAAATTTAGTGTAACAGGGCCGGTCAGGTCCTGGTATGGCTCTACTGGCCCATTGGGCCCATGGGTCTGGCCCGACATGCGGGTCCGGCCCAGACAACAGGTCCGGACCGACTAGTGGGTCCAGCCTGACTAGCAGGTTCGGCCCACCTGGAGAACCTAACCCAAATGCAGGCCGATTGTGCTGGACCAGACGCAATGCATCCGGTTCTTCCAGCAGGTAGTGCCAGTGGGCCACCACCCCTCCCCTGAAATGGTTGGTTGGATTTGTCCATTACGATAGCCGAGTAGACTAAGTGGGACACTCCTCTCTGATGTGGCATGCCTGCGCTGTGTCTCCACTCGTCGTGGCACGGCTGGTTACAGCTCTTGCTGCTGCGGTGCATGTGGGCACCGCTTCTCCATGCGGACAGCATGGGCCAACCGCGGCCACCGTACCGATGGTTCCATGCCGGTATCTGCTTCCATGGGCCACCAAATATGCTCCAGTGGTCTGTTTTCCTTTTCTTCTATGCCTATAAGCCTCCCAGGTTGCCACCTTCACTACGAAGCCCACTGAAATGCCTTTCCGCCACGTTTCTCGGTCACCCACGAAGAATGCTCAAAATCCGAGAGTGGTGTAGGGTCTGAGCCTTATTTGTATTGGACCATGCCCTACGCGTTAGCATTTTATCAATGGGGTGATGTCAATTATCACATAGGATAATGAAAACCCCAAAGAAAGACCCAAAAATAACCTACCACAAGAACAAACAAGTTACAGATCAACCCATTAGTTGGTTGATCCGCCTTCATTGTATTTTTCAATAATGGGAAATAGGAATCATTTTACAAAAAAAAAATTAACACCCTACCTGGATTCTGTGGAATCCATTGCAGATGAAGAATGAAATTCCGCATTCATCATCGTTCGACATCTGTCGCCGCTCGTCGATCACTAGATCGATTCCTCCAAATATCATCATTCGTTCACTATTATTTGTTGAAGAGGAAAGTTTTTGGCTCTTCGTCAGAGGTTTCCCCAGGATTGCCAATCCATTCACCAATAGATTAATTAAATAAAAAATAAACAACTCTACATTGCATTCATTAATGTTGTTCATTAATAAACCATAATTATTGAACCAATTAATCACACAAGAATTGCATTTACACAACCAAAGAAATGATTCATTAATTTTTATTCATTTAATGAAAATTGTTACACTGCGCTTCCACCAATTATCGCTCAATGGTGGAAGAAAAAAAATAAAATAAACATTAGTTATTTTATTATTTTTTTCCAAAAGTCTTAAAATTATCTTTTTTGTCAAACCCTTTCTGATCGAAGTTAATATTCGCTTAAGAAAATATTGGCACTGTGAATTCAAAAGTTCCCTCAAATTTTCAATCCGAGTACCGGTTCAAAAGAGAGAAAAAACTCCTCTGACATTTACTGAACATACATTAAAAAAAATTCAAAAAATAATTAACATTCACCCTTGAACCGCTCTGGTCAAGGTTAGGGTCAGACTAAGGACAACACGCCCCCACGAACTCAACCGTACTTTTGTATTTTCAATATGAGTTACCATTTAGAAGTTATAAGAATTTGACAATAAAATAATTTTTAATTAGTTTATTTACAACCAAAAAATAACTTCCATGGTTGGCCCGCTCTGACCAATGTTAGGATCTACCTAAGGAAATCATACCCTCAAAAGCTCATCAGTGGTCTCAGATTTTTAATCCAAGTCACCTTTCATGAGTTATAAGCATTTGAAAAATAAAATAATTTTATTTAATTATTTTATTTATGGTTATTCCATTTTTGGGTTTTCTCACTGGAGGTCTGCGCTGAATAAACTTAAGTCACGCCTAGGGTAAAATCGCCATCATGAATGCAACAGTGCCCTTAGATTTCTGATCCGGGAAACTGTTTAAGATTTATTCTAATTTTTTTAAGAAATCTACTCACACACACTATTTAAATCTTTAAAAAAAATTGATGGATCATTCCAGGTACTCCGGCCCTTAGAATCACATGCTGTCAAATTTCATGATCTTGAAATAATTCCATATAAAAAAAATTATATGGAATTTAAGGGTATCTACATTCTCCACACCTTAGGGCTTCACATCCTCGAATTCCATAACAAAGGATAAGAAAATAAATGGTGGGTACTGAGCATGAATCTGAGCCTCCCGCTCCCTTGTTCTCCCATAGAGATTCCCATACTACCACTGAACGTGCATAATAGGAATCAACCATCCATGAAGTACCTGATCTTATTGATCCTTTATCTCCACTAGTAACTCTGCAAACATCACCCCATCGTCAATATCCAGCTCTCCCCAGTCGATGGTGTGTGATGGATCATGCGTGTACCTCCTCAGATACGACATGTGAAAAACATCGTGCACCTGGTGCATCTGTGGGTGAAAAGATAGGTGGTACACCACCTTGCCAACTCTATTGAAAATTTGGAAAGGTCCGATGAACCTCATAGATAGATTTACGCCCTGGGGAATTCTCTGTAATCCTCATCGGTGTGAGACCTGAAGGAAAACTGGGTCTCCCTCCTCGAACTCCAAAGGTCTCTATCTCCTGTCGGAATAAGACTTCGGTCTGCTATATGCAATCCTCATCTACTCCTGGATGATCTGTGCCTTCTTAGTGGTAGCCCATACAAACTTTGGACTCCTGAGTGCTGACTCCATTGGTATTGTCTAGCATATAGGCGATCTGCATGGCTTCCCGTACAAGGCCTCAAACGATGCCTTGTCAATGGAGGAGTGATAGCTATTACTGTATGAAAACTCCACCAGTGATAGGTGGTCCCCCCAACTGTGACCAAAATCAAGGAAACAAGTACGTATCATGTCCTCCAATGTCTGTATGGTCCGCTCCATATGACCATCTATCTGGGGGTAAAAGCTGTGCTCAAGCGTGTTGGAACCTAATGCTCATCTTTCACATGCTGACAAGTGAGGCATCGTGGAACGAACTCTTTCACTGCTTTCTTCATCCATGACAACCATTACTGATGTCAGGGGTCCTGGTACATATTTGAAACACTTGGATGTACCACCAAATGGGATGTATGGAATTCCCTCAACACCCCTCCTGTAATGTCACTGGTACCATGGTTCATTCTCTGAAAAGGATGAAATGCTCTCCACCAATTGGAAATCCATAAGGAGAATGTCCAAAGGATATCTGAGCATGTCAGGCCTCGCAGTCAACATCCACAAGCTATGCCTCCCTAAATCACTGAAGAAGTGGGGGAGTGACAGTCATAGACTGGCGGTAAGCTACTCCATCACTATCCATGAAGGATATCTGTATCATGGCTAGTTGTTCTGTTGCATCACTCAACAAATATAATCCAAACCACCTACTAATTTCATCAACCACCAAGTTACTCTTCCCCAGAGTATAGAATACATCAAATTCATAGTCCTAGAGGAAATCCATCCATCACTACTATCTAAACTGTTGTAAAGCATACATGAACCTTTCCATACACACAAAAGGCTACCAATTTTAATTGATTGATTTTCGAATTGTCCCTTTGGTAGTTGGTACTCACTCTACAAGACCACTTGGTTATTGTGTCGGTTGTTCACACATAACCTTGAACACTGAGTATTACTAAGACCTTCCTATGCAAGTCCTCCAACTACTCCCCCTACCTGTGAAGCTCTACGAAAGCCCTATGATATTCTAATGTTTATATCAGTGCCATCTCAGGGTGTATAATGATGCAGAAGTCCCTCCCCCATATGGGGTGGTAATCCTAGAAACATATTTTGAAAGGATGTTTATGCACTCCGCCACTAATATTGGGAACTAATAACTCAAAACATCCACTACCATAAGGGTAAGGCTGGATGACTCAAGAGTGATTGGATACACCCTCCTATGAAAGAGTTTATCTCGTGATACCTGGGTTTTCTTTTTCACCAACCATGGAAAACCCCATTCCAATGCTATGAATATACTGCATCAATTTTTCCTAAAATAGTCAATCTGAGCATTAAAAGTGGATGACCAGTCCATACCCAAGCTAATGTTGTCAGGCCTCGACACTTCCACCAAGAGGTTCCAACCGAAACTCTCACCTCAATGGTTATATCACATCGTTGGTGTAAGTGTGATTATCAATTCTCCTCCCATATGTATCTCCAGATGTAAGGATCAAGTCAACGATTTAATTGGAAACTCTAGGTCATGAACCTGATTTGTGACAAGAATGAATGATTAGTACCTATGTCTATTAATATGGTTGATTGTATTAGACACATACTATAACTCGAATCATTCATAGAGAAATTGGGTCATACTCCTTGACCGCATGCAGCTACTCCCTGTCGCATCCTCTTCCCAAAACATTTTACACATCCAAGTCTCTGAGATTGATGTCGGTTTCCTGCTTTCCCACTCTGGACATTCAATAGCTATATCTTCTTAGCCAAATAATTTTCAACCACAAAGGTTCTCTCTTGAACCCAAACATATGTAGGAATCCACAGAGGAATAATGCTATCCTAGATTTCCCAAAAACACATTTTACTCAGTGGTTTGAGACCTAAATCACTGGTCGTATTGTATTCATTGAGTACCTGGAATTGTCTATACGCCTCTACGAATGCACAGTTACCGACATGTCATCCTACCGAATATGTAGAATCTCTTGGGAAGACATACCCATTATCTTTTTTTGGAAATATACCCCCTTCTCTAAGGAAGTTTCTCAAGCTTTGTCAACTGAAAAGTCACCTCATCATATGAGAAGGGTAATCTAAACTCTATCGTCGCCCTGCTGAGCCACATAAAAGGCTCACTTCCAGGACATCTATCTGATCTAATGGTGCCCTGGCTAGATGGAAACTTGGTCACCACCTCAAGATATTTCTTAGCTGCCTGTGAGTCAGGCTCTCCTCAAAACCTGAGGGGTATTTGTGACTAAAAATCATGTAAGGCTCTGAGCCTACATGTTTCCTGTACCAGTAGCGCCGGTAGTAACTGTTGACCAACATGCAGTGGTATTTCTGGGAAACCACTTAAAGGTACTGTCTCGGGGAAAAAAATTATGCAAAATCCTCATCACTTTGTAGACCATCCTCATGGTCACACACTGGAATCCTAGAAGGATGCCTACATGTAGGCATCTTGAAAGAGAATAAATATTAACCACGATGAAAAGGTGATGCCTGGTGAGCTGACTTAAAATAGATAAATAGAAATACATTTTCAAAACACTTGCAATAAGTGTTTTCATTTACCAAGTCAGAAAAAGAATTCAGGGTTCTGGTGTATGGATACGATGACCACCACACCAACACTGGACTCTATGGACTGAAATCTGAATGCAAGACACTTAACACTATTTCCCCTATTGAAAATATAGAATCATAGTTCTTCTAGTAGAACCAACCACCAATTAATACCACTTTTTCATGGCCTGTCCCCCAGGGCCCATTCCATGACTACCCCAAGCCCACCCTCCATAGGCTAGGGGTTAGAGAATAGCACCAAAAAAGGCATATCCCAAAAGAGAAGTCATTTCCTTTAAACCTGTACACACACAAACTAGGTACACAAAAAAAGAAGACCAGAAAGTAGAACTACTTATAGTAAAAGTGTGAATCAAAATAAAAAAAGGCCAGTATACAAACTCATCTAAAAATAGTGTACAAAAAAGGGGAAATCGTTCTCTGAAGGTCATCCACCAAGGACTCTACCTGAAGGGTAGGTACAACTCGTCGTCTATCGTCACTGCCGCTCCCCGTGTCTATCAATCATCTATGAGCACCGTCTATTACTGGCTCTCCAAGTCTCAATCAAGATGTCCATCAACTACAAAAGGCACAATAAGGTGATAGAAAGGCCTGTGTAGGGGTGAGTATAACAATACTTAGTAGGGATCTCGAGACCCCAAAAGTCTCCTAGAATTCCTCAAAGGAAAAGACACAATGCATGATCTCAATCACAAAGAATAATGTAAAAGATAGCTCACACCAGGTATACAACTTAGAGAATAGTAATAAAGATGATTAGTCCTAATCTAGATCATTTTATTCTCTTGAGAGGTTTTTCTGTTGATCCATGAAGGCTCTCTATACTGCTGATTCACAAAGGGTATCTCTAGTACCGATCCATAGAGGGTCTCACTACTGCCGATCCACAAAGGGTCGCACTTCTATCAATCAATGGAGGGTCTCTCTCATTCTGATCCAAATAGGGTCTCTCTATTGCTGATCCACGAAGGGTCACAGTGTTTTCAATCCATGGAGGGTCTCTCTCATGCCGATCCATGGAGGGTTTATCTTCACTTGACATCTAGCCATAGGATTTCCGCACATGGTGCACTTGAGTCCCAGTAGTTCTCTCCAAAAACTATCGATCATACCACAACCACTATGAAATCCCATGAATAAGTAACCCAATGTAATGTCTTTTTGTAAGAGTTCCAACGCGATGGATAATGCGTCAATCAGATGCCCGGTCTGTAAGATATTAGCAAAAATGTAAAGAGGCCCCAGTTAGATTTGAGTCTGATCCAACCTGAACATACTCTGACATCTTCCAAAACTCAAGTGGAATATCATGAAAATACTACCTCAATGCAAGGGTCCTCATTCCACAAATGACGCGTCAATAGGATTCCCAATTTTCAAGTTACGTTAGATTTAGTGTAATAGAACTGGTCGGGTCCGTGTCTGAGTCCGGTAGGGGTTTGGTCCGGTTAGCCCATGAGTCTGGCCTAATGTGTGGGTCCGGCCTAACTAGTGGGTCTGGCCCGACCAGTAGGTTCATCTCGGCCAGTGGGTCCAGACCGGCCAATAGGTCCGGCGTCACCAGCGGGTCAGGCCCAGCCAGCAGGTTCGGTCCGACCAACGGGTTTGTCCTACCTGGAGAACCCGACCCGCATGCAGGCTGGTTGTGCTGGACCAGACACAATGCGTCTCGTTATTCTAGCTGGTGGCACCATCGAGGCACCACCCCTCCTCAAAAAACGGCCAAATAGAGTCGGTCATTGTGCTAGCTGAGCGGCCCAATTGGGCCACTCCTCTCCCATGCGGCGCACCAGAGAAATTTCTCCACCTGTCGTAGGCCGGATGGCCATGGCTCTTGCCACGTGGTGCCTTCGGGCACCGATTCTCCATGCAGCCAGCACAGGCCGACCGCCGACGCTAGTAGCTGCTTTCACGAGCCACTAGAGATTCTCTGGTTGTCCGTTTTTTTCCCATCCGTGCCAATGGGCCTCTCGGGTCACCACCTTCATTACCAAGCCAATAGAAACACCTTTCTTCCACGTTTCTCGATCGCCTATGAAGAACACTCAAAAGTCAAGAGTAGTGGAGGGTCTGTTCCTTGTTTGGATTGGTCGGTACCCTCCGCATTAGTGTTTTATTAGGGGGTGGGTGGGTGATAACAATCATCATATAGTATAAGGAAAACCCCAAAGTGGGACCCAACAACAACCTCCTGCAAGAACTAATGAGTCGCGGATAAACCCATTAGTCAGTTGATCAGTGTTTGTTGTATTTATCAAGAATGAGAAAGAAGAATAATTTTACACATAAAACAATTAAACCCCCTACTTAGATTCGGTGGCATCCATTGTGGACGAAGGAAGGAATTACACATTTGTTGTCGTTCGACATTCTTCATCGCTCATTGATCCCCATATAAATTCCTCCAATGATCATCATTCGTTCACCATTATTCATTGAAGAGAAAAGTCATTGGTGATTCATTAGAAATTTCCCCATGATTTCCAATCTGTTCATCAATGGATTGATTAAATAGAAAATAAAACACTCCATGTTGTGTTCATTAATGTGGTTCATTAATAAACCATAATTAATGAACCAATTAATCACACGAGTTTTGCGGTTATGCAACCAAAGAAACAAGTAATTAATTTTTATCATTTAATGACCATCATTATACTACGGTTCTACCAACTTTCGCTCAATGGTGGAAGAAAAGAATAAATTAACTTATAGTTATTTTATTATTATTTTTTTTCGAAAGTCCAAAAATTATATTTTTCATCCTGACCTTGTGAATCGATGTTAATATTCTCCTAATAGAATCTCGGTACTACGAATTCGATGGTGGCCTCATATTTTTAATCTGAGCAGTGGTTCAAAATATTGAAAAACCTGCTCTCACTTTTACTGAACATACCTCAAAAAAATTTAAAAAAATAATTAAAATTCACCCTCAACCCACGCCAATCATGGCTAGGATACGCCTAAGGGGAAAATGTCCCCAAAAACTAAACAGTACTCATGTATTTTAAAATCTAGTTATCATTTAGAATTTATAAGGAATTAACATCAAAATAATTGTTACTTAATTGTTTTATTTATGACCAAAAACTAACTTCCACTGTTGGCCCATGCCGACCAATCTTAGGATCTGCCTAAGGAAAATATACTCTCAAGAGCTCAAAAGTGGTCTTAGATTTTTAATTTGAGTTACCATTCGTTAGTAATAAGTATTTGAAAATTAAAATAATTTTATTTAAGGTTATTCTATTTTTCTGTTTTCTCACTATTGGTCTGCGCCGACTAAACATAAGTCATTCCTAGGGTAAACCCGCCATCCTGAATGCAACAATGTCCTTAGAGTTCTGATATGGGAACCCATTTAAGAGTTATTCCACATTTTTATTACAACTGCTCACTCGTGTTATTTAAATCTTTAACATTATTCGACAGATCATTCCGGGTACTCCAGGCCTTGCAATCATGTGACATCAAATTTCGTGGTCTTGAAATAATTCCATATAATAAAAAATACTTTTATTGAATTTTCGGGTCTCTACATGGTGGGTATAAATAAAATTAACTAAATTATTAAAATATATTTTTTACAAAATTAGTTAAATGAAATATTCGGTTACCACATATTTTTCAATGAAAATAAAAACTATTTTAAAATAGAGAAAATCATTTTTGAAAAACTATTTTTATGAAATGAAATGTATTTTACATCTATAAATTAAAAAAATAACTTCTTTGAATGATTTTAATGAAATTTAAATATTATATGTCTAATAAAATGATTAAAATTCATCTTTTTTCTTTTCTAGATAAGAGATAATAATAAATCCAATTTTACTCTTTAAAATTATATTTTTCTACAAATCCGTTCTATCATCTTTTGCACACTTATTTTAAAAATAATTTTTGACACTATTGGAAAATTTATTTGACATAATAAATTAATTATTTGAAATAAACAAGTCAAATCTATCTTAAGGTAAACTTTTTAGTATTTTCAAAGCAGATAAATTTTACACTGAATAATGAAAAATACTAGTTTTTATTGAGACTTGGTATTAATTATGAATATTTTAAAAACATAAAAATATTTTAAGATTATTTTAAAAGAAAAATTAGATAAATTATATGTCTTTAAACCCAATTTGGATAATTGGAATCATTTTCATGTATAATTTTGGTATTAAACAGTTTTAAAATTTGAAAAAATTTATCTTTGAAACCCCACTTTCTCATCGCACCGGTGCGATTAATTATAAATTAATTTTTTCCACTTATGTGTATGTAATTTGGAAAAATGGATTCCATATTTATAATCATCATAATTTATATTATTTCCTAAGGTCAAAATAATTTTTTACCATAATGAATAGTGAAAAAAGTAAAAATTATTTATTGTAGTTAAGGTAAAAATGGGTTTGCCTAGGGTTAAACTAAAAATATTAGGTTTAAAAATGACCCAAAACTTGTCAAACACCAATTTAATTTAAATATTTTGAAATTATATCATCTATTTTAAATGAATTTTCATTTATGATCCTTGTTAATGTGTAAAACATGGGTACAACATTTTCTTTTCAAATATTACAAGTGTGTCACTTACCTCACTTATAAAAGGACACCCCCACTCCTATTCTCTTAAAACTTCAAAAATCCTTTATTTTGAAAATAAATACCAAAATAAAATCCTTAGATGAATAATTTAATCCTATAATCTTTATTTTTTATAATTCCAAACTAAAAATCCTTTTAGTGAAAACTAAAAGAGGTTGTCCAAAGAATATGTAACGTCCCTAACTGAGCATTTTGTTTTATATCTTCTGAAAAATCATTAAATTAGTCTGAAATATTTATTATATAATATCCACTATATATTCCATATAATTTTATGTTATTATATTAATTTCATAACATAAATCATTCCCCTCTTCCATCAAATGGGTTACTAAATCATCATGCGTGTGTGTGGAGGACTACCACCTCACGAACCGATGCATTAATTTCTCTATTAGCACAACTAATCCAGGGATATAATTAAGGATTAAATGTTTATATATGATATTTATTATATTATTAAACATATTTAATTATTATATAACATATACCTTCTTACATTCCATTCCATAGGAATATGATAACGTCGTTCGTGTGTACGGTGGACTACCACCTCATGAAGTGTAGTGATTCGTTCACATATTACATAGAAGGTTACAATTATTGGTTTAATGAAAATTTGTGATATATATTAAATTTTTTTAATGGTAATATATTATTTAACTTTCTTTATATCTTTCCTTTTATAAAATGGAAACAACTTTCATGCGTACGTACAACCTACCACCGCCATGAACGAGGTATTTCATTTTTTATCTTTAACTTTTATGGATCACTATAAATAAATATATAGTGAATATACGTTATATTAAAATCATGTAAAAAATATTGATATTAATGTATCATGATAAATGTAATAGTGCCAAAAATAATATATCAAAATATACATGAAAAACAAAGCAATTATTGCCCAAAATGTGACTTTAAAATTGAATTTGTAATAAAAGTTTAATAAAAGGTCATTCATAAATCATATATGGTATTATATATATATATATATATGCTTTTGTAATATATTTATAATAAACTTATATTTATTATACATTAGGTTTGGTCATGTACAAAGGAAATCAAGACTTATTGTAAGGGAATTCTGTCAAACTTTTATCTTTCTACGAGACACATTCCATATTAACAAAGTGTTTCAATTATGTAATGTATATAATTCACATGAATTGTTTTTATAATGTATATCCTTTAATTATTTGGGATTTTCCTATCCTCTTTAATATATTTCTTTTATTGTATTAAATTCGAAAAGGTACCAAAGAGTTAAGGGATTTTACTTTGTCTCAAATTTACTTCTTTAGGATATAAGTTATGTTATGAACCTATCTTTTATATGAGGTGTATATACTACCCATTTGAAATTTTATATAATGAATATAATTATTTTAATGATTTTTTAATTTTAAATTAATGTTATTCTTTTATGGTAATTAGGATTCAATGTTACCAAAGTGGCAAGAGTTATATGTTACAATCTCATTGTTACTCAGGATTGTTTATAATTATACTACCAATGATAAAATATTGTAATATATATCTCAAAAAAATAATTTATTTTATTATCCAATAGTTATTTCATGATAATACATGTTTTAACTTAATTTTACTCTCTTTTTGGGCTCAATAGTTCAAAATAATGTTTTGAAGAAAAAGCATCTTTATTTCTCTCTTCAGTTGAAAATCCACTTTTTTCTAAAAATGTGTTTTCTAAATATTTTCTAAAAAATGTTTCTAAAATTCATAAAATTATTTACTAAATATATTATTACCCATTTTGATCTTTTTATAAAATGTTCATAACGTAATATTCATGAATTTTTCCAAACAATTACTCTTTTTCATTTTTTCAAAACATGAAAGTAAACTTTATTTTAATGTGTACGGTATGAAAGATATTTTCCAAAATTATAACCAAATCATTATTTTAAATCGTCCTTTATAAGATCGAATGCTTATTTTAAAATAAAAAATATTTTAAAAATATTTTATGAATTTTTAATTTTCCAAATGTGATTTTCAATATGGAATGAATATTTTCCTCAAAAATGTTTTAAATGTTTTTAAAGATTATTTTATAAGTTTCTAAAGTAATTTTTAACGAAAGGTATTTTGAAAATGTTTACTATATTTAAATTTATTTTTAGAATTGGAAAGTCTGTATTACTCATTAAATGTTCCATGTGATATTTCAAAATTGTTTTCTATCAAATATGACATTATTTGAAGTTACTTATTCATTATTGGGCATAAAATTAAATGATACAATCGTTATTCTCTCTCTGGATGGTTAAATTTTATGTTGATGAAATTTTCATGAAACCCATTTATTTTTCTTAGTTTATGATCTGGTGAATTGGTGAAATGTTTATGAAACTCATTTTATATGAATTTGTTATTATTTTATGATTTTATGAATGTTTTATTATATTGTGTCACAAAAAAGTATGGTTTTAATTATTAGATGCATGGTACATATATCTTCTTCCAATGAATTGGGTAAATCAATATATCTTATGAGAAACAAATAGAAAAAAAATCTATGTGCTTGATCCACTATAGGAAATAGATGTGTTCTGATCCATTATGGGAAACAAGTGAGTCATGATCCACTATGAGAAATAGGAGAATATTAATCCACAATTATAAATAGGTGATAAGTACCGATCCACTATATTGACTGTCTTGGTAGTTAACTTTGAAATATGAAATGGATTTCAATATTTATGATGGTTCAAACATTTTATGAAATGAACATATGGTAAATTGTTTATTTATTATGATTTATCACTCTTATGATCCATGTTTTATTAAATTAAAATGTTTTATTCAATGACTTACATGGCTAGTTGGGTATAATATTCATATATTCTGTTCATGATCACATACTCTAATGATTATCTTATGATTTCATATGATCTTATACTGATATAACCTATGTCTACAAAAGATGTATCTAAGATCACCCTATATCTATGATCACCCTTTGATATGTTTCCTTCCTTAGGTTTTGAATAAAGTTATAGGTAGGTTATGACTGAGAGGATTACTATGTTAAAAGATCTGTGTGAGAGATGTTGAAGATATTTCATGAAATAAGATGATTTTTTCTAGTCGCCAAAGTAACAAAACTACTACGGTCCTTAGGTGCGTGTTTTTGAAATGTATTTAATATTCATATAAAAATTTGTGATATTTATGAATAAAATCATGGGTCTCTATAACATGTGTGTTCAGATATTTTCCTTGTCATATTGATTGTTCCTTGTTGATTATGATTTATTTATTCATAAATTATTATTCTTTATTTAACTCTTATAATCCTAGATCACCCTTATATAATTTACATTCACCATGATATAAATAAGTAATATTTTAATGATTTCATAGATGAAAACTTTTTTCATTCACTAGGTTGTATTTAATTTTTTTAAATGTAATAAAAAACTGATGTATATATATAGTTTATGAGAACTACTAAAGCAATCCATATTTTGGGATGATATTTCTTGTATATTGTACAAATTTAATGATGTAAAAATTTTCTCTATGATACTAAGGTTGGGGTATTTATATTATCAATTATCTAACTTCCTATTATATTCTCTAAAAATACCGGAAATATCTCTCGTGTTATGTGTGGACTACCACCTCCATGGATGACGTACTTTATTTTTATCACCACCTTACTTGGATTGTTTTATATACATATTTAATTAATTAATGAATAATATTTGAAATAATTAAGATTCTTTAAATATAAATGAAGAAAAATGTTATAGATATTAACATTAACTAATTATAATAATTTCAACTGCCTAAAATATTTCATTTGGGGATATATTTTATAATTTAAAATCTAGTCTCATAATATATATAATTTTATAATTATTGTAAAAAAATTATAATTAAAAAATATTAATTTTATAATTATTGAGATTATGAAACTATTTTATAACTCCTTTGACCATGATAATCATTTTTAAGAGGCTTTAGAAGAATTGATTGAATAACATCAAATAAACAATATGAGAAAATACTATGGGATAAATTACTGACATATAGTAATAAATAAATCATTAAAAACCAAATATTATACAAAAGTATATTATGAAATTACTGTAAAACATAATCTGGTTATTTAAGAAGTTAGGAACATATTCCAAATGACTAGGTACTTTTAGTATTGTAATTATTAACTCAATTTCCATCCATTTAGTTATTTTCATCATTAATGTTCTTCCTTGTATACCTTTTCCCACCATTATTTCCATTATTCATTACAAATACCCCTCTTTACATTTTTTATGTTTTTATAAAATAAATTCATTTCCCATTATTTGTATAATTTTTAAATTTTTTATTAATAAAAAATATATAAATATTTCCAATCCTCCTATTTCTTTAAAAAAATTATTTTATTGAAATAAAATTTGAAATTCATTTTTAATTATATCTATGCTTATTAATTTATTGAATTTTCATCCATTTTATATATTATTTATGAGAGATTAATTATTACTTATCATATTTATTTCTTTATAAGCCACAAAATGAACAAATATTAGAGAAAAAACAAGGAATAAATCTAAATATAGGAGGTCATCCTAACAATTTTATACTGCAAAATTTGGTGGTTTTCTAGTGACATATCTAGTTGGAAACAAATAGGTGGATATAGTTACTCGAAAAAATACACCTAGGGGTAATAACTGTAAATAACATTGGTTGTATTATTCACTCAATATTCACTTGGTAAACAATTGGTGGGCCTAACTGCACACCTAGTTTGAAACTAATAGGGGGGATATTTTTGGATATTTTACATGCTGCTTTATAAGTGAGAATACAGGATTTGAATATAGGGTTTTTCATATCCATGCCATTTAATCTCATTGATTTATGTTATATATTGACTAAACAATATATCCACCACTCTATATGGGGTGAATAATATACAAATTGAATGATATTTTCCAAGGAAGTTAATAAATTTATTGACTAAGGAATTATTGATATTTTCATTCTTGTCATTTTATTATAGATAATTATTGATTAGTAAGGTATATTGATTATGTGTTTATTATTCATTATATTCATGTGATTAATGTTCTAGACATGATTAAGTGACCAATGATAACCATAATTATAAATCCCCCCAATTGATCGATATATTTTAGGAGAAAATACAGTCTCCATAATTTACATATTCCTTAGATTTTATATATAATATCTTGGAATACATCTCTAAGGGTTTGTAAGATGTCATGGAACAAGGACTTGATGGTAATATTTATGAATTCCTTAACTATGAAAGTATTTAATTGTTTATATGATAATTTTATTTCATTAGTTATATTCCAGGATTAAAGTTATAGTTTTGTAGAAGATTTGATTATTTTTTATTCATACCATATCCATCATGATTATAAATTATATGATATCATATATTTTTTTCTAACACTTACTGAGCATATAAGATCACCCCTTTATATTGGTTTTAGTTATCCAATAAACCTATAGAAAAAAACTAAATAATTTCATAGATATTATAAAAGGAATAATTTAGTTATCGCTAAAAACATAATTTTCATTTTATGATATAAAAAGTAATATGAAATCCATTTATTTATCCACTCTTCCAATACTACTAAACTGATTTATCATGTGAAATGTAATCTATTTTAGTCTGTACTAATGTATTAATATAACCAATAAATCAAGAATACTATAATCTAGGTTGTTATCATTGGTATTATAATAAGTATAGTAGGAACCAAGTGAACTAGATTTTAGAAGAATATATCTAAAAAAACATTTTGATCAACCAATATAATATTCAAGAAAATTTTTCAGATTTTAAATTTATTGAAAAATATTTTAAATAATTTAAATAATTTATTGTAATTAATTATTTAGAGATTTATAATTGTGGAAGGAATAAAAAACATGTCAACACTCATATCAATTTTGGAATTTACATATTGATAAATTTAACAGTGATGGTGTTGGAGCTGGGAATAATATGATTATATTAGGAAAATAAACCTAGGTTATGAATAATAACCATTCCCAAATAAAAAAACCTATTTCTTCACATAAATATGCAATGATGTGGTATCAAATTATGCGGAATAATCTTCCATACTTTAAGGTAAGGATTAATATATTGATACATGAATAATGAATTAATTCCCTTGAAAACATGTTTCTATCATTGAGATGTCATGAAAGAGTGATGGATATTTTGTAAGTGTATTATTTAAATGTTATTTTGATAAATGGTTTTTATTAATTAAAAATAAAAAGTAATAGGATATGGAGTGAAAGGGATAAAATACTTTTAGGATGATTTTATTTTAGAAATATTTTCCTTGAGAGAAATGAGCTGATATAGAAAGTAAATTTCTTAAATTAAGATTGTTGGAAAAGGAATGTGTTGTTAAGTATGAGGAAAACGTTAAAATATTATAAAGGAATGATATAGACTTTGTAAAGAATTTGGAAAGTAATATTGGTTTATTCTTGTATGGTATTAAGCTATGCCTTTGAATAAGAGTAGTCTCTCAAAATATTTCCTCATATGATGATATGGTATCAAGTGCCATTAATTCATAGAAATAATTCTCTATGTATTTTACTTTCATAGGAAATCATGATAATAGTAGGATTATTGAACACTATGAAAAAATAGTTATGGTGAATGGTAATAATAGAAGGATGTAAATTACATTATGTGATAATTGGGGAAATAAAAACACTCTTAATTTCTTAAAGGTAGTGAGAGTACGTTATAACTGCGGAGATAAGTTCTATAGGGAATATTAATGAAATGGATGAAAAAAACTTCCAATATTCAATATTTAAATTATAAAAATATGGGGCACTATTATAACTATTTCACCAATAGTGAGGGTAAATTACCTCAGTAGAGATCGATAGTGAAAGTCCATGAATATAAAATTACGACTACTAAAGTTGAAGTCCATTAAAATGTGATAGAAGGTACTTTGATCATAAAATCATGAATTTTATGATTTTGGATATATGTAATATTTTATATTTTTCATGGATACTAAATCAACCATTGATACTATGAGGAAGGATTTTTCAATTAATACACCAAATGGGAATCCTTTTACAATGAGAATATATCTGGTGGGATCTTTTATGATAAAAAATTATTCCCTTATTGGTAACTTGGTTTTAATACCTATGATTGACTTTGAACTAATACTAATTTTTGGGGTCAAATAAATTTTTAGGTTTAAGAAATTAGTATATAATTTATAAAATAATTTATGTTGGATTAGTGGTATTTTTTATAATAATGGATTTTAAGGTTATCATTTCTTGGATATTGTTTCTACTCACATTTACAATTTTTATTTTTGTAAGTGGATAGAGACATGTGTAATAAATTGTCTTTCATTTTTTGGATTTTATGATACACTAATTTTTCCCATCCATGGTTCATGTATGAATAATTCTTATTATTCATTCATCATTAGAATCACAAGAAGAAACTAATTAAAAAACATAAAGGGACAATTTTCACTTATAATGTTGAATGGAATAAAGAATTTATTTTACTTTTATTCCTTAAACTCAAGAAGAAGATAAATCTGTTATGTTGAAATAATAACTAAATGATTTACATTTTAAAACTAATTCACAATTATATGTCTTATAAAGAAATATATATATTATATGGTTTAAGAAGTATTTATGATTAGATTCCATGTCTTACCTAATATAGTGATGTTAGTATCTTAGAAAAAATTATTTCTCCAGTCATATATATCTAAAGGATACCCTTATATAATTTCATGAGTAATTTTTAATTGAAATTATAGGGATTCTATTTATGTGATGGGGTAAAATATAACACACTAAGATTTTAGTATCTGTTTTTTATGTTAAATAAAAAATATATTTAATAGGATGTAACACATGTAATAATGAACTAAAACTAGTCCTAAAATATTACCATTAAAAAAAGAATAAACGCATAGTTAATAAAAATATAGTAATAAATTATAAAACATAAAATGAATTATGGATTGATTAAATTTATTAATTAGAAAATAACTAATTTATGTGATATGATTAAAATCATTCAATGTTGAAAATGGGTATTTTCCAAGGAAAAATTTTATAAGGGTTATGTATTTTATTTAATTGCTCATTTTTAAAACAATTCGATGTATAAAATAATAAACCAACACTCAATTATTTATAAATTGATACAAAATAATATTAGGACCACATGAAGTTTATAAGGTCCATTTTCCTGTAAAAGTGGTTTTTCATTATATTTAATATTTTACTAAGATTAATTTTCTGTATATTATAATATTAATATCATGAAATGAAATTCATTTTTGAATTCAAAATTTCAAAAGCGGAATAGAGTACATTTTTTGGGATATTTCTGAAATCTTTGATTTTTAAATGAATCATGAAAAAATGATTTAACATATATTGTAACTATTAAGACAACATCATGATATAAGAATGAAATAGAATTTAATAAAACATTTTTTTGAAATAATATATATTTAAATGAGCAAAAAAATTACTTAAAATATTATTTTGAATTTGTAAATCTATGTTTTACACTTTGGAATGTAAATGGTATTTTATTCTAATGAAAGTAGTATTTTTTATACTTTTATTTAACTAAGTAATTAAAATTATTAAAATTGGTTTTTAATTGGCTTTAAAGTCACATAACTCTCCTTATTTATTTATTAACCAATGAATTTTATCAAAATCAAATTAATACATGATTTTTGAATAAATTAATTTTTATTATTAAAAATTCATTTTTCTAAAAAGATTTTTTATTTAATTTTATGTTATTATTTTAAAATTATTTTTTAGCATATCTATGAATTTAATCTTTTAAAAGATATTCCATATTTTGAATCAAAATTATGTAATATTTCCCATTTCATTTTTAGTCATAATTAAAGTTACCGTGGTAAATTCTTTTATCACCACAATAAGGGATAAGAGGGTTGGAAAGGGGGTTAACCTAAGAGATAAAAATACAATTATCCATAAAACATGTCCCAATTTGTTTTTTGAGTGAATGTTAACCATACCTCTCATTACCTTCACTTTGTCAAACACCTTGAGGATCACATCTTAACCAAAAATTTTGAAAACCCCACACCAACACCCTTATTCAAAGATGTTATTTTATTTATTAAATAGTTAATTATTGAAAATATAGATAAAATTATTGAAATGAATTAATATTGAAATCTATATGCCTGTTATTTGTCCGCTATTATTTTTTCAATTGCTGAGGATTATCTCAGTCGACTTATCCTTGATAAAGTTAACAAAGGAGAGATCAAAACAATCCATGTTGCCTGAGGTATTTATGCCCCATCTCGTCTCCTTTTTGTTGACGACATCATTCTGTTTACCCAAGGCGACAGAAGGAACCTTAAAAATATCAGGAGAACTCTTTTTCATTAAGAAAAAGCTTATGGTCAAGAAGTCAATTAGAGCAAGTATTTTATTTTCTTTGAAAAAAACATCTCACCCTTAAGGAAGAAATTCATGGTTCATGAGCTGGGAATAATGGAAGGTTGCCTTCCTTTCATTTAACTTGGAGTACCGATGTTTCTTGGAAATCCTAAGACCTTTTATTTTGCTGATTTTGTGAGCCAAGTTAGAAGAACTCTCTCCACCTGGAAGGGTAAGGCACTCTCAATGGTAGGGAGAATCGTCCTGGTTAAGAATGTGATTGTCTCAAAGATAGTTTAATCCTTCATGGTTTCCTCCTGGCCGGCCTCCACCCTTAAAAGTATCAACACACTAATGAGAAAAATATGTGGAGTAGAAGTATACTTGAAAGGAAATTATCACAGCTGCATGGAAGATTTGCTGCTTACCACAGAACATGGGAGGCCTCAGAATCAAAAAAATTAATCTCTTCATCCAATATCTACAAGCACATTTCCTTTGGCATCTCATCAATGATAAATTTGAGTCTCTGAGTTTCCTCAGAACTAAACTTCTAAGAAGGCTGATTGCAGGAAACATGAATTACATACAATCCTCGGTTTGGCCACGTCTTAAAAACACTTTCCATAAGGTTAAAATACAGTCTCACTAGTTGGTCAGTAGGAACTCCTCCCATCAATTCTGGAGAGAAAATTGGACTGGTACCCCCGTGATTGATAATGTGGAGATTCAGGACCTGCCTACAAACTAAAATGCCACTATTAAAAATCATCTTGAGCAGTATCATCAGCTTCCACCTCACATTGTTCACATGGTCTTCTCCAATGATTTTCTGAACACAAATGACATTATTATATGGGAACCAAGCTCAAATGGAATTCTGAACTCCAAATCCTTGCACAAAAATCTTATTCAAGGTAGCAGTAGTTGAACTATGAACTACAACAATAAATGGCTGCTTCCATCTCGTGCGACTCTCCTCTGGCGTCTCCATCTTAATAAACTTCTAGTGAACACTAATCTATAGCAGGTTGCGATCTCCCTCTACTCAAGATGCGACCTCTATCATCAGCACTATGACGATTTTAATCACTTGTTAATGTCTTTTAAAATAACAGCCTCACTCTGGAAGATGATTTTTACCTGGTTTGAGATTTAACCGCCACATGTGAATAACATTGTGGAAATTATGATGCTACTCCCAGCGATTCAATTATCGAAATAGGTTCATATTCTCTTCCTCACTGCATGCGCTGAAGTCATTCACATCCTATGGAAGTAAAGAAATAATGCCCACCATGCAAATTCTAGCATCAATAACAGGTTTCTGATCTCTAAAATTGTATTTGCGGCCCAACAAGCAAACAATTATCATGCTGAAAATTGTCACAACTCAGTAAGAGATTTCACTGTTATGAAAAATCTAAACATTCAAGGTAATTATCCTCATCCTCTTAGAACCATGGAAGTATTCTGGTTACCTTCTTTTTTAGACTGGGTTAAATGAAACTCGGATGGCACCTCGAGAGGTAATCCAGGTCCTGATGGATATGGTTTTGTCTTCAGAAATCAAGATAGTGACTTTCTGGATTGGTGTCATGGTACATGTAGACTAGCCACGACTCTTGAAGCAGAGATGATGGCTCTCATCAGAGTAGTTGATTTTTCTCAAAGAAAGAATTGGATGAATATCTTGTTTGAAATGGATTCCGTCACAGTTGTTTAAACGGTTAGAATGGGCCAAATTCACTTGGCTTGGAAACTAACATCAAAATGGATTAAGTTCCTTGACATACTTTCTTCAATGCATTATATCATTACACATGTCTACCAGGAAGCGAATAAACTTGCTGATTTCCTTGCAAACATGGGAGCCTTTGGTGACACTTTCACCTATCATTTTAACACTCCTCGTGAGTTTCTCCCTATTTTTTACATAGATAAATGTAAACTTCCTTCATTCAGACATTTGTAACCCTTTTTTCTTTTCTTTAGTTATATTAAGCATTATTGCTTGCTTTTCTAAAAATTTATAATACCATATGTTTATAATATTATATATAAATTCTTTTTAATATATATATATATATATTCAAATACTTATTATATATATATATATTTATAAATTTATGTTTCCAAATGATTGTGTCAATTGATGTGTACGTTCATATTCTCATGAATATATGTTCATTTTTTACCCTAATGTTGGACATATATACTATAATACTATATATAGTTTGTGTATTCAATCATTTCCTATATATATGAAGATTTATCTTCTCATAAATACTTAAAATGACGATAAATATAATTAAACAAACAATAAATGTATTTATTATATTTAAAAATATAAATATTTAGTTATATATAATTATATACTTTTTAAATATAATATATATAATTATAATTATATATAACTAATTAGATATAAATATGTTTAAATAATTATAAAACTATTAAATATTTTTTTAAATAATAAATATATATTTATGAATACCTTTTGAATATATATTTTTATAAATATATGTATTTAATGAATATATACACAAACACAGACATATATATATATTTCAATACTTATGAAAATAAAAATCAAAATAATATATAAATTTATATATGTATATAATTATAATTTAAATTATAAAATTATATATATAAAACTATAATTTATACAAAAACAAAAACTCAAATAAATAAATAAATATATAAATTATATATATTTATAAAATCATAAATGTAATAAATATATTGGTAATAATTTTACAAATATGAATAAATTGTATATTTAATCAGTGCTAATTAAAAAGCGTAAATAAAACATACATTTATCAGCGCTTTTTTAGCGGTAATAAAGATTGGCCTTTATCATCTCTAAAAAAGCACTAATAAAAATGTAGCTGAGTTTTATAAATAAACCCTAAGTTTCTCCTCCTTCATTGCACCCCTCAATCTCTTGTGGAAGCCGATCCTTGCCACCATCGCCTCTGCCACTGTCGCCGCCTTATTTATCCTCCCTCCTCTCCTGCATCCTCCTCCTCCTCATCCGCCAACTCCTCTACCACCGCAAAACGAGCTTCATTGCACGACTCTCCTCTGTTGCGCCTCTCTTCCACCAGTGGTTCTCCTCCGCCATGCCTCTCCTTCACCGTGACTCTCCTTCACCATTGCCTCACCTCTGCCATGCCTCTCCTCCGCTGAACCTAACCTACATCCTGAATGCACCTCCGCTGCATGCTGAACCACACCTCCATAGTTAGTTTTTTCATCTTTCTCATTGGATTAACTTATAATAGTTTGATATTGATGGTGAGGTTGTGAATTGTACGGGCTAAACACCTCGCTGAAAATTGTATTCGTTGGTGGTCCTTGTTTACACACTAGTTATATTTGGTAAAATTCAATTTTACTATACCATATTTTTAATTGGATGATTTAAATATCTTCAATGAAATGTGAGTTTTTATCATGGTAGAATATAAACATTGTTATTTCTGGAAACTTATGATTTTAAGTGGGTGTAATGTATTGTAATTGTGTTTTTAACCCAATGTTTTGTTTCCTATATCAAATTATGACATAATTGAATATATTTTTTGATGGTATAATTCTATTTGGTAATATTAATCCATAAATATATATTAGGATTGAGTAATATTTGATAAATTTTCTTAATATTGAAATTAAAATTTATAATTTTGTTAAATAAGTGGAGAATGAGCTGGAAGTTACAATATTCGGGAAAGGTATTGTAAAAGGGGGAGCCTATCCAATTTAAATGTGATGAAAGGAATATTACAATAATTTAATAGAATATTTATTGATTATTCCTCATTCTTATAATAATTATTAATGAATATTTCCATTAAAACAGTAGTAATAAACCTTTTTGGCCACTCTGGAAATAATTGAAATGAGAAATTAATACAATAAGTTCCGTCATTTCACCAAATACCATTACAAGAGGTATAAAAGGAAGTAAAGTTTATATTTTTTTTACAAAAATTCAATTTTGGGAGAGTGATAATATACTAGAAAGTGACACCCTTATTTCATAAGGTAGAGTATTTATCAAAAACTCTATATTTTTCCTTGATAATGGGTATTTTCTTTGGATTTTTTTTTGTGAAATGGGTAGTAGGAATCACAATGAATCCCTGAATTTATTATTCCCTTAAATATGGAGTAAGAATCATGATGTGATGATGTTTTTGATTCATGATAGTGGTTCCAAATAATTAATAGGGGAGATTTTTTGGATTTAATTGAGAATTGGTGTTGGTATTGAATTTATTAGAAATGTGTTAATATTGGATTTATTGGATATGGGTTCGTATTGGATTTATTGGTAACATGTTGGTAATGTATTTATTAGAAAAAATGTAACAAAACTGTGTTTCATAATCATGGATAGTGATAAATTTGTTTTCAACATATGTTGATTGTTGGTGTTGGATTTATTATCAACACATGATTCGTTATTGGATGTTGTTCTGGAAGTAGATGTTTAGAATGATATATGGTTATTCTGAAAGTTATTATAAAAGAAGTATTTTATATTATTTGTAAGATATTCTATAAGAGGGGATGAAGATGTTAAAAAGACTAATTCTATAATTTTGATAATGCAGTTGAGTTAGGTGGAGTTCATTTGATAAATTTTATAAGTTGCATATAATACCATGGATTGAGTATAAGTGTTACACCATGAGTAGAGTTCCTAGAAAAATGAAAAATGCATAATAATCCCAATATATATAAAATTATGCAGGCCACATTTTAAATGAAATTGAAAAGTATGGAGAACCTTATAGTGATACATGAAGGTCACATTTACCCATGTGTAAGGTACTTCCAAAAGAGAATATGATGTCATAGAGAAGGCTGATGGAGTTTTGGATGGTTTTGGGAAGAAATTAAAGAAATTCAATATATATGATATAAGTAACATCCTAACACCCTAATTCACTCTGATTAATCTATATCATTCTATGGTTGGTTTCATGAGGAATAATTCACACCATGTTGAGGTACCCATGAGAATTAAGATCCAAGATATTTTGAAGGTGACTAGTTGATCACACTATGGGAGATGGAATATCAATATTCATGAAAATTTTAATGGGAATATAGATAATTCCATTTATATACAACTATTTTTCATGTAATGGTAATAATGGCCACACTATGAGGGGAATGCGTAAGAGTTATTCATGTCATGGGAATTTTATACATTTCATGAAGTGGATTAGGAAGTCCTTGGTGGTTCTACCTACTTTGTGACTTCCATTCCATATAATAAATTTTGGTATGAATGATTAAGTATACTTGGAGTCCATGATAACACACAATGATAGAGAATATTGTGTTTTCATGTTATAGTAAAAGGATAATTATGAGATATTCTACATAACATGTTTTTTCTATGTGAGCTACGAAATTTTGAGGTTAACAATTAAAATCAATAATAAAGAGTATCACACCATGTAGTAGATTTAACTAGAGCCTCTAGTTTCAGAATATATTAGGATTCATATAGTGATGAAAATGTTTATTCCCATACGTATTCAAGTGAATGTATGTAACAAACTAACACAGGTCGACATGACATGTCACCCAAGATGGCTCCGTGCAAGTCCCGAAGCCCTTTCCAGATCACCATGGGTTTGAGATAACCAAATGGGTATTGACATACATAAATATAGAAATTCATTAACCCTAAAAGATAATAACTGAAATCAATTAAAAGAATGGCCGAAAACAAGGAATAACACACCTAGAAATATAAGTCCATTATAATCCCCCTATAAGGACTTATCATCCCTAAGAAGTGTCTCTAGTTGTCTTACTCGACCATATTGGGCCACTGATCCTATGTATCAGAATCCTGATTCCAATATTATTTTTGAATACACCCACGATTCAAAAAACTGAAATTTTAGGCACCATCTTCCTTCTCAATACCTTTTCAATCCAATAAAAAATTCAGAGTATATGTTTCTCAAACTATGTCCAAATAATAATAAGTTTTCTTAAAGTCCCAAGTCTAGCTATCTAAATAAAACTTCATTATGATTTTTCACATGATTCAACCCATGAACTATTTGACAAACCATAATATCTCCCATCACCAAGTTCCCCCAACTACCCAAGACCTTCTTTACAAGGTTACTTCATTGATTTATTCTGGATCTCTTCTAATCGATACCCTTATATGAGTATCTATCATCTACCAGTGCAACTCATCCACTTATGAGAAAACACCAAACCAACCACCTCTACCTATGGGTTAGGTTCACCTACACACTACTCCCAAAGTGCACTAAGAAATTCCATCAATACCAAAACATAATCATGAACATATATAATTTTCAGATGAATATTGACACTCACAATCATTGCTAACAACTCTAATACAAGTTCACATCATTGAACCTAGTGGAATAACTCAATGATCCATCCACTTACCCAGACATGACTCTTCAAGTTTGACTCTACACATCCTCACATGGGCTTGTTAGTGACCAAAAAATTATTGGATTTTCATGAACCACAACTAATCGTTACTCAAATTACAAACTATCATGATGACCTAACATCCACAATGAAATTCCAAACATGGATTTTGTAAAGACCCTTAAATTTCAAGGAAATTTTTTTCTTAATTTTCTTTGGAATTTTAAAAGAACGCAGTTTCTGACGGCGCCTGATTCCGAGGCCCGGTGTGCCCAGAATCAATTTCTGAAGTTTGGCTCGGGTACGTTCAGTGAACGGACGAGCGGGTTTTTCTAACTTTTAAACCGGAGCCCGGAATCGAATTCTGAGGGCTCCGATGAAATCGCAGCGCCGGTATTCGCTTAGAAACGCCTCTTCCGGAGTTGCGTTTGCTCGGGTGTGGTTTTTAATTTTCGGGCTTAAAGTTAAGAAATAAAATAATTTTGGTACAACTTTATTTTATTTCGCTTAAGCCACTTGGAAGCCACTTGAAGCCACTTAAAGGCGGCTTGAACTGAGTTGAACTGGATAGGATGCTATCCAGAAATATCCTACCCCTTGGTAGGATATTTGTGAGGTGGGGCCAGCACGAGCCCCACCGTTTCTTTCTGCTAAGAAACGCACCCGTGAAAACCCGTCTTAATGAAAGTCAACTGACGCGCCGTTTGCGACGTTGAGTTCCTGTTGTCGATACGGAACTTTTGGCATCCTCCGCCTGAGAATTGGATGCAGTTGGATAGTGGCCGGGTTGGATCGCACTAAAATCCAACCGGGCCCCTGGAACGGAAAAACTGATATCTTTCAAACCAGACGTCCGTTTGACGAACCGTCAGCGGCGTTGGTGGTTACGTTGAGTAACGGTTCCTATGAGTATACCCTATGGGAGTTCGTGGTACAGTTGAGATACGGCTGGGTTTGGTTCGCTCACGAAACCAACCGGGCCCCTGGGACGAAAAGGCTAATAACTCACAGACCGGGCGTCCGATCGACGCGCCGTCTATTGCGTTGAGACCCCTATGACGAGGCGGTCCTTTGAGTTACTTCATCGTGGGACCTTGAGATACTTGGAGTATCGACTTGTAGCTCGTGGAGCGGACCCTCCCAGAGACGAGCGTGCGGAGTACGGAGACCGTGTAGCCGACTGAGACCTGACGACTGCTTGACCGACTCGACTTGGAGTAGGTCGACTAGCCCAGTGGACGGAGCGCCCGGTATTTGGCGACAGACCGACGGCAGACGGAGCGCCCGGTAGTTGGCCGCAAACCCGCGGTACTCGACAGGAGGAGTACCTCTGTAGGCTATTGGGGGGAGCGCCCGGTATTTGGCGACAGACCCACAGCGGACGGAGCGCCCGGTAGTTGGCCGTAGACCCGCGGTACTCGACAGGAGGAGTACCTCAGCAGTCTTAGGTTAGTGAGCAGTACCTCGGAGTCGTGACAGGACCACTGTACACTCTAGAGACGGAGCTCTTCAGTAGTTACGGTTTCGATAATGAAAATCCTGGTTTGAGCTGAGACTTTTGACCTTGTGTTTACTTCATGATTGAGATGGGTCACTTGCTAACTTAGGTATATGTATGGGCATATACCCGGGTAGTGCTTATCCGTTGATTTCACAATCCTTG